>OU896710.1:40360849-41700849 GCA_918026855.4 Phaedon cochleariae | reverse complement strand
GTGTCATTTGAGCAGACAACTAGAATTTTGTGAATTTCTGAACCACATTTTGGAAAAATGAGAAAAAGAAATTGTCATGTCACACTTTTACTTGTAGCGAATGGTTAATGAGAGATTTAATGAAAGATAAACATTAATTTGGGTGCATAAATGATTGATTCTTTAGTCAAATCGTTAATGATTGTGAAACTACATCAGATTAATGAAAAAGCGACGTGCATAAATCCGCCTTAACATTCAAAATTTTTCAATATTCCTTCCTATATTCTTCTTGAGACAAAGCAATAAAAGACACAAAGTCGGTCAACCACAAACTTATATAATAAAAAAGGAGTGTGTTACTAGTTTCGGCCACAGGCCGTCATCAGACATAACAATTGGGATGTAGTAATGTATAGTACCTGAAAGAGATTTCAGACAATGTTAATTGTTGTTCTTCTTTTAAAATTGTTCTTGTTAAGGAGCAAGAAAGAGTCTAAGTTATATCAACCTCAGCAATACATGTTGAATTTTTTTCAAATCACAAAGCTTAGGTCAACTAATTCAGAAATATATCGGTCCTGTTAACCATGGAGTTGGATCTGAACTTTGTATATTTTATTGCATTTTATTAGAAATCAATTGGACCACTTTGGATCATTTCCATGATTGTATATTCTCCTTTTCCAAACGCTTTGCAAACGCTTTTTGGTTTCTTATGGTGAAATTTGAAGGCTAGTGACATAGAGACGAGGAGAGGAAATTCCAGAAGTTTAGATTACTGAATATTCCAACTCCTCGATCAACCTACAAGTAATATTTAGGTTACTAAAAATGTTCATGTTTTTGTTTTTGTTCATTGGTAATCAGTATATTAGAATCTTCTACTCCTGAAACTTTCGGGAAATTACATCTGTTTAGTCTCGTATACCTTTCAAGAGGAGGGGCGCATCACTATTGGTAGTAAACAAGCATACCAGATATATCTTTGATCATAGGTGATACCTCAGCTGATGATGTGCGATTAGTTGATGAACTTATTGTGTCAGTGTCAATTTTCACCATGACAACCTATGTATTCTTTGTGAAATTTGTGTATCGCTTGTTCGAAGACAGAAACCAACTCCCCAGGCATCAAAATTTCTCTGAAGTTAGTGAGAGCGGAAGCTACAGCGTGGCTACAGCTTACAGTGGAATGCCAAGGACTTCTTGGGCGCCAAAAGGACATAAAGTTATCAATGCAACGTGATTTTTTAATTTCATGTTCTGAGACAATACGTATTGTCGAAGAAAGTTAATCTGATATTTAAGATTGAATGTTCTTTTAAGTTTTCTACTATTATATATCAGTGCTATCCTTTGTAACGTATACCCTAAGTAACCTCATGTCTCATGGAGGTAGCGGAACAATTATCGTGCTTAGTATAAATAGGTAAATGAAAATTCGAGTCGTTTTTCATTTCCTTATCAATAATTCCGTCAAGCCCGTTCCATTTCCTAAACATCGTCCTCATTTCTTTATCACTGACACCGTACTTACCTTACCTGATGATAAAAATCCTCGTTTCCTCCGGAAACACGAAACATCAGCAAACATCACCTCCATCTCTGCCGTTGCATTCGATATTGTCCCCATTATCAGTATCAGTGCGTTCGATAGGAGCCCGTATATCCGCCTGTGATAACGGTAAAGACGGGTTTCCTTCCTAACGATTTGACGAGCCTGTCGAGGTCTGCAGGGTCCTCGAGGTCATGCTCTAGCCGGTGCTGGTGCTGGTGTCGTTGACTATGATGGAGCGATTCTTCGGATAGACGGAGAGTTAGGATTGCCGAAGGAAGGAGCAATTTTATATCTAGCTGATATTTACGAGAACACTCACGAATTGTTTGAATCATAGAACACTGTTGATTACGGGTAGAAGCCAAATTGTTGAAACTACAACTCAGTCTACTGCTGCTTAAATCAATACCGGAGTACCACAAGGATCACTATTGGGACCAATTCTTTTTTTCTGATATATTAATGATCTGACATTTATTGATGTAACACGGAGATTCACTCTATTCACAGATCATACTACAATACTATGGCGTGCAAATAATGCGAGCGGTCTTCATAATTCTATTCGTTCAGACATTCAGAAAATCAAAGTGTGGTGTGATTGTAATATTTTATCAATATATATACCTATACAGGGTGGGCCACCAGTAACGCCTCGGTCTCTAGAAGGCTAACCACTTATCTTCTTGGAATTCTTCCTCTCTAGGAAGTTGCATGTCAACATAGGCTACCATTTGAAATTATTTTGAAACATACAGGATGTCCCCAAAAATCACAAAACACTGAAGTTGAACTTTTTTCAATCGAACACCCTATATATTATTTCATTTTGAGATTCTCCCTGGTGAGCTGACTTCAACAATCCATCATACTTGGGTTCTAGCAGTTATAATTACTGAGATATAGGGTGTGAGAAATCGAGATTTTCCAAGTTCAAGAATTTTTTGTGTCTAAACCATTCATAATTGGTCAAAATGGCTCACATGTCCCTATCTCAACTTTTGATCAACTATCTACTGACATTTAATTGAAACAAATACAGGGTGGAGTAGAATTCAGAATACTGTCTGTAGGTTAATCGAGGAGGTGGTATATTCATTATTCCAAATTTTTTGGGATTTTCTCTCCTCGTTTCTATAAAATAAAAATACAAATTGTCACTGACAAGCTAGTGAATTTTTCTTTTAGGCTCTCTGATAGGAAAATTCTTTAAACGCAGTGACATTTTGGGGCAAATCATCTGATTTGTTCTATACAGGGTGTTTCAAAAAAACCTGACCCCCTTGCTAGGGTAGGTAGATCACTGCAAAATAAGTTGGGTTTGCTCAGTGAAAAAATGTCTTAACGGCATCCGTTTCCATGATACAAGGTGTTGAAAAAATTACTTTTTTACACATTTTTCACGATTATGTCGAAACTACTGGAAACATTGTGATGAAATTTTGTACGGATGTTTCTTGAAATCTGACACATCGCATGAATTTGTTTTTATATCTGACTCTCATAGAGGGCGCTAGTTACACGGTTCGTACCGAGTAGTTTAGAACATAACTTTTTTGAGGTTAGATTTCCCAATCCAAATATGATATGAACTCAAACCTCATTCAATTTTACACCAAAAAGGAACTCTTGGTGAAACTCGATACTATGTTCCGTTTTCGGAATATTTTGATTTGAAAATATTGGAGTAGTATTGATGCTGGTATAAAATGAATTTTATTGAGTTCAATTACCTATTTATTCAGATTCAAAAACAATAGGATCATTCTTGTGCTGAAGTTATTGATGGAACAAAGAATCGTAAGTTGAAAATTAGGAGATATTTGACAAGAAACATGAAATATTGAATCAGTTAGAGTATAAGTGTTCAAAATGTCCTACGTTTCGACGAATACACGATTCTATATTCTTTTCTTAAGAATGTATTATTCTTCTAAACAGTTGAGGATCAGGTGTTAGGTCATTTAAGTGATGTTCAATTATGTCTCACAACTCTTGACGTGAATTTACCTATGTAGCTTAGACTGTCTGCTCAAGATACAACAAAACTGTGTAATCCATGTTCTCAGTCAAATCTGTTTCGATGTTATTCTTGTGTTTTTTTGAAACACCCTGTATATTGAAATAATATTCATATTTTTATTTTATAGAAACGAGGAGAGAAAATCCCAAAAAATTTGGAATAAAAATTCAGAATCTTGATCACCCGGTATATGTCCCAATTAAATATCAGTAGATAGTTAATCAAAAGTTGAGATAGGGACATGTAAGTCGTTTTGACCAATTATGAATAGTTTCGACACAAAAAATTCTTGAACTTGGAAAATCTCGATTTTTCACACCCTATACCTCAGTAATTATAACTGCTAGACCCCAAGTATGATGGATTGTTGAAATCAGCTCACCAGGGAAAATCTCAAAATGAAATAATATTCCAGTGTTCGATTGAAAAAAGTTTAACTTCAGTGTTTTATGGTTTTTGGGGACACCACGAAATAATTTTAAATGGTAGCCTATGTTGACATGCAACTTCCTAGAGAGGAAGAATTCCAAGAATATAAGTGGTTAGCCTTCTAGAGACCGAGGCGTTACTGGTGGCCCACCCTGTATATCTAATACCAGTGTAGTATCGACGACACACCTTTAGGTACGAATGACAGTATGATCACGAACAAAATATGCAAAAAATTCCCTAGGATATCTATAGACAACACACTGAAATTCGTAGACGCTCCATATATAGTAATTCATCTAACAAGTCCAGAAAGTGGTGCTTTTCCGCACGCGATTGCAGCGACGTTCGGCCACTTTACGCACGTGTAAGGTACACTATTTTTTCTACTAGCGTGCGGAAAAAACCCAAAAGATAACAGAGAGAAAAATTTAATATTATCAAATATTCAAATGTCAGTATACTCTCCAAAAAATTTACAAGTGCGGAAAAGTGCCTCTATCCACACTGAAATTACTGCGGAAAAGTGGACTTCTCTGCACGTTATCAAAAATAATACATCAGGATATTATGCTGTTGGGATAACCTCTAGTGAACTAAGATCTTCTGCAGTCAAAACTATATTATATTAATTGATAGAATCATAGTTGAGATGTGGAATACCTTTCTGGGGAGTTTGTCCGACTGATAACCCGAAATTTTGACTTGTAACTCGGAATTCCGGATTGTTTGTGGGAATTACGACTTGCTTCCTGTGGCACAAAATATGTGCGAAAAAAATTGCTCTACGACATATGCTTAATTTTTGAATATTTCATATTGGTTGAATGATATTGTGACCTGCTATATTCAATAACTGGATGAATCAACATGAATTCGATATGGTTAGACATGTACTGATATTCTATGATCGTGTTGATGATGACTGATATATTTGTTCGTTTTTCAAACAGTTCTGTCAGCCAATCGTGATGAGGAAAGAATTTCAAATCGACCGATACCATCAAAATTACGATAATTCTTTCACGTTGTTCATTTGGATCATCGTTCAAATGAATGCATAAGAGAGTTTGCATGACTTGATTGCCAAGGTTACTCAGCTGTTAGTCGGCTTTTGCGATTTTTTCTAACGTATACGGTGAAAAAATTTGCATGAATTAAAATGCGAATGGACTTCACAATTAATCATTCACAGAAACCAAAATGAGCCCCCAAGATTTGGTTGAAGCTAGGCTGATACAAGACAATCACCAAAAAAATGAAGAATTCAATATTACTTTCAAATGTTCCTTCTTTCTACATCCTACTTCATTTTTTTGCACTTCGTTTACACACTGCTGTTTAGATAGCATATAGCTGTATTTTGATAAGTTTACCTAAAGCCGCACTTCATAATATTTCTGACCATTTTGTCGTGTGATAAATCGTATTCATGCACAGCTTTATTACCGGGTCTTAACAAGGTGGTTTATCTCGAGGGTATTCTGATAATCAGGGAAGTTAGCTGGTATAGTGTTTTCAGGTGTTTTCTAAAGTGCATTCTACTGTTAACTATTCAGAGAAACATGGACTCACGCGTGAAACCTTGATCTTCACCAGCAAGTCAATGATAACGTGATTCAAGTTTCGATAATGGAGAGAATGCGGTTCTCCTGAATATTTCATACATTTCAAAATACTCATTTTCAATTGGTTGAAATATCTGTATTGATAATCGAAAACCTGATGTCTTCGTTTTTGTATTTCCTACCTACATGGCTGTGTTTTCTATTTTGTATTTCGCTCACTCATTGGTAGTTTGTTCAAATATAAAACAATATGACATAAAAAAGACTTAATTGCAGCAGGCTGTCATGGACATGGATGTCATAATATTTTCATATTCAGGGATAAATAGCACTCAACACTAAACTTCAGACAATTTGGTAATAGGCACTGAATTTTTATTCGTAACGAACAATTCTAGTATGATCGGTTGCCTAATTTGTATCTCAAAATCGAAGGGATTTGTATTTGGATAATCATCAATACACTTGTATTACATACGATGATTTTGATGTCAAATCACATACCAATACGGAAATACATTGTGTCTCACTTATATTCAAAGAACCCCTGTATCTATCGTAATTGTTGAGTTAGTTGTCTGAAATTCAGGAGCGAGATATATACCAAAAATACACTTTATATCATCTCTTCTATGACCAAGTGGTGTCATCTTCAGTGATATACACACTGCTCACTTACAGCTGTGAAACCACCCACATTTCCGGAAAATTTTATTAGGAGGCAAGATAAGTTGAAGATGACTTCGGATTCGAAATCAGGATGTCCAAAATTCTCATTTCTGAAAAATTAAATTTTGTCCCACTTTCCATGGAAGCGCCGCCGTACCTTTTACGTAATTATTGAGATAGGATTCTGAAATCTCCAGGAGAAAGAAAGAGTTAAAATATACAGTCAATGACCAAATCTGATTATCATCAGTGATATACACTGCTCGCCAGCAGCCATGTGGGTAGTTCCATGGCCGCTGGCGAGCTGTGTATAACTTCAATACTCCAAGTTTATGCACGAATATATAGGTTGAACCAACTCTGGAACCTGATGATTCAATACGCACATGAAAAGAGGAAAAATCAATCTGCGAATTGTTATGATAAGCCCAAATAGCAAAACCTTTTATTTTCAAACGAGAAAAATGTCGAAGTGGATTATTCCCAGATATATTATGATCATGGAAAAAATGAATACTCTGTGTTTTCCGAGTTCTCGCTTCACTAGTCCTGCAAAATCGCATCGTCTCACAAAATGACGCGTTTCATAATTGGTTACGTAAATTTATATGTCCTCATTATGAAATAGACCAATCAGACACTACCATTTTTTCAAAGAAATCTGTTCAAATAAGTGATTAAATTCCAAAAACCGTTTATCCGCAGCGGATAAACTATTGTCTGCTATTACTGATTCTTACTATTATTGCTATTGGCAGCAGTCGAACGATTTCCATCAATAAAAACTCAATTTTTAAATAGAGTTTCCATAAAAATAATTCGACATAAGGCGATGAAATAGTAATTTCCCTAACAAGTGCGGAAAGTGATTCTTTCCCACACGCGACTGCCGTTTTATACGATATATATATCAAGGAAGCCAGCCTAAGCCAATTCATTTAACCTCCACGTGAGGTAATATGCTTTTCTTTCCGTGGGAGTAAATTGACCTGTCTGTGTCCTTGAAGGGGGGAGCAAACGGTTTCCTCACCATTAGAATTTGAAATATCTACATGCATACATGCATCTTCAATTTTGAGATAAAATTATGACATTCATCGATAAACTGGTTGTTGTTTATATTCTTCATATGGGTATGGTTGAGTATATATTTATTTATGGATATATTTTTCTTGTCTATTATTCGTATTTGATGTCAATAGTTGAAATTATGAATGGAGAAAATATCATCGATAAACAGTGCAGAAAAAAAACGAAATTCAGTAGGAAAGTCTATACTTCATCCAACCACATCTTCACGTAATTTCTACGTCGACGGGACGTATAAGTATCACGTTATTATGTGAGTTACAGAGACGTCGTTAAGCTGTCCTATTTACTCATAATTGCCATAACTACGTAGTAACTACGTATTTATAACGTTACGGCAAATAGTTTATATAACCTTACGTAATCGAAACTATAAACCAATGTATTATACTTTGGAGCGTTGCAATCTGTTTAGGAAAAACGGATATGTGAGAAATGAAATATAATTTTGCATTGAAAAAAACATCTATATTATACAGGGTGTCAAAAATGTATACCGAGCTTTATGTAGGTGATAGTACATTGGAAAATAAGTATAGTTTGAATGATAAACTATTGGCCCCAAATGTATATAGACGGAGATATATCCTTCCAAAGTTGATGAAATTGAAATATTTTTCCGCATAACTTCTAAACGGTAAAAGCCACCAGATTGAAATTTGCTGCATGATTGTATGTTGAAATAATACATTTTTTGATACACTTCTATATTTCTGATATTGTAATAAGGGGTGTCTCAACAGTTTTCGAGATATTCGAGTGTTTGAAGTGACTTGATATCAGCAGATAAATTCATCATCAGTTATATTATTTCAGGAGGCCACGAACTGGCCGGACGCCATCTCTATTTTTCGTTTTACATCATTCATTTCCACGCAATTTTTGCACCATCCTCAAAATTGTTTCAGAATTTGGATCGCATCGAGTAGTAAACATCTCGGCATAACAAATTCCCTGCAACTTCTTGAAATCCCAGTTGAAAATCGCAGTAATGATATTACCAAGCAAAAAACTAAACAATGAAATACACAAATACAATGTTTATGTCAAAAACGTCAGAATTAGCAACAAAATTGATCATGGCCTCCTGAAATATTGTTACCGATGAATTAATCTGCTGATATCATCTGACTACAAAAACTTGAATATCTCGAAAAAAGAATCAAATTTCAGTAATTCGATAAGAGTACCGTTTCCATGTAATTTTTCTCGCTCTATCAAATGCTTCCATTTTCATACAGGGAAAATAGAAACCTTAAAAAAATCGTTACTCACTCTCTGAAAACGACTTTTATAACAATATATGGAATGTAGAAATATTTTATCAAAATACACTCACGCAGGAAATTTCAATCTTTACTTTTTTTTTCAATGTAGGTACTATCACCTCCAGAAAGCTCGGTACACATTTTTCACTCACCCTGTATATTCGTTCCTGAAAAGGACCATCAAACCGTGAGGGGTTTAAATGGGAGAAAAAATATAACACTGAATTCCTATAATGATGGGCTTACCTGCATACAGTATTCAGGAAACATGAGGACAGTTAAGCAGTGAGCTTCAATGGTATCATTCTCACGATTTCCGCTATTTCTAAAAATGTCCACAATTCACAGCAAAAATGCCCCTGCCCACGACAAAATGTCCAAGAACATCTAGTAATTTCCACGCCGTTATCACGTGAAATTTTAATAAATTATGTACCTCTATGTATATTGTATATGCCTGCATGGTAAGGTGTGTTCCTCGGATGTTTCCATAAGTGTACCTAGTACCGTTTCTTCTCGGACCATAAAGTTTAATTTATTAAACGTATAAACAAATATTGTTATCCGAGTCCCCTGACATCACACCACAAATTTTCAAGTACGAGTGCTACTCGACTTAGCCATACACGTTAAATCCAAGGAAGTAGATAATGTATTATTCGATTATGTTTATATGTCAATGTAAATCAGAGCAATAAGAAAAATTATGATTTGATGCCTATTTAACAATTTTTTGTTCACAAGTTACGTGTATAACTGTTTATGAGAGGAATCAGGAGTTGCTTTATTCTGGAGATAAGAATCGGCACCCACCCTATGGTTCAATTTCAATTATAGCTTTTGTGTTTGTAGACATTACAATGACTCCAACAACTCCTCAAACATGACAACGATGATTGAAAAGAATATAAAAGAACTACATACCTCACCTCTTTCATTATATGAAAAAAATCCTTCATTCAGTTACCCCCATACGAGTAACCCCTAGAAGTCTTCAAGAGACTTGTGCGAGCAAGGAATGACGGGGGCCTTACCTTTCAACGTGTGATCCCAAACACTTTCTCGGGCCTACGGAAACATTTCTGCAGTCCGGGATTCAAACCCACGACCGGCAAACAGCCATTAGAGAACTGACGCTTTCACCACGCGGTTACCTGGCACCTCATACTACGAAGATGCCTCAACCAATTTAAATGCTCGCTTAGGTATTGTTCATAAATGTTCTTTGCGCATCCTCATGCCTTATTTATCGTCTTTCTATCATTTAAATGCTGCCTGTAGGTTAATCGAGGAGGTGGTACATTCATTTTACTTGGTTTTCTGGGATTCTCTCTCCTCGTTTCCAAAAATTCGATATTTTTTCAATATATCTATATTTCTTTCCTTCAAACATTTTTTCAAACAAATTGTCACTGACAACCTACTGGATTGTTCTTTTAGGCTCCCTGATAGAAAAATTTGTTAAACGGAATGACATTTTGAGGCAAATCATCTGATTTGTTCCAATACAAATATATTGAAATAATACGCTGATGCGGTACTCTCCTTGACAAGTTCTATAAAAAAGCTTCCAATGACAACAAAAAATATTTGACTGTTTTTACGGATCTGATATCTGCTTTTGACCGTGTGAATCACAATATATCACTAGAAAAACTCAATTTCTACGGAATTAGTGGTAAAGTACTAGATATATTGAAGTCATACTCTGCCAAGGAAGGTGTTCCCCGAGGCATATAACCTCCAGAAATTCAAGGAGAACACCAATTTCTACCTTATTTTCCTTGGTTCCCACGATGTTCTCTGAACATTACAGAATATCCCTTTTTGTGGGAACCAGAACATAAAAAAAATGGAAGGAAGCAAATCGTAGTAAATAGCGAAGAACGAAGTGATATAGCTACTGTTAAGAGAGGAGTACCGCAAGGATCAGTTTTGGGTCCCCTTCTGTTCGTGATTCACATAAATGATCTCCCTCACACTATGAGTTCAATAAACGCATCAACCATTATGTATGCGGACGATACTACGTTTGACGTTGAATTGGAAACTCGAGAAGTTCTCTTCATTGGTATCTGGAATGAACTATTTGTGGATTTCAAGTAACTTATAAATCACAACTGTATATTATCTAGCCTGCTGCAAGAGACTATTGAGTCTGAGATAGTAGTAGATTGTTTTTGGGAATAAAACTCCATGGTAGAATTAGTAACATATCACGATCCCACTAAACATAATAACATAACTCAAACATAAATGTAATATTACAATGTGACTTTGTGATGTTATTTAGAGATATGCTTGATATCACAGTTACGTTGCGGCAATCGACGTATGTGCCTCGTATAAATATTGCAATGTAATGTTGATGGTAAATATTATATAAATATATCAGGAATCACATGAAATCAATGTTACTTCATAACGTATATTTAATGTTACTCAAAACATCTAAACAATATTGTAAATTAACATTCTAATTAGTTTCTAGGAGTTTTTAGGTTATGTCTATTTTGTCTGGAATCATCAAGAAAATCATCTGAATGATCTTCAGAAAAGACATCAGAGAAGATGAACTATCCCTAAATATGAATTGATCTAACCGAACTCCTGAAAAACTATACGTATGATCTATAGTTACCCAGTGATATTTTGAGACAGATTTACTACTATTTTCCTAAGTATCATTTTAGTTATTCTGCCTCATAAATCTAGTCAGTCCAGCTATATGATTTCTGCATAATCAGACAAATAATACCTTGACCATCCTCGACTAACACAATCACTTTGACAAATCTGAAAAATCATCGATAGCTTACTCATTACTCATTTTTGAATTTATGATATAAGATTATGACTCAGTTTTCGTTCAGATCGAATTTTCTATCGATTAAGTATATTGTATACTGGGTGTCCCATTGAAAACATATTTTGACATAACTCGTGAACGTAATGTTTTTTTATCTCCTGGAGCGCAGGAATGGAAAATCCTATGATGTTCGAAGAACATCGTGCGTACCAAGGCCCTTGGTACGCACGATGGTCCAAGGGAGGGTAGGGAGAAGAGCTAGGTGTTGGATTTTTCACTTTTGGAGGTTATGAGTTCTTCGGAATACTCCCATTGGTGTTGTACATAAATTAACATCAATTTTCAAGTGGTTATTAGTAATATTTGATGAAGTTTCTGTAATTATGTATGCATGAAGTAGGTGGAGACAAACAAATCGAATCGATTTGTCTGTTCAGTATTGTAAACCAGGTTTTATCGAGATGGAGCAGTTTTATCGAATTATTGGCCTTAATCACGCATTTCCTATTATTGTTCGAAATCACTCAAATGTCTAATTCTGACATCTGAAATAGTTATTTGTACACCAAGGTAGTGAAGAATATCTTTATCACCCAGGGACCAAGATTATATCCCGAAATTAGTGGGAATCTCATTTGGATCTCTTATCACCTAGAGCTACGAAAAGTGTTATTTTTCCATGCTTTTCCACTCACTTTTCTGGTACGGATAATCCCTCAAATACAAAGTTATATTATAGTTGAAGGCGCTCACAATTGTTTGTATTCTGACCAATACAACAAATAAAATTTCGTATTTCACCTCTATGATATTATTTTCTAAAATGAAAATTACCGAATAGACGTAAAACATGCTGTTTTGTACCCATTATTTCTAACGCTGTAAGAAGAGACTGCGGAATTTTTCAAATAGAAAAATATTGGTGGAAGGTATTTGTGAACGTTTTCAACTGACATTTTCACGATCGAGAAAATCTATTTTCGGGGCACTACAACCCAGCGAGCACAAACATCCTGAAGATGTTATTTTGAGACGTAATATGCACTGACCAAAGAGGTCTTTGAAGGATATTGAAGTATTGTTTTTGTTCTTCTGTGGCATGTCTTTGTTTGCCTACTGAGAGGTATCCCTGGGATGTTTTGGGATGTTTCAGAAATGTAGGCATGAGGATTTTTTTTGAGGCGTAATATGCACTTCTCAAAGAGGTCTTAGAAGGATATTGAAAGTATTGTTTTTGTTCTTTTGTGCCCTTTCTTTGTTTGTCCCACCACAACGTCTCATGCTTATGTCACAACACGATGAATTTTGATTTGTTTTCGATTTTGTTCTTCTTGTTCGCAATTGGCATTCGCGTTTGCAGCGTGTCACCCTTACATCACGCTGCTAACGAACAGAAAGGAATTTGGTGAAGTTTATTGTGTTAGAAGACTTATTCAGTTTGTGATAATGACCATCAGATGCAAGATGTGTTGTTCGGTGCCTCAGTGTAATCAATATATAAAAGTACGAATTCATCAATACACAACTTCTCCGCGCAGTTGCAAAATTATGCATTGTGGAGAACATTTCAAAAATTGGGAAACCTATTTCCAATTATATGTCTGTGTGTAGTAAGCACTTCTCAGAAACCGATTAAGGAGGTAATTACATATCAGGAAAATATTTTTATGTTCAATCTATTTTTAATGCATTTTTTCATTCAAGGGAAATGGAATCCTAATGCAAAAGTTCATTTTGACAAAAGGCTTCAGAAAAGTACCTCGAAAATGGTTTTTTACAGCGATTTAATGTGCGCAAGACGCGTTGAAAATGTTCTGTTGTGTCCATGAAAAGGCTTCAAAAAGAACTAGGGAGAAGGTAGTTTTGTGACATATCTAGGACATCTCGATAATTGTCGCCTGCGGCGGACATTGGCTGTTCTATAATAGTTCTATTCATGTGTAAACAGAACATCGCAGTGGAGGTTCAATGTCTCGAAATCTCGTACTTTACTCTGAGATGTTTTTGTGCTCGCTGGGAATTACGGGCAAGTCGTAGCTTTCTTGTCTTTGACGCTGATAACGTAACCGAGTGACAATTATTGGTTATTTTCAGGCAGTGTTCCTTATACTATGATTCATGGTCACATTTCAAAAAACTACAACACCAACGATGAATTAGTCAGGCACCAATTCGATAGTGAATAAGGCAAGCATGAAATATGATAAAAAATTGTCGTCTTCTCGTACAACTATAGAAAGAATGTGGCAACCGAGTTTTTGTACCATTCATTAGCTATTCCACCTCATTCAATTCATGGTGTCAACAATCAACAAAGACACAAAAAAATATGACTAGAGATTCAACATAATAATATATTATGACTGAAATACGAATATCTTTGATTAATTCAGATTTTCATTTCCATTGAAGGTGCAATGCCATTCACTTTCTATATTCAGCATTGTTCATCATATCATTAAAATCGTGATGATGAAAATTAACTCTGTATTAAATTTACAAATGAAATCATGTAGAATTTAAGTGACAGTGATTTTGATAGGTATATAGAAGTTTGTATCCAGCGCTTGCATGAAGTTGGGAAGTATCAGTGCCGGATTTATACCCTCTTCCTCCTTCAGAACGTGAAAGTTCTCAGATACGGTTCTGTCGGTTCTCATTCTATCTCATTTGAACTGAGAAAAAATGAAAGTATTTTAGTGCCTCTCTTGACAACTTCATCCAACTTCATTTGTTTATTCATCTTCTGCCGTTTCCAGAATGCACCACTTTCTTTTTTACTCATATTTTTGAAATCCAGTTTCAATATTGATCATTATTATACCAACGAAAACCTATTGAGTACTGAATTCTGGTTTTGTTATTTGCTTATTGGTTTTTTCATCTTCATCAAATAAAAGTATGTATATTCCGCAGCCGCTCTTGTATATAGAGGCGCAGCTGACGCTTGATTATAGTGAATGATATGATTTTCACAAAAACAGTATCCCAACCTCCGAACAACAAACTTCCTGTATGATCGAATATCCCAATCCTTTTGGCGACATATAAAAGGCAAGAAGCAATATTATACTTGCCGCCTCGTCGGCGATGAGTATATTGCTGCTTGCTTTTTTTCCTTTTTTCCCCGCCTCTTAAAATCCACCGCCGGGGGCTGATAGTCACATAGCCCTCCCCTATATCCGGCACTGGGAAGTATACTGATAAATATCGCAAGTAGATATTGAAAATACAGTATTCATCAAGATGTTTCGAAATATTTTAACCTTATGAATATCGCAGATGATACCATTGAACAATCATTTAGCTGATCTACATAATAAATCATATCGTATTGACCGCCGCCATAGCTGAAATCGTTGCGATTGGTCAAAACATATGATTTGTGTTGTGATATCCTCAGGATTAATATTAATCAAATTATTTCAAATATTTTCATAACTTATAAAATTGCTTTCAACTGTAATGAATTTCGTATAGTTTTAACTATCAAAGAAAAAACAAGATACACCAAGTCGGTCGACCACAAAATTTATATTACACAATTACTATTGTGACTAGTTTCGGCTAAACAGCCATCTTCAGACACAAATTAAATAAAGTACCTGTAAGAGATGAAATTACAGATGAACAATAAGTTTGCTGAGGAAAAAACATACCTAGGCCATGTGGTGATTACAAATTCAACAAATAAAAAATCAAGCGGTTATTTCAACGTGAATAATCAGTCCGGTAAGGGGGTGATTAAATTTTTATAACGGCTGAACAGCCAAAAGAATCTTATAATCGTGAGGTTCAACATTAGCACGAGTCGAGTCGACTTGTTTCCTAGTTTTGTTCATTCTTTTGATGTGAAATTTCAGAAAATTCCGGAATATTGAATTTGTTCAACAAAACAATTCGTCGAATGGATATATAGTTTCTCTTGAATCAACAAACTATTTCATTGAATTAACCAAATATTTTATTGAATCAAGCAAATATTTCATTGAATCAACCAAATATTTCTTTGAATCAACCAAATATTTCGTTGAATCAACTAAATATTTGATTGAAGCAATATCTTATTATTTTGAATCAAACAAAATGATTGTTTAAGCCAATTCAATATCTCTTCAAAACCATTAATGGATGTGCTTGATTGAAGAAGATCCAGAGTTCATGCAAGACATATTTACTTGATTCAAACTCCAAATTTGGTCTGAAACAAGATATAGATTTACTCATTTCAAGATTATATTTTGTCGTGCATATATGACACTTTTATTTGCTCCATTCAATAAAATTTTGCTTGATTCAACAATTCCTTTTTTTCCGTGCGACAATATTGACAGTTTTGTCTACCTAGGTAACATTTCTTTATCAATTTATTATTATATTAACCTAGGTTTGACAAGTGTTACTTGCACCTGGGGTGCAAATTAACAATATTTTTTCATTAAGTTCCATCATCATAGGATGTCTACTTACAAAATCGTTAATATCCTCAGAGGTACTCTCAATCTGGTGTAATATCTTTTCAGTTTCCATCGCCTCAAAAAAAAACAGGAAAAAGGAGGTGATACATTAATATTGCACTGCACACAATTCAGAATCAATTATATAGCGTCAAAATAATGAAAAAGTTCATATGAACATCATGCTTGGGAACACGTTCTACTACTGTTATAAATATCGAAGGAAACGCTTCCTCCGATGTATCTGCAATTTCCCCATTTTGTAAAATGGACCAACACAAAAATACATTCCTTTGTCTTTGAGGTTTTCTGAATGTCACTTCTTCTTCGAGTAGAAGTAAATTTGGTGTTCTTACCTCTGTGGTTAAAAATGAACTTGTATATGTTAAGGTGGATAACTTCATAACATCAACCAAGAAAACGGCACCACATAAGCATCTGAACATAATAGTTTTATACCAAGTAGCTCTCTCCAAGCCCCTGACTAGATACATGACGTACATAAGCAAGCTGAGAAAGCATTGGAGAACAGTAAAAAGAGAAGATATGGCAAAAATATCGTTCAGTTCTTCTGTGAGACTGTGGATGTGGTAGTATCTCATTCGCAGATTTTCTAGAATATCGGCGAATAAGCCTTCATCGTACCTGTAATAAAATCATGAGAAAGGTAATGAATGTTTGAAGCAGATCATGATATCCTTGGAAATTGTGCCAGCATCGTAGGTGGCTTTTGTAGAAGCTTGAACGTGTTCACAGAGTCCAATTAGCATTTCAGCAACATTCTCACCTCAAGTATTCGGAATGATTTTCCATCACAAGCTTCGCCTTTTTGGTTTTGAAATACTTTTTCCAAGTTCGCACCAGAGCTTTGAGTTCTTGGTTGACCCATCTGAATTTCTCTTTCATAACTAGCATGCATCCACAAAATTGCAGTATCACAAAACTTGAGGTGAATAAAGGGATGGTGTAAGTCAGCACCCCGTTGGTATCTCCCAGAGTGACAGTGGTTGGAAAGAAACTGAGGACATCAATGACGAAAGTGATGGAATTTTGAAGGATGGCTATCCAGGATGAGACCAGACTGAAAATTCTTATTTTTCTGTGGCTCCTGAGATAATCCACGTTTTTGAAATGTGCCTCCATCATTTTGTCATGTATATGTACTTTGTATGTCCAATCTATGAGCTGAAAATCATAAATGATAAAATTCAGGAAGGCAATCTGTTCATCAATCACCTATTGAACATTCATGCAACCATATCAAAATAATGGATAGAATTTTATGCCGTGTTCAGAATTATCAAAATGTACTCATTTCCTTCCTACACAGAAACAGTGTAGGATGAAGGAAGACCACCGAGGAAAGAAATTCGCCCGAACCTTTTTCAATCAATGAATCATGATTTACATTTTCTTTTCATCGCGATGGTTGAAATCCTTTATGGACACCATATGGGTCCAATCCCCCATATGATAGTGTGGGAGTCAGGGGACTCCAGGGTATACCCACTAAACACTCCACCCCGTTTGTAGGCTCGTCTGACCGAAGTCTCCGACGACACTTAGGCCTAGTGGCCCATTGTATCTTACCTAAATGCCGTTATCAATTTTACCATATACGACTGATGGTGCTTATTAAGGGCCACTTCAATATATACCATATACCACTTTTGGATAGAATCATATCGAAATTATAGAATCCGCCTTATTGGATCCACCATCTTGAATTTCCTCATTTTCAGGAATTTCACTACTTATTATCCTATTCCGGACTAAGAGAAATCCAAGAAACCAAATATCATAAAAATCGGTCCAGCCGTTCTTGAATTATAAATGGTGTAACTATAACACGATTTCAAAGATTAGGCGACGGTGAACTCTGTTGAAGAAAGAAAATTCGGGAGATTCAAGTCAACCAAAACCAATGAATTAAAAACAATCATCCAATAACTGTTCAGGAATTCCAAATCACCCAAAAATTTCCACTATCGATGAATTAGGAGGGAGCTAAAATTACCACAACATGCTTATAGCTGCAGCTATACAGGGATCACGGAGAAGACCTTTTTAAGCCAATATGAAGACAGAACAGACAGACAGACAGAACAGTTTCAATTCATAAAAATTCCAATTTTCCATGTGTAGAATAATGTTTGCAAATTCGAAATCATCCTGCGAAACAGCTCCTGAGGTTACTGTGGATTTATAGTAGATACCATCAATGGACCAACTTCAGCAAGAATAATAATCATCTCGGAGGATTGTTTATAGCACTAGTTCATAAAATGAACGAAAATGGTAATGTGGTAATGACTTTCAGTTTCTCTCTCTTTGTGACCATTGCATTCCACTTTGAGTATTTGGCTTTTTCCCTAGTTGAAAATACGCCAGTCGGGCAACCAGCCACTCCCATTTCACCTGAAATGGGATTTTGTTTCGGAGTGTTTCTTTCCTTGCCAGGTGGCATTCGGCGTTCGCGTTTTCATTTCGCGAACTTCGAACGCCTCGTATGGTATAAATGCTGAGATGCGTTTACATTGGCTCAGATTCGCACCAGATAGCGGCCAAGAAGGTATCTTGGGCAGCCTTGTACTAATGTGAGCCAACTGCTCGAAACCGGTCTGCAGGAAGTCACGCGTTCCTGAACCACTTAAGCACAGCTCATCTTTTAGGAAGGAAACACTCGCGATTTTACTCGTTTATACGGACTATTGCATAGATTTCGGGAGGATGTAATGTAATGTAAATGTTCTGCGTGGCATATAGCCAGGAAAGTAGTTATTTTTTTCTCGTTATCTACCATTTTCGTTCATTTCATGAACTAGTGTGGTAATGACTTTGAGTTTCTCTCTCTTTGTGGTTGTTCAAATATGCCCACCAGATGTCGTATCGGAATCGTCTCCTTCCCTATACTCTTTTCTCTTTCAAACATTTTTCAAACAGAGATAGTATTCATCTGAATGGACTATTCGGTAGGTATATTTGATATCGACTAACGTATAGCACTCCAAATGATAACCTAGATGTATCTAGTATTGGGAATAATTCCTAGATATGTTAAATCTTGACCTCGTTAATACTTCAATTCAGAGACTTTTTCGTAATGCTCGACTTCCCGCATACTTTTCCATGACCTGTCCGAGCAGAAAAATCTAAGCAGTGTTTCATGACTCTTCGAGCTGCAAAAATCCGCATTTCATGTTATGTCCCAGCGAGACACATAAATCCCAATGGCTATGCCACGGTTATCAATTAATATTTTTATGGGAATATGATGTTCCGCTCTTTTGACGTTAGACCGCGCTCGTTTGTCGTTTGTTCATTGTCTTGGAGGGCACGGTCGAGCAAAAATGGGAAATCGTGGTTTCGGACTCACGACAAAATTATCGGTTTCTTTTCACGATGATATGCAGAAAATACTCTGGAGCATTCGCGAGCGACAGCTAACCCAATGAACTGTTACAGATATCTCAACCTTTCGTCGCTGCATTATCATTTCGTGTATGAGTCGATATTGCCGGGCAGATATTCAGAGCTTGTGGAAGTCTATTTTCTGAACTGAATAAATTATTCAGAATAATTGTATAATGGCTGATAAACATCTTAGAACCAGGTCAAAGGCATTATTATCAAATCAGAGAGCTAGGGAGATATCGTCAACGGCGGAGGGTACTATGACACCGTTACACAGTAAAAAGAATAGAGTGAAATTGAACACTATACCTGTTCCCAGGAGGACCACTGAGCTTTAGAATAAATGATGCAACTCTATAGTTCAGTATGAGATATTATAGTGTGATTTTTTCAACTCAATTAGTGTAAATTTTCGATTCAAGCATATTCAAACTTTCTCTATTTTCCTCTCTAAATACATATATTGAATAAACACAAAAATATAGAGTTACTCCCCTAATAACACAACTCGGTCCATCAATGGACGTCCTATGGACATCCTCCTCTGGACATCTCGGACAGCCATAGGACATCCAGTTTGTGTACACTGGATGACGTATGGACATCCATAGGATATCGCGTTCCCAACTTTTCAGCAATCCATATGGTATCCATCATGGACATCTATATGGCATTTGTCAAGGTCATCCATATGGTATCTGTCTTGGACATACATATGGTAAATTTATTCAGATGTCTTAAATGTATGCTTTCATATTATATATAGGAATGAGATCTGGTCAATAAATAGAATCTATGTTTCTGGTTGTTATATTTATTTCAAATGTGATTATATTCAAGAACACTAGGTACTATTTATAATATTCTATATCTGATTGGTGTGATATGTTGTTTCTATTGACACCTTCCTCCATCATTTCAGTTTGGTTGACTTGACACAATCAACACTCAATTTCAGATCCGTTCTACTAGTTGAAATTCTTCGACATCTTCATCAACACATCCTGGGATGGCTCTTCACTTTCAGATTATTACAATAATGTCACTCAATACAAATTATCAGTCTCAGTAGCCTCAGACATTAATCAATGCATCAACGTTAACAACAATAACAATGGCGGATTGGCGGACGGCATCACTACTCTGATACGGCTGACCCTGTCGGTCTGTGATCCCCGAATAAGGAGCCAGACGATTATGTTAAATAACATTATCAGAGGGGGCATTGGAATGGACACCATATGGATATCTTCACCTGGACATCCAATGGATATCTTCATGTGGACATCCTATTGTTGTTCAGAGTGTGTCCATGGACACCTTGGACATATAATGGACACCATATGGATTACTTCACCTGTACATCCATTGGATATCTTCATGTGGACATCCTATTGTTGTCCAGAATGTGTCCATGGACACCTTGGACATATAATAGACACGATACAGATATCCAATGGACATCTTGTGTTATTAGGGTCGAGACCCAAGGTAGTGTCAATGTCATCACTTTAGAATGAAATTCAATAACCAAGTATTACATAGTCACAAAAGTTGAGAGTTGGAATATAATAGTAGAGGGTACATTTCACACTATAAACAGTGATGGATCCACCGGAAATTGATTGATTTATTCACTCTACCTGGATGTCAAATGGCTGTTGCATTAGGACAGGGCGAAATTCATACAGTCTACTCCATTGAAACTATACTTCAATATAAGTAATTCAAAGGGACAAGTTTCGAAGCTTCAAAGCTTCATCATCAGCATTAGGTTACATAGGAGCACTAAAGAGAAAAACAAACAAAATGTCAGACACAATCCTTCAACAACAGTTCTAACAAACTCCCTGTTATGGAGGAAGAAATTTATGTTTACATACTCATGGAATGAAAATGGGACATCACTGGTAAATAATGAGAATTAATAAAAAGGAGACCGCAAAATAAATTACTTTTTTACCACGGCAGCCACACCGAGTGAGTTCCCTGCGTGCTTCTTGTAGGGTTTTCCAAGATATTTTCTATTCAGGTTCAACTTTTTTTTTTTCATCCCCAATTAGCTGGTGATGAAAGCACTTGCAAGAAATATGCTGACAATTCATTATTTTCAGATATTTTTCATGCAACCCTTGTTTTTCTAATGGGCGCCATGTTTTTTATATCGTTAAATAGGGTTTGAAATCTCCTTCACAGTATAACATGTGTCGTCATAAGTATAAATACTCCTTACATTATAATGCCAATCGTAGCAAAAGGCACAGAAAACCAAGGATACAAAATTTTTGTGAAATGAGCAAGATACCTTTGTGTGTATTTAGATCTATGGTTTAACTGAAATTATTAACCTGAATTTTCACGTTTCCAGAACGAATAATGATAGGTATCAAATTCAATGTTTAAGGATTTGTTAATTTATCAACATATATCGAAGCAATGAATATTGATCCATATTACATTGCATCATAAAAATATAACAATACTAAAACCAATGTCAAGAACAAATCTTATAAACTAACTGAGAACCTTCAATGATAGGTAACGGTATCTTGATTATTTAACGAAACATTTTTATTTTTGGTTCTTCTGATGAGCATTTTCCCCATTTTTGCATAAAATTGCAGCGTGTTATGGCTATGAAGAAGTATTGATACTGTAGTCATCACGACTGATATTCTGTTTTCCTATCATCATGGCCTACCAGATTTGAAAGTGTGTTCACTGTTTTTTGGCGCTGTTTTATGTGAAAATGTCAACATATTATGCATGGCTATGAAGGGAATTCTCAGCTGTATTCAATGGTACACAAAACAATAATTATTGAGAAAAACAAGAGTTGCATGGTATTTCTCTGAAAATAATGGAGAAAGAATATTTCTGACAATCCCAACTTCTTTGTCATGATTAACTACTCGCCCACACAAAATTTCAAATTCGCAACGATTATCTGATATTGTTCTGAAATTAATCTATCCGTCATTCGGTTGCCCCCTTACGAGCAACCCTCAGAAGTCTTTGAGAGTCTTGTGCCAGCAAGGAATGACCTTCCAAACACTTTCTTGGGCCATCAGAAAAATTTCTGCAGTCGCTAGGAATCGAACCCACGACCGGCAAGCGAATGCGGATTAGAATATAGACACTCTGTCCGCACGGCTACCTGGCCCCAATTCAATCAACTTCCTATCTCTTACCGTTTAGGAAATAACAACACTGTCTCTATTAAATCGGCAGGACCCTGTATATATGGGAGAAATTTAAGATGGCCTCATATCCAAAATCAAACCATTTTAGTGAAGAGTGCTTTGGAAAAAACGCCAACAGTTTGGTTTAACAAGATGAATTTCGACAGTTTATTTGAATTTGGATCTGGAACGTTCACATTTTCGTCAAGCTCATCTACTTAAAAACTATGGTTTTGAATTCTACGCGTTTCCTCAGTTTCTGAATTGCTCGTGAGATGTCCCGTCTTCTTATCTTAGTCCTAAAAGTGGTGATTATGGTTCTTCATCTTCTCAGCTCATCAATATCGATCGGTTCAGTTTTGAAAATCAAATCTTTTATATTTCCCAATAAATAATAATCCAGCGGAGAGAGATCAGGTGACCGCACTGGCGGCCAGTAGGTATGTCTCCTTTGTTGGAAATTACCTTGTCAGGAAACATATCTGACAGACACTTGGCAACCCTTCTTGCGTTATGTGGATAAGCTTAAGAATTCAACAGTTTTGTTCGCTTATTCAATTGAACTGTTGCAATTCAGTTCGTTAAACAAAACTGTTGGCGTTCCTTCCAAAGCAGTCTTTGCAAAAATGGTTTTTTCCCAAATTTGATCAACAGGAAAGATTCGATCATATCGTTTGATACATCATTGTGTTCACAAAACAAAGGGCTTTTCAAAAAAGTGCCTTGAGAATGTCCTAGTCAGAAACGTCTCGATCTCTTGGTTGCTTGAAAAAATAAAAAAGGAAATAACAAATTTTCATTTTCTTCAGATGATTCAAAAACTAAAGATGACACATCGAATTGTAATGGGCTTTATTTCTATGGCCCTTACTTTGGCGCTCTGTTCAGGGCGGGGAATGGGGACTACTATGGTATTTGGGAAGGGGGGGGGTTCTCGAGCGCCAGATTGTTTTTGAGGTAGTTAACTTTATCTGCTCTGCACAAAATATTTTTGTACAGAGGCCCACAGTAGCAACAGTGGAGAAAGGTACAGGAGGTATACCTACCTCGGTAGCTACAGTATGAACCAGGGGTGAATGGTATTGAATCGACATGGAATCAATAAGGAGCCAAGGGAGTGTAGGCTTTAATCACAAACCCTGGGTTCAGCCTGGAATACTGGTTGCTATTTTTATTCTGGATGATAACAGGAATCAAAGCAAATATTTTTCAGGTCTCTGGTATTTTTAGGTTAGGCCTGAAAAATTATTTATACAAACTATTCCATAAAATCTACCTGGAGAATCGGAAATACGGTTCCAAACGAATTATACAGATGCAATTCATATTTATCTTTCCTGTTCCTTCGATTTTCTAATATTCAATCTGGAGATTTTAGTGAGGTTAAGTATATTTTTCCATTTATGTCACAATTTCATGAACCATAGAACACCGCCTGACGGGACAGAAAACACAGAGACACCGGTGCACAGGACTAGATTTCCCAACGAAAAGAAGAAGAAGAAAAATTGACAACTGGCTTGTCAGTGTCAGCCATCACCGTAGCCGTCAGTCAATAATAATAATCGACAATTTGACGAATGAGAATGTTAAAATCACTAAATAAATTATTGAACTATTCGGAATTTGCAACAATGACAACAGAGAAAGAAATCTGGAATAAGCAATCACAAAAACCGTATATTCGCAAATACAAAGTTCTGGATTCTTTACACAGGTCGGGTGAGTATCGGTATGAAAAACAACAGGAATGAAATGAATCTATGAACAGGATGAATAATAATGGTGGAAAATATACAAACTTACATGTGTAACAGGAAATCACTATACCTACATCGATACTTATATATGAGAGCACTAAGAGATCAGCAAGAGATCCGAGAGCTTGAAGAGCAAGTCGAGCAGGTAGTGTAGAGTCTAGTAGAGCTTAGAGAAGAGAAGATAGTGATCCCTTAGCTGTCTTCAGTATTTATATTCCCCCCTTGACCTCGATACAAGGACAGCTCGATCCTAGAGGTTCTTATTGGTCGGAATCCTCAACTATGACTGCAGGAACTATCATCCAAAAGAACTATCATGCTAATGCTACTGACTGAATTTGACTGAAAAATATCCAATAAAAAAAAAATTATGGCCAGTTAAACATCCATCATTTCAACTGATAAGTAATTCAATCAAATTTCATATCATAAGCAAAGGGTTGAAAAATTGTGAAGTCTTTAGGGTTGTAATGATGTTTATCAGAGTTAACTATCAGGAAAAGCTTTGGGAAGTCAGGAATCAATGCATTACTCAGCTCTCTCAGGTTTTCAGGTTTCGCTCTTTCGAACAAGTGAAATTCAAGTAGAATCAGGCTCAGGTACTCAGATTTTGATAAGAACCAGTCTAGTAATGAAGCTGGTCAAAAACACTTCATTCCATAATTTTCTTGCAGAAAAATGTTCAGCATGAAAATTCGCAACTTTGCCCGACCTCGTATCTCTTATAATAACTGAGATCCCCATGGTGGAGCTTGAAAACAGGGCACCCTGTATGTGTACCGAATTGATTGCTTCTATCATTAAATGGGCAATTCTTACAATAATTTCGCGAATCTACTGGACTTGGGGCATTTTATCTGAAATTATTCACACATTCGACATTGCTATAACATGAGTCACTTGAATTAAGGTATGCGAATTCTTGTTGTAAAGCCAATCCAGTTAACATAGCACTTGGCATAAGTATTCGGAGATTTTGATATGACTCACAGATTTTGTATGTTATATACCGGGTGATTCAGATCCTAGACGTAAACCCTTTGTGCAACTTTGCGAGTTGGTGAAGTCTAACAGAAACAAATTCACGTGAAAATGTATAAGATCTGAAGACAAGGTATTTAGACATCGCTTGATGAGCTCCATTCATGGTTTGACCGGAAGTGTGAAATCAATGTTCATTTTCCAGATGATTCAGATACGGTACAAATTCCGTTCTCTCTCCCTCCACACACAGTGAAAAATATTCTGGTGTAATTCCAATTGAGTGGATTTCAAAAATAACTCCGATTGATTCAGCACTTGATCAGCAATATTATATCAATATCATTAGAAATTTGATAATGACGTGTACAGTGGTGTCAATTCACACCTCCATATAGTGAAAAATCACACGGAATGGTAATTTTAGAGGGGTTCTGAAATATCCATTCAAAAGAAGCACCAAAAGGATGAAAAGTAATTTCTTTCGATAGTGGTATTATTCAAGTTAACGCAAAAAATACACTCATTATCAAAACCGTGCATGAATCATGAGATTTGGGGCTAATATAATCCACTCATCGTCTTGCATTGCAATAATGTTGCTGATGTTGAAATTACCTCCCGAAAGACCTGAACTCATTGAATAATGGATAAAAATTGTGTCGGTATATCATCATTATTCATCATCCACGAATTCTAGTATCCAGATTGATAGGTGACAATGAGAACGGATGTTTTCGTTAAAATAATGCATTAAATAAATTTTAAGCTGATTCATCAATTATATATGATGATTTTGAGATTGCGAAGCTTTATAGAGAACTTATATCGAACCGATTGAAACATACAGTTGAATATCAAAGTATAAATATGAGAAAAGTATTGAGTAAATATCTTGATAGATGGCGACACTAGCGCTCCTTCGACGTTCGTCTCCCGACAGCCTTCAAATAGTATCAGCTCAGAGATGTTTTTATAATGTCTCAACCTCAACTCTGACTACAATGGATCATTTTATACACTGTATACTAATGTTAGTATATCAGAGTCGTGTTATTCAATACTCAGATGCAGACAAGAAAACATCGCTTCTCAGCGTGATAACACTCAATAAGTGTGTTTTCACAACAGAAAAATATCCGTAAAATATTCGCATATGATATTATCAGTGAACGCAAATACGCAACAAAAACAGTGTCAAACTAATCACCAAATGATTGTATAGTACACCACTATGGTGTTGAATAACACGAACCGATCAAATTAAGGTAAATATTAGCACTATATAGATACTCTAGTATAGTTCTTGACTGTATATTAGAAGGAATGACACCCTATATGATGGTGTTAAAAATATCAGTGTTAATTCTCACTAGAATAACCAGGACCTCAGGGGACACCCAAGGGTGTACGCTGGTGTGAACTGGTGGGATTTTTTTTCTACTATGCAGTTGGGAGCCATCTTGAATGGAAGCAGAAAAAATCCTGGGACTTATTAAGGTCTGGTGATCAAGAATATTGGGTCAGGGTCAGAATGAACGATTCTACAGCAAAGAACTGTTGATCGACCGGCCAACAGTTGTTGTTGTAACACAAACACTTCAAAAATATGTATCACAACTCAATCACTATTTGATATTTGTCGAATGAAAAATGTTTCCATAGCAAATCTTGAAGATATAAGTAATTGATACTTGTCTATTAATTAGGCTCGATTCTCATCAGTTCCAAGTATCTTTATATCCATCTTTTTTCAGAGGATGGCCACCAACAGCGAACGTTTTTTCACAATAGTAAAGTTTTCAACGCCATATATACCAAATTCTGTTTGTGGGATGCATTTTATTACTTTGGGCATGTAACAAACGCAGTCTCAGTATTTCAATGAATTCTCATCCTCATCGTTGACAATATTTCATTGTAATTCTACCGTTATTCGCGGCATTATTTTTCCGTCTGTTCTGTTAGAACATTATTATTCATTGATATGTTACGTAAGTGGAAACTTGTCGGAATGCTGTAGACTTGAAACGTTGTTGATATAGGAGAAGTCGGTACCGTTTGACATTACATAATTCTGAAATAATTAGATATATTATAAGAGACCTTGATATTATTTTATCACATCACACCCTTTAATAGTGACTGTAAATATTATCTATATATACAGCTTGTCTCCAATTGTCACATCAAAACCAATGGGACAGTTGAATATTTAGATAAGTAGGTATCATCTTGAACCAGAGACAGATTAAAATTTATTCTCAAATATTCTATAGATGGTAAGCATTGAACGTTCCAGTTGATTCACCTCATAGTCGGGTTTTATGACGCTGAAAATGACATTTAACAATACGGGGAACATTCTAAACTCTGACGACAATTATTGAGAGAATTAGCTATACCTATTTCAGTTCATATCATCGATAGAAATCTGAGTTATCACTAAAATTCATTATAGAAAACCCAAACACGCATACGAAATTCATAATACTGTATCAATATAAGGATTTTCATATACCAGAAGAGAAGTATCCATTTCGCTTATGGAGGATATTGGCAGGAAATAAACGTTTGATTTACCGGGTGTCAACGAATCTATTAGACAAGCCTTAACTTCTAGAATATTGAGTGTATCAAGATGAAATTTGATATGACATATATAGTATATGTATAGTACGTGAAGAGGAAAGTTTTCGCATAATTTTCACTTGCCGGTCACTTCCGGTTGCACTGGAAATGGCTCCGGTTTTGAATTTTTTAACAAAACACCCTGAATATTATGAAGTTTTCACGCCTACCTAATTTTTTTCGAGTCACTTTCAATATTGCATGTAGGTAAACTAATGTAAGGACCTCAGATGATGTCAGAAAATGTATATCGCAAAGTTTCAGTGACCAGTATGATAGATACGAAGAAGGCAAGTTCCAAAACAGTACAAGATGTGTATTGCGAGCAAAATAATGTATTCAAATGTTTCGTTAGCAGAGCGCTACACCGAGAAAAATCCAGTAACTGCTAAATGAAACATTTCAACCACGAAATGTCATCTGATGAACATGAAAAGTCAACGTTTCCAACGTGCCTACGTTTTAGAATCACTCTTTTTGTTTTCAAAGGGTTATCTGATTGATATGGATATAGGAACAAGATCATAGTTAAAATATGGAATTCGAAAGATAATCATATGAATTCCACAGTTATACAATGATCATTTAAGTTCCATTCCTTCTTCATTTACTATCTCTGTCATACTCGTTCCCCCTCACTTATCAACACTTGTTCCATCAGAATCGTTAGTCGTCTACGGATACCTGATATGTACATATTAGCCCGCAGCAGCTCGTGAACCCTTCTTACAGGGTGATTTTTTTTTTTTTCGAAAAAGTGGAGTAGTTGAAAGTTCTGCTAGAAATTTTAGTGGCTTATTTGTTCAAATAAGCCCCCCCAAGTATAGGATTCGTTGAGGAACTACAGGAACTTGAACTGCATCAGGGTGTTCTACTATTTTCACGATGAATCGGTAATGTATCGAAAATTCTTCCAATTTGGATGAAATTTTGTATATTCAAACTACCTCACTAGTTACTATAGTGGCAAAAGCTTGGATTTATAGTTATATATGTATATATCGGTGATAGATTGTATTGCGTATACAGTGTGTGCAAGATGAGGATGTCTTCGTATCCTTATTTTAGACATGGTTTGAATGCGTATTTATTTGATTCGAATTATTTCTTTCGGTGATTCAAAATTCACTAGAAGTATAGCCAACAATTCATCAGAAAAAAATTAAGGTTTTTCGTTTGCGTTTCGTGATTCGTGAACCCTTATTTACTGACGCCACCCTGAAAATCTTTCGCAAATATGTTAACTAATAATCCAAGGTAGTGACAATAAAAACGAATACCTACTTCAAATTGGAAGCATTTTTATCGTAGGCAAATTGACATAATGTGTACTGAGTATCTCGCCCTTGTGATACACTTCAATGCCCTGTCGTTTAGATGTGTAGATATGCCTTCAATATTTCTCGACGATCTTCAATCCACTTGATTTTTCTGGAAAAAAAATCAATCACCGTGATACTGAAATGCCAATCATTTGATTATATTAAATTGAGAGCAAATTATATTGATATGAGTATTATTGCATTTTTATAATATCACCATTTGATAATGAAATGCTAATCATTTGATCCCTCTATGGGCATCATTTCTTTCTCATATTCAATTCAGAAATCTTCTGAAGATGATACAGTTTCGTATAACAACTAATTGATATTTCTCTCAGTGTACAGTCATCAGTGCGTACTCGTCAGGTTGACAAGAAAATCATCATCCTTCTTTCGGAAAGTGCTTTTCAAAGAATGGTTACCATTTGAAGATTACTGGTTTGTCATGAAAATGTCATTTTGCCCACTTCTCCCTTTCCTATCTATCATACTAGTCTCTTAGAAATTTGCTATTATGATTTTCTGATATCATCTGAGGTCCTTCGATAACTTTACGTCCGCTCATAGCCACCTAGATGCAATAATAAAAGTGACTCCAAAAGAATGAAATAATCGTGAATACTTCTCAAAATGTCATTTCCTCCATCACAGATGTTTTGATGTATATGAATAGTTGATATTACAGGCTGTCTATTTTGTAGTAAAGAGAATATTACAATTTTTTTTTGTTACATTCGGACTTAGGAGATCGTAGTTGAGCCATACCTGAATAAGTTTCAAACCTCTCTCTGATTCAGCCATTACCTCATTCCAAGTTGTACCTCTGAAAACCAGTGCCGTAACATCGGCATATGATATATGTGGCTCCTGAAATTATTAATCCAGCTAATACTATTCATATAGATGAAGGGAAGGATTGGTCCTAGTACAGTACCTTGGGAAACACCTATTATTACCGTCATTGTTTCACTCAGTTGCTTCTCTATTATCACTCTTTGTACCCTGTTTTTTGAATAATCCTTCAACAATATCATTGTGGGTCCTCTAATGCCGTACGTTTATTGAAGTGATAACTTCTACAGGCGCGTTGGGAACTTTCTGGGATGGCAGTAAAACGCGCGTAACTCTGTATACCTATATAATATTAGGCTGCACCTGCACTTTCAGCTACTGGTTTAACAGTAGATCTACTGTTTTCGTTCTACTGTTCTCCTCTGTTTTAGGATGAAACTTACTGTTTTTCTCGTTGAAGCAGAATTCGAAAAATGACGAAATTTCAAATAAGGGTTGTGTAGCGAACGTCGAACCATAAACAATTCGAAGCAGTTTTCAATTTTTATCATACATTACCGTTTCCCGTTCCATCGTTCATCCAGAATAGATCACTTCACAATGACATAGGAAATATCATAAAAGTTGATATATAGGTATATACAGGGTGTTGCGAAATTCGACCGACAACGCTTGACACGTGATAGCCCTCGTGATTTCATAATCACTGAGATAGGGACATACACACACAGGGCGTTGAAGTTGAGAAATTGAAATAGTTTTTTCGCAATATCTCAAGAAAAATTTAATGCATTCGAATTAGGTATATGGTTTCATATTTCAATGGTTCATTCTTTTGACTTTGAACATAGGTGCGCTACAGGGGGTTGTGATAACTTTTCCTCCCATATTTTCTACGCCACTGACGACAATTCGATTATTTCTAATTTCTCTAATTGATTGTTCATATATGTTGTAAAAATGCATCACCTTCAACTGAGCCAAAATAGAAGTTTGTATAGTAATTTTTCATCTTCCTCAGTAGTAGAAAATTACAAAAATGTTTGTTTCCTCTTTATGCTTGGAATAACTATTTCTGTTCAGCTACAGGATGAGTTCTGAATAGTTTTCAGACTACTCAACACTATAAATATATTTTTGAATTTTCTACTACTGAAAATGATGAAATATTACTATGCAATCGTCTATTTTGAGTCGATTATCTCGAAAACTGTTCATTTCATCACAGTTGAAGGTGGTACATTTTTTGAACAAAATCGAACACTGAATTCGAGCAATTGGAAACAGTCGAAATTTAATCATTAGAAAATATGGGAGGGAAAGTTACCACAACCCCCTGTAGGGCACCACTGGATGAAAAGTCCGGAATGGCTATCTGGTCAAAAAATGAGACATTCAAAGATGGAACTGTATACCGAATTTGAATGGATTATATTCAATTATTCTTGAGATATTGCAGAACAACTATTTTTATTTCTTAACTTCAACGCCCTGTATTACAATGTTGCCAGTAGTTTCGACATAATCGTGAAAAATGTGTAAAAAAATCATTTTTTCAACACCTTGTATCTTGAAAACGGATGCCGTTACGATATTTTTCCACTGAGCAAACCCAACTTATTTTGCAGTGTTCTACCTACCCTAGCAATGGGGTCAGGTTTTTTTGAAACACCCTGTATAGTCTTTTGTTAATTGTTATTCTATAGTTCATACTTTTCTTGAATACGTGGAAATATTACATTAACTCAATATTACTTTATTCAGATTCCCCCGTATTTTCCAAAAGATATTGGAAATACTGACCGGTCATAGACGTGTGGTCCTACGCACACAGCTTTTTTTTTCACAAGTTCTATCGCCTATTACATTTTCTCGATACCGAAAAATTGACATTCGACATTGAAATTGCACTTGCTTCAACCTGTTCAACTTGAATATGTGAAAATATACAGGGTGTTCCGTTAGGAAAAACAAAATTGATGGCTTTTCCAGAGGAACCGGAAGTCCGCTGTATTGGATTGTGATGTCGAATCCGACATAGTTGCTTTTATGACTGTTCCAAATTTCAGAAGGTACCGTTTACGAATGCAGCAGTTACAAGGATGGCACTATACTGTCACCCGGTATTCTAGTTGGGAAACCATTTTATTCAAACTCTAAGTATATTATTTTCATTAGCACTGTTCAATCATGAGCCACCTTGTATATCATTTTGTGAAATAACACAATGCTTCTCCAATGGTCCAGTATTAACGTATTTCAGTTCTCTAATTTCCAACATTCCTTATGATCTGTTAACATACATGACTGGTCACATCAAAATCATCAGCCAACAGTCTTTCTCAGGACTTGTTATCGTGTCCTCATATTGCAATCGGTCAGATAACTATAATTTCCGTCCAAACAAAACAAACCAAATCGCCGTAGCATTCAGCACTTGCACTCCACGAAGTGTACACACCTCTCATGAAGAGGCTATTAGTACCTACTATCGAAGCATTTTTCCACTAAGCCCAATTACTACGAACGTAACGTAGGTACCTATCCTATTCTTCACAAAACACTAGGCCAAAGAACGAAATAATCTATGCGAACGAGCCCGATATGGCTGGGAGACTCTTTCCCAGCCTCCTCGTATATAATTTAGCTCTAATTTGATGGGTTTGATTATTGATCGGACTGTTATATCTCGGTTAGATGTCGGTTAGTAAGCTCGATGGCTCGAGGAGGTCGTGCATCTCTTCTTTCTCGAATGTTTATTAGTGCGGGAGCACTGGAAACAACATTTATCTAATACCATATGTAAATTGTAAACTCGATTATTCTGTGGCCACTCAGGCTTACTTTCAGCAGCAAATTTATATTAAAGAAGATACTTATCCTCCAACGGCTTGGTTACTGGACAGGGATCGCCATGTCCTGCGCCTTCTTATAGGGGTACTGACAGGGCACAACAGGTTACGCAGACACCTATCAGTCATAGGTGTGGAAGATAGTCCCACTTGCCGTGAATGCGGAGAAGATGAGGACTATGAGGAGACATCACTTGACTTCCTTGGAGAGTGTGAGGCGTATGGAAGGATGAGATTCGAAATCTTTGGAGTAGATAAACTACAACAGGAAGATTTGGTCAAATTAGAATGGACGGACATCCTGACCTTCATCAGAAGGACGGGAAGGTTCGAAAAGGACAACTGAAAGAGGGATGTGTGGATATGTGGAGAGCAAGGGTTGGCAAAAAGGGTCCATGGGGGCCTACTTGCCTGGCTACAGCCTCCCCACAATACTACTACTACTACAACTATCCTCCAACTTTCAGTATTTATTGAACAACAACCTTCCTTTATTGCCGGGATACGAAATTGCTTACACATATCAGATGATAACTCTGGTACTAGATAAAAATTTGGCACTGACTTACGGATACAACTGCAGCAAAGCAGCACATCACAGCTCGCAGCCTAGATACATACTCAGCAAACACAATCACATCTCTAAGATGTCGCTGTGATTTCTCATATAGACCTGCGATATCGCATCGTAAGTCGCGAGGATATCGCTAATACATCATCACGACTTATTTTGTCATACCTATATGTTTCCCGCTGGCAACATCTACATGATATACGATGTAGAATGTTTATTGTTGGTGGGTAGCATTAGTCAGGAGACCTCTCGATCACTGTGTCCTAGAAGATCTATTGTGATTACCCTATCTATATTTTAATCATCTTACTCTAGACTTCTGAAGAAGCCTAGAATCTTCTCGACGGTTGAGTGTTTCACCTGAACAAGCATCAGATAGACCTGCTCTAGGTGATTCAGCCTTTGGCAGGCTGGTTAGTTTCATGAACACAAAACAAAGTATGTGTTTTTCGGTTTCGGTCGAGATGTTGCTAAAGCGACACTGAATATAGATCCTTGGCTCTAATCTGCGAATGAACATTTTCGCCTGTCTTTAACCTGGAGTTAATCTCCAGTTGAAGGACTTCTCTTCCCATTTCCTGAACACTGCCATTAGATAATGTAGCTACCTCACAGTAATCGATGGGATGTGTTAATGCGATGTACAAATTGCATTCCAATAACGACGTAGCAGGAATGCAACGAGACGACATGGTTTAGCTAATGACAAACGTCAGTTAGATGGCGACGTCTATGCTATGTATCTCTGAGACAGCGCTAGGATGTGTCAATGCGATGTATATTTCTAATGAGACATAGACAGGGATATAAACCTCAACAACTAAAACAACCGTTAAAAACAATAACAATAACTATAGCTATTTTTATACACGAGCAAATACATTTTTTGACAACAAATTCGAGTGTCTGATATCATATAATCCTCGAACATAACCTCAGTTAGGGTAAACATATTATAAAAGGCTAGATACATGACAATTGACTTCTTCAACGATATCTTGGTGAGTAGATATCAGGAAATCTTGTACATTTTCAAGACATCTTCCTTTCTCTACACAACATGATTTTTCAATCTCGATTGGCCTTCCGCTACCTGGTCATTCCTTCTTTGGCACGTCTTCACCAATTTGTACAGACCTAGGAACAGGTTATCATATTGTTTCTTCGTTTTCTTCACGCTGTATTATTGGTAATGAATGAATTTCAACATGAAATGAATAGATTATACTATGGTTACCAGTTTCATTGAATTTCTGCCACAGCTAACAGGTTATTCTCAACGGTAACTGGTAAAAACCTCGATAAAAACGCTCCTCAAGTAGTGTTTGAGCTTCATACTCTATGGGACATGTTATGCCTATAACATTTTTCCACAGAGTCCATGTTCTATGCCATTCAATAGACCCTGCAATGAGCAGTGCTAAACAATTATCTCCATTCAAATTCCCATCACTGAAAAAGGAGCTAATGATATGGTTTTCAACTTTCCCAAATATCAACCATCCCTGTGATATTTGTGTATGTTCTCCTCTCTTCCAGTAAGGATTTTCATGAAACACAGTACCGATAATTTTGACAATTCAATATAACAATAAAAGTGTACTCTTCGGAAAATATACTTTGTTTTAGACGACATTGCTATCTAATATTTCCATCATTTGCTCACAAAAATGCGTTCTTATATGTCAAATTCATCTCCCATCAGCTCATGAGTTTGTATCATTTCATAAGGATACATTTATTTCTCTTTTATTGCTCTGATTATCGATGTATGAACAACTTTGATCTGTTATTGTGTTCTTTCTTCGTAACCAATCATCTGTTCAATTGTTATTTTATTCTTTTTTGGTCAAATAACATAGATTTCTGCCTGTAGTTAACAAATTCAAATAACACGTTCAACACTTTCAAGTACTCTCAATCACAGCATCAAAGAACTCTATGTTCTATGTGGCATTAGCCGCAGGAAAATAGATTTTTTCACCTTCATCTACCATTGTTGTTCATTTTATAAACATTTGTGAAATGACGTTGAGTTTAAGTATGCATTTATACAGCAAGTGGCTTAGGTAATTCTAATTATATTGCAATCTATGGAGAATATACTTTTCGAGCCTTTCTAAAACCCTTTTAATCATTGATTTTTGGAGTTTTGTAGCAAATTTCCTCAATGAATTGGACTCATTTTTTTACTCACTGTTGATTTCTGCACTGAACTTTGAAACCGAAGCATTTTGGAATTTGGAATGGTGAGACCTCCTAATATGTTATGACAAGCTATTAAGCCCCTACTTTGAAAATTTGGGGGTTGCAACTGTCACTCGAAGAAGGCTGAATGGGTTGCCTGCAAGATCTGTCAGATGAGCGACCCTGAAGGTGAAACATTGAAACACAACCTCACTTTTCTTATTTGTTTACAAAGGATTGAAATAGTTCTTCACAATTATTTTGGCGTACGAATCGTGTTTTTCCGCTTAATAATTTCGCGCATGCCACCACATTGTGCTGTTGTACAATGCACAAAAAATGCAGCGAGAGACGAAGGAATCCGGTTGGTATATACCTACATTATTATTCAAAAGAAAGTACTATAGTCACTCACATATCAATCAATCAATCAATCAATACTGTGCTTTATTGTCCAAGAATAATAATCCTTATTGACAAAGTATGGTTTACATAATATAGTTCTCAATTTGAAATTTGGTCATATCTCTGCTTTCTCATCGGAATTTCTTCTGCAATAGGAGCTAATAGAAATACATGCAATCAAACGGGAGGACTGCTGGCCGAAATATAATCATGTGTGTTGTAGACATTTTCAATCTAATAGCAGTATTTGCTTCTATTGCAGAAGTGGCAGAAGGAATTCTAATGAGAAATAACAACATTTCATACTGAAAACTATGTGAGATTACTATATTTACCTAAAAAATCATATTCCTTGAGTCTCGCTGTATTTTTTGTGCTTTGTACAACAGCACAATGTGATGGTATCCTTGAATTGATTAATTTCCCAAAAAACACGATTAGTATGCCAACCTATTATGAAAAACTATTTCAATCCATTGATTCCTTTGTAAACAAATAAGAAAAGTGAACTGACTTTTTAAATCTGAGATGGATGACAATTCGGTAATGTCAGTGGGGACAAGCGTGAAATGAGATGTTCGAGACAGTCCTCTAGAAATCACATCTTGCAACTCTTGAATAATTTTTTAATTCTCATGATGAGATGAAATATAACTAACTATCTATATTACACAACTCTGCGAGTTGGCGTTTCCGTTGATTCCCTGACTAAACCTTATTTTTCTCCCGTAATAGAATATCGTGTGGCCAATAATATCATGTCATAACCGTAGCGGTTTTTGTAAATGAGAATTAGCTATGCCCATCTTGTATCGTTGGATCAGTATTTCATAAGTGAATATATTAAAGATAATTAACAAAGAGTTCATATTCACGGAAGCTGAGCATAGTTCTAGATCTTCGATGAATAATTTAATCTCAGATTACCGTGGGATTGAAAAATGTCAAGCATATGTACTAAAGGAAAAATTCTTCAGTGTTTCAACATGTTCCAACACTAGCAAGAGAATCATTTTGTCCAATTTGTCTGCCTGTAGCAGTAATAGTTATTTATACACCAAGGTAGTAGTAAAGAATATCAGTATTACCCAGGGACCAAAATTATATCCCGAGGCTTCAGTCAAGAGGTATAAGGTCCCTAATAGCACACAACGTCCTAGGGACGTCCCTATTTGGTACAATTCACGTCTGAATGTCCTGAACTAAAAATAAGTGTCCTTGGGACGTTCCATCCCGTACATGGTACATATTGTAGAATGTCCATGCAAGGACGTCCTTGGCATGTCCCTGATGGGATATGATTTTGAACGTTTCTTTAGGGACATCCATTGGATGTCCCGAGTAGTACATATTCTGGCATGACTTCAGATCTCATATAATGTCCCTTCTAGACAACCATGAAATGTCCCTGATGGTACATTCTTCCAAATATCTCTGCACAGACGCCCTTAATATTTCCAGGATCGTATAACAATCGAAATGTTTCTCAGGGACATCCTTCGAATGTCCCTTAGGGATATCCGTCGGATGTCCCAATTGGTACATGAACTGTACTCTTCCAATCTCCTAGAAATAACGTCCTATGGACGTCCCAGTCGGTACTTTCAATATGTTGTCCCTACGAGGACGTTTACTTACACCTCGCCGACGAATGATTGCTCGTAGGCTATAAGTACTCCTCGTCAAAGTCCATCACGTAAGTCCATTGGATATCCGTGGGAAACTTTTTGGTGCCCTTCTACGGACCATCAACTCAACTGGATGTCCTAATCAGTTATGCAAGATCTGGTCCTAGAGGGACCCAGAAAAATTTAAATTCAAGAATAATTCGTACGTCCCTGGGACATCCTATGGACATCCAATCGATATTCCTCAGCGTTGCTGATAGGTTGTCCTATGGATGTCCTAAGGATGTCCTCTGTAGTGCTTGATGAGGAATGCTGTAGGATTTGGGTATTCGATAGTTGTCCCAGGGACATCCCTCAAGGACGTCCCTAGTTGGTCCTCAAGTGGAACATTTGTGCGTCCCACAGACGTCCGATGGACGTCGACGGTACCAAATTCGAACGTCCTTTGGACGTCCTGAATGTCCTGACAGGACGTTCTAAGGATATCCATGGGACATAAGTGTGTTATTAGGGGGTCCCGTGGTAATGATATTCTTTACTAGCGAGGTGCATATTATATTTTTTTCACTACTAGCAGTAGATTTCAATCACTATAGTTCTGAGAAAATGAAATATGGACCTATCGTCACTATGAAAGCAGTCCTTTTGAATTCTAAACTAAATCTAGTAGTCATGACCATGATAGCATATGACAAGTCGTTGTTGATAAATACCCACTAGATTCCAGTTGCTTTTTCTTCGAACCTATGTCTTTATTGACTGTATAATGATGTACACTCTCATATTGTATCTGATTTCTCAGGATAAAACTACAGCAATCGCATATTCTCATACTGAAAATAATCCAAAATGTCACATTGAGAATCAAAGATTTGAAAACTATAGGAATATTATCAGTAAGTATTGAGGGCCATGAAAATACTACCACATATTGTTATCGAAAACTACAATTACTATTTTATTTCCAGATTATTTCTGCTCCTTCGTCAACTATACAAACATGCCATAAAATTTGTCACTCTACCTCCATATAAAGCAATATTAATGTTAAGTACTCAAAATAAGGCATGTCAGATGAGTAGCATTACAGCTTGATCAGCGTCGGTCTACTTATATTGTTAATATTAATATATTGTATCCTAATAACTAGGACACGATTAATCATTGTTTAGTCAACCATCCCTATCCACTATAAAACCCATCACCGACATCCTTATTGTCAAACCGAATCTATGTTCATAGGACCAGAATCATTCTTCGGTGTCATCACAAGTGCGGCAAAAATAACTATTCCGTACTGGGCACAGGGGAAAGACTCAAGTAGCAAGTATTGGTCTTTATTATCAGGATTTACTCATTCGAAGGCATTCTTGTCTAAACTATAGAACACTGAATGGACCAGGAACAATAACCTGCGGATTCTGACAGGACTGCTTACGGGACACCTTCGTCTAATATACCACCTACGATGGATAGGTCGTATGAACCAACAAACACACTGTTGTTTTTGCTCTTGCTTGAAGTGACTGAGGTTCAATATATTTGGTTTTCCCAATTGAGTTAATTCAACGAAGGCCAAAAAAATCATGCAGTCGCAAATTTTTTTATACAGTGGTAACGGAAAATGCCATGAACAACATACTAAAAGTCCTTACCTGAAAAGGATGAGCCGCAGGGTAGGAAATCGTTTAAAGGTAATTTTTTCGAGTTGTTCTTGATAAATTAATTGCGGTCTCTAGTGAAAGAGTGTTCGTGGAAGAATGACACATAACACGGTTACTGAATATATGTAAAATGATAGTGATGATTAATTTTAGTTCTTTGTACCAGTATTTCACCTGATGAAGCTACTGTGTAAGCGAAACATGTCGTGTGTTTGAGAATTTCCTGGAAATCTTATCCTTTGTGAAGTTTTTACACCGGTAAAATTGCTCTCTTTGAATTTGTGGCATCATCCGGGGTACTACACTTGTGATCTCTTCGAACGAGGCGGTTCATATAATCAAGATCTAACTCCACTCAGGTGGAAATCTCATCGTCTGTGAAGTTTTCACATTTCATGATTAATTGTTGATTATTGGAATATACACATTCAAGATTCTTGTGTTTAATCAGTAATGCATTTTTTCCTGTTCTTTTCAAGTTAAACATGGATTTCATACCATTTAACTATATTTTCATATCCTCTATTTCAGAAACTATTCATTGGTTATCCCCCACAGGTCAGGAGTTGTTCATGACTACACGAATTATTTCCCCAATTTTTCGTTCTTTTACTGAACTGATTTAGAACCTACCGGTTTCAGAGAAATTCCACCTTATGCAACCATGGATTTTGTAAAGACAGTGGATTGTTCAGTGAACTGTAAGCTCTAAGCTCTAGAGAGTCTATGGGAATGAGCCATAATAGACCCATCTGGAGCCTTAGTGAAGGGGCGGTGATTAGCTGATTCACATAGAACCTTACCTTAACCTTATGTTCGTTTTCGAAGTGAAAACCAAATTGTGATGATGTCAACAGAACAGGTTGTTCATTTTTCTCGATTTTTTGGGATTTTCTCTCCTCGTTTCTATAAAAAATGTAAAAAGTTTCTTTAATTTTTTTGAAAATTATTAATTACACATTCATTATATTGTCTGTTCAACTATGTGTAGAAATCAAAAATATTCATAATAGTCGAACATAACAATATCAAATTTAAAATGTTCAATGTTCTTTTCCTCGCAGTCAAGTGAAAATATGAGTCAAATTTCACTAGATATCCCACAATTGCGTTGATTGCATAGTGCAGAAAATTGGGAGTTCTGAGAAAATGTTTCAAGAACAACGCCGTTTCATTATCGAACCATAGCTGCGAATTAACCAATGAAGAAAATTATTCGACTGATACCAAAGTGGAATCATGGTGCGTTTACAACTCTGTACTTAAATTGTATTGCTGCCAACATTACAACGTGGAACAGTGATGAAACAATTATCCCATTCTCTTACGCCAATAGGAATTCAAGAGTGATAATGTCTCGAAATGCGATTGTCCTCCAGTGGCGGTTCCCATTATTAGACATTCAATGGTTTGTTACAAACCAATACTTTATGGTTTCCGCGTGCAGCATCACATGTGTCGTATTGTGTATATCTATCACAAGTGATTCCAGGTTTCCTGGTTGAAAGTTTGAGGTTCTCATACTCTCATCAAGGTAACGGTACCTTAGTCAACCGCAAACAGTTACCTACAAAAACTGAAGGATTCTTGTCGATATGGGGAGGTGGGCCTCAGGTCGTCAAGAAGTGAAAAGCCCCAAGTAATCCAATCGGTAGTCATCGTTGGTAAAGCCGCATACACTAATGTGAACGAGGTATAAGAGCATGTAGAAGGCCTCGAAGGCGATACCCATTCAACGGGACGGGACGGGAAAATTATTGTCAACAATCAGTAGCAGTAAGCTGAACCCTTATGTGATGGTGACTCATCAAATGTTTGAAGAGGAATGTTGTTAACATGCGTACCTGGAGTAACGAAAACATATGCTCGGATACCTTGGTTATTTGGTGCAGAGAAGGTGAAGAATAGTCCCACTATGGTTCAAGTGGAAGGATATCTTGCTTGCCCCGATAGATGAGCAGCGTTCTGCTCAGGCACTGAAACGGCAGATCCAGTAGTCATTATCATCAGACGAACTCGCCATTGGTATAATGAAATCGTAGAGAACATGCCGTCACATGACGTAGATGGCTCTAGCGTATCCAAATTTTCCATTATTCTCCTGAGTGCAGGGTGAATGAGACTTGATCTCAGTCGTCACTACACCGTTAACAGCTATCGTAATTACATAAGGAATATGTTCAGCTCAACGGTGAAACCAACCTCCATATTTTCCAAAGTGATACGGAAAGCCATCCAGATCTAGAGAGCTGAGGAATTACAGATGATCGATAATATGTCTTTCGCCATCAAAAATCAACTACGAAGTCACTTGCCTACGTTACGCGTATATGACAAACATAAGAAAGCATTAGCACCAAAGGCTTTTTACCAATCTCCCATCATATGGCTTACCACCTACCTATGCCATTTTCCATCAAGTTTACATCCAGAAAGATTGATCCATGTGGTTTTGAATGGAGTAGGTATATCATCTTAAGAGACTATAGGAACTCAGGACAAAAGCTAGTCAAGGTCGTTAATGGAAATCTTGCTAAAATTTTAGCATTCTGAGAAAACTACTTTGTTGAATCTAACGCCACCTATATTCAAAACTACATTTCCTCTAAGAAAGCTGAACTTGCCTGATATAACAATGCTGACGAAGTCCACAATATCTATACTAGCTTTCTTCATAATTGAACAGGAACTCTGCTTTTTATCAATAATTTATTTTTCATTCAACTCGATCTGTGATTATTTATTACCGATTTTGAGATTTGGACATCCCTATGATCGACATGGGTCCTCCATATCAGATTCAGTGTCCATATCATGGGTATCCTACGACCCTGGTAGTTCTGGTATGCCAAACAACGTAAATATTTCCGCCGAGATCATCGGATAAGTGCATATTTACTAAATTATACATTTTTGAATTTCGCTTTCTCTCTGTTCACATACATGACTTCTTGTCGGCAACTCTATTTTGCATTACAAACGAAGAATGAGATTGTCTCTAATCGAATGTAGGTACCTATCCATCTGATTACTGGACTCTCTTTCAGACTCACCGCCATACAACGAGAAAGTCATTGACTTCAATGATTCCAAAATTATTTTGCATATCAGCTTGTACAAGATTATCAATCGAAAGAATTCAATATCTAAGTTCATGGCAGTGATAACGCCTATTCGTACGGACCATTTCGTTTTTCATGAATTACCCTCTTTTCCATTCAATTCTCGAAATCCGTGGTTATTTAGAAAATAAACAGGGTGTATCAGATTATAATCAGATTGGCGGTAGTACTCGCAAAAATCAGGAGAAAAGTTCGTTACAACTTGTATGTTTTGGAACTTAGATTTCGTGATTCATAGTGTTGACGTTAGAAATATTATGTGCCTTTTTCCATTTTCATTCTGTATATGTATATGCTTTCATAATGCCAGTAGAATTCAGTGTCGTCGGTAAATGAAAAATTCTCAAAATCTCAAATTTTACTTATATTATCATCGAGTGATCTCAACGGATGTCTTGAATGCACTGACATTATGATTTGGATTCATGTCAGGTCACAATGTTTTTCTTGAAAACTAAGCACGTTATAGAAAACCTCATGGAACAAAAAAGTTGTATATCGTATATCCTCAAAGCTAATGAAAAAATAAAACCTTATTTGAACTCAAGAAAACAATGAAGCACATTGATATTCACCTATTCATCATAAATATCAATTCTGGTATTATATCCCTTTGAAGTGAATGCAGGTGCGGCACGAGACTCACCAATTGTTTTTCAATAAAATATAGCTCTCTGGACCGCCACTTGAGTGATAACCTGAAAATAATCTATTTGTGTCAGAAGATACATTTTCATACTATTCACAAACCTACTGAGTTTACCGAAAATTGGCTGAGAAGTTATCGAGCTATGAATGGAAAACTTTTTTTTTTTCAAAAAACACCTTGTATCATGAAAACGAAGCTCCAAAACATATAAGTTTACATAAGCGTTTCTGTTCGTTTTCCAGAGTTCTATCGCCTATTGAATTTATCCGATCACAACCCAGCCAGCACTGGATATTCCTAGAATATTCTCTGAATATGCTAAAAGAGAGGAGTATATTCCGAATATCTACCGAATATTCCTAGAATATATATGTGCCTCTGGAATATCCAAATTATATTCAAATTTGAATATTCTAGTAATATTCCATAATAATATTCATGAAATATTCCGGAAGGAATATTCAAAGATGAATATTCCAAGAATATTCCAGTTGGATTTTTCAGGAAATATTCAGATATGAATATTCCAGGAATAATATTCTCAACTGAATATTCTGATTTGAATATTCATGGAATATTCCATAATCATTATTCTCATGTGTTTTCAATGAAATATAGTATAGTATAAACACCAATCAATTCAATTTTTCAATTCAATTCAATTTATTCATTGTACAAGTACATATTTCATATAAAGATCAATTTATTTTTATTACTCTGCTGAGTCAAGACGCTTCACCTAAGCACTCAAGTGCTTGTCTTGTATCAGACGTCTATAATTCAGCAGGGTATGTTAACAAATAACATCTTATATTATTGACCTACAACCAAGTAGCTGATCTATATATACATATACATTTATTGATGGCATAAAATATTTAAATTAACAGTGCTTTTCTGTATGTAATAAGAGTGGAGAAAAAGTTGTTGGGAGACATTTTGGAAGCTTAGAAGTTGAGTTAGTTGAATCAACTGCTGTTTCTTATTGGTTCAGAAAATGTTTTTTACCATTTCGTGATTATGGTGAATGCATTTTTTGAGGTCAGATTTGAACCTATTCAATTTATTGATTTTCTTCAATTCTAGTGGCAGAAGGTAATACAGTTTTGGACCAAAAAAAAATATATTTCTTTGGGTATGTGTTTTTCTATATAATGGTAGATTTAAAGATACATTTTGTGTGAAGCGTGTATTGTATTTATGTTCAGAGACTTGATATCTTATTCTATTTTGATACATCCATACCAAGCATTGGTAGGCATATAAGCTTCGTATGCTTAGTAGGTTGGTTTCTGCATATAGGTTTTCAGTAGAGAATAATTTAGTTTTTTTGTATAGAATTTTCAGTATTGTGCTGGTTTTGCATGGTCTGAGCGCTATATATAACATTATCAAACATACCTCCCCAGGCTGTAATACAGTATCTGATAACTGATTCTGCAAGTGAGACGTAGATGGTGTATAAGTTTTCCCTTGACATGATTTCTTTCAGATTATAGAATTTATATGTTAGTCTTAGTCTTTTTGTTACGTAGCTGGCATGTTCGTCCCATCTCATGTGCTGGTCTAGGAAACATCCTAGATATTTAATATAAGCTACTTTTTCAATTGTTGGACAGTTACAAGTTTCTTCATTGGTGCAGTTAGGGGAGTGTATTTGTAATGAGTTTAAATTTGGTTGATCACTGCTTGTCAAGGTGAATGCGATAAATTTGGTTTTCTTGACATTTAGGCTCAAAATATTATCATCAAGCCAGACTTGAATTGCTCTTAATCCTTTACCTGCGTTATCGTATACATTAGCCCAAGTTTCACCGGTATATATTAGTGCCGTATCATCAGCGTAAGAAATAATGTGACCTGTGAAGCCGTTTATCATGCTTATACTATTGATATACACAAGGAACAGAATCGGTCCCAACACTGTTCCCTGCAGCACACCTGTGGTGATTTTCAGTGATGTGCTTAGTTCATTGTCAATTTTGACTCTCTGACTTCTGTTCGATAAATAATTCTGCAGAACATTTAATGCTGACCCTCTAATTCCATAATTATACAGTTTATTCATTAATTCATCATGCGACACTGTATCAAATTCCTTGGCCAGATCCAAAAAAACTGCTAAGCATTTTTCAGATCTGTCCAGTGCTTTAATAACTTCATTTGTGAAGTCAAGTACTGCATTTTCAGTGCTAGAATTTTTTATGAACCCATATTGCCTTGCAGTTATTACATGATGGTTTTCAAAAAAATTAACTAACCCCGTTTTCATACATCGTTCAAAAATTTTTGCAAAGTTATCAATTACAGAAATTGGGCGGTAGTTGCCCAGTTCACATTTATTTCCAGCCTTGTAAATAGGTGTAACGATCGATTCTTTCCATTGAGTTGGTACAATTCCATTTCTAAATGTGACGTTCATAATATGTACTAATGGTGCTGTTATATGTAGATGTATATCTTTAATTATTTCTGACTTTATTCCATCTGGTCCCGGAGAACAATTGTTTTTGAGATCTGATACGATATTTATTATTTCATTTTCTGTAACTGGTTCAAGAAATAATGTCGGGCCTACAGAGATATCGTTTAGAAATTTATCGGGTATATTGTTTGGTTTAGTTATTTTTATGGCCATGTTTGAAGCAATATCAACGAAGTAATTGTTAAATGCCTCAGCTTTTTTTTCATCATCAACTATTATCTTTCCATTTGGTAATTTAATATCAGTACTACTTATAGACTTTTTATAAACATTATTATTCGAGATCTCATTTATTATCTCCCACATTTTTTTACAGTTTCCTTTTGAGGTATTTAGTTTTTGTTTATAATATTGATTTTTTGTTGTCTTTATCAATCCGTTTAATTTGTTTCTGTATCGATTATACTCTTGCCGAAGTGTTTCTGAATCTGATTTTCTGAGTCTTTTCTTCAACATGTCTCGATGTTTGATTGAATTTATTAAGCCTAGTGTTATCCATGGTTTCAGTTTGTATTTTCTTTCTATGTATACACTGAGATTTTGTGTTGAGAGGTTTATGTAGTTAATCAGTTTTTTTATGAACATATCATAAGAAAGTTGACTTTCTTTACATTTTAAAACGTCTTCCCAAGTTTCATTACTCAAATAACTGTGCAGTTTTTCCACATCAATTTTTTTCTTGATCTCAGTTTTACACTTTGTATCGGGTGGAGTGGTTTTTTTTTGCTTCCTAGCTAGTGATAAAAATGTTGTAAAATGATCGGAGAGGTTTGTTTCAATTACAGCCGATGAAATAGAAACCTGATGTGCAGAGTTATCTTTTCCAACAAAAATATGGTCAATAATGCTGTGTTTTTGATCCATTAACCTTGTTACTTCATTTATATATGAGACGAAACCCTGCCCAGTTAAGAGATTTACGTAGTTATTCACGTTATTGGAGAATTTATCCAGTAAATCTATATTAATGTCTCCTATAATACTTCAATTTTATTTCTAGGAATTTTTGATAAATATTGGTTTAATTCATACACATATAGTGGCATATTTGTTGACGGGCGTCTATACGATGCAGTGATGCCTATACTATTGTTGTTGTTCTGGGATAGTGTAATACGTAACAATTTTGTTTCAGTCAATGGGATTATTTCAGCATTACCTGATATTGTGTCTCTGATATAGATAACACAGCCATCATTTTGATTGATTTGAGATTCATTATAATAGATTGTAAAATTTGGTATTTGAAAATCACTCACCGAATCAATATTCCAAGTTTCTGACAGAACCAACACATCTATTTTGTCAATTTCTGGTTCTAGGTATAGCAGCAGTTGATCCAAGTTTTTTTTTTATGCTCCTTACATTGAAATGAATAATACCTAATTTTCCCACTTTTTCACCACTCTCAACTTCTTTCATACATTCTTCGAGGTTAGAGAATGTTTTTGTTTTAATTTCCTTTTGAGAATCTAGTATATTTAGAAATTCTAACATTCCAAACAATGAATATAGCTAAATCTTTATAATTGGAGAAAATGAAATACAAATAATACAATAAGATTGAATATAGAGTATGATATATCTGCCAAACAGTTCCAAAATAAATAATTATTTCTAATGAAATCACTATATCATATTGTAAAGATGCGAGTATCAAACATGTATTATGATAAAAATATGGTAGAAATCCATCGTATCATTCGTCTCTCAAAGTGGAGTGGTTAGTTACCAGGAATCAGGAACACAAAGCCATCACCACAATTTTAATAGGGATCAAATCACTCAATCAGATCATCGTACATGTTTCGAGCCCATATGTATCAAGATTTTGAAACATGAAGTGTTTATGATCCGATTCTGAACAACGCTCTTCAAGAAATTGTTATGTATCATTCAACTCGATTACTGTGGCCTAGTAGTTGAGGCGTTGCTCTGACAATCTGAAAGTCACGAGTTCGGGCCCATCTTGGGTCAGTTATTGTTAATAAGTGAAATATTCCAGGAATATTCGTTTATTAATATTTCTGTACTATCCCTGGAATATTCCGAATATTATCTGAGTATTTCTAGGATATTATAGGTACATTCTGAATATAAAGGGAATTCTTTGTGAATATTCTAGGGATATACAGGGTGAGTCATTAGTGTGGCAAAGTGAGATAACGGCTTCACGGTTTGAGATAGATAGACAAAAGTTCCAGAAATGATCTAGGATCATGAGCAGCACATTTCCAAATTATTTCGCTTTATACAGGGTGACTCAGAAATGCGTGCATTGCATTTTCGCATTCTCCTTTGTGAGCTGATTTCATCAATGCATCACACTTGGGGTCTAGCGAGAATGATTACAGAGATATAGGGTGTTCAAAATCGAGATTTTTCAACTTTATGATTTTTTTTTGCGTCGAAACTATTCATTATTGGTCAAAACGGCTCTCATGTCCCCATCCCAACTTTTGATTTACTATCTACTGACATTTAATTGGAACAAATACAGGGTGGTTCAAGATTCAGCATTCTGATCACTCTTGTATCTGTTCCAATTAAATATCAGTAGAGTTAATCAAAAGTTGGGATAGGGACATGGAAGCCGTTTTGACCAATAATGAATAGTTTCGACGCAAAAAAATCCTAAAGTTGAAAAATCTGGATTTTGAACACCCTATATCTCTGTAATCATTCTCGCTAGACCCCAAGTGTGATGCAATGATGAAATCAGCTCACAAAGGAGAATGCGAAAATACAATGAAATACAGAGTGTCCCATAAGAAAAAGTATAACTTTAATACGCCACGCGTTTCTGAGTAAGCCTGGTATAAAGCGAAATAATTTGGATATGTGCAGCTCATGATACTAGATCATCTCTGAAATTTTTATTCATCTATCTCAAATAGTAAAGCAGTTATCTCACTTTGCCACACTAATGACTCACCCTGTATACATTCTTCCTCACCACCACATCCAGGAAATATTGCGTAGAAGATATGTATATCCCTGGCATGTTCATGAATATTCCCAATATCCAAAAATAATATTCTATGAATATTCATAGAATATCTGGTGCTGTCTGGGAATCTGAAACACCCTGTCAAACTCTCCCTCCGAATCTGAAATTCAAAGAACATCTGTTTGCTACTACATGTTTCGACCTTCTTTTGCGTGAGAAGTTTCTGTACACAATTTAGTGTCCTTTATCTTCATCATGAGAAAATAATTCGAGAAATATTATCTTCAGGAGCCTCACTTCCGAATATTAGGAGCTGCAGTTCTCGATCAACGTGACCATGGTAACTATATCAAAAAAATGGATTCCATTATAATACACGCTGTATAATACAAAGAGAGTGTTTCCATATCACCAAACTTTCTAATAATTTATTGGTGAGTTAGTTTTACACCTGAAACTCATTAGAGATCATTATTATATTATGATTGAATAACATAATAACGAAAGAAACATTAATACGATCGAATATCCAAGTAAAATTGCTAATTTCTACAATTCTTTCATCAATTTATAGAGCAGTGTCTACAGACAGGTCATATCACCTCGCTGTCACTCGCTGTCTCACTAATTGGGACAAATGAATTAGTTTTTCAGACATATTTTCGTAATCGTTTCAGTGGCGTAACTATCATATGACAAAATGTAAAAAATCTTCACTCGTAAAATAAACTTAGCGACATTCTAACGGGCGGACCAATAGCAAAAATACACTTTTATCACTATCATCAACTTTGTGTGTCATGCAGCTATGATGTGTCTAAAGCCAGCTTGTCTGAAGTGCTTTCGAAATTTGGACCAGTGCTAGACCCGCGTGGTAGAAGCGTCAGTATTTTATTCACGTTGGATTGCCGGTTCGTGCGTTCGAATCCAACGACTGACTGATGGCCTGAGAAAGTTGAGAGGTGAGTCTCTTGAAGACTTAAGGGTTGCTAGTAAGGGGGCAACCAGATGACTGATAAGGACAATTTGAGAACTTATTTTTTCGGGCCAGACAATACATTATTGGAGATCGGAAAATATTATGAATATAAAAATAATGTAGTCAAGTTTTCCTATTTCACTACCAATATAATAGCTATTTATATATCAAGGGAGCAGAGGTATCTATTTCCTCCCACAAGTTTGATGCCTGACGCGTAGCGGAAATACATAGAAATAATTTCATTGTTGATTAATATAAATTGATTGTTGATGAATGAATGTGAGCACGCAAAAGAGAGTTAACACTAACTTGTTTTCAGGGTAACGACAAATAATCAAAGTGATAAAATAGAATCAATAATATAATATTCTTGGATATCTATGAGGATATGATTTGGTATTTACGAGAATAATATAGGTAATGAGAACAAATGAATGTTATATATTCAGTTCGTGTTTAGAATAAGTAGCAGATGTGATATTTTTTATATTCTTTATGTAGAGAATAATTATAAATTTCTGAAGCGATGTATGAATGTAATCGTTGACACAGTGTTTTTGACATTTGTGATACTTCTAAATTATATCTTTGTCGTGTATTGTAGTCATGTGTCGAAAGTTGCGATATGTTTGTTTTGATGATATTTCAAGTTGGCCGTGAAATAATATCATGATATCAAATTACTTGGCTTCAGAATATATCAGTTATAGACAAGTTCGTTCTTCCGAAAATATTATCTTGAGAAGCCTTCTTTGAACCACTTCCAGAGGGTTTATGTAAGTATCTGCAGCACCGCCCCATCCTAGTATGCCATAACGCAGGTGACTTTCAACTAACAGAAAGTACAGGGTTTTGAGTTGAGTCATAAGTAAGATTTTTTTAAGGTATTTGAATTTGTATAATGAAGTTTCTAACTTTTTTGTAACATTCGTTATATGTCTGTTCAATCTGAAATGGATATCAATATATTCCTGAATATTTTATTCTGGTTTCAGGTTTTATGTTAACATTTTCGCCATGTTGAATGATTGAATGAAGGAATGTGGGACTTATTACAACTAGTTGGTGAGTGGCTCGTTTTCTCTAGATTCAGTGGAATAACCTGTGATCTGGACCATTTTTTATCAAGGTGTAATCCGTTTCAGCTTTTCAAGTCTTCTTAATTCTCTGCTTTGTATAGAATAACGGTGTCATCAGCAAACCCGATGATCTCACCATTACTTCGTTGTTTAAACAGTCCATTGATATATATTCTGAATAGTATGAGACCCAGAACAGTTCCTTGTGGAACCTCATGCTAAATTGTTTCTGCGATTCACTGAATACATCGTCAACCTCCACGATCTGATGTCTATTCGTGAGCTTCTAAATAGTTCGTGTAATTTTTTCCGAATGCCGATATATTTTTTCTCTGCAGCCGAATTGTTTCTTTTACAAAATTGTATATTTGTTCAAATATGAATTCAACCTTCATTTCCAAATATCTTTGATACATGACTAATTGACAAAATGGGTCGATAGTTACTAGTTACAGTTTTGTCTCCTATTTTGAATATTGGTATAACGATAGAGTTTTCGAGTTCAGAATGTCATTGGCCAATGTTCATACATTTATTAAATGGTTCAGTAATGTTGTTAGCCAATGATTGGAGAATTTCTGCCTCAATACCATCAAGTCCAGCCGATTTTCTTTCAATTCGTTGATTACTGTTTTCAATCCCTATGGATCTATTAGTGGTAAAACAAAAGAATTTGTGTTAATCTGTTGATGACGAAATTCTGATCCGTCTTAATTTTTTCAGCTATAATTTTATACCTATCGTAGCAAGTGCATTTGCAATATTTTCTTCATTAGGTAAATTCTTTCCTATTTCATTATTGATTGTACTCCATTCATGTTATTCTGGAATATCATAAAACTGTTCGCTTCATGTCAATGGCTGAAATAGGCAAGTTTATTCCATGTCTAGGTTAACTAAATTTCAACTAAATAATATGTTCTTGATCAATGTGGAATAAAATGAAGCTTTGGTAAAATAACCATCTTGGTTTTGTTCCGAAATTTGTGGCTTGTCATACAAAAAATATATATGGTCACCAAGACGGTGTAAACACTTTGGTATAGCATTCATTGATTCGAGAAAAAACAAGTTTCAGTTCTCTCATGTTTCTTCAAAACGATATTTCATTCCCCTTCATTTAATTCATGCCAATTTTGAATTTTGCCAGGGTATTATTCATAGTTCACGTATTCTGAGTTAAGCTCCACAATCTAACTCCAAAATAATTTTCAAATCAAAATATGGTAAACCTAGCATCCAGAGTCGTCTCAAGAATAGTAGCAAATACTCCCAAAAACTAATACAAGATATAGAATATAATGTGAATGGCGAAATCAATGACTGTAATGTATAAACTCTACATTTGGAGTTAGCAGCTTGGTTTGGTTCCGAAATTGGTTGCATTCCAGGTTAAAATAGTGTGAAGACTAAGACAATTTCCTGTTGTTTTATGATATTTAAAAATATTATATAAGTGATTCACTTTCATCTTATTTGTGATACGTTCGAATCTTGCAACCAGGTAGATTATAATGAGGTATAATATCCATGTATATTATAGGCGCTAGTTGAAATAGTGGATATTTATTATCGAACATCGACATAGCTGATCGAGTCCAGATTTCTTGAATCGTCATTTTTCAATTTCTGAAGTGATGATAATAACCAGACTATAGAATTGGATCATCTCAAAAAATTAATTTATTGAACTACAGAAGAATTAATTGATGAATTCATAGGATAGGACATGATATCCTGATTGCCACATTTTTCAAATACTCATGAGAATGTGATTTCTTTACATATCATAATTATTAGAGCAATAATGCATTGTACATTGAAGGAAACACTGAGTTTTCCTGCGAGACATTTTGTTTCGCTAGAAAAATAATATTCTCATGAGAAGCACGCAACTTACAGGAAATGATAATCACAATAATGGTAAAGTACGTGAAATTCAAGTCTCAAGCATTTGCACATGAGTTACAAATCGACTCCTACTAAATTGGCCCATAACTGCAAGTCGAATATATCCCTGAATATACAATTATTGAGGTCGTAGAGGATAAAAATACCTTTTTCCACCACTAGCTATAAAAAATACCAATATTTTTTCATTTTCAAGGCGTAATGCGAAGCGTAATATGTGTTCTTACTACCAAGGTAGTTTTCGTATGTTTATGCTCTGTTCGTGGGCGTACAAGCAGAATCATGTAAGTCCAGAAAATAATATAAAATCGTTTAAGTGCACTTGACCGATTCTGCATGTCAAAATCATAACGAAATCAGACTTAAGTGGATTTTCATTGACTATATCTCCGGAAACAAACGCAAAATGGACTTGAATGTTTATTTGCCTGGAGCGTTACGCTAATATGGACTTATGTGTGATGACTTCCTCATTTCCGAAAAAAGTGGACTTACAGGGTTCTGCTTGTACGCCCACGTGTTGTATTTAACCTGAATTAGTCATATTTCGCATCTGCACAGTATATGTGATACTGTTTCTGGTTCCTTTGCGCAAAGTCTGCAAATTGGCTTGCCATTTTAAAGTCCCATTCTGGTATGATGCTTCTTTACTGGCGCATGGCCAGTCATGAGTCCCGTTACAGTTTTTATCTGTACTCTGTTCAGGTTGAGCAGGTTTACTGCAATTCGTTTATGACTTGGATCCTTGATGTATTGTTTCCCATGTCTGTTTCTTGGGATGCTTCCCCAGTAGCTCCTATGTTTTGCATGAATTCAGTATTTAAGTGATGCTCGTGCTGTATGTTTTGGTACTCCAACAATCTGTCCTGGACCTGGTTCATTGTCCTACTCTCTTCTTGCAAATTCGTCAACCTCCTCATTGCCAGCGATCCCCTGATGTTTTGGCACCCAGATTAGTTCGACGTGGTTCCGGTGGGCCAAAGTTCTCAGTTCTTTCAATCCCATACCAGTCGAGATGTCACTAACTGGCATTCTATTGCCTCAAGTGCCGCTTGACTGTCTGATATAATGCGGATCTGCTCGTTTTCGATTTTCTTCTGCAAATTGAAGAATTGCGTGCTTACACATCTGCTTGACAAACTGAGGAATACTTCATCGATGAGTGGCTGAGGCTAGTCTCCGGATATTTGGAGTATACTCCTACTAATGGCCCACTTGCAGTCTTGGACCCGTCTTTATAACAGATCTTTCCCTGCAATATGGTGCTGAGTTCTGCATCATTCAATTTAGTTTTGTCTAGTATGGACACAATTAATGAAGTTTCAAATATGTAGCGTTCCGAAATGTGATCTGTTCTCATATTATTAAGTATGTCCTTGGTCACTATTCTTACGATGCTCATATGTCCTCTTCCTATGTTAACATTGCCCTTCTTCCCAGCTGGATTGTTTCTCCTCGAAGTTTGAGAGGACCTGATCCCTCTAGTTTGCGCCTTCGTGTGAATGTTATCATGGTGGCCTTGTGGGGGCTGATATTCAGCCATTCTTGAACTGTCAATTCCGCTACCAGTTCCAGAGCCCCTCTCATGCAATGTCTGATTGTGGTGTTGAACTTTCCTTGTGCCAAGACCACTATGTCGTCTGAGTATCCAAGGGCTCTATGTCCTATATGTGATTGAGTACCCTCAGTAACCTGTCCACAGCCAGATTCCACAGGAGTGGCGAGAGTACTCCTCCCTGTAGGCATCTTCTGGTTGCCCTGGCCGCTACGGTCTCTTCCTTCACAGTGGTATGAATCATTTTGTTCCTCAGCATTGAGTCTATCCAGGCCACACAGGTTTCCTCGATTCCTCTCTGTCTGAGAGCTATAATTACAGACTTTATTGAGGTGTTGTCAAAGGCTCCTTTGTCTAAGGAGTCCGCTGATAATTCCTGCCTCTTTACCTTCTCAACGTGTTTATGGAGTGCTGTTTCTGTCGAATAACCGATCCTATAGGCATATTGGTCTCGGTGCAGTCGATTTTCTGCCAGTACGCCAGTCCCTCATGTGTGTGTCTACCAGCTTCTCTAGAGTTTCAGTGTGAATGACATAAGTCCAATTGGTCTGAAGGACTTTGCCGTTTCCTGTCCACTTTTTTCTGGTTTCGGTATGAAGGTGACTCTCACTTTCTTCTGAATACTTGGAATGTATCCAAGAGCCAAACTATTTCTCAGTTTATTGCAGAGTCACCTTAGCAGTGGTTCTGTTCCCTTCTGCAACAGTGCTGGATAAATCCCGTCCGGTTCTAGTGATTTGAAGGGTTCTTTAGCTATGTTCCAACTCTTTCTCCGGATCCTCTTGATGAAGTTCATAGTTCGTTCATAGCAGATGTCTGAGCTATTTAAATCCAGGAAAGTGAACACTGAAGAGTCCTTTTTTATTGAATAGATACAAAACACTCGAAGTCATTTCCACACGATATTTATGAAATGAACAACAATAATGGTAGATTTCGGGAGGAAAACAACTACTTCCCTTGCTAATGCCACGCAGAACATTGAATTACATCCTCCCGAAATCTATGCATCGACTCGTATAAGCAAATACTGCTACAAGTGATTTCTTCCTGAATGCCTATTGATTTTGATTCAGCCAGGTCATGCTGGACACCTACAGTTTCGAGCTCTTTGACTCTCACCAGTGTAGGGCAGTCTCCAGCCAGCAGTCCTAAGTCAGCTGACTAAGCGTAGCCTAGCCAAACAAAGAGGCGTCCTCCATAGACAATATGAAAGCTCCATTCGGGCAACCAGCCACTCTCGTATGAAAATTTTGGTGTTACAGTGTTTTTTCCTTTTTTTCTACTAAGATGGCGATGCTCTCATTCGTAGTCGTAGAAAAAGATTATTGTCTTCAACATCTCATCCAACTTGGTATCATGCATCTTCCTACCCTATACATATTCACAGTATCATTAGAAATACACCAACATGACGTGAACAAATTATCCAGACATTCCGATTCACACGATTATAACACTAGATCGGCTCAGTGGCCAGTGGGTTAGAACCCCTCCAGAACCAGACGCGAACTAGAAGAATAAGTTAATCTGAGCGTTTTGTATTTTTCAATTTTTTTTTTTTATGATCTGGTTCCCACGAAAAGGGATATCCTGTAATGTTCAGAGAACATCGTGAGAACCAAGGGAAATAAGGTAGGAATTGGTGTTCTTCTTGAATTTCTGGAGGTTACATGCCTCGGGGAATACCTCCCTTGGCAATGTGTTCCAGAGCCTCGCTGTTCGTTGGATGAACGAGTCTTTGGATAGAGATGTTCTGCAGGTCTCCAAAGTGACCACGCCACGAAGGGGTGCGAAGCCTCAACTCGACGGGTTAATCTCGCGGGGACTACCAAGGGAGGAACAATTGTTGATTTTTCAGAAGAGCATCGTCCATGAAAATATCTATAAAATAGAGCCAGATCGCCAACTTTTCTAAGGTGTTCCAGAGAAGTAAGTGAGTTTGTGAGCAAGGCATCACCCACGAGACGAATTACCCTTTTTTGGACAGAATCCATTATTAATAACTCGATGATGAAACGAAATGCACCCGGCGCTCATTATCAGGGCAGTTTTCTTGAACTCAAATAATATGCGAAAATGGAAAAATATTCATCGACTTCATGAGAAAGACAGATGCTGCAGAGGCATTTTCATTTGTTGATACTTTGTCCTCAATTGAAAGATATGTTCGGCTATTTGGGGTCGTACTTCACAAATGGAACACCGTATACATTTTTACATATTATGTTCAACAGCTCAAAACAAGTGCAATCTCTATGTCAAATTAATTTCTTTCGCGAAAATAGAAATCAAAAGTTTTTTATTTCACCTCGTGGATAAATGAGATGTGGTCAAGGCTATTCACAATGAGTCGTACATAACAGACAAACATAATTCTTCCTGGAAAATCATTTTTGTGTCACTTCAATGTACGTGTGAATCAATTCAGTTACATCACATTCTGATCAAAAATTAATTTTTTCCTAATGTAATCCCTATGGGCCACCTACATGTCTCTCTCATATCATCTTTGTATTTCGGTGCAGTAACAAATTGTATCCATTCAAAAATCAACAACTAGTTAATGAATTTCTTTGCAGTTCGAATAATTCGAATTTAAAATCAAAATACATTTGACATAAAGATCGCACTTGTTTTGAAATGTTGAACTTATAGATAGATAGATTTTAAGGAACTGAAGTAGTACAGAAACATGATCATTGTGGTCAATAACTCAACATAAATGAGGTAGGAACTTGCATAACATGATATTCCTAGAAGCCAAGAAGAATTATAAAATAATTGCAGTTAGAAAAAAGTTACATGATTGATTTTTTCATTCATGGAAATATCAAAATTTGGTAAGTGGCGTACGCCAAAAAAGTTATTTCAATGTTCATTATAGAGAATGCGGAATACCTATTTCCCTGTATATTGATTGAATTGATATGACATGTTTTCTACGACTTCCACGGTAGTGAATTGTTCTACGAATTTTAGAGCCGTATATGTTTGAACGATTTTGAAATAACCAGGAAAATCTAGAAATAAATGGTGAGTTAAACCAGGGCCTACTCTAGTGAGATAGAGGAGGCCCTGGTTTAACTCAATCGGCCTATTTTGGTCTGTAGTTCACCCTGTGGAATGTATGGTACGTTGTTCTGTGATACCTTGTATGTATGAGAATATTAATCTTCCATATTCATTATTATTACTATCATTTAATCATGCTCATTTGAATTGCAATACAACTATGAAATATGTAGCTATAGTAGATATGATGGAGAACATGGTAGATCGTTTCAAAATAATAATATTCTCAGCTGTGAACAGTGGTTGTTTGTTCTGGATTATGGTTCTTGTGTATGCTAGATCAGACTTTATTCTCAATGTTATGTTTTCTTGCTGTTCCATTTTGAAGCAGATGTTCACAAGCTTCTCGGATTCCATCACCACACTTTCGCAATAAAACAACACACTTACCGGGCCATACTGAAAAAACTATATCAACTGGTGAAACAATGAAAATATAAATACTCACCAATACTATAAATCCACAAATGACTACGAATAGGAGATTCAAATTATTAAGAGTTTTCATCTCATAACAGAGCCATGCCAAGAATTGGGAAGATGTTGTGATGTAGATAAATAACAAAGGAAGTCCCAACAGCTTATTGAAAACAATCACAATTTCATTCAATGCCAGGTATTCATTATTAACTTGTTTGAGGACTACTAATCCATTCGCTGAATTGATTTTCTGTAATAATTCACCCAAGCTCATGTAACTGTGTTTCAGTATGATCAGAAATGTACAAATTGCCATACAAAATACTTCGCAAAAATAATAATTGAATGCATCGGCAACTGAATCTAAATGAAGCATCACCCAATTAAAATCAGTTACAGTCCTCTCGATGCCCAACCAATAAACGTAATATACTGTTATCAGAATAAAGCAAGCATTGCACATCACCAATAAGATGAAGAGGCTAATTAGGTCCGACTTATCAAGTGATCTTCTTCTAGCATGTGCTAATTCATTCATCTTCTCCAGAAAGTATTTCCAGTCGCCAACGTTCCAAAATGCGGCTTTCATCACGCTATGAACGAACAAAGCTACTCCTGATACTTCACAAAGGAAATTTATAGCGACACCCATGAAAGATAATCGCTTGTCTTCCAATTGATAGAAGATGGTATGCACCCTCATAGCTACCATGGTAACACTGATCACTACAGAGTACACTTTCTTCAAGTTTTCATTCGTCACTTTACCATTGTCGAAACATATATTGGGCATGATACAAAGAGTTGTCGAAAAGTTCTTGATGATGGTCAAGAGCCAGTCACTTTTTGCTTTCCACTTTCGATTCATTATGGTATTCCAACGAATGTGTGAAAATTACTGCCCTTGTCAATATGATACACCTAACACCTATTCATTGAATGTGAGTGTTATAATTCTCGTAATAGACTACTTTCAATTTATTACTGCATAGTACCTCACATGCTATTGTCAAATTACCAAGCGTTCCATTTAATCAATTATTTGATACGCGTGTATATGAATGAGAGATGATAATTATGATAATAAATAATAATGCCACTAATGTACGATATGAGTTGAAATCAATAAGAAATAATTGAAGTAATATGTAGCAGTAGTAATAGGATAGACCAGGGTCAAAAGTAACAAAAGGGGCGAAAGTAGCAACGGTTATCCCAACTAACAAAATATAACTCATAGTGAAGTGAATGATCTAAATAATAATAATAATTAAAATTTAACGTCTATCGAAGAGCTGTCCAATCCTTCACTGAGTATAATAAATGAAATTTATTTAAAAAAAAAGATGTTCCCATAAGATTATTGTATAACAGTTTTCACATATCATTCGCTTACAAGTATTACACTGGTATACAACATACATATTTCAACAGTGCTGCATACGTTCTATATCACAACTCACTTGAGTGGAGTTCGATCTTGATTATATGAAACGCCTCGTTCGAAGAGATCACAATAAGTATAGTACTCCTACTCCACGCTAGGTGACGCCACAAATTCAAAGCAAGCAACTTTACCGGTGTAAATACTTCACCAAGGATGAGATTTCCACGAAATTCTCAAACACACGACATGTTTCACTAACACAGTAGCTTCATCAGGTGATATACTGGCAGGGGCGCAACTAGTCTGAAATATCACAAGGAACTACCACAGAATAATAATTTTGATAAACAAAAGAAAGCTTAATATAACAAATGAACTGAAAATGAAATGATTAATTATTTAAAACTAACTCAACTAACGTGACAAATTTATTTTTCTTTCTTTTGCCGCATATCTATCCTCTACAGTATTAAGATCAATATAAATGTCTTTAATAGGCCTAATGACGAGAATCTCTCTTGGGGTCCACTCCCCCCTTGAGCTGTGTTTTCTCGTGGTTCATTCACATCTGAAAATAAGGTTAATTATCTTCTAATTGTCTCAGTTCGGTACCTATATTATGTTCTCAAGCTCTAACCATTATGTTCATGAGCCATGTTATGCCCTAATTGTGATTCAACTGTGGTTCAAACTCTGACCCTTTGTGTTACTCAACTTCAGCCCAAAAATTCATATTAATTACCAAATTCCGACAATCTCATGTAAAAACTCTTTACATGGAGTGAAACTCACTGTTATCATTTACTCCTAAGGACTCAGTTTGTTGAGGTTGACGTTCTGTTGAAGGTTCTGCAAACTCTGATGCATGTCTAGAATGTTCACGGTCACGTCTTCTGTATCCGCCATTTTCGAATTACGATGTTTATATGGTTTTAGTTTTCTCCTCCTATATTTTCCCATTTTGGTAAAATCTTCGAGAGAGAAAAAGCGAGTGCAGAATGTTTTATAATTGTTGTCACTTGACTACCTGTCGGAGTTCACTTTCTCATACAATGGCGAATAATATTCCATGATATCAAAACTACGAAAGATTATATATTATGGTTGGGATATAAGTTGGTTTCAAAATTTTCGTAGTTTTGATGTTGTAAACAGGTGGCAAGAATAATTATTACAAAACATTCTGCACTCGCTTTTTTCTCAATAGCCACAAAGCTACTAATTAGGCCCACAGCTTTTATTGTTAATAAATAGTGCTGAATATTGGTGAATAATGAATGTTGGTGAAATCCAAACTAGTGTGTGATGAACACTTTGTCAGCAGGGTTAATATGAAAACTGATGATAAGAAATAAGAAATATAGTGAAAAAATCAAATTATATAAATTCAAGACCAATACTCGAAATATCGAGTATTATATATTTTTGGAAAGCGCAAAGCATCAATGATTCAAATGTGAAAAATATACAGGACCGTCCATTTGGAAAAACATAACTATGGGTTTCATCTATAATAACAGCTTATTTTGAAAATCTGACAGTGACACATTTTACTCCTCCTATGAGTTGAAAGATAGCTGAGATAGCTCAATTTCCCCCTGTTTCTCAAAAACGAAGCAGGCTATCAAAACTTTGTTCACGGTATCGTGAGTTTCACAAAAAAGTACGCAACGTTCGCGAAAACCGAAAAATCTCTATCTTCAAAAATGAGTGATAGATATCCTGTAAGGACATCGAAAAGTTGACAGCCTGTACATTTTTTAAATAATTATTGAAATTCACGATATTTCGTAACATGAAAAAGGCGGAAAAACGTGTGATGTGATCATCCGAAAGAATCCGACACACGTATCTACTCTCCTTGTCTGTAAGACAAGTGCAAGAATATTTCTGATTGTCATTTCAATCAAAATATAAAAACAGTTCGCCTCCTCAGAAGGTGCTCGCTATATAGACTTCAGTGAATTTTCTGGACTGAATACTTCCTACAGATAACACAGAATACAACACACAACTGGAGGATCAGATAATAAGAGGAATATCTTTGAATATCGAAGGATTTGAAGATGATGATGAAGGTGACGTTATGAAGTTGGGGTGACAGTGTCATTCGTCTCCTGCTCATTCTCCCCTTGTATTTCTAGGAACTCTAGGCATTACGCTGTTGCCAAGACCATAAAATAATTTGGGTTTAAATAAAATCTTGAACATTTCTAAAAATACTAGGATATTTTTATTGGTATTGTCTTCTGTAAATGTGAATACTGCTGTCATTGGTCATATTGGATCTCATGAGGTGATTACTAGTTACAAACCTGGCAGCGTCGAAATATTTGGTCCTACTTCTTATGCGAAAGCCAGATGACGTCATCGAAGCTGGCTTTTTCGAGCGTTCCAAATTTCATTATTACTATTTATTTTTCACTTGTCCATTACTGCTTCATGTTACCTTGGCAACGGTTGCTATTAACAGACCCATAACGCCCTAGGGCGATATGAAGGGCATTATGAATCATGAGGCCCGCTACCTATCAATTACTCAGAGAAGTCGTATTTATAACGGTACATGAAAAAGGGACTAATTTTTTCCTCTCAAATAAAGATTACTATTTTTAAATGTTCCTGAAAAATCAGTACCAAGTTTGATGTTCTGTGGCCGATGATGAACTCCTCATTGTGCATTCGGTTTCGTTCGGAACGTTGACATTTTCTTTTTCGGAAACCGAATGAGATATCATTGTAGCAATTTTGTTCTTCGAGGAGATACTTTTCTCAATATAGCTCTCCGCTACCGTCGTACTACTCTTTCATTTTCCATGTAATTTCAGTGTTTCAAAGGAATCACCACCTTGAACAATAAGCGTTGACGTGATTTGGCGTAGACAATGTCCGGTGTAACCTCTGGGGTTTTCCAAATTAAAGAATTTCGCTATGATAGAAAGAACACTTCCTATAGTCATTGGTGGACGATGCTATAGTATTTTTACCTTCAGGTAAATCAATGCATTTATCATTTCTGTAGGTTGAAAAACAACCTACGTTGTTTACATCCTTTTGGTCGTAGTGGAATGTAATTCTCAACTAAGTTCAAGGCTCCTATTTCGCTTTCTTCAACAATGGTGAAACTTTTTGAGGGCCAGGTCATGGTTTCTGATACCTTGATCGGTTTCCCGATAACTTGAAAGACACTAAAGTGTTGCCTATTTTTAAAAAGGGGGATACCCTTTTACCTGAAAACTATAGGCCAATCTCAATTATACCAATTATTGGAAAAATTATCGAAATGATTACAAAAAAAAGATTATCACACTATTTTGAGGCCAAAAATTTATTACATTGTCAGCAATTCGGTTTTAGGCAGGGGCACTCTACAATACAAGCAGTCACAAAGTTGGTGGAGGATGTGGTCGGCGACTTTGAGGAGGGACAACATACGTCTGCGACTCTGTGTGACCTCAGCAAGGCTTTTGACTGTGTCTCTCATCAGATTTTGATAGACAAGCTTGAGCACTATGGAGTTAGAGGAGTTGCTTTAGAATTTTTCAAATCGTATCTAGCAAATAGGAAACAAAGTATTTATTATAATGCTGAATCATCAAAACCTAGATCAATCGAACACGGAGTTCCTCAGGGCTCAGTACTGGGACCTCTGTTATTTATTATCCATGTCAATGACCTATTTTTTCACATGAATTTTGTGAATTGTATAATGTTTGCAGATGATGCAACTTTTTAGCATTCGAATTCGAATCCTATTACATTAAGGAAAACTGATGTGGATATTATATCTGAAATTGATGAATGGCTTATTCCAAATAACCTCAAACAGAATTTATCAAAGAATCAAAACATTATCTTCAGCACAAATACACTTATGAAACAATGAATATGCCAAGTTGCTAGGAATACATCTTGATGACAGACTAAATTGGACAATTCACATTAATCTTCTATGTAAGAGATTGACCAGCCAATTATTTCTGTTGAGAACATTAAAAAAATCATTAAGTTTCGACATATTGAAAATAGCTTATTCCTCTCTCTTTCATTCACATATATCTTATGGTATAACACTCTGGGGGAACTCATCCCATGCAAATAGAGTTTTTGTATATCAAAAACGGGCAATCAGGATAATTGCCGGAGTGGGGACCAGGGTATCCTGCAGACCTTACTTCGAACAATTTAAAATCATGACTGTGCCCTCACTCTATATATTTCAATCTCTCACTTATTTTCGAAAAAACTTACAACAATTCACCTCTTCCAGCGATGTTCATTCTTACAATACTAGGAATTGTAGTATGATACAAAATCCACGATTCAGATTGACAACGTCTGCCAAGAACACAGTGAATGTTAATATATTCAATAAATTACCAGAACACTGCAGGCAATTACCACTTATGCAATTCCAAAGAAAAGTGAAGAAGATGTTGATTGAGACCAGCTACTATTCAGTTGAGGAGTACCTGTCAACCCCTCTTTCTGACCTAGTGCTAGAGTGACAGCTATGATTTTAGATTTTAGCTTTTCAGTGATTGTGATTTATTATTCTATTTTATATATGCACGTATTTTTCTTCTGCTTTTAATCTGTATTTTTAAGTGTCACATTTATACATATGAAAATTTATTTCATCTAATTATAGTTTTTCCAACGTTATTTTAGTTGACATGTCACAAATATACACATTGTATGTAACGTGATCAATAAATCTATCTATCTATCTATCTAAAGAGCTCCTCTGTCTTCAATGTCATCGTCATCTCGACCATTTCAACACGTCTTAAGCCTCCAAATACACCCATTACCAGAACAACTTTATGTAGCAGAAAAGTGTCATCTGGTGATTCTCTTATAAAAAGTAATGGTTGTCAACCTTCCAACACCTTAGATTCTTTAGGAATATATCCTTTTGATTCAACTTTCAGAAATACCATCAGTTGACTCAATTCTGAAATATTGATGTTCTCTTTATACAATCAATGTTGATTTGTATTTGCACTATATTTTTCAGACTGAAATAATGTGAAATAAATAAAAAATATTAATATTTCTCATCAGATAAACCCGCCAGTTCCTAGAAGTATAACATCAAGACAGTTTTATTCACTCTGTTTTCATCTTTCCATTTCAAAAGATGGTCGTATGAGTACGTCACATTCTGTGGGATCTCCATAATAATCATGAACACAACCGTAATATGCCTTTTACAATTCTTGTTATGTAATATATCTATGTAATGTAATATAGTATTCATTGACAGCGACAGGACGATTCAGAGTACGTTCTTGGTGGCAACCTGGTAAACATGATCCGGAGTCAACGAAGTCTGTGTACATCAGTCAAAATTATTCTGGAAATTTCGCTGGAGCCCGTCAGGAAATTTTCTAAAGCATTCACGAATACAGGCCTTAATTTTGTCAAAATATTCATCTGTTTGTTTTGAATCACTTTCGATAATCTATTCATACTTGGTACTATATTAGGAAATAGGAAACCAGATCCGTCTTAAGAAAAAACAGAAAACTCATTTTGTTTACTTGTCATCAAGAGTGTCTTCAGAAGCATATTGAAACACACTGTATATATGAGAATCCGCCAGTCTTGAATTTATGGCTCTGCCATTTCTTTTGTTGTTTTCATGTAGTCTGCGGTTCGTGTGATGTGATGGCGAGGTCAGACTATGGACTTTCCATTGAGAGGACAATAATCTTACTCTTTATATCCGTATCCACTCTCCGTATGCCGCAAGTACAACATAATTTTTGCTGTCACCACAATTATAATTCCTAGCTAATAATAATAATTACTCAAAATAGTATCATAACATCTCTGTTTGAACATATACACTGTGACACATAACTCAAGAAAGTCCAATTTGACAAAGTACTTTCCGAGGTACTTTCACTCTCAGTTGAGAGTGACGTTATACTTGGTGAAGAAACTAGTAACTTTCGGATTTACCGATATAAGTTGTCAAAAGAATATTCGGATTCCAAATATATTTGACATTTTCAGGAAGGATTTTTCATCTGATTTCTGCGAAATTATCCGTCAGCAAATATTGAAAATGTAAAAAGTTCACAAACGATAAGATTTCCACAACATTTTCAACACACGACATGTTTCGCTAACACATTAGTTTCGTCAGGAGATATACTGATACGGTGAACTAAACGGCTTGCTTATATGTCCTACTTTCCCAACCTGAAGGATTAGTTACCTGTGAATAGGTTCGATAAACCTTCATTTTTGAAAATTAGGGACAATATCGGGGATAACTCCATTGCGCCTATTCTACCTGGTCTAATCCGGGTCTCAAAAGGGCCCAACCCAGTTGCGCCGATGGTAAAAATAAGCCTGATCTATAGACTCAGCAGGTTATCAATGACATACTGTCCCTGCTCATTATCAGAATACCCCCTACCCTAACAAATGTTTCGAAATCGTGAGCCAAGAATATGAGTATAACTAGGATATCAATTTGAACCTGCTGAAGTTGCATATCGGATTTTGAAAACTCAATTCATTTATCCATAAGATTTATGTCGCCAGAACATAGGATGCAGATTTCATCTGAGTCAAGCATGGATTAAAAAAATTCAAAGTTTTGGGACGATGTCCGAATACAAAAGCAATGACTCACTCATTGGAAGTATTTCACATTAGACACTTGGCTTAACATTTTTAGAGCTAGAAACAGTGGGAGACTGTTTTGCCTTTGATTTTGATCAAATGTTGACGAATGACGCAAGATTGAGGAATTATTTTGATTATCTTGTTGATAATTATATAGACGAGGATTCTGATATTTCCTCCTAAAAGTTCGGCTTGTGCTGAAGCTAGTAGTTACAGAAGAACAAATTGCTGTGAATCCTTTCATTCTGATTTAACTTGAAGTTTTTATGCACCTCATCCGGATATTTTTGAATTTTTTCAAATTGGAATAACAAACAAATTCATTTAAACAAGGACAAATTGAGAGGTTCGATTTTGTGTTGTGTTTTGTTTCGTCTTATCATTATAATAAAATTTGAATATTTTTTTTTATCGCTTGGAGCGCACGAAAGGGAATCCCTATAATGTTCAAAGAACATCGTGCGTTCCTAGGGAGGATAGGGACAGGAGGTAGGTATTGGAATTTTTTTGAACTTTTGGAGATTATATGTTGTTGGGAATACTTCCACATGCAATTAATTCCAGAGCCTAGCCGTTCTATGGATGAAGGAGTCTTGATAAAGTGCTGTTCGACATCTTTCGAGGTTGACAACGAAAGGATGTGCTGACTGGGCTTGTCTAGTTCGTCTGATTGGTATTGCTAGTGAAGGGATGATAGCAGAGATTTCCGAAGAACATTTCCCGTGGAAGTATCGATAGAAAAGTGAAAGGTCGCCGACCTTTCTACGGTGTTCCAATGATGTCAAAGAGTGAGTGAGTGTGGCGTCACCCACCAGGCGAATGGCTCTTCTCTGGATGGAATCTAAGAGCATCAGCGTATGTTTTGGTGCTGAACCCCGTATGTGGGAACAGTATTCTAGAACAGGCCGTATCTGCGCTTTGTAGATCATGAGAAGCTGTTGAGGTGTAAAGTAGCTTTTCGCACGGAACAAGAATCCGAGTTTTTGTGAAGCAGCTTTTGCGATGGATCTGACATGATTATCCCATGAAAGAGTGTTGCTGATGGAAATACCGAGCATAGATATGGTGGGCTTGGTGGAAATGATGGAGCCAGACATTACAATATCGGGCATACTGAGTTCCGCCTTTCTAGAGAAGATGCAGCCTTGAGTTTTGGTGGCGTTGAATTCAACTAGGTTGTTCGTTCCCCAGGCTGTGATTTCAGCAAGATCTTCATTGACAGCATTGACCTGCCTGCGCCGTGAGTTCTTAGTTTCCTGGGAAGAAATGGGAATTCTGGAAGAGAACGCAGTATGGAGGGTACTATCATCTGCAAAGCTGTGGATGGGGCAAGTTGTTACTCCCAACAGATCATTGATATGAAGCAGGAATAATGTTGGTGCCAAAATTGATCCTTGTGGAACGCCGGAATTGATGCCAATGGGATCAGACGATATACCGTCCACCACCACGTGAAGCGATCTGCCTGAAAGAAAACTCGATAAGAGATGGCATAGCTGGGGTGGTGAGCCGTATGATGGTAGTTTGTGGAGGAGTCCTTCGTGCCAAACACGGTCGAATGCTTTCGATATGTCCAACGCGACAGCTAGAGATTCCCCGTGTTTTTCTATTGAAGATTGCCATAAATGGGTGACGTAGGCAAGTAGATCTCCAGTAGATCTTCGGTGGCGAAAGCCGTATTGTCTATCATTGATGATTCCTGAGCTCTCCAGATATTTGATAAGCTCAATATTGATGGCTTTCTCCATCCCTTTGGAGATTACTGATAACAGGGCAATGGGCCTGTAGTTGTTGGGCAGGTTCTTGTTCCCTTTTTTGGGGATTGGTTGGACTCTAGCTGTCATCCAGCATGATGGAAAAATACTCGACCTGTACGAGATGGTAAACAACAGAGAATCGGTGTTGATTCTGGTGCACATTTTTTGAGGATAATGGGTGGAATTCCATCAGGACCGTTAGCCTTATTCGTTTTGAGACCGAGCAAAATTCGTCTGATAGTGCGTTGACGGAAGACGATTTCGGGCATTCGACTCTCAACGGGTGGAATGTCTGGCGGCAGTTTTCCTTGGGAATCTAAAGTAGAGTTTGCTGCGAACATCTCTGCAAAAATATTTGCTTTCTCCTGCGATGTTGTTGCTAATGTGCCGTCGGATTTGGACAGTGGTGGAAATGAACTATTAGTGAAATTTCTTCCGACCGCTTTAGCAAGGGACCAAAACGAACGGGAGCCATTGGGGCAATCTATGAGTTTCGATCTTATCTTGGCATTGTATGTTTCTTTCGAAGCATCTATTGTTTGGCTGCAGTTATTCCTGGCATCAACGTATTCTGCTCTAGTCGCGAGGTTAGGTATTTTGCGCCAGCGATGGTAGGCTGTTTGTTTCAAGGCAACAGTTCTAGAACAGTTTTTGTTGAACCAGGGTTTCGAGGGTGATGATCTTTTCGAAAAATGAGGTATGTATGTGTCCATTCCGAGCATGATGATCTCGGATATTTCCGCAGCACACTGTGAAGGGTCCTCAGAGTCAAATCATACTCTATGCCAAGGAAACTCGGAGAAAAACATGCGGAGACCGCAATGAATATCTTGTATACTTTGAATAAATGCCTTGTATACTTTGTCAATGATTATTTGAAGTATTTTAGTTGAAAAGAAAAGAAAAACCGGCATTCCCAAATCCCTTTTTTCTATCGGACACCCTTCCCATTCTCTTAATCCTCTAGTGCTATAATCTGTAATAGGTCTCCTGTAGAGACAATCGGCGCAAGTTGGCCATGGTGATTTTAGGGGCTGGTCGATTGCGGGCGCAATTGGGTTATACGATTTCTTGCACCTGTTCAAAATTGGCGCAACTGGGCTATGCCCCAATATCTACATTGAAATACGGTGTACTGGATTAACTTGAGAGGGTTGATAGCATATACATATTATTATCTACTGAGGAACCAAATTCAACAGTGGTGAACTATTGAGGTCTAATCGATCGTTAAGTAAAATATCAGAATTTTTTAGTATGATTCAAAATGATTGAGTTTAATTCCTTTATTTTCTACGTGTAGAATTTCGAAATTATCAACAAATTGAATTTGTTTTCTTTTTTAAAAATTCATCTTATGTTCGTGAATGTGCTGATTAAACGTACGACCTGTCTGACCGATATATACCTTAGGACAAGATCCACACTTGAGTTTGTATACCCTTTATTTTTCGAAAAAAAAAAATGAAAATCTCATTCAAGAACATGATATTTGTCATTTATTTGTGAATCATTATTAAATGGTGAACATATAGAAATATGCCTATCTGCTGCCCAGATGATGATGGTATCATCGATGCAATATTTCGAAAATGAGCTTGATAATGATGGCTCATAACTTCCACTGCCTATACTGTGAAAGATATGGGTGAATGATATGTGGAGCTTAATTAATGCTGTAGTATATGCACATCGTTATATATGACATGAATAAAGAGAAATACACCTTCCTGTTTATATAGCAAATACTCTTGCAGAACAGTATGACGAATTCCACCTTACCACTGTATTTAAAAAAATATATTATAGAGATGATGCTGGCCAGCTTGGAAATTCTGTGGAAATGTGCGAAATGAGGATCGGAAGCAAGTAAGTATCACTCCTGAAACATTGGTCAAATTTATTCGCTCTACTGAAGAAATAATTCGAAGTTGGTGGGAGAGAGAACATATTCTGGATTTACAAGGTGAAATTTGTAAAATTTGTATATGGCTTCTTCAAAAGTTGGGAACTAATTCCCCAGAAGTCGAAACTTGTGCGGGGTTAGGAAGAGCGAGACCTACAGCTTATAGTGGAATCCGAACCACTTCTAGGGCATCGAGGTACTGCCAGGATCACAACCATGAATCCCTTCAGCCGATAGCCGGATTTGAACCGACAGTACCTTCGACATTCGGGATATGGAATGCGTAGTGCGGAACACACTGTATGTTTCGTCGAGACCTTATCTATCTATTCAGCACGTGAAATCTGCTAGTACTGCTGGCAGAAAAGAAATACACAAACCATAGATTAAACAAACAACACAAACGAAACCACTAAACAAAAGCGATACAATAAAATCTGAATAACCACATGAGTTCTGCGAACGTTGCGAAGCATTACATAAAACCAGCCTTGGTGATAAACAAGAGAAAGACGATGCTCTTTTGTCACAGACGGGTAATCGATATTTGAATCTGCAACGCTAAATGTCGAGCCGAGACCTTTATAAGAGTTCTTTGTACCATAAAATATTCACGTCTTCTGTACGGTTACTGTGTCAGATGTTGAAGGAAATGTTCAGATTAATTTTCAGTCACCTTCAGTCATACTAACGACATTAAATTGAAATTACCTAGGCTCATTATGTGGATGCTTTGTCATATTATAATGCGTTTTCTGTATCTTTTGGAGCACACGAAAAGTAAACCCTATTAAGTTCGAGAAACATCATGTGGTGGTGCATGGCTCGTTTCTAGAAGGGAAAATCGTAAGCTTATGTTTGAGTGCTGAACCCCATATACCAGAAGGCGCATGAGGCCCGTGACTAGATACGGATTAGGTTGAATGAGATAAAGTATGTCATTCAGAGAGTCATTTCAACAGCTTTCGAAGATTTTCAACATTATTCATATATCAATGTTTATCCTCGTTTGAAGATACAGATAATCTGGGACTGATATTCTATAGCAACTTTTGATGAGATTTAACGTAGTGATTTCTCTATGCAACGTTTTGTTTTTGTATAGCCCCATAGTCCACTTCTTTTAAATACGGCTCTGATCATGTGTTCACGTGTTCATAAATTCTTGAAGGTTTTCCATTTTGAATACAACCATGTATTATACAATGTAGTTTGAATGTGTTTGAACCTTGTCTCAGCCATCATCAATGGTTCTTCAAAATCCCAAACAATAAATATGATTTTTCTATTTTGATAATTCTTTATGATATTCTTTGCTCCTTAGAAGCAGAAATTTCTTCGATTTTTTGTTCTCGTATTCTAAATTTTGTTTGAGTATTGATCAAATATTTTTAGTTTTGTTGTGTCACAATTTTGTTTTTCTGAAATCAGGGCAGTTATTTAGAGCCATCCAAGAGTCAGTGAATTCAAATGACTCGAAAAGAGTTAGATGAAACTGTTTATTTTTGACATTGAATATTTGGATGCAGAAGATGAAGCACCTGTCATTGTTGAACAACAACCAGGCATTGTCCTTCTAGATGACAACCTAGTTGTTAGGTAGTTAGTAGGCTTTTATTTAGATCGACAATGTCCAGGGCATCAACACTATTTGACGAGTATTGTTGTTGGGGAAAAATTCATGAATGTTCCAGATGTTGAGTGTTTGATAAGCTCAATGTTGATGGGTTCTTCCAGCTTGAATCCAGTACTTCGGAGATAATTGAAATGGCGATGAATGCCATATAGTTGCAGTACGCAGATTTTTTCTTCTTGGGGGATTGGTCTCCTGACTCAATAAACAATGTACAGGGTCATTTCGTATATTCCAACAGCTTCTACAGGGTTTCTGAACCTCCAGAAAATTATACCAGATGATACAAATGAATATCGCTGATATAAGAAATGGGTACCAACTTCGTTATTTTCAAAGGAACACCCTATATATTTTTTGGAAAAGTTCAAGATCTCTCCTTCCTGATTCCAAAAATATATTGGTCATTGATATTTGGTTCAGCCGTTTTCGAGATTTCCGAGGTTGAACATTTTAGATTTTCTTTTAATTTGATTTCACCAAATCCACATAGATACGAAGAGATTCAGCACCAGGGTCGCAAATCCCTCAATGTCTGGTGTGGTATTTTGGACCAATTTCTCATCAGCAGGAGATATAGGTTTTTGCAGTTTTTAAACAATAAAATTGAAGATCCTCCCACCTCCCACCTCCCACTCAGGCAGTATAATGAATTGATGTTGCATCAGGATGGTGCGCCACCTCATCAAGTTATCGTACGGCATCACTTGAATGATCGTTATCAAACGTGGATCAGAAATTTTGGAACAGTGGAATGGCCGCCGAACAGTCCAGATTTAACACCTTTAGATGACTTCCTATGGGGCTATTTGAAGAATGGAGTGTATAAGGAGAGAAGTAGAAATTTGGCTGATTTGAAAGGAAGAATTTTGGAATGCATTATCATATTGAACAATCATCACTCCAACTCAATTTGCAATTCGATAAATAAATTGGATAAAGACTACAGAAAATGTATACAAAACAACGGTGGTCACATCGGACATCTGTGAAATTGCATCTCCTTCAGTTATAAAAGTGCATTTTTTTTCATGGCAGTTGCGATTTGGTAAAATCAAAAATGTTCAACCTCGAATATCTCGAAAATGGCTGAACCAAATATCAATGACCAATTCATTTCTGAAATCAGGAAGAAAAGATCTTGAATTTTTTCGAAAAATATATAGTGTGTTTCATTAAAAATTGAAGTTGGTACCTATTTCTAATATCAGCGATATTCAATTGTTTCATCTGGTCTAATTTTCTAGATGTTCAGAACAAACCCTGCAACATTCACATTCGAAGGTTTTCTCTATCTTCAATGATAAACCCTGTAGAAGCTGTTTAAATATACGGAATGACCCTGTACATTGTTTATTGAGTCAGGAGACCAATCCCCACTGGCCCGGATTACCCATATGGCACACCTCTAGGCCCTGGCGTAGATCGTAAGGCGAAAGGGATGCAGATCAAGGTGAAAAAATGCAGTTCTATTAATCAACGACAATACCGGGTGTCCCAAGTTATCGTATATACAGGCAATATCTCGCTTATCTGACGGGATAGTTGAGAAATTCAAAAACTTCATTGAATGGCATTGAAGTACCTTCCTAATGACATATAAAAAAATCCATTATATTCGACAGTTCTCTGGCAGCTACCCCCAACATTTTATTTTCAAATGGCATCCCCTGTATATTGTCATTGGAAATTACGTGTCACTCAATTTGGAATACAACGATAGCGTATACTTGGTATTTTTTTATTGATAACAAAAATATCAACATTTTGTGACTTGTTTCAAGTTACTCAATTATCCTAATAAAAGTGAAATATTGCCTTCGCTGTTATTTTTTGTTTCAAGAAGCCGATGCTTCCCATGTCATAATAATTCCGAACACTTGCTGTGATTTTTAGTTCATGTTTTGATTCACATGAGAGCCATTTTAGTTGAAATTCAGATGTTGCTGTTTTGTTATACCTAATAATACAAAAATATCGCGTTTATGCTATCATTGTATTCCTTATAGGATGGCACGCAATTTTCGATGACAATATAGAAGGGGTGCCATTTGAAAAAAAAAGTAGGGAATCGCTGCCAGAGAACTGTCAAATGTAATAGATTTCTTTATATGTCATAAGAAAGGCACTTCAATGCCATTCAATGCAGTTTTTGAATTTTCCAATTATCTTATCGAATGAACGAGAAGTTTTTTCTTTGTCGAGGTGGTTTGAATCCTGTATGGAAACCATATGGGTCCAGTCCCCCATATGATAGTGTGGGACTCCCCTGAATCTAGCCATGGTTTACCCACTAAAAACTCCACCCCGTTTGTAGGCTCGTCTGACCATGTCTCCGACACTTAGGCCTATGGTGGCCCATTGTATCTCGCCTAGTAGTTCTTTATTGTGCCCACCTCATTATCTCTGTACCTTGAACAAGTCTGTACAAATCTTTCACTGGATGTGAGTTGAATACTTCTGGTTCGCCAACTGGTTGCCCAAAGATCTTCTGTCTTCTGCAGAATGCAGAATGCACACTGAGAGAACAGTTTATTAACAATAAAGAAATTTTATTTATTGTTAACGAATGACGTTGTTGAATATGGACTAACTAACATGATTTCATCACAAACTAATGGTATTTTAAAAAATTACAAACGAATATACAGGTTGATATTAAGTTATAATAATCTTAATCTCATGAAACATATATTAAATATTAACAAATATCACTTTGTGGACACTTTACCCCATTTTGCATTAAAATAGATTTGTTAATAATAATGTAACGTTACTTTAAAATCAATTAACGTTTTCTTAATGCAATCGACTGTCACTTATATGTTAAGTTATCTATATTAAAACTTAATACACTGCGTTTTAATTTTAGCTTTTCCAGTGTTGTACAGAAAGGAGGCATTGTTTCAATAAAGGAGCATTACTTATAGCATAAGGAATCATTTTGTTATTGATAAGTTATGCTTCGTCAATATATAATTTATTGTTTGGTTATTGATAGTTAATATTTTGAGTCGATGATCGATGGTTCCAATTGTTTTTTCCTAGCAGAAAGAATAAAGAGTCTCTGAGAACAAATTTATTTAAGCAAAAGTTTACAGTATAGTTACATCACATATATTTTGATATCAAAACTTCTGGATGGAAAGAGCTACAATCAGACCAGAAATCCATCAGGTGGTATCGAGCATCCACTATATTGATATGAATGATCTGTAACATAAAAATAAACAAGTTCTTGAAAGAGATAATATATCTTGTCCCATTTGATAATCGGTACGGTATTTTTTCATCTCTTGGAGCGCACGAAAGGATGTTGAAATTGCATTTAATCATTCAAAATGATTGTAAAGTATAAGAAAATGAGAAACTATCAGGTTTTCCAAGGTCAACGATGTTCATTAGGTTGAAAAGTCATGATTTTTCATCTGATGCATCAATTTCGAAGCACTTGGACAGATTAAAATGGATGAGATACAAAAATTTTGGCATGTTTATGGATATCTCAACAGTTGTCGAAGACTGATTGACAATAACACAGGCATGTTAACTATTAACAAATATTGGTTACTATCTAATTAATTTTATATTTGAGCCTTATTGTTTCTTCAATCAAGGATTTTGTGGATTTGCATCCATTCTTATAAATCTATTCACTTATATGAATTTGCACTTGTCATCTCCTCACAATTGATCTGTATACAATCATCATCCTATCTACAGGAAGATCAACCATTTTACCTTGCGGAATCTTCCAACAAAATTTCCTAGACACCACCCTCTCAGTGTTTCCTCCATCTTGGAAGTCTATAGAACAAGCTTTAGAGAAAATGTATCAGCATGCCTAATAGTTATCAAATTGGTAAGAATTAGAGTCAGACGATGAGAAATATATAGGAATTCAATTAATAATAACACTTGATGAAGAAGTAAATGCTAGTATGATTTATTCACCATGCAGACTCGCTATTGTGTCTTAGAAATTGAAAACAATATGATAAAAACTCACCAGCCACTTCGTGTAATACCTATGCTCCAGCACAAACTGATGAAACTCAAATTCACATTCAACAGTGCACACCACAATTTTTTGTGTTAGCAATTGTAATTTGATTATTAGGCCACTCCAAGCGTCCTTTGCAGTCTAACATGTTGACTCCGACTACCTACTGCATTCCAACCTCGAGCATGCGCCGAAGAGAATATCACTACGTCATGGGAAGGTCAATAATTGTATAACGAATAATTTGTTTCTCTCAAGAACAATTTCTCATTATCTAAGCAATTAAACTGTGGAGAGAATTTGTTACCAGTTAATAAATGGTAATTCGAGAGTAAGATTCCATAAAGTTTGGATATAAACGAACAGGTTTGTGACAAACTCATGGAAGTTACTCCTAAAAACATATGTTAATATTGAAAGAATCAGCTTCTAACGAATCCTTTGTTTTCGGTCAACGATTCTTTTACAAAAAACATGGTAATATTTAATAAGGTATATTGATGACAAGAAGATGGCGTTAATATTCAACGAAGCATACTCAAACGAATCAATTTATTTACCATAACAAAACCTTTCCCTCAGTGCAGAATACAAACTGTTTCATCAAAAATTACAAGCTACACGTGAACAATAAAACTTATAGTGTTGAGGACCTGGAACGAAGCGAAAACTTCGAAAAAATTGAGGAGATACCCAACAGTGCTCCAGGAACACCTTCTGCATCACAGCATACCAAGGAATTTGCGAAGGTTTTTGAAAAACCAATCTTAACAAATATAAAGAGCCAAAGACATACATCTATCACGTCCCCAGCTCTCCCACCTGTTGAAAGTGCAAAAGTTCCTCAGACAAAAAAAGACTTAGAAGACAAAAGTAACATCGGGACTCGTTCTAAGGTATCGAAAAACCCTTTAAAAAAACAATAAACTTCTATATTACTCATTTAGTTCTATTTTCATCAATTTATATCTTACTTTACTTTCACACAAGGATATTTTTTTTTTGGATTCCATATCACAGAAATCCAATAACTAGTTCTAATATAACATAAACCTTTTTGAGAAATATGAATCAGTATATCCGTGACTTTAATACTCACAACATTGAAACTTACACATTAGAGACTACAGAGGAATGTTCTCAAATTATTTTAGATATCAATAAATGTAACTTAAACTTTAAAATATTGCACAACAATATACGCAGTATCAACAAGAATTTAGATGAATTCAGGATTTTCTTATCAAATCTCAATTCTGATATCGACCTGATAGTTTTAACTGAAACCTGGCAGATACCAGACAGCTTGCATCATATTGATGGATATGAGTTACTATACAATAACAGTAGATACAATCAGAACGATGGTGTTGTAATATACATAAAAAAAAGTTACAATTATTCCTACAAAATAACACAATTATACGATAACATGAATATCATATCCATGAATATTCATCTCAATAAGAGTCACAGGGCCAAAATTTCCGCGATATATAGAGCACCCGAATCAAATCCAAAAGAATTCATTACACATTTACAGAACTACCTCGACACTCATGATACTAATTCGGAAGATTCAAATATTTTCATAGGAGACTTAAACATAAATATCTTGGAATTCAATCAGACGACAATCGAATACACAAACCTTCTGAATGAGTTCGGCTACCTCTCAACTATAAACGCCCCAACAAGACAAAAGGCATGCTTGGACCATATTTTTTTGAAAACAAAAAATAGTATCACAGATGAGAACATATTACCAATTGTTTTACAAACAAACATAACAGACCACTCAACGACTATCTTACAAATAGTATTCAATACAAAAAAACCTATCGAAGAAACCAAACATTATATCGAGACAATTAACATAAATTCACTAAATGATAAACTATCAAACACTCTTTGGACATCTGTATATAATCAACAAAATCCGGATGACGCTACTTATATATTCATAGATATACTATCTAATGCAATTAAAAATTCTACAGAAACACGGCAAATGAAAAGAAAACATGTAAAAATCACTCCATGGATCACTAATGCATTGATCAAATCAATAAATACCAAAAACAAACTACATAAAAATAGTATTAGAAATCCTAACAATTTACAATTGGCATCGCAATACAAAAATTATAAAAACAAACTAACCTCTTTGATTAAAACTACCAAACAGAAATATTTTACTAGACAGATAGAAAATAACAACAATGATTCGAAAAAATTATGGGAAGTACTAAAAAACATCAGCAAAAGTAATAAATCCCAACGCAACATTGAATTTGTGAAAAACGATACAGGTGAACTCATAAGCGATAAAAGAGATATGTCTAATGAATTCAATAGTGTGTTTGCGTCCATTGGAAAAATACTGGCAGAAAAAATAAATAAAAGAACAATCTATACACCAGCCAAAACAAACGTGTGCAACTCCTTGGTTCTTCTTCCGATAGACTCTAAAGAATTGTGCAGCATAATTCAAGATCTGAAAATCAAAAAAGCTGCTGGCATAGACAATATCAGATCAGAAACGATCGAATCAATCTCAAAACATATCCTCGAACCGCTGAAATACCTAATAAATAAATGTTTCGAAACTGGTATATGGCCATCAACTTTCAAGGAGTCTGTTATTATTCCTTTGTTTAAAAAAGGGGATCCAACCATGATAACAAATTATCGTCCAATTTCCCTAATAACCCACATTTCCAAAATTTTTGAAAAAGCCCTGAAAAATCGATTAGTTTCATTTCTGAATAAGTATAATATCAACTGAGGTGATCCATCTTACAGTGGAGTGTAGGCAATAGGACAGGAGAAATTCATACAGTCTACTCCACCAAAACGTTTTGGTGGAGTAGACTGTATGAATTTCTCCTGTCCTAAGTATAATATAATATTCAATAACCAATTTGGTTTTCGAGAAAATAAATCCACCGAGGACGCCATATTAAACTTAACATCCAAAATTACAACTGCCCTCAACGAAAGCAATCCATGTCTCTGCATATTTATAGACCTGTCTAAAGCATTTGACACTGTTCACCACACTTTGCTACTGGAATCACTTGGAAACATAGGTGTAAGAGGAAAAAGTCTGAAGCTATTCGAAAGTTATCTCTCAAATAGACATCAACAAGTTAAACTCGACCAAGTTTTCAGCGAAACAAGAAATATTGAATACGGAATACCACAATTTATGTGAACGAGTTATACTCTCTTCAAAGTGATGGACATATTCTTGGTTTCGCTGACGACACGGCGATACTCTATACCGCCGATACTTGGGATGACTTGAAGGAAAAAGCACAGAATGATTTCAGTAATATAAGAATATTTCTAGAAAATAAATTACTCACAGTCAACTTAGAAAAAACAAACTACGTCCCCTTCAACAAAACAGGATTACCGATATTCGATAATTTGACCGTAACTATGAATGATAAGCGTCACCATATCTTACCGCTGAAGGAAATAAAATATCTAGGAGTTATCATCGATTCTCATTTGAGGTGGGACTCCCACATCAAACTTATTATCAAAAAGATACAGATAATTTTATATAGATTTAAATACCTCAAAAAAATATTACCGATTCAACACCTAAAAATTCTTTATTTCGCACTAGTGGAAAGCCATCTTCGCTATGGAATACTAGGATGGGGAGCAGCTGCAAAAACATACATTCGTCTCTTGGAAATCAGTCAAAAACGGTTTCTCAAACTCATTTTCTCAAAAGATCGACGGTACGACTCAGATCAGTTGTATCTAGAAACAAAAATCATGGACATCAGACAACTATACTTTTTCCTCACACTCACGAAATATCATACCACAAAGCATACCTCACAAATAGCTACTCACTCATACCATACACGAAATCGAAATCAACACCTAGTACCCCATATGAGGAAAACATCAACCCAACGTTCTTTCGATTATCTGGCACCGAAATTTTATAATGCACTACCTGGACGGCTTAAAGGAATTGTATATCGTCCACAATTCAAAAAGGCCCTGAAAAGTTTCATTCTTGAAAATCCAAGACAACTAGCTCATCAACATTTTGATGATCTAGTTGGCTAAAGAAATATATTCCTGATGGAATAAAAATGTGTACGGCTCAACTGCTCACCTCAATAATGCTATCATATATCATAGTAGTATAGTAGGCACAGTATTATAAATATTTATAGTAACGATTCTAGTATTTCTGAAGTTTTTGTCTCCTGATTGTTTAGCTTTATTCATTCACTAATTATATATTTATTTATTAATATCATATCATTATTATTATTATATTCATTATTCATATATTTTGTTGAATAAAGGTTATTATTATTATATTATTAATATTATTATTATTATTATTCTGCGGTCCAATGCCTCACATCGGCACAGTATATGTGCTACTGTTTCTGGTTTCTTGCCACATAGTGTGCAGCTAGGGTCGCCATTGTACAGTCCCATTCTGGCGAGATGCTCCTTTACTGGCGGATGGCCCGGAGTCCCGTAACAGTTTTTATCTCTGCTCTGTTCAAGTTGAGCAGGTCTACAGTTTGTATATGACTAGGTTCCTTGATGTATTTATTCCCATGTCTGTTTCTTGGGATGTTTTCCCAGTAGCTCTCATGTTTAGTCTGAATCCAGTCTTTAACTGACACTCGTGCTGTACGTTTTGGTACTCGAAGAGTCTGTCCATGATCTGGCTCGTTGTCCGACCCTCTTCTTGCAAGTTCGTTAGCCTTCTCATTGCCAGCGATCTCCTGATGACATGGCACCCAGATTATCTTGACGCAGTTCCGGTCTGCCAAAGTTTTCAGTTCCCTCTTGCAATCCACCAACCAACCATCAGTCGAGATGTCATTTCCTGGCTTTCTATTGCCTTAAGTGCTGCTTGGCTGTACATGAGCGAGAAGTTGCCTGTATTCGATTACTTGGGACACCCGGTATACAGGGTGTTATGTATCATCACTAATTGGGAATATTCCAACAATAAAATCCTGAAGATTTCATCCAAATCACCTAGTTAAAATGTTTTTCTTTTCCGAGTCACATGGTGTTCAGGAAATTTCGAAAGATAAGATTCGAAGGATAAGATTGTTTTTTGTTAATAAGGATTAAAGCTTCATATGTGTAATGAATGAAATCCAATGACCCAAAACACCGACATAATTAGTACACATTGACATCAAAATAATTGTGCATCTTCATGTTAACTTGAAATACACCCATAATAATGACTTTCTCGCTATTAAGAAACATTAAACAGTACGATTATTACGTAGAAAGTATTGAACAATCGAAAAATTGTGATAAAATTGTAATTCTGCAAGTGGGGTAGAATTTGGGAAGGATTAACTACTCACTTGCCCTGTCCTACGCCTCTGGCAGTAGCCAGAACGTAAATTCAGCATAATTCATCAGCAGAGTGTGTACTTGTAAAGTATCTACACTTCCCACTCAACATGGCAATAATACGTCGAATAGTTTTCGAATAGTTTTGAAGTACTGGGCACAAATATTTATCAAATTTTTAAAATAAACACCCTGTAACTCATACAGGAGACCTTTCATCTAGGTAATTCGACTTGAATCTCCATATTTTGAGCTCAGGATTCTATAGTTTAAATATTTCCAATTAGTAATGGAACACCAGGAATAAATGAATGACAGTAATATTTATCTTTGTTGACGATTCCGTATTCATCGAAGTTTGCAAAATTGATTGTTAATTTTTTTTCTGTGATTTCTTTAGGAAAATGTTCTCAAAACGGCTCATCTTGCGAATTTTCGTGTTAACAATACCTAACAATCACACTTCATACGATAGAAATTTAAGTGACGGACGCATACTATGAAGAAGTACAGTCGCCTTCAGAGAACATGTCGCACATGGAAGGTGTCAGCTCTCTTAATCACCGCTGCAATAAGAGAGCTCATACCGTCCAACCGCGACATGTTCACTGGAGACGAGTATACCTAGGTATATACCTCTGGTTTTGAGAGCAATTTCACAGTGATAAATCAACTCCTCCTCAGAAAACGTCATTTGACGATGACGTGACCTAGGTACGGTCTTGTTCATGTATGTTCCTCTCGAAGTTTACTGATTGGCAAGTTTTTTTCGTTCGGAAGAGAAATGTATCCTTGTGTTTCAACTGTTGACAATTTGATTCATGTGTAAAAAATCCCATGCATAAGCCGCTGTGATTTTGTCATTATGAGAGCGAAAAAACTTTGCCCTATAGGTTTTCCAGCGACAAAACGGAACCTCACATTCGAAACCATGACATGACAACCCATGATACAATTCTTTGTATCATGATGACAACCAGAATTGTGAACGAATCTTGATGGCGTTTATGTCAATTTTTATCCAATTATGAGTTTGCCTATCTAACCTGTGGAAATGTCGCGATGGAGTCTCGGAGTGAAGAAATTGGAAAAACATCAACCATAGTGTGATTTTCGATTTCATTAAATTGTCTTACCGAATAACACTCGAGCATTATTTTTGGTCAAAGTAAACTTAGAATTTATAATTCGGGTCTTGCTGCATTTAGGAAACCAAACGAAAAAATTGCCTTCGAAATAATTAAGTCCGTAGGATGAATATTTTTTTCTGTAAATTTTTTGAGTCAACAAAATTCTTGTGTCGTGTGTCAAGTTTTTACATTTAACAAAATTCTCATTAAAATGTCAATTCAACTTCGACAAACAAAAGCTCTCAAGTAATAAAAAACGATTCACCTTTTTTTCGATGTTGAAATGATGTGTGAAAGTGAATTTTCTTTGAAAGATGATGAGTTTCGAAGTTTATCTGAAGTTTTCATGAATCATTGATGCATCAAAGCTCTTGCTTTCACCGAAGTCGAACCTGTGTCAAGAGTATATTTAATTTTCGCAAAATTAGCCGGACGTTCAATGGTAGTCATATGTTATATGTCTCATGAAACACCCCAATTCATTGATGGCTCCAATTATAGCTGGGGTTGATATTTTTCAATCAAATCAGAATCAGAATCACGCTCGTTAATAAAAGCAACACCCTTAGCGTTTCTGAGTGATATAGGTACATTCATGGTGGAACGGCATTTTTGTATTTGGCCTCTCATCAGCATAAAATCCGAATGTTAATTGAACCCACCTATAACACAAACATAGAGCAACGGGTATAAAGAATGGAACGTCCTATCCTATATTGCTTGTCAATTAAATTTACGACGTAGCTACGACAGCGCTTTCCCTTTCTTCCTGTATCAATCACAATCTCTGCTGGGAGCGCCTCAGGGTGTGAACCCGACCTGGCTGTCGCCAAATTACTATCGAACGATCTCACTTATAGTAGAGTCAAAGAATGAATCATCTTCACATACCTACTTCACGTCTGGAAAAATTAAAATTCAGTATTTGACAGTATCTACCCTTCTTTGCTTGAAGGCGTAGGACGCCCAACATATTTATTTCATTCAAAAGATAATGTTCGAAATAAGGAGTGCATTGTTCAATTCTCTGAAGAATGCACGGTTGTTGATTCAATTACAAACATGTTTTCACTTATTGGTAAATAATAACAGTAAATGCTTTCGCCCTGTACTATACTGTAGCGTTTAAATTTTCTGAATAAAGTTTTGTTTATAATTTTTATACATTCCTGGTGAATAACCAAGTAAATATATCATCAAAATGTAAATTTTCACACAGAACACTCAGTCAGATAAATAATGTTCATACCTACTAAAGTTCAATCATTTAATAGCTATGCATGGATTCATATCACACACCTTTCATATTGGAAATTATCATATCAACTTTTTCGATCATCCTTTCTGATACTCAGTACACCTGTAGGAAGTGATGATCAAAGCTGAGGCATTCCTTTCTGATCCAAATGAACAGGTTCTGAGGTTGAAGAGATGCATTGCCAATGATTTATAGAAGTTTTTCTGGTCTGGAATTTGAACGTCAATTAGTTTACATGTAGTTTATATAAGAAAAAAACTATGACTTACCTGTGGTGTTCTCCGACAATGATGAATGGATGTGCTTGGCTATTTCGGGAATCATTAGGTTGACTCTTCTACTAGAACGGTCCCTTTTGAAGAATCTGTTTGTTATTTTTTTGGGATTTTTGTTATAGGCGACTGAGATTATAAGATCGTAGCGCCAGAACGGCGAATGTCGGTACTACTCTATGGGCCATTGGCGGATTGTTTACATAGTTTGTTAATGGTGTTTATGTTCATTTCGTTTTGAGTTTTCAAACGTCCAGCTTTGTTATTTGTCTATTTTCGAACTTTGTATTTTCTAGCGGTCTACTGTGTTTTGATTGAGGACTATATTATCTCTGTTCAACATTAGATAACCTCCCTACCTCTAGTTGAACTTCATATATACCAACATGCATAGGCTGTAAGTTTTTATCATTATTGAACAAGAATTCTCATGAAAACCTGTGTGGAATGTTGATTTCCAATTCGAATATATAGCTGGGATATTCCCCTGATAGTGCATGATATTTTTAAAACAAAATCCAGCAAACTTTTTGGGAATAAAGTGTTCTTTGGAAGGTGAATTTAGGTAAACAGTTTCTACTTGACTTTTTACAATATAATCATCGAAACCCTGATTGATAACATTCTACTGTTCATGAGTAAAGATATAATCAGTTTGAAATTTGTTTGTTCTTTTACCACCACCTCAAGAAGTAGGTATTATATTCATAATAGACATACATATGAAAATATACCTATAGGTATGAGTAAATTTTCAGTGAAGTGTAAAGAACAATATCTCATTATGTTCAGACACTTTACACTTTTTCCAATCCTCAAGTTATGAATCCACACCTTTCTCCTACCGATCACTTCCTTGTTTCCCAAATTATTAGTTTCAAATACAAATTTAGACTGTCCTGATTTTTGAAAGGAATGAAAGCTATACTCGGGATTTTTTTGCTCAAGATGAACAATGAGGTACACAACAATGATGACTCATGTTTTCAAACGTTTATAGAAGTTCTCAAACAAAATTATAGACAATTAAAACACAACTACTTCCCATACAAAATACACGCAAACTAATGTAAACAAAGCCATCAATGGCCCATACGTTAGTTATATTAGACAACGGTAGAGGGAGTACTCCTTAGCATGAATCGCCTATTGGAGATAGGTTCATTTAACAGGTTATATTTTCGTCCAGAACGTCACTGTCAGATTGACATACTTCCTGAGTCACCTGTCCTGTCAACGATGTCACTGCACTGGTGTAACACCAGTCGGACAGAACTCTTGATGAAGGTGACCTTCTGAAATCGGCAAATCAGAACAGGGTTTTCCAAACTACCACTGGTGTAACATCGGTCGAACAGAACTCTTCCTGGAGGTGACCTTCTATGTCTTGTGTTTCCTTCGTAAGATTTAGGGGGAAATTGAGGTTTTGGGGCAATTTCTGGTCTCGTGGCTTCTGCCCACTGGTCATGACGAGAGGCACTTGAAGATTTTTGCTGGTGCAACAAGGAGACTGAAAATCGATTTATATCGATAGCCCTTATGGGGATTTGTTCAAGTGAGTCTTTTGAGCCATTGATTCTTCTTCACCGTCGTTGATTTGATCCAAATTGATGTCGCCACGCGGGAGCAGCCCTATTGTCACCTGGAGCACTACCTCATGTCTGCTACTTCAATGACGCCGGTTTAGCCCTCCTGAGAAGGTGAGTCGATAGGCAGTGATCTTTTGGATGAAAACACATCTATTTCTGGAAGGTTTTTCTATTTTCCACGTGCTGTGATCTAAGTTTGAATGAACTTGTTTCTATAACAGGGTTGTAGGATAATGCTAGAACAATAGCATTTTTCCTCTACTGTCGTTGATTCCATCGAGGACTCCACTTTCCACTGGTCAGAATGCCCTGGTACTTTGATACTACCGTCGCCACGGACCTGGACTAGAGGAGACTGCGGAGACCTCTGGAATCGACCAGAGTGAGCCAGAAGCCAATCTGTCGTGCTCAACTTCGTGGTAGCGCCAGGAGGAATACCAGGGAGAGAGACTGCGGAGTTCAGCCTGGGAGATTTGTGGAGGAGCCCCCCTTTGTATTGGTGCTGTTGGTAGTGACCTATGCTGCCCATCCTGTGAAATGGACCGTGATCGGGGTGATCTTGAACTATGAAGAGGCTGTTTGTTATATCAGGTTTCTGTTAGGGAATTTATTCAGGTATCAATCATTCAATACTTTAGGGAATTTATTCGAGTATCAATCATTCAATACCTTGAACGTAAAACCCCCTGTAAGGCCCTCTCATAGCGCTATGCGACAGCTGTAGGTTTTGCGCTTGACTCCTTTGGTGTGTTTTTTTGAATTCTTTCCCAAGGTAATTATTGGTAGATACTGGTCTACATCTGTCTTTCACTATATAGATCATGAACTTGTGTCCTGATAGTTATACTACTTGATTTGTCTGATACTCAATTTCCATCACACTTAAAATCGCAAATATTTCACTAGCCTCCTCACATATCCAAATGTGCCTTGTCTGTTTTCCAGGAATTAAATAGGTTTTAAAGAAATTCTGCATTTTATTTATCTAATTGTCTGCTATCCACAATCTGAGAAAATAATACATCTTTATTTTCAGAATTTTACCATCAGATGAAGCATTTGGTTTTCTCAATTATCCAAACTAAAATCTTTTCTTTAAATTGAGTGGCGCTCCTTGAAAACTTGAATTTGAATGGATCTAGTTCTACCTCGAAATCACTTATCTGTTCTCTGATGAAGAGCTGCTGTCCGCAAATGTAATCATTTTTTTAATTGACAATTTGGTAGATTTATTATTGAAAATAAAAGAAAGGTAGGTTATAATACAAATACTCATATATTTTTGAAATGATTCATAATTTTTCAAGATTCGAGAATAGAAAATCCCAAAATATCTCGTGAAATAATCATTCCACATATTCGACTGAACTATAGATTGTTCTTGATTTGTCAATATTTTGCAGTTTTTTAGGCTATTAATTTTAGCCTCCTTGTGACATAGTGAATCATAAGAAATGGAAAATCTCTGAATTACGTATAGTGAACACTAAATTATTGAGATTTATCCCAACATGCCAAATAGGAATATTGCTGGTTCGAGAGATACAGGGTGTTCTTGGGGAAGATTTTATTTCAAAATTTCTCAATAACTTTGTAAGTAACAGCATGAATATGATATTTTGTAGCAAAATACGAATTTATGGCATCTGGCAAAAAAATCTCGAATCAAGGAGAGTAGAAAAAATCGCTAGATCAAACTCTCGCGATTGTATCACTCCCTCAACTTTCGATTGTTTGCCATGACAATAAAACTTTCATACAATTAAACATGCATTTATCAACAATAAGAACACAAGAGCTTTTTTATCGGATAAATTTCTCTTGGTAACGAAAAACATTTGCCGAGCAGTAATTTTACGAGAAAAACTGATATTGAAAAATTGCGAGACCGTAGGTCGGGCAATTCTGTCAAATGTAAGTTTTTCGAGAGAAATAACTGATGGATGAGTTAGTAAGGAAATGTATCCAATTCAAAAAAAAAAGTTCGAGTGTTTTTTGGCAAGATAAATCAACGACAATATGCAAATAAACAACAATAATGATTACCTTTATTGATGATTCAGTGTAACTAGTAGTTAGCGTAATCGATTTTCTTATATTTTCGTGGTTTCTTCAGAAGAAATTTTCCTGATACAGCACATCTTGCTAAATCAACTGGTGACCTGCTCGCTTACGTCTCACATATATCGCAGCAATCTATTGAAAAATATGGTGAAACATTAGCCGTGGCACTTGATATCCAAGGCATTCGATCGAGTCTGGCACCACGAACTCCTCGCCAACACTTTTTTTACTCCATATCAACAATTTATTGGAAGCAGCTTCATGTCCAGTACACAGCTTCGCTATGGACCTGGCAACAATTCTCGAATGGGGATCCAATAACTTCAATGCAAACAAAACACAAGCATGCCTTTTCTCTAGGAAAGCCGATCTCACTGTGCCCAACATAAGCTTGTCAAGAGTAACCATACCTTTGAAGACATCCATTTCGATACTTATTGGTATTACTATCAGCAATAACCTTTCTTGGGAAAATCACGTGTGATCAATTGCTGAAAGTACATCCCAAAAACTTGGTTTTCTGTTTCGGGCCAGGAGCTTTTTCACTTCCAGTCACCTGCTTATGATCTATAAGACACAGATCTGACCTGTTCTGGAATACTGTTCCCATATTTGGAGTGCAGCACCCAAACATATCCTGAAACTGTTGCATTCTGTCCAAAAAAGGGCAATTCGTCTCGTGGGTGATGCCTCGCTCACAAACTCACTCACTTCTCTGGAACACCGTAGAAAATTTGTCGATCTGGCTCTATTTTATAGACATTTTCATAGACGATGCCCTTCTGAAATATCAACACTTGTTCTTTCCTTGACAGTCCCAGTGAGATTAACTCGTCGAGTTGAGGCTTCGCACCCCTTCGTGGTCACTTTGGAGACCTGCAGAACATATATTTCCAAAGACTCGTTCATCCAACAAACAGCGAGGCTCTGGAACACATTGCCAAGGAAGGTGTTGCCCGAGGCATATAACCTCCAGAAATTCAAGAAGAACACCAATTCCTACCTCATTTCCCTTGGTTCTCACGATGTTCTCTGAATATTTCAGGATATTCCTTTTCGTGGGAACCAAAACATTAAAAAAATTACCCGTGAACCATCTAGACTACTAGATCAAAGGAGCAGGCAGTTCATCAGGGATAAAAAAGGTGCATCCTTTCTTATCGATGTCAAAATGACTCACGTCGTCGTCAAATAGCGTTTTCCGTGTAGGAGTTGATTTATCGATAAAAAAATCTTCTCTTATTTATGTACCCCCGATCAAATTTTGGACGTTTGAAACGTCAATTATGTTGGAAGCCAAAATGATGGCTTATAGTCTGAGAATAAGATGAAGTGTGTGAATCAAAGATTCGTTCAAATATCTTGGTATTGGCCCTTCTGAATGGCGTCATAACAGACGCTCAAAGCGAAAGGTAGCCACGTCATATAGACGCTTTCATTAAAAAATGCCAGCTTACTTTAGTAAAAGCTATTTTTCTCACAAACACATATTTGTAACATAACCCCTTCTTCTTTTCGCCCCTTCAATTATTGTCAAGGACATGTTGAGAACCAATGAAAATCATTACTTCAAAGTTGCATACATTGAAAAAACGGTGCGAAAAAATCTGTAAATACCAGCCAGCCTATATAGGGTTTATCTGCTTCATATCAAAAGCAACTCCAATGTTATAACATTGACATTTTCTTACCGAATCTCCCACGCAGATTCAAGAATTCGTTTGCGTGGAAATTAAACGAAAATAATTATTCCTGGCAGTTTTTTGAGGGGGCAAAAAAAAAGATTGAGTATAATAATTTGTCCACTGGAAGACTCTCCGAATTGCGACATTTCCACAGATGAGATACTTTTCTGACAACGCAAGATTAAGGAAAATTTACATGAACGCCATCAAAGACTCGTTCACAATTTTGATTGTCATGGTTCCAAATGTTAGATTCCGTTTTGTCGCTGGAAAACTTATAGGGCAAAGTATTTTCGCTGACATAATGACAAAATCACGCGGCTTGTGGGATTTTTCATACATGAATTAAATTGTCACTGAAATAGTCCATTGAACAAGTTATGATCGAATAAAATCACCATAAATTACTTTTGTCTGGAGTTTATTGTCGGGGAGTGTATATACATTGTGGAAAAGATCCATGAATCCAATTAATCGCCATTCATATAATTGTCCTTTCAATTTCGGAATAACCATAAGACATCCGTTATCCAAAAATGAACGTTACCCAGGTATTCAGGGGTATTGTTCTGTTTCGTAATAATTGAATAATGATGCTATTTGTTTGTTTTTTTCGACTAAAATGGCCATCTTAACTGAGCCAATGCAGTGTATCAACGGCAGATCTGAGTTCATTGTCTGCATATATGTTTATTCTTCCGCAAATATATTCAGATAATAAGTGTGTTCTCTACCATGATATTAGCTATTGTTCTTATATTGTCACATTATTCCATTATAGAATTGATTTAATCACGTTTTGTGTTATGGTTATGTACTTTAACGACTCTTATGTAGCCTTGAACTGCATTTTCTGTCCTGGTGTAAATCAGTAGACACCACTTTCTGAAATGGCAGTTGATTAAAATTTTATGATTGATTTTCATTCCACACAGCTGCACAGGTATATTATTTTCCAATAGGGTTTCAAATTTCCATGACCCCTAAAAGGTATGAGGTAGAAATCTATCGAGCTGCCCAAAAATCTAGAGGAATGGGCCACTTTGTAATTTTGAAATTTCGACAGATTCAAATTCATTATTCGTTGATGCTATTTTGTTGATTGTCTGACCTCAATCGATATTTCGAGTTTTAGAACCTGTATTCTTCTCATTTTTTGATCATGAGCCGCTTTCCAATTGAAAATTTGCTACCCCCGAAATGAACTGATACTAACTACACTTGAACTGAACCAGGATGTTAATTTTCATCCGAGTATTTTGAAAAGATTTTTAGTGACATTTTGAGTTGTCATAACATTACATATCCGACTTCCGTTATCATTATCAGATACTTCAAGTTGACAGACAATCAATAAATGCGTAGTGGAGATAGACAAAAAAACCTTGAGCTAAAATCTATAATATTTTTTCCGTGTACAACACACTATTTTTTCTGTGACAGCAGTGACAGGAAAAAGAACGAAATTTCAAGTTTTTAAAAGGAATGACACATGCATTGCAGGCATCTTTAATATTCTTTTGAAGTAATCAAATATAATAATATGTCAGTCTAATTCTGTGATTTGATTTTCAAAAATTTCGAATTTAGTGGCTGTTAAGTAATTTACGTACCAGCGAAGTCGAATGGAAGATGCAGTTTTTTCTCGGAGATGGTGTTAGTGGCTTATTTTTCGGAAATATTAGATAAAAAAAGATAGCACTTCGATATACCGGTTGTCCCAGTATACCTGTTCCAATAGATTTTCTCAGCCTGTAAGATATACTAATGAGTCGAGTACCAAATGGCTCCAAATATGTTTAAATTACAATATTTCATGTACTGACACAACGTATATTTTTCAATTCAAAATTGACATTAAAACTCAAAGTCAAAATCCTGCCAAAAATACATAATACAGGGTATCAAATATAAGGATAATAACAAGAACTGGTTCATCTTCAGAATAGCCCTAACATTCTCCGCCCTCGGAACGACGTTGTCAGGTTGGGTTCAAACACGTTGATGATGTCGGGAGTATGCACAACTTAGAAACTGGTCTTGTATAAAATCCACTTTCCGTTTTTATCTGCGCTACCCTCATGACACCATCTTTACCAGGGTAAATTTGCTCGACTTTACCAAGAAGCCATTCATTTCTTGCCATTTTCTCGTCCACCATGATAGTCACGTCACCAACTCTGATAGGTTCAGTTTTACTATGCCATTTTTGTCTCTGTAGGAGCGTTGGGCGATATTCTCGAACCCACCTTTTCCAATAACAATCAGCTAAAGCTTGTGCTGATCGCCATTGTTTTCTACTGAGTACTTCATTTTCGCCATATGATCGAACTCCACCTGGACGCAGTAAGAGAAAATGATTTGGGGTGATAGCTTCTGGTTCTGTAGGATCTACCGAAATGTGTGTCAGAGGCCTAGAATTAATCATATACTCTGCTTCACAAAGTAGTGTCAATAAAACTTCCTCCTTCGGATTACGTGACTTCAAACTTATTTTCAATGCAGTTTTGAAAGCTCGAACCATGCGCTCCCAGATTCCACCCATACTTGCTGCTCCAGGTGGATTGAATTTCCATACGATGCCTTTCGAAGACAAGTCATCTGAGATTCTCTGATGGTCTAAACTATTTCTCCATTCTCGCAGTTCCCTCTCCGCACCGACAAAGTTTGTCCCATTATCAGATAGGAATTCTTTAGGCTGTCCTCTCCGACACATGAACCTACGTATGGCCATTATTGCAGAGCTTGTATCCAATGTTGCTGCCAACTCAATGTGTACAGCTCTAACGGTGAGACATGTAAATAAGACACCATACCTTTTTTCTGTCCTGCGACCGATAGATACATGCATCGGCCCAAAGTAATCTATGCCAACATAAGTGAAGGGAAACAATGTTGATTCAAATCTCTCTGCTGGTAGATTACCCATTATTGGAGGCATTGGTTTAGCATTTCGAATTCTGCATAATTGACATCTACGGAAGCTTTTTTTAACTGTGGCTCGAGCATGCAGTATCCAATATTTCAGGCGCAAATTGTTCACAACAGTCTCGATTCCAAAATGGCCAGATTCCATGTGAAAATGATCTACTAGCAGCTGGGTATACCTACACTTCGGGTCCAAAACTATGGGATACTTTGCATCATATTCAATATCAGCTTCATTTGAGAATCTTCCTCCCACGCGAATAATCTTGTATTCATCCAGGAATACTGATAGTTTGAGAAGACGACTCGATTTTTTGATGATCTTGTTGTGATGTAATTGATGGAGCTCTTCTGCAAATGATTCACTCTGACTCTTCTTGACCCATGATCTGCATGCTTCATCTATTAGTTTCACATCAAGAGTTGGCGTTATCGGTCGATCCGTCTTGGGAAGGCGAATCACATTCTTCACATAAAAAATCCAAGCTGTAGCACGAACTAGCCTGATCCACTTGGAAAATCTCTGGATGTCAGGTAAAATTGTATCTGTTTCCGCAGTAAGAATCAAACATACATGTTCCTCTTCAATTCCACGATGATCGTATGGTTCTATGGGCCAAAATTCGATACTTTGCTGTAAAAACGTCGGACCATTCAACCAGGAACCATCAACTTTCAGATTCAAATTTTTCAGAACTTTGGTAGCCTGATCAGCTACATTTGAATCTGAAGGAACCCAGTGCCATTGAGATACGTCCGTATCTTCATGAATTTCTCCAATCCGGCATGCTACAAACATTGGGAAACGCCTGGATTGAGACCGTATCTGCTTCAAAACAACTAAGGAGTCCGTCCAGAAATGAATCTCGTTCACGGTGTAATCCAGCTCATTTCTTATTGTTTTAGCAAGTCTGCTTGCGAGAACAGCAGCCTGAAGCTCGAGTTTAGGAATTGTCTGTTGATTCAAAGGAGCAACTTTGAACTTTGAAGTAACAAACGATGTATAGATTCGTCCTTCTACCTCTAACCTCAGATAGGCTACAGCTGCATACGCCTTGTCACTTGCGTCGCAAAACAGATGAAGATCAACCTCCTTCACGGTGTCATTTTGTCCATTTTGTGGAAAATAATACCTTGGGACGACTATTGGCGATTGTTCTTGAAGTTCTCCAAGCCAAAGTGTCCATAGAACGAACAGACTCTCAACAATTTCCATGTCCCAATCAATATTTGATTTCCAAATTTCTTGCATTAGTAATCTAGCCTTGATCATTAATGGTGCCAGAAAACCAAGGGGATCAAAAATGGACATGATCATCCTAAGAACTTCTCTCTTGGTCGGTGTCTTGATACCATGCGTAATTTCTAGGGGTATATTTTTCAGGTTCAAAGAGAAGATAAAGTTATCGTCACGCGAAGACCAAGAAAGACCTAGCACTCGTTCAATGTTTTGGGAATCTATCACCAAGTTGTTGTCTTGAACAGTAGCTCGAAGGTTCTCAGGAATGGATGATATAACTTTCTCAGAATTACTGATCCATTTTGTCATCTCGAAACCACCTTGCGAATGGACATGAATGACGGATTTTACCCTGTCGATGGCTTCTTCTTCACTGTTGCAAGAGTCCAGGTAGTCATCAACATGATGTTGCCGCTTCATGATTCGCAAGATTCCAGGATATTGTGATTCGAATTTCTCAGCATTTTTATTTTTCACAAATTGAGCTACTGAAGGAGAAGAAATGGCACCGAAAATCATAACATTCATCTGATATACATCCGGTACTCTGTTTCGATCAGTGCCGCGCCATAAGAATCGTTGAGCACTTCTATCATCTTCTTTAATGACGACCTGATGAAACATTTCCCTGATATCTCCATTGATAGCCACTCTTCCCTGTCGAAATCGCCACAATACTGAGACAAGGGATGGTACGAAATCTGGGCCTTGTAAAAGAAAGTCGTTGAGGCTCGATCCATGGCTCCTCGCAGCTGCATCGAAAACAAGTCTGAACTTTTGCGGTTTGTTCACATTCCAAACTGCAAAGTGAGGAAGATACCATGTTTTCGGGGTGTCCATTATTTCGTCATCTCTCAACTTTCTTGCGTAACCCTTATTTACGTATTCTACTATCTTGTCACAATATTTTCTGGAAAATTCTTCATTCTTTTCCATTTTACGTTCCATGCATAGGAGGCGCTTCATGGCATTTGGACGACTATCTGGTAGAATATCTTGATCTCTTTTCCATAAATGTCCTATTTCATATCTGCCTTCAATCCTTGTCAATGTTTTCTCCATCAATGTTACTGCTCTTTTGTCTTCAACAGATTTGATCAAGCCGTCCTGTAACTTCACACCAAAGGATTCCAAACGGAAAGTATCTTTAACAAGAATGTGGAGTTCTTCATCTTGAACGGTTTGACAGCACAAACTTATATGAGCAGTATCGTTTGATCCATTGAAATCGATAGGTCCATGGATGGTCCACCCCAGTTTAGCTTTAGACATTATCGGTGCATTTATTCTTGGTTGAATAATTTGTCTCGGTATAATCAGGCCACAGTTGTCTTGACCGATCAGAAGCTGAGGTTTGATGGACTTAATGGACTCCAAAATATCGCGGTTCAAATAAGGATATTTCGTGCAAATCTCTTCAACATCGATTTGTTGTACAGGTAGGCACAAATTATCAACTGTACGTACTTGTTTCATCCTATAAACCCCAGAAGAAGTATTTACAGCTGCTATTTCCAGAGAAACTATTCTTGACTCATCTTCATGATGTGTTATTCCATTAGTCCATTGGTAGCAGAAAGGAGTAATAGTACCAGAAAGTTCGAGTCTGTCAGCCAACTCCTGTTCGATCATCGAGCAAGTTGAACCCTCGTCAAAAAGTGCAAAGACAATAATTTCTTCAGCTGGTCCATGAAGTTTAACTGGTGCAACTCTTAGTAGAACCGTTTGATCTGCTGATGTAAGGTTCGCACAAGTGTCAAGGTTCGAACTTGATTCTCGTTTCACTACTGGTACTTTGTCAATGTGAAGCAATTTATGATGCTTTCCCCTGCATCCATTCTCTCCACACCTGGACCTTTGATGGGAACATCGACTCGCCATGTGTCCCGGTTTCAGGCAAATGAAACAAATCTTCAATTCTAAGGCAGTGGATCTTCTTTCCTCAATAGGTTTTTTGATAAAATCTCCACACTCTGAATTGCTGTGATTACTTTTTTTACAGAAAAGGCAGATGGCGGCTTCTTCTTCCCTATCTGTTGGTTTTCTTTTCGAAATCATAACAGTCTCTTTTCTTGTGTTGCTGCTTCTTGCTGCAAATGGGTTACTGATGGATGCCATAAGGTTAACTTCTTCCTCGAGCCAACTCGAAAAATCATCCAAAGAAACTTGTTGACCCTGATTTTCGAGAGCATTTTTATTCTTGCCCCAACCATACCTTTGAATGAGAGGAAGTTTGTCGACCAAGTTTGATAACATCTCGGGATTGAAGAGATATACTCCACAACTGGCATTTTTCATAGACGATACCATATTTGTCACAGTATTCGAAAACGCAATATAGGATTCTAGTTTGTCATCCTTGATAGAGCTCATCTTTTTAGCCTTTTCCATTAAAGACAAGACAATCCACTCTGCTCTACCGAAGTTCATTTCCAACATCTTGATGATTCTGCCTACATTTACTGGAGAAATCAACAAGGTCTTCACTGTCTCTCTAGCTTTACCTTTTAACGCTCTGTCTAAGCGCAGCAGGTTTTCTTCATCAGTTAGACTATACAGTTCAGTAGTACGTTTAAACTCACTTATAAAAATAGGCCAGTCTGTCAATTCTCCTGAAAAATGGCTCAGATCTCTAATCTTTTGGCGAATCAATAGTTTATTCATAGCAGCAGTATTCTCCATGCATTGTTTCGTTACATCATTCATGAAATTACTGTCTGCTTTTCCACATTGCCTCATTCCATCTGAATATTGACAGAATAAAGAATCCACCTGATCACTAAATTGACTTGCATCACGTATTTGTTCGCTTTTGCTTCCATTTTCTCTGTCAGAGTGTCTAGTACCGATAGTAACACATTTTTTGGCATCATCTACCCATTTATTCAAAAAAGTGCTGCTACCATATAAGCTTCCAGAATTATCCACTTGACTTCCGCGATGTGAATCAGTATTTTCTAACAGTTTTTTCTGAATAACCATTTCTTTTGCTAAATTTTCACGCTTCTTCTCTATAGCTTTCAACTTTTCCTCGGCTATCTTCTGCTTTTCTGCTGCTTCTTCTTCATCGAGCTGCTTTTGCATACGAAGCATATCGAGTTCAAGATTCAATTTACTAACTTCAGATCTATTTGAAAATTCAGACCCTTTTTGTGATGGAATGGATGGAATTCTCATCGACGTATTGCGGAATACAACGTCAGACCTTGTTTCCCTTCTAACAGATCCTGCATTTTCAAAGGAAGTTCCCACTCTCTCCAACAGATTGTTTTCAGATATTTGTCTCCGAGATAAAGCCATGTCACCTTTTTGCACTCTAGCCGCAACGACGCTAGTAGTAGGTACATTTAAATCAGGTCTCTTATCCATTACAAATTCAGAAAACTTTCGAGGTGGAATACCTTTGTTACATCTGCTGCTCCTGCGACGTTGACTTCCTACTTCTTCGATACCTGAGTTTGACTCCATAGCGCGTTCGTTTGATAATCGAAGGACCAGAATGTAAGATATACTAATGAGTCGAGTACCAAATGGCTCCAAATATGTTTAAATTACAATATTTCATGTACTGACACAACGTATATTTTTCAATTCAAAATTGACATTAAAACTCAAAGTCAAAATCCTGCCAAAAATACATAATACAGGGTATCAAATATAAGGATAATAACAAGAACTGGTTCATCTTCAGAATAGCCCTAACACAGCCAATTCAAAAGATGAAAATTTGAAAACTACATGACCTACTACAATTATTCTAATAATTTGAAATTATCATTGAAGTCAAAACCAAGACTACAAAAATATCGTAGCCTACTGTAATGCGTTCAATTTGAAATTTCAATTGTCGTTCTCCATCAAATCAGATATAAATACGAAGTGTAATACATCATTGAAACGGTAATTTCTAGGAGGAATCAAAAATTGCAAAAAATATACAGGGTGCCTTCTGAAATAAAAAATTTAGAGTTACTTCTGATCAAACCGGAAGTGACCATGAACCATGAACATCACAATTTCGTTTGAAACTAGTTCTATTCTTGAAAACAAAAACACACATTTCCAAAATGAGGAGACAGGGCAGCGTGAACATTTTAAAAGTGGTTCTACAAGATTATCTACGTGGAATTGTAGCGACACATCTCAATATTCGGATTTGACTGATGAAAACATTTTTCCAACCAGGTGAGTCGACCCAGAGGCAAACACCATACCTCATAGCCTCGATTCAACTTGAGCGTAGTACACATTCATCATCTGATCCACTTCCAGGACTGTTCGTAGACAAATGAAGAGAAATTTTGAAGAATTCAATTCCGAAGACAATTGCTTGCAATGTGATTTCCAGGAGAGGTTCTCATCTGAAGTTATCCCTAAAAACTTAAATCTAGCCAAACTTCTAGATCATCAATATTTTTATACGACGCTATACATAGTGGAGTATACTACGGCCTTGCCAAAAATGCTATCTCGGAAACTAAGCGAGATAGAGGTATAGTTACTTTGGAGACAATGATCCCCATCGAATTTTGAGCAACTCTGGTTTTTGTATGTGGTCTGTCTGTCTGTACTCTGTGGTAATCATAAATCGATATATCTCCGGAACCCTTTGACATATCGACTTGAAATTTTGTTATTGTACTCAAAACAATATTATGTCATTAAAATATGAAGGAAATCGGAAAACTCAAAGGTGGTTTTTCCAGGTTTTTTCGATTTTTCATCGGAAGTTTCTTGTGACCACTCTACAAATCGCAAAAGTGGTCCGATCGATTTCATTTTTTGTGAAAAAAAAACTCTAACAGGGAGAGACGAAGCCTATTGAAATTGAGCAGGGTCAGGATATTCCAAGTGGGTTTTTCAAGGAGATTTTCCGAAACACACGGTTCGCTTTAAAACGACATATCTCCTGAACCAATAGACTAAACCCAAATTTGAAAAATGCACCGTATGCCTCTCTGAAGACGCAACAAATTATTATTTCACCATTTTTTCGTGCATCCATCGGAAAATGGAAAAACAAATGAAAATCAAAACATCAAAATTTGAAATCCTTTCAATTCAATATATATCGAAAACAAATGGAAAAATCGAAAATTATCAGAAGTGCAAAGTTATCCACTGGAACATTTCCTACAAATTATTACCCATAATTTCTTCTGTAAACCGAATAGTACAGGAAATGAAGTAGAAAATATGAAAAAAAAAATTGAACGACCCATAGGGTACCATGAAGATATATTTAAAAACAGATATTATCGATAGATGAAGCTCATCGACTTCCACTGAACCATGAAATATTTTTTCCTCTTGTTGATTGGAAGATGGAACAAAAGTGTTGAAAATTTTATTCTCAGATAATTCCAAATATCTCGAGAACAACTGAAAATATCTGAAAATGTTATCAAACCAAAATTATTCCTTTTGATAGAATATACAAGAAATCCGTATAACATTTTTCTCTGAATTCAATAGTTCGGGAGATACGATGAAAAAACTAAAAAAATTTACAAGTTCCCAGATAATCACTTGCCAATAGAAAACAATACAAAAAACATAAAGTAAAGTAAGCACACTCGAATGTCCTGATTTTTTTCTCATAAACTACGTACCTAGCTCACTCGACTGTGTGGAAAAACCAAGACAGTCGAGTGGGCTAAGTACGTAGTTTGTGGGAAAAATCTCCAGTTCTCTGAACTTTCATAGCGTCGTATACACATCTTTGGTGCCCAATGATAGTTTCAATACAAAAATATGCTCATGATATGGTGCCATGGCCTCTACTTCCATCTTACATGAGCAATGATAAAATATCATCTGCTTTTATAGCGTCGTATAAATTATCTGACCTCTAAATAAACTAATACCTAATGAAAACTACATCTATACTAATCTGATACCTTTCAAAAACTACGTACCTCACTTGTTTTGACTACGATGTATTCGTGTCCTCTGCGTTTTCTGAAGATTGAGTATTCTACATTCTGAATGATTTCGGCTTCTCATCAACTGCTATGAATAATTTGTATCTATATACTTGGCTGGATATTTTTATGTGGCATGAATCCGGGAAAGTATGCCTACTTCCACTTATCGACTATTAATTCATAGAGGCATTCAATCATATAATAACATATTCATATCAGTTATTTCATGGCCATGCATTGGAGGTCATACCAGGCGTATAAGGCCTAACGCCCTGTTCGCAAGCATCGACGTTACTCAAGAACTGCTATGGAGGTATAAAAAGTTCTCTTTGTAGTATCATGTTACCGACACATACCCACGCATTTTTTCGTACCGCACATTATCATTCACTCCAACCCAAAACAATAAGTCTACGTGGTCTCGCAGGGAGGAAGAGAATTATTCCTCGTAAAGCATTCGAGGAATAACTATGCAAACTTCGGTTTTACATTGTTAAACGATCGTGCAAAACGCACATAAGTAACATCGTTTAGTCAACGGTTACCTGTCGCACTCGGCAGATACATATAACTCAAGAATGTTTCAGAAAAAAAATATTTGATATTTTCAGAGGATACGGATTGTGTCTTCTTGATCGATGATTTTTTTTATCTTCTGGGGCGCACGATGCTCGAGAAACATCTTGCCTATCTAGGTAGGATAGGGTAAGAAGGTAGGCATTCACTTTCGTTGAACTTTGAAGGTTATGAATTCTTGGCAATGGGTTGCGTGCAAGAACTGTCAGATGACCGACACTGGAGGCAAAATATTGAAACACAAACGTCACTTTACTTATTTGTTTACAAGTGATTGAAATAGTTTTTCACAATTATTTTGGCATACGAATCGTATTTTTCCGCTATTCATCAATTCGCTCATGCCATCACATTATGCTATTGTGAAATGCACAAAAACTGCAGCGGAAGACGAAGTAATCCGGTTGGTACAATATGATTTAAAAGTAAGTACCTACTATAGTCACTCACATATAGTTTTCATTTTTGAAATTTGGTAATTTCTCTGATTTCTCATCGGAATTCTTTCTGCGATAAAAGCTAATAGAAATACATCTGAAATTTCTAAAATAATGCCAGAAAATTGGATTCATGCAATCAATCGGGACGACTGTTCTGACATGCTGACGATCGTGTGTGTTGTAGACATTTTCAATCTATTAGCAGTATTAGCTTGTATTGCAGAAGTGACAGAAGGCAGAAGGAATTTTAATAAGGAATGACAACATTTCATAATGATAACTATGTGAGATTACTATTTACCTGAAAAATCATATTCTCTAGTCTCTTGCTGCATTTTTTGTGCATTGTACAACAGCACAATGCGAAGGCATGCTCGAATTAATGAATAGCGCAAAAAACACGATTCGTATGCCAAAATATTGTGAAAAACTAGTTCAATCCGTTGATTCCTCTGTGACCAAGTAAAATAGTGAGGTTATGTTTCAATAATTCACAGAAGAATGAGGTTGTGTTTCAATATTTTGCCTCCAGGGTGGGTCATCGTGCACGCGACCTATACTTCCTTTGACCAAGAATTCCAAAGGTTTGTGGCTTTGTCGTTCTATGGGCGAACGAAGTTTTTGATAAGTTGTTCAACATCGATCAAAACAAGTTAAGGATATTGTATCCTTGCTATAAAGATATTTCTCTCAAGAAAATGTGGTATAGTGATGATTGATATACAGGGTGATTCATGAGGATATTCACATAGCCAAATGGTGAATAGGGGAAATCAAGACGAGTTGGTGTATATATATGAGGGTATTATGTAAAATTGCCATATAACTTTGATATCCGATATTTCAAAAATTATTCATCGTATTAGGCTGAAATTTGACAGCAGAGTTTCTCTATTGAAACTATTTATGATGATATATCATTTGAAAAAATCCAGATCCGTACTTGGGAAAAAATAATTTTTTATTGTTATGTCGAAAAAGTTCACTTTGTGATCACATTTCACGAGAAATTTTATCAGATTAAGAAAGATCATACAAAATTCGATAAGAACTGCCCTTCAATTTTTCGAATGAATTTTCAATTTCTACCTGGCTCATGACTAATTGAAAAATTAGAATATTGAATTTTGGTTAGATTCCATGTAAACCCTGTTGATGGCTTGAAAACTTCGCGGTTCTTCCATTAATTCATTTAACTTGTATTTTATGTTGAATGATGAACATAGCAAGACAAAATCAATGATCAATGACATGAATAGGTGCAAAAAAACTTGTTCAAAAAGTTCTTGTTCGGACGCGCTTTGGAAACTGAGGGTCGCGCATTCCAGTAGGCCGTAATTGCAGTTTGCATATCTGTATAATGGGGTATATAGGGTTCAGCCACAGAATACACTGAGATGAATAGTCGGTAGTGAATACCAAACGTTTAGTAAAATATAGGCGCCAGTCATTCATCAAATAATACCACAACAAAATTGTATCATACTATACAATGAGTATCATACTAATTCGTAGTGGTAATAGAATATTTGATATAGTATAGTATCATACAATTTTGTAGTGGTATTATTAGATGGATGTAGTGATTGGCGCCAATTTCACTAAATGTCTGGTATTTAATACCGACTATTATTTTCAGTATACCCAACAATCTCTGGTCGGCGCCTTTGTTATTTTAGGATCCGTTTTTCTGTGATCTGCCATTGCTATTCTGATTATTGGGTACTCTGTGGTTCAGCACTCAAACATACGCTGATGCTCACAGATTCCATCCAGAGAAGAGCCATTCGCCTGGTTGGTGATGCCACACTCACTGATCTGTTGGTCTGATCAGAACACCGTAGAATAGTCGGAGACCTTTCACTTTTCTATGTAGATACTTCCACAGGAAATTTTCCTCAGAAATCTCTGCTATCATACCATCACCAGAAATACCAGTCAGACGAACTCACCAGGCCCAGTCATTACATTGTCGACCTTGAAATATGTCGAACAATACATGTTCAACTATAAAACGGCAAAGCTTTGGAAGTATTCCCAAGAACTCATTACCTCCAAGAGTTCTGAAAAAATTTCAACACCTACCTAATCAACCTATCCTCACTAGGTACGCACGATGTTCTTCGAACATTAGAGGAAGAACCTTTCGTGCGCTCCAAGAGATAAAAAAATGGAAACAATGCCAAGTGAAATATGAGATGCTCGTATCTGGAATCTGGGTTGATCGCAAGTGCAATTGTAACATAGAAAACTAAATTCACCTCAAACTGATGGCTGATGTTTGTCATCCAGATCTTCTTCCTCTTCGAGAAAATAGTGATGAACATTACTGCAGGATGCTTCGCATGTTTCACACTTAATAGAGCACAGTCCAGCCTTCTGGCACTCACACATCAGGTTTGTTCGCGTTCACAAAATGACAGTTGTAATGGTCTTTATTCTGGTGGCCCTTACTTTGACGCTCTGTTCAGGACAGGAGACTACTCTGGTATTTGACAGGGGGGGATTCTCGAGCGCCAGATTTTTGATAAAGGTGATTTACTTCACCTGCTCCTCCCAACTTAGTCGGGAAGGAGGCCCACAGTAGCAACAGTGGAGAAAGGTACAGGAGGTATACCTACCTCGGTACCCACAGTATAATCCAGGGGTCAATGGTATTGAATCGACCTGGAATCAATAAGTAGCCAAGGGAGTGTTGGCTTTAATTACAAACCCTGGGTCTAGCCTGGAATACTTGTTGCTATTTCTGGTCTGGATAATTACAGGAATCAAAGCAAAATATCTTTGGTATTTCAAGGTTAGGTCTGGAAGATTATTTACTCAACTATTTCATCATTGCTATCTGGAGAATCGGAAACACAGTTCTAAACGAATTAAACAGATTCAATTTCTATTTTTCTTCTCTTTTCCTTCGATTTTTCTAATTAGGCATTCCAGAACCCGTGACCTGAAAATGGCCGCTGTACCTGCCCCGTTTCCGTCTGTACTTCAAACGTCAAAAATTTACTTCCTCTTCCCCTAAATTGCGAATTTTAAGGTTATGATCTTCACTGATTTTGTTATGATTTTTTGATATTATAGTTCTTATCATGAATAAAGTGAATATTTATTGAAATTAGAAATTTCTGATGGTCATAATATAGAGCGATACAAAGTAAAAATCCAAGTCATCGATTCTATTGATCCCTATTCTCTGCAGAATAATGGAAACTCAGGCTCCGATGTTTCCTGGAGTCACTTCAATAGATATCTTGACATGATATAATTGTCCTCCTCCTAGTTTTTATACTGCGGAGCAAACGAAAGCTCATGAAAGTTTGAGTGGGTATAAATTTTCTGAGGCATGTTTTGTACAAATACCTATGTGGAGTGAAGAAAATCAGTGGCATATGTTTGTTGTTCTAGGCAGTCATACTATGAGTGGATAATTGATAGTACCTGTTAAATATTTGATATTTTTGTAGGTGAAACATTTTGAAATAATGATTTTACCCTCACTAGAAGTCTGATGGGTATTGTGTAAAAGTGATCAAGGAATAAATACAGAGCCCATCCCACCTGCATGGCTGGGCTGTCAGAAGTTAGGACAACAGTAACTCATATTCAACCTATAGAAGGCAACAGCTCTCAGAAATATTGAAATCTTTAAGAGAAATTGACCTAGCAAATATCTGATATCCCTGCCATGCATAAGCAATCAATCATATTAATTTCTCAATCATTTTCACACAAAAGAGGCATATTATAGTGAGTGTAGGTACTTTCCTCCTTTAATGCCCTTTTACTTACAAGGACAATACCAATGCATATCACTGAATCCCTCCACTTTACCTATTTGTGCAAATCCTGTTTGGAAAATTTGTATCAGACTCTTGCGTAAGCTCTCTGTTCTGCAAAGATTCAAACTATTATGATTCAACTCTGAATATCTAAAAATGTATACTGACCATAGTAACTACAGAAAATATTTTGATGTTAGTCTTGCTCTGCAATATCACTACTGGAAATTTATGTCAAAAATATTTACTTTGTTCTTAAATACTAGACAAATATGAAAATTCACAAATAGGATATTGACACAATTCCCCCACATATCCACACAAAAATTAAGCTATATTGTAAATAGTTTCTTTTAACCTTATAATTCATTAAAACACTACATATTCATGCTTCATGATTTAATTCATCTTAACTATAGTTTTCTCAAACACATTTCAATGTAATACCTGTAATAATAATTATATAGTCAACAGAATGTCTTGTTTGCTGTATTGACCAACAATTCATTGAAAAACAGATCAACCTTGTTCATCAATAATTCTTCTTGAATTTGAAATTTAGAAATTTTGACTATCATCACAGTTCCTCAAAGTATCTATAGATATCATAATCACACAAAATACTTATTAATAATTACAAACATTTGCTATCATAATGACTACCTATCATTCATACACAAAATACGAGGAATATTTTTCTCAACTGAAAATTGACCAACCAAAAGTGTTGGCACAAAGAAAAATGTCTCACAACAATATATAATAAATTTCAATCTTGTTCATTAGTGTGTTAGAAAAAAAACTGAGTATTTCTACTCCTGTGTTCCCAAATATCTACCAATCACATTCATTATTTAGGTGAGTTGTGAGTGAGAAGAAAGTACACTCATGGGCAATAAAAACAAGCAAACCAGTTTTGTTCAAAATTCAAAAACAGGCATATCTAAATATCAATTTTGCAAATGTAATCTTATCATTATTTACTCTGAAATGGTGACTTCAACATAAAATATTGTATCATTTTTCACTCCACATGAATTCTCACATTGGCAGTAGCTCTAGTTCACACAATCTCAGTAGGATGTAATTGTTTCTTTCCTTTTGTGAAAGCTTGAATCTTCACTTGGGCATTCAAAATTTGTACATAGTCACCAACCAAAAAGCCATGGTCACCTAAAATCAAATCACCTACAAATTGAATTTGTATTAATTGAAAGTTGGATAGATACTGTATGAAATTCAGATGGGTTCAGGAAGATTGTTAGAAAAGTAGACATACATAAATAGATTGAAAGTCAAGACATGTGGAACATTTTCAACAGTGCATGCTATTTAATAAAATTAGTTTTTCCATGCATATAAAAGATTTATAGCTTCTAGTCAATAAAACTAATTTAAAAAGTTTATTCTCTTTCAGTAATTCTGGATTCAATAAAGATTGGTAGGTATCAATTATATTCAATTGATCTTGTACAGAAACTCACCTGGAATGATATTATCTATTAATTTTGAATTGATTGTTGTGGGATAATCAGATGCCCTTTCTCCACAAGCCTCACTGATCAAACATACTGTTCCTTGTGGGGTGATTCCTATCAAATTATAATTAGATCAGCACTAGGCTGACAGCTCTGATATTTGTTTGTGAATATTTATCACATTCAGGAACTATACTAAGGTTCTCATCTTGAAAATCTGATGATCCTACAGCCTGTTCATTAGATGGCCCTGCAGCCTGTTGGAAATCAGATGGTCCTGCAGCCTCAGCTTGGCATTCTGATGTTTCCATATCATTGATAGTTTCCTTAGATTGGTTGTCAGAGGCTAAGCTATCATATCCCGAAAATAAACTGGGAGCCCAGTTAGGATTATTAACATCTCATAGATATGTAGGTTTCCCTAAAATTTCCATTATACTTATTATATTTACTAGGTACTATTCATTACCTATTTCAGTGAACTCACCAAGTAGGTAGGAAATGTTTGCTGCAAACTCTCAACATTTTGAGTTTCTGCTCCATCAAACCATTTCTATTTATCCACTTGTCTCTTCTTTTGATAATTCATTGTTCCAATTTATGTCTAAATTTCAACACTCAGGATTCGATGAAACTTCATGCTATCACGATATTACCGACTCTTACAACTGATTATTCCACAATAAAACATTGTTATAACACAAATACCAAGCAAAACCTATCCAAATAGTGTCCAGAATACACCACAGGAATACACATCAACTATTCAATAATTTTCATAAAGATGATGCAATCCTAATAAAACTAAGTATATAAAGTTCAACTATCAACTAAATATGCGAAGAAAGCAGCATTTAACACATTTTAAATTTAATTGAAAATATGGTTGAAAAAGTCACGGACTGACAGCTATTTGTTTGGGTACAGCAACCATCTTGAATCTGATTTTGACAGCATTCCGAAATACCTAATTTTCTAATATCGGATTTTTAGTGAGGTTAATTTATTATATTTTTCCATTAATGTCAATAGTTCATGAAACATAGAACACCGCCTGACGGGATACAAAGCACAGAGACACCGGTGCACAGGACTGGATTTCTCAAGGAAAAGAAGAAGAAGAGTTGTTAACTGGCTTGTCAGTGTCAGTCGTCAGTCAATAATAATATTCTGCAATTTTGACAAATGAAAATATTGAAAATCACTAAATAAATTATTGAACTATTTGGAACTGAAAACAATGACAACAGAGAAGGAAATATGAAATATGCAATCACAAAATCCGTTTATTCAATTTAGAGTTCTGGATTCTTTACACAGGTCGGGTGAGTATCGGTGTGAAAAACAACAGGAATGAAATGAGGCTATCAACAGGATGAATAACACTGGTGAAAAATATACAAACTTACATGTGTAACAGGAAATCACTATACAACACTAAAAGATCAGCTAGAGAATCAGGAGCTTGAAGAACAACGGAGATCAGGTGGTGTAGACTTGTAGAGAAGAGCTTAGAGAGTCTCGAATCCTTGGCTGTCTTCAGTATTTATGCACTGCTTTGGCCTTGGCACAAGGACAAGTAAATCTGGAACCTCATTGGTCAAAACTCCCACCTTGTCATGGCTCATGGCCATGGCCACTAGATCTGTCCTTGAAAAACACATGTTCACCTCCAACACAAAACGCGGAAAAAATAATATTCAACCCTAAATGGGCACAGAAACAGGATCTACTACCTTTGCTTATGCTACTGAATGAGTTTGGCTGGAAAATATTCAATAACAACAAAGTTATGAGCAATCAAACATCAAGCATTTCAACAGATAAATAATTCAATCAAATTTCATATCATAAGCAAAGGGTTGAAAAATATTGAAGTCTTCAGGGTTGCAATGATGTTCATTAGAGTTTACTATCAGGAAAAGCTTTGTGAAGTCAGGAATCAATGCATTACTCAGCTCTCTCAGGTTTTCAGGTTTCGAGCTTTCGAACAGGTGGAATTCAACTAAAATCAGGCTCAGGTACTTAGATTTTGATTAAAACCAGTCTAGTAATGAAGCTGGTCAAAAACACTTCATTACACAGTCCGAAACCATTAGAAGAATTCGCAGTGACAAAGAAGTGTTCGCGTTTTCTCAGGACTGTTTCGTATCCCACAGATCACGTGTTTTCGTTGTATACGTACTGGTTTGGGATATTTTTGAATCAGTCCGAAGCAATTCGAGCCTCTGGGCAAGACTGTCGTGAATAATTTTGGATGCGCATGCGTTCATGCAACAGATTTCAATTTATAACCTTTCTAAGTTGATATGTTCACTATCAAACGAGATGGAGAATAGGAATATTAGAAAAATTCAATCGATTCAAGATTTATCATCCCCCAAGTCCAGATGATAACAAACATCTAAACATTTTATCTGCTGGAACTCCTCAAAACCAATCTGGCAAATGGTAGATTTGGATGAATCTGTACTCGGATTAAGAATACGTGTATAATTTTTGGTAGGTAGAAATGTAGGATTATTTTAGTGAAGAAGGCTTTCAGGATTCTTTCATGTTAAACCTAACCTAAATATGCCCTCGATCCACGTGAAGCAAGACAACGCATATTATCTCCGAGAAAGAAGATAAGGAAACGGTGAAAGACTTGTTTCGGATAAGATTTGATGCGTACCTGATTCTGCGCAGTTCATGAACCGTTTCAACAACTTGTAACACGAACAAACCTATCGCCGTTGCGCACCCGTTTTTGCACTGGGGCTGGTTATAAGTAATAATAGGCCGTAGGGCGTTACTTGTTTGCCTTCACCCAAACTTTTCCTGCTCTTCCCATGAAACTAGATGATCCATCCATGGCTGCACTTGCACATAGACGTGGTGAACATGGTGGTGTGCTGTAGCTCTAGTTGGAGGAAGCATGACCATCTCGGTGGCCATATTTGAATAGGATTTATGAGCTGTAGATTTATAAAATCTGTATCGCAGGTCATAATGGTTATGGCCACCCTACAAAGTTGCTATACTTATCTCACCAGCTGTGATGATGGTCTCGACATCAATGTTTTTGTAATCAAGTTTTAAAGACAGCAAAGGAAGGCTGAGGTCCTTTCTCTTGTCCAAAGTTTTCAAAGTAAAGAAAATATACGAACTCTCCTCTCCACATACAATTCACGTATACTAAATCTCCTCCTGATACTTTTTATTATGTCTTTTCGTAAAGATTCGTTGACATATTTGCTACCGGTATATATAGCGTTCCTCTAGAGCACATTATCTCAGAGAGCACTAGACAATCCAAGAATGTTCTTGATGAAATTTTCATGTAATATTTTATGCACTAGCGAGTGGTAAAGTGCACTTTATCGCCCAGATTTGCGAGCGTAAAGTGGTACTTTACCGCTCGGGGTCCCATTATCCTCCACGGGTCATAAAGTGCACTTTACCGCCCGCTGTTTTCAAGTCCCTTACATCCACACATCCATTTGTGGAATACCTATATTTGAACTCTCAGCTGATTCTATCGTTATGATTATGATACATGTTATTGTTCATCCGATTCTATCTTGGCTATAACTTCCTTCTTTGAATAGTTGTTTTCTGGCTGTCTGAAGTTTTTAGCCAAAAGATGACAATTTCAGCTTGTTTTTTGGATGTATTGCTAGAAATATCAGATTGATTGACGTCAAATTTAGGTAGCTTTAAACTGGGTATTCATATTGTTACATCTCAATGAATGAATATCTGTTATAGTGAACAAAGAGTTTTACTCTTACGATAATTGTGATATTCGTACGGTAACTCTAATATATAGATTATACACATAAACATTGCGCTTCTCTTGAAAACTGAATTTATGAGTAACATATGAATTGTAGTTTGTTAAAACCTAGTTATTACTTGTGACCCGAGAAATAAACCACTAGTGCATAAAATGTTGTATGTATCACGTGCGTAAAATGCATTTATAGCCTTCGGCGTGTAATGGCATTATTCACGCCCTTGATACATGAATAACAACTATTATTTATATGCCCCTGGAACATCCAAGGAGAATTCCAGTTTTTAATAAATCTCCACAGAATAATCCAATTGTAATATTCAGGAGATGTTATTGTTTAAATGGTCGACGAATAACCATGTTAATAACCATATATATTTCAATAAGATTGTGAGTTATTATAACACAAATCACTATTTCAGGGAGTTTAATTAATATGGAACACATTATTCAACGTATTTTTCAAATAATTGTTATTGAAGATATCCTTTCGAAAAAATCGATATCAATTGTATAAATCCAGATTATTCTGTATGGATTTCCATTGGACGTCCACCGGATGTCCATGTGTTGTATGGAAGGACAACAGTAAATTGAATGTATCAAAGATCATCCCGTATACATTAAAATGTGGTTTATTTTATCACGTTTCATGACGATTAAGTAACATGCCGAGCCTACAAAAGCTTCATATTTACAACATAAGCGTAATGCGTGTTCTGCAGTGAATTTGCACAAAAATGTCACAATAACTCGAATAGACTCAATTACCAACACTCCTGTTCTCAAAATACTTTAGATAATGAAAAATAAATTCCTCGTATTATAAGGTATGCACATAGAAATTTCGCTTAATGACTCGGCTACTTCCTCATATCAAAAACGATTAAGTGGGATTAAAATTCATATTCCATGAAATCGTTTAGATGAACATCTTTTGTCACATTTTCTATTGTGGAATCCGAGATTTTAATATGCCATTGCTATTTTCTAAGAGGATAGAATTAATTTGCAAGAGAATGGTATGCTTTATTTGGATTCGTTCCAGTTATTCGATGAACTGTTATAGTACTTATTACTTGGTTTGATTGGTATCGCATCAAAAGGTGGAAGATCCATTCACAATCATGTTGGGTGGTCCACGTCAAACCATCCACCCTCATCAACTAATCAAAGTGATTGTTCAGAAAAGTATTACATATTTCGGGTAGTGATGGTTCATGCTCTGATATTGCTGACATTACCGGCCACAGTATGCCACAGAAAGCAATTTAGGAACACTGAACAGGAGCAGTAGCTTTGAATTTTCATCTCATTTCCGAACGATTTTGGCAGTAGTCTTTTTTTTTTCGAAGTGGTTTAAATCCTTTATGGACACCATATGGGTCCTATCCCCCATATGGTAGTGTGGGACTCCCCTGACTCTAGCCAGGGTTTACCCACTAAAAACTCTACCCCGTTTGTAGGCTCATCTGACCATGTCTTCGACGACACTTAGGCCTATGGTGGCCCATTGTATCTTACCTAATGTTCTTTATTGTGTCCACTCCATTATCTCTGTACCTTGAACAAGTCTGTACAAATCCTCCACTGGATGTGAGTTCAATATTTCTGGTTCGCCAACTGGTTGCCCAAATATCTTCTGTCTTTTGCGGTCCAATGCCTCACATCGGCACAGTATATGTGCTACTGTTTCTGGTTCCTTGCCACATAGTCTGCAGCTTGGGTCGCCATTATACAGTCCCATTCTGGTGAGATGCTCCTTTACTGGCGCGTGGCCAGTCATGAGTCCCGTAACAGTCTTTATCTGTGCTCTGTTCAAGTTGAGCAGGTCTACAGTTCGTTTATGACTTGGTTCCTTAATGTATTGTTTCCCATGTCTGTTTCTTGGGATGTTTTCCCAGTAGCTCCTATGTTTTGCCTGAATCCAGTCTTTAACTGACCCTCGTGCTGTACGTTTTGGTACTCCAAGAGTCTGTCCTGGATCTGGCTCGTTGTCCGACCCTCTTCTTGCGAGTTCGTCAGCCTTCTCATTGCCAGCGATCCCCTGATGACCTGGCACCCAGATTAGCTTGACGCAGTTCCGGTCTGCCATAGTTCTCAGTTTCCTCTTGCAATCCCATACCAGTCGAGATGTCACTTCCTGGCTTTCTATTGCCTTAAGTGCCGCTTGACTGTCTGACATAATACGGATCTGCTCGTTTTCCACAGCTCTCCTGTTATTTTCTTCCGCACATTGGAGAATTGCGTACACCTCTGCTTGGAAAACTGAATCATACTTCCCCAATGAGTAGCTGATGCTAATTTCCGGATGATTGGAGTATACTTCTGCTCCTGACCCATTCGCAGTCTTGGACCCGTCTGTATACCAGATCTTTCCCTGCAGTATGGTGCTGAGTTCTCCGTCATTCCATTCAGATCTGTCTGGTATGGACACTCTGAATGAAGTGTCAAATATATATCGTTTCGAAATGTGATCTGTTCTCATATTAAGTATGTCCCTGTTCACTATTCTGACGATGCTCATATATGTCCTGTTCCTATGTTAACATTGCCCAGTGTATTTTGCAGTCTTAGGGCACCAAGTCTCGCCTCCCCCTGTACCATCAAATGGAGGGGAGGCAGATCCAGTAGTGTTTTCATGGCTGCGGTTGGCGTTGACTTCATAGCCCCCGTGATTCCTAGACATGCAAGTCTTTGTATCTTGCTCAGTCTTTTTATAGCTCCTCTTTGTAGTGTCTTCTTCCACCATACCAGAGAGGCATATGTTATGGAAGGCATCACCACCTTGTTATACAACCAGTACAGCATGTTTGGTCTCAGTCCCCATTTCTTCCCACAAGAGCGTCTAATCATCATCAGTGACATTACCGCTTTTTTGGTTGTCTTTTCCAGTTGTTGATTCCAAGTCAGTTTCGGATCTAATATCACCCCGAGGTATTTGACCTCCTCTTTCAACTGGATTGTTTCGCCTCGAAGTTTAAGAGGACCTAATCCCTCTAGTTTATGTCTTCGTGTGAATGCTATCATGGTGGCCTTGTGAGGACTGATATTCAGCCCTTCTTGATCCGTCCATTCCGTTACCAGTTCTAGAGCCTCTATACGATCTCTGACTGTGGTATTATACTTTCCTTGTGCCAAGACTACTATGGCAGTAGTGGTATCCCAACAAACATTTTGATATGGGATATCAATGGCCTGATATATTTTTCCCATACCTGACATCAGCGGCCCAGTCAATGGTCCCATATGCGGGACTCTATATATCAGTACACTGCGGCCGGCAGCTGGTCCCAGTGCTGGGTACCTAGCAATCACATTCAGTTTCCCGGCAAAAGGCCAGTACAAAATAATCGACAAATTGAGTTTCCCATAGCGAGCCCAGCATATACATAGGGGAGGGGTAGCTGTTTTAGGGGTCCAATGAATCTGAAAGTTCTAGTTCCTCTTTATTCCACAATATAACCCTCTCATCATAAATTAGACACATACCAGATTCGAAGAAAACAGTTTTATGAATGACACAATGATATCTTCTTAACCTCTCTGTTCCTTAACGATGAAACTTCTCGGAGTGACTGCTTACTGGTTGGTATGTTGTATCGCCATCTTATTGGGTAGCATTCCTCCAAAGTTGATTCTTCGTTGTGATGATTTTCGGAAATATAAAATGCATCATTTGTTATATATGAGTGGCCTATAAGTTGCATGAGTTTATAACTTGATAATATAGTCTGATGGCGTGATAACATGGAGCTTTTCAATTCTCATTATTTTCTTGGCACAGGTATTTCTGGAGCTGAAACCATATTGTTATTTAGTTCTTTGTTATTGAAACAGGTTCACATAACCTAAGATTACTTTTGATAGCAACAAACGAGTTAAAAATGATAGTTGCTTTTGGAGAAGTATAGCCAACTCCAATTATTATGATCATCAGGTATATGAGGTTACGAGATACGATTAGAAACACTGTAGGTAGATTGATACTTACTCAATATTATCATAATTGAAGAATCCGTCTTCTATTATTATCAATTGAGAATACTCTTGCCATCATAAATAACTACCAGAGAAAGAGAGGACCACATTAATTCTACATGAACAAACTAGTACGCGATCACCACTCACGGGAGTCAGCCATCTTAGTCACTTACAATATTAATCAGCTGATTGTTGATGTAGACGTTTCCAGAACATCCACCAGGGGGACGAGTAGCGAACACGAAATTGGCCAGCAAAGGGCCAGATCTCGTTAGTATCCGATTAGTTCCAGACATCTTACCATTACAAGGCCATCATCGTATTTTTAACTGGTGGTCACTTGGCATAGGAAAATCATCTGCCCATTACCAATACCCCGGCATCGTCACTTTCCCAGACTAGCCTGCACTAGGCCGGACTTCTCCCGCTAGTTCAATGTTTGCTGGTCTAGTGGATCCAAAGTCAATTGGAGCACCTCGAGAAAAAACATACTGCAAAATATATCCATTGCCTATGAATTTCGATGTTTTGTTTTGGAGAGAGTAATGAGTGATCAAATCATATTATCTTAGAAGACATATTATACAATAGTGATTCTGATTCATCAGAATCAGAAATATCAGAACCACCAAGCTCTAGTACCTCTTTATAGTTCCTGATGAAGAAATGGAGCATAGCTGTGAGATATTTGATATCAAAGATGGGAGTATCAAATCATCTTGTAGATTAGTGTAGTGGCAGTTTCAGCGTCTACTGCCACTGTGAGATCTTCCAGTTGGACTTCATACATTTTCCCATAGTATTTGAAAATTAATATATTGTATTGATATTTCTCTTAGAGGGGCACTAGAAACATCATCAGGAAGGCAGGAGTACAACGATCATCCTGTTACACGCATCCTAGATTGTTCTCCATTATTCCAATGATTCCTACCTCTACCAGCATTTCCGAACACTCAATATATGCCGCGGTGACAAATAATGTGTCGAAGATTCTGAGATGTTCTTAAAACAATCGATGGAACAATTAGAGAGAGAGGTATTGTTCTAAGAAGCTTCTAGAATAAAAAGAAGGGTACGGAAGATCATTCGAGAACGTTCGAGAAACAAAGCCGACCAAGGGATCTCATATATAAGACGGCCGAACAACTGCAGGCGGTCAGTCAAGCACCGAGTGTCAGAGAGACAGTCATATACCGCGTGATATAAATCGTTTTACATAAATAGTAGTTCTAAGTTCGATATAAATTAGTGTTTATTTAGTTCAAATAAATCAGTTCGAAAAATAAATAGTGTCGTGCTCGCTTCTGCATCCGAATAACGTAACAATATTATAAAATATTTATCGACTCATACCCAACCATTTAAATACTTAACCTAACATTTCAAGAATACTGCGGCACTACATCAGTATAACTGCACCAGTGGCCAACAGTAAACATTTAGCCTCTAACAAGGTTCTTTGCTTCGGACTTCGCCGAAAACTGACGGATCAGGTTAGCCGTGAACCTCTGATCAATAATTCACAAAATTTTCTTTCAGCCAAACTTCAAATTCAATATCTTTAATGAAGATGTTTGACAAAAATATATTCTTTCTTTTCGAAATTGTTTTTGCTTCAATTTCAGAACCACTCTGTAGAAAACCTGAATGATATGAGCTTGCCAACACAAAAATAATTTCATATATTTTAATGATCTCTCAAAACACTGGTACCGGTAGGAGTGTGAGATGTTAGCTCGTCAGCAACTATAGTTCCTAATGGGACCTTTTTGCAAGCCCCAATGTGTTCAATGAGTGATGTGGTTTGCTTAGAGAGAGCTGGCTAACACCTTCTAACACCCTTCTCAGGTATAGTTCATGCAAATTCAGTTGGAAAAACACATCACAGCAAGCCGTCGGTCCCTTGAAAGTTCAAAGAGTGCGGCATCGCGGCCCGTTCGATGAACTGACTTTGCATAAACTATACGGTCCATCAGCTCTCCTTCAGAGTTTTTCGGTTGTGTTTCGTAGGCTAGTAATGAACTCACTACCATATATCATGCTGCAGTGGCAGGCCTGCCAGCTACCTCCTCAACCTCCGTTAGAGGAGGCTCAGGAAGCAGCATTTGCCCGCTTTCACGTTCAGCTGGTAGTTTTCCACATGCACCTACATACACCGTCCTACTTTTTCTCTGATGCTCACAACCACATCATCATTTCTTTATGTGTGTTCTGTGTTGGCTTCGTTACTAACTCCATGCGCCACTTTAGGAGCAGTACTGTTAACTGGAACGCTACAGTGAATCGTGCAGGACTATCCTCAGCCGATGCTCCGAAACTTTACAATATTCAATTCGTATATTAAACATGTGCGCCAGTTCTGTCCCTCCCTCAAAATAAAAAGTGCTACTATGTATTATGACATTAACAGAAATTACGACAATTTATTCTTCTGACCATTTCCACTTTCCTTCGATAACCGTTTGATGTTTATCTAAACTTTCCAATATTAAATAACGATAAACAAAATGAGGTAATAACGTGCAGTTGCAACTATACCTACATGGTGTTATTGTTTACTCAACATGAAATTAAAAGATTGAATTTCATGTAGATAAGTATAATTAGCGAGTTATTATATTTTATTTCCTATATATTCATTATAAACAAATCAAGGATTTTCTTCTTATGCAATCATTATAGAGGGTCGTGTTTCCATTTTTCATCAAACTTCTATAGGACATAGAGTACTCATTAGGGTGACTTTATAAAATCTCTCAGCATTTAAGATTCATTATTTATACATTTCAGACTTGACAGTCTTGAGTGGATTCAGTTATAAAAAAAAAAATAAGATTCTAGGGCGATACATGTCTTCTGTTATTACTAACATCTAGTTTGTAGTTTCTGATACAGAACCAGATTTTCGAAGTTTAGTAAGTTAGAAACTGGTTCGAAATCAAAAATTCATGTTCTGATATCATTCTATCAATTTATATCCCTAAAAATCCTCATCCATTATATCTCCTCATCATTTAGAAAGTAACCACTATTCCTTGCCTAACAGAAACTAGCTCACCCCTTTGACAACTCTGTATAAATGAAACCTCGACCATTGAATATATCGAATGAAACCCCTGAACTTATGCATTCCACATTTTTTGTAATTCGTAACATAATGAAGTTACGAGGGGAGGGACCGACTTCTATTCGCGGGAATCAATGTTACCAGGTGGCGCTCGGATTTCATCGTTCCATGTCAAAGCCACGTCAAAACTGGGGGAAAACAAACTCAATCTTCACTCAATTGACTCAATCCCATTAGTGCCATTAGCTTGTGTACTCTGTGTACTGATAAGAGTGATGTTTTTAAATTTCTTGACATTAATTGTCAATATTCGATCGAAAACGCTAATAATCGGGTCGATTCTGTTTGCAAATAGCAATATGGTTGTAGAGAAGATATTGCTATCATAGCGAGATTCGAAAAAGTGGAATTCTAATCATCGATTTTTGGCAATATCACTTTCAATGACATCTGGCCAGCTTTCTTGCTATCTCGGCAACATCAATTTTGTGCTTGCTATCCTATAACAAGGTAGTGGATTCTTTGTTTTTGCACTACAAATTCTTCCAAGTGTATGGAAATTCAGAAAATAGTGGATTGAAAACATATGAGATTCAGAATGGTGGTTACAAACATACAGGATAGGTTCTCTACTGTGACCAACTACTTGAAAACCTCTTCTTGAAGTTCTAATTTGTAGAGGAAATATGAGACTACAATTTCGGCATATCAGAGAAATTTTAGTTGCCTGATGGATAGTTCATCAAGCTATTTTGCTAGAATAATAAAAAAAATCACGATTAATTTCATCCGGCTCTTAGTTATTTTCTCACTTCGGAGACATGATTGATTACTTGCACCAGTCGCACAACAACGACCAGATTCAGCAAATACGAAATCTCTCGATTTGAACAATATAATTTTGTAAAATGTCAGTGGACTGACTATATTGAGAGGTTAGATGATCATGAACTCTTCTTCTTCATGAAATAATTACAAAATCGATACCTAACACTAGAACAATGAGTTGAAAACAGTGTAGTCAGCTAAAAAATTCTCCCTTTTTCAACAATATTGCTATCACTTGAACTTATAACCAGCCTTGCAGTTATTCTGCAAACAGAATACCTAACTTCATAGCAATATTGTTATATGTTATGATCATAACAATATTATTATCTTAGCAATGTTATAACAAGATCCGAACAGAATCGACCCGAATGCCTGTTGTAGATTTTCTTTTGGCAGATATTTTGCTCTATTTAGACGGAAAAACCCGACCAGTAGTGGAAGGAGAAGCAGTTCTTCGTGATGTGATCATGTGATTATGTGTGAGGCAGAAGACTTCTACAAAAGGCACATTTTTGCACTTTTTCTACAAACTTCGGCGATGAAATCTTCCCCACATGAAGTAAAATTGAACTTGGGGTCCACAGGAACTCCTGTAGCAGAACAATGGATTTGTATTTGTTCATGCAAAGCAGGACAATCTGGGTATTGTAAACATGTTGTAGCTGTTCTTTTATATGTCAATTGATTTGCTCGTCATAATTAGTTTGAATTGTTTGAACTATCTCCAATTCTTCACCTGTTCACTGTTCACTGAACTAATAAAAATGTAATGATGTAAAAAAATTAACCACTTCAACCATCACCACTACCAACAGTGCCAACACTTTATGTCATTGACAAGTTTGACTACAGCTACAGCAAGCTGAATGCAATGTAGTCTATGCACTTTATACATAGACAACAGTTTGTTTTCCCCCAGTTTGGAGTTCGTATTATGTAACCTAGATGTCGCCCACTTCGTGAATCTCGCGAATAATGTAAAAAAAATAACCAACTCAACCATCATCCCTACCAACAGTGCCAACACTATGTCATTGACAAGTTTGACAATTGTCGTTCTAGATGACAACCTAGTTAGGTAGTTAGTAGGCAGGAGCTATATACCTCCTCGCACTAGGTCGCCTACTATAGGTTTTCATTTAGATCGACAATGGTTTGACTACAGCTACAGCAAGCTGAATGCAATGTAGTCTATGCACTTTATCCGTAGACAACAGTTTGTTTTCCCCCAGTTTGAAGTTCGTTTTACGTAACCTAGAGGTCGCCTACTTCGTGAATCTCGCGAATAGTATATATAGTATAGTAAATAAAACTGAAACACCTTACCTTCTTGGAAATCTAGAAGAACTTGGACAACTTGAAACAACAAATTATTGGTCTAGACCAGTAGCGTGTTGAGTTTGCGTTCAGATTGTTTCTGTAGGTTACCTAATAATGAATTATTTCTCTTGTTTAGGATTATTCTTTCGAATGTAGAATGAAATAGGTAGTCACCAAGAGTTTGATCCTGTTTGATCAGACTATTTGGGAAGGTACCAAGTATGGCACATAACTGATAAGATAATTTGATGAGTAAAGTAAATGATATTAGTGAAGTTTCTTTTGATCTTAGTTCCCTCTGGCGGGGAGAATAATGTTACAGGAGACAGGAGACCGTGAATCTGAGCGATCCTGACTGGTTCTTGAAAACATGAGGGCATGGAATAATCAATGAAAAATGTACCTCGTGACCCAAGATTCCAGTCTAGCGTGAATACCTACTGTTTTATGTAATTGTTTGGCAAACACACTTTCATATTAGTTTCGAATAATTATTACGGTGTTTCAAACAAATGTCATAAATACGCGAAGCAGATAGATGGAAATGTGCAAAGGACATGCAACAGTCTTATCTTGATTGGTTAAAACCATTATATTCCGAATAGTTTCACGTTTTCAAGTAGGAGAACTTTATTTATTAGCGAAACTTCTGTGAACTCTGCTCTTGTTATAATTCTGAAGTTTTAGATGAATAAGCCGGAAAATCAATGTCTACAAGGTACCCACCTGAACAGTGAATAATTATTGGTAGGATTATAGACTAGCCGGTGGTGACAGATTTTTTGCAACGTTTTTTCATAGTATGCAACTTTCAAGTAATGATTTTCATTGGTATTCAACATATCCTAGACAATTATCAATTTGTACTCGCATGCAGCTGCGTCACCAATCAAATTTGAATTTGCATTGAGAATTGATGATTTCCAACGATTAGTAAATGCTTGCAGATTGGTTCTTGTAAGAATTTGAAAACAATGATATTGCGGAAAAAACTGCATACTCTGCCCTCGTGTAGGAAGACCAGAAACTATTAACCGAACATGTGATGAAGAGGAGGTATTTTTGAACAATTATTCAACGTTTGCTTTTTCGCAGACTTATTGTTGGTGTTATTGGAATCACGATTTTCACTTCACACATCGTGGTGCAGCACGGACATAAATCCTTGATGCTGAGTTACTTTTGATTTCATTTTTTCATTTAGGACAAGGGTGTTCATGATTGATGAGAGCTTTTCACCAACCTTTGTATCTAAAAATAGGCTTAGGGTATGAGATTCAACGATCAGCAAAACCTTCCTGTCCAGCCAGACTATAGACATATTCGGTTTAATGTCAAAACAGTTACATGTAGTAGTGAAATATCTCCAAAACTACAGCCTATATAGGATATTAAACTTCCCTTCAGTCCTAAGTTGATAGCTTTCTCAAATCTGAGTATTGAAATGGTAGATTCATGATAATCATGATCAATGGTTAAAAAAATCCTGTAACCAATGTTTTTTTCAACTTATATCACTGAAGAGAGTAATTAGAGAATAACAAGGGAAACTTGCGAAAGAGAAAAGAATACTTTATATCTACATACATAATATAGTCTTCTTCTTCCAACATTTGCGAATAGGTAAAGAAAGAATACGTGGGAAAGGTTAGGTTAGTGAGCATATCAACAATAATATTGACAATTATTTATTTCTCTCCACACTCCACTGTGTTTGGCTTGGTAATCAAATGGAGGTTAACAATATCGTTGTGTGAGACAAAAAAGTATTGCTGACCGTGATTATTCAAAAACAAGTAATTTATCCCGAATATAACGAAAGAAATACAGATCAAGCAAGTATGTGAACCTTGAAGGCTTTCGTGATCAAAACAAAAATACTTAACTACAATATGGTGTATTAATATCTCCAGCATGACTATGAAATGCCAAATCTGCCGAAATCGGAAACAAATCAGGTATGCGTACCAACCCAAATAACCAACCGTAACGATGTTGGTAATTCTTCATGAACTCTAGTACATCCTTTTTAGTTCCTAGTTGAACCTTAGCTCCTAGGAACTAAACGTGTTGCCTAGCAACATACCTATGTTTGTGTCGGTAACAGAAACGTCAATTCAAGAGCTGATTTTGGTATCAAAATGGACGACTTTTATGTCGGTTGCAGAAAAAGAATTATTTGCACATGTGCTATTCACCCATGTAAAATCTTTTTTCTGCAACCGACACAAAAGTCGTCCATTTTGATACCAAGATTAGCTCTTGAATTGCCGTTTCTATTACTGATACAAAAATAGGTATGTTGCTAGGCAACATATTTAGTTCCTAGAAGCTAAAGTTGAATTCAAGTTCCTAGGAGCTAAAGTTGAACTTTAGCTCCTAGGAACTAAAAAGGATCTACTGGACGTCATCAAGAATAAACAACATTGTGACGGTTGGTTATTTGGGTTGAGACGCATACCTGATTTGTTTCCGATTTCAGCAGATTTGGCATTTCATACCCATGCTGGAGATATAAATACACCTTATTATAGTTTAGTATTGGAATTATAAACATCTCAGCTGAGTATTTTTGTTTTGCAGGCTTCAAGATTCACATACTTGCTTGATCTGTATTTCATTCGTTATTCTCGGGATGGATAACTTGTATTTGAATAATCACGGCAAGCAATAGTTTTTTTTGTCTGATACAACGATATTGATTATCAAGTCAAACACAGTGTAATATGGAGAGGAATAAATAATCACTATTATCATTGTTGATATGCTCACTAACTTAACATTGTCCTCGTCTTGTTCCTATATATAGGGCACTGGCGCGGTATTTGCCATAAGAGCACCTGGTCCATACACAAATATGTCACTCTGTGGTTGTATTTATATTGAAACTACAATAATTCGAACATCCTAGAAAACCTAACCTGCTGTTAATGCAGGTAGAATATTCTCACCACATGGATTATTTGTCAATATTTGTTGCATTGCATACATATGGCACGGCATTGGTGGATACTTCACATGTTTATTTGAGTTAATTTTTTCGGTTGCAGAAAAAATAGCATGTTTTATCCGGATCAAAAGTGAATTTGTTCGACTCGCAAATTTTGCTTTCGCTCGGCTTCGCCAAACGCTCCGCCTCTCAAATGCAAAATTCGCTTGTCAAACAAAGTGTCACTTTTGATCCTAATAAAACAATCTACTATTCAAAGCAAACATCGGTTGTGGGAAAATCGAGAAAATCAAAATTGAGATTGTTTTTGTCCTGACACGTTTTCCCTGCTGATTTTTCTATTTGGTCCCCTATGCAAATGTTTGCCCATGTCTGATGTAGATGAATAACAAAGGAGCTCTACAAATCTCAACATCCATTGATTGTGAGAGTGTGTTGTCACTGTCATTATGAATCACAATTGGGTCCTCGATTTTCCACGAAAATGGGTGCAATTTCTCAGATTAAATCGCGTGAAAACCGAATGGAACGGATGTAATAGGCACCGCACCCTAATGCGTGCTAATTTTTTTAAACACGACAAATAATTAATCATTGTTCAAACACCGTATATATACCCAAGTATTGGAATGGAACATGCAATCTAACTGCTTTCAATGTCACTGCTAATTTTAGCTGAATATGAGAGAGAGGGGTGCAAAACTTTGATTCGAAAAATGTATATCGTTAACAGACATAAATTATGTGCAGTTGGAAGTTATAAGTTATATGCCATATTTCAACTTAAATTCTGACTTTCACTGCTAGAACCATATGCTAGGAACAGTTGCGATGGTATCCTCCATCAGAGATAGTTAAGTGGATGATATCGATGATACTTCAGTTTCTCCTCTATCAAGGGGTAGGAGACGAGGTAAATATTTGAAATTCCAGAACGGACTCCGTTTTTCTCACAAAATATCTCCGCCTCGCTCGTTTGATAGGCGCATCTTATTACCGCGAAGAAGACATACGAGGGGATGTCCAAGATTATTCGAGAGCGAAATATAAAAAAGTAAAGGGTTTTCAGATGCTGTGAGATAAGTTGCCGTGAATTCTCAAAGCTGCTCTTCTGTATGATACTAATAAGGGTCATTTTATAACATGAATGCAAAACTGCTGTGTTTTTCACGAAAATTACATCGAAATTCTCTTGATTAATTCACCATATTTCTCGACTTCTGATTGAAATAGAAATTTTCACAAGAATACAGGGATTATATTATTATTGAATATATTCATCAGTTTGTTGCATTGACAAATTTGATAAACATGGCGATTCATGAAGAGACTCACGTAGCCAAATGGTGAATAGGGGAAAACAAAACAAGTGAGATTCATATAATTATGAAAGATTCAGTTGGCCATCGATAACGAAGATATGTGTAATGGGCATATAAAATTTCAATGGCCAACATTTCAGATATAATTCATCCTAAGTTGCTGAAATTAGGCAGCGACGTTCCTTTATTCAAGATGGTTTATTATAAAAAAAACCAGATCCGTGAAATTCATGTTCTATTATTATATCAAAAAAGTTCATTTTCGGATCAGTTTTCTAGAAACATTTCATCACATCTCTCCAATTTGCACGACACACTCTGATCGGTTCATCAAAAAATATGAAACAAAAACGTTCCAATGATGATGATGCAATGTTAATGATTTTTTTGCAGAATATCGGTGAATTTTTTCAAAATCCTACTTCCAGAGAAACCTAGATAATTCAATTCTGCATCTCACTATATTTTTTGTTTTCCGAAAAAATCAATATTGAACAATGAAAAGTGGAGGCGGAGAAATCATGTTTTCTTTGCACTGATGCATGGTGTATCCTCCTCTTAGCTTATATCTGCCTCAATACAGCTGACGAAATAATTATAAGCTGTAGTATGTTATATCGTTGTCTACTTGGTAAATATAATCACTCAGGATCTGGAAAAAAATATTATCTGTTCATAGGTTTAGAGATTTCATATCTCTTTTACGATTATTTATAGTATTTCGAAATGCTGTTTTGATTTTCCTAAAAACCACCGGACTGCTAGAAAGCAGTGAAATGACTTTTGTAGACTTGAAGAATGTATGGGGTGTGCTCATCTCAAAGTTTGCTTGGACCAATTCATTCTTAATGATTTGATGGACAACAGTGCTAGAAATCCTCGAGTGTTTTCTATTGTGTACATTCGTTTCAAATGGTCCGTATGGATGTTTTTGGTGAATACTATTTTCACTCACAGAGTGATCTCCTTCGTGTAACTATCTTCAAATTCTAAGAATCCTTTGGCATCTGTTCAATAAATTACACTATGCAATAATCTGTTGAATAAAAGATCATGAACTACTTCAGTCAGTGAGTCATGAAATACTGTTAGACAAACTGAAGTTTTATGGCTTCAGAAATGTAACATTAAACTGGTTCCACTCATACCTGACAGAAAGGAGTCAATTAGTTAAAATTGGAGAGAACCATTCCAACATAGGGAAAGTCTCAATGGGAGTACCGCAGGGATCAGTTTTGGGCCCTATCCTCTTTCTCCTCTATTCGTATTCAGGGTAGATTCACCATGTTCGTTGATGACACAACTATTATATGGCGTGGTAGAGATACAGAACACCTGAAAGAAACAATTGCTTTGGATATTAAAGAAATCAAGCACTGGTGCGACTCCAATAAACTTTGCTTCAGTTTGAATAAAACTAAGTTGATTACGTTCAAGTTCAATTATGATGATTTATACTTGGCGGACCATATTATTATGAGTAAACCTAACACAAACTTTCTAGGGTTGATTGTGGATAGTAAGCTCAAATTTGATGAACATGTTATTTCTTTGAATAAAAGAATTGCCTCAGGTTATTTTGCGATGAAAATCATATTTGGGGAACTGAATACATCCTCAGCCAGGATGGTATATTTCTCCTTGATCGAGTCTCTTTTGAGATATGGTATCATTTTCTGGGGTTTATGTAGTGAATATTTATTCAATTCTGTTTTTTTACTACAGAAAAGAGCAATTCGGTATCTGGGTGGGGCACAGTATCGTGATCATTGCAAACCTCTTTTTATTAATCAACAAGTTCTGACACTGACTTGCTTATTCATTTTGGAAACTGCAAGCCTTATTCATGAGAAATATGGTAAGACTCTGAGTGAACGGAACTATCAAACAAGAAATGAAGGTTGTATTCCTTTACCAATACCTAAGTCTAATCTGACAAAAAACTCTGTAATATATGGGAGCAAAAAAATATATAATCATCTGCCAATAGTATATAGGAAGATCAATTCTGTGGAAATCTTCAAAAATAAATTGAAACGGGCATTATCGCAGAAGGCGTACTATAACCTGTATTATGACGACATACTACTTTAAATTATACATACATAGGTTTTGACGATGTGCGAACCACTATTATTTGTTTGTGATACAATTTTTATCTCATTTCATTTATGTTTGTTATTGTTACTGTGAAAACAAAACTTATAGATTGACAATTGATAGAGGCCTGGGGTGCCACGGAACCGATAGCCACCAACAAGTATATCTCCTGTTCTGTGATGATAATTCATTTCTTTTCCGTTGAGGAACCGTTTCGATGTTTCTGAATCGTATTTGGGGCCATCAACGCTGTCGATATTTTCATCGTTCGTCCAGTATTCAGTCAGATATTTTTGGGCCATCACAGGATACTGATCAATGTAATCATGTAACGCAGCCGATGAGATACTTTGATTATCTGCAAAAACTTCATCATCAGCATCATCATATTCACCATCATCAGCAGCATCATCAGTATGTCCAGCATTATCAGCCACATCCACCAGAGGTATAAAATTAGTTTGATTCGATTCCGATTACTGCTGCTGATCCTGCTCCTCCTTCCTAGCCTCCATCATCTTCTTCTTCTCATATTTCAGCTCTAATGGTATAATTTGATTGCTTTGCTTGATGTTTTACAGTGTCGTACCATCGAGTTTTTCTTCTATAACCTTGGACGTGGTAACAATTTGTTACAAAGGTTTTGTCAGCGGTTGAAATATCTTTTGCAATGCTTCATCATCTTCGGACTAGCTTCATTTCAATGCCAAATATTTTTTTCTGATTGATTTCGCTAGATCGTTGATTTTTTTCTTGCGTAGCGCATCAGCAACGTCATCGTGCATCTTGGTTGGCTTCATTATGATGAATGACTGTCGATGGCAAAAAGTTTTTCGATCTTGTCATATCAATACAGGTAATTCTTCTGCAAATATTATGTATGTGGGGCTAACTTAACTCGTGGAGTTATAATGTTCGAATTTTCTCAAAAGTATAATGTGAAATGTATAAATTCTTTCATAATGGTATTATATGTATCATCATGAAAAGTAAATCGCTGTTAATAATAATTATTCGAGATATTCCATGATGCGAACTTAAAATTTTCATGTATTACAGATCGCAGAGGTCATGTTAACACCTCGATCTTTTCTCCCACAAAAATTCAGGTTAAAGGCCACTAATTTTACCGTTGCATTGGTGTGTGCAATGTCTGATTAACAAAACACCTCTCGATATTGAAATTTTACGAATACCAACCGACCGTTAAAATACCGACTACGGCAAACATTATTCGAATGCATTTGAGAACATTATAATTGTTTATTGTAATGCCCGTTCAGCTTGAGCTGATCGTTTCAATTGAGCGAATTAGTTTTACTTTAGTTAGATATGAGAGATAAATAAAACTTGTAATGACAAAGTTCGCCTATATATCAATTTCTATAAATCTCTTCCGAGTGTTGCATTGACTAGTCATTCACATTTTTTCTACAAACGTCAAAAAATGACAGAGTTCGCGCATTGATAACAAATTGCAAAGTGACACTTTTTTTCAGTTTCCTACGTTACCATTACCATCATACCTTGCACAAAACAATGCGCGAAGTAAAACAGTGCGCGAAGTACCTGTACTTGTTGTTGCGCATTGTTTAAAAAATATGAGATATTTATATTTCAACTTTATGGCCCTCAATCGAGCAAACATTCACGAATATGTTCAACAATGACTCTGTTTTATCTCTTGGAGCTCACGAAAGGAAATTCCTATTATGTTGATGGAACATCGTGCGTACCTAGGGAGGATATGGAAAGGAGGTATAGGTGTTGCAATTTGTTTTGAAATTTTGGAGGTTATAGAAAAAAACAGCAAGAACCTCTAGCTTTGGATGGAGATGGAGGACAAGTGTCTTCAAGTGTTTGTTTTCGAGTAATTATTTGACCTCACCGTTTTTTCAGTTTTCTCCAATAATGGGTTGTGCCATCAAATATTGATCATGATTGAATAGGGGCACAGGACCCCTTTACAATTAACCTGACCCTTAACCAGTGCTTTGCACAATAATTTTATTCAAAGTTTTTCATAATGTTTTTTCATTCCCACGAACTTTGGTTTGTGAGGATTAAGGCTGATGATGGACATATGACTGTCCAAAACATGTTCCCCTCAATAATCTTTCGATTATTGCACGTTGTGGAGATGATTTTGTGTTTTCTAACCCTTTACTAATGAATCTACTGCAAAAGTTGACTCACCAAAATTGACTAATCATTCTTTGCAATTACAAAAAGCTACACATAACTATATAGCTATAATCATCTTTTACATTATTTCCCTGAATTCAAATCTATTTGTGAATTTCCTAATAAGTCTTCAATCATCGGATGTTCGTTCCTGTTTGGTTATTGTCCCACTTTCTGGTTGCCAGGCAACTTGTGTACATTAGCCACTGATCACCTGAATGTACAGTTGCTTATTTTTGTATCCAGAACTTCATATCTTCCATATTCACCTTTGTAGACGCGTTGAATAAATTCTTAGGTGTCAATAACGATGACCACATCACTGACTTCAACATTTGTAACCTTCCTGTGCCACATGTGGATTCTGTTCAATGGTGGAAGTTACTTCTCAACCTATCTTTTTCAAAATAAATCTAGTACGGCTCGTGATACTCTACATTGTTTCCTCAGGTTTGTTTCTTTCGCCCCTGGGTAGTAGGGCTGCTCCATCTAACGGTCTGCTATTCACCATGTTTCCAGCTTCTAAATATAACAAGTGTCTGCAGAACTGCTTTGAGACTTTTTTGTGTAGTACTAACTTTCAGTATTTACATATTTCACCAGCTACCCCCATATGCGGACGAGCTGCCGGTATATATTTTCAGTTGATACCCTTTGATGTGAAGAATTCGGAAAGTTCATCATTGTTCAAAACAATCAGCGGATGCTTTAATTCCTTGGCTCCCTTCTCTGTTACATGAATATTAGATCCACTGTCAGGATGAATTTCCTGAGATCAATATTTTCTGCCAATGAATCTTCGGATGTCCTTTACATATTGCCCATATTTAATGAGGCATCTATTTCTAGGTGTATGCAGCAGTATGTATCGTTTTCCGTGTCCTCTCGTAATCCATCTCAGTGACGGAAGATGGTTTCTCAAAGCATTTGAGTCGAAATTCGGGCAGTTGGACCCTTTTTGTCGTTTTCTCCTCAATTTCTCTGCAGTGAAATCAATAATTTCAGAATCTTTCCAACTGTATTCCATATCGTCGACATCCAGAATTTTTGCCAAATTTCGTTGATCACTAGCTCTTGCCTCTGGTGGCAGAATTCCACTTGCTCGTCTTCGATCGGTAGTTTAGTGAAGTGGTGTGGTATCCAATATGTATAGTATGTGAGAGAAATCTGTCTTTAGAATTACGCGCAATTCGTTCGATCCAAATTGTTTGTTCAATGAGGTTTTTCAGTATATGGACTATAAAAGTCATCATGAAACAGTTGATTACTGATCAAGTAAATCGAACATAGAAAAATTCCCATAAAATCTTCAGAAGAATAGCTGCTGCAGAAATGAATTTTCAGGCATAACGAATGAATGAATGGTACTTATCAGATGTAGGGAATCCTCATTAACAGTTGAGCAAGAAATAGTAAATTTTACACATCAATGAAAGGAAATTTGTGCACTGAAAAGTGGCAGCTTATCGGTTGCAGCACTCCTGCGAATATTTTGGGCGAGAGAGTAACAAACGGCGTCCTGAAATAAGCACAAATAAGCACAACTTTCACCAGATGTTTGGTCGCCTACTCTCTGACAACATGTAACACTCATTATGTTTCTTAATTGTTTTCCTGTCATCCCATTTCGCTTTGTTTGAGGAACCCACACAGGCTGTCTCCACGTGTAACTTTTGTATAACAATCCTAGTATATTTGTCAACATCGCGTAGTGTGTTGGCTTTTCCTGGTTTGGGCGGCAGCTATCATACAAGGTTCAACTCTGACTTTTAGAATCCCTTACCGTGGTGCTCAAAAAAATAGTAAAGGCGCTTGAGTTATGTTGGTATATTTGTGTTTAAGCCCATGTAGGTACACAATGTCGGTCCACACGAGGGTCCACTCAATTACCATTTTATGACTGCCTGATTCAAGTGTTTTGGGTGCATTCAGTTAGCAAGAATGGTTTCAATATTACCAACCTTGATAATATTTCATTCATTTAATTTTTATGAAAGAATATATTTCCAATTGTATTTAGATTTGAATGTAGCCATTTTTTTTATCGCTTGGAGCGCAAGAAAGGGAATCCCCATAATGTGAGATATACTTAAATTATTTCTGTTAACCTTACACATTTTCAAAATATTTTTATCGTCGGTTGTGAAATTCGATTGATAACGATCAAGTGGTTGTGGCTATTGTGATTTCATAATGACTAAAGTGGGGACAGAAGGTCTTCAAGTCATTCTGTCCTAGAAATACAGGTAATTAAAGGTATGGAATACAGTTTGTTTTATTGCAATAACTCAAGGACAGTTCAATTTTTCCATTCGAATTCGGTTATATGGCTTCATCTTGAAATAAGTACATTTTTGACCAGTCGTGCGCTATACGTTATATAGGGGTTTTTGGTAACTTTTCCTCCTATATTTTCCACGCCACTGATGGAACTTTGATTATATCCAATATCTGGAATCCATATTGACTTTTTTTTAAATGAAAAACGCACAAATCAAATTCGAATGTATATCTCAAATTCAAATTCTTCAACATTCAATTGAGCTGAAATGAACGATTTTTATCAGACCCAAAAGAGAAGTACCCATAAGCATTTATGTTGTGACGACAACCAGAATGGATCGCATCCAGTGATCAGTGCCGGATTAGCCTCGTAGCAAGAGCAGCAAATGCTATGGGCCCCACAAATTGGGGGGCCACGCGCTCCAACGCCTGTCCGGCCTGTCTTACTATAAAAAAATTACATCAGATCTGTACGACTGTGGAGAATACTATCAGTAATAAACATAGGGACGAATCAAGCTATTTACAAAGTACGACCAGTTCAGCGGCTCTCTACTACACTCGACGACTTTGTTGAAAACAAACACCTGGACAACGTTTTGAAGTTCAGGTATTTATTTCCATTATTGATAACGTACTGACGTACTGTCTGCTTCAACTCAACGTTTGAAAGCATTTCATTGAATTACTAGTGTTTAGTGTTCATGGAGTATTTCTACAGCGAAAGAGATTGGAAAAATACTCATAATAATGGTCAGTGCTCACGGCTCACACAGATGATTTGGAAACCAGACTAGGCCACGAATTAGTGTAGATCGTTGAGCTGCCCCAAACGAATGTGAGTACTGTCATTCAGAGTACAAAACATTTGCCTTTGGAACTTCAATTTCATAAACTCCCATTGAATAATTCTTCAGAATGGTGTTTCCCAAACATAGAAATTGCAAATTTACGTGTATCTCATCATCGCTAACTGTAGTGGCGAACGATTTTTTATAGTATTAAAACGTATTTAAAATGAGTAAAGGAGCCCGATGTGCCAAGAACGTCTCATTCATCTCACTTTGATAAATATAGAACATGATTTGCTTGAAGAAGTCGATATTGAAAGTGTTATCTCTAAATTTGCCTATGTAGATATATCCAGAGAGGTTGATTTGTAATAGTTTCGTTTTATTTTATTCGATACTTCAAACTTGATAACCTGAAGCAAACCTTGATAGAATTTGCTACAAGTCCCGCGCTCTGGCTTAATCCGGCACTGCCAGTGATGAAAATCATTGGTGAATCTTGAACTGCAGTAAATTAATTATTGAATCACTTCGTGCATTTTCCTAATATCCTGCCCAATATTTGTCACGCCATCATTTGGACGGATGTGGTTAATGCAACTCATAATATGTACACATACAGAGGTGTGCACAATAAAAGGCTAGAGCTGTAACTTCTGAATCATTCGAGATAAAAATTCGAAATTTGGTGGGTAGCAACTATACCATATTTTTCATTTATTGACGAAACCGGAAGTGACCCCAACTTTTGATTCTCAAATGGAACCCCCTGTATATTTTTCCATTTCAAGATTCAGGGTATCATTTCACATACACCAGTAGTTTTTCCGGATCATTTTGTGTGAAACAGAAAGAACAACGAAATGTACTCCACATCAATCTTTATTATTTTCAGTAGCATAGAAGGAGGGGCGATAAAAAATTAATTACAACAAATGCTCAAATTGACCCCCATTTTGTGCAATGCATTGCTGACACCTTCTAGCTACACTAAAAGTTGCGTTGTGTAAAAATGCTTGGGGTATATTGCGGCAAGCCTCTAATATTCGATGCCTAAGGATTTCAATATTCTCTGGCTGAAATAGATAAACTTGATCCTTCAAGTAACCCCAAAAGGAGGAATCCATGACTGTCAAATCTGGACTGCGAGCTGGCCACCGTATCGGTCCATTTGTTCCTATCCACCTTTCTCCAAAGTGTGTATTCAAATAAGTCACATTCGAACGCGTATTGTGTGGCGGTGCTCCATCTTGTTGGAAAATGACTTCATAACGATTGGCGAGGGGAAGTTGGTCCAGAAAATTTTCAATATAACTAGTAAGCAATTCAAAATACTTATACTGGTCTAAAGAACCGTCGATGAAAAACGGGCCTACCAACATATATCATCAAGAATTCCGCACCATACATTCAAGCTAAATCTTGTTTGGAAGTTGGTTTCTACATTACAATGGGGATTTTCTTGTGACCAACATCTGTGATTTCGTCTATTGAAGATGCTATTTCGCCCGAATTTGCATTCATCTGACCACATCATTTTTCTATAAAATGCAGGATCTTGATTAAATCTATTCAAAAAAATATTGCAGAAATGTGTTCTACGTTCTCTGTCATTATCGTGATCCAAGGCGTGAATTATGCGGGGAACATATGGCGTGTACTTATGTTTTTTCAAAATAGAAAGAACTGTTCTTCGTGACGTACCAAAATCATTTGTAATCTTAATTGTACATGTCCTGGGCGTTCCTTTGATTATCGTATGAATTTTTCAAACATTTAAAACAAACTTGTAACATCGGTTAACTTATTATTATTCATTTTTATAAAATAGAAAATATCATCACCCGCGTATTGAAACTTATTATTGGATGTTACTGTCACATTGGAATTGACTTCTAAGGCTACCTAGATCTTGATTACTATACCAATTGATGGGCAATGTTTAAAGATAAAAACGAATTAAAATATTATCCTCTTGACATTTTGATCCGGAAAAACTACTGGTGTATGTAAAATGATACCCTGAATCCGATAATGGAAGTTAGGGTCACTTCCGGTTAGACCGGAAGTGATGGAATAATTTTTTTTTTGTCAATAAATAAACAATATGGTATAGTTGCTATCCACCAAATTTCAAATTTCGATCTCGAATGATTCAGAAGTTACAGCTCCAGCCGTTTTTTGTGCACACCTCTGTATGTATACCTACTGATCTGACTGCCAATGAACATCGTATAAATCCATCGAGATTACTAGTACTGACTAATTACATCTGTGAACAAATAATATATTATTCCGAACGGATGTATAGTAGGAATAATTGCAATGAGTGTATGCTCTCTTTCTGTCAATAAAAAGCTGAAGACAAACAGGTTTCAAAAATTGTAAAATTAATTTATGTAATTTTGTAAAGTCCCGTCAACTCTACCTCCATAATTTGTTATTAAGATTCATAGTGAGGTTTACTGCGTAACTGCGGAAGGTATCATTAAGTAATATACGTTTTATACAGAGAAGATACTATAAATATGACTAAGAATCCAAGAGATATCGAATCGAATCGAAAATGCTATATTCTGGCGAAAGCGCTGAGTAGCACTAGTAATAGCAACTAAAGTTCAGAAGTTCTTCAGCTTATGATAGATTTGTGAGCATTAAATTTGAAAACCGAGTCACAGGGAATTCTAAAGTACAGTCAGATGCAAAGAACATGTCGCGCTCTTATTGCAATGTGAATGATGCCCATGAGTGATATATTCATTGCATCTGACTCTACATCAAGACGGTAAGGTAAGGCGGATTCAGATCTGATGGAAGGAATATTGAGGGTACTATTTTGAACGACTTGAGGAGAAAATAGTGGACAGAGCCCTCATAATGAGTTAACAGTAGACTCTTGTTTCGGGCTTTATGCCATCATCAGTACGGTGGAAAAAGTGCAAAGGATTGGCAACACTTGATAGAAGACGAAACAACAAATGAACGGAGTCAACAAACAGAAGCTAGCCGCAGATTTGTTGTGTCGGTCAGTAGCAAACTACCCTCACCACGGGGGCAGCTATTGCCCTGCGTGTCATCCGACTCCAGGATTTCAAACATGATGGGAGGACTATTGAGGGGACTGTTTTGAACGGCTGATGGGGGCCGAAAGTTCGAAACACGAGTCTACGGTTAACTCTTCATTAGAGCTTTGTCTCTGTCCACTATTCTCTTCTCAGTCGTTTAAAACAGTCCCCACAATATCCGTTTCTGCTGCCTCCGTGGTGAGGATAGTTTGTTACTCTGGAATGCAGAGTTATCTGACCGAAACCACAAGTGTGCGGCTTTTACCATCAAGTGGTGCTTATCTTTTGAACTTTTTTCGCCGTATTGATGAGGGCCGAAAGCTCGAAACACGTGTCTACAGTTAACTCTTTCTGAGAGCTATGACCACTATTGTCTTCTTAGTCTATTGCTAGATCTCTAGTTCGGGTTGATAGTTTCGTTCCTCCTTCTACTTATTTAAATCCAGGATTGTTTCTGGATAGTCCCCGAACGAAAATAATCAGACTGTGCAGGAGACGGTCCTTATCAGGCACGCGATGATATTTCCTGATTTCCTGCGACTCAAAAAATTGTAAAAAATATATCACAATATTCCTGTGAAGTAAAACTATTTTGCGTGGTCATACTAACGGAGTCATTCAGTTTTGATATGGGTCTTTCTGAAGATTTCAATACGAATAATTATAACAGAGTTCACGTCGATTACTCTCAAATTTCACCGATTATAACTTAAGCCATGTACCTAATGAATATTACTCATAAATACATACAGAAAGCTCAGTAATTTCCACACAATGTTAATGAAATGAACAACAATGGTAGATTTCGGGAGAAAAACAACTACTTTCCTGGCTGATGCCACGCAGAACATTGATTTACATCCACCCGAAACCTATGCATCGACTCGTATAAACGAATACTGATGCAATAAGTGATTCTTTTCTGAATGCCTATTGATTTCGATTTAGCCAGGCCACACTTGATACCTACAGACCGGTTCAGAGCTCTTTGACTCTCATCAGTGCAGTCTCCAGCCATTAGCGAGGTACGATATTATGGAAACCATAAACATCACAGCTCCAGGAAAAAAATAAATCTGCAATGAGAGATTGATCAAGAATATTGAAAAGTTCATAAAATGGTCCGTGGAGAGGAATTCGAATTATCTCAGAAAATCACAGTGTGAGGTTCTGATATAATTATCTACAGCCTTCTCCAGTGTCTTCAGTGAGAAGGGTGAGAGGCAAATCGGTCTGAACGACTCTGGAAGGGTAGGGTCCTTCTTCCCTACTTTGGGGATGAAGGTTACTCGTGCGCACCTCCAGTTGCTTGGTATGTACCCAAGCGCTAGACTGATTCTAGCTGCTTTCATCATGAAAGGCAGTAGTTCCGTTTGTCCTTTTTCCAAGGGGGCAGAAAATATACCGTTCATTCCAGGGGACTTGAATGGTTGGAAGGAGTCAATTGCCCACTTCAGCCTTAAAGGAAGTACCTATGTTTTTGCTGCACGTCAGTCTTATTGTTTTGCTTTGCTTGGTTTTACCAATTACCAGTGGCCTGTCCGGATGGATCTATTCTAAGTTGCACCTCAGATGGATCAATACAACTCCCAAGTGAGCCCCGGTGAACACCCTCGATGAGGTGGCTGATGCTCCCTAAGTGTAGTGAGTATTCATCTAGACAAACCTCACTGGGATCGTATGAGCCATTGCTGCTATTAACTTAGAGAGCTTGCCTCTTCATCAACCAGCAGCATTAACTCCTGTTAGATGGGAGTGACCGTGGTTTCTTGGTCCATACTCCCAGTCGATTCGACTTCGCTGACCACAGTGGTTTCTGTGGCAGCTGGAGCTGGTGTCTTGCCCGCCTCTTCTACCTCCTTCTTCTCACTAGAGTTTTTGCGGAGGCCATGAACGAGGATTTTCCCAAACCTGTAGGTAGATTATGGTGTTATGGTGTAACCCATATACCTGATGGCCTCGCAGGACTCGTCGGCGATTCCAGAATTGAGGAGCTGGCCATTGCCCTAGTGTTTCCCACAGCTGGGTGCGGAGCCCCCTATTTTGTGTGCTCACTAGGGTTAGCAACTTCTCCGGTTAAAATTCCGTGCTGGAAGGATAAATGTTTGCATCATATACTATTTCCCCTCCTGAACAATTAGCTCTGAAAGACTCACGAGGTTTTACAGTAATCCGACGATATGTCAATATGTACATACATGGTATGGAATTTACATGAACACCCTGTATAGGTGAATCAGATTGTGTATTACCTGTTTCATAATTCGCAGTTTCTTATAATCGAAAGATTTGACCTTGAATTTTTGTGTATATTCGTGTGATTTGGCGTTCTCGTAGAAGGTTATTGGTGTTTAGTGATGTTGTGATGGAACAATGCAAAGTACGGTACCCGCACGAATCCCATCACCGTCACGGAAAACTGTTGTTTGCCAATATTATGTCGCCGGACGCGAATATAATAACAATAATTAAAAAGTAGGTCCAATCGGTTTCGTCGTGACTAACGGCAAATCTTTTTGTGTGGATTAACAGACACTTCGTGGATCGTTATATCGGTAGAAAGGTCGTGGATATCATCCAGGACCAGATATGATACATATTCTTTTATGCAAACACTATTGAAAATACAGGTTTTTGTACGATCGTGCAAAATGTTGCTATTTTTTGCACACTTTAGTTTGGAAAATGTTCAAGTTCTTTGCACTAGTGCAAGAATAGTATATTATTATACAAGTTTCATAAGACACTATTTTGTCGCATGCATTGCACGGCAATATGTCTTATAAAACGTACATAATGAACTATATTTTCTATTTTGCGTTCATTTGTACTCTTTGTTTAAATGAAAATCATCAATAAAAACATCAAATATTCGAACGAAATGAGTATAGTATAGTTGGTAACAATAACAGCACATCCTTTCGTCGTCAACCTTGAGATATGTCGAACAACTCTTTACCAAAACTCGATTGTCCAAAGAACGGCAAAGCTTTGGAACAAACGAACATGTTATAAAAAGCCTGTGTTAACAATCATCTGCTTCTTGGGCAGCCTTCACATGATATTCAAATAATTCTAGAGAAAAATGGTGAAATGAGGAAATGTTACTGTTTTCAGTTGATCTGTATGTACAGGGTGATTCAAAATTCGCTCTCTTGGCTTATAACAGGAAAAGGAAAACTGCAAATGCAAATTTGGCAGAGGGGATTTGAAAAGCTGTATGTAAGGTATATTTTCTCGTATTCATACATTTTTCAACTATTTTCAAAATGGCTGAAATGTTGAGAGAAAAATGATTTATCCCACAATAAAGTTACCTTTTGTTTTCAATATTCTGAAAGAACATAATATTTTCTTCACGGAATTATAACTGAAAAAATTTAATAGCATAGCAAGTTTTCCGGTGGTAAACATAATATTTTTGGTCCTTCTGGTTACAACTGCAATAGCACTGTTAGTTCATTGTACCAGTATATCACCTGACGAAGCTACTGTGTTAGCGAAACATGTCGTGTGTTTGAGAATTTTGTGGAAATCTTATCGTTTGTGAAGTTTTTACATTTGCCATGGGTTTCCATCAAGTTACGGCCGAGTCAATTCAAAATTCAAAAGCTTAACAATGTATTGAAATAGTCACACCTCGCTAAATTAACTGAGCGCTAGCCGATTTGTATGCGTCTAGGCGTCGGTGGTAACGGTCTAGGACGGTCCCGAAGGGCGGCATACGGAACGGAAGTTACCTTTAACCATAGATTAACGACTCATCTCATCGTTAATCTATGCTTTAACCGACATTTCTCTCAGATTATCACAATTTTCGATGGTATGCTCTTCAGTTGGACCCTTCGTTTTGACCCATCAATCAATTTTTATAACATTTGCATACGATTGGGCGTATTCAGCCGTATTCGATGGTCACCTGGCGTCATGGTCATGACTTATAGCTTAATCAAGGCTTATAGGTACGAGATTGAAATAATTTCGTATGCTATTGAGTGATTGATTTATAGCAGAATGACCAGTCAGGGTTTGAAGCCCAAAAAACTGCAACCTTTGGGCCTATTGTATTCCTGATCATGCTTCTGACTCATGTTAACAGGTTCGCTACCTTGATGAGGTTTAGCAGCCACCTAATCTTTCGTTGGAAAAACCTCGTGTGAGTTGAGTGCTTCACAGGTTGTATCTCCAACGCGCTTGTGTCTCGAACTAAAATACATGGGTGGCCGTTTCCTCCTCCTCATTGCGTAGGCTGCATAAGGGTTCGTCTGTATAAATGCCCATTTGATGCATATGCTTCCTAAAGGGGTAGTGACCGGTTATTAGTCCCTTCACTTGTTTGATCCGATTCTGTTTAGGCTCATAATGTCGTTAGTCACTGTATCTGGACAGTGTTCCAACCATCAGTTCGCTGTGTCTTTGTGCTGGAACGTTGTTCCAGTATGCTTGATATCTTTCTTGCGTTCACCTTGCCAGTCAGCCGCGTAATGATGTTTTAGGGATTCCGAACACAGGTTCCGGTCCCATAAACAACGCCGTAGACTCTTGCCTAGCAAGAGCGTCAGCTGCTTCATTGCCCTCAATTCCCTTATGCCCTGGCACCCATTAGCAGCCTTCAAAGGTAATCCCAGTCTTGATCTGATTTTATTGCATGTTGGTGGATGGTCGCCTGACTATCTGAGCATATGAGAAAGTGTTCACCTCCTGTATCCTGTGTATCCTCTCACGATATTCTCACTCAGACATGCGTCAATAGCATGCACCTCTGCCTGGAATGCTGAAGCATACCTCCCCAAGGAAGCACAAACCCTAGTTCTGGGTCTATCTTCATATATTCCGGCTCCCTTTTCCTCATCAGTCTTACACCCGTCAGTATACTACACTAACGTGCCTTCCTGACAGTTAATCAAGACCATTTCATCCCAGTGGAGCCGAGTGTTGAAGGGTCTGTAATAGTTATTTCTGGGCAGCAGTTTTTCATTTCCGATTTCCATCAGTGGGCTTGAAACTAGGCTGATTATTTTCGTATGTCCCATCAGGGAGTCAGCCCTAGCATGCCAGTTGCCACTACACTCCAGCCTGTGTGCCCCCATCCTCGCTTTCGCCTTGATGAAGATATCAAGAGGCGGAATATTTAGTAAGGTTTCCATAGCAGCGGTAGGAGTGCTGCTCATTGCCCCCTGGATGCAGAGACAAGTTACTCTCTGGAGTTTTGGAAGTTCCATTATAGCTAATCTCTGATCAGTCTCAGGCCACCAGACAAGCGATCCGCATACAATCGGTATCACCACAGCAGTATACAACCAATGTACCATGCGTGGTTCCAGTCCCCATGTGTTACTATTATTGCAATTCTGCCTTTGCTGGCAGTCTTTCGTAGTTGAGTATTCCAGGAAAGCTCAGCATGTAGGGTTACTCCTTAATATTCAACCTCCTGAGTCATACCTAACTATGTTTCGAATAGTCTGGGAACTTTCAGTTTGTCCAGTTCTTCCTTCTTCGTGAAGGCCACAAGTGCAGTTTTACTAGGGTTGACCATGAGGTCTGCCTTTCTGCGCCAACCCTCTACTATCTTCATGGCTCGCTGTATCAAGTCTGAAATAATTTCAGGATGCTGCATCTCTACAAGAATGACGACATCATCTGGCATATCCTTGTGAGTAGATTCTAACATTGTTTAGTTTCTGCAGGAGTTCGTCAATAACCAGATCCTACAGCAGGGGGAAAGAACTACTTCCTGTGGGCATCCCCTAGAAAATGTCACCTCCATGCACAAGTGACACACAAGGAGCTCTCATTACGCCTTAAGCTTTATAAATGATTTATTCTGGCAACTTACGAAGCTAATTGGCTACATTAGAGCTTCGCTTGTCACTGAATTGCTTTTAAAGAGATTCGGTGGAATAAAATTACTGATAAAACTTTCTCGTTTAAATACAAGTCTGCTCTATCAAGGTATCTGATATATCGTTTTATTGATTTTTGAAAGGTCGAGTGAGATTTTTCTTACAAAAAGAAACTGCACATTTCTGAGTGACGTTTAAGCCTGTATATAACAATCACGCCACTGTTTCAAATCTTCGCTAATTCTCTATAGGCTATATATATTACTGAGTTTTGATTAATTTCAAAGCAAAATATCACAGCTTTTTCGAACTTCAAGCCAAACGCCAACTATTCCAGACCTTGAACACAGTATACAATGAAAACTATCTTTATATATACTGTATTCATGATTGATGTATGCTTGTGAACAGGCGTGTTATATAAAGCATTCATTTGGAGCTATATATGGATGTAGCTTTTCGCCTCAATGGAAATTCCTGTTGAACGACTCAACAACTCAACATCAGAGCTCCCTAACCTCTTTTTCGAATTTTTCCAACACACTTTGTGGGCGAAAATTGGAGGTTTGTATTATAATCATATATCATAGCTTATGTTCTATATAATGGCAAGGCAACGTTGGCTAGGTATGTACATACTCAAACATACTACAGAGAACATCGAGTTATAACTTCTCCCAAGAAACTACTTATACAGCACTTATACAGCCCTAATACAGCAACGAAAGAGTTGCAGAAGATTGTTTTTGTAGAATGGTGGCAAATATGCAGATCATCAAATCTGACAATTCAATGGGCTACAGCTATTTTAAATAATCTACAGTAGCAACTGTAAATTATGCAAATATTCGTGAAAAAAAAAGTGTTTATAGGATGGCACTTCAGACGCGTCGTGGTTCAATAAATGGGTTTGCCGAAAAAAAGGCAACAAAAGTATTATATTCGAATTGTTTCTTGGCTTCTCGGCTCCTGAAAGAATTAATTATAAGTGATTTCTCATAATTAATATATATTAATTTCATTCAGTGTAACTGTTTTTCTTTCTTCTATGAAAAATCTTTACCCTCAATTTGGGCAATTGTGTAGAAGGGCCTACAAATTTTGATAAAGGGTCCGTCCAGGGCAAGCTATATATACACCACTGTGCCAAAGTATTGATGATTATGTCCTAAAAATTTAGAATCTCAAATTGATCTTATGAATTTATTCCTTATATACACTCACCGGCAAAAAAAACCGGCCACCAAATAATTTAACCAAATTGGTTGCTCTGTAACTTTTTCAATTCTGGTCCGATTTTGGTGAAATTCCGACCAAATCGTAGATTCATGTTTCCAAATGTTAGCCCAAATACTATTTCCTAAGGAAATCTGATGACTCGATCATTATACGGGGAAAAACGAAATTAACTTTTTCACCCTTAACTTCTTAACGCCCTGTGGGAAAGATGAGTGGTTTAAGTTAGCTTCATTATGTTTTAGATTGAAGAGTGATCTCTTCTCTACATTATGGTTTTTTATTCACGTCGATAACCATTTTTTAAAGGAAGATACAAGTGTTTCAAGAGAGTATGGATTCTTAAAATTTTTATTTACAATAATTAAGGACCATTCTCCAACCTTCTGCTTCAATGCTTCATCATGCGTTTTAAATTAAAGTGGGATCCTCTTTTGTTCCTTCTTCATACAACGGTTCTTGAATAACGTCAATATCTCCTTTTTGAGAGAAGATACAAGTGTTTCAAGAAAGTATAGATTTTAAAAATTTTCAATAACAATAATTCAGAACCTATCTATGGGTGACCTCTAAAGGCTCATTCGCCTCTGCCCAGCCTTGTCAGATACTCTTCAAGAGCTACGATTCGCCCTTCAAGGAGAATTTCAGGCAATTCTTCAAGGCTACTTGAGTAATTTGATCAATTCGATGCCACTTCGGTTGAATGCTGTAATTCAATATCGAGGAGAGCATACTCGTCATTGACTACAGGCCTGCTTCTTGTTTGTTTTTAGTAATTGATTTTCCCGTAAGTGCTAATGAAGTAAGGTAAAGTTGTTAATCAATAAGTTCATGTAAATTCTGATTATTGTGGTAAAAAAAAGTTGAAAAACGCCATACTTCCTTAAAACACTCGTATCTTCTTTCAACAATAAGATATTGACGTGAATCAAAAACTTTTGTGTTTAGAAGAGATCACACTTCAATCCGAAACATAATGAAGCTATGTTCGATCACACAATTTTGCCACAGGGCGTTGAAAAGTATAGGGTGAAAGAGTAACTTATTTGGTTTTTCCCTGTATAATGATCAAGTCATCAGCTTTTCAGGAAAACTGATATTTAGGCTAACATTCCGGAACATGAATCTACAATTTAATCGGGATTTCACAAAAATCGGACAAGGATTAAAAAAGTTACAGGCTGAGGCAGATTTTTTGGTGGCCGGTTTATTTTGCCGGTGAGTGTAGTTTCACTCAAGTATAATATTCTCGAGTTCAAGTTCTAGGTGAATGTGAGTGAATTAATAATTAATCTCAACCACTCTCAGTCGTTTCTGTCTAGCTCTTCATTGTTCCATCTTGATACAGTTTTTATGGCTCAGTGGGCTGCGAAGGTCATCGTTTGAATTAATTCCTCTATGGATTGTTGGCTATGCGTTCACAGTATTCAACATTGTAGCAAGCCATGACTAATTCGATCTATGTGATGAGTTTGTCGTTTATCGCATCGATGGATATCTTTCAAGATTTATGGTCAACCGAACCTACCTATTATGCATACATTCTTCATTAATGTTTTAGGTTTGTGGAATGAAAACGAAACGAACATACTGGAAATACAAGCAACGATGTTAGCGACGAATCACGCGGCGCGATACAATTTCGATCGTGTTATGATGTATGGTACGATAAGTTCTATCTAAGTTGAAGCACACTCTGTGTTAGTAGTTTTTGCATGATGACTGTTCTGGTCATCTTGTCAGACGAGAAACGGAATAAAGAACCGTCAGCAGTCAGCACAGTCTAGATATAGGTCGCGTGCACGATGACCTACCCTGGAGTTAAAATAATGGAACACAACATCACTCTTCTGTGAATTATTGAAACACAACCTCACTTTTTCATTTGGTTTTAGAGGAATCAGAGTATTGAAATAGTTTTTCACAATATTATGGCAAACGAATCATATTTTTTTGTGCTGTTGTACAATGCACAAAAAATGCAGCGAGAGACGAAGGAATCCGGTTTGTACATTATGATTTAAAAGTAAGTATCTACCATAGTCACTCACATATAGTTTTCTTTTTTGAAATTTGGTAATTTTCTGATTTCTCATAGGAATTCCTTCTGCAATAGGAGCTAATAGAAATACTCGTGAAATTTCTAAAACAGGTTAGATTCATGCAAACAAACGGGAGGACTGGTCTGACATGCGGACGAAATATGAGCGTGTATGATGTAGATATTTTCAATCTATTAGCAGTATTAGCTTCTATTGCAGAAGTGGCAAATGAAATTCTAATAAGAAATGACATGTGAGATTACTATTCACCTGAAAAATCATATCTCTTCGTCTGTCGCTGCATTTATTGTGCATTATACAACAGCACAATGAGAAGGCATGCTTGAATTAATGAATAGCGCAAAAAACACGATTCGTATGCCAAAATAGTGTGCAAAACTATTTGAATCTGCAAACAAATAAAAAAAGTGAGGTAGTGTTTCAATGTTTTACAGGAAAGTGAGGTTGTGTTTCAAAATTTTACCTCCAGGGTCGGTCATCGTGCACGCGACCTATTGGTGGAGTCATTAACCTCATGAACAATTCGGCCACTTGGGACACAGTGCTGTGTCCGTTGCGGAACCCGAACTGGGTTACGAAGGGATCTTGCCAACTGAGCCATTTCATTTCTCCTCAAAATTTGCGTACGGATGACTTATGCAAGTATTATCAATGGATACTTATAATAATCATGCCATTCATTACAGAAGGCAACAATTTCTGATCCACCGATAAGCTAGACGATGAGTTTCTGTGACTCACTTGAGTTTGTATTGAATTTCTTTTCACAGTGAAATATGATGACTGCATTAGTAGGTTTATTCAACAATCAGCGAGTAACTATCGAATACGTATAAGGAAATATAAAATAAAGCAATAGCTATTTCATCAAGGGAGCAAAGGTATTCATTTCCTCCTGCGTGTGAAATTTGATGCCCGACTCGTATATAGCGGAGGGCGTTAAACACACATGGGAGGAAATAAACCTTTGCTTTCAAGATATATATATATATATATATATATATGATTTTATCCACGAACGAATAAATTATAGAGCGCCGTTCTTTATATTGTGCTTTAAGAGGTCAATCCCTCGAGACTCTATCCAAATCAATGTGATACATGATCTGAGGTTACATCAGTTTTTGAATCTAATTTGACATTGACACTTCTGTCACATTGAATTTGTTTATCGTGTAATTGTATTTTATCTACGGCCACTATAGAAAGTAGGCGAGAACACACGAGATACAGCCTCAGTATAAGTAGCTTTTTATGCACAGTAAGCACATCGCACAGTTTTCGTTTATTCCGCCAGTATAGGTATGTCATGATCGCGTAATCGCCGTCAACAGCGGATGACATAACTGTCAAGAATTATAATTCAGACTGTTCGTCCACTTCTCTTGATGTACAATATGCCAGTAGGTGAAGTACACTGAGAGAAACTGGATATTAAGAATATCTACCAGCTCTGATTATAATAAGCATTATAAAGAAATCTCCTATTCCTGATCATTTTATTATTACATCAGTATTCTCTCCATTCTGTAATTATTGAAATCGCTTTCTTAAACCATTTGTAATACCTTTGAATGGACATTTGCTTCCATCATATTGCAAGTGTGTTATGACATTATGAGAATTTTATAAATTCTAGTCTATTTAGATTTTTTTATCGACATAGCTCGTTCGCTGTGAATTATGCTTATTGGTGAATTCAGATTATGTTTGTCCCAATAATCATAGCTATTTGGGTTTCTAGCATTGTACGTTGACGAATAACTATAGCAATTCACATGTATGACGTTTATTAGACAATCATTCGACAATCGTAAATCGACTCATTTCGCTCTAGTTTTTCATTAGTTTTTGGGGCTGAAAGAAGCTACAGATCGCGTTCATTTTCACTTCTGTTCTCGGTCATAGGTGCCCGTGTTCAATTATTGTTCAATAGTTTCGATCGTCCGAATTGATAGAGCCGTGTCTTGTGGGTGAAGGTGTGTAATGTAGCAAAATTTTGTTTTTGTGCTGGCTGTGAATCGATCTGTGGAATACACCGTGCATTGCATTATTGCAATGAAAAAAGTATTCTCCATACCCACTTTTCACGGCCCAAAATTGGTTTATTTCAAAAACTAAATGAACGATGATATTCTGAATCAAAATATCTGGGTTTCTGTGAGGGAAGTTTTATTGACAATTCTCATTATAACTCCGTAGAAAGAGTAAATATAAGTATTCATTTTCTCATTTCTCAATAAAGTCGTCAGTATGTATACAGTATTCAACTTCTCATTTCTCAATAAATTCGTCAGTATGTATACAGATGATATTTCTCCGAAAAAATCGATGAGTAATGACAAAAATACTTCCAGAGAAACCCAGATATTTCAATTCAGAAACTAATCGTATTTTTTGTTTTTTGAAGAAAATAACTTCGGATCATGAAAAGTAAATCTGAATAGGATATTTATTCTCATTGCACTAATTCAAGGCACGGTTTCATAATGCATACCATCGAACAATGTTGATTAGATAACCTAATTACCACTGTTTGATGAATATACTAGAGTAGAAAAATATTGGGATAACTGTTGAAAATGAGCTATATTACAATTTCATTCAGATATCAGATAACTATAATAAGATGAAACGAATAACTGCGTTACTCCATGTTGGTTGTGCCAGTAATAAGAACAGACTGGTTTTATGACGATAGTCTGATAACCACTGTAGAGTGAATCAGTTACTACAACATTTATATAGAAATAATTCCTATTCGACACTCTGTGTTATCATAGAAACTAGAACAAGTTGTAGTTATTCAGCAGCGGTGTTTATACAAGTTTGCAAATTGAATATGCGGCCATAACTGCAAGCCACCCGGCTGCGTGCGTAACTTTTCCATTCGTGCGTAATAATATGCTTCTTGATTGATTGATTGACTGATCAATCAATATGCTTCTTGCAACACATATTACGTAATATACTATTATCATAATATTCTGTTAGTTCCGTGGTATAATGTGTCTAACCATGAGATACCTTCATGGGGAAATCATAATATATGTTACACTACACTGTTTTACCACTAACCAAACCGATTTTTTAAAAGGACAGTCTCGATGAAGTAATAGTAAGTGTTGAATCCGCGATTCAATATCTCCCTAATTCTTCAAAAGGATTTGCCAGAGAAGCGGTTAGGAAACAAATTTCCAAAAATGTAATCAATCATAAACATAACTCCCAACGGAAAACTCAAAATATTATCAAAGGATTGAAAGAAAAAGAATGTTTTTACTTAAAAGCCGATGAAGGTAATGAGGTTGTTATTTTGGATAAACAGGATTATTTTCAAAGGGTTGACAATCTCATTGAAGATGGTCCTTATAGGGAACTAACGAGAAATCCATTACATAAAATAGTCAGTCAAGTCAAATCAATTTTGAATAAATTTCCAAACCTTATTACTGCACATAACAAATATAAATTACAAATATCTAACCCAAGTGTACCGAGACTATATTGTTTACCAAAAATACACAAACCCGGTAAGAAAATGAGGCCAATTGTATCCGCAATTGGGTCTCCTACTTACAATATTTCAAAGTGGTTGGTTGAAGTTTTCAAAACTTTGAATAATCCTTATAACAATCATTTGTGCTTCAAATTCGCTTGAATGTATCGAAAAGGTCAAAGGGTTGAATCTGACCGAAGGTGAAATCCTTATATCATTTGATGTTTCATCACTTTTCCCAAGTGTACCCATACCAACAACTTTGGAATATTTAAAGGAATTACTCGAATATAACAACCTAGATCCAGATAATATTAAAGAATTGGTTGATCTCACTAACCTCTGCATGAGCCAAAATATTTTTCAATATAAACAAGAATTTTTTGAACAACATGAAGGTACAGCTATGGGAAATTGTTTATCGCCTTTCCTGGCTGAACTGTTCATGAATCGATTTGAAGAGAATGCAAAAGAAAAATTCGAGTATTTCCCTAGGGTTTGGATTAGATATGTCGATGATATTTTTGCTATTTTTGATACAAAAACCATAGATATAGATAACTTTGTTTCAAAATTGAATAACTGCTTCCCCTCTATCAAATTCACTTTAGTAATGCGAAAATCAAGGCAAATTACCTTTCTTAGATGTCCTTGTGATCAAAAATAGCGAAAACAATTTAGAATTTGATGTCTTTAGAAAAGAAACTAACACATTTAGATACATACCTAATGACTCCAATCACTGTTTTCAGCACAAAATGGCAAGTTTAAATTTTCTAGTACACAGATTGATTTCATTTCCTCTGAGCAAAGAAAGATTCAATGCTGAAAGAAATGTTGTTTATAAAGTGGCTGGCGTCAATGGGTATGATATCAAAATAGTAGATAAATTAATACGTAGACATAAATTTAAGTTAACACTTCGATATTCTACGACTTTTCAAGCGGATGAAAAGAACTCTAGAAGAATCCCAATCCCGTACAATCCCAAGTATACGAAGGGACTTGATAAGGTTTTCAAAGACTTAGGTTTTGAAAGCGTTTATCAGTCTGGGTCAAAATTAGGCAATTTATCAGGCAATCCGAAAGATAAAGTGGACACACTTGAAAAGTCGGGAATATACGAAATAAGTTGTAATGATTGTGATAAAACAGATATAGGCCAAACCAGGCGACCCATAAAAACAAGATTCAAAGAACACATAGCCCATTTAAAATATGGCAGGTTAGATAAATCTTGTGTGGCCGAACATATGTTACTAACCTCAAATTAGTTAAGCAAGTTAATAACATTAGAAAACTATACGCATATGAAAGCTTAGAGATATTTAAGAATAGTAATAGAGTAATGAATAAAGATAATGGACCTATTCCATATAGCCCTCTATATAGTTTAGTGAAATAAAAATTAAAATTAACATGTGAACTCAACCATGACAAACATTAACTTGACGGTTAGTATTTTTCACAGTTGGGTGAACATATACCTAGTATATAAGCAGCACACTAGAATAGGATATTTAGTTTTAATCTTCTCCTGAAGATGCTAACATAGTTAGCGAAACACGTGTCGAGGCATTAAAAAATCGGTTTGGTTAGTGGTAAAACAGTGTAGTGTATTATCGTGCCAAAGGTTCCAGTCTTCGATATATAATATATGTTGCCTACATTCAGTGATCTTTGACAAAAAAAATGGAAGTGCCAATTCAAGAGTTCATCAGGGTTCAGGCTGGTCATTGACTGGACCACTAAATAGTACCCCCTCCGTCCCAGATGGTACGATCATTGTGTGTCACCATAATTTGGGGGATCCCTCTCGTTTCTTCCTGGGGAGCTGGAGACAGCCGTTAATTGGATTCTCGGAACACTGCACTGTAGCATTCTTTGGTAATACGAAAATGCGAGTGAGGTTAGCCAAACTTAAAACTGGTTGTTGGCCATTGACCGATTCGGCAATGACCGGTGGATGGTGGATGTGAAGAGGAGAGCCTCCTTTGTCGTATACAGGGTGTTTCTTAAGTACGTGGAAAATCTCTGGTAGTAGTCCATGCTCAAATTGGAGGTGATGAGATAATCAAGAGAACAAACTCAAAGTCTCGCTCCAAGTAAATTATAATCAAATCATATGTGCTACATGTTTCGACTCCTAGGAGTCATCATCAGGCTAAAATACAACACTTATAAATAGAAGAAGTTCCATCACTATTGGAAAATGGGTGACATACCTTGCTAGGTACACTGAAAGAACAGTTTGGTTATAATAAATAAATATGATTAACTGTTACCAAATCCGTTATTGAAATATGGCTTATTGAACGTTTGTTTGAAAAAAACAAATTATTTGTTCACACCCCCATGAATAAGCCTCGTGCATGGTTAAATTATGATTATTTCATGCAAATATTCATTTGTTAACTGAGAATATATATTTCTTCACCAACACCAAACAATATTTATTATTTCAAAATCTTTGTTTTTAGTAACCAAATATTCATACATAAGTACAGCATGAAAAGAAACCTTTCATTGATAATGAATAAATATTTTGTTTGCTGTTATAATTATGTCTTCATTTCAGAGAATTGCTTATTGATTTATTAAATCTCCTGATGTATTATCACCACTCGTGGATCTCTCCGAGGGGGTGTTTCTAAGCCTTATATCAATTACAAATTTAGTAACAGTTATCGAATATTATTTATATAAGTATATATAACCAAACTCATCAGCTCTCAGCTATGATGGCATACACACGTTTCCATGTACATATATATTACTTTCTTTCAAATTCATGCAAAGCAAATGATATTAGAAAATACTCATGCATACTACATAGGTATTCGCACCTACTCACGTTCAAAATGTTCCAATATCGATTGATTAGCACCACATGCACGCACTGTTTTTTTTAAACTTACTAGATGTTGTAAAATAGATGCACCTCGCGGGATGCACTGATAGTCGTCTGCCATTTTTTTTCATATGTGATGTCGTATGAAATTATATATGAAATTATCCCAAGAAGCTAATTGTAGACGTAAATATACATGTCCAGATGTAAACAAACACTCACTGTCATATAAGGAATTGAACTAATATAACCATCACACTTCATAACTTTCGCGTTGGTCGAAATCACAGGTAAAACAGGAACGATTTCACAAAGATGCACACGGTATCTAAGATGGAAGCTAGACTAAAATGATGGCCCATGCGCATGACAGTTTTTTAATTATAACCAAATGAATTGTTATAATTACCAAACGAAGAATAAAATGAAATATCCATTGTTATCCTTCATATTACGAATATTTATAATAAACAAATGTATATCATAATGAATAAACACATACATTTATCAACAGACACTGTATCATTGTTAATTATCACCAAATCACATTATAATTATAAATTCATCCTATTGATTTTCACTCCATGAATCTGCGTAATAGATGAATTTTTAATTATTAAAAAATGTTGTTCACAATGAACAAATATGACAGTAATAAATCATTTATTGTTTATAAATAAAGCATAAAAACAGATACGATTTTGATGAATAAGCCTTTTCAATTATGAATATGGCTAATTAATTATAAACAAATTTGACGTTAACAAATATTTGATAATTATTACTGAGATTTTTCTTTCGGTGTAGGAGGAGACAAGAAACTATAAAATTGACGACATAGTTCGTAAGGGTTTTAGGCCCCAAATATTTTTAAAAAACATTTTTGAATTTTGGTTTTTTGAACCCCCAAATAAACATTTTTCCTAAGATGCTTCTTTTTGGATCAAATAAACATAGTATACAGAAAATGGCGTGAGTATTAAGTGAACAAACCGACAGACTACTTGATTTGAAAGATAAAAATGGTAGATAAAAATTATTTTTCGACAAACAAGTGACAAATGTCATCTATCAAAAACACAAAACATTGAAGTTGACTTAATGGGCCATACATCAAAGTTCATAACAAACAAGAAAATGTGTCTAGAGTGACTAAGTCGGGTATTTAAAATTGTGTTTTTTGAATTAGGAATGACAACGTTAAACAAAAGGATTGCCAATGCAACCAATGAATGGAGAGGAAGATTACAAAATGGAATTGAAAGTGGATAGGCAATCAAATCTAACTTCATTAAGACAAACAGTTGAATTTGAATGGGCAGATCTATTGATTTCTAAAATTTCCAGAAGGTTAAGCTTTTTTCCTTTAGGATGAACATGTAGGACTTCAAAATCTTCTACTATATTATCTTCGTGTTTATTCTCGAGAACATGGTTTGCGAAAGAAGATGTAGTGTTGATAATATTATCAGAGTTGATATATTTGTCAATTGTCTTTTTATGTTCTGCTATCCTGGTGGAAAAATCTCTCCCTGTCTGACCAACGTATTCTGCATTGCAATCAGAGCATTTGATCTTGTAAACGCCTGACTTAGAATGTGCAGGGTTTTTATCTTTGCTATTTACAAAAATGGAACCTAAACTATTATTGGTTTTGAAAGATAAAGAAATGTTATGTTGTGCAAAGATTTTTGAAAATTTGAGGGAATGTGGGCCAAAATAGGACATAGATCTGTATATCCTGTTGGATTTTTCGATTGATGGCAGAAGCTGTTAATAAATTTTGATTGGTGTTTACAAAAAAGTTTGTTTATTAAATTTAGTGGAAAACCGTTATTATGTGCAATTTGTTTTATTATGTTGAGTTCATTATTAAAAGAACTTACTGAAAGAGGTGAATTGAAGAGTCTATGAAACATACTATGAAAACTAGCAAATTTCTGTTGATAGGGGTGATTGGAGCTGAACGGTATAGTTGTGTCTGTATGGATGGGCTTTCTGTAGATGTCGAAAGTGAGGTTGTTGTGAGATCTATTAATCTTTAAGTCCAAAAAGGAGATAGAACCGTTATCTTCAACTTCCATGGTGAATTTGATATTGGGGTGTAAATTGTTGAGAAAAAGCAAGAAATCATTAAGCATAGTACCATCGCCATCAAACAAAACTATAGAATCATCAACGTATCTGTAATAGAACTTAACATTATTTTGAAAAATGGGGTTTTTTGAAATTCTTTTTCTAGATTGCTCATGAAAATTTCGGCAAGTAGGGGGGATAAATTACAACCCATAGCTAGACCTTCTGTTTGACTATAAATTTTGTCATTGAACTTGAAAAAATTCTATTCAAGGACAATGCTAAGTAATGTGCATAAATTGAGTGTATGATGGAGGAAAGTTCGTATGAACATAGGTCTGGAAGTTATCCGTTTCTGAGATACAGAGTGTCAAAGTTAAATTCTTATTTCCATTTTTCGTTGATATAAAATAATTGTGATATTGTAATGAAATTTGGTATCTATGGGTATTTTTCAATGACAATATCAAATTTTATGTTAGTTCGTCTCTTTTGTGAGGGTGGCACCATCTACATGTCTTTTGAGTCTTCTGAAAAGTCATAACTTTTTTGTGCGTACCTGTATAACGTTTTATTGTAGAAAAATAGATTTCTAGAACAGTTTCGTGTTAAAAATATATTCCTGGTAAAAGGTCACTGCGAAAAATACCCCTAGATACCAAATTTTATTCCTATATCACAATAATTATTTTGATATTTATGAACAAAAAACAAAAATGAGAATTCAACTTTGACACTCTGTATCTCAGAAACGCAGTGGCAGATCTAACATGAAGCAAAGGACGCACTCTGCGTCGGGCCCCCAGAGCTAAGTGGCCCCCAAACAAACGAATTCTAAAGGCATCGATGAAAATGAATAAAAAAAATGTACTTGAATGTAAATGAATATAAAGAAATCGAAAATGAAATTTTGAAAGAGACAGCAACGTTGTATACCTCTAGGCCTTCAATTTAGTTTTAGTTCTCTGAATATAATAAATTATTTTTTGAGTTTGCATATTTATAATAAGTTTGACGTTCCTTTCTTGTGTTCATGAATTGAATATTCTATTCTTTGATCTTTTTGTATATGTGAAGACTACTACTATGTTGTATTTCTTTTTGATTAGATGGAGAGTACCAGAATTTTCTCAAATAATTTTTTCGTTCAACTTCGTTTTTATATTGTCTGACATGCTCTCAACATACTCGTCTTTTAACAGTGCCGGATTTATACTCCCTTACGCCGGGGGCTAACTTTTACGATGCCGCCGCGCCGCCGCCAAATATCAAATTTCAATTGTCAGTTTCAAAATTCAAATAATCCTTTCACTGTTTTTTTACAGCATATAACAATAACATGAAATCATTATATTATATTTACTTCACACGTTAAACATAACAACAAACAACAACTTTTTTTTTCAGATGAATACTAAAATACTTTTCTTCAGTTTTTTGATGCAAAGTCGTCAATGGCATCATTCAAATTCAGATTTAATAACATGTCACTGTTAATACTCGAAATTGATGAGATATTCAATGTATCCTCTACCATGGAGTTCCTAAGGTAGTTTTTCACTCTTTTCAAAGTTGAGAATGATCATCAGGGATAGTGAAAAAATTCTCAGTAATTGCCAATATTCAATGAATAAAGAATTTGTTGTGATTATCCCTGAAACAACGCTTAGTCGTGTTCATATTTCGCTCATCTATTTTTGAGATTCTAACTCTTCTTTTTCGCGTATTGAATGTCAAAATATATAGAACTTACCATCCCCGTCTTGAGATCGTGAAGTTCCCGGAGACGGTTCTGTCGGTTCTAATTCTGTCTCATTCGAATTTAGAAAAAAATGTTTTTATTTTAGGGCTTTTCTTGACAGCTTCGTCTAACTGCTTCTGTTTATTGATCTTCTGAATGCACACCTTCTGTTTCACTCATTTTTTCAAACTTCAGTTCCAGTTTATTATTAGTACCATTACCAACAATACCAACGACAACCTATTGAATACTGAACTCTGATTTTTTGTTGTTGTTGAGCTTTTGTATTGTAGCGTCCAATACACAGCTGACGCTAGATTAGTGCATGTTATGATTTTCACAAAAACAGTATCTCAAACAAGTCCTTCCGATGAGGTGCCGACTGCCAGCGGTAGCTAATTCCGTGTTTGCTTCAAAAGGCGACTAAAGAGGCGGCATATAAAGAGCAAGAAGCAATATAATATATTTGACACCTCGTCGGCGACGACTGTATAACTGCTTGCTTTTTCTCTTTTCTCTACCGCCCCTTGAAATTCACCGCCAGGGGCTGATAGTCCCATAGCCCCCCCCCCCCTAAATCTGGCACTGTCTTTTAATTGCATTTGCTTTTACATTTGACTGTAGGAGACTTCAAAAATAAAAATAACTTTCGTACACCAGCTCACACCTTCAACATCACAAGAAAAATACCTGAAAAAGCATGACAGGGCCCCAAAAAATTTTTCGCGTCGGGCCCCGAAGGTCCTAGGTCCGCCACTGCAGAAACGAATAACTTCCGGACATATATTCATACGAACCTTTCCTCTTATTTTGACGTCAGGAACATGCTCCTGAATTTTCTACACGTACTTAGGAAACACCCTGTATGTTTCAGCAGAGATAAACTTGTTCTTTCCGAAAATTAAAGGGGTGTTGCTCATCGTACGCAAACCTTTTCATTACGCGTCATAAAAACTAATTTAGCTGTCCGTGGCCAACCATTGCGGATAATTTATCAACACGCCGAGAGAAAAATTGAACGAAATGATATTCAAATTATACATGTAGGATGTGATGACTGATGACGAGTTGTTTAAATTATTTTGCATAGAAGTATGGTAAATTGTTGTGATCGTTGTGGATTTACATGATCTGGCAATATCAATGACAAGAGAAGAGAAGATAGGCTGTTACATATTAGATTACAGTTTGTGTATACAGTTTGACCAAAGATAAGGTTGTACAACACGGATATCTCGGAAATGGGAGGTGATACGAATTCGGCTAGATGGGATAAAAGTAACGCATTCAGAGGTTCATACCAACGCCTTTCGAAAATTTTCAAAATTATCTTCAGTTTTTCAGTTATATCGAAAAAAGTGAGTTTTTGGAAGATCTATATTTCATTTTTCTCTCCGATATTATTAGAGATACAAAAAAACTTCCATAGCAACTTTTGATTTAATCAATGACACTTTATAGTTGGTATAATTAGATTTAACGTGGTCCTGTAACCACATAATATACATCATCAGTATTGTATATACCTTTACTTAAAATGAAAAAAATTTATATATATATATTATTTCATCAACATTGTCGAAACATCATTCAGAATAATAGAAGGTAGTTTAAGTATAAAATATACCCGAATAAGGAGAAACATTTTCCTAAAATGTAAAAATTCAAATGAACCTAAGAATAACCTATTTCCTGTATGACTGTTAGTTGTTGAGTCGGATACGATGAAAAAATTTGAGTGAATCTGGCGATATTTTTCGAAATTGAAAGAATGAATCAGTATCCCATTCTTCAAAAATATTTCGGCAGCATCTAACAGTATCCAACATTCTTTTTCTCCTGCTTTTCCTACTGTTACTATTTTAAGATAATTTGCAACAAACTTAGAACATGTAACTGAATAGTTCATAATATAATAATGTCATCGAGTTTTCAGTCTGGGAGGAATTCAATTTTCAATTTTGAGGCATGTGACCACAAAACCCAAGAAAATTTTCGAATGCGGCGCATCTTCACCGTACAAAATTTTGTTTGAGTTCTTGATCCCCTTCCTGGTAAACACTGAAATGGAGTTGTTGTCACTCTGAAGTGTTGAGATTTTAGACGGCGAGGAGAAACCAACTTGCTCGATGTGTAGAGAGAAAAGAAAATGTTTGAAGTCATTATTCATCCACAAGTTCCCAAAAATGTCAGTTATACATCTGAAACGTTTCTCGCAGACTGAAGAGTTCAGTGAGAAACTAAACACATTTGTCGACTTCCCCTTGATCGGCTTGGACATGAGCCCCTATGCAGCTAAAGATATCGTACCATGTCCTTACAATCTGTACGCTATCTCAAACCACAGCGGTACCACCTACAGCGGACACTACACAGCCTACTGCAGACATATATAAACGAAAATTTGGCACGAGTACAATGATTTCCTGGTTTCTTTAATTTCGTCGAATTCTCTCGTCAGTGGGGATGCTTATATTCTTTTTTACCAACAAGAGGCTCAACCCAAATACGAACAACGTGATGGTGACTCTGTGAAGAGCTACTGCTCCGTAGCTGATCCCGATAGCACCCTTCGTACTGTCCACTATTCCGCTGATAACCACGACACCCAGCGAGCACAAATACATCTCAGAGATGTTGAAAGTACGAGATTTTTTGTTTTTTTATTTGTTCTATCCGTCATTCGGTTGCCCCCTTACGAGCAACCCTCAAAAGTCTTCGAAAGTCTTGTGCGAGCAAGGAATGACGGGGGCCTTACCTTTTAACGTGTGATCCCAAACACTTTCTTGGGCCATCAGAAAAATTTCTGCAGTCGACGGGGATCGAACCGACGACCGGCAAGCGAATGCGAATTAGAATATAGACACTCTGTCCGCACGGCTACCTGGCCAGATGTTGAGACATAGAACTTCCACTGCGATATGTTCTGTTTATACAGGAATAGAACTTTCATAGAACAGCCAATGTCCGCCGCAGGCGTCGTTTAAAAAGATATCCTTGAAATGTCACAAAAATACATTTTCCCTGGTTTTTTTGATAGACTTTTTATGGACATAACATAACCTTTCCCAAGCGTTTCGCGCACATTCATTCGCTGCAAATAAAACATTCCTGGTGGATATATATTTAAGAAGAAGAGAATAAAATTAAAAAAAGCTCTTCCCCGCTGGGGAACCTACTCTATAGAGATTGAATTTTTACAATCCTAGCACCTTGTCCACTGAGCCATGGGAACCGTATTGATAAATGGTATGAATAGAAAGATGTCAACATGCACTTAGTAAGATAATAGTTATTTATGCAACAAGTGCAAAAAGTGAATGTTAATTGCCGAGTTGGACAACACGTCGAGTGCAATAAACAATTTTTGCACGAGTTGCATACAACATTTTTTCTACGTTCTTGCAAAAAGCAAAAAATGATTTATTGAGGTGCGGCACTAGGTGTAGGAAAATGAAAAACGCTACTTGAATACTTTATTATAAATATCGATTTTCATTGAAACAGGAACTAATACGTTACGAACAATTCAACTCAAACTTTATTTTTACCCTCAATGTTGAAAGTGAATGAACAATTGGTGCAATTTTGAATATGAATATATGACGTTTCTATAACCACAGTTGCAATATAAAAAATGTTTGTCATGATGACAGCACGTTAAAGTAGAATGACGGATGAGTGCAATAAAAACTTTATTGCACTAAGTGCAATGAAGAACTTCTTTCTCCACTAAATATAGTTCAATAAAGTTCTGCTTTTTGCATGAATGTAGAAAATAATTATTAGCATTGAGGCTGAGAATAATAAGAGTGAGTCAGAAGAAACATTATAAATATTGATACAAGAATAACATCCATATCATATTTTGATACGATTCTGTATGTCGAATTGAATGTTCATGGAATATTTGTTGCCAGGATGAACATATGATCATTCTGAGCAAAACAGAACACGTTGACGTTGACGTTGTGACGTGAGCATGAGAAATTGTGGTGGGACAAACAAAGAAATGGCTCAGAACAACAAAAACAATAATTTCAATATCCTTCAAAGACCTCTTTGGGAAGTTATATTACGTCTCAAAAACACATCCGCTTGCCAATATTTTTAAAAGATCCCAAAACATCCCAAGGATACCTCTCAGTAGGCACACAAAGAAATGCCACAGAAGAACAAAAACAATACTCAAATATCCTACGAAGACCTCTTTGGGAAGTTATGTTTCGTCTCAAAAATACATCCTCATGCCAATATTTTTAAAACATCCCAAAACATCCCAGGGATACCTCTCAGTAGGCACACAAAGAAATTTCACAGAAGAACAAAAACAATACTTTAATATCCTTCAAAGACCTCTTTGGGAAGTCATATAACGTCTCAAAAATACATCCTTATGCCAACATTTTCAAAACATCACAAAACATCCCAGGGATGTTTGTGCTCGCTGGGCATGTTCAACACAGTCGTGGAGAAGCATGAAACTCCAGTTTAGCTAGCTCCAGCTGCACACTCTGCCCCAGTAGAGAATGTATACTCTGCCCCAGGACTGAATGTATACTCTGCCCCAGTACAGAATGCCCCACTTGCACATGCTTGCTCCAGTACGTGCAGCCCAGTATGTGCACGCTGCCCCAGCCGTTCCTTCTGCCCCAGCTCACTTGTGGAGTGAATGAAGTGGAAATCCATTCTTTATTTATTATGTTATGTTTATATGTTTATTCAATTTGGAATATATTAGTTGTTTTTTGTTGAATGAAGAAAAAAATTCTTGTTTTCAATTCGAAGGCCTTTGACTTTGAACCCACAAAAAAATTCAGCCTGCGACGCATTTTTCACATTAAACTAATTTTGATCTTCTTGAGTTCCTTGACCCCGCCTGGTATTTACTTAAATGACGCCCCTGGAAGAAATACCATCAGTTCCACTTATTTCTGATCATTCAGTGACAAATTTGATGGAGTAGTTATTTATAACTGAAAAGTAAAAACAAATATTCCATAAAATATCCAATGCAGTGCTTCAAATTGTTTTATGTCGATGGATTTGAACACGAATTACCTTGATTACTAAATAGTAGGAGAGCCAGCTGCATGCTATCCATGGTGTGACATCCAGATTTTGCTTCGCTATCCATGGTTACATCGTTGAAAACATCAACGCTGATAGACCAATCAAAATTGAAAGACAGCTAATGCTCTTGCGATAAGCACACGTTGTCTCTTGCTTGTGATTGGTCAGACTATGTGATGAGTGAAATAGTCAATAGAAATTTCATCTCGAAACAGTGGAAATCATGATTTCTTTAACGTAAATGAATCGTGAAAGTGAGTTTGTTTTATTTCCAATAAGACAACTAGACATGCCATGCTTCAACTGAGACGTTTTTTTTTAAATCTTAATAAACATAAGTATTTCAATTAACTGTTCTTTATTATATTTTCTCTCGGGTTCGCTGCAAATTTTTCCATTACTTTACTTTACTTTACAAAATTCCGATGTACGCTCATCAAGCATAATCCAGTCAGCCTTGTCTCACCCATAGTGCTCCTTAGCCAGAATGTAACAAACAATGTTGCCAGCTGCTGAAGATGATATGTCGCCAAAAGTTAGGAAAAAAACCGCTAGAAGTCGTCAAAGCGAGCGAAGCTAGCAGAAAGCCCGCCGCAGGCGAAATTTTTGGAAATTTAGCAACTTTTTTTCGTGATTTAGCGACATTTTTTATCATATTTCATCATTTTCAGTTAGTTTATATCATCAGATAAAAAATCGTAGAAAACTTTATTTATTCAGATTCTGTTTAGAATGAAAAAATAACAAAACAAAATGAATATAGGTGAATTTTCTTATACCTATAGGTAGGCACATTGGTCAATCACAACATACATGTCACACGTTCATAAACCTGTCAAACCATAACCATGTATCAACTAATATTTCTAGTTCAACATCATACAGATCTGCGACTTCATCGCAAATAAAATATTCGTTCACAAGCATCACAAGTTTTCAAACCATATCGAATATAAACGGGTATACGGGTACCATAGCAAACAGCGTTGCCAGATACCGCGATTTATCGCAATTTAGGTTACTTTTTTTGTTGGTTCTTGCGATCAAATTATGTTCTTTGCGACAAGCGACTTATTTAAGCTATTTATGAACTTGTAATCAGAACTGATATAAAAACACAATACTTCAACAAAAAGATTTAAAATCTTTCTTTATGAAACATCATTATTTTGCTCAATCATGATTAAGATACAAAAGTTTCAGTATTCGGAAAAAAGTCAAGTGGCAGGATGACTTCTAGGGGGGGGGCAGCTGCCCCCCCTGCCCCTCGCTGGGTACGCCCTTATTTTCCATACTTCTCATCGAAACCATGAAACCAAGGACTATTTCGATTACCCACAAAATATCCTATTTCAAGGTTATGGAGAGTCCCCTTTTTTATCCTTTGGATCGCAAGGAAACTAATCAGTTTATGTTAAGTAGGCACTAAACTATATTCATATATTATAAGTAAGATGCAAAATAAGAGATGATTTACACTTAATAACAGAATGATTATTGATTTCATCTATAGTTGGCATTGGACCTTTAAAAGTTTCAAATTCTAAAGCATTTAACCTTGAACAAAAATTTCTAGTGCGGCACATTTTCAGTAGCCCTACTCTACCCCCTCTTCTGGCATCCATTGGAGATAACAAAACTTATAGAATATATATTATAACATAACAAGCTGGTGCAAGGTATACTTGGGTCCTAAAACAGGTATAGAGTAATATGAACTAATTACACAGCCAAATTGGATGCGGCATATAAACGGAGACTTTATCTGAAGGCGAAGAAAAAGGTGGAGGGAAAATCTATCATTTCCAGTTTTAAATTGACTTTACGTTTGTTTGTCTATTTTTTCGTTGATTGCTGTCAAAAGTGCATCCAGATTAATTAGAATTCTGCTTGAATTTAAACCACCCTGCAAGCTCATTTGATAAAATGAATGTGTTCTTCGGTAATGAATTAGGTGTATCACCACTAGCAAAGAATTCGGTATCTTCTCAGATATATCTTCTTAGGTAGACTGCAGTGATGAATAGTCACATAAAGTTGGTGATTCTATTCGCATTATCGGCATTTCCAATTACTCCACATAGCCTATCCCATACTCCATCAGAGTAGGCCAAGTCTCAAGTGTAACCGTTCGTTGTCAATCGATGTTTCAACAAATGACTGCTGTTACATACGGCACGAATGTGAAACTATGAGGAAGAACCTCGCTTTACGGCTTAACCTCTCCCAATATATTAGTCCACATTACAGTCACCTTTGTGTTCGATAATGACCGAACCGCAAAAATATCGAAATTAACAGTTAGGCACTAATATTGCATCACACTGCATCGGCGTCTCCATTTATGGCTGAAATTTTATGCTTCTCTTCATTAGTGGTATTCCAGCTAAGTATCACGTTCCTGCGGAACATAAACGTAATAGATTCACTATAGAAGAATAATTAATAAAAGCATTAGGAATCATTTAACGCCTTCATGAACTGAATCGACCTGAGATCATCAAGAAAAATGTTTATGTGAACTTTTACAGAATTCTTGACTACACCAGTTTCATTTCAGCAATCAACAATTATTCTATTTTATTTGATTGCGAATAGCTAATTATTATACTTGTTATTTACTGGCATAAGTACTGTACTGTACAGGGTCTTAACAATGACGGCTGAATATCTAGATTGTCTGACGGGTGTCTTGACGTTGACATTTTGACATTGTGGGCGGACGGATCATTCAACATGTAGGCCTCCTATTCGTAGCCGATTTCGTGAGCGAAAGAGACTATAGCCTTCTAATCGATAATAGGGCAGGAAGGAAATCTTACAGCCAACTCCACCATCCTGTAAGATTTTCTTCCTGTCCTATTATCTTCACTCCACTGCAAGATGAATCAACTCAGATGGTTCTGAACGATACCCTTTTCACAATCTCTTGGTTCAAAACGATGTTCCCGAGATGCGTTTCCCGTATTGCTGCTATTGCTGGGGTGAGGGTGAGGGTGAGGATGTGAGTAGCTGACTCCTAATCTTCCAGGCACCATCTACATTCAGTTTCATCAGTGATAGTCATAATGTTGAGGTGCCTGTTTAGATCCCATTGCCCCGTGAAGAGCCCTACCACTATTCTGATTTCTCTAGTGCTCAATGTGAGTAAAGTTTGGTTCTTCTGATAGAAGGGCTTTCGATGAGGAGTTTTGATTGTCTCATGCCAGGTGTCCCTTTCCATATACATCTTGGAATTTTGCTTCCAGGATATTCATCATGTTGAGACTTAGATTGGTTCTGGTCCAATCGCTGAGCTATTTGCTCCTTGTTCAGCCTGGTGGTCGGCCCTTTCATTCCCGGGTAATCCGTTATGACCAGGGACCCAAAGAAGTTACATCTGGTTGGATGTGGATAACCTTTGCAGCTCATCAATGCAGTCCGACACCAACAGCGAACTGACCCTTTATAATGAGAAGGCCTTGATCGCCGCCTGGCTATCGGAGCATATGGTGATTTGCTCTGTTGATATTTTTTCTAACACAGCTAGGCGTGTATGGCAAAAACCTCCGCCTGACATACTGTAGCAAAAATCCCCAGGGAGTAACTGAATTCCACTTTTGAAGATTGGTCTTAAACCCCTAGCTCCTGCTGATCCACCTATATTAGAGCCATTTGTGTACCAAATGATTCCAGTGGTAGAGATCAGGGGTGCCCAAACTAGTTCCAGTCCTACCTTCTTGGGATAATCGACTGAGGCCTTTTTCTGAATCTAATGACAGGAATAGAACTGTAGTAGTAGAAGGGGCATTTCTTCATCGTCCATTTCCATAATCAAGAATGTCCATACGTTTCCTCGCTCCACCATTGGTTGGAGCTTTTCAGGCGAGTGATGGCTTTGCATGCCTCGTGTTCAATGAAGAGGTACAGGGGAGGCAGACCTATAAGTGTATCCAGTGCCCTTGTGGGTGCCGACTTCATTTCCTTCGTTATGGCAAGGCAGGCAAGTCGTTGTACTCTGTCTATTTGAGTTTTTCGATTTGCCGGATGCTGTACCTTGCGATGGCTCAGTACGTGATTATTGTTCTTTTGAGAAACATGTAGATCCAGTGAAGAATCTTGGGACTAAAGCCCCACGTACTTCTGCATGCCCAGAACGAGGCTGTGCTTTTCAGAACTTTATGTTCGTCCCAGTTCAGCTTGGAGTCTAAGATGACCCCAAGGTACTTGAATGAACCTTTGTATTGCAGGGACCTGCCGAAAGCTTGGACCTTTGGAAGGTTTCTTGCCTTGCTTTTGCTAGTGAAGAGTACTATAGTTCCACCTTTTCAGGGTTCACACTCAGCTCAAATGTAATAAGGCACCATTCATCCACCCCGTTAAGTGCCCTTTGTATAGTACCTCTCACGAGCCCGAACCTCTGGCCATCGCCAGGCTTAGGCCTGAGTGTAGTATCCCAGACCTTTTATTTCTGATAGGAGACCATCCACCACGAGGCACCATAACAAAGGAGATAGGACTCGCTACAGCTACTTCAGAGGGTTGCTTTAGATAGTCTTCGGGAAAGCAGGGCGTGAATCCAGCATGTTATGGATGGAGCCACACACCTCTCCCTTATTGCCTGACATATGCAGTCAAATGACGTGTTGTCAAATGTTCCTTCTATATCGATGAACAGGATCTTTGACGATGAGCAGAACTGAGTCGATATGTAGAGGTATATGCGAAACTAGTACACTACTGAGCTAGTTTCCTGAAATTCTTCATAGGAGGGATTTCCAAAGTGCTCATCAAAACTAGAATATGTTTATTATACTTCTTCGGATTCACCTTATTCTCATAGGTAATATCACAATGGTCGTTCTCGCTTGCCAAACACCACACAACTCGGTTTTGCGTTATTTTTCTCCGAACATTGACGAACAAAGCAGCTCACGAACAACGCAGTCTATAGTCTCCTTTACGGGGTTCACAAGGCAGCAAGCGAACAAATCAAGGCGGCTGACTTCGTATTCCGTATGGAGTCGAAATAGAGATGAGAGCGAAAAAAAGGTGCCACGATATCCTCGCGTATCAAATCATAATATGCTCGCATCACGTGTATGATTTGATCGGCTTCGCTGAACGCGAGCGAAATGAGCGATTCATTGAAATTAGCCAGAGGTAGCTCTGGCTATTTCGTCCTCAGGAACCAGGTGTTATCAATAAAGTGACATGAAATGAGTAAATTTACTTGATAATGTTTGCGAAATAGCATTTAATCATTTTCATCATAAGTTGACTGAGCTTATCTTCTTTTTCGTCAATTGTGGGAAACATATTTCACTCATAGGAGTTCCTACTCATAAAAAAGTACCACTTTACACACTTGTTACATAAATATCTATTTCTAAATAGAAACTAGGCAAACCTAATATTTTCAAGATCAGAATCAATGAGACCTATAGCTATCTACATTTTTGAAAATTTTTCAGAAATATCCTACAGGGTGCCCCAAAGTCGAAGCCAGATTTTCCTTTTTGAAAAATTCGAAAACTCATTTTATTCAAATAGTAGGTAATCATCCTTTCTCCCTTCACCAGTGGATTTCGCGCTGGAAAGTAAGGAGGATGATACTGATTAATATCGCAAATAGAAATCAAATATACAGGGATTTGAAATATTTAAACCTCATGAACATTGCAGATGATACCGATGCACTGATGTACGTAATAAATCGTATCAATTTTTCAGTCGATACCCATCTCTACTTAATTAGCACATGACATTGACAGCTCACGTATGATTTGTGACCTTTTTAGAATTAATTAATTAATTAATCTTATATATTTGGTTCACGTTTGGGTTAATAATGAATTTTTCGAGTTGATTCGGCCGTCACCTACTTGATGGAAAATGGAAAAATCTCGTACGACAGAGATAATATCACTTAATAATTCCATTAAGTTAATAGAAACTAACAGAATTATCGCTATAATCTCCCGTTGCATAAAAGCAACGTAAACAAAGAGGAGCTTCCTAATTGGTTGAAAATAACATTATGAAATTTTCAAAGTATAATTCATCAGCTTTCAATAATTTAGTCCCATTTATAGTTTGGCCGATAATATCGTCGTATTTTGGCTTGGGCTTGAGAAAGTATAGTAATCAAATACCTAATACATAAAACCATGACTCTTTATTCAAGAACGTGGCCTTCTTTTGTTATGGTGAATTTGTCACTGAATTCATCATGACTGTATCATTATAGTACAAATTCCTCCCTGAAATGTAGTCATTCTATAGGTTACCAATACAAAACCCAAAATGAATATGCGAGAGTAGGTATTTCCACGTGTTGTGTTCACTCTGTAATTCGAGATTTTGGACTACTCATGGAAGTGTCCTGGACGAATTGCATGAAGCACATACCGGAATAGTGAGAATGAAAGCACTTGCTCGTTCATTTGTTTGGTGGCCAAGAATAGATATAGATATTGAAGAAATAGCAAGGAGATGTCGTAGTTGTCAGTCTATGTTACACGAAAAAGTGAAGATTCAAAATCATTCTTGGGAACCTCCAAAGGAACCTTGGCAGCGAGTGCATATTGATTTTGCAGGACCCTTTCAAGGAACTTTTTTTCTTGTGATTTGTGATGCGTTTTCTAAATGGCCAGAAATATTCATGACAAATTCTTTGAACACTACAAAAACAATTTCGATTTTACGAAGTACTTTTGCACGTTTTGGATTGCCGGTGACACTGGTTAGTGATAATGGAGGAATATTTACATCACAAGAGTTTAAAAATTTTGTTAAAAGCAATGGAATAATACACAAATTTACGCCTCCATATCATCCAGCATCGAATGGTCAAGTCGAAAGATATGTAGGTACCATGAAAAATATATTGAAGAAAATGATGATGGACCCTGGAAATTTGGAACTGAAACTTCAAAATTTCCTGATACAATACCGGAAAACACCACACTCATCTACTAATAAGTCACCTGCACAGCTGATGTTTGGAAGAGGAATCAGGACAAAACTTGATTTGGTTAGATTCCAGAAACCTGTGGAAAGTTCTAATCAGAGTCCAAGAGTCCCAAATTTTACTGTGGGAGAAACTGTTCGTGTAAGGAACTACGACAGAAGAAGAAATTGCTCGTGGGAATTTGGAAAAATCGTCAAACAAGAAAGTAATTTAATTCATTTAATAGAAATTGAAGGGCGAATGATCAGGAGACATGTAAATCAAATAGCTTCGACAAAAGTTGTGGTTCCAACTACTTCGCAACCTCAATTCTGCTTCGTGCCAGGCACATCTTCTGAGATGAGTACCTACTGAAGATAATGGAACAAATCCACAACCTGCTCACGCTAATTCTTCTAGAACCTCAATCACTAATTTGGGAAATGATGAAAGCAGTTCTAATACTGGTAGGACTTCTGTAATCAGTAACTATGATGCAAACTCAGAGTCTTTTACTGCATCAAAAAATGAAGAGAGAATAAAGGAAACTGATAATTGGACAGAACCAGAATCTAGTGATCCATCTATACCATTGCGAAGAAGTACAAGACTGAAAAGGGAACCAGAAAGATTAAATCTATAAATTTATCAGGGAGGAATTGTTGTGTTCATTCTGTAATTCGAGATTTTGGACTACACATGTCATATTCTTGTCATTAAAGTTTTTCACTTAATGTCAGAACTTTCTATACAAAATACCCTTCTATAGAGCAGATACGTATCACCACGTTGAAAGTTTTAATAAGAAATTGAATAACCTTGTATACTCATCACCTTTGGATGGGTTGGTAAAAAATAGACCTCCCTTCGTTCACAAGAAGTAATAAAATTAATCATTCCTACTTTTCTTGAAACAATCGACTTCAATTTCTTACTTGAGCTCATCTTAATTGGTAATTACCCACATGGGATGATGCATTCGAGCCTGCATGCGAAAAAGCACAAATTTTAATATTTTCTCACCGACTGACCCTCTCCATCTACCACCTGCCACGTCAAATTGTCGATAAAGAAGTTACTGAAGTGCACTACCTTGTTTTCACTCTTATTTTATTGAAAGATATATCGAGAGTCATCAGTGTCATAGCCGTAATATGTCAGTCTGCATGGAAGTGGACCTGTATTATACAGAAAACTTTAATAAGGATAGTATCGAATAGTATGGTATAATCGGTCAGAAGATATTCAAAACATAAAAAGATAGCCATTGGATCAGAGCTTCTTTATGGATAACCAACAGGAAAGCGCAACAGAGCCGTATTATAAGGACAGTGGCCGACTTAGGCGGGTAGACAAACTTGGTGGGCGCCATTGATTCGTTCTTTACTGTCAAGTAATGATTATGATTTGACACTTTTTTGAATGTCATATAACAACAACAACATTATATGTTGGGTGCTGTACCCCATATGTGAGAACAGTATTCTAAAACTGGTCGTATCTGTGCTTTGCGGAATTAAAATCCAAGTTGGACCGGATATGATTTTCCCATGAAAGAGTATTGCTGATGGATATTACGAGCATAGATGTAGTGGTCATACAGTGGTCTTGCGATGGTCTTTATGGAGATATACGGATTTTATTCCATCATACTCCATTATTATATTCAACGAAACAATTGTGAATACATTTTTTTCAATAATTGCGTGGTTTTCAAATTATAAAGAACATTTCATTTATACCATTCCTGTATCCTGTATGTTTCCCTGTTCCCATATAATTTATTGCACATTTTATTCATTACTATACATCCAGCTGAAATGTTACGTAGTGTTTGCCACTGCAAGCAACATTGTTAATTTGGTGCATGACAGTGACTTTTTTTCAGATTTTTTTCCCAGTTTTGGATGAACGATGGCCTGAGGCTTCGATGCACTTCACAGGTCAATAAACCCGATGTATAAGGTATACAACACACTACGATACACGCAACATCGAAGGTGTGCACATAATATGCATAAACACACGCCCAAGTGTGGACTCTTCTTTCTTGAAGCACGTACGAACGACAAATACACTAATATTTTATGCAGGATGTAGTTTTATTCATCCATATATGAATACTCAAGTACCGTTTCGGTGATTCTTTCATTCAAACAGAATTAATTGAAAACAAAGGATTTTTTGCGTAGGTAATCCAGAAATTACGCGAGTGCGAAAACGAGGAAGCACATCGCACCCTTGCAACACAAGTGTCACAAGTCAAAATTGTTTTAGTGTTTAAAGAAACACGAAAAACCTTCACATTGTCTAAACCGAATCAAATTCTGAGTGAATTTTTTGATATCTAGATTATAATATATGCTTCAGGGAGGGGATACTGCTATAATGGCTCAATACTTTTTTTAGTTGTGTCAATTTTGCAATTTAATGAGAGTAGGTATACGAAATGAGAATATTTCGAATCATGTCATTTTTCATGATAGTTTATGTGCGTAGTGTCACTTTTGAATTACTCGAACAAGGAACACATGATTGGGTTTTTATCTTGAAAATTTCGAATGAGGATGAAAATAGTGGTTCACCTAACAAGTGCGGAAAGTGATACTTTTCCGAACGTGTAAGGTACACTATTTCTTCTACTAACGTGAGGAAAAAGTACAGATTTCTCTTTCCCGCACTCATTTGAGTGTTGAAAGTATTTTCGCACTAGTGCGGAAAAGTGACCATCAACACTAAAATGAGTGCGGATAAGTGGATTTTCCGCACGCTAGTAGAAAAAATAATTCTCATATTCATTATTACAGAGATTTCTACTGATAACCATTGCCTTCTCAAATATTGTCTTGAAAACTAATACCAGTTAAGAAATTGAAAACTGATTATAAAAATAAAAATAAATATCTCCAAACTTCATATTCTGGGAGAATACCTTTCCAAATTTCTCTATACAGGGTGATTCAAAAGTAAGCGGCATCCTTTCAGGAGCGTTTTCCTTGCATGAAAATAAGGCAAAAAGTTCTCATCAATAAGGGTCCGGAAATGCTTCCTAAGGAAGCTACGCCCTTTGAATAGGACACCTCAAAGACGATTTTTTCTCTATAACTTCAAAATCATTCACAATAAATTTTCGAAATATGGTGTACGGCATAAACATTTAATGGTACAGAAGACTGAATTCGAAATTTCAAAATTTCCTTCAGTGGCGTCACATGCGGGAAAGGGTAAGTGTAAAAACATATCCCTTCTTCTTTTGATATTCAAGTTATTGTGATTTACGCAAATCAGAAAGTTTTCAAAGTCGATTTTCTCCTAAATGGTATGTTCTATCAAAATTAACTAAGAGAACTTTTTTATACGTGAATACGTGAATTTTATAATTTCCAAACAAAATCACAATAACATTAATATCAAAAGAAGAAGGGATGTTTTTACACTTACTCTTCCCCGCATATGATGCCACTGAAGAAAATTTTGAAATTTCGAATTCAGAGTCTTATGTACCATCGAATGTTTATGCCGTACACCATATTTCGAAAATTAATTGTGTAGGATTTCGAAGTTATAGAGAAAAAATCGTCTTTGAGGTGTCATATTCAAAGGGGTGTAGCTCCCTTAGGAAGCATTTTCGGACCCTTATTAATAGGAACTATTTGCCTTATTTTCATGCAAGGAAAACGCTCCTGAAAGGATGCCGCTTACTTTTGAATCACCCGGTATACCCATCATAAAAAAGGTTTCACCAAATGTTAGTTGATATAATTTCGTTTTATCTCTTGGAACGCACGAAAGGGAATACGTATGATCGTGCGTATCTATATATAGGGAGGAAAGGAGTGGTAGGTATTGGAATTTTTCCTGAACTTTTGGATGTTATAAGGTATCTTGAATACTTTCATTGGCAAATAATTCCAAAGCTTTGCCGTCCTATAGACGGACGAGTTTTGGTATAGTGTTGTTCGACATATTCCAAGGTACGACAACAAATTTAAGAACATTTAACAAATTGTAACTTCTGGAACATTCAGATGCCATAACAAGTTGGATGTACCTACCTACTGAGAATACTGAGATCAATCATCCTACCAATCTTTGGTTAAGAAAATCCAAACTGAATGAAGAATAGCAGTTAGCAACTTCCAACCAAGATGTTTTCATAAAAGGAGATTGTAAAACAAGATATCTCGGTATACAATTTTTGTTCATCAATTCTTGCAAATCTCTTAAATGGCAATAAGTTATTCGCATAAATGCTGGAGTTGGATGAATCGATTCAAAATTCATTTTTATTTTTTTTAGATCTTCTTCTCTCAACCATGGCAATCGATCTAAACTATGTACTCATCAACATCAAATGATGTATAAAAAAGTTGTGAGGAGAATCCTTCTGAACTATAAGAACTTTCATTTTATTCCATTTTACCTTTAAAGCTGTTCCACACCATCTCATGACAACTGAATTCCGCCAGATGGCGATTGTATAGACAATATGAATAATCACATTTTGAAGTGTTAAGCTCCTCCCACATTCCCACAATCGGCAACAGAGGTACAACCATAGGGTACAACTGACCCTCCGAAGAGGTGATGTCAGGTATAGAAACTGATTTGCATAATCAGAGCGATAATTTCTAAAATTATTATTTATTCTAGTCTGCAAAACCAGATACTTTGGCTAAGCCTGAGAACTTTTATATTAGCGATTCAGGTATACAGGGTTTTTTTCTGAAAATATAGGCTCATTCATTGGCATTTCATATTATTTTTATTCAATTAATAAAAATGTTATAATAAGGGTATTAGTAAGTAATTATTATATGTATGTACATTCTGAAATTTTCATTCCTCTTGGTACCCTGGCATCAATGATCTCTGGAAGAATACATTCTCTGTAGAATTTTGTCAATTTTGGAGTCATTTCATTCCATATATCACAAGTAAGTATCATTTATAGTTATTATCAGCAGACATCTGAAAACTCTATAGCATGGAACTACCTTTTATCACAGCATGCTGTGCTTTTATATTCAAACCTTCCTGTTTCAAATCATTGACTGGCATCTCATAGATTTTTTGATAGCTTTTTTTGTTATTTCTGCATGTATCTATTGGTAGTGTTGTTGTCAATATTATATCCTTCAAAATGACACAAAACCGGAATCGATCAATCAAACTGTACCAACTCGAAATATTACACATCAAACGTACATTTCCACATGGATCAGCAGAAACGGCGCATAACTCAAAATATAACACTTTTGAAAATAATTGCCAGATGTTTCCTGTACGGAGGCAAGGGTTCAACATGGTTGAACTAAAAATGCGACATTTCTGCCGATCCGGTATCAACCGGTACTGAATCGTCAAAACCGTCAAAATGACACAAACGCCATCTCGCGAGCCATCATGAAATACATAATACAATTTTGATGGTTGATGGATTGAGGTGTCTTGGACCGGCTAGTGGCTAGTGGTTTTAACTCAAACTAGGAGATGTTTTAGCTGTGACACTTTTGTCGCAAAAGTGCGATGTGCCGTAAGGCTCATTCATTTGCGAGAGTGAACTTTTGAGCCAGCTTTCCAAAAGCGAGTGGCACCAAGTAACTCCCAGTAGTAAAAACTGGTATTTGCATGGTAATTGAGAAACGCTATCACCTAATTTTATAATGGAAACTGAGTTTTGGCAATTTGCTTTATCAATTTTCCATAAAACTTTCCACACCTGACATCGCTCGCTATTCAATATTCATAAATCATATGAGCATTATATACACAGGCTATCTCTGATACAGGCTAGTATAGATGTCCATGTCTCAGAAGAAAATTTCAATATCATGAAACAGATGGCCGATGGCCGTCTACAAGAGTTAGAACTACAGTGACTATAAAATTGATTTGCTAAACCATAATTATGTTCTTTGAAAGAAATTCCGTGAAAAAGCAAATGAAGAAAATTATTCCACCATCAGACACAATATATAATCAAAGTTATAAATAGAACCTCAACCTATTTTGGATCATCAGGTGTCCCAGAACAATGTACCATAAATTCTACAGACACCAAAATTGACTGACTGAAATCAACTTATCTCCATAAGAAAATGCACTGTTGAGCCGAGAGAGGGTAATGAAATATAATCTAATTTACAGATTTTCCTGGATTTTTCAAAATATTTTTTTTGGTAATTTTGCACTTATCATGCGATGGGTTTTTTTTTCGAAAATTTTTTTTGGTACTTACGTATTTTTGTCTGAAAAACACGAATTTGATATTGAAAATGTGAACAAACCACTATTTATCGAGATATTTCAAGAAAAAGTTAGAAATTTTGCCTTGTTTTTCCCCTTGTGTTGGATGCATTTACAGGTACTTGCTCTTTTTATTTTGTCATTGGACACTTCATATACTCATGATATCTTACTCATGATGTACTTCAATGACACATTTTAAGCTAGAAAATTCAACAGGAAATATGATTTTTATGGTGAGTTTTTCCTATTTAGTGAGCAAGCATACCAGATGACCGCCATTTAATCGATGGGTAATCCAAATAGGAGATGTCAAATGTCAATAGATTGCTTTGGAATGACATCACACACGCCATTATTTCAAATGATATTCTTCCTTCTTTTCACTAAACATGGATAAATCACAAGAAAATCATATTTCTAGTTGACTCATATAATAAAAAATAAGTGCAACATTGTGTGATATATATAAATTGTCCAATGATGGAAAAAGAAGGGCAAATTGTTCTAAATGCGCCCCAAAGACAGCCGGAAAAGAAGGTGAAATTTGTAACTTTATAGTGAAATATCTCAATAAATAATGGTTTGTTCACATTTTCATTATCAAATTCGTGTTTTTCAGACAGAAATACGTAAGTACCAAAAAAAATTTTCGAAAAAAACCCCATCGCATGATACGTGCAAAATTACCTTTTTTTTGTATAGAGTCACTGTAGCAGATGATATATTACTCTGCCCTCTATGATATAGTTATCAAACCAATTTTCTCTGAGGAATAAATATTTATGGATTTCTGTAAGCCATAATGGTATTAACTACAGGCAGCTACAGGTATTAACTACGAAATGAGAAATTCTTCTCGACCTCTCGAGAACAATGGTTTCAGCGATCTCCCAATAGATGGCAAAACTGCACAATTATGACATTTGTCAGTTGTCACAGCCGTCTTCAAATTGAAGACGGCTGTGCATTTGTCAATTCCGAAAGTGCCGCAGATTTTACTAGCGTCTGCGGACAGATGCAAGTAATAACTCCGTGGTAGGGGAACGTTAGTTAACTTGTGTCGAGTCTAATATAAGGAAGGCATTTTTTTTAACAATCAATCGACCTAGATGAACCTTTTTTCTTGAAGAAGGAGAATTTTTCTTGAGGAAGGAAAATATTGTTTCTGCATAAAAAATGAGAAGGCGGTACATATACTAAAAATTGGAACGATACAGAGAAGATTAGCATGGCCCCTGCGCAAGGATGACACGCAAAATCGTAAAGCGTTCCACATTTTTAGTATATGTACTCGCTTCGGCGGTACATATACTATTTATGAGTATATCTGTACTTGTATTAACACCAAATAAAATATTCTATTCTATTCTAACCTAACCTAACCGAACCTCACCTCTGGCCTAAACATAGAAAACCCCTAAATGAACCTATTTCCCATAGAGAATATTTTTTAGAAATCACTTGAGAACAAGAAAAAAATAAAAAAAACATAAGCCTCGCACGGATTCGAACCCCGGCCCGCCGGCTTGGCATGCCGATGCTCTGCTTACTGAGCCAACCAGTTGCTTACGAGACGAAGTATGATGAAGTCATTCAGTCGGCGCCGCATAACGCCAGTCGCATCTACTGCCCACTATAACGTTCTCCCACCACGGAGTTATTACTTGCACCTGTCCGCAGACGCTAATCAGATTTTTCGAATTCCGAGTGAAATTAACCCACTTTTACATATGTTCCGCATACCTATAATGCCAATAATGCCATTTACATTTTATTTTCACTCGTCACAGATTACCATCTAGTGGAAAAAGTAGAATGAGCATTCAGGATTTCTGGACCTGTCATATACTTATATTACTTATTTTGTATTCTTGATGGAAATCCATGGCAAATGTAAAAACTTCACAAACGAAACGATTTCAACAACATTCTTAATCACACGATAATCACGACATATTCTGCTAACACACTAGCGTCATCAGGTGAAATACTGGTACAATATGAAGAAAATATGAAGCAATAATGGACTTATATGCATTGAGCTGAGATGTTTATAATTCGAGCATCGACTCTCCCAGATTAGATTTTCGGGTTGCAGGGAATATGACCACTAGCTGCCTAGCACGATTAGATACTAGTTTTGAGTGATCCTAAACTTGCTTCGTTTTCTATACAATCGTTCCTTAATAATTAATCCAAACTATCCAAAGTATTCTTCTAAATTTCGATTAATCTTGATATATCCTGATGATAGTTAACATGGTGCTTCTTTTAGTGTAATTAGATTTGAAATAATAAATCCAGTGGCGTCGCAGAAGTATACCGATATTTCTTTGTTTTTTACATACATGGTTTAATGTCTACAAATCCATTTTTTATATCATTTTTCTGATATTATTCATTTTAGTTTTTCATTATTTAGACCGGCAGGTAGTAACCAAGCACAACCAGATTTTCGGATGTGATTTTTGACCTAGTATGCCTTCTGAAGGGTTTTATTATATCTATATTTTCATGTTGAAGTGTTTTTCCCGTTTTCAAACAGGGTGCCTTTAAGAAGTACGTTTGTGCTTTACATATGCTCCGGAATAAAAGTATGTCCAAATACACCTAAACCTTGGAACACACCTACATAATGCATTAGGAACCCCGGAAGAGAGGATTCTTTCATATATAATTTTTTAACATCAAAAAATATACATACCGATACCGTCCAAAGGGCATACTGGGTCAAATCACGTCCGAAAATCTGTCGCTACCTGCCGGTCTAATTAATTTTGTTATGAGTAGTCATCTGATAATAATTAACTATGCTCCATGAGGAATGCATTCCAAATGCCTTCTTTGCTATGGCTCACAAAATAGGTAAAATGTTGGAGGGCGGCCAATAAAACCATCAAATTCAACTTAGAGTCATATATTTAAAAAAAACTTAGAACTTTCTGAAGCTCTTCTTCGAGCTGCTTCCCTTTGTAACTTTCAATACATTAAATCTAACAGTTTTAGATAAAGGTCTGCATTCTCCAATGGTGACAACATCTCCAATTTCAACATCCCTGAAAAAAAAAAAGAAATGTGTTAGCACATTGGTAAATACAGGAGTTTTTTTCATTATAAATTCCATAGAAATGCTATCACTATTTCTGTGAATAGTGCCAGAATATTTTTTCATGCCATCTGACGGTAACAACTCGAACACTTTTGAGCGGATTGTCTTGATGATGTGACCAATAAGGACAAACAAAAAACAAATGTGAACCAAAGAAACAAACAAAACGAAGTAAACAGTCCGCTTTGACAGCTTTCAAGAACACCGACAAGTGGCCATATGCTTATTTTCCAAAAATTCGCTTATTGCATTCTTATTTCCAAAAACCGACTATTTCCGAAGTACTTTTCGTTGACACTTTTTGTCCTCTGCAGGGTTGCCAGTTTTACTGAATTATCAGTATATCTCCTGATTTGCTTATGGATCTACTGAAATATTTCATAATCAATGTATTGAAAAATATTTTGACACTTATTTATTTTTGATGTATTGAAAAATATTTTGACACTTATTTATTTTTGTAATTACCTATAAAATTAGTATTCCTTAGTTAATCACATACACTTATAAATTGCATGATATTTTGGCACGCTCTGTTCAAATTAATTTTACAATTCAAGTAATAAATACACAGGGTGATTCACCATAAATGTACCCCCCTCTATCTCATTTATTTTTGAACCGATTTAAAGATTTGAAAAATAATCTTAAATATGTTTCAGATTTTTTTTCCCGTTGCATCAGAAAATACAGGGTGTTCGGAACAAATGATCTACAGAGTACTACTTAATTTTTTCGAATGGAACATCCTGTATTTCATTGTATTTTTAGATTCTTGCTGAAGAGCTGATTTCATCAATGTATCACACTTGGAGTCTAGCGGGAATGATTACAGAGATATAGGGTGTTCAGAATCGAGATTTTTCAAGTTTAGGATTTTTTGTCTCGAAAATCATTCAAGATGATATTTCAAATTTTGAAATCAGTTTGAAAATAACTGAGCTAGAGGGGGAACATTTATGGTGAATCACCCTGTACATGTAGGTATTAATGATATATATAATATAAAACAAAGGACAATACTTCATCTGATTCAGATCAAATTCAATTTTTCATATACCTCTGTTATAACAGTTTGTTTCTTCCGGTCAATTTTTTTATTTGTTTTGTATTTTTGTTCAGTTTTACTATTTGTTCCTGTTTTTTATATACTCAAATGTTATAAGTACCTATGTAGCTGTATTTTATGATATTTGTGAGTATTTTTGACTTGGAAATTAGGAATATCATTATTTTTGTATGAGAATGTTTGTTTTGTTTGTTGGAAATAGGTTACTCTTCTGTTTACAAAAAGTACGTAATGTTTTGACGTCATAGGTTTATTTCATTATCCTTCTTTGGAATTCGTATAGCATAAAATATTTCTCATACAGATCTAATGAAATCTACTGAAATTTTACTGATGGAACAAAAATCTAACTGGCAACTTGCCGGCAAAATAACTCCCATTCTTGAACGCAAAAGTATCATTTTGCATTCTAGATACAAAAATAACTATTTCAAGTGATATGCTGAAGTAAAATTATTCTATACCGGGTGGCTACGGAATTATTGCCAACGGAATATCTCAGTTATTGTATGAAGTAGGTTTGTGAAATTTGGAGCGTCGATATGATGACATAAGAGCTAGAATTTGAGCATATTGACATGTTGAAGTTAACTTCCGGTCTGACCGGAAGTAACATCAACTTTCTTATTTTAAATGGAAACCCTATTTTTTTTTTCTTTTCGCTTCATTCAACTTTCAATTCCCTTTCTAATGACATATCACAAGTTGGTATCTAACCAGAAACTAGATCAGAAAAAAATTATTATTGAAATTCACCGAGTAGGCCGTGGAAGCAAAATGAAAGCCAAAAATTGAAAAGTTGGCTATGGAAACCATATGTCACTTGATAACAGTTGCTACTACTGTGATATTTCATTTTCATTCGTCGGCGTTATAAAAAGCCGCCAAAAAAATATTGGAAAAATTGGGGAAAAAACAATACTCTGTAGGTCCATAACTTAAATAGGAACATACAACTTCTTCTTGCCTGTACTTTTCATCATAACCATTCCTTTCTAGTGATATAATAGAAAGTCATTTTTTGGCTTTCATTTTGCTCCCACGGCCTACTCGGTGAATTTCAATAATAATTTTTTTCTGATCTAGTTTCTGGTTAGATACCAACTTTTGATATGTCATTAGAACGGGAATTGAATGCTGAATAAAGCGAAAAGAAAAAAAATAGGGTTTCCATTTAAAATAAGAAAGTTGATGTTACTTCCGGTCAGACCGGAAGTTAACTCCGACATGTCAATATGCCCAAATTCTAGCTCTTATGTCATTATATCGACGCTTCAAATTTCACAAACCTACTTCATACAATAACTGAGATATTCCGTAGGCAATACTTCCGTAGCCACCCGGTATATTAAAAACAAGTTGTATTTCAAATGAATCATTTTATTATTATATACTGAATTTTCTTTCCTATTTGTAAATAGTGCATACTTCACCATCTAGGATTAAATGATCCCAAGACCTGCACTAGCTGATTGGGGATATTCACTTTATCAACATCTGTTTTTGTATCACTGTTGCTATTTATAAGCTATTATTTTGTTAACAAAAATGTTGGGAAAAAACATTTCCTGCAAGACCCCTTTTGTAAAGTTCCTCCTTTGTTAAAATTTTCTTGCCCAAAGTAAAACCATGTGATGTTCAAGATGAAATTTCTCGTTAATTTGAAGACTAAGAAAATCCCTACTATTTTAGGAATATTGGTTAGACATCATCGTGATATAGTTAAATACTGTTCTGGGTGTCATAAGAAAAACTTATTGTTGAGTAACAATTTCGGTAAAAATGTGTCGGGAGGGTATCATGAAAATTATTATAATGATTTTTAGTTTTATTTCAACTAGCTTTTTTCTTTGGGATAAGAGGAGACCACAATGGTTGTCTTGCTTGGGCGGCCACAGACTGTCTTGTTATGCTAGTGTAGAGTGAGAAGAGAACAGTGTATTCATTTGAGATGATTTTTATCCCACTTGGGATAACAAGTAGTGTCCTCAATAATGCTCTGTTCACCAACACAGAAGATGTTAACGTAATACTGCACCATATGTTTAGTTGAGAAGATTATCAACAATTTTACAGCTCATAAATAGTCTGATGTCCTCTGAATGTTCATCAGATATTTTTGAATGCTTTACTAACCTGAAGCAGGGAGAAAGATGTACAGACATGTTACGATGCCTCTTCTCGAACCGATTGTACTTTCTGATGTAGTGCAGGTAATCTCTACGAATGACGATGGTGCGCTGCATCTTCATCTTTTGGACAACCCCAGTAAGGATGCGACCACGAATAGACACATTTCCGGTGAATGGACATTTCTTGTCAATGTATGAACCTTCAATGGCCTGAGAAAGAATTATTTTCAGTATATCACCAGAGGATTGAATGTGTATAAGGTATAGGTATTATGTAAGGAATAATAATATCCAAAGATTGGACAGTTACGTTTTGTCTTGGATTTTTATGCAACTAACTATAATAAAAAGTTGATTTTCATCTGTAACTGATTCATCTTCAGTATTATTACATTATATTTTTGGTAAGGAATGTAATCCACATAAATTAAATAGAATAGAAGTTCAGAACAATTACTGGAATTGAAGTTTTACGTATACTATACAGGGTTGTTCCATAGATTAAAAAAACATAAATATACATAGAAATATAGTCGATATTTAGTGTCAAAATATTAGGATTTGAGCAAACACACCTCGATGAAATACTGTTAGTAAGAAAGAGGCATAGCATCAAAGGTTAATAGGACATGTATACAAAAAAATTATGAATATTAGGTATGGGTATGAGATGAGAAATCATAACTTTGTATCAATTTTTGATGTATTTTTTGAAGCCACATTTTATGACGACATAGAAGCAAGCCTAAATTTGACTCAACAGTTTTTTCAAATTACTATGATTATTGTTAATGCATGAAAAGGATTTTGTTTCAAATATAATCCCATTGAAATAATGAATGTTTGTTCAGAAAAATCTATCAGTTCCAGGTTTTATATTGAATAGAAATGTTCAATAATTGCTGGATGCTGGTGTACAGGGTGAATGGAATCAAATACTCATCATTGGGTTATTGTAAACCGTAAGAGAAACAGGGTCGGTTGATCTATGACAAAATGCCGTTTTGAAACCAGGAAAATCTCGAAAACTGTCGCAGAAAAAAATAAATTCCTATACCTTTTGTTTTTTTTTCTTCAAATTATTTGAAGAAATTGATCAAAATGAATGACACTTAATAATGGCTACTTTTTCCACCCTACAAGTTTCGTTTCGTCTACCAGAAACCATAATCATTTTTTTTTAATACGGACTTTCATGTTTTCTCAACTTTGAACAGACCAAAAGCTATGAGCTATCACAAATCTCTATTTTCAAATGGTTTGTTTACAAACATTTACTGTGTCAGTATTTTTCTTGATATTCAATACAGAACTGCCAATTTTTGTAGACAAAACATTCGAAAAATAAAAATTTGTGTTAGCTCATAGCTTCTGGTCCATCCAAAAGTGAGAAAATATGGAACAAAAAATCCAGATCCGTTTTGAAAGAAATGAGTTGATAGATTCTGGAAGACGAAACATCGGTTGTCAAACTTTAAAACGCTAACTTGTAAGGGAGAAAAAGTGGTTATTGTCAAGTATTTGTAATTTTCAGTTTTAAAACGGCATTTTTTTCTGCATAAAATTGCGCAACTGTGCTACACTTCAACCGACCCTATATTTCTTATGGTTTGTTTTGAGGAATTTGATATTTTTATAATTTTTCAATTCCATGAGAATGAATATTACTCTATGGTGCAAATAAAAACTCTCACATCCGAAATAGTGACTGGGCACCATGTTCAAATGAGTTTTAAAATCACAGTATGACTTCATTTCCTGTAAATGAACTGATAGATTTTCGAGAAATATTATGAACATACTAGTTTACCCCTTAGGTCAAGGAAATACAGGACACTGTAAAGTTTCAGGGTTATTTAGTTCTTCCATTATATATCATCAAGTCATCAAGTGTATGTTTGTCAGAAATTCTTTCAAATTGATCCATATCTGCCTATTTCATGAAAAAAATGAATTGGTAAATTACATTATCAGATGATGATGATGAGAGTTCATTGTACCAGTATATCACCTGACGAAGCTACTGTGTTAGCAAAACATGTCGTGTGTTTGAGAATTTTGTGGAAATCTTATCGTTTGTGAAGTTTTTACATCAGATGATTTGCCCCAGAATGTCACTGCATTTAACAAACTTTCATTTTGTAGAAACGAAAGAAAATCCCAAATAATCAAGCAAAATGAATTTTTTTCTGCAAAAATTAGGCCCTGATGATTTCAGCACCCTGTAACTCCTCAACGTACCCTATTTGAGGAGTACATGGACTAGTATGTCCTTAACATTGCTCGAATATCTATCACATTCCATTTTTGTCAAAGAAGATTTATTCAACCTGTACAATCCCCATAAATTAGGTTTGTAGGAGATCCACATAGATGAACCGCTATTTTCGAATTGATAAAGAGAGATTATCTTCATTCGCCGCCATTTCAAAACACTTTTCAATCAAGTCAAAAAGTAATTGTACAACATACTCTTTGACAACAGAGCCAATAATAATTATTCCAACATGTAATATTGTAACCTCAAATCCTTTTCATGCAACCTTAACCCACTAATAAAGAATAATAATAATAAAATACTTGGTTAATTTATCCCATGTCCATAACATTCACCACAAACAACTGAAAGGAATATAGACCAAATAATTCAGAACATAATTATTATTTTCATAAAATTTAGATAATTGGTTCAACTGAATTGACCATATTTTCGAGGGTTAGACATTTCATACTACGAGGTTGGCTACAAAGGTGTCAAATAGGGATGCACGGAAGCTTCGGTATTCGGTCGATCCGGCCAATTTTCAACTATTCGGTATTCGGCTATAACTGTTTCGGCCGAAGCTCTGAATAAAATAAAATATTCTTGAGACAAGTGCATATTGCTCAATTCTCTATGGATGAATCAGTGGGTGATCATGATGAAGAAGATGAAAATATTCCCTTATCAAAAATGGTGAAATCATCAGAGATCGTCACGAAATATAGTTATTTATCATACAAGAAAAAAAGTAGATTTTAGCTGAAGGTTGTGTTGTCAGCCGACGCGAAACGGAGGGAGACAAAAAAGGTAAGCCAAAACTAATATTCTTTCTGTGTATAATACACTGAGACAGTGAAAAGTAGGAATCAATATTGAGAAGATATGACATTATATTAAAATCAGAAAATTATCGCCGTGCAAAGTTTTTAACAGGAATTACACCTACATTGCAGGCATCTTTATCATTCTTTTGAAGCAATGGAATATTTGTCAGACTAATTATGTGATTTGATTTCAAAAAATTGCGAACTTAGTGGTTGTTTAGTAATTTACATAACCGTGAAGTGAAATTGATGGTAAAAGGACTTGGAGTTCTTTTTAGGAAACGGTGTTATTGGCTTATTTTTCAGAACTAGCACAACAAAAGCCATCAACAGTGTATATACAGGGTGATTCAGATTTCAAGACATAAACTGAAATTTTATAAACGTGAGTCCGATCTCGATCAGACGCGGAGCTACAGGGGGTCGAAGTTTAATTATTGTTTCTATTAATATATCTCGCCCACTTTTGAAGATATCAAGTAGAATTTTACTGTGCTTGATATTTCCTAGAAGATCATCATTTTAAGCATCTCATAGATTTTTAAAACCTACAGGGTGATACGTTTTTGGGGGTAGAGGCTTCCTTATCCCCCACAAACTTTTTCTTAGTACGACATCTTGCAGTTAAGAAATTTAATATATCATTCAATTTCAGGCTTTCTTTGCCTTTCAATCTTTTTCGAGAAATCAACCGTTTTCAGAATAAATAAGCATATCTGTTCTAAAAACATGTTAATTTTGCCTATACTGTTTCGCTCAAATTTTATTATTGGATGAAATTCGCAGAACATGCAATAAAATGTACTAAAATTACAAACTGGATCAGTAGCGGGGATACGAAGGGTAGAAAGTAAAGGTTTTATTATTTTTTGAAGTTGATTGAATTTTCTTCAAGACTAAAATTTAAGCGAAATATAGACAAATCAATATGTTTTAGAAGGGATATGTTAATTTATTTCGAAAACGGTACGTTTCTCAAAAAAATTGAGGAGGAATAAGTCTCTAAATTGAACAATTCACATAATCCGGTAACTAGATGATGTCAGAGGTGTACCAGCAAACATTTTTAGTGACATAAAGAAGCATGCACCTCCAAAAATGTATGACCCTGTAGGTTTTGAAAAGCTTCAAACTGCTTAAAATGATGATCTTCTAGGAAGCAACAACCTCACTAAATTTCAAATTGATAACCTCAGTAATGAGCAAGATATTTCAATCAATAGAAAAAAATAATTAATCTTTGACCTCTTGTAGCTTCTCTACTGATCGGACTCGTTTTTTTCTTTTATTAAAATGATGAGATCTATCACACATTTCAGTTTGTGCCTCAAAACTTGAATCACCCTGTATATGTGATATATATCCGGGAAAAAAGTACTCACTTTCTTCCCGTGAGAAAAAATTCATTGAAAGTGACATTTTATAACCTGTCAACAGAGTGAAATAACAAACTTTTTTTCCATCACAGAAAAAGAATGTTTTCAGAGATACACTAGGAAATTGCTATTTTGCACCATATTTTATCAAAGGTTGATTTCGATTATCAAATATTTATATGAAGAATACCTCATCTTCTGTGAACAAGAGTAACCTCTTGTATCCTTCATTTTCCAAACTAATCATCATTGATAGATGATGCTAAATTTGATAGTAACTGCTGCCAACAAATAGCACAGAATGTCTGACCCTACCCAAGCAAAATATTGTCAATAATGAGTAAAAGTGAAACTATTTCCAAAAGTAAAGGTGACACTCATTATCTTGCACAATATTCTGTAAAAAAATCAGGATTGCAACTTGAAACATGACATTTTGATGAAATCTTTGTCAATGGCTGCTATAAGTTCCAATTTTGATTCTTGTACAGAATATTGCACTATAAAATTAAGATTCATAGGGGTTAATGTCAAATATGTTGAAAAACATGATGCCAAAGATCTAATAATATCTAATAATATTAAACTACAAGATGATGCCTAGAGAGAAGAATTGAAAACCTAAGGTGGATTGCAAAAAACAAAATAAGAGCCTAACAAAATCATCTGATGGTTGAGTAAAGTTGGGAAAACATTTCAAGATGCTATTCTACATGATAATATAAATCAGTATTCAACATGCAAGTCAATGCAAAATAATATATTGAATTTTAAGAACTGAGAATCTTTTTGATGTTTAGCAACTAATCTGACATGTTGATATTTTAAATGGATCTAAAGAAACATACTAAGCCAACCAATGATTTTGACTTGAGGCTACTAGCTGATGATTGGACAAAAACTATATCTGTCCTTGTTAGGCATGCATCCATTTAAAACATTATTTCCTCTCTAATGTTACTTTGATTGGTTTGTACATGTTGGTAGGGCAAAGGAGCATCTAGTAGTTCAATTTTGCTAGATATTTGCATGATGCCACATTGAAATAATTCAGTTCTGAATTCCTCAAATTCCAGTTATTCCTACAGTTGCTGTAATAATATTGTAAAAGCATAATATTCAAACCCAAAGTTGAGGCCACTAGAAAAATTTAATATGGCATATCAATCCATATTTTGTATCATGAAAATATAAAATGAAATGTTAAATTAGATTTGAACTAAGTGTCTCAAATAGTGGTTTCTGTGAATAATGTAATGAAAATATACCTTCAATAAATTGAATCTCATAAGCATCAGAATTTGCAGAACTGTCAACTGTGTCCCATTAAAAGATTCACCTTGTTTTTATCATATTACCTAACTAACATATACCAAGTACCTACCATAACAAAAATTAGATTCTGCATTGAACTTTGGACAACATATTGAGAATCAGAGCTTCACATCACATTAAATGTTGAAAAGGATCAAAATAAACATGCCCAAGTAATTCTATGAAGGTATACTTTCATTAACAAGTTAAGCTCCACCAATCCTTAAGAACCAGAAGCTCCAGCACCATAACCAGGATACCACCAGGAACTGTTATATCTGAAATAATTGACAAACCTCTCTAGGGGTTTTGAAACCTAGTCCAACACTACGGGACAACCTCAACTTTTTCTTGCCTCCATTCTTTCGATTCAGGAACACGGTCGGTTGTTTTTGGAAGGCTTTCTCTGTCTACACACGAAAAAAAAATATGTTAGTGGAGTAAAGCAAAAATATGTACCTCGCGGGGTGTTTTGAATCCTAACCCAACTTCACGATGGTAGCGTAGAGATTTACGCCTTTTAGGGCCAAAGCCTTTCTTACGATTCAGAAAAATCGTAGGTTGACGCTGGAATGCTCTTTCGTTCTGTAAAATTCAAGAATCCGATAAAACATACAGGAAATACAGTGGGCCCACGTGCGAACAAAACATTGACCAAACTCAAGTAAAGGGGCGCGGGTAAACTACAAAAGAAAAACCTGATGAATAACGAAATTATATAGTATTATTACATGACTCTGAAAAGTAAAAAATCTTTTGAAATTCGGAATAATTTATAATAAAATTAGCAGAAAAAGGTTTAACTTGCCTGATCAGCCATCTTGATAAATAAAAGAACTGTTCAATGTTGCCAATTGCCAAATGCCAACTTCCAACAACGTCACACGTCACGTCACGAATGCCAACCCAATAAGAACAAAATCCACTACTTTGCAATCTACATCAACAACGCAAGAATTCAAACAACCACGACTTTGGTAGGCATACATTTTTAGACCAATCAGAACGATTTTAACTATGGTGGTTAATTCCAATCTGATATATACAGGGTGATTCAAAAGTAAGCGGCATCCTTTCAGAGGCGTATTCCTTGCATGAAAATAAGGCAAAAAGTTCCTATTGATAAGGATCCGAAAATGCTTCCTAAGGGAGCTACGGCCCTTTGAATAGGACACCTCAAAGACGGTTTTTTCTCTATAACTTTAAAATCCTTCACAACAAATTTTTAAAAATTGGTGTACGGCATAAACATTCGATGGTAAATAGGACTCCGTATTCGAAATAATTTCCAAACGAAATCACAGTAACCTGAATATCCGGAGAAGAAGGGATATTTTTACACTTACCCTCTCCCGCATGTGACGCCCCTGAATGAAATTCTGAAATTTCGAATACGGAGTCCTATTTACCATCGAATGTTTATGCCGTACACTAATTTTTAAAAATTTGTTGTGAAGGATTTTAAAGTTATAGAGAAAAAACCGTCTTTGAGGTGTCCTATTCAAAGGGCCGTAGCTCCCTTAGGAAGCATTTTCGGATCCTTATCAATAGGAACTTTTTGCCTTATTTTCAAGCAAGGAATACGCCTCTGAAAGGATGCCGCTTACTTTTGAATCACCCTGTATATAATTCAAAAATGTCCGTGATGTACAAACCATTCTAATAACAGAACTTGATTCTGACTGGAAGTTACATTTTCAATAAATAAATAAATGAATGAATAAATAAATAGGGAATCAATTTTGACCAGCCCCTACAGTTTACGCTTCCACAGTATTTTCCAAAAAAATATATTACCTGCGAAGGAAAAAAATTGTTGCTCTCTGGCTACTGGCCTATGTATGAACAAATTATATTCATTTATGCCTGATTAATGAGAGTGCATCACTTTCTAGAGTTCAATACCCGATATTTGTTTTCATGATAGAGGCCGCCTATATGGCGATGTTTTCAAACATTTTCAGTGATTTTTTTATATAGTTACAACCACCTACGTCGGAATGTTGCTAGAAATCAAAATCTAGATCCGTATTCTGAATTTTGAAATTTGGTAGGAGGGCCGCCGATGTAAGAATAGAAAATTCAAATCGAGAATTTCACATTACCTAAATACACCGATCAATATCGAGTTTTCAATATCGCATACCGTCATTTATATCAGAGATAACATCAAGTACCTGTGAATTCTGAGGAATGAAAATATTTCGAATTCATATAGTCTATGTATGGTCTGTCCAATATGTCAATTGGAGCACCTATCGCCCCACGCGGCGACGGCTCCCTGATTAAATGCATGATCAGTCGGCAGAATGCTGGCAACGGCTGAGCTACAACGGGCGAACGTTGGCCCATTGTATGGTATATTGTAATCGTTTATCCATAATTCAGCCAGCACTGATGGACCAGCAGTATCAAATCGTGATGTCATTTGACTACATCGGCCCTTTGTATTGTATATTGAAATCATTCAACTGATAATCCAGCCGGCACAGCCGTCAGCCAGGCCAATAAAATGAATCCGCGCTTTACCAGACTTCATCATACCTATACACATCGGCACTCTCCTGTGTAATTTCGATGAAAAGATATCTATACTTTATGATGAAGAAATGTAAAACGAAATATTGGGAACACTTAATTAGTTAGTACATAATATACAGGGTGGGCCACCAGTAACACCTCGGTCTCTAGAAGGATAACCACTTATCTTCTTGGAATTCTTCCTCTCTAGGAAGTTGCATGTCAACATAGGCTACTATTTGAAATTATTTCAAAACATACAGGGTGTCCCCAAAAACCGCAAAATACTAAAGTTGAACTTTTTTCAATCGAACACCCTATATATTATTTCATTTTGAGATTCTCCCTGGTGAGCTGATTTCAACAATCCATCATACTCGGGGTCAGCAGTTATAACTACTGAGATATAGGGTGTGAGAAATCGAGATTTTCCAAGTTCAAGAATTTTTTGTGTCTAAACCATTCATAATTGGTCAAAACGGCTCACATGTCCCTATCTCAACTTTTGATCAACTATCTACTGACATTTAATTGAAACAAATACAGGGTGGTGCAGAATTCAGAATCTTGATCACCCGGTATATGTCCCAATTAAATGTCAGTAGATTCGATTTATGTGCAAAATTATCGGTTAACTCGATCACATAGGCTCGATCAGTGATACAAAAAATTGTCTCCAACACTTGCTGATTCGCCCCACTGTGCCGGGGATTTCCGGCAATATGAAAGTCGGCACAGTTGTTTTTTTTTGTGTTCATCTAGTCCTTATCTATAATTTTAGTTTGTTTTTTTTGTTCGGGTTGAAAAGGTAGTTAACGCGTTTTTGCTACCCCCTGTAGCGCCACTGTGACATGGGGGTTGCAGCAGGATCGGACGCGTCACAGTGAGTGTTCCTGGTTGTCATTGGAATGCACATCTAGCGGTATTTTTATGTGTCCTGGAGAAAACGGTAGATATTGCACCTGGTTATTGAATATTAATAAATACTTTCGGCAAGGATATGTTTTCATGACCAACCCTGAAGAAAACTTGAGAATCGCCCGGGGGTTCAAGGTATAAAAACCGACCCGGCTCGTGGACTAGATAAGATGACGTTGACATGACATTGAAAACTACGGAAAAACATGTCTAACTTTCAATTCATGCCAGGAGTTAGGATGTTTTCCCGTAGTTTTGAATGTCATCATCTAATTACCCAAATTACCCCTTGGCGACCGCGATCGCGGTTTTAAAGGTAATCATCTGACGTGCCGATGACGTTCAAAACTGGGGGAAAAAACATTCGTAACTCTTGCTGGAATAAATTGAAAGTCAGTTCCAAAAATATTTCACCTGTGGCGCATTTTTTGTTTCTTTACACAGACCATATTGCTGGAAGTACAATTTCACTTCAATGGAGGTTTATTACAAGCTGATGATAATGAACTCCATTAGTAGATATGTATTTTTAAAGAAAAATACAAAGAAAAAAGATTTTTCAAACATTTTATATACAAACTTTGATGCATATACATAGGTATACTACCTGCTTGAGCAAAAGTAACTGATATTTGAGTAAAGATATACCTTATATTTAGGGTGGCATATCATACACATATAAATTCAATTATATCAGTTTCTTTCATTATTGTATGGGATAAAAAATACTTTTGAATATCTCACAACAATGGAAAATAATTGTCTTTTGGTGATTACATTGGCAACGGAAATTATCGCCTATCATTCACACCATTCTCAATTAAAATCTGAGTCACCAAGTTCAGAATATCATTCCATGCTTTACTGGCTGCTTCATTTCTCTCTGCAGGTTTTGTTAATTGTGAAACAAAATAACGGTAACTAGACATAAGTGCACGTTTACACTTGATAATTTCCTCAGCATGCCTGAAAAAGTAACAAAAAAAATTGAAATATTATGACTGTGATATCCTGTTATAGGTAACTGGTCTTCAACAATGATTGAGTGCCACTTGACTGTTTTTGATGCGACGTCTTTTTTCCACCCATGCTAAAGAGATACCACTGTATTCTTGGTTTTCAATCATTATTGAAGACTACAAATAATATAATGATAATATTTGAAAAAATAATGGAGCACATTATGACCGGGTCTTCACCTAGTTTGAAAAATCTCTGGAGGTCCCTTAAAATGGAGGATAGGAATTAGAATGTCACACTAGAGGAGGAGATCCAGTATATTAAATTGATCAATAGGAAAAATATTCTACTTTGTGCTGTTCTATAAATTATCTCTAAAAAATAATGAAGTTGAAACTAATTGCATACTCACATTCTATCACAGATCAATTTAATATTAGTACCCTCTAGTACTAACTGTATTTGGTTTTCCGATTCTGAATCGACAACATCCTTCATCTAGAAATGGATTGAAAATTATCATTTGAATTAAAAAAACTTGAACATCTCACCTCTTGTATTTTCAAATTATGATTTGAAAATAATAACATAGATATTTTAGAAATGATACTACATTCTCGTACTATTGTTGTTCTCCTAATATTAGATCTAGTTTCATTTATATACAATAGATAATCCGATGGGAACTTATTTCTCTTATAATTCACACTTTCTGCGGCAATGGTAGCTTTTTGGTTATGCCTGAAACAAAGATGATACGTGAAAACACCGAAAAAAAAAAAAGAAAATATACAGATTGATGATATTCGGTTCAGCCGTTTTCAAAATATTCGAAGTTGGACATTTTTTAGTTACAATTTGGTTTTACCAAATTGCAGTTCCAATGAAGAATCAACAAACCGCATATATAATAATATAATAATGATATATAGTCTTTATTATTTCCATACATAAAATAAACATCAATCTTATAAATAATATAACTGGAAATAAAGGGCGAAGTTCATTTCCTGTAAATCAAGGATTTCCAGATAATGCTCTCCCACTTAACCCTTAAAAATAGAGAATATATGAATAAAGAACTATAGGTAGATATATTCATAAAAAAAATTTTGATCCAACTATTCAAACTGATACAACTTATATGTGTTGCTGATTCTTCATGGCAATAGGCGAGTGGACTGATAATGAATATTTGGCATTCATCAACTCCACTGTGTCGTTAAGAACCTGAATAAATTTTTGCAACACTTCTCACTCTTTTTTATGTAAATAATAAGTATATGCGTTGTTCAAAATCGTTGAGTTTAAGAGCTCATTTCAAACGTAATGTCATGGCCGCCATTTGGCGATACGTCGAATAAATAGTGGCGTCAGTTTTTAATCTTCCATTTCCACTCATGAAGCAAGGTTTTCAAGTCACCAATTATAATCAAGTTATCAAAAAGATGTTAAAGTCCTGTCGTTGAATAAAACATATTACGAGGAACCTGTGTTGTCTTTACTAAATTATTTCACAATTTACTATTATCTGATGGTTCAATTAAACAAGAATATAATTCGATTTTGTTTATTTGAAGAACGCATCACAAGTGGTAGTAGTTCGTCCATTTTGATACATATGTTAACCTATAGTTATTTTGTATGTAAGGGGGACGACCTGCGCGTATAACATTGAGGCGGCTAATTTAAATTGTCAAATACATATACTATAGAACCCATGATGGTGTAGTTCATTCTCAACTTTTTCGAGCAACCAGCATGTCAAAATATTTCTTATTCTCCATAACAAAATATCATGTGAATGTTTGAGAATTGGCAACATTGTGCTGAATGCTGAGAACTGACAAGACCACGTCCACAAGTCGTGCGCCGTGTTTGTCACGTTCACCGATTCAAATTTCCTCTAGTGTGAATCAATATATTTATTATTCACACAAATTTATTAGAAGCAATGAGCCACAAATCATAAGTAAACATTTTGAGAAAATTGAACTTTTATTGCTAATTAGGAGTATTACCAATACTCAATTGAGAAATTATGAATTATTGAATAACTGATATTTCTGAAGTTCCCATTCGTATTTCAACACGTGGCAAATGTGGTATGGTCTGCCCCTACTTACGAAATCGTGGCGTCAGTTTTTACTGGCGGTAAATTTCTAGCCGTTTGAAAATTACCGTGGCATTATTAATGATTTTAGCACCTAAAAATCGATCAAAAATTCTTGAAAAATATGAAATTGAAAGGTATTTGGATGATGATTCTATTTGAGAAATGAAAAGAAAATTAGTCCACTCGCCTAGCGATTTGGAAATCGGTTGAACCGAATATCAACAACCTATATATTTTTGAAATCAGAAGAGAAATATAGAAAAATTCCATTGAAAATAACGAAGTTGAAATACATTTCTTATATCAGCGATATTCATTTGTTTCACCTAGTACAATTTTCTAGAGGTTCAGATTGAGGTGAAGATTAGTGTAGCAACGTTAATTATTATCAACTAATAAGAGTTCTTGTCCTCACAATATGTTTGTACTTATGATTTCAGTTGAATAAATATAATCAAGTTCACATATGCCAAAATGAAAGGACAGATTTCTGCACAAGTGTTTTTGACACACTAAAATCACGGCCCAGAAACTTGAAGGAAACACTATTTGCGATAGAAAATAACACGTCACCCCACCTGACGGCAACATTCGAACACTTCTGAGCGGTTTGTTTTGATGGATGTGACCAAACAAAAAACAAATGTGTACCAATGAACACAAGGTAAACAGACCGCAAATCGTAAATCATTAAAACAACCATCCAAAAGAGCAATTCCACATTTATCAGAATTGATATCTTGAAAATGTAACTCAATACCGGGTGTCAACGAATTTATTAGTCAAGTCATAACTTCTAGAATATTAGGTATTTCAAAATGAAATTTGGTATAGGCGAATGGTATATTAAGAGGAGAGTTTCACCGGTTTTGAATATTAAAATAGAACACCCTGTATATTTATACATTTTTGAATTTCTGAGACAATTTTTGATCAGAATGCGGTATTTCAGAGAGTTTTAAGGCCTACTAAATTTTTTAGTCACTCATTTTTTTCTTTTTGTAATTGACGGCCGATACTTGATAGAAATCCATGGCAAATTTAAAAACTTCACAAACGATAAGATTTCCACAATTCTTAAACACACAACATGTTTTGCTAACACAGTAGCTTCGTCAGGTGATATACTGGTACAATGAACTAAACCAACGTTGGCTTGCTTAACTTTTATATATCATACTTTCCCAACTTGAAGGATTAGTTACCTGTGGACAGGATCGATAAACCTCCATTTTCGATAATTAGGCACAATATCTACATTAAAATGAGGTGTACCGGATTAACTTGAAAGGGTTGATATCAATTATCAGATGAAAGATAGTTGGACAGGACAATGTAATTTTGCCAAGTTTTCTTATTTCAATCTATCATATTAGTCACTAAAACTTCGCGATTGTAATTTTCTGGTAACACCCGAGGTCCTAAGATTAGTTCAGATTATGGCCACCTAGATGCATAAAAACTTTTGAAAATGTCACATTCTGCTTCAGAATCGTCTCAGGATCATTATAGTTACGTTTTATTCGATCCATTCTGGTAGCACTGGTGGAAACAGAATGACGTTTACATATAAAACGAGAAACTTCATGACCTTGCATAAGATAATTGACATAATATACAGGGTGTTTCGAAATTCGACCGACAACGTTTGACAGGTGATAGCCCTCGTGATTTCATAATCATTGAGATAGGAACATTCGGTCTTCAAGTGTTCAGTTCTCGAGATACAGGGCGTTGAAGTTGAGAAATGAAAATAGTTGTTTCGCAATATCTCAAGAATAATTGAATATAATGCATTCAACTTCGGTATATGGTTTCATCTTTGAATGGGCCATTTTTTGACCTGGAAGCCATTCCGGACATTTTGTCCAGTGGTGCCCTACAGGGGGTTGTGGCATTTTTTCCTTCCATATTTTCTACGCCACTGATTGAATTTCGATTATTTCCAATTCCTCGAATTCATTGTTCAATTTTGTTCAGAAAATGCATCACCTTCAACTGAGCTGAAATAAACAGTTTTCGAGATATTCGACCCAAAATAGAAGATTGCATAGTAATATTTCATCATTTTCAGTAGTAGAAAATTGCAAAAATATTTTTCTGGTGTTGAGTAGATTAGATACTATTCAGATCTCATTCCATAGCTGAACAGAAATAGTTATTCCACACATGAAGAGAAAACAAAAATTTTCGTAATTTTTTACTACCGAGGAAGATGACAAAAATTACTATGCATACTTCTATTTTGGGTCAAATATCCCGATAACTGTTCATTTTAGCTCAGTTGAAGGTGATGCATTTTTTCAACATAACTGAACAAACAATTCGAGAAATTGGAAATAATTGAAATTTCATCAGTGGCGTAGAAAATATGGGAGGAAAAGTTATCACAACCCTCTGTAGCGCATCTCTGGATAAAATTCTCGGAATGTCTTTCTGGTCAAGAAATTAATCAGTGAAAGATGAAACCATATACCGAATTTGAATGCATTATATTAAATTATTCTTGAGATATTGCGAAAAAACTATTTAAATTTCTTAACTTCAACGCCCTGTATCTCGAGAACTGAACACTTCAAGACCGTCTGTCCCTATCTCAGTGATTATGAAATCACGAGGGCTATCACCTGTCAAGCGTTGTCGGTCGAATTTCGAAACACCCTGTAGATGATGGGGCTCCGAATAATTTCATAATTAATCAGAATACTAGAATTAAGAATCTAGAAAATAAATCAACGCATATATATTGAGCAGTGATTGTGGTGATTGGAGAAGAAACTTCTCTGAGATCGAGAGATTGAACATATATGAAACCTGTCTTACTTGAAAGAATAAACTTGTATATAAATGTCTTTTTCCTGAATATTTTTTACTTTCAAAAAGTTTCGATTTTCGTCAATCTAAATAATTTTTTTGACAACTGTCAACAGTCATTTCTAGTCATTCCTTGTATAGAGACGGAATGCAAAGTAGCCACAGGAATCGGAAAAGTTGCAAATAAAACGACACATTGAGTGATTCCGATGGCGAAATCGGATAAATAAAACGCAACTATTGTCTCAGGCATCCAGAAATGTTACAATATACAGGGTATGTGTTCCATAAAAATATTCAACATTTGAGCTACTTCCGGTGAAACAGAGAGTGACCAGAAAGTGAAAAATATGCGAAAACTCTAGTCTTCCCATACCATTTACCTATTCCAAATCTCATTCTGATACACCTACACCTAATATTCTCCTGAAGTTATGACTTCATTGACACCTGGTATATTAAATTTTTGTTCTAAAATTTGTTCTATCCGTCATTCGGTTGCCCCCTTACGAACAACCCTCAAAAGTCTTCGAAAGTCTTGTGCGAGCAAGGAATGACGGGGGCCTTACCTTTTAACGTGTGATCCCAAACACTTTCTTGGGCCATCAGAAAAATTTCTGCAGTCGACGGGGATCGAACCCACGACCGGCAAGCGAATGCGAATTAGAATATAGACACTCTGTCCGCACGGCTACCTGGCCACCATTATCCTTGATTATGCACATTAACAAGATCGTTCACCTCCATGTAAAATGTTGAAGCAAAATTTGGCCATAGTTCTTGGCTGGTTCGTAGGCGGCGCTGGCGAAACTAATAAAAATATTTTTTACGCCGGCGGGAGTAGAAGTTAGTTTCTCTGGTAACAAAAGAGGGGCAGAAGTCTCGTATAATTCCCTAGGGAGATAATGTGACATATTTTCTCCCTAGGGAGTTTATACCAACTTTTCGGAACACCCTTCTCTGAAGCGAGTATAAGCTGCATCATACAGATTTCTAGATCTCACTGGTAGCAAGTTAAGAATCACTGCAGAAGCAGTATCAAGTTTCTTGGGATTTTCCCTCGATTTCTTGTTTCATGACCCTTAACCATTTTCGAAGCTATTTTCATAAATTTCAGTTTGATATTCGCTGGCACTATGGGTTGTCAACAAGATGCATGTTGTCAAGACACAAATTCCACAAACTATACAACTACTAATCATGACAAAACACTTTGACCAAACTTTTATCCTTTCTTAATTTTTGTGTTTTCGCCAGCGTAAAAAATAGTACATACACCTCAGGACAGAATGCTATTTTTCCCTCGGTGCTTTGTATCTCTCGGGCTACGCCCTCGAACTACAAATCGCACCTTGGAAACAATCTTGCATTTCTGTCCCTTGATGTATAATGTACTATTAATCCGACCCTGATGCGATATTCCTTCTTGCATTAAAACATCTAAAAATAAACTTCGAATCTGCAATACCGATTTCTACCCTTCGCTACTCAAAAAGAAGTCATTCACCTTGTTGTTCATAGATATCTCCACCTACTGAATCGAATTTCTGGCTTCATTGCTCTCAAAAGGATGGTTTATCTTGTTAATATGAATAATAAAGGATATTCACGATAGAAAATAAGCGTACGCCACCTATCGGAGTTCTTGAAATCTGTCAAAGCGGCCTGTTTACTTTGTTTTCATTGGTTCACATTTGTTTTTTGTTTGTGCTTATTGGTCAAAGCATCAGAACAAACCGCTCAGAAGTATTCCAGTTGATACCGTCAGATGACTCTTCTCTCGTCCAAACAGTCCGCGACAGTCAGTTTTAAAGATCAAAAATACAGTCAAAAATATAATCTGAAACAATCATAGCCTGTGTGATTGATCTGTCCTGTTTTTATTTACCTTGTCAATAACACATTGGTGTTATTCTTGAATCTATTTTTCACAATATCCCAATCACGGTGTTGTAGAACATTACCTACTCCAGAATAAAGAACTGCTTTTACTAGTTCATCATTATCTGAGTGATCATCAGAAACGGGTATCACATTGTTCAAACCATCATGAAGGTAGTCAAAATGTATATTCCTCAACTCTGCAATGAAAAAAGAAAATCGTCTTTTGTTAACGTCTTGTTCATTGAATTCAGAAATGTTGAAAATTGATTTTTCCACAAATAACGAATAGTTTACAACAATATACCCAAAATACCATAAAAATCTTCAGAAACACGTATTTCCGCACTTTGATTGTCATCTCAAGTAAACGAAAATGAAGGTATTCTCCATGAATCAGCCGCGATAGCGATTGTGGATATTCTATTCACACCTTATGATTCCACAGTTTAGACTTTAGAGAGCGATTTTTGCTTTCTAGATCGCAAAGGCTGGATGTATCTTTTACTGCAAAAACACATACCATTCAGTATTCTTATAATAATTGAATTGTTACTAAAGATGAGTCAGGTTCAGTAACGACAGTAACATTGAATACATTGGGCAAATACGTCGAAGCATACGCACACTATTTGAAGAACATATTGCCCACTTCACTTCTTGAACACATAACAAAAATTGGGAATTTGGTTAACAGTTTGGAAAGTAATCATATTCATCAAAATAGAATAGAGATGAACTAATAAATCAAGATTCAGGTAACATCCCTAGTTCCATGGGTTGCATGCAAGATCTCTCAGATGACCGACCCTGGATGTAAAACATTGAAACACAACCTCACTTTTCTTATTCCTCTACAGAGGATTGGAATAGTTTTCCACAATTATTTTGGCATAGGAATGAATCATGTTTCGGCTATTCTTTAATTCAAGCATGCCATCAAATTTTGCTGTGGTACTAAGGAATTCGATTTTTCAGGTAGGTGTGTACCTACATTGTAATTTGAAAGTACTATAGTCATTCAGATATAGTTTTGATTTTGAAATTTTGTATTTTATCATTGTATTTCCTTCTGAAATAGGAGGTAATAGAAATACTCTGAAGTTTCTAAAAGAGAGCAAGAAGATTGGATTCATGCAACCAAACGGTAAGACTGGTCTGACATGCTGACGAAATATGATCATGTGAGTTGTAGACATTTTCAGTCTATCAGTGGTATTAGCTTCTATTGCAGAAGAGGCAGAAGGAATTCTAATGAGAAATGACAAAATTTCATAATAAAAACTATGTGAGATCACCATTCACCTAAAAAATTATATTCCTTGGTCTCTTGCTGAATTTTTTGTGCATTGTATGTACAACAGCACAATGTGATGACATGCTTGAATTGATAAATAGCCCAAAAACACGATTCCTATGCCAAAATATTGTGAAAAACTATTTCAATCCTTTGATTTCTTTGTAAACAAATAAGAAGAGTGAGGTTATGTTTCAATGTTTCACAGAAAAGTGAGGTTGTGTTTCAATGTTCAACCTCCAGGGTCGGTCATCGTGCACGAGACCTATTCTGTTTGTTTTACTTTGACACCTATATTGTCATTAGTTAAAATAACTACCACTGGTAATTTCTGTAGAATATTCCAAAAGACACTATAGTCAACTGATCGTCATTTTTTTTAGTGCTATTGATGATAAATGTAAAAACTTCACAAACGATAAGATTTCCACAAAATTTTGTGGAAATCTTATCGTTTGTTAAGTTTTTACATTTATCATGGATTTCCATCAAGTAACGGCCGAGTCAATTCAAAAAAAGCTATTGATGATGACAACTTAATTGCGGAAATACGTATTTAGGATCTTTCAAATACAGGGTGTTTCAGAGTTGTGGTGACAAAAGCTATCTCAACGAAATATGAAAAAAAAATCCAAGTCGAAAAGAAAAAAGAGTTTTTCTGAGAGTTTTTCATTAATATCTCGAAAAAATATGTCTCAAAAAATTTGAAGATCATATACAATTTAAAAAGTGTAGTGAATATAATGTCATTTTAATTCTCGTCAATGATAATGTGCAATAAATTTTTGTATAATATCTAAGCATTTTTATTTTTCCTTATGGAGTTCAGAGAAATGCCGATGTATGGTATTGTCAGTTTTTTTGCAGCAAGAGACAGAAATTTATTTTTAGTGGGTTCATCTGAATATTTAAGAACCCCGAAAAAAAAACACAAGGTGTCTAAAAAAAAACAGATTTGCTAAAAAGGTACGCCCCTGAAAATTCTAGATCAAATCTAATTGAGCTCTCTTCTACTTTGAACGAGCTAGACGAAAGTTCTCTCCCTTTCCATCTTCCTCTTCAATGCTACCAACCTGGCCGCATGGAAATTTAGAGAGGTCCGATAAATCTTTCCTTGTCTAACCTCTAGTCTGCGCCACTGAACTATTTCCGATGTTATTCGCGATAGAAAATAACACGTCACTCCACCTGACGGTAACAACTTGAATTCTGAGCGGTTTCTTTTGATGATGTGACCAATAAGCACAAACCAAAAACATATGTGAACCAATGAAAACAAAGTAACCATGCCGCTTTGGCTGCTTTCAAGAACTCCGATAGGTGGCGTGCGCTTATTTTCTATCGCGAATTATGATATTCTTTCCTTCAGGAACTGATATATTTCACTCGGACTGAACTGAATCTGTTTACATGCATTCTAACTAATCAAATTCTTTAAAAATTTCACAAAATAACTTATTCAGTTTTTCTAGTGAGATATTTCAGTTTGTTCAGATTATAATGATGTGATATGTGTATGTCATAAATGGCATTGACTGATAACCTCTCAAATTTTTGAAATGAAATTAAAGATTATATCATACTTTTTTGACATATTTTTTTAATATCGTTGATTTGACACTCTATTGAATTCAAAAATAGTTGAGTGGCACAAACTAGATGTTAGACAAGGAAAGATTTATCGTACCTCTATATTTCAATGCGGCCACATTGGTAGCATTGAAGAGAATGATGGAAGAGGAGACAACTTTCCTCTCTCTCGTTCAAGGTAGAAAAGAGCTCAATTGGTCCAGTAAATGTCTGATAATTGTGTAAATAAACCATACAAATTTCATTCAAATCGGCTTGAGCGTTTCCGGACCCATGTTCATATGAACTTTTTTACATATTTTGTTGAGAGGAATCGCCCTAGGCTTTTGTCACCACAACTCCAAAACACCCTGTAGATTCCTTGTATTTCGGGCTTTAAGCTAAACATTTGTTTATTTTAGTCCCAGAATTGTAAAAATGATGATGGATATTTATTACTTGTGGATATCTGCCAAAAAATGTGAGTGATTCACTTGTGTCTCTCATGGCCAGGCTAACCAAAATTGCATAGCAGGCCACGTTAATAATGCATATAATTCAGAACCATCGATTTAAAATTAGTATTTTTTATTAACTTTATCCAGTTTCCATTGAAAAATGTCTAGTATAGATTGTGTTCTGAATTGATGAAAAAGAAAAACTTTGCATTTGACGTCTCATAAAAATGGAATCAAACTTTTGAGTATGCTAACTAGCTCATTTGACTCACCAGGCCAGGCTTTTCCAACTACCGAATATTGATAAGGCTGCTGAGAATCGCCAGTGAGCTACAAATGTAAATGCAATAGTTTTCACGTGAATCACGGATGATTCACATGGCATATAGAAACATGTCATTTGCGAGACACACTTGATTCACGTGGCAGTTAACGTGATATTATTCAATCACAGTCTCCGCTTTGTAGCACTGAACTAAATAATTTCAAAATACTGAATTACTCAAACTTACTTTCAAGAGTACCCATCTTATAGGACAACAGGTTAGCGGACTCGCAGAACTGCCTCACACCTGCAAAATCCCCATCCGCGCTATACTCCAAATATTTCTCAAACAATCTCATCATGGCCAAATGGTCACTATTCCCCGAAAACCGAGTCTTGACACTCTTAGCTTCGTCCTTGGCCATCAAGCCAGACACGAACAACTCCGAATCCGCAGAAAACAGCGTCACGATATCCACGATGGGCGTAACGCACTTGAAAATTACCGCGTTGACCATGGCTTTTCCCAGCTTCGGCTCCAGCTGGAAATCAGCTAAAGTTTCTCCCAGACTCGTCAACTTTTCCTCCTCGTCCAGTAACGCCAAGTCTGTCAGTTCTTCCACTGCCGCCTTGATGGCGTTCTTTTCGGGGGGAGTCGGCAGCTTTCCCATGAACTCCAACGCGTTCATGTTGTTGCTGAACACTTTGGAGTCGAGGACGATTTTGGTTAGGGAAGTGCGCATCATCTCAGGTAGGGAGTACTCCTGGAAAGCTTCGTACTTTGAGGAGGGGTACAGGTGGAAGCATTCGCCGGGTTGACACCTGCCCGCTCTACCTTTCCTCTGGTGGGCGCTCGCCTTGGATATCCAATGGTTGTCTATACATTTCACACCTAAAAACATTTGTTTCTGTCCAATATACAGGGTTATTCCGTATATTTAAACAGCTTCTACAGGGTTCATCATTGAAGATAGAGAAAAACTTCGAAGCCAAAAGTTGTAGGGTTTGTTCTGAACCTCCAGAAAATTATACCAGATGAAACAAATGAATATCGCTGATATAAGAAATGGGTACCAACTTCGTTATTTTCACCCTATATATTTTTGGAAAAAATTCAAGATCTTTTCTTCCTGATTCCAAAAATATATTGGTCATTGATATTTGGTTCAGCCGGTTTCGAGATATTCGAGCTTGAACATTTTAGATTTTACGAAATCGCAACTGCCATGAAAGAAAAAAAGAGCACTTTTATAACTGAAGGAGATGCAATTTCACAGATGTTCGATGTGACCACCGTTGTTTTGTATACATTTTCTGTAGTCTTCATCCAATTTATTTATCGAATTGCAAATGAAGTTGGAGTGATGATTGTTCAATATGTTAATGCATTCCAAAATTCTTCCTCTCAATTCAGCCAAATTTCTACTTCTTTCCTTATACACTTCATTCTTCAAATAGCCCGATAGGAAGTAATCTAAAGGTGTTAAATCTGGACTGTTCGGCGGCCGTTCCACTGTTCCAAATTTTCCGATCTACGTTTTATAACGATCATTCAAGTGATGCCGTACGGGCATAACTTGATGCGGTGGCGCGCCATCCTGATCCCAGATCAATTCATTATACTGCCTGAGAGGGAGGTTTTCCAACAGATCTTCGATTTCATTGTTTAATAACTGCAAATACCCATCTCCTGCTAGAGAACCCAGATTGAGTTGACCAGATATGAGTACTTTTTCGATTATAAACATCGGCGGTGGTAAACGATGCCTCGTCAGTCCATAAAACCTTCTTAAAAAAATTATTATCCTCGTCTTTTCTCAGCATCATTTCTGTACAATATGCTTGTCTTGCAATGTTATGATTGTCTGTAAGCTTTTGCACTGGTATAATTTTAAATGGGTGATATCCGTGTTTATGTAGGACAGTTAATGATAAACCCTGTAGAAACTGTTTAAATATACGGAATGACCCAGTACCATAAACCACTATGTCCACGATTTTAATCAATTATACCAGGTGACCACGGAGAGAATTCACGTATAGATAGTAGATGGTACATACTAGACTTCAGAAGGGTTAGGCGAGTGCTGCTTTGCGTATTTTGGTGCGTCTGCATTTTTCTAGGCTGTGTACAAATTTATTCATAGTGGTTCGATCGTCCAGTTGATATCCTATAGCCTAGGTCACCGATTCAATGACCGACATTATCAGCTTTGTTGATTTTTATTACCAATAGGTAATTCTCAAGTAATTCGTAGGAACTAGTTGTATTCAGATTTAGTTAGGTTAGGCTGATCAGAAGAGTATTCACCTTTTATCTTATTACCTTAGTATTGTTTTAACATTTCGTTGTAGTTTTCTTACCACATACCACTTTAGCTTTAGAAATTTCCGGCAGTAATTGAAGCTTTTGTCGTATTATGACTTTCAGAAAACAATAAGAGAAAAATATACTCAGTACTTAATTGTTGATAACAAAGTGTTATCATAACCTATTTGATTTTTTTTAATAATAAAGGAAGTGTTTATAATATCCCGAGTTGAATAATATGCACTGGAAGATCTATAGTTGGTATTTTTAATCGTAGATATAGATTTATGACGTTAAGTGTTTTTTATTTTGAGAATGCAAATTTATCCATTAACCAGGTGTTAAAGAAGATTTTGGATGGTATTAACAAGGAAAGTAGTTGATCTTTCGAGATATTACAACAAGACTATTAATTATTTTACCTATTCCTTTCAAAGACATGAGAATAAATTAAAATGTTCTTCATATCTGGACATATTGCATCACTAACCTTTTCCGACATCAAATCTTTGATCCTTGTGTATCCCCGTATCGACAACATAAACAACATCATCAACAGTTACTGACGTTTCTGCAATATTAGTTGCCAAAATAATCTTCCTTACTCCAGGTGGTGGACGTGAGAATATTTTTCGTTGCTCATAATCGTCTAATCTAAAAACGAAACAATCATGGCTTAATATTTTCATTCAACTTCAACTGGAGTAATAGTATTTGAAGGAAATGGAAGCAAAAACGAAAGATAAAAAAAAAACGAAATCTCGTATACTTGACTGAATAGTTTATAAAAATAATAATAGAAGATTTATAAGTTCAAACCAGGTTAGATATATGAATTATTTGTGAATCGATTTTTCTCCATCTGAAGTCACCATGGTATGAATATTATTATTTTCAATACAAAATTGAACAGCAGCTGTTTTCATGTATATTATCAAAAACTATGTATCTTGCTTGATAATTCATTAAGTAAATGATTACCTTGAATGTAAGCAATGTACTGATAAATCTCTCCTTTCAGGAATCAATCTCTTGATTTTGATAATATCATCCCATCCAGGAAGGAAACAAAGGATAGCACCCTCTTTTTTGTAATTTTGGATATATTTCAGAACATTCACAACATCTTCGTGTATTACCGATGGAACATCTCCTTCGCACATTTTTAATGTTTTGAGTAAGTCGATTTCTACGCAGTCATCCAAAAAATGCTAAAAATACTAATAGAAAATCGAGAATCTCCAGATTCCATTTTCATAGATACAAATATCACAGAAAAAACGAATCTGCAACATCATTGGAGTACATATCAATCATTATAACATACAAGATCGGATAATATATTATTCATATTTATTCAAGGCGTCTCAAATCTGGATGAGCTGATTATTCAATCGACATTGCCTCTGGAACTATTTTTTTCAAAAATTGTTATTTTCAGCAGAGTTTTCAGAGACAGATTTTGTATTGAACAAAAAATAATGTCCAAATATATTAATTATGGAAAATGAAAATCATCCCACATTCGAGTTTCCATCACATTATAAAGTTGAATAGAAAACAAAAATCATTAATTATCATTGAGATAATAGTCAATTAGTTATTTTTGTATCTAGAGCGCGAAATGCTACTTTGGTGATCGAGATCTGATTTTTTCAACGAGGCGTAGCCGAGTTAAAAAAATAGTCGAGATGACCAAAGTATTTCGCGCTCGAGTTGCAAACAAAATTTTTTCTATAAACGTCAAAAAATATAGTTTTAAAGTAAAAATATGCTTAACTTGATATAAAAAATAGTGTTGAACTGGCTTGGAAGGTCTCCCCCTATCCTCCCTAGGTACGCACGATGTTCCACGAACATAATAGGAATTTCCTTTCGTGCGCTCCAAGAGAAAAAACAAAGTTATTGTTGAACATCCAGAAATAAATGATTTTGTGGATGTCTGCTCAATTGAGGACCATAAAGTTGAAATATAAATATCTCATTTATTTTACATAACAATGCGCGAAGTAGGTACTTCGCGCACTGTTTTACTTCGCGCATTGTTTTGTGCAAGGAATTATGGTAACGTAGGAAACTGAAAAAAAGTGTCACTTCGCAATTTGTAATCAATGCGCGAACCTTGTCATTTTTTGACGTTTGTAGAAAAAAATATTTTCTCTCTCTCTTTCTCTCCCTAATATTTTTGTTCCCATTCCTATGGCCTGCCCCTACTTACGAAATCGGGAAGTTTTTATTTGCGGTAAATTTCTAGTCATTTGAAAATTACCGTGACGATATTGATGATTTTAGCACCTTAGCCCGGCGTCACCAAGGTTGGAAAATCGGTACATTCTCACCCAGATGGGGTCTGATGTACCCCATAATTAGAAACTCGAGGACAAAAAAATCAATTGTAGTATTTCCAGATTTGTATGTGAAATGAGTTTATAGATGTATTCACTTCATGATTATAAACAGAAACTTTTTATAATAAGAGAAATATCATGAAAGACATTTAGATGGCGAAATTCTCACGGGTAAAAAACTTGATATCTTTGAAAACTGTTTAAAAAATATTCAACACTCAATTCTGAAAGATTTCATGCAAAACTAATTATTAAAATGTTCAAGTTATCAGTTAGAAAAGTAACATGTAGTATAAGAAAAAAACGAAAAATGATCCATTTTCTTTCTCATGGGAATTTACATGTATCTCTTAGGATAAAATATATATATTTGTTACACAGGTGAGGCTTCTCAGACCCCAAAGCTGTTTACTGCACTGTCACTATCTTGGTAACTAACTAAAAAATTGAATTCGCACCAGAATATGATAGAATGTAGTGTTTTGGGAAGCTGTAGGCAACCAAAGAAATGTGCATGCATTCAAATTGAAATGCCAGTGATTTAAAATTTGTCTGGCTATCTGAGACCCCTCCTGGGCGACGCCGGGTTATAACGACCGAAATAATCTAAAAACATATGGAATTCAAAGGTAAATGAGTTATGATTCTATTCGCGATAGAAAATAAGCGTACACCACCTATCGGAGTTCTTGAAAGCTGACAAAGCGGCATGTTTACTTCGTTTTCATTAGGGTCCCTTGATGGAAATTGACGTTAAAGTCATCTTAACAGGGTACGGACAGATCCTCGTCTCCTCTCACTCTAAAGTGTTTGTGAAACAGTTATATAGTTCCATCCTTATTCAATTCTGGGGATAAACACTAGATTTTTGACATTCGTTGTTTTTTAGGTTATATTGAGGGCACTGGCGTATCATACGTAATTTCCATATGGAATTTCTTACTCAACAATGAACAATCCTCTAGTTTTAGAGTTTACTACTCCAGCAAAATCTTTGCGAGTTAGGGAACATATCAATTGTACTGATGAAAGCTTAATATATTTCACCTAAGATGCCTAGAGACGTCTCAATTTCACCAAAAGAGACTGTTCTTAGACTTTATACCAGGGTTGACTGAATTGACTGAATGAATTCTGATTTAAAGCTGAGCAGTAGTTTATCTATGAGCTGAATAAGCAGAGCCTTATGATTGAGAAATGGGGGAAACCTCGGTGTGGTTATCTAAACTATTGTGCTCATGTCATGTGTGCTGAATATATTTTCGTAAATTCAACTCGGAGAAGAATTTATGGAATTACTAATATCACACTATGTATAAAAGTTCGTCTAGGACAAGAAGTAAGCTGAAAAAAGAATATATACTCCACCTTATTTTCCCCTCTCCCTTGAATAACAAGTAATTTTCGAATAATTTATTGATGAAAGTAACAAAGAAGTAGGTACCTATACGCAGTATATCTTATAGGCACGTTATTTTCACTCTTGCATCCTACATATTTTTTATTTGTGGTGGAGTAATAATAATTATATAAACTAATGTCTTTCGCCATATTGAATCCATCATCTTGAATTCTCCAATTTTTACGAAACAATCATAATCTCCGACCCCGGAAATCCATAGATACCAATATTGATTTTTGAATAAAATTGGATCATGATTACATATTGGATCCGCTGTCTTGAATTTCACAATTTTGACAAAAAATCATGAAGTTCAACTCCGAAAACCCTCAGATACCATCAATCTTAAATAGAATCAGATCATAATTAGAAATTTATTTCGCTATATATTGGATCCGTCATCTTAAATTTTCCAAGTTTGACGAAACAATCATTATCTTCAACCCCGGAAAAACCCAGATACCTTTTAATTTCGAATAGAATCGGATCATAATTACAAAACTCGTCCGCCATATGATCTTCCTCAACAACAAAAAGTAGGTAAATACCCTGTACATACCAATTATCAAGATTTTGAATGATTTTCTGTAACGCCCATGGATGTGACGTGACAGCAATGTCAGTGATGCCAGTAGACAAAACTAAAGTCCCTAGACCATTAAAAAAGAATGCAGCTATGATCTGTCCGTACCCTGTTAAGATGACTTTAATGTCAATTTCCATCAAGGGACCCTAGTTTTCATTGGTTCACATTTGTTTTTTGTTTGTGCTTATTGGTCATATCATCAAAACAAACCGCTCAGAAGTGTTCTAGTTGTTGCCGTCAGATGGGGTGACGTGTTACTTTCTATCGTGAATAAAAAAAATAGTCCACTAGCCCATTTCAGTTTATCCGATTATGTACACTAATATTACCTGCTTAACTGGATAAGTAAATCCTGGAATTTCAAGTACTGGAGCATTGTCGTAATATTCGCTGAACATATTAGTATCGATCGTGGCACTCATGACAATCAACTTCAATTTCGGATTGGATCTGATGGCGCTTCTAAGCAAATTCATGAGCAGATCAGTATTGACGTCACGTTCATGTGCTTCGTCTAGTATGATATGCGTGAAACCGGATAGTTTCGAATCAGACTGCAGATGCCTCAAGAGAATACCGGTGGTGCAATAAAGAATTCTGCCGGTATTTGATCGAAATTTCGAATTCAATCTGACCTGATATCCCACTATATCTCCAACCTAGAAAACCGGTCAAGAGTTTTTAAGCCTGGTAAGAAATATCCATACATGAAAAATACAGAGAAGTATACGAAAAACGGCCAGTGCTGTAACTTCTGAATCATTCGAGACCGGATTTTGAAAATTAGTGGGTAGCCAGTATTCCAAATTGCTCATTTATTGAGAAGCGATTGTTGTCATATCATATTTCGCAATTCGCGAGAATCACGAAGTGTGAGTCCTCTGGTGGCTAACTATACAAGTCTTGCGAGTATGAACAACAATGACACATATATGGCGACCATTTTTTTGAGTGAATTTTGATTATTTTTATCTTGGGTTTACTTTGTGTCTGAGGGCTGGTTATTGCATTTATTTTTTCAAACATTCAGCAAGTTCACAAAATAGTTGAAACGAAATTCAGGAAGTTTTGTTCAACCTCCAAAACTCGTGAAAAAACTTCAGAACCATCAGTAAATATTCCGAAATCATCACATGCAACAAATAGGACTATACTTATAATACAGAAAGTGAGTACCTACATGATAATAATTGTGATTCTCCTCATAAATAGTTGCCTATTTTGTGATTTTTCATAAATAAATGAATTTGAAGGTCCCCAAAAAGAAATGTAATTGACAATAAAGAATCAGAATAATGAATTTGAAAGTCCCACAAAAGAAATGGAATTGCCAATAAAAAATCAGAATTTCATTAGTAAGTTCCAAATATATTAGTGAAATAATAGAGAACATGGAATCAAACAATCAGAGTGATGTTATAAAAAATCATTCTGGACCTATTACTAATGAAGATGATGATGATATCTCAGATGATATGGAACTGGAGACATATATTATACTGAAGCACAGGTGAGAGAGTGATGGGTGACGTGTGTAATATGAATATGATGCATATTATTTCAATTAGCACTTTTCTTTGGGCCCCTAATGATTGATAGCTCAGGCGGCCTAACCTGCCTATGGTACTGTTGGAGAAAATGACTACAAATACAAAATCTTTATTTCCATCGACTGAAATACATCATTATAGGCATTGTCAAGGTCAGAAAATACACTCACCGGCAAAAAAACCGGCCACCAAAAAATTTGCCCAATTGTTCACTTTCTCAATCCTTGTCCGATTTTTGTGAAACTTTTATCAAATCGTAGATTCACGTTATTGAATGTTAGCCTTAATATTAGTCTCCGTTAAGAACTGATCATTATACAGGGAATAACCAAAGTCGCTTCTTCACCCATCACTTCTTAACGCCCTGTGGTGAATTTGAATGGTTGAACTTGGCTTTATTATGCTTTGGATTGAAGTGTGATCCCTTTTCAACACAATAGTTTTTGATACACGTCAATATCTTATTTTCAAGAGAAGATACGAGTAATTTATGAAAGTACAGCATTTTTCAATTCTCATTAACAATAATCAGAATCTACATGAACTTATTGATCAACAACTTGAAGGATCAATAATTCATATTTCTACCTCATTTTCAAAGAACTTACCGGAAAAAGCAGACCTTGTAGTCAATAACGAGTATGCCCTCCTCGAGTTTGAATTCAAGCATCCAAGTTCCGTAGCATCGAGTTGATAAAATTTCTCAAGTAATCTTGAAAAAAATGCCTGAATATCTCCTTGAAGGGCGAATCGTACCTGTTTGAGAGGCTCTGACTAGGCAAGACGTAGATGCTCTATAGGTTTTGAATTATTGTTAATAAAAATTTGAAAATTTCATATTTTCTCAAAACACTTGTATCTTCTATTGAAAAGAAGATTGACGTGAATCTAAAATCATTGTGTTGAGGAGCGACAAAAAAGGATCGCACTTCAATTCAAAACATGATTAAGCACAAGGTTGGATGGAGAATGGTTCTGAAATATTGTTAATAAAAATTAAAAAAACAATTTCTTTTCCCACATGTTTGGAAATTATGAATATTTTTCTTAAAGTGAATAAGACACTGGAGAATATACAAGTTATATACAGTTAGAATACCCGTGTCGCGAAAATGCTTTCTACAGGATATGCGCTTTTGTCAAGTTAGTACTTTATGGGTGTCTGTAAAATTTCCCCAGCAAATCAGTCCATATGAGATTATCGAGTGAACTGCAGCAAAGTAATATATTTTGAGGGTGTCGAGATTTACACGATTCCTTAATTGTATAATGGAAACATTTTTGTTCGCTAGGTTTTTCAGCAAACGAGCTATGTGGTTGTCCCATGCTAGATGAGGATCAAGCCATAGACCCAGAAACTTAACTTCCTCAGCTGGAATTATGCTTTCACCGTCGCATTTCAGCAGAAGGCTGTCGCCTGGTTTGACACCTATTGGTGTGAAATTAATGAAATTAGTTTTTTCTTATTTAAAACGAGGCCAATCTGCGTACTGAAAGAGCATATGCTATCTACGTTTTGATTTGCTGAATAAACTACATTAGGTATGCTCGTACCGGCGATTGCTGCACTAGTGTCATCAGCGAATAATGTTATTATAAAAGAATCACTAGCACCTATAGTATATCAGTAATGTTGTTAATGAAAACAAGGAATAGGATCGGTCCTAGTATACCGAATATTGGTTAGTGTTATTTATGTATAATTTGACAAATTGTTCACTTTGTTAGATAGTATTTGAGCCAGCTATGCGCAGGAACCCGAATGCCATACCAATAAAGCTTTTCTAGTAGGATATTGTGATTTAAGATATCAAATGCACGAGAGTAGTCATAGAACAAACCGATTGATTTCAGTTTATTGTTGAAGTTTTCTAAGATGGCTCCATAAAAGGACAAAAGGGCATCTTGAACCAGCGTGAAGGATTGGCAAAAGACGAGCTTTTTCAAAGATCTTTAAGAAACAGCAAGGCAATCAGTCGATAGTTTTGTGTGCTTTGAGTATTTCCTTTCCCCCTCAATCTTAGATCTGTGAAACAGAACTGCATTGGAGGAAAAAAATACACTCTGAACTTTAAACCAAGCTAAACAAACCACATGGTGGCACATTGGCCACACTCTATATTTACTACTCACGAACTCGTCTCGTTCTGAAGCAACTCTTTCGGCTAACGATATAGCAGCAATCCTTCTTGGCTGCGTCACCACCACCCTTCCTGGCTCCCCTTGCAAGCCCTCAGCCTCCGCCCATGCCTCCAGCACATACTGTGGGACTCTGGTACTTTTGCCACATCCCGGTTCGCCCTTAATTATCAGAACTTGGTGGGAAACCACATGTTCTTTGATTTTATTTCTAAAAATGTATAATTATTACTGAAGTTCCAGTAGGAAGTGGTTTCGGGTACAGCGCAATTTCTTAACAAAATTATTATGATCTTATGGGCATCTTTCGGCCTGAATAATATACAGAATGGTACTCAAGTCATTGTAGAGGGTGGCTAGAATTCGAGCCTCATCATTGGGATCTCGTAAACCGTACGAGATACAGGATAGGTCAAATGACAGCAAAGTAGCGCGATTTCATATCCAACAAAATGCCGTTTCGATATTTGAAAAATTCCGAATATTTCCGAAGATTTTTGTAAAAAACCGAATACTCGCTATTTAATTTTCATTTTTTATGCCTCTATTTGAATATATGTAACAAAAAAAAATCACACATAGCTACTTTTTCTGTTCAACAAGATGGTGTTATCAGATTTTGAAACCGACGTTTCGTTTCTGAGCTGCCATCACCAACTTTGTTTTTTTAAATACGATCCTGGATTTCTTTACGAATTTTCAGAGCTTTCCTCCTGGAATCAACGGTGTTGCACTTACTTGAAAAGATGTGTTGTTGTTAATCCTATTCCAAAAATGTATTCTCTGTCTCTCTCGAACACATGAGTTCTTATAGAAAATGCGATTAATATGAATTTTTCGAATAAGTGCGATACACCGTTGATTTTAGGAGATTGAAAGATCTCAAAATCCATAATAGAAAATCCAGGGTCGTATTTAAAAAAACGAAGTTGATGATGGCAGTTCGACGACGGAACGTCGGTTTGAATATCTGGCAGCACCACCTTATAGAACAAAAAAAGTAGAAATTAAAATGTGTAATTTGTTATGTTACCTCTATTCAAATAGTCAGAAAATATAATAATGAAATCACAAGTATTCGTTTTGGAAGTATTCAGAATTTTTCAAATTTCAAAACGGAATATTGTTAGGCATGGAATTGCGCAACTTTGTCATAATTCAACCGACCCTTAGGGTTTACGAGATCCCACTGATGAGGCTTGAATTCCAGCCACCCTGTACATAGAAATATAATAGATTTTTGAAATTGAAGTATTATGATTTGAGGCCACTTGAAAGAGAGGAGTAAGTAATAGATATAATGGAAACAAAATTTTCAGTTTTTTTTATGTTCTGGTTCTCACGAAAAGGGATATCCTCTATTATTCAGAGAACATCGTGAGAAGGGAAATAAGGTAGGAATTGGTGTTCTTAAATTTCTGGAGGTTATATGCCTCGGGGAACACCTCCCTTGGCAATGTGTTCCAGAGCCTCGCTGTTCGTTGGATGAACGAGTCTTTGGAAAAAGATGTTCTGCAGGTCTCCAAAGTGACTACGAAGGGGTGCAAAGCTTCAACTCGACGGGCTGATCTTGCGGGGACTGCCAAGGGAGGAACAATTGTTGTTATTTCAGAAGAGCATCGCCCATGAAAATATCTATAAAATAGAGCCAGATCGTCAACTTTTCTACGGAGTTCCAGAGAAGTGAGTGAGTTTGTGAGTGAGGCATCACCCACAAGGCAAATTGTCCTTTTTTGGACAGAATCCAACAGTTTCAGGGTATGTTTGGGTGCTGCACTACAAATATGGAAACAGTATTCTAGGACAGATCGGATCTGTGCCTTATAGATCATAAGCAGCTGACTGGAAGTGAAATAGGTCCTGGTCCAAAACAGAAAACAAAGTTTACGGGATGCACTTTTAGCAATTGATCTCACGTGATTTTCCCAAGAAAGGTTAGTAATACCAAGTACGAAATGGATGTCTTCAAAGGTACGGTTACTCCTGAAAAGCTTATGTTGGGCACAGTGAGATCAGCTTTTCTAGAGAAAAGGCATGCTTGTGTTTTGTTTGCATTGAATTCTACCAAGTTATTGGATCCCCATTCGAGAATTGTTGCCAAGTCCATATTTATCTTGTCAACATTGTCATCTATCAATTGCTATCAAAATCATTCCTGACGTTCGCCTGCTATTATGTTTATATTTCCAATCTGTGACACAGCATCAATGAGGGTCTGCCAGAAATAGTATATTGTGCAACAAGTGGGGAAAGTTCGACTTTTCTCACGAGTGAAGTGAGAAAAGTACTTTTCCCCACATGTTGCACACTATACTTTTTCTACAACTGCCCGCCGGCCCCTCTTGAAAAGTCCAAACGGACCGTGTGCCGCTGGTGATGTTATTGGCTGAATTTGTCTCAAGTGACTTCTTGAAGACTATACCTACCCTTATTCTGGGCCACTACCTTCAATTTTTATATGGTGTATTTGTACCTATATAGATGAACCTATATGTATATATGGATTCCCTGATGAATTAATATGATTATTTTCTTCATAGAATTTTAAACCAATCAGAACATTCAATTGACCTAAGCTACCTTGTATAATTTTGAATATATGCATCTTGGTTGGATTATTTCAACTGTTAAACTGATACTCTTTGTAATTATGCAACAAATTTTGGATGTATAATGGGAATATTTTCAAGTACCTACTTATAGTATTACTACTGAGATTACTACTGAAAATACTTATGTTTCTTTTTATCTTTGATTAGTCTCAAATACAAATAGGCACCTAAAAAATACAAAATAATATTTATAAATGCCTAAATGCATAATTATAAGATTTCTGAACATTTTCATGATTTTGAGATTTTTTTTCATTATTTCAGTCTAATGAGATAGGTACATTTTGTCTATTAACTTTTATTGTTCTATGTGATCTGTGAGTTAGAGAGGATATAATATTATTCAAGAGTTCAATTATTTTATGACCTTTTGAAAGATTACTGTGGTGTTGTTTTTGGGATTTAGGTCTTAGATTAAAGAAAACTATATATATATATATTAGATTAAAGAAATAGTTATTTGTTTAACTAGGCAGCAAAGTAGTAGATTGACTGCCGTGGCTGAATTCATAGCCGAGCGTAGCGAGGCTAGGAATCCAGCTAAGGCAGTCAATCTACTTTGCTGCCGAGTTGAACATATGATTTTTTCTCCGATTGTTCATAATGATATGGGAGAATATTGTATTTGCGAATTAATACAATTCCCACAATCTCTTTATTCTTCCTGTATAGTGTTCAATTAAAATAAAATTTGATAGAAATCGCAGTTGTTGGTTTGACAATTCATGAAATTTCTGACAGTTGTGCGAAAAAATATCGGTATATTCAAATTATTATATAATGGACAGTGATAGCGACCTGGAAGTATACTTACACCTCCATTAATAAGGGAGGTGGCAAAAAATATAGAGTTGAATTTGTTGCCGGAGAAGTCTCGGATGGAATATGAAGGAAATTATTAACGATTTATGGATTTTTAATTTTGCTGATACATATCAATCAGCAAAGTAACCACTTTGCTGCCTAGGCAGCAAAGTACCCACTTTGCTGCCTAGGCAGGAAAAGTAATACTTTGCTGATCGATATGTGTCAGCAAAATTAATATTTGTTGCCAATCGGAGGAAAACTATATTTCTTGAAAGCCAACATTTCAACAATTTATTTTGACATTTTCAGGGCAATGAGAATAGTTTTCATGTTGAAGAAATGGTGATGAACCATAACAGGTTTCTGTTTTGACAGATGTATGTACATATGTGAGATACATATGTATGTGTAAATGAGCTTAAAACAACAAACAAAATTCCAGTTCCAGTTCCTTTAATCTAATACCTAATTCCCAAAAACAACACCATAGTAATTATTCAAGATATTTGAGATTACTAATTCTTGAATTACATGCCCATATACCAACTAATGAAAATATTAGCATATAAATAAGTTGATAAGGTGAATCTACCCATTTTGAGTAAGTTGAAACATATAAATATCATGCACCAACATTTCACTCAGATACATACAAGGTACTTACTTAAAAGCTGCAATTGGTAATTCAACTTTCTCCTTTGAGGAGTAGCGCTCAGAACCTAAAAATATCTGTTTTTTAACAGGTGTTAACTGCATATCTTCATCTTCTTTGGGGACTGAATTTTCACCAAGAATGCTCCCCTCTCCAATTTCTGAACTAGTGCTCTCAATAATTGGAAGCATGTTTGTATTATGCACCTCTATGATGTTTTTCATTTTTTCAATAGTTTTCTCATCTAGAGTTATGACTGGGTAAGTCTTCCTAGATATTTGCTTGATTTCTTCTTTATCATAGATCAGTGGAGCCCCCTGGTCTGTGATTTTTCTTTCTTGTCTCAACCAAGTAAGAGCAGCTAATGCTGCTTTTTCAGATGCAACTTTCTTGGTAACATCTTTTGCCATGAATTTCATTTCCTTTGGCCATCCTATCTTATAGATACATATCCAAGTCATCTTTTTATGATCCTTGATTTGTCTGTATGAAGGTGTTAAATGAAGAGAAGGTTTGTTAATTTCTTTAGATACTAGATAAAAAATATTGTGCAACATGTTCTTTGGATTTACAAACAACTTTTGGGCCTCTCTTGATGCATCATTATCATCATAATAGATCTGTGTAATCTACAACAAAAATTATTTCAGATTATTAGAATGTTCTCAACAACTCCACATTTGTTAATGGATACATATAACTAACTTTATTAGACTCAGGACTAGAAATTGGTAATATTTTGAGGCCACTGGTAGTGTTTTGTTGGGTACTGTATTCAATGTTGATTTCACTCAAAATTCCACTTCGCTTCTGCTCAGTAGTTTTAGAATTTTGAACATCTCCTGTTTTTGTACCAAATCCAATTTGACTGTAGGGATTGCCAAGATAGAGTGATTTGTTTATATAACAACTACATATAGTGACTTGTTTGATTTGAAAAAAAGAGCTATTCCCATAATTATTTGTAAATGTTTTGTACAGGTAATGATATTTTTTCACGGAAAAGCCACATAATATTGATTCCTTTTTGAAATTTCTGATCAGTAATTGCTTGCCATTGGCTGTAAATGTTTTTATACAATACATATTTTTTGGTTCTTGTCAATCTTATATTCAGTCAAAGTTCGAAGCCCAAAATACTCCTGAGTCCAGACTAGTCCAGAGGGTTTTCAATAATGATAATCGGAATATCAAGGTTCCAGTTCAAAAATTCTTCTTTGCTTTGATTCTGGGATGATGGTGAAGTGATGGTGACGGCCAGACGGGTGAGGGGTTATTTACTTCTTCTTCTTATTTGTTTCGCCACAATTGCGTGAACGGGGCGAACGCAAACTACTGTGATATAGTTGTAATAGGACCTATATGTAATGGCATGTGGGTGCAATGGGATGTAAGTGCAATGGGATGTAGGTGTAATGGGATGTAGGTGTAATTGTAATGGGATGTGACAACTTGACATTGTTTTGTTTTGATTGCTTTGACTTTTCAATTTCAAAAAATCATTGAGTCAAGAGAGTCAAGATCATTCTTTAAAATTGGTATGTTTAAATCATTGTATAGGAAAACTCGGCAGTTAGCATATATCTCCAAATTAGGTAGGTGTCTATTCACGTTCAGCAATCAAATATCTTGATCTTCATGTATTTTTATCTATACATATAGAGATTATTGTCAGTTATTGTTTCAGGTACATCAGAAATAATTAGAAAAATGACTACTGTGAATCTTATTGAACAATCAATAAAGGCTAAGCTAAAGACTCATCTGGAAACTAACCATATAGAGGTAATAAATGAGTCTTATATGCACAATGTTCCAAAAGGTTCTGAAACACACTTCAAAGTTGTTGTTGTTTCTGAAAAGTTCAACAACAAACCCTTAATACAAGTAAGTAGATACCTACTCTGATAGTACACATTCCACAACAAATCTTGATTTCCAGAGACATAGAATGGTAAATGAAGTCCTAAAGGCAGAACTCCAGAATGGTGTCCATGCACTATCTATTGAGGCAAAAACCCCTGCTCAATGGCAAGAAAGTGATCAAATGATTGAACCAAGCCCAAATTGTAGAGGTGGGTTTGGTAGGTAAAATAATCTAAATAACTCTCTATCAAATTGTACAAATTATAGAGGTACCTTGAACATGACATGATATACTTGTCATTTCTAGGTACATTACATGTATCTTTGATAATTTTAGCACTACATCAGATTATTACCTGATCTTCTATTAATCAATTGAAAAAAGTAGGAAACAAAAAAATGTTGATAGGCTTATGTGGATCAACATTTATTAAAAAATTGTTATAACAAACTTTCATCATTCTGTTTATGTCTGCAAAATTCAAATGTTGCAAATACTAGTAAAAGTCTTTCTTCTATGGCTGTCAGATGTTCCTGTGTGGTTAGAGTCTGAATATCTGGCATCAATTCCAAATTCTGTTTAATCTTTCCTCCAGTTAATTCCAGTAAACTTTTCCATGTGTATTTTCTCAACCTACAGAACACAGATAACTTCAGATTCTAGATTACATAATGTGAATATATTTTTTCTTTCCTTATTTCTGGTGTGTTCATTACACTTCCTGCATCTTGCTGCTCATAACAGCAGCTAAATTTAATTTAATCAGTGTCAAATATTTGGGAATTATGTTCTCAAAATGTTATAGCATATTTTTAGATCTCTCCATAAGGATGCAGTATAGAAATAAATGTGTAACACTATAAATGTGTTGAGATTTTTTGGAATATTCTTTTCATCCATGAAGAGTTTCTCATTTATCATGAAATTTCATCAAGTAATGGCATGATCAATACAAAATGTATTATTATCCTTATAAATAGCCAAGGACATTTCATTGCATCATAACATAAAAGAGAGATGGTATGTTATATAGTATATGGTAATAATAATATTATACCTATCTAGCTAGATCATATGAATCTATGAAATATCTCAGGAAGTTTTGAGAATTATTCAAACTGCTTATAAAGTTAACATAGTTATACTGTTTTCAACATTATTCATATGAAGCAAACTTACATGCAACACTGATATAAAGGTGCCAAGATATCAATATGATGTATGTAAGGATTTCCCAATCCCTTGCCATTATCTAACCAAATGACATTATTACCTAGGGTTTCATAATGGTGTCTGTCACCATTTTGTATAAGAAAATCAAAAATTGATACATCTATCAAGTCATATAAACGTGATTTGGGCATTTTTTCTTTCACAGATCTGGAATTGAAAAAACATGAAATTATCCCCTAGTTCACAAAAAGTGACAGGCAATTAATATTTGTTTTATGCACTAGCAAGCAGTAAAGTGACACTTAATGTACTTCTGTTTTCTCAAATTCCTTATATCTACATACCAATTCATGAAATAACTATGTTTGCACTCTAAGCTATGATTTCCAGTGGTATATTGTATACATGTTCTTCTTCATCCTGTTCCAAGAATCTTATCACTCTGCTAAGGCAGTTCTTTGAATAATTGCTTTCTTGCTCTCTACAGTTTTCACCCACAGGAGGACAGTTTGCTATTGACAATGTCAAAATTAGGTAGATATATACTGGATATACATTTTTTAACATTTCAAGAAATGAATCTCTTTTGGTGAACAAAGAGTCTTACTATTAGGATAATTTTGTTATACCTATGATAATTTCAATATGTGAACTGCCCATAACAACCATTATGCTTCTATTGATCACTTCTTTCATAGGTCATATAAATAATGTTGTTAATTGAAATCTTATCATAACTTTTGACTGGATAAATGAATCACTAGTGCATAAACACCTACTTTATGCCCTTGATACATAAATAACTAATAGGTTTAATACTTACTTGCAATATTTCTCAGGGTATTGTTCCCATATTGCTGTTTTTCCTGATTTATATGTTCTTTGCCAAGGTGACCTGAATTTCTCCAGGTTTCCTTTGATATTGAAAATAATAGCACCAGTCAAGCCTGAATTTTCATCATCACAGACAGAGTCATTCATTTTGCAGTAAAAACATTTACCAAATATACAAGTTTTGTTATTTTTCTTGAAACTGGTGGAAAGTAACCTTTCTGTAGCAACTGGGATTATGTCATTCTTTAGTGATATATGCCTCTGGACACTTAAGGGACAAAGTGGCTTTTTCATAATAACTGAGAGATAGAATCCAATTATTTCTGAATTATATCTGTCCTTCCCAGAGGTTACAGAGCCTTCTATTACTTTGTCTTTGGAATACCACTTTGGTTTAAATACAACTTGCTGGTTTCCCTACAAACATTTGTATGTATGGATTACCATTATAATTTCTTTATTCATATTTCAATGATACACTTACCTGAAGAGTAAGCAAAATTTTCAATTGAGTGCCCCGGGTATCTATATCTGCTTGAACAATGTCTGCATTTTTCAAAGCAAACAGTACTTTACCAAAGTTTGTACTATTCACATTGTAAAGTTGTTTAGGTGATACCCATGAATTTGCCTCTTCCCAAAGGCTCCTTAGAGCTACTTCATTGAGGTTTGAATGGAACTTCTTTCTGGTATTTTTCAAAAATGATTCAATCCATCTGTTGTTAACAAATGAATCAGTTTTGTATTGGGAAGGCAATTGAGCTAGTTCCCACTGGATTTTTTCTTTGATAGGTATTTTCTCTACCCGGTTGGTATCCAGGGGAGGTAAAAAGGTCAATAAAAAATTTGTTGTTACCAAAAATATTGAAATAGAAGCAAGAATTAAAAGAAAAATACTTCTACGGAGGACCATTTGAGATCCTGGAAGTTTGATGACATGATTTTTTTTTAATCAGTGATAATTATAATGGCAATCACATCAGATCACACCTATGCATTTTTTCATCCAAATAATGAATCACTTCTATAAAATATTTTTAGATCAGTAGTAGTAGGTCAGCAGGAGCACTAGGACTCTTTTACTGTGCTTTTTGTTAGGTTAGGTTAGCAAAGCAGATGAGAGATTTTAGGTTAAGTTGTCAAGATAAGTTGACAGTGTCAGTTGATTTGTCTTTGTCGTGCAGCCAAAGTGCAGCTCCAGTTATGCTCACAGAACACGAGCGTCTCGGGTACAGGAACTAGGAAGGAGCCATGGGTGCGTTTTTCATTCCAACATTTTATCATGCGCATGAATCGAAGAAACCATCAAACTGTTACAAAATTCCGCTGGAATGTTGATGGACATCCATCAAACTGTTGTAATAAAATGCGCACTTTTAAATCGCTTTTCGAGAATCCATCAGTTTGGAGGAGATTGACATGACAGTTGACACATTTTAGTGTTGTTTTTTGTTTTGATTTGATAGAAAACAATTAATATTGAGGATTTTTGAGATTCTTGAGAGATTTTAGAAGAAAGAGTCAGTGTTGATCAATAAAATTGAATTAGCCTCTTCTGATTCTCAAGATACATGATGACTGACACACAACAAAATCCGTGTTTCCATCAATGTGTTGTATAAACCATTGTTCAATCCTTCTAGCATAAATTCCAGCAGAACAATTGGTGACGTCACGACAAAAAACCGCATCTATCAGTGCGCACTTTCTTCGATGGAATGAAAAACACGCCCCATGGGGATGGGGCTTCATTCTGTTCTGAACTAACGGATAGGATCATCCGATAGTGATTCATTGATTCAATGATATTTCCATTCAGGATCCAGCTCTATTTAAGAATATTTCAATATATAAATTATAAAACTAAGAAAAGTAGCAAGTAGTGGTACACTTTTTGAGTGGTCAGATCTCAATATGGAGGTGCGCCAGTGATGGTAACCTTTTACAATTATTTTCCCTATACAAGTCCATTGAAATCCCCAACATTATAAAAAGATCCCTACAATCCACAAACAGCGAGAATCGCAAAAATTGCACTTAAATCTGTTCAGTGTTTCCATTGCAGTGTCATGTCAGTTCCAAAGTTATAACTTTATCTTACTTTCGCACCTTTGGAAGACGAGCCAAGAAGGTCTAATGACAACACAAACCATAGAACATGAAAATCATTCAAGTTCAGATTTGGTTCTGAATGATCTTATTCTGCTAGGTTTCTAGGCTATTTAGCCACATAACACTAACAGTAGAAATCTCCATAATTCTGGAACACCCAAAATTTCGTCCCTACATCCCTACACACCCAAAATTTAGTCGAAAAATCCCTACGTATACATAATATCCCTACGGGTTACCACCACTGAGGTGCACTTTTTGGTTGGTTGGGGTTTTAGGCATCTTACTAGTGGGGAAGAATTTTTTCGCTCAACGCTAGCTGAACTGCTCTATGGTTAGCTAATACTGACCAATCACAATATTACACGTTTCATCGCTAGCACCGTCAAAGCCAAAATTGCCCAGCTAAGCTTTAAGTAAGGGGTGCGTTTTTCATTCCAACATTTTATCATGCGCATGAATCGAAGAAACCATCAAACTGTTGGCAAAATTCCGCTGGAATGTTGATGGACATCCATCAAACTGTTGTAATAAAATGCGCACTTTTAAATCGCATTTCGAGAATCCAGCAGTTTGGAGGAGATTGACATGACAGTTGACATATTTTAGTGTTGTTTTATGTTTTGATTTGATAGAAAACAATTAATATTGAGGATTTTTGAGATTCTTGAGAGATTTTAGAAGAAAGAGTCAGTGTTGATCAATAAAATCGAATTAGCCTCTTCTGATTCTCAAGATACATGATGACTGACACACAACAAAATCCGTGTTTCCATCAATGTGTTGTATAAACCATTGTTCAATCCTTCCAGCATAAATTCCAACAGAACAATTGGTGACGTCACGACAAAAAACCGCATCTATCAGTGCGCACTTTCTTCGATGGAATGAAAAACACGCCCCTTAGCTCATGACTACTACACTACTACATCCATATCCTGTCAGAATGAAGCCAACTATCCTCTTAGTATCTCAAATCACAGTCTTAAATGCTTAAAATACTGGTGTAGAAATCACTTTTCAAACGAATGCACAAATGAAGTGTAAATTACACGAACTGTAGAAGTAGGAAAGTGCTCCAGACACTTCTGCTGCAAAAGAAAAGCACTATGGTAATAATGGCAACGTGTTTTTAGTGTTCTGTGTATATTCACGTGACGTGGATTCGTGTCATTGATTGAGGAAATTTATTTTTATAACCTTCAAACTCCAAACATTTTGCCAACTTGAAAGGTGAAAGTGTTCTCAAATCTTTTTGATTTTGAAATTCTTTGGAAGTGGTGTGATTTATTCAAATTCTAAATCGTTATACACACATTGAAGAAATATATTTTAATTTGCATTTGAGGTGAAATTACACAGGGATTGTGAGAAAAATATTCCTTTTTGCTTAGCTAGAAATTCATTACAGATGTCTGGACAGTGGGAGGTTGTAGGAAAAAAGAAAGGAAATAGTAAATTGCCTGTTCCAAAAGTTTCTGCTAAAGATAACAGCAATGTAAAAAGTCCAGTAAATGGATCGAAAATCGAAGATTCATGTAAGTGGTCCCTTTAAATCTTTTATACTAAAATTACATATGAGCATAAGGTAACTGATTTGAGAAGTTGAAATGAAGCATTTCATCTTCAGAGGGTGTTTGGAAATATAAAACTAACCTTTCATGGATTATTTGTACTAATTAATTCAACTTTTATTATAAACATTTCATTGATAAATTACCATTTACAGATCCAAAGTTGCCAGAGAAAGTTGCAGGGGTTGAACCAAAGATTGTTCAAGAAGTTAAAAAGTCACAGGAAAAAAGCAAATTAAAATTGAGGAAACCACAAAGAAATGACAGACCATCAGAGCCACAAAAACCTAAATCTCCTAAGTCAATTGAAACTGGTCTCAATTCTGTAAGATTTCCAGCTGCTTTTATTTCTTTCTGCTACATTACCAGAAATATGAACTGTGCTGAGATCTGTAGCAATAATGAGTATTTTAGAACAGTTGATAAAACAATTCATTTATCACAAATTCATAAAACTATTCCATATAGACCAAACAGTTCACAAGGTTTACTAAACTTTCTAAAGGTTATATACTTGGTTATATATAATATGCTGGTAGGTATGCATTAAATAAATTGGTCATTTTCCATATTATGCAAATACCAACATTCACATGAAGATGTTGTCATGTTATCAATTTTAATTTTTCAAACCCTGACTTGATATACTGTCTTGTTTGTTCCTCTCTGGAAAACATCTGTAGATATGTTTCAAAATTCATATGAAATTGAGTTCAAACCTCCATTTCTTCAAATTGTTTTGAGATATTGAATTTCAAGGTATCTTTAAAATTATGATGAACTATAATGGATGTATGTATACAGGTTGACTCACTCATTTACAGCACATGGAAGGTGTGATCTGTGATAGGATCATCCTTCATTTTTGCATTATTACTTTATTCTTTCTGAAGAGCTGATTTCAATGACATACAATATTTTTGGTTTGAATCGATTATTTAATTATTCATAGGGGGATAAATTATGATATTCTTCAGAGGAGAGTAATTTGTTCAGGTACAAAAGTAAAAAATAACATCTTGATGAATCACTATACCAGCTGACACAGACACATAGTATACCCTCCTTTTCTCCTGTGTTTTCCTTGCCATATTTCTGGAGTTTCAGGTTTGATTGGGTTATTTCAAAGGATTACCAAGATATTTGCATTTGAAGTTTCCATATGATCAATGACTGTGAGAGAGATGAAAGTTCCCCTATTGCATGGTCACACCTATTGATCGTCATATGGAAACTTCAAAGGCAGATATCTTCATAAGCATTTGAAATAAACCAATCAAACTCAAATTGAATTTGTTATTATAATCTCTAACCAATTATGGAATAAAATATAGGGTGTTCCATTTGAGAATTGAAAGTTGATGCCCTTTCCAGGAAAACCGGAAGATAAAAAAATCCAAAATGTGAACTTATTCAATGTTCCAATTTCAGAAATATAGCTAGAAAGACAAAGGAGAAAAGGGGGGTGTACCATGAGTCTGTGTCACCCGGTATATGTTTTTGATTGTTCATTCCCTTTGGTGAGATGACTTCAATGTCCTGTGACATTCACAGAATAAGTTAAACCAATAATAATTGATCCAACCACAAGTTGAGTTTTTGGATAGGGTATGGACCATAAAAAACATATTATATACAGGGTGGTGCGGTTTTTATTACAATCATTATTTAAAAATCAACATTGTGTTGTACTCCTTGAAATAATGAAAAAAACATATACTTATAAACGCGTCGTTTTCGAGATATAGGTTGTTGAAAATTCCAGCCTGAATATAATTTCTTGATGAAAAGTTCAAAACGGTTTGAGATTAGTCAACAAAATTTCTCACAGATACTAAACTTGTCACACTCTATATGATGAAACAGTGAGCATAGCACTATTGTTTTAATTACAATCAAATATTATTTTTGAACTGAAAATGAGATATTTCTGGGCTGATTTTGAGCTTTTTCACACAGAGACGTATGTTTTTTCAGATTTTGAACTACAAATTGAGAAAGAAATGAACATATGAAATAATTTTTATTTCATCTTATAGATTGTAAAAAGTTTAGTATCTGTGAAAAATTATGTTGATTTATGTCAAATCATTTTGAACTTTTCATTGAAAACAATATTCAGACCCGTATTTTCAACACCGTATATCTCGAAAATGACGCGTTTAAAAGTATATATTTATGTGAACTTTTTTTATTATTTCAACAAGTACAACACACTGTTGAATTTTTTGTTTTACAAACTGGACCACCCTGTATACTGACATGGTGGGGCCATGCCTTCCCCCTCGCGATCCTCATGATGTAAAATTGTAGGTACTGGATACCAGAATAGATCAGCCTAAAACTATAGCGTTTTTATTAATGATTCCATATTGGAACAGAAGAGCAAATTAAATCATTCATCAGATAATAGAATTATGAGTAGGCTCTGATAATATTTTTTTCAAACTTCTGCGCCTTTCTTTTTCTGATCTAGAATTTTTTCGGAATGCAGTGATGTATTACAAGTTGGCAATTGAAAAGAAATAGTTGAAATAAAAAATAAATGCTCAGTTGACAAGACATATAATTTTTGGATGCATCCGAGGATGCACATTGAAGGTGACAGTAAATATCACTGAAGTGAATGTCACTATAATGTGATTTTGAAGTGTGATGTGAAGTAAGTTGAAATATTCAAGCTGGCCGTCGTTATGTTAACAGACAATTCACACATACTTTGAGATTACACACGTTGGCGAAATATTTGTCAAATTAATGGAACATTGACGTTAATTTCATGGACATCATTTAGTGTCACATTCAATGATACATCTCAAAATTCCATGAAAATATCTATTTTTATCTATATGTATTGTTGAAAATTAATTTCAATTTGAGGCGCATGATAGAGGGCAGTAATATGAAAAATCCAGAAGACACTTTTTCAGTTTCAATGAAAGGGGTATGGCTATGGAACGCCAGCTGCAGCATTAAATATTTTGATTTTCTGCCTGGTAAAACAAAGAAATATTCTTGTCATCTATTGTGATTTATTGTGTGAATTGAAAGCCATTAGGAACATTAACATTTTGTGAATTGAATTGGAGGAAAGTTATAGAGAGAAGGTGGTGTTCATATTGATAAAACTAACCCGTACATCTTAAAATCCTATATTAGCGAGCGTTACGGCCGTTGTTGTAGTAAATATCTATTAACAGCTTGTTCCAGGTTGAACGTGATTAATTTTGAAGGGTTATAGAATTACAAATAAGTAACGTAGAACTTGCCTAAAGTAATGAGTGAAATCAGTTGAAGAAATTTAAATTCCCTTTAGTTTATAAAAAAATTACCCTAGTTTCATGATATTACTTATTTTCTAGATTGATGTGAAAGAATTTGAATCCATTTATGAAACGAGTAAAAATCGTTATCCAGATGCTCCTATAGTATGGTTAAAGGAATTAGTTTATTTCTTAAATCAAAAAATGTCATTGGAAATCCAAGATCCAGTATTTTCTTCCAAACCTCAGGGTTATCCTATTTCCGCAGTAAGTAACATCATCTCTTTCACAGATACCCTTAAGTTTCTTCAAGCTTTTTCAAGAATATGTGGGCATTATGAAAATTTCTTGAAATGTTATTCAAAATGTTTCAAAAATCATTGCTAAGATTACGAGAATGAATATTTGAGGTCAAAATAAGACTTTTTAAAAAAGAGCTCAGAGCTATTTCAGGCTTATGCAATTTTAGGAATAAAAAATGAATAGAGCACCTGAATAAGTATGCAAATTTTCAGGGGAGCTTTGCATAACCATAGCTGTAGCTCCGAGTGTATCTCGGATGGGACATTCCTAGGAATCAAAATAATTTCAAATACGCCCTTGAAATCTTTGTAGTGAATTTTGTAACAACTTGAATATCATGATGCTTCTAACTTCTAAGGAATGATTGTAGGCATATTTATCAGGTCCATCAACCGTTTGACTATTTCAATCATTTGTCTCATAGGTGCCTTCAGAACTACGAGGTGTCATTGAAAAATCGGTTAAAGAAGCAGGCAAGAACAATGCCCAGCAATTCTTTGATTTCTGTTTGACATCAATGGCTACCGATATGGGAAAAGGTCTTCCAGCTTTAGGTTATAAGTTTTTCTTGCAATACATAGCCCTTAATGAACCAGTATTGATTACTTCAAACGTTAACAAGCACAGGGTGTTGAGAAATTCCTATCAGAATAGATTGAATATAGGTCTTTCTATACTTTGGGCTGTAGGCAACGTTGCCTATAGTGATTTCAATTCTGGAGTAACAGGTATGTTCAATAATGTATTCAACACACCAGCAAAATTAGATTCTCTTGAACCCTTTGCGTGATTTCAGTTTTTTTTTATGAATCGTAGCTTTATTTCTCCATGAATACTTCTGACTTATTAACGTTTTCAAACGATTCGTCTTCATATCATGTACATCCCTCGATTCAAAAATAAGGCTCCTGGTAGCTGTTAGTTCCCTCTCTATCTCTCTTGCCGAATTCATTGGTTGGCACATACTTATTTAGGCGCGATAAATGTTCGATTTGATTCAAAGTGTCAAAATACTTGCTGTTAAAGTTTTTGAATTCGAATTAACCAATAATTTCATAATCACGTTTCATCGGTAGCATCGCCAAAGCCAAAATTGCCTAGCAGAAGACTAAGCTTCAATCAAATTAAAACAAAAATCTGATTCATTTTGAATGATTATTTGGGATTTTCTCTTGGTTTCTATAAAATAAAAATATAATGAGTATTATTTCAATAAACATGTAGTAGGACAAATCAGATTATTATTTTGCTGTAAAACACTAATGGATTTGTGAATTTCGGTCACTAAAAAGTCTCTCAAAATATTCAGGGGTATTTAAAAGGATTTTTGTCCCTGATATTGTAACATTGTTCCTTATATCTCAACTAGAAAAGGTGCTACTTGTTCGGGATTTTGAATTGCGGGATCCTGGACCTTCATCGTCTACCTAACATGCCCTAGTCATGTTCAATCGGATTAAAGCCGGAGGAACATTTAGGCCAACCCATTGCTCTCAATCCGGACGATATTAAAAAATTATATTTCAACAAGTTTAAATTCCTGAAAACAATACCAAAATCGAACAAAGGGTTCAAAAGGAAATTGATGTCAAGCTTACGTGCCCGTTATCCTAATTTTGCCGGTGTGAGTTGTGCAAATTTTATAAATTGTTTATTTTGGATCAAAAAATTATTGCATTGTTTTGTTACAGTGTTCAGGGAATTATTTTTACCAGTAATTGATATAAAGAGCTACTCACCATATATTTTAAGTTATCTAAAAAACTTAATTAGTAATAGTGGAGATGGCAATGGAATTCTGACCAAAGAAGATTTCCTTTTGATACTTGACATAATTTATACAAGTAAAAAACATTTTCCTGTTGACCTTCTCAGGGAGTTATCGAATAAAGTTTCTAACTTGAAACCTTTACTATTTGTGGATAACAAAGAAAAGTATCATAGCTACATAGAACTACTATTGAAGAAAGTGGTCTCAACTAGTAATAAATCTCATCAAAACTGTCTATGTGATATATTGGTTGAAGTTTTCCAAAGAGACTCAACGACTTTTGCAACCTGGAGAAAAATTTATCCGAAAAATGTAGCATCTAGTGTCATTCTTCTTGAGTTCATTGGTAAGTGTGTCATTTACAGTTTGTTGTGATAATGACCTAACTATTTGAAATTAAAGGTGATAATTGGGATACCATATCAAAAAGAATTGATAGGGCTGCTCTCAAAGATTTGCTGAATAGTTTTCAAGACGTGAATGATGAGCTTTCCACCAAAAAACGGAAAGAAGATGGTTTGAGAGAAAGCATTAATGCTATTCAAGTAGGTGGTTGCTAAATTTTCATTACTTATTTGGAAATACTTTCACCTTTTATTATTAGCACTATAGGTACAGGGTTGAATTATTTTAAATAGGGTTTTGAAAATTGGTGGGTAGCAAAAGTATACCGAATTGCTCATTAATTGAGGAAACAATTTTTCTCCTTTCACTTCCAGTTTCACCGGAAATGACCCCAACTTTTGATTATTAAATGGGACACCCTGTATTGTATTCCATAATCGATTAGGGATTATCATGACGAATTCAACGATACCGGGTTTGATAGGGCTCTTTCAAACAATTACAAAGATATTAGCGTTCGAAGTTTCCATATGCTCAATGGGTGTGACTTCGCAATATCAAAACTTCTTTCTCTGTCACACTCATTGAGCATATGGAAACTTAAGAATCGTTTGAAATAACCCTATCAAACCCGGTATCGATGAATTTGTAATGACAATCCCTAACCGATTATGAAATGCAATACAGGGTCCCATTTAAAAATCAGAAGTTGGGGTCGTTTCCAGTAAAACCGGAAGGGATCGAACAAAAATTGTTTCGTCAATTAATGAGCAATTTGGTATACAAGCTGCCCACCAATTTTCAAAACCCTATCTCGAATAATTCAAAAGTTACAGTCCTGGCCCTTTCTTGTGCACTTCTCTGTATATAGATTATTGTATCTGCTTCCTGCTGATACCGTTTTCCAAAAAGTTTGGGGGGATGAAGAAGCATATACCTCCGAAAACGGTATCACCCTGTAGATTTAAAAAATCTCTAAAATGCTTAAAACTGAATTTCAAATTGATATATTCAAAAGTGAGCGAGATATTTTGATTAATAGAAAATTATAATTAAACTTGTCCGCTACTGATTGAGATCGGTTTTTTAATTGAAACGATAAGATCTATCACCCACTTCATTTTGTACCTCAAAAACTGAATCACCCTGTATATTTGAATGGAGAAAATTGGTACAGATATGCTTGAAGTATTGTCCTCAATAATAATTTGTCATTCAAGTATTCAAAAAGAAAATAATTAGATTGTTGGGACACCCCCTGTGTTTTGTGATGATGAAAATTGGTACAGGCAGAGGGGTACATAGGTGTGTTTCAAGGGATCCTGATTCAGAATCCATCATTATTTTTTGTGAATAAAAATCCCGAATATTAGTTTTTGAAATATGGGTCAATAAAATCACTCTCTTATTGAATGGAAATATCAAATTCAAATTTTTGTCCAGAAAGGTGATATGTTGCTTCTTGAGAATAAAATACTGTCGATAGCTGGAGCATTTGTATTAAAATAACCAAAAAATGAATCGAAAATAACCACACAAGAAGGGAGATCCGGTCGACGGGCACATTAACATAACGAGGTTAGAGGTCCCTAGAGTCACAATGGATGACCTATTAGTTAGATACCATCCAGTGACTCTAGATGTCCCCATTCTGAACCATTGTTATGCAAAAATGTCCTACCATAATATATCCTCTCATCTCCTCAAATGTGGCAAGACCTTTTCGAAACACTCTGTATAATGGCAGGTCTGTCGAATGTCCGACATTGAGATCGAAGTGAATTTTTCGAAGGATTCTCATCACGTGATTTGTGTTTTTCCATAATTATTATTGCCAACAAAGTTGTGGAGGCTAAGTTTTGTTAGCGTAGTTTACTCTGCTGGTCCACTGATAGCATGGCGTCAGCCCACTGTGAATATTGTTGTTGTTGTACTGATTACTAACGTCTAGAGACAGGACGCATCAAATGTGAGGTATTTCCAAAAATGGTGTGTTGAACGTTGAACGAATCTAACAACACAATAAATCGCAAGAAAAAATTATCAGCAGTCCAAATTTTTCTCAAATTGAATGATTTTAATCAGCAGTGTTTAAGATGCACTGGTTTGATGCAGCAACGCTGCGGCCGGCTGCGTCAGCATGCTCCTCGGTAATCGCACTCCCGCACTGCCAGGTTACTTTCAGTACTTCAATGAAAGAAATAATCTGTTTTATTCTGTTTCTTAAAATATTGTTGAAAATGCATGAGATTCAATTTCCTGTTTGTTCAAAATTAGATAAAGTAGGTAAGGGATTGTAGGAGTCGTATTCATTTTGTTTTGATTATGGTTTTGTTTGATTTGTTAAGAATAAAACAAAGCTAGTAAATGATGTGAAGTAGGTAGATTGATAATTAGCACTAAACTTATTGAATTGAATCAATTTCGATATTTTCTGTCGAATACTTGCAGTATTTTATTTGAATTTCGTTTTTTTAGTTTGGTGTAATGCACGCAACACTTAATACAAAGCACGCAGTGTAAACACAGAAATTTAGCACAGCTTCAAGGCACTATTCTTACATGCTGGTAATTCTCCAGGATTAGTTTAACAACTTATTCACCCTCACCCAGGGTGAAATTCATGTGAATCATAAGTAATCATTATATACAACACACTATATATAGGTACCTCCCTGCCGTTGACCATGGATGGCGTTCGGTAACCGCTATCGGCGCGTTTGATCAGTGTTTCTCAAAAGTTGATCCACTTTTTAGGCTTCAACTTGAAAATTCAATGTCCCAGAATATTTTTTTACTTGAAATGTATTCTTTTATTTCATTTTGTTTTCACCCTTTATCATTCTGTTAAAGTAATCTGTCAGTCTAATTCTGTGATTTGATTGCAAAAAATTGCGAATTCATTGGTTGTTTAGTAGTAATTTACGTTACCGCGCAGTCGAATGGAAGATAATAGGACTTGCAGGTGTTATTGGCTTATTTTTCGAAACTATAACACAACGAAAACCATAAACAGTGTTTTGTGATATATATCCGGGAAAACTTTCATCCCGTGGAAAAAAAGTAATTTATAAAGTGACATTTTATACCCTGTCAACAGAGCTGAAACTTCAAACTCTCTTCCCGTCACAGAAAAAAAAATTCATATATAAATTTCTGCAACTGCGCAAAGAACTCTCTCCATATCGAAAGTCCTGGCTGTTTGAATGAGGGCTGACATTTTCACTCTCACCAGTTGGCGCTGCTAAAACGTGAGGTCAGTGTCAAGTCGAAAATCCCAAAATTTTGCCGAATAGCCCTTAAGACGATGGCCTGTTTTATCGAAAATAATCGAAAAAACTGATATAGAATATTATTTGATCAAATAGAAAACCTCAAGTTATCGAAAGACTTGAGCCGACTTAAGTTCTTTTTACTCTCAATGTGGAGCTTAATGACCAATTCCTACATTGACGGAGGAGAAGATATTGTAGGTAGATGCCAAATGACTCGAAAATAAGAAGTATATTTATCAGTTCTATCAACCCTGACCTCACGTTTCAGGGGCGCTTTTTGGTGGACAATGAATAATGTTAGCCCTCATTCTTGCAACACAAAAAACATAAAAACCTCCGACTGTGCCACCGATGCCACCAACATTGTCAATCTTGCAAATTAGTCAGTTCAACAGTTCCAGATGGCATATCAGATGCCAGATGATTTTGACTGTATATCTTTCGTTTCGTTTTGTTTTTTCGTCGTCTCCTATTACCCATTCCAAGAATCAGCCCAACTTTAGAAACACCCTGTATATATAGGTTTATAAAAAATATTCATATTCGTGCACAAGAAAGAACTCTCCATATCGACAGTCCTGCCAGCTGGCTGAACATGAAACATGCCAACTTCATCAACCCCCCGGCTGTGCCGCACGAATTCAAGACCTCTAGGCTCTAGGCATCTAGAGACAGGATGCAAAGAGACCGGGCGCAACAAATAATCCGTACAAAAACAATTTTACATAAAATTTCCGGCGGAGAGCTAAAAAAATATTGAAATAGTGAATCTATCGGCAACAACAAACAATCGTTCGATCACATCAAGGAAGGATTATACCACCACGAGGATTATTTGTTAACAGTACTGCCCAGTTTATTCTATCGTTTCTATTTTACTGAAATTTACTGGCAACATTTTCGCGGGTCATTGCAAGGAACCCTGGTAGAGGCTAAAAGTTTACTGCTGGCCACTAGTGCAAAAATGGTCATGTAGTGCCATAACAAGCGCAAGGATTACTGCAGAGTGCAGATACAGGCTATATTCCGAATTCAACTGGTCAGTACTGTCAGTTGATCCACTAAGGCTATATTCCGAATTCAACTGACAGTACTGAATCTGCTGATTTTCCATTCCGAAATCAAAAAATTCACTGGAAGTGACAGATGCTTGTCAGCAGACATACTATTCATTCCAAATATTTCGACTCAACATTCTGCTGGAATTGCTGAGTATCAAAAGGTAGTGTGGCTTCAGTGAACTGTCATATTTTAGAGGGGAAAGGAATGTAACATTCATTTTCGTTGTTGATGAAATGATTCTCAATATCAGAAAATACCTGGAGTATGAAGTAGTAGAGCAGATAAGGAAAGGAGCAGCATTGGCTAAATAAACCTGGAATGTCTCCTAGAATTCATCATTATTTAGGCATATTGCGATTTTCATGATTCTCAATTCTCAATCTGGTGCATCATGAAAAATTCATGGCAACAAAATGTCCAAGAATTCTTCATCACTCGAGCTTGAATCGCCATCGTCGTAGAAACTATAGAGGATACAAGAATCGATTTCTCTTCCATGTTAAATATTAAATTTCCAAAATTTATAACAAGTAGGAGGCTAAACATCTGGTTCAGATAAACGAGCAACTACTACTGATGAAAACCATGAAAACGTGTCCTGAATCCTGAATTACAGTAGTGAATTTTTGATTTTATATTTCGGAACACAGATTTTCAGCAGAGTCAGTGGATCAACTGACAGTACTGACCAGTTGAATTCGGAATATAGCCTGACTCTGCTGAAAATATGTGTTCCGAAATATAAAATCAAAAATTCACTACTGTAATTCGGGACACGTTTTCATGGTTTTCATCAGTAGTAGTTTCTCGTTTATCTGAACTAGATGTTTAGCCTCCTACTTGTTATAAACTTTGGAAATTTAATATTTAACATGGAAAAGAAATCGATTCTTGTATCCTCTATAGTTTCTACGATTGTTGACGATGGCGATTCAAGCTCGAGTGATGAAGAATACTTGGACATTTTGTTGCCATAAATTTTTCATGATGCACCAGATTGAGAATTGAGATTCATGAAAATCGCAATATGCCTTAATAATGATGAATTTTAGGAGACATTCCAGGTTTATTTAGTTTATTTAGCCAATGCTGCTCCTTTCCTCACCTGATCTACTACTTCATACTCCATATCCATGATATTGAGAATCATTTCATTAAAACAACGGAAATAAATGTTACATTCCTTCCCCCTCTAAAATATGACAGTTCACTGAAGCCACACTACCTTTTGATACTCAGCAATTTCAGCAGAATGTTGAGTCGAAATATTTGGAATGAATAGTATGTCTGCTGACAAGTATCTGTCACTTCCAGTGAATTTTTTGATTTCGGAATGGAAAATCAGCAGATTCAGTACTGTCAGTTGAATTCGGAATATAGCCACAGAAGGATAGTTCCAAATAGAGGGGGAAGAAATGTCACATTAATTTCCGTTTCGAATTCCAGCACTGTGTTTTTGATTTTGAAAATAACACGCCACGCCACCTGAAAGCAACAACTAAAACACTTCTGTGCAGTTTGTTTTGATGATATGACCACGTACGCTTATTTTTTTTTCGCGAATATTTCGGAACACACTGACAGTACTGGCGGAATATAGCCTGTGGCCAGTCAAGGTCTGTGGCCAGTAATGTCAGCAATATCGGAACAAGAAATAAAATCGGAACATGACCTGTGCCACCGACGCCAACCTTGCCAACCTCTCAAATTAGTCAGTTCGTCAGTACGTCAGTTCCAGATGGCATGGCAGATGCCAGATGATTTTGACTGTTCATTAGTTTGTAGGTTGTGTTCTTGTGTTGTGACTTGACTTGATGCTCAGAGCACCAGAATTACCAGAAACTGAAATCGATTGATTTTTTCCTAAAGCGTCTAGTGAAGTTGAAGCAGAAAGACATTTATTTCATTGAAATTTGTTCTTTAACCACTTTCCAGTCATTGTTTGCCAGCGAAAATTTTCTTTGAAACTAGGTGGTCCCCTTTTTAGTGTATCTATTGCAGATCAATCTTCGCATTTTGAAAGGATAAAAATATGGCATCAAAAAAGGTGGGAATATAAGAAGTAGTTGCAATAATATTCAAAAGAAACTTGGTATGTTCATAGAAATAATTCATATTCAATTAAATCATCCCAGAAGTTAGCAATTCAAGCATTCCTTTCTATGTTTATAGAATCCCATTTAGGTAAATTGTATTTAATTCAGTCAATTTCATGCAGGAAATAAGGCTGTTGAAATTATAATAAATATGAAAAGTTTTTATGTATAGAACCATTCTTGTCTTGATTTTTTTCTACATTTTCTGGATCAGTCTCAAGATGAAATGGTAATGAACTTCCTTGTACATGAATTGTCTGTTATTTATTATCAAAGAAGTGGGTGTTATATTAGATCTTTGTGACATTTTATTTACCTCCCAGTAGAGTCTGTTGACAAGCTACAGGGTGTTGGTGCATCAGGGCATAAATAAACAACCATGTCCTTAATATTGCTCAGAGATCTCACACCCAACTCAATTATTATTCATCCTACAGTACTATTTTCTTAACCAAAATAATACCCTAGGCGTAGACCACACACTGTAGACCTATTCCCTAATTATTATCAGAAACAAAAGATATCAAATCTCAGAAGAGTATTTAATAGTTTGTATACTCTGTATCAATAACTTAAATCTATCTTCTATTAGCTTTGAAACTTACAGGTGGACTTTCCACTTGTGTTTAGTTATTTGTTAACATGCTAGCCATTGCATTTTACTGGTTTTATATCAACTATTTCAGTTTTATGTTGTATAAACATTATTATTATTGTTAACATTGTTGCAATAAAAATAAACTTGCACGGCATGGGAATATGAAAACATGATCTAATTTATCACTTTCAAATAAGTTTTTAATTGATATATGAAATATTCAGAAGAACTCAATTTTGTATGCTTCACATTTTTTTTACTCATGTACACAGGGAGGATAGGGATAGACATATTGTAATTTTTTTAACTTTTGGAGATTATGCTCCAGATTATGACATCCTTTTTCAATCATATTCTGTCATTTTCATCATATAAGATTCCCTTGTAGTTGACAGCTGTACTGATAAAATTGACATCTTAAAATACTTTGATTATTATATGTATTTTCTCAGGAAATTAACATTATAATAATTTGATATGCCACAGTTCAATAGTGAATCTTTTTCAATGTAGTGATATTTGTCATTACTACACATACATTGGAATAATACTAATATTTCTCTTTATAGAAATGAAGAGAAACATTTTTTAAAAATCTATAACAATTATAGATTCAAGAACTCATCTTTAGCAGTTTCACTCCACTTTCTTTATTTTTTCTCCATAGCTTTGTAGATTAGATTATTTATATGTTTTTCCATCTTGTAATAATATTTGTGATTATAATGTATGAAATGGATAACCGTAAAAAAAGATAACTAGTCCAAATAGTTTGTTATAACAAGAAAAAAAATATTTTGGAGTCAGCTATAAATGCAATCATTATATTGCTTATAGTTTACTTTAGTTGTGATGATCTTTCAAAATTTCTACCCAAAATCTCTCAGAATGATAAACAATTAATTGTTTAGATTGTTGTTGTCAATATTAATTAAATGAGATAGTGGAAATGAATGGCAAATAACTCGGCAGATTTCTATAAACTCATTGTTTGAAGATATCAAATTGAATGTTTTGAATTTGTTATCAATTACCCAGATAATCAAAAAATATCTTGGTCAAAGGTTGTCAACACCACTAACTCTCAGTACTTCAATATCCAAGACCACCTTTCACCAAGATCAATCTTTATGTCTTGTAATCTGTGTTACTGATATACCTGCAGTATTTTTATCTCACTGCACATATTTTTCAATCCAGAATGTTTACATAGCATGTACTCAAATGTTTTTGCTTTTCGAGGATTTTATCCTATTTTGTTGAATTTGAAAAAAACCTTGCAAACATTACATTTCTTTTTCCATTCAATTTTTTTGTTTTCATTTATTTTATATTATTTGGGTGAATCTGGTATAACTTATTCTCTGGCAACATGAAAGGTTTTTCTGAAGTTTCACGTTGAAAGTAGGTAATAGCTACCTACTAATCTTGAGTCTGTAAATAGGTTTATACAGGACACAACCCTACCATACCATACCTATCTTTCCCACCTAAGAAATGATTTTATAACAAGTATAAGGATCTTTTCATCGTTTCTCAGATCAATTATGCATATTTTCATCGTGTTTACTACTACTCATATAAAATCAACAGTTTTTACTATTGGGTATTTGGAGAATATTCACATGATTTCAAAGCTTCTCGTGATTGAACTACAAAGGTCATATTTTTACTAGAAGTTCTTACATTACATAGAATGGTAATTGATTACATAGTATTTTCACCCTTAGGGGGGTGCATAAGTAAAAACAGAACCCGGAAATGAAATCAGCGATCCCGAGAAGCTCACGAAAAGCCCTGGGTACCATTTCCCACCGTCCAAACCGCATCTAATATTATTTTCCAATTTTCACCCCAACCCCAGATCCCCAATTTTCACCCCGTGGGGATGCATGAGTGACAACCGACCTCAGAAACGGATTCAGCAACCCCAAAAACTCTGAGTACTATTTCCCACCGTTCAAACCACATCCCATGTAACTTTCGAATTCCACCCCATTCCCACCCCCGAGGGGTTCAGAGCTCGCCAGGAGTCCCGAGCAAATGAAATCAAACTACCCATTTCAAGATATGACTACCCATTTCTGACTGCAATTTTGGCTCTTTTGAATGCCTGTGTCCGCTGACTTTGTTTTCTTCTATTTTTCCCCCTTCAACCCCTATCCACACCCTCGAAGGGTTGTAGCTGAGAACTTATGTAGAATTCAAAAAGAGCGGGCAATTTTACTTCAAGTATAGCATTTTCAGTCCTTTTTGGCCGGAATTGATCCTTTTTTTGGGAGGATCCGTTTACGTCCGCGTAGGCGTTAATGGGTTTTAAAATGATTTGCTACTCTGTGCCTCTGAATGTGAGCATTTCCGGACTTTGTGCCCTTAGAGACATTCGATCAGGATGGCATGAATTATAAAATTTCATCCGATTTGACCAGGAACCAATTTCTATAAGTTTAGTGCGGGGTCCTTTCACAATTCATTTTTTGCGTCGACCTCTACAAAAAATCACATGTTAGGTTCTAATTTCCGAACGAAAAACCGAATATTTCCGAAGGAAAATACTTTTCTTCCGCAAAAACTTCGTCCGGTGCAGAATTTCCAGTTCTACTGAATTTTCAGTACATCTCCTGATTTGCATATTGATCTACTGAAATATTTCATAACCTACGGAAAAATATTTTGACACTTATTTATTATTATAATTACCTATATTATTATTAATGTTTAGTTAATCACAACACTTATAAATTGCATGATATTTCGGCACGCTCTGTTAAAATTAATTTCACAAAATGAGTAATAAATTTTAGGTACTAATGATATGTATAAACCATAAAGGACAATACTTTATCTGATTCAGATCAAAAGTACACCTATGTAACTATATTTTGTGATATATGTGACTATTCCACTCTTGATCTCGAGAACCTATCAGAATCGACCATTTTCACGGTTTCTTCTGTATTCTAGCGATATTTTTTGTTTATTAAATTTTGTCGGACTTGCTCTACCAATACAGAAGCCGAATTCACCCACGCGTGACCAACAAACCTCGTTTATCAGCGATAAAATTTTGACATCGTGTCTGGTCAAGATTGCTTTGGATTCAAATCTGAGACAATAACCTTATAAGTACCTATGTACTTCATTTTATTCACTTATAATTCGCGTTAGTGAGACATTTTGTACGAAAGGCGAGACAATTTTATTCTGGCTGGACGTTTCATGTGTAATTTAAAAAGTTTGCATATTTGTTGACGGTCTGACACAACAATACTAGAATTCAAATTCCTTTTTAAAGTTATCTTCTTCAATCACTCAAGTTATTGTGACCAATATGATGTAGCTCAACTGATAGGGTTGTTGCGCGAAGATACGAAGGTCGATGGTTCGAGCCCCTCGGCGACGATATCATCTTTTGTTTAATCATTTCATGTCACAAGAATTCAATTTATTTTGTTTGAATAGCAATTGTATATACTATTTTGAGAGCAACCATCTCCAAGATAATAAAAAAAATACTGTTTATCAAACTTGTATATTCCACTTTGTGAATAACAACTATAAGTATAGGTAGTTGATTTCTAAAAAATTGAATTCTGTTTCATTACTATCATTATGTCCTTCTTCGCAGTTTGAGTTGGAATATACTTAAATTATGTTTCCTATTTCTTATATTATGTTGTCTCATTCAATCATGAAATAGTCATATGAATACAACTCGTGATACTATTTTTCCTGGAAATATTATCACTTGTGGTATTAGTATTTTTGAATTGAGAATTAGGTATATGATAATTCTTTTACGAGAATGTTTGTCTTGTTTGTTTCAATTTTGTTGGAAATAGGTTACTTTTATATTTACTGAAAGTACATAATGTTTTGACGTCATAGTTTTATTTTAATATCCTTTCTTGGAATTAGTATAGCATAAAATTGATATGAATTTTTGACAAGACATTTACTGATGAAATAAAAATATAACTGGCAACCCTGGTCCGCGCCGAGAGTGAGTTGACAACAATTGTCATTCGCTGTTGTTAAATTAATTATTCACGAAATCCGATAGATTTCACGTGTGATTAGGACCGTGATGTGGATATAAGTGTTTGAGGTCGGCGAAAAAATGTATATTGTCTCGCCTAATTGCTAGCCTCGGCTAAGGCCTTGGCTATAAATTTGCAGTCTCTACTATTCGCGATAGAAAATGAGCATACGCTACCTATCGGAGTTCTTGAAAGCTGTCAAAGCGGCATGTTTACTTCGTTTCTATTGGTTCACATTTGTTTTTTGTTTGTGCTTATTGGTCATATCATCAAAACAATCCGTTCAGAAGTGTTCAAGTTGCTGCCGTCAGGTGGGGCGACTTGTAATTTTCTATCGCGAATAGAAAAACTTGGTACATAAATAACTATTTTCTGGAGTTTACTGAACAGTGTTGGCCAACCTCATTTGTTATCAATTATAGCATAAGTCGGTGATTCCATGGCTGCTGGAGAACAGTGTATGCCACTCAAAATGACTCCTCTTTGTCACTGACTGCATTTTTGTTAATAATTCGGTAAAACTGCCTTTAGCATCCGATGGTTTTTTGTTCGAAATTTTTTTTTGGTACTTACGTATTTTTGTCTGAAAAACACGAATTTGATAATGAAAATGTGAACAAACCATTATTTATCAAGATATTAAGTTACAAATTTCACCTTCTTTTCCGCCTGTCTTCTGGATTGAATTTAAAACAATTTACCCCTTCTTTTTTCATCATTGGACAATTCATGTATATCACAATGTAAGACACAGTTTTTTCTATTATTGAGTCAACTAGAAATATGATTTTCTTGTGATTTATCCATATTAAATTTATTGAAAAGAAGGAAGAATATCATTTGAAATAATGGCGTGTGTAATGTCATTCCAAAGCAATCTATTGACATTTGACATCTGGTATTTGGATTGCCTATGGATAAAATGGCCGTCATGGTATGCTTGCTCACTAAATAGGAAAAACTCACCATAAAAATCATATTTCCTGTTGAATTTTCTGTATAAAAATGTGTCATTGAAGTACATCATGAGTATATAAAGTGTCCAATGACAAAATAAGAACAGCAAGTACCTGAAAATGAATTCAACGCAAGGGGAAAACGGAGTCGAAATTTCGATCTTTTTTTTGAAATATCTCGATAAATAGTGGTTTGTTCACATTTTCATTATCAAATACGTGTTTTTCAGACAAAAATACGTAAGTACCAAAAAAAAATTTCGAAAAAAAACCCATCGCATGCTAAAGCAGTTTTACCAATAATTCTCTAGCTTCCATAATTTTCAGACACTTATCTGGACTATTATACGATTATAAGAAAATCTTGAATTCAAATTCTCCTTCAGGAACACCATGTGGTTATTCGTGATTTAACATCCTGTATTTCGGCAATTTTCGACCTTCCTTTCAAATCATCAAAAACAATCTGTCATTCTTATTTATATTTTATATGACAGAAAGGGACTTACACATTTATTATACAAACATTTATTATACACCTTTTTTACAGAAAATCAATGAGAAAATGGCAGCCAAGAAAAAATCAAGCTCCTCATGCAGAACCCTGTCGCTGTTAGTAATAATAGCTCTGGCTGGACTGGTATTGTTTGATATCAAACAGAATACTTGGGATAGTGAGAAAAACATAACATATAATTGTCCTATAAATATCAACGAGGTATTTTGTAGATAGCAGAACACGCAAAGCTCTCAAAGATTACAGAGTATGCGAGTATAGCCAAAAAGCCCTTAATACTACAAGGGAGGGTTTGAATTGGCTGGATGGCCGAATCGAACAAAACTTTCCTGCTTTCCGCAAGACAGTGATAGATTTCTCAGAACCATATGTAGAGTTAGCGATAAGCACGGGAAAAATTACACGTAATGGTTTCTATAACATGAAAGAAGTCGTTTTAGAAAAGTATCCATTAGTTCTTCAGTCGGTGAGTTTCTCTTAGAATTGAATATCGGAAATCCATCGTCTTTTTAAATACTTTGTAGCAGATGATGTACGTTTCTTTACATTTTCAGATTGAGTCTTATGCACCTGGATTGATGGAACAGTCTCAAAAGGCTTTAAGTGATGTGTACTCTTCCTCAGTGTTATATTGTAATAGGGGCATTGATTATTTGAGGAAAGAAGTGTTTGTGTGAGTATGAACTGAAAAATTGAGGCTATTGGTATTGGTTTTCTGGTGTTTATTCTTGTTGAATATTTTATTCTGAAATTACAGTGAATACAATAAAACAGAGGCAAAAAATTGCATCTTCAAAAATGTATTAAGAATTGCATTCCATATGAATGAATGAATGAAGTTAGGTTTAAAAAAATTGAATGATAGGTACCCAAGGAAAATTGAACATACTGGGATACTGGTATATTTGATTTGTACAGAAAATTGGAATCTTCACTACATAAACTTCCTTCCTTTTAGGTACTTAATCATTCATTCTTAGTACAAATTATTTCAAGTATTCAAAGACACGAAAGTGAAGAAACATCTGACGACAATCATTATTTACTGGATTATTTGTGATGTGTTCTTTGAACATTTAAACCCACAGGGTGTTTTATTCACCAACATATCTCTGAAAGGGATAATTTTGAATATTTAACCATATATAATAATATTTTCTGTAGTCCATACTCGAAGTGGAGCGGAATGATTGAAACAGAAATGTCTGGATGTGGTCTCCACAATTATTTTTTAATGGCGAATATACCGAGTGATACATAATTATTGAACAAGGCGTCATCCGGTTGTTTTTCGTTTTAGAATTTTGATGTGTTTGGATCGAAGATATAGTTTCTTGAAACCCATATTTTCCATGAACACACAATTGACTATAATTTTCGGTTTCACCGAAAATAGACCTAGGTCGAGGATTTTTAATGGAACCCTGTAGATGTTTACGCCCTTCGATAGATCGAGAAATTAACTTTTCAATGACATATACGGAGACATCTCTAAATCAATATGGCGACACTGTGACGTCATCGATAAATTTTGAATGAACGAAATGGGTTGTAGATCTTTGAAGATATAATCACTTGCATACTAGATAATATTTACCCTTGAATCTGTATCCTTCAGCAAGAATGCACAATATTCAATTGTTATACCTTCTTGCTTGTATCTCACTTGCATCTTTTATTGACATTAGTTAATTTAATTTTAGTGGCCAGTTATCCCCTGAAAACGTTCAGAGAGTAGTCATTGAGGCGTTCAACACAACACAACAAAAAGCTACTGAATATTATCACTGGATTTATAAAAAGGTCCAAACTACCATCAAATAAATATGAACTGATATTTAGGTTATCCAATTATTTGAAAAGTAAATAGTAATTTAGGGCTCCTACCACCATCTTATCTATTGTCAATCATTAATTATTGGGATGACGCTACCAATTCTGATTTAAGCATTGTTAAAAAAACTTAGCAGGACCTATAGATCCTACAAATCAAAATCGAAAAATGTATTGGTAAAAACTTAATCTGTAAGCTGAAGTAAAATATTTCTTTCACGGCATTCCAGAACAATAAATATTATCATATACCTGACGATTAAAGTGAACTGATCTATTGTCATGACTAGTACTAGTATGGCCTTTATATATTTGTTTCGGTGGTGGTGATGGTGCTAGATATTATAGCCGTATTGTAATTTATTTCAGGAATAAATGGTTTATTATGTGGAAAAACTATCTATTTATATTGAATTTTTTATACCATCGTTTCTTTATAAAATTGAATGTAGGTTATAATTTTTATCAGTCAAAATAAACGACTTCAGTACAAAAATGTATAATTTATTCATTTTTCATTTGGAAAAAATAATGACAAAGTATTTTGGTATATTTTTTCACATAAAATACTGGTATCTTCATTTCTGACTCCTGCGACAATATCAAGGACTTGCCTGGAAGAGATCATGAGAGTGGATCGAAAACAAACTGATGAAAATGTGAAAAAAAAACAAAAAAAGTTCAGAACATTAATGGTCTTTAAAAAAACTGGAAGCATGTATAAGCATAAGTTAACATTATATGAAACTATTGATGATGCTGCAATAACGTCTATTCACGGTCGATTGGACTAAAAGCGTTACAAACCACAGATACATAGTTTTAAATGGAACACCCTGTTTTGATTTCATTGAGAAACGGAAATACTTTACAGTGGATGAATGGCACCCAAGTGATTATTCATAAATTAATCAAAATATATCACCAGCAAAAAAAATTACAGGAATCGTAAATTGATGTTTTGAAAATATGTTGGTTTCTTTTTACCATAATCAGACAAGAATAAAAAAGTTACAGGGCGACCAATTCTTAAAGTTACAAGACACATCATAAATATTTGAAAACAAATTGCAAAAACATTGATAAACAACAATTCATGACAAATACAAGATAGTTATTTATTCATAATATAGATATATGTATACCGGGTCTTCTATAATCGGCTCGCCAAACTACAGGAGCACCTCGTGATTAAAAAAATGGGAAAACAATTTCATATCGTCGTGAATTGAAAAATGGCTCCTATGAGAGCTATGGCCACGAAGGGGGCTCCTGATGATGGTTTTCCATGAATATTTCCAAAACGCCATTTTCTATTAGTCCAATAACCAAAGGTACCAACCATGACATTAGATAATATATCCCAGACTTTATTTTTTTTTAATTCAAAAAAATCCACCAGGAAATGACTGGAGGGGTGGCAAAATAGCTCTATTCCATGTAGCTATAATATCGTATTACTTTTTCCTTTTTTAATTTTTCTAGAATATTGAAAAATCTGGCCAAAATTTGTTTTTGCTCGTTGTTCCTGCTCATCAACCCATTGCTTTCAGGCTAAAACCTGAAACACTTTAACTGCAAACAAGACGATAACACTAGCAGAAAATTTAGTTTTCAAAAAACATTAGGGAAACCAGCTCTAAATTGTAATGTATCTGCTAGGCATTTAGGGTAACATCGACATTTTTGGATGATGGAGCAAAGTGGACCATTTATTTTGCCAATTTTCACTCAGTGATGCATTTTGGCATTATCTTCTGGGCAGGAAGTAGCCTGGCAGAATTGGCAGAAAGTATTCTTAAGCTACAAAAAACCATCAGGATTTTGCTACTTTTGCTTCAACTCAACTACAAAGAATCATGTATAGGTAAATTCAATTTATTATAATGACCATGTCAGGGACCTATATGTATGAATGCTTAATGTTTCTTTTTAAAAATCAAAATAAATTTGAATCTCCTAAGGTACGACATAGTTTAAATACATGAAATCATACAATATCCCAATCCAAAGACTGTCATCAATAGAAAAGACTCCAGCGTATGTGAGTATCCGGCTTTTCAATGAATGGCCAATATCAGTCAAACAGGAAGTTTACATAAAAGTATTTTTCTACTCACATACCTAAAATGACATTTAGCGTACGGATATCTACCACGCTAAACGATCGATTAATCACGGATTGTCGATCTGTGATTTATTCAAAATACTAAACACGTTACCATGGAAACACGATTTCTTAATCACATTACCATGGCAATACAGTTCTTTAAACCTGTCAACTGTTATTTTCAAATTTTGTATCAGAATTATTCAAACAATATTCGTTTGTATCATAATTCTTCATTAAAAATATATTCGAAATGTGGACAAAAGTGAAATTGAAGAGAATGCTCTGGTACTTGCATTTCTCGTAGAAGTGTAAAAATGAAGCATCCATCTTTGAGAACAATTTATTTATTCTGCGCTAACCATGACAATAAACGTGAAACAAAGGTTAGTAAGCAATGGACTGGACACATCTACAACCAATATCACTTATACGTGTGTCGCTGGTTGCATGCAGTTGCATGTATTATGTTCTCAATTTCCATTCCTTTCGAATTATTTTGTAGGTAAGCAGGAATAGCAGGTATGTTAATGTGATTTTCGGAGTTCGTAGAAAAAGCATAGTATGTAACGCGTTTATAAACTCTTCTAGACACTCGTTTATTAAACACACGCTCCGCTCTGCTCCGCTCGTGCTTAAAATACTCGTTACTAAAAGGACATTTATGACACTTGTTACATAATATACTATTTTTTATTCAAGAGTAGTTTCACCGAATTCTCCTGGATACTGGGGCTGTGATAGGTAGTGTATGTATTCCAAAAGAATCAATAGTTTTGTGTATTTTTATAAACAATGTGTTTTTCTTGCGACGTTTTTTTTTATTTCCGGAATTTTCGAAAATGCTCTGATCTATCGATAATTGATAAATGTGACAGATTGATGATTGAGAATAGTGAAAACAAGGTATTTTCTTACCAAATTCTGTCCTGCAATGTACTGCAAAGATTTTCCAATTTTTTCATTTCCTTTGCAGGTCAGAGTTTTTGGAAAATGAAATTCATTATTGAAAGATATGTTAGCAATTGTACAGATATGGAAAATGAAACAACCTTTTTTGCAAGAAATATTAGTAAGTGCAGTAAAAAAGATCCTTAGTGCAAGTGTTGTAGGTAATGACCTAGCCAAACATCACTTCTTCAAGTGTCATATTTCTGAGGATATAAGCCAAAAACGGCTTTTCCGGATATAGAAATTAATATAGCCTTGAATATCTATGAGTTAAGGAGAGAGTTTGGGATCTATCTGATGTTAAGGTTCATTTCTGCATCATATGTCATTCTCCTGTACTTCAGGTCATTTCTGGTGAACATTTTTTCAGAAATCAATGTACCCATGAATAAGTTCAAGTTGAGAGAAAAAAGTTTGGAATCTATCTGATGTCAAGGTTCAGGGGTTCTAAATATTAATAATAAGAATATCTGATTCTATAATCAGCAGTTACCTGATATTATTAGGTTCATTTCTACCCTTAACCATGTTATTTGGTGTCCATTTTTCTTTCTTTACACTAGGAATAGATCGATTTTCCTCAGAGATGAAACAGTATCCTGCATGGGATGGCTTAATTTCACACCAAGGACAGTCTGTTTCTAAAATAATTCTATCAGATGGTAATGTTTCAACTGTTCTTAGATTATCTTTGGTTTTCAAAGAGCTGAAAAGTGAGAACTAACTATTATGAAGGTCATGTGATCATAATACAAATATTATCTTACCATCCATTTAATCCAATAAATAATCCAAGATCAATAAAACGTTTTGCTTCTACTACTGAGCCATCAAAGCTATGTACAACTCCTCTTAATTTTGGATATTTAACAAGAATTTCATACAAATCATCTGCTGCATTTCGACAGTGTAAGAAGAGAGGCAAATTAACAGTTTCACACATTGTCAACTGTAGCTCAAAATATCTACAATTAAATATCTTTTTTTTTTTCAGTTTGATAAAAAATGGTTTTGCTTTTCACCTTTTCTGTACATCCTTTGAACAGAATTTCAGTCTATCATAATCTAACCCACATTCACCTAGGGCTACTACTTTGTTTTTTCCTACTGATATCAGATTTTTCAGCTGTTCTAAATATCCAGCTGGAGATTCTCCATTTTCTTCAAACTCACCACACCTTGTTGGATGACAACCAACTGTACAATACAACCGATCTAGGGAAACAATAATGACTTAAAAACCTGTATGAAATGTGCACACTGTGCTTAAAAGTCACTTAACTGCTTAAACTTTAAACCAGTGTGTCATTATCATTAGTTCAAGCCTTAAGCTTACCTACCCTCATTTTGGGCAAGTTCTAGGGCCTTTTTACTCTCTTGAACATTACCACCTGTTAAAATAATTTTACATAGACCGGCATCCCAACTCCTTTTGAGAACTTCTTGAATATCAGATTCATGTTTCATGCTGCCATTATAGACCCCTGTATACATAGCGTCTGTTAGGTTAGCCCCAATATCTAAAAATATGAAAATATAACAGGATAGGTATACTCCTTTGTGATTGAAAAAATGTAGGTACCAATAAACTTTCTAAATGTAGCCATTTCCTATTCACACTCTATTATGAAGTTTCTGTTCTTGTATCGATAATGATAAACTATGAAATGTATTTAGAGTCCCGACCTGCAGCGTGCAAGAACTGTCAGATGATCGACCCTGGAGGTAAAATATTGAAACATAACCTCACTTTTCTTATTTGTTTACAAATGATTGAAATAGTTTTACACAATAATTTTGGCATATGAATCGTGTTTTTCGGCTGCTCATTAATTCTCGCATGCCATCACATTGTGCTGTTGTACAATGCACAAAAAATGCAGCGAGAGACGAAGGAATCCGGTTGGTACATTATGATTTAAAAGTAAGTACCTACCATAGTTTTCATTTTGAAATTTGGAAAATTCTCTGATTGCTCATCGGAATTCCTTCTGCAATAGGAGCTAATAGAAATACTCGTGGAATTTCTACAAGAATGCAAGAAGATTGAATCCATCCAATCGAACGGTAGGAGGCAGGACTGGTCTGACATGCTGACGAAATATGATCGTGTGTGTTGTAGATATTTTCAATCTATTGTTTCTTGTTTCTCAGTATTGATGGCCTAATCAATTTCAAGATATTTCTTCACATCCCTTGTCAGCATGAAGTTATCCACCATGAATCCATCATTAGGTTCAGACTTCCCAATAACATTTTCTTTATTAAAAAATGCTTTATCAGTAGCTCAACCTCCATGTTTCTGTAATGTGTCTGTACAACAGGAGCACTGAGGAACATAACATATCTTTCTAGATTTCTGTTTTCAGTCTTTTGTACTTGCTGCATGTTTTGGGAAAATAGTGAACTATCTCGTGGATACAAAAACATATTTGAAAACTTCAAAATTTATCAAAATTCACTGGATTGCACAATGCTAAATTTGTTTGTTTTGTTTATCACCTCCGCAATTTTCATTTTGCCGTTCGACAAAAGACGACTGGGGAAACAGTGACGTCAGGCCAGGTGAATATGAGGCAACCTTATAGAGTTGGATTCGTATGCCCAAATAATTGTGAAAAACTATTTCGATCACTTGTAAACAAATAATAAAAGTGAGGTTGTGTTTCAATGTTTCACCTCCAGGGTCGGTCATCTGACAGTTCTAGCTTCATATATGAGTAGTAGATATAAGATTTTGATTCTGTTCTATGTTCCATCTGTCATTGCCTCTTGTGAGTTGCGTTTTGAGTTTTGTTTTGTTTTTTGACCCATCTGACCTGACCCTCTTACGAAGGCGTAGAGAGGCCACCAACTTATTTTTATTCCAATTCCGAGTTGTAACTCGGAATTCCGACTTGCAACTCAGAATTCCGAGTTGCAACTCGGAATTCCGACTTGTAACTCAGAATTCCGAGTTGTAACTCGGAATTCCGACTTACAACACAGAATTCCGAGTTGTAACTCGGAATTCCGACTTGTAACTCGGAATTCCGACTTACAACACAGAATTCCGAGTTGTAACTCGGAATTCCGACTTGTAACTCGGAATTCCGACTTGCAACTCAGAATTCCGAGTTGTAACTCGGAATTATCTCGTGTGTACCACGTGTGGTGTACTAAAGTACTGAATAATGACTATAATGAATTAACATGTGATGTAAATCAGGACCATTTGCTATTTGCTTAGTGTTTTCACATTCCTAATATGAGAAAATCTGTGCTTTAATAAGCATATCACCCACAGATAAACGACCTAGCAAGAAGAAAAAGGGAACTTTGATAAGAAACTAATGGATATGTATCAGATAGTTCATAACAGGTACCTAGGAAAAGAGTTTTCTACTGACCTACTTGAACTGATGAATTCAGTTTTTCCTGTAATTGAAAACTTTCATTTTGCATGAAGTGAATCAAAACTTGATGGTCCAATACAGAGTTTGGAAACAACATATTTTCAATACAAACATAATATAAAAAGATAAATATCACCCATCTTGGGTCCCATAGCAGCATATGAGTCATCAATCTCTAGGCCATTCAAAATGCAAGACTGATGTGGATCGAAAATTGATAGCAATCATGCATCAGAACCAAGAGACCTGGTATGTTCTCAAGAAAACATCTAATTATCTACCTACTTTACTTCAATCATAAATTCTTGCTTCCTTGCTAAACTTGGTATCTAGGTATGTTCATTAAATTATGTAACATTTCATATTTTATAGTGTAATGAAGAAAGTGTCCTGGGAAATGAAGACAGAAGAGATAATTGGTGAAAATCAAGGTGAACATCTGATCAATTATTGTTGTTATTCTACAATTACAGTTTCATCCAACTCCAAATAAGTTGCTGTTGAATATTTTGTATTATACTACTTATACATAGTTTGTTGTGATTTATTGATATCTATTATAAAAAAAGATGAATATAGTAAGTAAGTATATCAAAATTGTACCTATTTAATAAATGAAAAATATATTATTTCACAGAAGGTAATATTAAGGTAATATATATTACAAAAGATCTACATGTCATGGAAAGATGTTCATAGAACATTTATTTCATATTCAGTGATCTGATTGAAACAAATATAAACAATGATCAAATGATAATTATATAAATACATATTTTTTATGGAACTAATCAAATACAAAACTACATACAGAATTCACAAAATGCTGAGACTGGTGTACCTAAAATACCTACAAATTCAAAAAGGAACCATATGATTTCACATTCATCATTGTCACAATTACTTAATCATATCATATAGTAGTTCCAGGTTCCATCATCAGCACTTTAACATTTGCAAAAATAGTCCATTTTTGTAGAAACTTCACTTCTGCTGAAATGAAAGTTCAGGCTCAGGCATCACAACTTCAGCGGAATTCTGAGTTACAACTCGGGATTCCGAGTTACAACTCGGAATTCTGAGTTGCAAGTCGAAATTCCGAGTTACAAGTCGGAATTCCGAGTTACAACTCGGAATTCTGTGTTGTAAGTCGGAATTCCGTGTTACAAGTCGGAATTCCGAGTTACAACTCGGAATTCCGAGTTACAACTCGGAATTCTGAGTTACAAGTCGGAATTCCGAGTTGCAACTCGGAATTCTGAGTTGCAAGTCGGAATTCCGAGTTACAACTCGGAATTGGAATAAAAATAAGTTGGTGGCCTCTCTACGCCTTCGTACCCTCTGATTGACGCTCCAGAGAAATGAATGTTAACCTAGTAAATAGAAATTTTCAAAATCATTGTATATTTTACAAAGTCTTCAAAACTGTGTTGAATCAAAATTTGAATACATGTCGATGTTTAGCTGTGCCAGTTGAAGAACCCAGACGTTATTTTTGTCCTAGTACTAGGACGAAGTTCGTAAACAGTTTTGCTGCTAGGCTAAAGAGATGCTATTCAACAGACAAACCTGCTCCACCGTCCAACAAATTACCTCCTCTTTCTCCAGATTTTCGAATAGTGTGGCCTTCCTTAATCAAATCAATAAAAAATTTCATACTTACAACCTTCATTATAAAACCATATTTAGACAGAGATTTCAATTTGTCTGATTTTGTATCTGGATCCAAAAGAGCAGTAGAGGTAATTTTTCATGTAAATTCGTCATTGGATATATAATTAGCTTTTTTTAAAGGTAGTATCCAATAAATTGTCACAAGGTGATTATGGGTCTTTGGAAGGTTTAGTCACAAAGGATATAATTCCCACTCTTCAAAAAACAATCTCTTTGATGTCACTTGGTCAAAGAGAACAATTAGCAATAAATGTAGAGGACATTTATTTTTCCTTCCCATACCAAGTAAGTTGATACTCATTATTTGAATTCATCTTGGCAGGATACATTTTCTGTTGGAAAATGTTTTATGTTACCTATTGTTGCTCACATTGAAGTGATTACATTTTGAATATCAATGACTTTTTAGGTTGGAATTATATTTGATGATGAGGAAAACAAGGATCAGAAAAGATTTGTGGAGATAACAATGGTTTACCATTCTCTAAAAGGTCTGTCTACTATGAGATCTAGAGGTGATGACCCCCCTTTGAATATGGGCATGATGCCAGAATACCAAAAAAATATTTCTATATCAAATTATAGATTTATCAGAGAATTCACCAAAGGAGTGGAAGGTGATTGGACAGTCAACCTTATGAATCATTTCAGACCTATTGATGAAGAAACTCAAGAATAAGAAGTGCTTTGAGTTCAATATTTTCAATACACATTTTGAGAGTAATTATAGATAAAGCAAGAGATAAAGGCAATCATCTGAATTCTGTTGATGTCTTTCATTATCAATGATATTCCTGATTGACAGAATAATACTGAGGAGTTTTATAGGGAGTCAAAAACAAAATTAAATTACCCATTGATTGAATTAAATCAACAATTCAATGATTTGGAGATTTTCATATTTTCCAATCTTCATTCTTGAATAAAAGTTTCCATAGAAGCAGGATCATAGAAGTCAAAATCGAACTAAACCCTTGATTATATACACTAAACATAGTTTTTTATGAGGCATAGGCAAAGCCTGCAAGTCCTGTATAAGGTTTACCAACATTTCAAGACAATAGACACCCATGATTATTTTTCATGTTATCATACTTTACTTGCCCTATTTCACCCATCAGATTCAATTCTTATGTAAGCAATGCTAATTGAAAGTTATAAGATGTTTTTAAAAAAATATACAGAATGTTCAGAATGACTGGCCCGGCTGGCCTATTATGAATGCCCAAGGACAAAGGATTATTTTCTCAAAAACTTCCTCTACCTCATTTTCTTTGGTATGTTGTTTCAGAAAATTGAACTTTTCATAATTAAAATTTATAACTATCTTGAAAAATATGTTGAGGCAAATAATTATCCATACATGGGTTCTGGCGTTACCACCGATACAACAAGGCCAGCAGACTCAGGCGTAAACAGCTCGTGACGTCTCCAAGAGAGGCCAGTGTTTTATTTTATCGCTTGTCGACTAACGCATCAGTTCCTGTTAATTAATCGGTGATTCACGTATGTTTTTGAAACGGTCCCGAATTCTTTTGTTGTTTATTCATCAAAATAATTGGCGGAAAAATTACTGTTTTGTGAAATTTTTTGTGTTGTGATCGGCGAAATAACAATGCCTTTCAAGTGTTGTGTTCCCTTTTGTGAGGGAATTACGTGGGTGGTTCAAAAGTTCATGCTAGTTTTCCGTTGGACGAGGAGCTATCAAAAATGTGGGTAGGTATATGCAATTCACCGCGAGGATTTACTCCATATAAGTTCAGTAGTAAACAGAGCTCAATTTATAATGATGAATTAATAATAGAAGACAATTACTATCTCTCATAAAAAGTATAAGTAGAGGAAAAATAGAAAAGCTTTGTTGTGCAGTTAGTTTTGTATTCGTATATTATATAGTCAACAAAATCATCTCTGAATTCGATGAAATTTTCTTGAATGTTCATAATAAACGGGCATTTTTAATTCTCGTGGCATTGAATGCAGAATTCATTCCAATGATCAAATTGCAACTATCATATTAACATGAACTACAAACACTCTACTTAAAAAGGTAATCATGAAGATATTTGACTAAAAAGTTCCAAATTTCACCTGTCTTCTGGATGGCATTTAGAACAAATTTCCCTTCTTTTTTCATCATATTGGACAATTTATATATAATTCAATTATAAATATGCTTTTCTTGAGATTAATCCATATTTAGTGAAAAGAAGAAAGAATATCATTCAAAATAATGGCGTGTGTAATGTCTTTCGAAAGCAATCTATTGACATTTGACATCTCGTATTTTGATTGACTATTGATTAAATGGTCGTCATCTGGAATGCTTGGTCACTAAATATGAAAAACTCGCCATAAAAATCATATTTCCTGTTGAATTTTCTATATAAAAATGTGCCATCGAAGTACATCATGAGTATATAAAGTGTCCAATGACAAAATAAGAGCAAGTACCTTCAAATGCCCCCAACACAAGGGGAGAAAGAAGACGAAATTTCGAACTTTTTCTTGAAATATCTATAAATAAATAGTGGTTTGTTCACATTTTCATTATAAAATTCGGTTTATCAGACAAAAATACGTGAGTACCTACCGAAAAAAAATTTCAAAAAAAAACCATCGCATGATAAATGCAGTTTTACCCTTAAAAATTACGGTTTCAAGTGTAACGATCCACTTGGGTGAAAAATCCAACAACAGAAAATTGAAAACACTCACTGGTTATTTTTTCAGGTAATAGGAATTTTCCAAGATAAATATAGGTAATTGTAACAAACGGCGTGTCAATCAAAATAAAATACATTTTCCACAATTTTCTTTCCATTAATCTCACGATAAGTTTATGTTCTGCGGGCCCTGTATAAGTAGGTGTGATGTTTACCTTCACCACAATTTTTGCCAATATATTTAATTCGAATGGGTTGCTGTATAGGTGGATATTTGTGTTTTATCCTGGTTTTTGCTTTAAAACTTCGTTTTTCCATAATAAAATCGAATGGGGTGCGAAGAAGGGCTCAGTTGACGACTGGCATCCTTTTTTAACCGGAAGCCCTTCAAAAAACAGCAAAATCGGCTCAATGATGATCTAAAACTAAAATCGAAATACGCGGTCGCCTTATAGCGCTATAAGCGCTTGTCGTTTCGAGCCGCTGGTTAGGCCTGACTAAGTGACGTCACCCACGGAGCATGCAGGCCTTGTTGAATCGGTGGTAACGGTTCTGGACAAACAGTGCCTGTCTAAAGTCCTCTTCCCCCCATACTAATTTTTGAACCACCTAGTATATCGCATCGAGATTTGGAGGGCTTCAATGGGATATAAAGACCTACTTTTTCATGAGAAAATTTCCAAATGGCGGCTGAGCACCATCTTCAATATTTTTTTAATTAACTAGAACACCCCGTATATTATTCCATTCTCGAAATTTGCTCATATTCCTCAACAGTTTTTTGAATACACTTTACTCCACTTCTACCAAAGATTAAAGAATGAACTATTATATGATGGCTTCCTTATATTATGTTTTATCTGGTGTTTTATTCAACGACAGGACTCTAATCTATTTGATAAATTGATTATAATTTCTGACTTGCGACAACCTTGCTTAATGAGTGGAAATGGAAGATTATCTGATCAATAATGAAACAGCATAAAAACTGACGTTGAAATGAAAATGAGCTCTGATATTCAACAATTTTGAACAACGCATATAGACTCATTATTTACATAAAAAAGCGTGAATTCATTATCAGTCCAGGTGCAGGAAGTTTGAGATGTATAACGCTGGTATTTTGGAGTTCGAATTGTATTCCATGCCGATTATTTTTCGAGCAACATTACTATGAAAATGGAAATGATTCTAAATTTCTGATTGGTAGTCAATTTTACGTTCTGATTGGTTCAAAATCATACGAAGAATATTCAGGATAATAATGAATGAACATTGTTTCACTATATCAAAAGCAACCTTCATGATATTGGGTCTTTTTTTTAGTTTAGGGACAGTGGGATCACTGATTTTCAATTTAAAGGCGTTAAATCTTGAAATACGAAGATTGTCGCATACCGCCGAACATTTTTATGAGTAAAAAAAAAATAGTATAAAAATTGAGAAAACGAATGTTGTTGGACACTGAGTGAAGAGAATTGGAAAAAAAAACCTGGACTCCAAACATTTATTTGATCAACCTAACAGTAGCATCTTATTACACATGTCCACACAAAAAGGATATCTATCAGAGCAGTATCTGCGAAATCACCCGACACCACTATTGTAAGATAGCGTATGAAAGTTATTCATTTCACAAGCGTCTCTCGACAGCCCGATTCATTTCCTAGAGATGATGTGGGTTGGAGCAATACACTCTCAACTTTTTTTACATGTTCCTACTGATGTATTTTATGCAATGATCATCACCTCCATTGACCTGCTATCAAAAGTAATTTCATTTTTACTTGAACTACTTTGTTGTTAGGTTAATTGGTTTGGAAGGATAGTTTACCGGCCGGAAGAATGTTTCAAGACAAAACTGGAAAATGCTCTTGAGCTGTCTAAAGACGCTTATTGTTTTGTTCCATGTAGAGTTCCTTCCTCATATTTGGAATAATAATAAAAAATAGATGAAAGTTGAAGTTATTGTAGGGAGGATTGAGAGGATATACCAGCTGTGCTGAACAAAGCCGCCACTACAGAACCATTTCAGTGGATTTGAAGTTCAAACACAATTGAATCTTCATTGACATATGAATTTTATATTCGGCTGCTCAGAATTTTTTATTTGGTTATGTTTCAAAAAGTGACTGAGCCATGTTAAAACCAGGAGTTGTGTCAGCTTCATCATTTCAAATACAGCCCAGTATATTACTATACAAACTTTTGGTCTATTAACAAAAAATACCTGCCTACCTGTATTGTAAATGTAAAAATAGTTATTTATTATACAAGGGAAAAAAGTAGTAGATTTTAGCTCCAGGTTGTGTTCTCGTGAGCTAAAATCTAATATTTTTCCCGTGTATAATACACTTTTTTTTTCTGTGACAGAAGAAAGGACGTATCAATATTGAAAAGATATTACATTATTTTGAAATCTGGAAATTATCGACGTGAAATTTTAAGTTTTCAACAGTAGGGACACCTGCGTTGTAGGCATCTATATTATTCTATTGAAGTAATCAAATATCTGATGTCACTTCTGTCAGTCTAATTCTGTGTTTTGATTTCCAAAAAATTGCGAATTTAGTGGTTGTTTAGTAATATACGTAACCGCGAAGTCGAATGGAAGATAAAAGGACTTGCAGTTCTTTCTCGGAGACGGTATTATTGACTCATTTTTCGGAACTATTGCACAACAAAAGCCATCAACAGTGAATATATATATGTGATATATATCCGGAATAAAAGAACTCACTTTTATCCCACGGGAAAAAAGTAATTATGAAAAGTGACATTTTATAACCTGCCAACAGAGATGAAATGCCTAACTTTTTTCCCGTCACAGAAAAAACAAAATTCTTTTATTCCTATAATGCATTTTTATCTGTGATTTAATAAAAATTGTTTTCTAACATTATAGCCCCATTTCTGCAAATCTCAAATACAATTAGTTAGGTACATAGAACTGCTGGCCTCCATGCAATTTTGATATCAAATTATACTTCAAAATACACTGACAAACATTTTGGAAAAAATACATCACCAGATGATATTTTTACAATCAACGATTTTTTATTATTCCATAAATGAACAGAGGACATCCCTGAAAAAGTACAGAAATCACCATTATATATAGTAATAACTGAAAAACAATAATTTGGTAGCATGATCACATTCACCAAATCATTGAATACTGAATGAAACAATGACCACAGAAAAATTCATTCCAAAGTTACTATACCTAAATAAATACCTAATAATTACGATATATTTACAGTACACAATCTTATCACCTTCAATCTACATTTTAGGACAGAATATCATGAGAGAATTCCACAAACAACCTAGTATGTACAGTTTTATCATAGGGTTCAAGAACTTTAAACAAAGCAAATAGAGTGTTAGTGTTTATGTACAATTCCAACAGATGAACCTAAAACTAAGCAAGATCATCTCTAACATTTTCTTCAATTACTCTGCTGAAATTCTCATGTTGCTTGTGGCTAATCAGATAATACATCCATTTTCTGATATAAAACGTTTAATAGTGGGAAAAATCAAGTTTAGTTAGTTTAGAAAATAAAAATATGTGAAACTATTCAGGTACCAAACGAATAAACAGTGATTCATAGGAAAAGGCGCAAAGTTGAATTATAAACAAATGATATCAAAATTCGTTATAAGAGCTAATAAAATCAGTGGAATCTCCAAGCAAATCCGAACTCTAGTAGCACCATGGGGGCATTATTCAAGTTCAATTTGCAAAATAACTCCGCACATGAAAATTTGTAGATTTACATAATTATATCTCATACAGAATACGCTGGTGCAAATAATTATACTGAAAACTGAAATATGAAATATCATCATTCAATATTGTATCAGCATTTAAATTTTCCTCCTTCTGGTTAATACCCAATCAGAAAAACGAATAAACAAAGAAGATTAAGACATTGTCCAGTGAAACCATACATTATTGTATACAGGGTTTCCCATGTCATGGATCAAAATAAGTGGGGTGGTATATTATGATTGTTGATGGTTCAAATGATGAATTTTTTTCATTTTCATAAAAAGAATTAATTACAATAAAACTGTCACATTTGTGATTTTTTCTTTTACAAATTTCATCCACATGGATGCACCTTTCCCCAGAAATAATTTTATGACATGTGTTACTTCTTATCAATCACCTGAGAGAAATGTTGTTTTTCTCCAGTTTTGTCATTGAATGAGTTGATTTTAAAATGCCGCTGGCAGAGTTAAAGACTACCCCACAAAGATAACCGATTTTAAGAATAAGTTGCTCATTCAAAACAGCCTTCTTGTTATTATTTTTTTCCAAATGGCTCGCATTTTTCAGAAAAATTGACCAACTCTTGAACTACCTATCAACAATTTGATAACCACATATGAAGTTTATGCAAAGTCAGTTGAACGCAGATCATCAAACGATGTTGGGCCGCGCTGCCGCACTCTTTGAACTTTCAAAGGGACCGACGGTTTGCGGTGTTGTGTTTTTCCAAGTGATTTTGCATAAACTATGCCATTAGTTTGATTGCAAATGACCGCCCTACTTCTTTGATCCATTTTTTATGGGACACCCTATATATACAACGTGATCTATATCAACATACGGAAAAGACTCATGTACAGGGTAATGGGTACCAACTCCGTTATTTTCAATTGAACACCATATATATTCTTCCAAATTCTTTAAGATCTTTCTTTATAAATTTCAAAAATATATAGGTCCAGCCGTTTATGAAATATTCGAGGTCGAACATTTTAGAATTAGTTAGTTTCTGTCATATTTTTCTTGCATAACATTTTGGAAGTAACATGGGTTCCAGTAGTTTCAGTGACTATAAAAATTTTTACAAAAATAACAATAATGCAACGGAAGTTCCAGCAGTCAACATATAGGGTGTCCCATTGAAAATGACAAAGTTGGTTTTTTATATCAGCGATATTCTTTTGTTTCACCTCCTACAATTTTCTGGAGGTTCAAAATAAACCCTACAACTTTTGTATTTGAAGTTTTTTCTTATCTTCAATGAACCCTGTACAAGCTGTTTAAATATTCGGAATGACCCTGCACAGCTGTCCCATTTTCGATGTCCTTACAGGATATCTCACTTATTTATGAAGATAAAGATTTGCGGTGTTGAACGTTGACTACTTTTTGTGAAAGTCACGCAACCAAAATGTTCATAGCCCGCTTCGTTTTTGAGATACAGGGCGAAATTGAAAATGTTGTAATTTGGAACCCCCTTGTATCCCTGTTTTTGTTGAGTATTAGCAACGTCCATGTGCGTCATATTTCCCGAAAGATTGTACTCAATTGCCGAATTTGTTCATACCCACAAAGCGCAGAATTTGCTATTGCCCAGAATGTTGGCAACTTTTTTTATTCATTATTTCAGAAAATTTACAAAATTATTCCCATTAATGAAGGAACAAAGGTGTAAAAACATATATTTTTGTTTGTTTCCCACATGTTTTTCATTCTTCAATGTTAAGTTAGTACACACAATATGTTCTATGCAAATAGCGATTTCCAGAACGTGCAGTGAGTATAAGACAGTGGCGGCTCCACAGAGGAAGCAACGGAGGCTGAGCCTCCTCAGAGATTTTCCTCAAACTAATATTATTTATACTTTTTCATTAAAAGCACACCAAAATACATGGATTTTGATTTTATTTCCTGTTTTTAGTTAAATATTTTTAAATTGGCAACAGTGCTTGCCCACGCATCACACGTTGAAGTCTGCAAATCACGCGTAAAATATTCAACTTGGCAACATCTATAGGAGGCTAGACTCCTTCACATCGCGCAACCTACGCGCGCAATGCGAATGCCCGAATACGCCCGAATAGCACGTGTTTGTCGTGTCGCTTCGCGAATTGCGGACAAACGCGAGTACATTGTTTATGTTTGGTTAATGATTAGGAGCTCTATAAATTTCTGAAAAATGAGTGTTTTAAACGATTGCGATTTAGTGGAATACTTTTTGGTGACCCATTCAATGCTTTGTCTTATGAAGATAAATTGATTGTGAAAAACAAACGTCCGACACCGAAATTGAAAAAATCAACCGATAAGTCATCATGTTGGGGGCGATTAGGATATAATGATTTGAAAAATTTGCCTCGCGGATTGGATAGACACTGCAAATCACAGGAACACATCTCTTCAAGTATTAAGTTCAGGTTAACCGGTAAACAGAATGTCATTAAAGCTATCGATTTGGGTGAGTAGAGAGTTGTTTTTCACAATAAATCTCATATCATTCAGCCTCCTCTGTCATGAAAGTCACGAGCCGCCACTGGTATAAGACTCAACCATTTGCCGAATTAGACAATAATTCAACAAACCATTCATATACACTGATTATTGCATATCACTATTAAAGAATACCACACTACAACAGAATACTCTAACAATAACTTGAAAATTGTAGCAATTTAGTAAGTTGATTTTCTTGATTCAACTGTCGAAATATTTCGTTATTTTTGGGGAATAAGAACTTTGATCAATACTGACCAACATGATAATTTTTTTAACAGATGATTTTTAGACTGAATAACGTTAATTGAAATGAAAAATTATCTGAGGAAACAACCAACCAACCAAACTCAACCTCAACTTGAAAAAGTTAAACTTCCATCTCAGGGGGTACAATAAAAAATGAAACAAACGATCCTAAAATTTGTAATAAGAAACAAAATATAGTAATATTTAAACTAGGACGAATTCTTGTACCTACTAAAATAGTAGCTAATAAAAAATCATTTTATATAAAATTATCGACTATACATCTAAAATAAAGAGTAATCCCGTTCTCAATAAAACAAAAAAATATTTATATAGAAACAAACTACCCCTCAAATATACAAGGTTTCCAATATATATATTTTTTAGATACATCACAATTCCCCGTTACCACTGTCATTGTCATCCTCTTCAGCATATTCCGATCCGTCAGATAAATCATCATACTCCTCATCATAATCATCATCATAGAAGTCTGTCATCTCGACTTGGGGTTCGGAGGTATTAGGTTTGACCCTCGTTTTGATGCAATAGTCTTCTAGAGTGAGCGGCACTTTCATACCATCCCGTTCTGCTTCCACTCGAGCTGCCATAGCTTGTTTTCTAAAACGAGATACTCCCTTCAAACACTTCCAAGGACAATAAAATATCGTTGAAAAGGGAAAAGAACAACAGTCATATTCATGGAGTACGGAATGAACCATGACCCATTTTATCTTTTGATGAAATTCAGTTGACAGTTGATTAAAGGATTGCATCCGCATCAAACACTCATAAACTTATTCCACTGAGATTGTACTTTTCAATAGATAGAACCAAAACGACAGAAATACCAAACTTGTATCTATGAGGATTAAGATGTATTTGTGTTTCCATGACATATTGGTAATGAATTCGAGATGGAAATCAGAATGGAAAAAGTGGGTATCTAAAAGATTTTGTCATTTTCACAATATGATTGTATTTCTACATTTAAATTAACTGCCCTAGATAATAAAGCAAAAATAAGTCTATCATATTTTTCACTCATAATTTATCTCCATCACACTCAAGGTGTCAAAATAAAATTGACTCAAAAAAATCGAGTAGGCTCATTTTGTCTTCATAATCTCAAGAAACAAAGCATGTGAATATACAGGATGTTTAATTTGAATGCCATAGTTAAGGCGAAAATACATTTTTTCATTGATTGAAAATCGGACTTTCGACAAACGCCGGTTTTCGATGAGGTCATGCGCCTTCCGGGACAGAGCATAACCAGATATTTCGACGTTGCCAAATTTATAACTAGTAATTACCCTACGAGAGTCAATATCACCAACGACAACAGCATTTTCATTCGCAGAAGACAATATGGCCACCTAGTTCCTGATAATCACTCATTTATTACTTATATACCTTGCAAGATGCATCAGTGTCACTAGTGTCAGTCATAATATCCAAATATTCCTTATTATGATTGTATTTGCACCCAAACTATTTTGTAAATCTGGCAACAGCGTAATGCTAGAGTTCATACAAATATTAATGGAGAAGAATTATTCTAACCTAACCTTCTAATGTCAGTCTCGTCTGTCACCATCATCTTCAAAACCTATCATCTAGTCAAATCTAGAGCCACTGGATGGTTTAACTCTAGTCAAATCCATGGTCAAATTTAACAAATACTGTGAATATTCGAAGAAAATCCTCATGAAAATAGAACCTTTTCATTTTCGACAGCGCTTTTGCCTTCCATTGTTTCAATAATGATCAAGTTACGCAGAGTTTCTTCAGCGTCCTATGAAAGAATTTAACTTTCCTCTTGGAGGATTGGCACGGCAGCGAGGAAAGAAGTTCTAGATATAACTCTCTCGTCAGAAAAAGCATGTGATAATATCGTCAACTGGCATGTGTCAGATGAACCTTCGTGTTCTGACCATAGACAAATAAGATTTGATATAATTACCCCACCTCGTACCTTAACAAAGTACAGAAACCCCAGAGAGACCAACTGGGAAGGATACGCAACATCACTCAGAGAATCTCTACAAAGGACCACGGCTGACATAAGGGACAGCCACAGTCTTGAGAGGTCAGTAGACCAAGTAAGCAAGGCAATAGTTGCCGCCTACGAAGGTAACTGCCCGGAAAAAACAAGACAACAAAGCAATAAAACAATCTGGTGGAACAAGCATCTCGAAACCCTACGAGGGGAGGTGCGAAGGCTATTCAACAAAGCAAAACTCGACCAGAATTGGACCACATATAAGGTTAAACTCACGCAGTACAACAAAGAGATTAGGAAATCGAAAAGGCAATCGTGGAAAAAGTTCTGTGAGGAGGTCACAGAAACCCCCACATGTTCAAGGATCCACAAAGTGCTAGCCAAAGAAGGTACTGTAAACCAAGTAGGTTTTCTGAAGAAGAATGACAATACCTACACAGCAACTTTTGAGGAGAGTCTGAAAATGCTCACTGAAGCACACTTTCCGGCCTCAGTAATTCTAAATGAGCCGATAGTGGCAGACAGCACCATTGGCAGGCCGAATAGGCCAACTGCCATAGAATGGAGGCTAGCTACAGAGATATCGAGGCCAAACAGAATTAGGTGGGCTATTAATAAATTTAAACCTTATAAATCCCCTGGAGTAGATGGAATATACCCCATCCTGCTTCAAAAGGGGCAGGAAATACTAATTCCACACTTGTGTCATATATTCAAGGCTTGTATAGCAATACGATATATACCCATAGTATGGCAGAAGGTGACAGTCATCTACCTTCCCAAAGTGGGAAAGGTGGGTGACAAAACGCCAAAATCATACCGCCCAATAAGTCTAATGTCGTTCCTGCTCAAAACGCTGGAAAGACTGATAGACAGATACATAAGAGACGAGGTATTACAAAGAAACCCGCTCAACGAACGCCAATATGCGTATCAGCCAGGCAAGTCAACTGACTTAGCACTGGATGATCTGAACAGGCTACTCGCAAAGTCGATAGAGGACAAAGAAATAGCTATAACAACATTCGTAGACATAGAAGGTGCTTTCAATAACGCATCAACAAATTCTATAATTAATGCCCTAGCAAGGAAAGGAGTACCGATACTCCTGTGCCAGTGGATAAATGTCAATTTGAAAAATAGGGTTATCATATCCACAATTGGCGAGACAACTCTGACAGCTAGAGCAGATAGGGGATGCCCACAGGGAGGAGTATTATCACCCCTACTATGGGCCATTCTAATGGACGAACTGATCAAAAGGCTAACATCCAAAGGGTATTATTGCTTAGGATATGCCGACGACCTGGCGGTTATCGCTAGAGGTAGATTCGCAAGTACGGTCTCGGAGCTCACACAAATCGCTCTAAACATAATTGACAATTGGTGTAAAGAGGAGGAACTCACCGTGAACCCTCATAAAACCACTATAGTGAATTTCACGAAAAAGAGAGTACTGGAAGGATTAAAGTCACCAGTACTCAACGGGGTAGAAATTCCGTTCGCCCTAGAGGCAAAATACTTAGGAGTCATCTTTGACCATAAGTTAACATGGAATCAACACCTACAAAAAATTGTTCAATTAAGTACAGTAGCCTTCAATCTGTGCAGACGAATGTGCGGGAAAAATTGGGGACTGCAACCAAAAATGACCACATGGCTCTATGCCAGCGTCATCAGGCCTATGATAGCATATGGGTCAGTAGTTTGGTGGCCAAAGACACAACAGGCTGGAGTGATTCGAAGGCTCAGTGCTATTCAAAGGCAAGCTTGCCTGAGTGCCACTGGTGCAATGAAAACCACTCCAACAGCCGCTTTAGAGGTCCTCTTGAACCTACCACCACTACAAATATATATTCAAGGCGAAGCCAGAGCAGTCGTGAGTAGATTGTCAAGGGGTCAAGCACCCATAAGCAACGCGCACGGTAAAGACTATAGAAAGCTATATGAAGAGTTGGAAAGCGACCCCATCATGGGAATGCCAACGGATGGCATAATTCCAAAATATAGCTTTGAAAAAACTTTTAAAATAAGTATAACGGACAGAGAGGCATGGAAGGAAGGACCTCCTATCAATGCAGACATTGCTGTCTATACGGACGGCTCCAAAACTGAGTTTGGATCAGGAGCCGGTATTTATGGGGCCAAGCCAAAGACAAGAATCTCACTGAGCTTAGGTAAATACGCGACGGTGTTTCAGGCAGAAATTATTGCAATACATCATTGCGTGAAAGAATTGATAAGGCAAGAGTTTAAAGGCAAAACCATTGCAATCTATTCAGACAGCCAGGCGGCAATCAAAGCAGTCAACTCTATGCAAGTTAACTCAAAACTAGTATGGGACTGCTTAGAAACCCTAAATGCACTGGGCAGTCAGAACAGACTGACTCTAGCATGGGTACCAGCACATACAGGGTACGAGGGCAATGAAGAGGCAGACTCACTTGCCCGAGCAGGAGCAAACAAAGCTCTGAATGGCCCAGAACCCTTCTGTGGTATTGCGAAAGCTATACAAAAGACTAGTATCAAATCATGGATGCAAACCAAATCTCAAGAATGGTGGAACAAATCGCCAGGAATGAGACAGGCAAAAGAGTTTATTAAAAAACCATCGCCAACATTCACAGAATATCTACTAAGCCAGAAACGAAGTTCAACTAGAATACTAGTGGGACTTCTCACAGGGCATTGTAGGCTCAACAAACACATGAGTACGATAGGTCTGACTGAAGAACTGCTGTGCAGGTTCTGTCAGGAAGAGGAGGAAACAGCAGTACACATACTTTGCCACTGTGAGGGCTTGTCAAGACTAAGGTTCCTTACGCTGGGTGAGGAAAAACCAGAAGCCCAGAGATACACAGGGGATCTGAAAGCTAGCCTATGGAGTCTCATAGAGAAGACGGGGCTAGCCGAAGAACTCTAATCGATTTTGAGGGCAGACACAATAGATCTGAAAAGGTCGCGGTGTGGAGGCAGATAGCCCGAAGGCCCCATTCTAAATCTAAATCTAAATCTAATCTGGAGGATTGGGCTTTTTGCCTTCCTCCAAATTCCTCTTACATCACTCCAATATTAATACAAATAATAAATGATGATTAATTAATAACTTTTTCGCCTTCACGATGCATTGAAGTAATTTCCACGTGAGTACAACCTTCTTATCTATGGTTCTCCATTTTGTTTTTCAGAATTTTTGATTTGATAAAAATTTTGTTTTTCACTTTTTATTATCAATTACTGATCAATTATCATTGTATAATCATAAAAATCACTGTTGCTCTCTGATCTAACTGAAATTTTTTAATCAATTCAATTTGAATTTACAACTGTTGTGTTTTCCATTTTCAATTTTTCTTATATATAAAATCATGTTTGGTTTTCTATTGTAGATACACTTTGTTATAATTTTTGACTGAAGATGGCCATTTGAATGGCCGAAACATGTATCAACTTTAATGAAGCAGGATTGACTGCCTGATTATACATTAAAAATTGTGGAGACGACTTTGGGTTTTTCTCTATTGATCATTCCACTCCACTTTGAGTATGGACTACTACAGAAGAAAGTTATATTTCTCCCCCACCTCATCAAACTCAGTTTTTCCAACGATCATTCACTTATAACGTATTCAAATTATTTACTGAACTGCCACATGGAATGAAATCTTTGAAACCGGATACTTTTAAAAAATCATACAAGAATCGTGTCATGAAATCCTGAACTATATACATGAAGTATTAACTGATTTTCAATCTTAAACAGCCAACTTGGTAACATTTACATTGCGGAAATATTTAATTTTTTTAATTTATATAATTCCAGGGGTTGAACTAGGATCAATTTTAATTGTTTTCAACCCCTTTTTGCAACTAATATTGATCATGCGATTCATGAAATGTATTATGCATATTTATAGTTGTGATTAAATTTTCATTATTATATGGAGCAACCAACCTTATGATATTCTCATATTCCTTGTCTCTGCCTTTGGAGTCTCTCCAACGCCGGTACATGACAGAAGCATCGACGTTAGCAGGGCTGAAGGTGTTGGGTTCGTTCAAGAGGGAAATCACCGAGAGCAGGATAGTGCGCACATTCTGTGTGGGGTTCCAGCGTTCGCAGGGCAATTCTCCCGATTGCGGATCATCAACTGGTGGGTGCAAGATGCTAATACAGAGGTCTCCGTTCTGCACAATCATGAACATGTCAATTTAGACCAAGCAATCTAGAGAATAAATAGTAGTTTGAAAAACTAAAGAAATACCCTTTTATAGATAGCCAAACTAGAAAGAAGTGTTTCTTTAGTTTTCTGAACTACTATTTATTTTCTATTTTTTTGGTGGACTAACTACACAATTATTTTTTTTAGTATTTTTATATTTTTTATAAGTACCCAATTTTGACGAAACAATCATAATCTTCCACCCCAAAAAACCCCAGATACTAATTTTCAAAAGAATCGGATCATGATTACAAAACCCGTCCGCAATATTGTATCCGCCATATTGAATTTTCCAATTTTGACAAAATCATCATAATCTCCCACCGAGTCTCCCACCCTGAAAACCCCCAGATGCCAATTTTGGATAGAATCCGATCATAAAATTACAATACTCGTCCACCATATTAGATCCGCACTCTTGAATTTCCCGATTTCGCCGAAAGAATCGTAATCTTGAACCCCCAAGACCCCAGGTATCAATTTTGACTACGAACGGATTAATAACAAAATACGTCCGCCATATTGGATCTGCCATGAATTTTCAAATTTTGACGAAAGAATCATAATCTTCGACCCCCAAAACCACCAGATACAAATTTTGTATCGAATCGGATCATAATTACAAACCTCGTCTGCCATATTGGATCCGACATCTTGAATTTACCAATTTTGACGAAAAAATCATCATCTCCGACCTCGAAAACCCCCAGATACCAATTTTGAATCAAATCGGATCATAATTACAAAACTCGTCCGCCATTTTGGAGAGGCCATTTTGTTTTTTTGTCTAACAAAAATATTATGATGTATTGCCACCAGAATGATGTACACCTGCCAAATTTCAAAGCAATCGGCCGTTCAAAGGTTTACGAAGTCGCTGAAGGGCCACCTATACTTTTTTTTCGAATCCCGACTTTATTCTTGGTATCCCGACTTCAAAGTCGGACCCCCGACTTTAATCTCGGGATCCCAACTTCAAAGTCGGGGGTCCGACTTCAATCTCGGGATCCCGACTTTAAACTCGGGTTCCCGACCCGACAGGATCAATCGAAAACCTCCTTTATGTTTTTGGATGTACACTGAAACAATGGTACACTGAATGATAAATACATTATCGTACGTACAGGGTGATTGTTTATATTTTGCTCAATAGCTAAGAATCTCATAGTTGAATAGTTACAAAAAAATGAGTAGAGCTCAGAAAGATGAGTTCAATGATATATGAAGACATGGGTATGAGGTCACCCGTTTCGGACTTTTTCCATAATCTTTCTTCAATGAAAAGCCAAATTTCAAAAGCCTTATAGAAACGTTGAGAATCAAGTTTCCGATCAGTACTTTTCATCATGAATTACCAGATTCTATATGTTATATCGAATTGTGCCGTACAAATTGAGAAGCTACACTTGTAGTGTTTTTCCTGATCTTTCTGATTCTGATGAATGTTTTTGAAGAGTACGTTTCAAAATTTTGAAATTTAAAAAGAAAACGAGTTTTCCAAGTCCGGCTCTGGAATTTGTCTTCCATAGTAGGCCATCGTGTGGTGTGTCAGTAGAGGTAAATTGCTGGTGAATTTCAGGCGAAAACATCAAGACGTTCCTGAAATATCGTTCAACAAAGTTTCGCCCGGAATTCAATTAATGCCCTGTTTTTCTGTTAGGAATAGGCAGAATATATTTTTTCACATATCGGGTGGTCACGAAAAAACCGGAAGTTTTTATTTTCCTCGTGGTTTCATCATTTCTCAACCAAATTCGAATTTCTTGACGTCGTTCCATAGCTAAAGGGCTATAGTATACAGTGGAATATTTGAAAATTTCATAATGAACAAAAACAAAATGGCGGATTCTACCAAAGTATTGTCATTTACAAAAACCGCTGGAGAAAAAGAAAATCAGATTGTTTCCAACCTGTACCGATGTCATCTTAGGCTATTTATTTCTGAAGAGAATGAGTACTGGAACATCGAAATCGAACAAAAAGTCCAGTAGATACGCTCATTTCTTTGCAATTTGTTATGGAGTGAATGTGCTAATCTCGTATAAACGATTATTATCATTATTTTGTTTCAGGCTTCATGAAAATTCAATCGAATTTGGATTTGAGTTATTTCAAAGATAAAGAACTATAGTACACAATCGAACATTTGAAAATCCAATAGGTAATTGAAAGAAACAAAATGGTGGAGAATCCAGAATGTTTGTGATTTTCAAAAATCTCTGGCGAATAAAAAAATGTTTATTCTTCCAATCAGGACAGATGCAATTTAAGATCATTGATTTCTGGAAAGAATGAGCACTCGAACGAGCTCTCGAACATCTGAATCGAACAATAATTAGTCCAGGAGAAACACGTTCTTTTTGGCAAAGTGTTATGAAGTGAATGTGCCAATCTCGTGATAAGAATTACTTTTAGTTTGCTTCTGGCTTAATCAGAATTCGATCGGATTTGGATTGATAAGTACACAGTGGACCATCTGAAAATTCCATAATTGCAAAAAAAAATGGAGTGTCCCTAATTCGAGTGATTTTCAAAAACCGCTAGCGAATAGAAGAATGTGTATAGAGAATTGTTTCTTGATCACCTTCTGAATGACGTGGAAGCAGTCACAGATGAATACACTTTTCAACAAGTTGAATGAAGATTAAAATCACGTTGACCAGTTGATTTTTTAATTCATTATTAAAATTTATAGGATGGTACTCCTGTGCATACGTCGCGCGCAACTGTTGATTATCTCAATAACAGAGTTCCTTATCTAATCGAACCAACAATGTGGCCTCCAAATAATCCGGACTTGCACTCTGTAAATTTTAATGTCTGGGGTACCTTACAGGACCGGGTATTTACAAATGAAAGAAACTTCGAGAACTTGGAAGATGTGAAGCAAATAATTGTTCATTGCGTGGAAAATGCAATGCTTCAGGCAAAAGGGAGACACATTCAGGTCATTTCAAAATTCGTTATGTTTTGACTACCACTAGTATAAAGTTTTATATATTTTCAGGGTTTCACGCAATCTTCATGGACTTAAATCTCGATGTCAATATCAACATTTTTCTATTCGCTAGCGGTTTTTGTAAATCACGAAAGTTAGGGTCTCCACCATTTCGTTTTTTTTTCAATTATGAAATTTTCAGAAGTTCTACTATGTACTACAGCTATTCAGTTTTGAAATGGCATTGAGAAATCCAAATTCGATTGAATCTTCATGAAGCTTGAAGCAAATTAATAATAATCATTTATACGAGATTACATAACAAATTGCAAAGAAATGAGTGTAGGACTATTTGTTCGATTTCGATGTTCGAGTACTCATTCTCTTCAGAAATCAATAGCCTAAGATGCGAGCTAAGATGACATCGGTTCAGGTTGGAAAAAATCTGATCTTCTTTTTCTCCAGCGGTTTTTGTAAATGACAATACTTTGGTAGAATCCGCCATTTTGTTTTTGTTCATTATGAAATTTTCAAATATTCCACTGTATACTATAGCCCTTTAGCTATGAATCGGCGCCAAGAAATTCGAATTCGGTTGAGAAATGATGAAACCACGAGGAAAATGAAAACTTCCGTTTTTTTTGTGACCACCCGATATATATCAACTCACCTTGACTTCCTTTATCCGCCATTAGGCTATGACTGGTTAGTCATTACACCCTGTATATACATACACAACACCCAAATTTCGTTTTTCTATCTTCAATTATAGAAATTTAATAGGGATGAGCCACTTAGAGGATCACCTGGTATACATATAAAATAAGATACAGTCACAAATATTTACATACCTCATAAACATTTGGATGCCAAACTTTAGTCAAAAATCGAATAGACGGTGGAGAATATGGATAATCAAGAGGGAACTTCACTCGTGCCTGAAATAATCGAAAAAGTTATTAAAATTAGAAATTAGTGATACATACAGGTTGTTCCTAAATGATATGCTAATATTGAAGGGGCGATTCTTTCCAGCGAGCACAAACATCCCTGGTATGTTTTGAAAATGTTGGCATGAAGATGTTATTTTGAGACGTAATATGCACTGACCAAAGAGGTCTTTGAAGGATATTGAAGTATTGTTTTTTCTTTTGTGGCATTTCTTTGTTTGCCTACTGAGAGGTATCCCTGGGATGTTTTGGGATGTTTTAGAAATGTAGGCATGAGGATGTTTTTTTGAGGCGTAATATGCACTTCCCAAAGAGGTCTCAGAAGGATATTGAAAGTATTGTTTTTGTTCTTTTGTGCCCTTCCTTTGTTTGCCCCACCACAACGTCTCATGCTTACGTCACAATACGATGAATTCTGATTTGTTTTCGATTTTGTTCTTCTTGTTCGCAATTGGCATTCGCGTTTGCAGCGTGTCACGCTTACATCACGCTGCTAACGAACAGAAAGGAATTTGGTGAAGTTTATTGTGTTAGAAGACTTATTTAGTTTGTAATAATGACCATCAGATGCGAGATGTGTTGTTCGGTGCCCCAGTGTAATCAATATATAAAAGTACGAATTTATCAATACACAGCTTCTCCGCAGTTGCAAAATTATGCATTGTGGAAAAGATTTCAAAAATTGGGAAACCTATTTCCAATTATATGTCTGTGTGTAGTAAGCACTACTCAGAAACCGATTAAGAAGGTAATTTCATATCAAGTAAATATTTTTATGTTCAATCTATTTTTAATGCATTTTTTCATTCAAGGGAAATGGAATCCCAATGCAAAAGTTCCTTTTGACAAAAGGCTTCAGAAAAGTACCTCGAAAATGGTTTTTTTACAGCGATTTAATGTACGCAAGACGCGTTGAAAATGTTCTGTTGTGTCCATGAAAGGGCTTTAAAAAGAACTAGGGAGAAGGTAGTTTTGTGACATATCTAGGACATCTCGATAATTGCCGCCTGCGGTTCATGTGTGAACAGAACATCGCAGTGGAGGTTCAATGTCTCGAAATCTCGTACTTTTAACATCTCTGAGATGTTTTTGTGCTCGCTGGGTTGAACTCATTTCATCATTTCAAGTAAAAACTATGAATGTATGTCGTGAACGTTCTAATTGATTAGAAACAAGGAGGCAAAGTTGATGAAAACTAATGAGATTCATTCAATTACTATGAAACCATTCCAATGCATTGGTGAGACCCTGATGGCTAATGAGACAGTGATAACATTTTGTCAATCGGATTTCCAGTGGCGCCGTTAGGGGGAAATATTTTTTGTGTTTAACTAAAAAGTGAGCGAAGAAAGATAATTTCAATATCATTATCAAACATAGCAATACTATGAGCGCCACAATGGACTTTGTCAATTACATCTCCTCTGCTCTAAATAATAAAAATTATGTATACTAAAGAGCTATCAAAGCCACTCACGAATTTCAACATGAGACGCATTTCGTAATATTAGGCTAATTTTAAGCTGATTTATTAACCCATTCCCGAATTCTTTGGTCCTCTCTCATAGAAAAATCTGTGGCGTTGCTAGCTTCGGGCTAACTCAGCAGAGCCATTTTTGAAAACATTCATTTTTCACCGATTTGATTTATTGAGATTAAATGGCTAATTAATTACCCATTTTTCAAAATTTTTGCTCGACGATTAATTACCCTATCTTCGAATATTTTGCTTAACAAAAAAAATAGAAACGATTTGTTGATATACGCGTTATTTTATTATATTTTATTATTTTACGACGATTTTATAAGGCAAAGCGTTAGTATTTCAATGACTGTCCCATTTTACAATTTTTTGCTGCATATTTTTTGAAAGAAACCTGTGGCTTTGCTAGCTTCGGGCGAACTCAGCAGAGCCATTCTTGAAAAGAAAATATTTTTCACGGATTTGATATATTGGTATTGAAAAGCTAATTTTAGGCTAATTAATTATCCTATCTTCGAATTTTTGCTCAACGTTTCAAAAAAAAAAACGCTTTGTCGAAATACGCGTTTTTCACTTTACTTTATGGATTTCTATCAAAAGCATATTTCATGACGATTTTATACTATTACTTTGCCTCATAAACGTTGAGCAAAAAATTCGAAAAAAGGGTAATTAATTAGCCTAAAATTAGCCATTTGACCCCAATATATCGAATCAGTGAAAAATATATTCTCTTGCCACAACAATTTTTTCTAAAATGGCTCTGCTGAGTTCGCCCGAATGTAAAGCCACACGTTTTTTTTTAAATATGCAGTATAACAATCCAGCTGACAGTTATTGAGCATACCATGAATACTATTGCTCTGCCTTATAACTTCGTCAAAAAACATTTTTTTTATAGAAATGCATAATGTATAGTGAATAACGCGTATTTCGACAAATCGTTCCGTTTATTTTTTGTTTGAATACGTTGAGCGAAAACGTCGAAAATAGGGTAATTGATCGGTTATTAATTAGCCAAAAATTAGCCTTTCAATTACGATATATCAAATATATTCTTTTCAAAAATGGCTCTGCTGAGTTCGCCCAAAGCTGGCAAAGCCACAGGTTTCTTTTAAAAAATATGCAGCAAAAAATTACAAAATGGGACAGTTATTGAGCTTACAATCACCACTAACACTTTGCCTTATAAAATCGTCATAAAATATGCTAACGATATATCAAATCAGTGAAAAATATATTATTTTCAAAAATTGCTCTGCTGAGTTCGTCCGAGGCTAGCAAAGCCACAGGTTTCTTTTACAAAATATGCAGCAAAAAATTCCGAAATGTGACAGTTATTGAGCTTACATTACAATCACTACTAATGATTTGCCGTTTAAAATCGTTATAAAATAATCTTTTGATAGAGGTGCATAATGTATAGTGAATAACGCGTATTTCGACAAATCGTTTCGTTTTTTTGTTTTGTTTGAAACCGAGTTTGAAACGTTGAAAACTAAACTCCCATCCTTGTGTATTTTGAAAAAGTTATGATTTTTTTTTGAAATTTCAAAAAAGAGGCCTGATGTGGGGTTAATTCTTGCCCGACAAAATATTCTGAGATATATACATCATCAAGTACCATCAGAGAAACACATTTATGAAAAAAAAAAATTTCCATCCACGTGTATTTAAAAAAAGTTATATTTTTATTTGAAATTCCAAAGAAGGGGGCCTGTGGGGTTAATTCCTGCCCGACAAAATATTGTGAGATATACATATCATCAAGTACCATTAGTGGAACACATTTATGGAAAAAATCTCCCATCCACGTGTATTTTGAAATAGTTGTGATTTTTTCGAGATTTCAACAAACGGGCCCTGTGGTGTTAATTCTTGTGAGAAATAAACATCATCAAGTACCATTAGAGGAACAAATTCATAGGAAAACACTCCCATCCACGTGTATTTTGAAAAAGTTATGATTTTTTTTTTCGAAATTCCAAAAAGGGGGCCTGTGGGGTTAATTCTTGCCCAACAAAATATTGTGAGACATACACATTATCAAGTACCATTGGAGGAATACATTCATAGAAAAAAAACTCTCATCCACGTGAATTTTGAAAGTTATGTTTTTTTTTCGAAATTCTGAAAGGGGGGCTGTGAAGTTAATTCTTGTCCGACAAATTATTGTGAGATATACAGATTATTAAGGACCCTCAGAGAAATACATTGATGGAAAATAGTTTCATCCAAGGACATATTTTGGAGGTTTTAGTAATTTCATGGTCATATGGAATATAAATTAATAATGAACGACCATTGGTGGTATGGCGCGCGCCTGGAATATTAGGCGAAGTCGTGGCTGGAACTCGTGGCTGGTTTCACACTGATGCCTGTGGGCCTGTGGTTGATTCTTACCCGACAAAACATTGCGAAATATACACATCATCAAATTAACATCAGAGTACGACATTTTATGGAAAAAACTCTCATCCAAGTGTATTTTGAAAATGTTATGATTTTTTATCGAAATTTCAAAAAAGAGGGCCTGTGGGGTTTATTTTTTAGCCTACCCTTAGAGGAATACATTATTGGAACATAGTAATTTCAGCCAGCCACGAGTATAAATAAGTGATAAACGACCATTGGTGGTATGACGCGCGCCTGCCTCGAATAATTGGCGAAGTTGCCAGTTTTCAGTATTGTCATAACTTCATTATCAACGCCAGAAAATATAAAATGAAAAAACCAAAAATTCAGTTTTTGAACATAACCGAGAACATAACTCATAAACATAAACTAGTGTGCAACTAGCTCGCAACTAGCAACAAGGTAAATATGAACATTTGTGATATAGAAAATGGCACATATCCACAAGGCCCATCAATAAGAAACGATAAGAAACCTACTAAAAAACCGGAAATTATCTAAATAAAAGGTTAATACTCAAAATATCATATGGGTGTTAAATATTATGTATTTTTGAAGAGCACAAAGCATCAATGATTCAAATATGAAAAAATATTCAGTGTTTTACTAAAAAAAAACATATTTAAATAATAACAGCTTATGTCAAAAAACTTACTACGCCACTGAATTCTACATAAAAAATTTACTAGACAGTTTTATCCTTGGGTTTTCCTTTTCCTATAAATTGATACAAAAGGAGTCCCACAATGCAACATTTCCAATGTTCCCCTGTATCTCAACAATGAAACAGGCTATAAAAATGTTGTTTGAATATCATGAGTTTCACAAGGTAGTGACCATCATTTGCAAAAACTGCAAATAATCTCTATATTTGAAAATAAGTGAGATATCTGATAAGGACATGTCAGAAACTCATATTGATTCAAACTATACATATGTTTGGACTACCTTTCATTATTAGCCATAATCAAAATTGCAAAAACATACACATTGACATTGGTTATTTTTTATTCTGATGAATGCTAGTCAAGAATTCTCTGAAGGATCCAGAAAGATCACACCTGGATTTCCACACTTTCTTTAAATTCAAGTCTCAATGGTAGACTGTGTTTTTGAAAATTATTTCAGAAATTATCAAGATATTTCCTATGCTCAAGGACCTTTTCAGTGATTCGTTAGTGAGACATAGAACATACAGGTTGATCCCTTTGAAATAATAAAGTTATAGCATAGCCCATTTATGATAGCAGTATTATCAAATATAGTAGGAGTTAGAAATAGTTTAGTTGTAGTCAACCAATTTGGCATGAGCCACAGCTTTCAGAAAAGTTGATTTATTCATTCAATTCAGCCATTTACTACCAACTACTGAACCATAATGCCTAATATATGCTCTTGGTGTTTGCTAGTTGCTAGTGGTGGAAAAATAAATATTTGGCAGATTTGGATTACATCAAAATTTACACCAATTCACACATTATGATAGATAGGATTATAATCATGAGTAGGTAAATGAAACAAAGAGTAATATATTTCAGTAAGTAAACTTCATATTCAGAGCTCAGAATGTGTGAGGAATTCAATTGCATTATTTATTGTTTTGAAAAATCATGAAACATCTAATCTAACAGTATTTGTAACAATATAATTCAATAATAATAAGAACTATACCAAATGCTCATTTGAGAAGTGAGCTTAGCATATTTCTGTATCAGCTTATTTAAAATTCAAACTTGAACATGGCCTTCAATTAACAAAGTAGAAAGTGAAAACTTGTGATTTGGTAATATTCTAATGAACAGGAAATAGGAATCATTGCATTGAGACATGATTGATTGATATAGTTTACCTTTAAAAATCATTATAAAATAATCATTATACATTCACAGTTACTTTGAGGAGATCAGCAAATGGGAGGGCATAGCTCTAACTCCAGCTCTGACAACTAGGTTCTAGTATAATATTTGTCTTTCTTGGTGAGAGTTATATAATTGAACTCATCAATTAGATCTAGGATGTTTATTCCACAGTTAAGTACAACTCTTTTTGTACCCAGGAGTGCCTACTTACTTTGAAACATCCTCCCATGTAGAGGGTATCAGGAGGTCCAAAAATAGCAACTTCCCATTCGAACAGATTGTCCTCATTCACGAGTTTTACACAAAATCCTTCCACAGGTTCTTCTTGAAGACTTTTGTATTCAACAGCGAGAGCGCGAAGAGCACTACTAGTTGCTTTTGTATTAGCCATTGTATCTCACAATCACTAGAATGATTGTCTGTAAAGATTTCTTTTTGCAAGAAGCAATTGTCCGTAGTTACTTTTTATTGACTACACAAGAAGAATGGTCTTTTTTCTTTTCAGAACTCACAACTCACGATGAACTATTTTGAGAACAAATGATTTTTTTCAATGATACATAAAGAACAATAAACAATTTTATTATAAAAACGTAGAACAAAAAATGACAAGAGTGAAAAGTGACAAAGAAAAAGCGACCATGAATATGACATATGACATGACCTGACGATCAGCTGACCGAAACACCTGACATTTGACACCTCTTGACAGTGACATTCCTATCAGTGTTGCCACTACAAAGTTTCTAGTAGCAGAGCTCTCGGCCGGAATTTTTTTGAAGATTGATTAATTCCGCTCGCTAATTTTTGTCTATTATTAACTAACATTCTTAATTCGAATTTACCGCCAATATCAGTGATTTGAGTCTACCGCCATAGCCCAAATCACTCTGATTGGTCTCCTACATATGTTTGGGAAAACGTCCCTGTTCATCGCTCTTTGGATACAAAACATTCAACAATCAGACATGAAACTACGAAAGCACCCTGGTGTCACGCACACTTTTCTTTCTTTGGAAACTCATTATAATGACTTTTTTCTCATTATAATGAGTTTTTTCTCATTATATTGACTTTTTTCTCATTAAATTGACTTTTTTTTCATTATAATGACTTTTTTCTCATTATAATGAGTTTTTTCTCATTAAAATGAATTTTTTCTCATTATAATGAATTTTTCTCATTATAATGAATTTTTTCTCATTATAATGACTTTTTTCTCATTATAATGAGTTTTTTCTCATTATAATAACTTTTTTCTCATTATATTGACTTTTTTCTCATTATAATGACTTTTTTCTCATTATATAGGTATAATGACTTTATTATTATTCGCCTTTATATTTTCTGTGTAAACATGATTTCTTTGGTTTAGATTATCATTATTAATTAGATTTCTTATGATTTATATCAAGATGGATGTGGTGGCCAATTATATTGCATACTACTTTTTATTGGGTCTTAGTTGCGAAGAAATTATGGCTTTCCTGACGGTATATCATAAACAGTGTATAAGTTTATCAACAGTTAAACGAATATTGAAGATAATGGGCTTCTACAGAAAGAAATATTTTATAGCCGAACAAGTTGAGAAGTACGGACAGTTACACGGCTATCGATGGATGCATTTGAAATGCATCCAGCAAGGATTTGTAATTACGAATAGAAGTGTGAGAATTATATTGAAAGAATTGGACCCTATTGGTGTTAGTATTATACGAAAGCACCCTGGTGTCACGCACACTTTTCTTTTTTTGAAAACTCATTATAATGACTTTTTTCTCATTATAATGAGTTTTTTCTCATTATATTGACTTTTTTCTCATTATATTGCCTTTTTTTTCATCATAATGAGTTTTTTCTCATGAAAATGAGTTTTTTCTCATTATAAATGAATTTACTTTCTTTCTTCGGAGTCTTCTCCTGCTTCTAAGACTAACACCAATAGGGTCCAATTCTTTCAATATAATTCTCACACTTCTATTCGTAATTACAAATCCTTGCTGGATGCATTTCAAATGCATCCATCGATATATAGCCGTGTAACTGTCCGTACTTCTCAACTTGTTCGGCTATAAAATTCAAAACTTCTGGTAAGGGAGTAAAATATTTCTTTCTGTAGAGGCCCATTATCTTCAATATTCGTTTAACTGTTGATAAACTTATACACTGTTTATGATATACCGTCAGGAAAGCCATAATTTCTTCGCAACTAAGACCCAATAAAAAGTAGTATGCAATATAATTGGCCACCACATCCATTTTGATATAAATCATAAGAAATCTAATTAATAATGATAATCTAAACCAAAGAAATCATGTTTACACAGAAAATATAAAGGCGAATAATAATAAAGTCATTATACCTATACAGTGTGTCCATTTAGTGCGTAATTCTTCGATATCTCGAAATCAATTATCACAAGAGAAGAACTTTGGAGAAGAAACTTTGTAAGTTACTTATGACTTTCGAGATATCGAAGAATTACGCACTAAATGGACACACTGTATAATGAGAAAAAAGTCATTATAATGAGAAAAAAGTCAATATAATGAGAAAAAAGTTATTATAATGAGAAAAAACTCATTATAATGAGAAAAAGTCATTATAATGAGAAAAAATTCATTATAATGAGAAAAAATTCATTATAATGGGAAAAAATTCATTTTAATGAGAAAAAACTCATTATAATGAGAAAAAAGTCATTATAATGAAAAAAAAAAGTAAATTTAATGAGAAAAAAGTCATTATAATGAGAAAAAAGTCATTATAATGAGTTTCCAAAAAAAGAAAAGTGTGCGTGACACCAGGGTGCTTTCGTAGTATTAGAAGCAGGAGAAGACTCCGAAGAAAGAAAGTAAATTCATTATAATGAGAAAAAACTCATTTTCATGAGAAAAAAGTCATTATGATGAGAATAAAGTCAATATAATGAGAAAAAAACTCATTATAATGAGAAAAAAGTCATTATAATGAGTTTTCAAAAAAAGAAAAGTGTGCGTGACACCAGGGTGCTTTCGTATGAAACTCTTTATGTCGGTACCTTCGTATATGAACTATCAGAATCCGTCTTTTTGAAAAAGTGAATCTCAAATTGTTACACCAGGTATGCACTTCAAAGGCGCAAATTCATAACTGCATGTGAGATATCCTTACGATTTTCAGCTATTCAGTGCCTTGAACAGGCCTTGACCACGAATGACCATCCGGAAACGGCAGCCATGTTGAGGTCAATTGTCGCCACTCTATCATTTTTTTTTTTTTCGATTTATTTACGAACCAAGAGAATGAGACATTCTATCCTATAACTAAGTAACTTACAATTACAGAAGAGTTGGACATTAAGATGGAAAATATATGTGATGAATCTAAATAGAGTGACCTTATTAAACAGCATAGGCATAGATGATGTCCTCAAAGCGGGACCAACTTCTGTCTCTGGGCACACTAGAGCACAGTAGAGAGCTCTCTACTGTGCTCTGGGTCCCTTGATGTAAATTGGCGTATTTGTTATCTTCCGGACAGATCATCGTCTCCTCTCACTCTAAAGTGTTTGTGAAATAGTTATATAGTTCCATCTTTATTCATTTCTGACATTTGTTGTTTTTTAATTAGGTTATATTGAGGACATTGGCGTATCATACGTAATTTCCACATGTGATTTCACATTCAACTTTACATATTATATCCAAATGATAATGATAATTTTCGAGTTTTTCACTTTTCAACTCCAGCATAATCTTTGAAAGGCAGTGAGCAAATTTTTCTGAAAGTTTAATATGTTTTACCTGTTTCACTAAATGGGACTGTTTTTAGGCAGTACCTATCAATGAATGAATTTTGATTTCAGACTAAGCCTTATGGTTGAGAAATGGTGAAAAATGTTAAGTAGGTACCCAAACTAATGTGCTCATATGTCATGTATGCTGTATATATTCATGTTGGGAATCATTTTTGCAGTTTTTCACGAACACTCAATATTTCCTGAATGTGGATACTTATAATTTTTCAAATGGTAGGGCATTTATGCCTCTTCATCAAATTCTCCGTTTTATTCAAAACTGTTGCTACTAAAATGCATTCCAAAAACTTGCGGAGTGGATAATTATAGGCACGATGATTGATACAGCCCTCAATACAGCCTAACGCAGCACATTTTACCATCCTTCCAAAACAGAATTGAATAAAGTATTAAGATCAAGTACGAAATTAAAATTTTTTTAGATCTCTTTTAACGCCTATGAATGTGACGTCACAGCAATGTCATGTCAGGGACGTGAATACACGAAACCAAATAAGTCACTAGATGATTAAAAGAGAAAGGAGCTATGATCTGTCCGTACCCTGTTGGATTTCAAATACGTCAGTTTGCATCAAGGGAAAGGGACCCTATCTATAGGCGTTGATTGATATATTATATTTACGCTGCGTGCCAATCAACGCTTATGATTCAAAAGTTACGGGCGTGTTTTTCATTCCATCGAAGAAAGTGCGCACTGATAGATGCGGTTTTTTGTCGTGACGTCACCAATTGTTCTGTTGGAATTTATGCTGGAAGGATTGAACAATGGTTTATACAACACATTGATGGAAACACGGATTTTGTTGTGTGTCACTGACCCTTTCTTCTAAAATCTCTCAAGAATCTCAAAAATCCTCAATATTAATTGTTTTCTATCGAATCAAAACAAAAAAACACTAAAATGTGTCAACTGTCATGTCAATCTCCTCCAAACTGCTGGATTCTCGAAATGCGATTTGAAAGTGCGCATTTTATTACAACAGTTTGATGGATGTCCATCAACATTCTAGCGGAATTTTGCAACAGTTTGATGGTTTCTTCGATTCATGCGTATGATAAATTGTTGGAATGAAAAACGCACCCATTGAACAATGGTTTATACAACACATTGATGGAAACACGGATTTTGTTGTGTCAGTAATAATGTATCTTGAGAATCAGAAGAGGCTAATTCGATTTTATTGATTAACACTGACTCTTCCTTCTGAAATCTCTCAAGAATCTCAAAAATCCTCAATATTCATTGTTTTCTATCAAATCAAAACAAAAAACAACACTAAAATTTGTCAACTGTCATGTCAATCTCCTCCAAACTGCTGGATTCTCGAATAGCAATTTGAAAGTGCGCGTTTCATTACAACAGTTTGATGGATATCCATCAACATTCCAGCGGAATTTTGCAACAGTTTGATGGTTTCTTCGATTCATGCGCATGATAAAATGTTGGAATGACAAAACGCACCCTACCTCTCATTTCGCGATGCGTCATATATAGAAATAGTAGATATATGCCTCTCAAACTTCTGACAGTGACGCCAGTGACAGGACGACATGGCTGACAGGAGTGACATGACATGAGACATGAGCATTGAACACTGGACAATGAGACCGTGGAGTATGGACGACTAGGTCATATTTTCAATTTTCAATTTTACATCGTCAGAGAGAAATCAGAATAATATTTTTGTAATTTGTGGAATGGACTCTGATTTCATTTATGCATATACAGTTATTCCCGTCTTTTTATAATATATCAGTATAGCTATTTGCATCTGCTTTAATTTTCTTCTGCAGTAAACTCCATATTTCAAAGTGTATAATTACTTCCCCAAACCTAAGAATGCCTTTGCCTAGTGCGCAATACGACTTGACAGTGTTTTGATGGTATTTTGTGGTTCGCGAGTGTTAAAATCTAATAATAATGGCGAATCCTAGGAAATTTAGTGAAAAAATTGCTCTCCACAATCACCGTCAAGCTGAGGAAACTGCAGCATTCGAACAAATCATGAAAGAAGTGATAGAAGTAACCGCGAAGGTATGTGAAATGTATAATAATAATAATGAACCCAAACCTCTATGTATCATTGTTGAAGTAAACAATGTTCAACTGTTGAGAAGTTATGGGAATTTATAATTAAGCTATACTATTCCTGTGAAGGTGGTGGAATATGTCATTGTCTACTTGCCATTCCCTAACATCTAAAACTCCGCATTTTAGTCTGGAGAATTGATGTATAGTAAGATTTTGGTCATAACATTTTATGACAATCAATACCTACAGTGAACTTCATATAAGATCCAACAGTCCAACACTTTCAATTGATGAATAATGCAGGGCTGAATTTAGTTTTGATTGGGCCCTGATTTGAAATATTGGGCCGGACCTGCTGCAATGGGACAAATAATGCCCTTTGGGGGCTCCCAAGAAAGAGGAGGCCCTAAGCTATAGCTTGTGTAGATTATATCAATTAATTATACTTTATTATTTTTTATGCTAGTCTGAGGGCTAGTCCTTTTCCTTTCCCTGATTTCAACAAGTACTATTGTATTATTCTTCATAGATTAAACCGAGGATTAAACTTACTACTGAAAATTATATTAATTATAATTTATAATTGATAATACCCTGGTGATGGTGAGCATGAAATAGGATATAAATGATGAATGCTCCAACTTCAGAACAAACTAGAAGGCCATAGCCAAAAGTCTTTCAGATAAGTACTACAAAGACATTCACAAACTGTTCCTGTGAACATGAAGATTTACCTTGGTGGATCATAATAATTAATGCCCTATCTCTTTGGCCATACCATTATGAGAAAAAATCAAGTACATTTTTATATCAAATAACAAATGTAGAGTTGAAATAAATTCTAGGTTGCTCCCGATCGGGATTCAGGAAAAAATACTCTCCATATCAACACTCAGACTTTGGGCTCCTTTAAAGGGGGGTCTCTTCCTAACGTTTCAGCTGGAGCCCATAGCAACAAGTCCCCAATGCAAAATACAAATTCTGAAAAGGTGATTCATCCTCAATGCACCATAGATGTTGTCAGTTATTGTTATTATATTTCCGGCTTTTTATCATGTCCTAAAAAACGATTTTAATTTTTTTCTGAATTGTTTAGTGCTTATTGCATGTAGCAGGCAAATTTCATGTTGCATGTTACACATATCAAATAGTATTATTAAGTGTCCTAGGAGGTGTCATATAAACAAAGAAAAGAAACTGGCTCTAACAAATCCTGTACATCATATTATAAAATTGAAATTTTCCATAATTAAGTTTTCAAGTTCAACCAGTGTGAAAAAGAAGGATCCATCAAGGGATCTATTCCCCACCAGAATCATGTAGTATTCTCAAGAAATTTTTGCTTTAGGTATATTTCTGTCAATCTTATGGTAGTATTTCGATATTAGTAATTGAAGATATTATCAAAGTTTAAAATGAGGAAGAGATTTTTATTTACATTTTATCCAGCATTTGATCATGTCCTGGGAATAGAATTGACAATGTTTTTCTAAAACCTAACATTCCTCATTATAGTTGGCTACTATGACCTCATTGTATATTATTTTTGTGATATTGATTAATTTGTTATTTGTTATCAAATAATTTCCAGATTAGGTATATTCTTTCAGTAACAGTTTTCACATGGTTCTTTTTTGTGTGTATACATACACATAAAAAAATCGCAGCAGCTGGTTGTTTAGTGAACATAAACTGCTCCAAGAATGGGATATTAATTGTATATTTTGCAACCCATTACTTTCTTATAGTGTATAAATACTGGAATGCTCACTTGAATCATAACAACATTCAACAATTAGTCATGTGTTATCAAATCTCAAGTTTTCTCTTAATTCAATTTGGTGTTTTCAAGAAATGCACTTTTTTTTCTATTTTTTCATGTTTCTGTGAGGTTGAATTCCATTAGATAAGCAATATATTAAAAGGCCAGCTTAAAGGCAAGCTTAAAGGTCACCTGATGGTTGTTGGTATGTATAGTTGAAAACTATATAGCTGATCATAAATGATTTTATCAATTTATGATAACACATGATTATATCTTGTGATGTCCGTTTCTTCGTTTCCTATGATATGGAAATAAATGGTACTCGGAAATTTCCGAGAAGAAATTGTAAAGTGAAATAGTTGGACCTCCGATTGGATGATTGGACATATCTCGAAAAGAGTGGACGGTATCAAGAGGAGATGAACCAAGACATAATCCGTCCATTATTGCAGTGTTTTCTGAAATATTTGATTTCAAAGAAAAAGCTCTTGTTTTTCAATTTAAAATATACTTTTTTGTCTGACGGGAAGAAATTTTGACATTCATCTCTGTTGACGGGTTATAAAATGTCACTTTTCATAAATTAAATTTTTTCCACGGAAAAAAAGTGAGTAGGTCCGATTTTCCCGGATATATATATATATATATATATATATATATATATATAGATAACTAAACGGTCATTGTTGAGCCCGATCAGCATATGAACGGTACGTAGTGGAGCCCGAAGGAACGTTGTTGAGCCCGGTTTCGGGCTCAACAACGTATCGCCCTGTATCTCTTCACTGAGTGGTCAGAATTGTTTGAGAAGCCATTTCCCGCATTTTTGGTCGGGCTCCACAATATACCGATAATATAACCTACATACAGCGAAAACTTCGGAGATCGGCCTGTAGAGGGCGCTTTTTTGTATATAGGGATATACACTTCAGATTTGTATAAACGTTGTTGAGCCCACACATGATTGTATCGTTGTTGAGCCCTAAATTTGGCAACGTCGCAATTGTTGGTATTTAGGATATACAATTTGTCCTGGGAGCTCTGCATCATGATGATGATGTGAAATAAGAATGTAATACTAGCACGTGAGAGTCTTAAGAAAAGTGTCCTGATCATTATGTACCCGATAAACAACTAAGAACGGCTGTCATTCCTATCATTCTTCCAATTTCGATAGTTAATATCTTCCGTTGGCGAGAAGCTATTATGTTGCGGTTTCCGTTGGTCTGTTGAGATTCAGTTTCTCTATTACATCGTGTAATCAAACTTGTATCATTATTCATTGCTGAAATATGGCCGACAGCCGTTCTTAGTTGTTCACCCTGTACAACTCTATTTCGTTTTGATATTTGACAAAACGATAAAAAATCTCGAGCGGATAATCAATCTGTTTCATGAATGCAGGGAGAAAATTCTATTTGTTGACGAGTTCCATATCAGGTAATACCTGAGTTGTTAAAACACTCGACAGGGTTGAATTACTTGAGTTTCTGTGTTTTTTTTCAATTTATATCGGAGTTTTTTCCAATAAGCTTATTCCCTACAATAAGCACTGCGAATTGAATACATATCAGATCATGATACAGGTAGTTTGATGCTTCAGGCAAATATTCGATGCCTCATGCTACAGAGTCAGATTCATTCTTGGCTTGATTATCAGTGCATGAATAGCAGAGCATTGTCTGTTGGTATAGCTGAAAAGGAACAAATCTTGTCCTAGAATGATTGAAGTGTACCTTCGAATGTGAGTAGTTCAATTCAGCTTCTTTTTTTTCACTTGCAAATCGTTTAAATAAATATTGAGTAACGTTCCGGAATAAGATCATGAGTATGCATAGATCATTGATTTGATCTCGCAAAAAGGAAAGGTTGTAGATCTAAATATGATAATAATTGGATCTGTAGCCAAAGCTGTGGCTCTCCTATTTTGACCATGGATGAAGATGGATTGTGCAACTCTCTGAATGCAAAAAAAAAATCAGTGATTTCGCTACCATGTTTCCGAACATGTCAACTCCATGTTTTCTGGCAAAGATTCTTGCGCACTCTCCAACTCATCAACGATCCTATTTATCAACGACCAAGCTCATCAACTATCAACGACTCGACTCATTAACGGTCAACTAATCAACGATTCACCTCATCAACGACCTAACTTTTCAACCAACCTAACTCCTCAAAAAACAAACTCATCAACAACCCAACTAATCAACGGTCAACTCATTAATAATACTACTGATTAACGACCAAAGTCGTAAACGGCCAGATTCATCAACGAAATACCAATCAAAGAGTCGAATCTTCAACGACTCAACTTATCAACAATACTCGCCTCATCAACGATACCCGACACAAATCATCAACGACACAACTTATCAACGAGTCGAATCGTTGAGGACCAAACTAATCAACGGCCCATCTCATCAACGATCCGATTCATCAACGACCCAACTCATATTAACGATCAACACATTAACCACCCACCTATTTAACAATCCATCCCATCAACGAGTCAAATCATCAACTACCTAACTTATCAACGATCAACACATTAACGACTCAACTCATCAACAATCAACTCATCAACGACTTGACTAATCGATTCACCTCCTCGACGACCTAACTAATCAACCAAGCTAACTCATCAACGAAACAACTCATGAATACCCAACTCACCATCCAGGCAACCAGATGACGTTTCGGAGACTTCTTTTCACGTCAGTCACAACCCAATGACGTCATATTACTTACGTTTATTGACGTCATTCACTCACCAAACTGTGACGTCATGCTGGCGTCAAAATTACGTAAAAATGACGTTCAAATTTGGTGATAACACAATCACCACTGATCTCTGATAACATATAATATTGATTATGCATTGTTGAGTCTACTTGGTGGTCCCTCCGGTGTCATGTCCATTCAATCGTCTATTCAGCAGCGCTATCCCTCAGTACCATCAGAATGAAATCAGTTACTCGAATTTGTGTAACATATTATGTAGTTTGTGTCGGTGAGATGTGAGAAAACCAAAAATAGTTCAATAGCAATGAAAACGATTTATATTCATAAATTATTTGTCACCCAACAAAAATCTGAATAGCAAAGTATTGAAAAATTTCTGAATGACGGAGCTCACCAAATTGGTACGTCACACCGACGTGATTTTTAGACGTCATAAATATGTCACTGCAAAGTCATTGAAGTGACGATTTCAATATAGGTAAACCTATTTGAGATTTTGAATATAAACATATGTAGCTTACTTTTCTTGGATACATATAATTCCAATAAAACTTGCATGTCAAAAACTGGTGTGACGTCTCTGACGAAGAATCACCAATTAGGGGCGTCACAGTGACATGATCATTAGTCATATATGGTTGCCTGGGCAACGTATCGAATCATCAGCGTCCCAACTTATCAATGACTCAACACTGCAACGGTCAACTCATAAATGATTCAATTCATCGTCAAGTCATCAACTAACCAACCCATCAATGACCCAACTCATCAACGTTCGCTCATTAACGACCAAACATATCAATGATCCAATTCATCAACCTAATTTATGAACCATCATCACATCAACGAATCGATTCACCAACGTGAACTCATCAACGGCCCAACTCATTTACGTTTCACCTCATCAACGATCCTGCACATCAACCAACCTAACTCATGAATGGATCTACTCATCAACACTAAACGAGTCTACTCATTAGCAACATGTTCCACGAACAATCTACCTCAAGAACGACCGAACTCAAGAACGAGCGAAATCATTAACGACTCAACTAATCAACGAGTCCTCTCATCAACGGCTAATCTCATCAACGAGTCGAATCTTCGACGACTCAAATAATCAATGACCCAACTCATCAACGATCCGACTCATCTACGATCCAATTCATCAATGACACAACTCATCAACGGTCGAGCGATCAACTATACAACTCAAAAACGGTCAACACATCAACAATACAACTCATCTATCCCAGTCATCAACGATATAACTCATCAACGGTCAACCCATTAACGATTCAACTCATCATCGACTGAAATGATCCACATAGGAATCGTCAACAATTCAAATCATCGATGACATATTTCATCAATAACGCAATGCACTAACCACCCAACTAATCAACAATATAACTCATCAATGATTCAATTCATCAACGACTTGACGATCAACACATCATCAAAGACTCAACTCATCAACGGCCAATTCATCAACAACACAACTCATCGACGATCCACTTTATTAATGACCTAACAATCAACCGACCCAACTCATCAACACCCAACTCATCAACTGATAACGATCCTCCTGATGAACTCATCTAAACTTCTCAACGATCAACTCAATAAAGGGCTAGCTCATCAAACAGTCGTATGATTAATGACCCAACCCGTTAATTACTCATTTTATCGACGTTCAACTCATCAACAAGTCAGAGCATCATTGACCCTACTAATCAACGATTCGATTCAACAACGACTCAACGCATGAAAAGTCAACCACCCAATGACCCATCTCAATACCAATCCAATTCATCTACGTTTCAATTCATTAAAGATCAACTCACCAACGAATCAAATCATCAAAGACCTTACTCATCAACGACTCATTTGATCAACGGTCAACTGATCGCCGACTCAAAGCATCAACGAACAACTCATCAACGACCCAACTCAACAACAATCCAATCCATCAATGTTCCAATTTATCCAGGGTCAACTCATCAACGAGTCAAATCATCAACGATCTAGCTCATCAACGACTCATTTTATCAACGGTTAACTCATCAATGACTCAACTGATCTCGCTCTTTCGAAAAAAGGACTCTACTCATCAACGACCCAACTTGTCAACGACCCGTTTCATGAACGATTCACCTCATTCATCAACCGACAAAACTCATCAACGGTCAACTCATCAATGACCAAACTCATCAACGACTCAACTCATGAAAGACCCAGTTCATCAACGATCTACGTCATCATCGACCTCAACTCTCTCAACTCATCAACTGACAAAACTTATCCAACTCATCAACACCTAACTCATCAGAAAATCAAATTATCAACGGCCCCACTATATGGTATGAAGTGGCAGAACTATTTTTCAATTTTTATGTTCTTTTTTTCTCCTTGGTTTCCTCGAGGATTTTCTGAAGCCAAATAGCCATTGCATTATTACTACGATAATTTTTATTGAATTATTATCTTCCACATCGTCTGCCTACCACTGTTATCCTTTTACATCAGTATTAACGTAAATTTCTCGACGAATATCACATAAATCAGTCTCGAATCTTCTTTATACCTTTTGAATATTGACTTATTGAGACACTCACAAAACAAACGGAAATTGTAGGTAAGGATTGTTGGCTGTGAATAATTCGATGTAATTGTTCAACTCACGTGTTTGCATTTCCGCAATTCCTGTCCCATCATTGCGACCATGATTTTACCTCTGAGGCTCATTAGAGTACGGTTTATATAATACTCATATGTATTAATATCAGCAAAACATGGCAACACTGTCGGGACACACTAGGAACGGTTCATATAAATTCGTATATAATTGGGCTCCACTACGTAGTGAAAGTATAAATGGCTCAACAACGTGCGAAAAACATATAAAAATATTTAAATGTTTGAAATCCTTTCCCCTCTGAGTGTCCCATGAGAGACAAAGATGAGGAGATATAATTGTCCTGACATATACTCTTCTAACTACACAGGAAAGGGTGGGCTCAAGAGCGCCCCGTTCATATGACGGGCTCAACAATATACCGTTTACACCTATATATATATATATATATATATATACAGGGTGTTGCGAAATTCGACCGACAACGTTTGACAGGTGATAGCCCTCGTGATTTCATAATCACTGAGATAGGGACATATGGTCTTCAAGTGTTCAGTTCTCGAGATACAGGGCGTTGAAGTTAAGAAATTAAAATAGTTTTTTCGCAATATCTCTAGAAAAATTTAATGCAATGCATTCAAATTCGGTATATGGTTTCATCTTCTGATGGTTAATATTTTGACCAGTAAGACATTTCGAGAATTTTATCCAGAGGTGCGCTACAGAGAGTTGTGATAATTTTTCCTACCATATTTAATACGCCACTGATGAAATTTCGATTATCTCCAAATTCTCGAATTGATTGTTCAATTATGTTGAAAAAATGCATCACCTTCAACTGAGCTAAAATGAACAGTTATCGAGATATTTGGCCCAAAACAGAAGTTTGCATGGTGATTTTTAATCTTCCTCAGTAGTAGAAAATTACAAAAATGTTTGTTGTCTCTTTATGCGTGGAATAATTATTTCTGTTCAGCTACAGAATGATATCTGAATAGTATATCTAATCTAGTCAACACCAGAAAAATATTTTTGCAATTTTCTACTACTGAGAATGATGAAATATTACTATGCAATCTTCTATTTTGGGTCGAATACCTCGAAGACTGTTCATTTGAGCTCAGTTGAAGGTGATGCATTATTTGAACAAAATTGAACAATGAATTCGTGGAATTGGAAATAATTGAAATTTAATCAGTGGCGTAGAAAATATGGGAGGAAAAGTTTCCACAACCTCCTGTAGGGCACCACTGGATAAAATGTCCGGAATGGCTTCCTAGTCAAAAAATGACCCATTCAAAGATGAAAACATATACCGAAGTTGAATGCATTATATTTAATTTTTCTTGAGATATTGCGAAACAACTATTTTTATTTATTAACTTTAACGCCCTGTATCTCGAGAACCGAACACTTGAAGACCGTATGTCCCTATCTCAGTGATTATGATATCACGAGGGCTATCACCTGTCAAGCGTTGTCGGTCGAATTTCGCAACACCCTGTATATATATATACAGGGTGTTGCGAAATTCGACCAACAACGCTTGACAGGTGATAGCCCTTTCTCGAGATACAGGGCATATAGTTAAGAAATAAAAATAGTTGTTTCGCAATATCTAAAGAATAATTCAATATAATGCTCTCAAATTCGGTATATGGTTTCATCTTTGAATGGGTATGTATCGGGTGTAATTTCTGTTCAAAACTTCAAATTTCACGTCGATAATGTTCTGATTTGATCATTATGTAATATCTTCTCAATATTGATTTGTCCTTTCTCTTGTACCAGAAAAAAATGTGTTATACACGGGAAAAATATTAAATTTTAGGTCACGGTTTTGTCTTGGTCTCCCTCCACTACGCGTCGGGAAACAGCAGGACTTGGAGCTAAAATCTACTACTTTTCTCCCTTGTATAATGAATAACTATATTTAGGTATAACCCTGGCTTTTTTGCAATATCTTATTTTTTATTGGGGTATCATGATATTAGTAGTCCAGTGGTGTGTTACTTATACTGATACTGTATCCGCGCCTATGGATCCCTGTTATTATTTTTGACTTATACTGTGGACGCGGTTTTATAGAAACACAGTGTGTCAAGTTCAAAAATGGTCACTTTTGTACTTCTTTGATGTAGTATACTTTTACCTCCATTAAGCTATCAGAATCCATGATTGTTTGCTTAAAGAGAAGCAATAAATTCGGCAATCGGGTAATACATTATGGCCGAAGAAAAAAAAATGGAATATACAAAGTGGTTCTGCTAGCTTAATGGAGGTTGAACTTTTTTCTATCAAACTTCAACGGTCTGTAATCGAGTTATTATGATGCATTTTAGAAGGCATGATCACCCAGGAAAGTTCCTTTTTATTTTGCCTCTTCACCTCAACGTTAAAAAATCTGGACCACCTTGTACTCGAATATGGAGATATTCTTTCTTATCTTTCATGATCTAGTTTTTTTGTTAACCAAGTTTCCCTTTCCTGATAGATTAGTTTGTTGATAGTAGAAGTTCTTATTATAAAAAATCCCACATCCCGTTCTGGGTACATGAGGAATTTCCTCGGAAATTCCAACTTACTTCTTATGTGTGCAGTATTTGTTTTCTGGCCAATGATGATTTTCAATTTTTCTCTCTAAGGATATTGGAATTTGGTAAAGGGGTATACAGGGTCCTGCATCTCATCTCCTGTCTTCTATAGCCCAGTTATCAGTTGAGTCAGGATTTTGATATTTTGCAGACTTCAATTCTATCATAGGGCGCATACCAGGAAAATAATTTCGATTATACAGGGTGTACCAAAAAAGTGTGACGTCATAATGAAATATTTTTTTTAATAGCATGCCATATATTTTGTTACACATTTGAGTGCTTCTAGTGGTTACCTACATACTCTTGGAATTTGATCAAAATCGGTTCAGCCCAGTCAGCACATTCTTTTGTCGTCGACCTTGATATTATATCGAACAATTCTTTACAAAAACTCGTTTGTCTATAGAACGGCATTGCTTAGGAATTCCTGGCCAAAGAAAGTATTCCCAAGAACTTATATCTTCAGAAGTTCAAAGAAATTTCCGAGGAAATTTCCAATATCCACCTCCCTATCCTCCCTAGGTAAGAACGATGTTACTCGAACATTATAGGGATGCCGTTTCATGCGCTCCAGCAGATGAAACAAATCACTAGCATTCACCAATCCACGTAACCATTTTTTATCGACGTTAAATTAATTTCTGACAACATCACACTCACAAATTGAACACTTGTCATCCATAGATAACCTCTTTAAGTAAAACTCACTTACTACCATCATTTGATGAAAAGCTTATAGGTATACATTTCATGTAACGCCAGAAAATAGTGGAACATCAAACATGAATTTCATACCAATACTCTATTTTTGATACTCCTTTATTTTTTAACCCCTGTATCTCGGACACTATTCTAGATTCTAGACGAAAAACGAATAGACATTTTCATTAGAAATTTTATGTTGGTTCAATTTTGAATAGCTTAATTTTTAGCTACACGTCGCGAATTTCGTAATATTCAGGAACATCTTGTTTTTTTCCCTATTCGACCTTTTTTGGCGTTCGGTAATTGCCACTAGATGGCGACAACATGACTAGATTTGTCATGTTCGATCATAGAAATCATATTATATATAGTGTCAGTATATATAATATGATTTCTATGTGTTCGATTCGATACTCGCTAAACTTTTGAACATTCACAACACTTTATGTTATGAATTTTAAATCTCTAATAGAGTTAACGAATATACTACAGGATCTAGGTCACCCATTGGGCATAGTACTGAAAAGGAATTTCCCATCAGAATAAGAAATATATTGGAAATTTGTTAGGCCATCTCATCTTACACTTTTACCTTGATAGTTATATTATTTTTCATTTAATATTATGAATAGTGCAAGATTCTTATTTTCAATGGATTTTTACAACCACAAAAGTTGTTTTATTTTATTTTTTTGAATGAATGCTTATGTAGGTAGGTTTATTTAGGGTGTTGCAGAATATCATTCGTATACTCCGGGAGGTAATTCGACAGAGAGTAAGGCTAGATTATTCACTTGGGCTGAGTAAAGTTAGATTGTCTCTAAGGTTCTCTCAAATAATTGAGTATGCAAAAAATATACTTTCCAGAAAGAACGTACATTTAGGCCGAGTTAGGTTAGGTTAGGTAGGTCAGGTTAGGTTAGGTAGGTTAGGTTAGGTTAGGTAGGTTCGGTTAGGAAGTTTGGAAAAGGTAGTCTCCTTCCTTATGTAGAAAAGAATATTTTCCTTATTTAAAGTTGGGTGAATCGAAAATTGGGTGATTCAAAAATTGGGTGAATCGAAAATTGGGCGAATCGAAAATTGGGTGAATCGAAAATTGGGCAAATCGAAATGTGTTCCATACATACATATTATGTGCATAAAAAAATTGAAATATTTAATAATGATAAGCCCAGAATGATTGTTTATTCATATTTGGCAACAACTCATCGTTCGGGTGTACTAGGAAATGGTGGGCGAATCGAAAATTGAGTGAATCGAAAATTGGTCGAATCGAAAACTGGTCGAATCAAAAATTGGGCGAATCGAAATTTGGGTGAATCGAAAATAGGTCGAATCGAAAATTGGTCGAATCGGAAATTGGGCGAATTGAAATTTGGGTGAATCGAATATTGGGCAAATCGAAAATTGGGCGAATCGAAATTTGGGTGAATCGAAAATTGGTCGAATCGAAAATTGGGTGAATCGAAAATTGGTCGAATCGAAAATTGGGCGAATCGAAATTTGGGTGAATCGAAAATTGGTCGAATCGAAAATTGGGTGAATCAAAAATTGGGCCAATCGAAAATTGGGTGAATCGAAAATTGGGAAAATCGAAATGTGTTCCATACATACATATTATGTGCATCAAAAAATTGAAATATTTAATAATGATAAGCCCAGAATGATTGTTTATTCATATTTGGCAACAACTCATCGTTCGGGTGTACTAGGAAATGGTGGGCGAATCGAAAATTGAGTGAATCGAAAATTGGTCGAATCGAAAACTGGTCGAATCAAAAATTGAACGAATCGAAATTTGGGTGAATCGAAAATTGGTCGAATCGAAAATTGGTCGAATCGAAAATTGGCGAATTGAAATTTGGGTGAATCGAAAATTGGGCAAATCGAAATGTGTACCATACATACATATTATGTGTATAAAAAATTGAAATATTTAATAATGATACGCCCAGAATGATTGTTCATTCAGATTTGGCAACAACCCATCGTTCGGGTATATTAGGAGATGGTGGGGTAATCGAAAATGGAGTGAATCGAAAATTGGTCGAATCGAAAATTGGGCGAATCGAAATTTGGGTGAATCGAAAATTGGTCGAATCGAAAATTGGGTGAATCAAAAATTGGGCCAATCGAAAATTGGGAAAATCGAAATATGTTCCATACATACATATTATGTGCATCAAAAAATTGAAATATTTAATATTGATAAGCCCAGAATGATTGTTTATTCATATTTGGCAACAACTCATCGTTCGGGTATACTAGGAAATGGTGGGCGAATCGAAAATTGAGTGAATCGAAAATTGGTCGAATCAAAAACTGGTCGAATCAAAAATTGGGCGAATCGAAATTTGGGTGAATCGAAAATTGGTCGAATCGAAAATTGGTCGAATCGAAAATTGGTCGAATCGAAAATTGGTCGAATCGAAAATTGGGCCAATTGAAATTTGGGTGAATCGAAAATTGGGCAAATCGAAATGTGTACCATACATACATATTATGTGTATAAAAAATTGAAATATTTGATAATGATACGCCCAGAATGATTGTTCATTCAGATTTGGCAACAACCCATCGTTCGGGTATATTAGGAGATGGTGGGCTAATCGAAAATGGAGTGAATCGAAAATTGGTCGGATCGAAAATTGGGCGAATCGAAAATTGGGCCAATCGAAAATTGGGTGAATCGAAAATTGGGCCGAACGCAACCTACCCCTATCAACATGTGTCTCAAAAAAGTTTCCTAAAGGCGCTACAGTCCTTTGACATTGATGAAATAAACCTCTGGTGTACGTACTTCAATCCGTTCCTGTTTGACGATTCCTTGATTTTCGCCTACTTTGATAAACATAACATGGCGTGGGTGAATCTTGTTAAGTTTAGCCTGGTGCCGTACCAAAATTACAGGCATCAATTTTTTGCCGGAAAGATCAAGTTTCCAAATAATTTCAAATTGAATATCACGTGACTTAATTTGAAATGTGACAATTATGACAGAATTGTGACGAATGAGGATAGGGAATACGTCAAGTACATTAAGGAACTCTCATTACAAACACAATTGAAGAAAAGTGCAATTAGGGACCCACCTTCAAACAGCTGTAGTGTCCTTAGGAAGAATTTTTGTACACAGGTTTATAGACGACGACTTTGTGTTTTTCTTATTTCAATCTGCAGAATCACCTCCCGGAATATACGAACGTTATTCAGGAATACCCTGAATTTTGTTAGTTGAGTATGTTATCAGTATCTATGCATCATGTGATTTTGGAACGTTACTCCTAGAAAATTATGAAATTCTCTTATATACCGTGTGACACAGACTCATGGTATACCCCCCTTTTTCCTTTGTTTTTGTAGCAATAATTTTGATCATCGAATGTGCTCACTGAAGGGGACTTTCTCACATTCTAGGATTTTTTTCATCTTCCGGTTTTCCTGGAAATTATATCTTTCGATTTTCAAATGGAACACCCTATAGTTCATTCCATAAGTGGTTAGGTATTAATATAACGAATGCAACGATACCGTGTTTGTTTGGGTTATTTCAAACGATTACGAAGTTATTTACATTCGAAGTTTTCATATGACCAATGAGTGTGGCAGAGATAGATGTTTCGATATTGCACCGTCATACACATTGATCATCTGGAAACTTCGAACTCACATATCTTCGTAACCGTTTGAAATAACCCGATCAAACCTGGTATTGTTGAATTCGTTATATTAGTCTCACCAATTATGGAATAAAATATATATTACAGCTTCGACATTTATACATACAGGTTCGAGTCGCCAGAGATACATGACTGCCGACAGGTGGGTGAGTATGTGTCATCTGTCTCCTAGTGACATTACATTTGACATGACATATGACATACATGACAGCTAAGGCACAACACAAATATTACAAGTGTAGATGACAACAGGGTTGTTCCATAGTTGTTCTCAGTTCACCTAACAATAGGGTGCTCTGTTTAAAAATATAAAGCCGATATCTTTTCCTGAAAAAGCGGCAGATGAGAAGAACATCCTGAAATGTGAGAAAGTGCCCTCTAGTGAGCATATTCGATGTTTAAAGAAAAACAGAGTCTGTATGACCCGGTAGCATGTTTCCTTGTGATATTCTAGCGAATAAAGTTCATATAAACATGTGTCCTAACTTGCTCCGTTTTCCAGATACAGGGTATTCATATTTCCGACTCATGTTTATATGAACTTTATTTCCTAAAATATCACAAGGACTCACCCCTTGAATTTGTTTTTTCGGTGTTATTTAGATACACCCTGTATATGGACTGTTCTGAAATGCACTGGGGTTTGTTATGTTGTCCTGAAATTAATCATGAACAAAGTTCAGTGCGTTTCAGATTCAGACCATATCAGACGGTGCGCTCTGTGCTGTACAGGGTAATGGCTATACGCGACCAGGTATTGTGTAATTGGTAGTAACTTTTGGTATTTAGGATGAACCATCCAGTTCGAACAAGCTGCCAGCTTACAGGCCGGAGATACGAAGCAGAGCACGTTCCCAATGCGGCCCTTCGAGGAAAACACACGACCGACGATTGGACACGTCCCCTTACTATTTGAGCCCACCGACTGATACTGGCTGGAGGCGCGTCAATAGTGATTCAGCCCTACACCAGAGTACCATGCAGGTAACAGGGTGTTCCAGAACAATATATATACTGGGTGGGTCACGGTAGATGGCACCTTAGACGTTTACGGAGAACGGGACATAAGATCATTCTGAACATTTGGTTACTCAAGTAATTGCTCTTGATCTATCGATCTAAAATATTTTCAGCTCTGCGACGTTGCCGCTTCTATCGAAAAGTAGCAACAACTTTGTTATTTTAAATGGAACACCCTGTATTTTATTGCATCTTCAGATTCTCTCTGAAGAGCTGATTTCATCGATATATCACACTTGGGGTCTAGCGGAAATGATTACAGAGATATAGGGTGTGAAAAATCGACATTTTTCAACTTAAGGAATTTTTTTTGTCGAAACTATTCATTATTGGTCAAAACGGCTTACATTTCCCTATCTCAACTTTTGATTAACTATCTACTGATATTTAATTGGGACATATACCGGGTGATCAAGAATCTGAATTCTGCACCACCCTGTATTTGTTTCAATTAAATGTCAGTAGATAGTTGATCAAAAGTTGGGATAGGGACATGTGAGCCGTTTTGACCAATAATGAATAGTTTCGACAAAAAAAATTCCTAAAGTTGAAAAATGTCGATTTTTCACACCCTATATCTCTGTAATCATTTCCGCTAGACCCCAAGTGTGATACATCGATGAAATCAGCTCTTCAGAGAGAATCTGAAAATGCGATAAAATACAGGGTGTTCCATTTAAAATAACAAAGTTGTTGCTACTTTTCGATAGAAGCGGCAACGCCGCAGAGCTGAAAATATTTTAGATCGATAGATCAAGAGCATTTACTTGAGTAAGCAAATTTTCAGAATGATCTTATGTCCCGTTCTCCGTAAACGTCTAAGGTGCCATCGACCGTGACCCACCCGGTATGTATATAAAAACTAGCTGACCCGGCAAACATTTTTCCATAATAGTTATCTATGCATCAAGGTCTTAAGTAGGAATTTATGGCCTGAGGTGTGAATAATGGCCCGATGGCGCTAGCCGAGGGCCATTACACGCTGAAGGCCATAAACGCATTTCACGCACGTGATACATACAAATTTTTATGCACTAGTGGTTTATTTTCTGACTCATAAGTAATGACTATAGATTTCGATAAACTAATATTTCCCCGAATTTAATTTGTTATGTATAAATTCAGTAATCAAGAGGAGCGTAACGTTCATGGATGATTTACATATACAAATTATCATACGAATATTGCAATTATCCTAATAGTAAAACGCTTTGAAATTTTACAATATGCACACCCAGTATATTTACCTACCTAATTGTTTTTTCATGAATTGATATGTGGATATAAGGAAACTGGGAACAGCGGGCGGTAAAGTGCAACTTAACGCCCGCAAAACCGGGCGGTAAAGTGCACTTTAAGGCTCGCTAGTGCATAAAGATTATTTGTAGAAAAACTACTCTTTATTTTCTACTCACTTATATTTAGTTTGGCTATCTATAAAAACGTGTTTTATCAGTTTTTCAAACTACTATTTATTACAATAGCTGATAACCGGCAAACGTTGTTTTGCTAAATGTATACATTTATTTCTAGAAAATATTTTTTCAGTTAAATATTTATCAACATACTTTTATAACTTCGTTTTCCACTTCTTTTTAGTTTGGCTATCCATAAAATCGTGTTTCATTAATATTTCAAACTACTATTTTTATTTTTTACTTCGCTTTAGTTCGACAATCTATCTCGTTTTTTAAATTACACTGTCAATTTTCTACTTCTATTCAGTTTGGCCTCGAGTTAGGCTATCCATAAAAGCGTGTCCCACTATAGTTTTTCAAACTACTATTTATTACAAAGCTCTTTCGCCATATTGGATCCGCCATCTTGAATTTCCCAATTTTAGAGAATAACATCTTTGTCTCCGACCCCAAAAACCCCCAGATACAAATTTTGAATAGAATCGGATCATAATTACAAAAGTCATCCGCCATATTGGATCCTCTATCTTTTATTTCCTGATTTTCATAAAAGAATCATAATCTGCCATTTTGGATTTCCATATTTTGATGAAAGAAACATTATCTCCGGGTCCAAAATCTCCCAGATACCAATTTTGAATAGAATCTGATCATAATTAAAAAACTCGTCTGCCATATTAGATCTGCCATTTTGAATTTCCTAATTTTGACGAAGGAATCATAATCTCCGACCTCGAACACCCCCAGTCACCAATTTGGATCCGCCATCTTGAATTTCATAATTTTGGCGAAAAAATCATATTCTCCTACCCCGAATACTCCCCAAATACCAATTTTAAATATAATCGGATCATAATAACAAAACGTCCGCCATATTGGATCTGCCATCTTGAAGTTCCAAATTTTGACGAAAGAATCATAATCTCCGACTCCGAAAACCCCCAGATACCCCACAGATACCAATGCTACCAATGCATTATATTCTATTCTATACAAAAGCACTCCATAGAAAAACGGCTATGCGTCAAAATCGGTCCCTATCGGGGACATCCGTAAATGTATTGCTTTTACTTCTAGCTACACAATGTACTATTCCAATGAATTTCAGCGATACTGAAATATTAAAAAAAAAACAAAATTATTCTTCATCGCCTCCTCAAGGGCTCAACGGTACATTTTCATATAGAGGTTACTTGACTTCATTCAAGCTAATTTGAACTCTAGTTCAATCTGTAGAATTTATTGCAGGTCGTTCTGGGACACCCTGAATATGTGTTAGAAAACATTTTTTTCCTTCGGAAATATGCGGAAAAAATAATTAGTCATCTCGCTTAAAAAATTTGGGAACCCACCCCTAAGAATGTTGTGAAAAAAATGTCAGGGGGTGAGGGTGGCTTGAACCATTCCACAATTTCTATCAGGTTTCTTTGACTACTGAAAGAAGGGTTGTCCTCTGAAATGCACTTTTGTCAAATTACATCAAATTTGTTTCACTCATTTTTGAACAACACACAAAAACAGTTTTTTTTTGTATCATACAGTGTGTCCCACTTACCATGCTCACCATGGGTATCTTTTTAACGGTGAGAGATACGAAGTCGGTTAAATGACACCAAATGTGGAGTTTGTCAAGGCCAACTATAATGAGAAAAAATATTTTGATAAAATCTATTCGTTTTTGTTTTATACGCAAAAAACAGATTTTGATCATTTTCATGTCTCCTCCATAACTTCTTTATTTATGAAAATATTCGAATAGGAATTTCACATTCTCATGGCAGTTTTTCAAGGTGATTTAGAAAAAAATATGAAATTTATACCAACTCTTCTAGAATTTGAGATATCAGCACCAACTTTAGTTTCTCAAATGTAGGTCATAGCTCACTATGACCTAGTTACAAATAACTTTTTTTTCTCTTACAGATGATATGTCACAGTAATAGTTTTGTGTTGATAACAACGGAGTTATCGTCATTTATACAAAAACAAAAAATTATTTGGAAGCCACCATCTTGAATTTATGAATTTTAACAAAAGAATCATGATCTCCGACCTCAAAAACCCCCACTTACAAATTTTCAATGGAATCGGACCAAATCTTGTCCGTCATCTTGGAGCAGCCATTTTTTTTTAATTTCAAGAAAAATTTCATAACTCCGATTAACTTGAAATTTGGCAGGTGTTCATAATTCCGGTGACAATACATTATGGAATTTTTGTTGAAATAAAAAAAAATGGCTGCTCCAAGATGGCGGACAAGATTTGGTCCGATTCCATTCAAAATTTGTAAGTGGGGGTTTTTGAGGTCGGAGATCATGATTCTTTTGTTAAAATTCATAAATTCAAGATGGCGGCTTCCAAATATTTTTTTGTTTTCGTATAGATGATGATAACTCCGTTGTTATCAACACAAAACTATTACTGCGATATATCATCTGTAAGAGAAAAAAAAGTTATTTGTAACTAAGTCATAGTGAGCTATGACCTACATTTGAAAAACTAAAGTTGGTGCTGATATCTCAAATTCTAGAAGAGTTGGTATAAATTTTATATTTTTTTCGAAATCACCTTGAAAAACTGCCATGAGAATGTGAAATTCCTATTCAAATAGTTTCATAAATAAAGAAGTTGCGGAGGAGACATGAAAATGATCAAAATCTGTTTTTTGCGTATAAAACAAAAACGAATAGATTTTATCGAAATATTTTTTCACATTATAGTTGGCCTTGACAAACTCCACATTTATTGGTGTCATTTAACCGACCTCGTATCTCTCACCGTTAAAAAGATACCCATGGTGAGCATGGTAAGTGGGACACACTGTATAAACTTTGAACTCTTCTTACGGACTAACGGTACTTTTTCTTTATTATATATGATCCCGAGACCGGCTGATACAAGCCGATAGGGGACCATTGCATTTTTCAAAAGATTCATGATGTACACTATTATCATTATCAATAATATGTATATCATTATTATTATTATCAATAAAAAAATATGTAAAACTCTATATTGCTGGCAGTGGGAGGTCCTCACATGAACCACCTCAAGAAATTGAATAGTTCGATATTTTTTATGGACCTACAGAACTCGAGAAATTCGGCAACATTGCTTTCACACGAAAGTATTCAGAATATTAAAAATATGTGACTTGGCAACATCCAACGAAAATCCGTCTCTGACCAATTGAATTCGCGAGAATCTCGTAGGAGCACGTGTGAAATCTCGTGGGACCAGCTTTGATTGTAACCAATGGAAACAGTCGATCAGAATATGTAGTTCGGATATTCGTGTTTAAGAGTAGAACATGATTTCTGTCAGGTTTTCGCGTTTTTCCACTGACATAACTACTATTTAGACCGCGAAACAATAAAAATTGCTTACCTGAAAAGGAATTTGCTTAATACACAGAAACTCCCAAACTGCCGTTCATGACTTCGAGTTATGTTTGTTGGTATTAGGAAACATAAGTAAGAGTAAGATGAATGAGAGGTCCTGAATGCACATGATTAATGTTCTCCAGTTCTATCTCATGAGTAGCATAGCTTCTTTCTTATGGTATCAGGTCTTGATAATATGTAGTTTATGTCACTGTGTTTTTTCAGTTCTATTGCCGTTGGTTAGGGGTAGGTATTTTCTTGAAAATGAGTGTTTTGAATGATTTTGCTCTATAGTGACGATAAATAAATAGTGAAAAACAAACGTTCGTTGCCAGAGTTGATAAAATTGTAACAAACAATGTTGTTCATTCAATACTAAACATAAAAAAAATGTATGGTTCACGGGCTCTAAGTTGTTATTTATCAATGTAAATTATAGTTAGTTTGGAAACCAAAGGGCCAAATACGTTTTTATCGATTTAATTTTTAATGATTAACAATCCTCCAGTTTTGATGAAATAATAATATAATAATTTTTGTGAAGAGGGGTTGATATTTCAACATTTGCAATTTTATACCTTGTAGTCAACCACATAAGCCAAGATTCCTCAATATTTAGGGTATTGTCAATCATTTTAGTAGTGGTATCAATACCTACGCGATTGGTAAAAATGCTCAATTGTTAGAGACCAGATATTGAATAACTAATAATTTTAGTATAATATGTTAAGGATGGAACATATTTGGATATTTGTTGAAGGGAATGGCGGATAGGAATAACGACGTCTCCTCTAGAGGCTGGAATATTCCAATGATGAATGGCCCTGACCGAAACCTTGACCCTAGACCGAGGTCTAGCTGTGACATACCTTCTGCTTCTTCTCGAGTACCTGGAATTAGGTAAACATATTATAATTTATCTATGGTATGAATATTTGGGGACCGATCAGTTGGACCACGAGTACCTGCATTAATCCTTTTTTGAAAAAGGTCGAGTTAAGCCCACCCTGCAGTTCGACCAGATTGAAATTTTATTTTTTAATCGATTTCATAGAATTCTTCCAGTAACCAAAAATGTATACCGAGGAAGACGAAATAACTATCTCAGAAATACATCTAGAGCATAATCACATGGAAGATAGTACTCTTAAGATTAGGTTAGCAATGCTTTGAAAAGGCAGGCGTTAGAAGATCTAACAGAAAGACCCTCCAAGCTAATTCATAAGGAATCAAAGGTTTGTTCTTCTCTTATGAAGTAGTAGTAGTAGTAGAACTTTTTTTCTGAAGAAATTCATTCATAATGCGCAGTAATCCAAGTCTATCGAAATTTTGCGATTATATTGTGAAAACTTATATCGATGAAGAAAGTAATTTTCCCCCAAGTATGTGGGCTTGTACTACAGATAGTATGTACAGGACCACAAGCGCGTGTGAATCATTTCATTCTCATTTTAATTCTAATTTTTATAGTTCTCACCCAAGTTTGTTTGATTTTGTAAATATTTTAATAAACTTTCAAGCAGAAACATAATATATTGAAATAAATTCCGTAAAATGTTCCACCAAAAAACTAAAAAGTGCAACACAAAAAAAAAAATATTTTATTGAAGCTAAGATATCAGAATATAGAAATGACCTCTTATCCCAAAAAGATTTTGTAAAGATTATGTCTTATTATAATTCACCTCAATAATAAATAATATATGTTGAGAAAATAGTAATTGTTTTAATTCTTAGAAGACACCCTTAATCCGCTCGAGGAGTGGTCGTGGTCCAACTGATCGGTGTACTTAAAACAGGTACCTGGCCCGTGGTCGAACTGTCCGACTCCCGAATATTTGTACCTGTACTTTTTTTTCAGTATTCAACTATCCTAATTATGACTTTCTCAAAGTGGTCTAGAATTTGTTGTATTACTTTTTATTTTATTATAAAATAGACGACGATAGGTGAAACAATATTATGCAAGGTGTTACAGAACTATGGGATCAAACTCCTAGGGGATATTCAGTGCAACAGTAGAAAACATTTGAGTATTGGGTCTCGTGCCCGGAAAAGTGTCACTACGGTCCTAAGACGCGTTAAAATTTAGAAAGACGATGAATTGCCTTAATAGGATTTGATGCATTTAATTTTCACCTTTTGTACATGATATCATCACAACAATTGTTCAAAATGATTTAAACGTCGCACATGATTTCGGTGGACTTGACTAAAAACTTGAACCTAGATTTGAATGATTTCTAATGCTGCTGTAATTCGTCCAATCAAGTCTTGCTCTGTTTCTACGGGAGTTTCGTAGACCAAAGACTTTACATGTCCCCACAGGAAAAAATCTAGCGGCGTTGAATCGGGTGACCTAGGTGGCCAAGAAACTGATCCACCTCTGGCAATCCAACAGTGCCCAAACCGCTGAGCCAAATCCTCACGTACTTGTACAGCAAAGTGAACCGGCGCTCCATCATGCTGAAACCACATTTGCTGTCGAACGTTTATTGGAACATTTTGAAGAAGTTCTGGACAGACCAACGTTGATGATGTTTCCTAAGAAAAATTGCATGGGTATTTTCTTCGTCTCAAACATGGCTATTCATTCCTACTATCAAAAATAACGTCTCTTGTGAAAGAGGCTTCAATAGGAAGCGTTAATCGTATTCATACCCTTAGCAATGTGACGTGTGCTACTTGATGGTTCGTCGGCAACTCGCTGACGGACATCCTCAAATTCGACCGTTCTTACGGTTCGAGCAACACCAGTATCATGCATGTTGGTTTTAAACATGCCTGTCTCGGAGAGCCGCCGATGAATAGCAATAAACTTTTTGTATCCCGGATGCTGTCGTTCGGGATAACGTTCTTGATACAACCGAGCTGCTGCTCGTTCATAGCACCAAATGCATATCCGCCAATTCTTCATTGGTAAAGTTTTCCATTAGCAACAATCAATTTTTGTGAAATTCTTGCAAACTTCACAAATACGATAGCACGACTAAGGCGATATGGAATGCAGCTACAAAAAACAATCTGTTATCGTTTTTAAAGATAACAACACACAAGCGCCGGTAAATTGTTCAAAATCATCAGCTATAAAATTTTTATATAATGACATGGACATTGACATTCTGAACAATTGATGTGATTATATCATGTAGAAAAGGCAAAAATTAAATGCTCAATGCATCCTATTTAGGCAATTCATCGTCTTTCCCAATTTCAACGCGCTTCCGAACCCTGTTGCACTAAATAACCCCTAGAAGTTTGATCCCATAGTTCTGTAACACCCTGTATATGAGAAAACTGTGTAGTGTGTATAAATGAATATTGAAAACTTTTCTTTTTGTAGCATATACCCGTCAGCACATGATCCAAGTATGATTCAAATACCCATGGCTAATACAGGTTCCTTACCTGACTTGACAAACGTTGATTTTTCGTCGCCAATACATGCACCTCTTGATCAAGACCACGATAGTTCACCCTATAGTTCTGTAAGTACATTTCATATCCTATTTCCTTTAGCACACACATTTTGTCTCTGTGACTATGATCTCAATTATTTGATGAAAACTATTGTTTTGTTTTGTTTTTGTTATTGAAAGTGTTAACCATGAAGTTGATTGTACAGGTTAGTTTTGAAAAAGTTACAGGATTGGGAATCGTTCATCGGATTGAAAATGAATCGCGGGGTGAAAATAACAGCCATTGTTGTCACATTCCTTATTTTTAATAAGATTCCCTATTTATTTTTCAACATTCGGTTAGGGATTTTCAATATCAATTCAATGTTATCAGGTCTGATGGGAATACTTAAACAACATCAGGACTATCATTCAAAGCATGGAAGCGATTTTGGGGAACTCAAAAAGACCTTCAGAATTGAGTCAATTATTAGACATTATTTTATTCAAAAACTGTTTGCTTATTCTTTTTGCGCATGTCTCAAAAACTCGTACAGAGTTTTATCAAAATATGATAGATAAAAAAACTGATATCAGTGTCTGATGATAAATTTTCATGACAAACTCAATGGTAAAAACCACATAACGATGTCTATGATCATTTCAGAGTTACATAGTTACAAGGTGTTTTTCGAAAATGTACATTTACAGATAGTGGCTGAAATTCATTCATTTGCAAATAATCATTTCAGTTCCGACGCCTTGAGTTTGTATCCACATTTTGCAACCCTCGGTACCGATTTCATGCATCATGATGGAAACGAAGGAAAATAACGAATTTCAACTGATTATATATTTTTATTTTCCTCATTTGAGAGTTCCAAAATAATGAGTTGATGAAATTTGATCATCAGGTTGTCATCGTATAGTTTGAAACACGAATATCTCCTTGAAAAGAAGAAAAAAGTTCTATTCTTGAAATATATATAAGAAGACTGATTTCAGTGCCTGACAATCCATTTCGATGGAAAATTCATTGCTTTAGAAATATCTGCATGAAAAAGACAAGTTTTTCAAGAATGTACATTTTTGAAATACGTCGTGTATTTTCAAAATGATAATAAATAACTATATGTGGTTGAGGTCGTCTTCCCCTTTGAAAGTTTCAAATTTGGTGCACCCTGTACATAATATTCTGATGGAACTCCGTATTCGGGTATTTGAGACACCAGCAAATAGATAATGCAGTTAGTTTTCAAAATAAAGTAATGCCTGAAATAGTTCAATACATAGATCATAGATCATCTGATTGGTCGTTTTTAGTAGTGCTTTAAAGAAAACTCTGTTGTTGAAAATGTTCATACGCCTAACTCCCTACGTTTAGATAAGATAGGCTTTCTAAGCCATCCAAATGTACTGAGTTTCTTTGATTCCAAGTAGCACAGATTATGGTCACGTCAACACATCTAGTATATAAGTGGAATATTAGAATAGGGCAACATTGGTTTCAACCTCTCTCTGCAAATTTTAATATAGCTGTTCTTGTAGCGTTATATTTGATTTCAACAAGTAACGATGGAATGTAATTCCACAGCACAAATACTGAGTTATCCACTATTCACGGCGAACATCGCCATATAGATCATAAAAGCAAGCTAAACATAATTCAAATATATCTTGGCAACCATGTTGAATCAGACCCATTAGTTTCAAGGTATTTTCTTATTCACAATAGGCCTTTTCAAGTGTGAACTTGCCATCAGAATGATTTTTAGGCTATTCTTATAAGCAAATCTAACAGTGATAATTTACTACTTAGTACTAATTGATATGAACCAATTTTTCATTCAAATAGCCCATTTTGTCAAATATTCCCCTCCCCTATGAACATATTTTGTAGTTTGTAGGTTGAAATTGAGATTATTTGATGCGTTAAAGCCTCTCAGAAATGAAGCTTGATATCTTGAAATATCTTGGTGATTATTGTGTGTATTTTGAATGTGTTGATGTTGTGCTTGATTTGTTTCGTCCTAGTGATATCGCATCACTTTTCGTTCAGTTTTTTCTTTGTACATTTCAGAGTCCTGTAAATACTAGCCCTTCCGCACTATCTCCCACAAGTATAACACTGGGAATGCGGTCACAAGGTAGATTTCAGTTTACACCTGCTTCTCAAGCACATTCGGTATGTAACTTTTTTGTGTCTTTCAATTCATGTTTTCATATTTCACACCCTACATGACAAGTCAAATAATGTCTGCTCATTCATGAAATAAAAACAAATCGAGAGAAAAATCAAACTACCTGAAGAAAACTCACCAATGAAATAATTGAGAAATGGGGAAGTTTCCTTCAGATGCATTTTCATAAAATGAGTTCAGTTTTATGTCCACGCTGTACAGAATGGCGCTCGATAAAGTCCAAGTCGTTTTTTTTTAAATGAAGCAATTTCCAATTTTCGGTTCGGCAAACTCTGACGTACTTTCTGAATCTAGTCTGAATTTAGCTGATGAAGATGAAGAATATAGCTAGCGAATAGCTAACGAATACAGAACGAATAATAAATAGAAGAAGACAACTTGGCGTCGATGTTGATGTTTATATAATGAAAAAAAGCGATTGTCACCTAACCAACAAAACTACTATAAGCTGTAGACATTGGTTAACGAATAACTGGAGATCAAAAATTAACCCAAGTAAAACTAGTAAACAAAAACATACATAACCACAAAATCAGATCAGCCCTTGGTATGCATGTTAGTATTTTTAAAAACACAGACGTATGCACCATGATTATGTGTAATGAATAGGTGTTTTTTTTGTCACATTTTATTGTCAACATTATCAAATTTTCGACTTTTTCATTTCTATTACTAAAATCATGTAATCGGCTGATGATGAGCTCATATAAGCCCGAAACATGTACTTGCGTGATTGATCTCTGATCTTTCTAATAAATGTTGTGGAGATGACTTTGGGTTTCTTCATCTATGGATAAATACTAGTATTATATTATAAATTATGAGGAAAAAAATAGTATTGAATTCATGATGTGACATCAGTATATCTTTGTTCACCTGTCAGATCCATAATTGAAACGTTGACATTTTAGACTTCACGTTTCCCGGACCGTTGATATTGCCGTGGTTATTCGGAAAATGCGCTTGATACTTGAAAAAAAAGTGTAAATCCGAAGTATATACCCCTCTTCTTTTAGTATAATTCTTATTACTTACTACTTACTAAATAGTCGTAGAGTAAATTTTTTTCATTAGTTGATTAGTTGATAGAAAGTTGAAAGTAGGTATTTGGTATATGGGGTATCTATTACTGAATTGTTTATAATATATATTTATTTTGATCTCTTGTAGAATTGTACTTGTACGTGATCAAAAAACACAACCAAAGATTTATATGTTATTATTATGAGAATCTCACAATTTTATCATTTCACCAAGAACAGTTCTGAACCAGTATACAATAAGAATCATGAATATTGGGTACCTAACAGGTATCAACTTTGATGTGTCTTTGGGAAATAATACCATATGTATTCCTGATTTTTAATGTTTTGAACAAATTCCATTTCAAGATGAAGTAAGAAAAATCTTCAAAGACTACAGATTTATATCAGAGAGTAAAATTTGAAATGTTAGGTACGGTTAGGTTCGGATATGTTAGGTCCCATTGGAAGGGAACATCTTCTCACTACATGCTGCAAACATGTTGAATATGGTGTCATTCTGTATACCTTGTCGGACGATATCAGTTCAAAAATGCAATAGAATATATCGTTTCTGCTTTTTTTGTATTTCTTGATATAGCTTTTTATTTATATTTTTGCATGATTACATTTTTATTTGCATGTTTTGTGATATTGTTGCAGAATCAGTTAACTGTACCGTTTAGCGCTAGATATCATCAGCAACAACAGGTAGGAAAGGTTAGTTTATATTTTCGTTTATATTATTTCTTATTTACGCTTTGATGAATGTTTATTGGTAGTTCTAGAATAGTTTTCATGAGTAGAGGTCGGTAAACAAAACTTTGGTTTTGATACCATTATTTGAAGTAGCTAAAATTTTACCTGAAAGTCACAAGACACTCTTTCTTCTAATGATTCAATGGTTCCACTTTCATTCAATTAAAAGCCGGGAACCTTTAATATCTGAGTTTAATATAAAATTAGAAATATAAATTTTGGTCATAAATAAAATACCAAGATGAATTATTCCTGCCGGTCTCACTCTCGTTTTCCTGTTACTGCTACATATTTCATATCTACCTAGTTGAGCAGTGGCAAGAATTCATATTTACTGTATTTATAGGCTCCACTAGCCGCACCGCGCAGGCGTAAATTTGATCGTCCTGATTGGATTATCGAAACAGGAAAATATGAATTTTTGTCAGGCGATGGCGTATATGTGACACCCTACCTAATCTCAGTTAATCGTCATTACTCATGAAATGATAAACTTTCGAGTATCAAAATTGCCTTAGAAATTCGAATTTCAGGTGATTTTCATACATACCTCCTCCCGAAAGGATTGAAAAACTGACTTCTACTTTACTCTTCTCTTTTACTGGGTTGTCGAGAATTTTATACATTAATTTAAAGATGTAATAGAGGCTCGCAAAGTTATGCGATTTGTGTCCAGTGGCGTGTTACTTTTTTGTAGAGAAAAGATGTGTTACCCCAGTATTAGCGATTATGAATTCCTGTAACTATTTTCGACTCGCACTGTCGACGCTAAATATTTATTTATTTATTTATTTACGGGATACCCCCATTACTGAAAAAATTACATTAATAATACATGAACATGAGTAAATAAACTAATGGCTAAGACTACTCAGTTCTAATTTTATGTACTTGAACTGTACAAGCTAAAAAGAGGAATTCACAAATATACATATAGGTAATTACAGAATTATTTCCAACAAAATATGTGTCCTGTGCACACCTAAAATAATCGTTTCAGAGTATTTTTTAACAAATCCAGCGATCCACCAAAGATTTATAGATTATAATCATTAATCTTTTTTCGAGATATAGGACAGTGAGAGCCATAATTTGTGACATGAAATTTAATTTGAAAGAGTGTGAGAGGCAGTGTGCCACTTAGCGGAATTTTTGAAAGCGATATGTTTACTCTGTTTAAATTTGGTTTTTGGTTCTGCTTATTATTATCCATCATAACCATTCGCTCAAAAGTTTGCATTATTGTCTGCAAGTGCGAGTCTCGATTACCATTCAAAATTAATATACAAAATTCTCTATACCAACTCATATTAACAAACATTGTTTGTTATTGTGATATTTATGTAATGTTTTCGATTGGGGGGTTATTTAAGAAAACCTTGATGTTTCATGCTCAAACTTATTTGATATTGTTAAATGAATCATTCTGATTTTGTTGAATTAGTTTTAAAATAAAATTAGCATGTTGTTTTTTATAACTGCCTACATATTTTGGTTATATTTATTTTTCAGAATATCCAATTAGATAATAATCTAGCGAATTCAGTGGACTCGAATAATTTCACACATTTGCAAGGAATGTCTGGTGTGTACCATCAACAATGTTCACCAAGTTCACCATCACCAACGGTAAATATATTCTGTATTCATTGAGTTCAGTATAATAAACAAAAAATATTGATTAGGAATATTAATATCAAAAAGTATTATGTAGCTCATCTTTCAAATATTTCGAAATATATTCACTTTAGACTGTAAAGCTCCTTGAATGTTTTAATCAATTTTATGTCACATAGTTGTACCCATTCTGCATGTTGCATTAGGATGGAAAGAACGATATTTACTTTTCAAGAACCCAACACCCCTGTACCAAAAAGTATATTGCTTTCATTTTCACAGTGAACTCAAATCCTTCTCACTCCCCCACTTTTTAGCCATTATTGATGGGAATTACTAGTAGGAAGGGATAAATAAACAAATCAGTCAAAACTAATAGGGCTAATAGTGGAAGCAAATTATCTCTTTATTTCTAGATAATGTGTTTGAAGTAATAAACTGTTCAAGTCTTTCCAGAACTTGAGATTTAATGGTGCTGAGTATATGATTATAGCGGTTTAGTTAGTATATATGTCAGTAGTTAGCCCCCATTATTCTCAGATATTAACATTCGAATGGGCAAGTAGAGTGAGGTCAGTACACTGAAAAGTTACGAGGCCACCTGTCTAGTATTCTTTTGATTTTTGCCCACAGAAGGTCTGTCGTTTAAGAAAATAAAGGTAGGTACAGTGAGTCTACCATATTTCCTTATTCAGGCGATAATCATCTCTTGGGCCCAACACCCTCAATCATCAGTTGTCGATGCAATATTACCAAAGAAAATTGAATATCCAGAAATATCTTCAAGTACATACATGTTGAAAGAAAAAACTGTATAAGTATGACGATAAGTTTTCTTTTGTGCCGCCATGGATCTGTACTTACATTCGTGTAGCTTCTACGAGTGATTCAACAGAGATATTTACTGTTTTAAGTTACAACAAGCCGCTTACAGAAGTCCACGACCGAGTCCGCAGTCGTCACCGAGTCCTGTGGGTCGCCATTCAGCTCCTTGCAGCCCTGGAGCTCCAAGTCCCCTACCCAACGAATTCCATAATCTACTTAATCAACAAGCCACACAGTTTCAACAACATTTTGAACAATTATCAGTGGTGAGTAATATTCGTTTCTATTTATCGAATTTCATGGTTTCTGACGGAAGTCACAAGCTCTGTTGAAGTTAGCAGATGGAAATATCAGGTTCTGGTAACCAATTGTCACCAATAACAAAGAAATTCTGGTTGCTGATTACGAAGGTTACATACTCCTTAAACAGTACAGTGAGTTTTGCAAAACTGACGATTAAACATCAGGTGTCCAATGAGGGCAGTTCAGTGGTGATATCTAAGAAAATATTTTTTCTACGGCTATAACACAAGATTGCTCTTGTTTCACTGTGTTCGATACATCAATGAGGTACTATGTATGTCATCAATTTCATTTCCGTATCTGATATCACGATGACTCCATTGTGATATCATTTCAAAAAAATCTCATTGCTCATGGAATTTCAAATTGCAAGCATTGACAGCTCTGTCTAATAGATGAGCATCACTTGACAGGAAATCAGATGGCTACAAGCCGAAGAAATCGAAAATGCCTCTGTTATCTATTGTAGCCGTAGAAAAATTATAGTGCATAACTTGCACGGAATGTTGATATCCTACTCGAATGATTGCAGCATTCGCCTATGGCTCATGCTGCAAACTTAATTCTCGTGGGGAATCACTATCATTCCGTGCTCGTTAAACAATATACTATTTCCCACAGCTGTTGAAGAAAAAGAATTATATAAAAAAGTTGATTTCCAGTCACTTCTAGAATACATTAATTGTTTCATCGTCAAAATCTGCAGGAACTATAATGTTTTATATTAGGTGAACTTCTCGTGGGGTGTTTGTATGTGAGTTTGCTAATCACAAACTAGCCACGGATATTACTTCACCTTCAAATGAGAAATACTTGAATAATTGAATTTGAGGCCATCACATGTATCTTCATCTTCTGGAGCACACGAAAAAGAATTCGTATTATAGAGGATACGGAGAGGGGGGAGCATGGTATCCGAGGTCTAAGGCACTCAAATTTGCTACATAGCCGCGAACCGGTACTAAGGTGCTGCCGGTTCGAATCCGGCTTGGCTGAGCATTTTTCTTGAAAGTGTGTGATTTTTGGTTGTAATTCCGGCAGCACCTTGGCGCCCTAAAAGTGGTCCCGATCTTCCGCATAAGTTTAGTCTTCTGGGGAGTTGGTCCCAAGTACCTATATACAAACATTTCTAGGTAGGTGTAGGAATTTGTTTTGAACTTTCGGGGGTTTTAGGTTCTTGGGAATGCTTCCTTGAGTAAAGAATTCCGAAACTTTGCCAACCTATGGACAGTTTTGATAGAGGGTTATCCGATATATCGAAGGTTGACGACAATGACGACAGATGCAATAAAATTGCAAGTGATGGCATTATAGCTGAGATTTGTATGTTCAACGGTAGATGGCGCGATCGTTGGGAAATATTTCAAAACATTTATAAAATTTTCAAATTTTCGTTGTCTAAATTGATATCTTGAAAATAGTTTGAAAATAGTTTCATTTATAAACAAATATCAATGTATCTTTCTTGTTGTCTGTAGTTTTGGTAGGATACCATACTGCACTTAGAATTGAAGTCGGCGTAAATCAAGTTATTGTAGAACGTTGATGATCGGAATGTCACACATATATTGGGATTATGCTAATATTTCATTTATAGAAACGAGGAGGACTCACAAAAAAATTTCATTTTCATTGTCATTCTGACATCGACTTTGAAAATTGTATACTGACGCATGGAATGTCAACAATCTCTGACTGCAATAGAAAACAAATTTTCCTAGATTGCACCACTGAACAACCTTAGTGAGACACCAAGTATACTGGGTGATTTTGAAATATGGGAATATATTAAGACCCTATCACAAGATTAATCGATACATAAAATAATATGGAATGGTCCATATTTCAAACGAGCAAAAAGTGGAACAAGAAAATATTGGGAGAAACGTTATATATAGGCTGACGATTCTTGTCTTGTCGGTAGGGTAGGGTTGGTCACAGAAAACTGATCACTGTATGGTTTTTTGTTCGGATTTGTCTTAACCTAACAATAATTATAATAGGCCATCAAAAGAGAATATATATTTCACATTTTCAATACATTGGTCTTTTAAGCATGATGTAGGTATATGAGTATGTGTGTAGAGAGAATAACAGGATGAAGTGAATGTTTTTCATTCAATTCACTATTTGAGTACAACATCACCATAATTCATAATCATGTTCACTATCCATGTCATTATCATTTTCATTGGTAGTCTTTTCGCAATATTAGAGCACATTTATAAAGCATCATGGTATTTTTCCCTGGAAATATTTAACTTTTGATGATTTTGTATAGCAAAATATATAAAATTATCTTGGTCAGAAGTGGTTATGATATGAATAATATGCGTCTTAATATTAATAATAATGAGCGATTTTTTCGATTCCTGTTGATTTTTTTGGTTCACAGTTAGTCTTTGCCACAAATGCCACTACCACCATGTTTAAATATAATTAATCCTATTGAAAAGGAATATTCTCTGATAGAAAAAAAAATTCGTAAGTTGAGAATGTGCATTCTCTTTCAGATAAAAATATATAATTAGGAATATTTAACAGAAAACAACTACTTTCCTGGCTATTTACCTCTGCGAACATTGAATCACATTTGTTGAACACCCAATAGGAGAGAATATGAAAATAAAAATTCTTCTGAAATTGAATGCTATGAAAAAATAACTTACCAATATATTCAGTAGATGATTTTACAAATTCCCATTGTGTGTTCAATAGATATATATATTCGCCGTGGAATATAGCCAGGAAAGAAGTTGTTTTCTGTTGAATATACCGAGAAAGAATTCATATTTTCATCAGATAGAGAATGTGAATTCTCAATTCATTTCTTGATATGCACCTATCCATTTTTTTCATGTTCATGATATATCTGAGAATATTCCTTTTCAATACTTTCATACCCAATCAAGGGGTTTATACTTGAATGATGGAAATTTGTTTTTACAGACCACTAATCACATAATCGTGATTGGATTTTCTTAACTAAGAATTTCTTTCCACGACCTGTTCGATGGATATCAATTCATCATACACTATAAACATAATCAATCAATCCTCTTTGTAATATTTCCTATGCAATTCAATTATTATCACATAGATACTTCTTATCAATGTTTTCGATTCTAAACTGCTCTGCACTGAACAGAAAATTCAAATAAAATCTTGTGTCTATTTTGTGGAAATAAGGCATTTACAATGAATTTGATAATGACTGGATATAGCAAAAATCAATGAATAAATATCTGTTATGAAGAATTCACTATATCAATGAATTTCTAATGAAATTTTGTTGTTTGCTGCCATCAGGGAGTGGTAAGTCTTTTTTGTTTTGTTTGATGTGGCAAATATATAACCCTGTAATTTTAATGAATCACAAGTAATAAATTGTGTTAAGCACAGTGGTAGTGTCATCTGTGATTCTAACTAGAACTATATATTTAAATCAAGGTGTCATGTAGAACAATGTTGATGCTATACAGAATGTTTTCGATAGTGGGATCTTCTTTCAATTCGAACATAAGAATCAGATTGATCTCATATGTGTACTGGGTATATTATATTATTATTACAACAAATCGAATATTTTTCGCAATGCCATTCCTTCAGAGTTACCAGGATATTGATACTGTACTATTTATCAATTATTATGAGTGATAAATATATTTAGTTAATAGCCCAAAAAATTCAAATGATACCTCAACCTCATTCCTTAGAATATCTTGGAAATAGAAGGAAAAAGGGAAAACAAACTGGATTATTAGTTTCCAACGTTATTATAGAAGGTGTATTCAAAAAGCCTAATAGAAAATATAGAGATCAGAATGAAATGTGGGTAAGACCCTTTTTCGTCTAAAGTTCATTCATTTCTCTTGAAGTGGCATATGCTTTTTTTTCATTTTTTGTTCCTACTTGAAAATGCTGTTTTCGTTAATTAGTAGACTTCTCACATCTCAGTAGTGCGATCTGGTGGACAATTGAATATGTTGGCACTCAAAGCTCTGTGAGTGTGTCTCAATTTGTGTAGAAATCCTTCGATTCTCAAAATATTAGTATTCAATTTTATCTTTTGAAACGGGCAATATGAAAGAACAGAAAAGCTTTGTGTATAACTTTTCATTAAATGACGGTTTTTATGCACACTACGTATTTGCGTCACGTGATTGAGACGCTCATTTTACAGTTTGTCATATAAATAGCTATATGAACAATTTAGATAAATTCTGGATAGTGGAGAATATGCATTCAATCAATTTTTGCTATAGTGCCTATTCCTACTATGATTCACTGTAATCTTCTCTGAATGGGCTATTATGGCTCACACCAATTCATATTTCACCAAGTAGATCCAGCTTCTTAATAGAGCTGATTAGTTTACTTGGTGAGTGATCTTTCAGGTCCGAGGGCGAGAGTGAAACCCTGCCTAACAGCGAAAACCTGATTCGAGTCGCGGCGGGGCAGGCACAGAGTACATACTCTGCTGTTTCATCATCTTCAAGGCAGAGATGGCACGTGGTAACATTCTTCGAAGGATGTATAAATTGCCTTGGAATTAGCCAATCCTGGTAGATTCTACCAGAAGTCTAGAATTCTTCTTGCGATCCAGGTGTTAATTATATGTTTGGTAAAACTTGGTGAGATGCCAAAGGCAGGTTCTGGTCAATTGAAACTAATTGCGGCACCCTCCCCCTTGCAAGGGAATATGCCGTTTCGTTACCTTCCATACCCGAGTGGTCAGGCATCCAGACCAGAAACAATTTATTGTGTCTTCCAATCGCGTAGACTCTTTTTGACAGTTCAATACCAGTCAAGACGTTCGCTTGGTTTGAGCTAAGTGCTTTCAGAGCCGCTTGGCTATCGAAGAATAGTTTTATTTGTTATGTGTTAGGTTGGTTCCCTCCAATCTCTCCACACACACATCAGAGGCCTAAATTTCCGCCTGAAATATGGTTGCATACGGCCCAAGACTGGTTGATATCTCTGTCCTAGGTCTGCAACCGTATACAGCCTCTTCAGAGCCTGTGGGTGTTTTTGAACCATCTGTGAACCAAAAATTGTCTGCTCTTAGTAGTTCTCCTTTCGGAGGAACCAGTCATCTCTATTCGGGATTAGGACGCTGTAAGGCAGGTCGTATGTAACTGTTGGAGGCATTATGTCGGAGGTCATTCTCAGAATGCTGTGACTTTCTGTGTCCGCCAGTAGTCTACTGCGCTCCGTGTTAGCCTGATTAGTGCAATTTGCAATGTGCGCAATTCTGTATGTTGTCCATCTAGCCTCTATCTCCAGAAAAATGTGGAGAGTTGGTAGGTATAGAAAGATTTCCATTGCTGCTGACGACGTGGTGCTGATGGCCCCAGTGGTCGCCAGAAAAGCCTGTCTCTATATGCTAGAGAGCTTTCCTTGTGCCGTTCGCTGTGAACAATCGCTCCATATGTGATCATTGGCTTGACAATCATCACATATATTCAGTGGTTTTGTTTGGGCCCTAAACCCCAATAATTTCCGCAATTCCTTCGACATGTCCATAAGGATAATCTATCTTTGTGAAGAACCTTTTCCAAATAAGCGTTCCACGTGAGTTTCTTATCGAGGATTCTTAGGTATACTATTTCACATCCGCTGCAAATGGAATAACTTCACCATTGTAGGGAAGTGGGGTTAGATCATCCAGGTTTTTTGGTGAAGGGTATTATTACAGTTTTGCTGGAGTTGACAGACATCTGTCCCCTCTGGATTCAACTATAGACCTCATCCAATATACCTTGGAGGATATTACAGGCTACCCTTCCAGTCATGTTCTTGTCATGTTATAGTTACTGAGGATTCATATGCAACTTTTTTCGGGATCAAACCTTTGTTGGTTCAACATCAAACGATCCCATATAGTTGCTGTACAGGGTTATTAATGGTGACACATCAGCTGTTTCTACATACAATCGACTATTCAATCACCCTAGGGTGACTAGAAGATCTGACGTTTAATGCTTTTAGAGACTGAAGACAAATTTTCAGCACCGGCATTCTTGAATTGTCATAATTTCTGAAAGTGAAACATTAGCTATAAATATTGAATAGGTATACTTGGGAAAAATAAAGAAATGTATTGTAACTCATTGCCAGAATTCCAAAAATGATTGTTTTACAGTCTATCTGAATTCCCAAAAAATGAAGAGACCGCGCAAATGATACAAAAATAGAAAAATGTATATTCTGATTGAACTGAATATTCACTAGTTGAAATACTTGACAACTACGTTTCGTGTGTGCACACTTCAATGAAGATACTTTAATAATCCGTCAATTAGAAGAAAACGTCTATTGAATCTTACTGAATGACACAACCGCTGTTGCAGTTTTGCGAATTGTAAAACAAGGTACTTATGTTTGATAGTTCTTAGACATCGGTTATGTTAAGGGGATTTCATTATTTTCGCGTCTATTTGAAATGATAAAGAATATTTTCCTTATTTTGGTACTTTCGCATGAACATGAGGATATCTTGGCAGTTATCGGTGAAAGGCAAATATTGTTATATTTCGTACATAAAAAATTATATTTAACAAGGCAATCTGCTTTTAGTAAAAAGATACACTTTGGGTATCCGTGACAAATATCTCTGCACTAGTTCAATGAAGGGGTACCGAGCAACTCATTCCATCTCTTATAAAGAGGATTGGTATTGGTATTGGTAGGTTGGATGGTGACAGATGCGCTGCGACCCAATTAGATCTATTGTGCCCCATCTGCTTCTGCTATATCAAGGATTTCTTGTTCATAGCAGCCCCTCGAGATTCAATTCCTTCAGGAATTTGAGGATTTTGAGGGGGTCTAGCTGTGGTATTTCTTCCACAGTCAGCTGGTGTGTTCCCAGTATGTTCAATCTTTTGTGATGTACAGCGTCACACTCCATCAGTATGTGATGAGAGGATTTGTCTCTCATATTATTTCCTCAGATGTTTCAAGATATGACAGGTGTGTCCTTACTCTTTAGAAAGCATCAAACGTCAGATCTTCTAGGCACTCTAAATCACCCTACGGATGAAGAGGTACAAGCAACAGCATTTTTTGAACACTAATTTGATGAGGATTTATAGGAGGTTTTATGATTTAATATACCTAGGTTGAGAGATGGTGACCAAGATTTTTGTCTCATAGCGTACCAGCTAAAACCGCACGGAATCGATAGACTTCATGACCCCGTACCCAGAAATGTTATTTTCAGACATTTTGCTCGTAGCGTCTGATCTGAGAGCATTTTCAAAGATGTCAACAGAACTGACCCAAGTGTTGTATTATAGCGACCTGTCTAATTTTCGGACTGTGGTTGGATAATAGCCCACCGTACCATAAGGGTGCATCTATTTGTAAGGTACCGGCACCAATCGAATCAAAAGGCTGTCAGTCGATCTATCTATATTTTATACAGTTGATAATAAAGGTGATAAATCCAAGATGAATCAAATTGTTGATTAACCCAGAAAACAGGGAGAGACTTATCCTCGACATAGGCGTAAGTACGGGAAAGCAAGGGAATAGGATGTGGGTGCAGTCAAATTGACAATAACGTAAAATGCAAACTTGAAGCAAGATATTTGAACATTATATGAGTTGAAGTTTATATTATGTGTTGAAATATTGAACACGCATGTGAGCCTTGGTAAACGCCGGTTGATTCCGGCACATTTTTTCGTTACAGACGACACTCAAAATGTCTGAAATATTTATTCATGTACCAAGGACGAAACACTGTCTATAATAGTCGAGTCTGCAAGACAATAGACAGTTTTTCGCTGAGGTGCATATTACATCTTTTCGTCGACCTCAAACACTTATATTTACATCAAGGTCCTATTCACACGTGAAATCTATCGGATTTCGTGAATAATTAATTTGACAACAGCAAATGACAGTTGTTGTCAACTCACTCTCCGAGCGGACCAGGTTTGCCAGTTCGATTTTTATTCCATCACTAAATACCTTGTCAAAAATTAAGTAGATTTAAATAGATCTGTTTAAGATCTATTTTATGCTATACGAATTCTAAGAAAGGATAATTAAATAAACCTATGACGTCAAAATATTATGTTTAATAAATAGAAAAGTAACCAATTCAAAAGAAACATTCTCATACAAAAATAATCATATTCCTAATTCTCAATTCAATAATACTCACAAATACAACAAAATACAGTTACATAGGTACTTATAAGATTTACGTATATAAAAAACAGGAACGAAAAGTAAAAATGAACAACAAGAATACAAAACAAATAAAAAAATTATACGTAAGAAACAAACTATTATAACAGAGGTATATAAAAAATTGAATTTGATCTGAATCAGATGAAGTATTGTCCTTTTTTGCTTTATACATATTAGTTCCTATATGTACATTATTACTTATTTTGTAAAATTAATTTAAACAGAGCGTGCCGAAATATCATGCAATTTTTAAGCGTATGTGATTAACTAAATATTGATTATAATATAGGTAATTATAATAATAAATAAGTGTCAGAATGTTTGTCAGTAGATCAATATGCAAATCAGGAGATCTACTGAGAATTCAGTAAAACTGGCAACCCAGCAGCGGACGAAAAGTGTATGCGGACAAAGAGTTATTGTTTGCGGACGGAAAGTACCTGTCTTCGGAAATTGTCGGTTGTCCGTGCGGAAATTAGAATGTAAAATGCCATTTTTTGTAGAGGTGGACGAAAAACAGTATTTTTGTATTCTGGGCATCCATATGAATGATTTAAAACAAAAATGAATCGAGCTGCTCTATGTGTCACTTGGTTCAGATTTGTTAACATTCTCGAAAATACAGTCAGGTCAAACGCTACGCACGAAATGTCTGAAAACAACAAATTGTAGTGATGAAATAACAAAATCTATGTACATTTTGAATATCAGACGGGCTGTTATACGACAGTCGACCATTTTTTTCACACATCAGAAATATCCTCCCGCGAAGATGCTACACTTCTTAGAGTTACTACTCACCAGTTGGCTCTAAGTTCATCTAATCTATCGAATTTACGTGGTTTTAGCCGGGATGCTATGCAACATGGTTTTGGTTACCATCTCTCGTACTAATAAGAACCGTTGAACCCTTGAACTCATTGTTTGTTTAGTTCTGGAAAATAATTGAATACTGTTGAATCACATATTACCCAACAATCAGAATAGCATCTCTCGCGCGGGAGTGGGTTCGCATTTGAACGGCACAGGTTGTCGGCTATCTTCCTGGGTTACTTGTTTACATGTTCATCGAATTCTGAGCTGTGGAATGATCGTGTGAATTATTCAGATTTAAGTACAGGCTATTCCACATATCATGGGCCACTAGAATAGATTGAAAAGGAATTGAGAATTGAATTTGTACATGGATAATCCGGTATAGTTGACATTATCTGAAAAAAAGAAATCATATGACTATGAACAACTCAGATTCCCAATTTTGTTCGTATCTCTTGAACTTCTCAGTTTACTAGATAATGGGCTGGCCCATGTTATGTGGGATATCCCTTTACATATACTATTTTTGCTGTGTTTTGTTGTTGTTTGGGATGTACTGTTCGAATTAGTTTTGGTGCCTACCTAATTTGGTTGTGAATAAGAAGCCAATTATAGATTCTTTATCGCCCTTAATTTGTGATTGTAGACATGAGTGCTCCAAAAAACAACTTAGAGGTGATCATGTATTGTGTGCGCTGCTATAGGTTGCAAAAACAATTCTAAGACTTGGTTTTATTCCTCATCTGGTCAGAGTCAGTTGAATGATGATACCCTGTTCACCTATTGACCAAGCAAAACTGCAATTGAGAAAAAATGTGTTAGTTTTTCAAAAAAACAACTTGAAAAAATAATCTAATGAAAACCTACGGAAAATGAAAGTTAGCTTTTGTAAACTATTTTCCATTGAATTAAGTGTGAGTGTAATTCTGTAAGAATTGAATACATTCAACTGGTATCGATAAATGACACACAAAGTGAATAAATTCAGTTAGTACAATCCCGTCATTTCCCTCAAATCGGCCCTGCATGCTAATCCAAGAACATGGTGCATCACTGAAAACAGATCCTAAATATCAAAGGCGCCGTCCAGAGAAGCACTTCTGATTGTTGGGTATTCTGTGGTTGAATTAAGAATTCCCACTCTCGAAAACAACGTATAACTAACCATTACTTACTTTGTTAACACGATAAATGGATGAGAAGATCTTTGTGTGGTCATTTGGGCACTTGAACCATTCTTTAACAGCTTAAGAATGTCCTAGTAATGTCCTAGTGATAACAGAATGCGTCTGTGTTATCAGGACTGGGCACAGTTGGTGGCGAGCCTCATGGAATCGGGCTGCACCTGGAGTGCACAGTTGCAGGTGACTAATCTATTTAATGGCGAATGATTTTTCATTCTATCTTACTCTACTCGATTCGTTTTTGTACTGAATATATTTGAATGACGTTATGTCGCTTTGGTTGTGTTATTGATTTCTTGACATTTTATTTGAGCATGACCGACTAGATTATGAAGTGTCTTTCAAAATGGCAGGAATGTCTCATATGGCTCCCGCGTCTCAGCACTACATAGTGTGGATTAGAGTCACTGTATGGTATTAGTAAAAGAGTTCGGATACAGAAATGGCAACTGTTAGTGTTTTTGAATGTTTAAGATTTATTAAGTTGCACACCTTGCATTGTGACAAGAGCACCATAGTCGTTCGGCGCTTTTCCATTCAAAATTGTTTTGACATAAACTATTGAGATAAAAAGCATACATGAAAATGTCCTGCTGTGTAATGACTTGTGGGAATTCTGAAGAGACTAAAATTGCGGGTTATAATCAGATAAATGTGACAAAATCAAATAGATGATAACTGATAACTTATTTTAGATACGTATTATACGTATTTATTTTGTATAATGGATTATGGAACAGAAATCGACACTTGTATTTATTATTACATGACGATTTCGTCATTTTTATTTTTGTTCAACAACATTCTTACTTTCTTTTTGTAGTCAAAATAAACAAACAACACCAGTACTGACAAAATTAAGGATTACCTAGTCGGTCAAAACGACCATCCGCTAGCATCACCGTAAATTTTCAGGCGCGAGCGTTCTTGGGTTAATTTTCCAAAGAAAAAAATTAAACATAGGAGATTTTAAGATCCATTTGAAAGAATCTGCTGTTCCATCACTTTTACAAAACAGACTATTTAAAAAATGAACAATATTATCATCAAACGGAATGCAAAACAAAATATTCATTGAGAAAGAGGAATTTATTGCAAAGCTACATGATGATATTGAAAATTTGAGAACCAAACTGAGGAAATTAAGTAAATTGCAACGTGATAGGTATATCATTGAATGGCGTTTTCAATACCGACCAATTTGAAAATGTGGAAAATCGAAACAATCGTCATGTCTTTAACTTTATCGCTCGGGTACAGTTTTACTTACAATAAGGAACTAGCTATAAGTATTTTGTTAGAATAAGTTCGTTTAATATAGATCTACACTTATTGTAATCATGTGAATTCATTCTGTATTATGTTGCTAGGATAGTAACGTTGTTTATATATGTTGTAATTGTTTTACGAATATAAAAATATTCAACATTGTGTGTATCAGTGCGTAAGTTCCACTGCAGAATCAATCCCTGCTAACAGGTTATGGGCCCAGAAAGGAACTGAAAGCACGCAGGAATAAAGAAGTAATCGATTCATCTCAGAAGATATTTTCATTGTCAAATATATTTTTTTGACAAGACAATTTCAAGATGACTTCAGTAGAAGAAATTCAAGCACAACTGGTTGAATTACGAAGAGAATTACAAAAACATAATTCTACCCACAAGTCTACAGTAGTGTCTACTTCAGTTGGAGGTTTATCAGAATCCAAACATCTGGATGGCAGTAACTACAATGATTGGAAATTCTCGATGAAAAACTTCCTAGTGGATGCAGGACTCTGGTGTTGTGTAGAACCGAAGCCAGGTGATTCTATTGATCCAGATACTGATCAGAGAGCCCTTGCCAAGATCAATTTATCCCTGAAACCCTCAGCAGCCGCCGAAACCAAGAAAGCTACTACGGCTAAGGAAGCATGGGATAATTTGAAAAGAGCATACGAGGACACAGGAATTGTTCAAATGATTGGTTTATATTCAAGCCTATTCAAGACCAGATTTGAATCATGTTCTTCCATGCAGGAGTACATCGACAGAATTCTTCAAATCGCAGAACAACTAGAAACCATAGGAGAACCTTTCAAAGATAACGTTGTTGGAGGGATAATCCTAGGAGGCTTACCAGAAGAATACAAACCATTGATATTAGGCATTCAAGGTTCCAAGCAGGTGACTTCTGTTGAATTTGTTAAGAGTTTACTTCTTTAACAAAATGTTAAGGATATCAGTGTTAAATCTTCCGAACTGGCACTATACAGCAACAGGAACAGCAAGATTCAGAATACACAGAATCCGAGGAGAGGTCCCAGATGTTTCAACTGCAATGCCTACAATCATAAAGCAGATAAATGTCCGAAGCCCAGGAAAAATGCCAAGGGAAACCACAAAGTAGAACAAGGGCCAGTTGCACTGTCATGCAATAATTTTTCGTCGTTTTCATGCACAGAAGATTGGTTTATTGATTCTGGAGCTACAGCCCACTTCACTCCTAATCTTTCCTGGATCCGTGATTTCCAGAAAGAAGATGGAAGACAATTAGGGATAGCTAATGGACAGAAATTAGAATGCACTGGAAAAGGCAACATCGACATTATATTTCCATACGTTTTAATTTTCTCATATTAAAATGTTGTTACATGCCTACCATACCATTGTAATATAGAAAATAGAAAAGGACAGAAGTTCAGCTGTGTCCGAACTATTATATAACTAATATCATCCAGTGACTCTAGTGTGGTTGGGGGGTCATCAGTCATCTACGTAACATGGAAATACAAAATAAACTACATACAGGGTGGTACAACGAGAACTTTACACCCCAATTTGAGGACTTGAAAATTCTGAAAAACGCTCGGACCCATCGATTTGCTTTCCTCATCTCCGTAACTTCAACCCTCTACCAGGAGGAAGCACAACCCCCTACCAGGGGAAAGCACAACCTCCGGATTTGAAATAGGGCCGGGGGGCGTTGCGATACCTCATTTTGAAGATTTTATCGAGTACTATTTGACTCTAATTTCGCGTCAAAATTCTACTCTAATATGAAATAATATTTTCGAGGTAAATTCGACAATCCCTTTTCCACTATTGTATCTCTTATATTGTAATCGATGAAAACTTTGATGCGAAATTATAAGGTTGGATAATACTCGTATGTAATACATAAACATAAACTTCCATGAAACTACCCACATGGCTGCTGGCGAGCAGTGTATATCACTGATGATAATATGATCAGTACTCAGCTTTCCAATGAGGGGTCGCAAGCCATAAGGGTTGCATCCGAAAAAAAACATGCTGTGGTAGATTCCTGCTACTCCTGAAGGGTTATATCATCCATATTCCTCGTCAAATATAGGTAAATACATTTAAACGTTGACGTGTCTCGCGAATTTTCAGAAAATCATTCACTCCCCTAGTAGCGAATTTAGTAAAGTTAAAATCTCTACCCTGTATTTGATCAAACTACCAATGAGGAAGCGAAATACAAAATCGAAAACAGCATGTAGGTATCCAGTAGCCAGTCAACATTCGAAATACAAAAACGAAAACACCATGTTTTCAATTATCAACACAAATATTTCAACCAATCAGAATCGGGGTGTAAAGTTCTTGGCGGACCACGCTGTGTTCTCCTCTGACGAAAGAATTCATCTCATAGGAAAACCATCTATTGAAGTGAATACGCTTGCAGATTCATGGAATAAGAGAGAAAGCGACGTTGCCATTATACCTACTTGTGTAGCTCGTGTGGCACGCGATACGTAGGTGGAAGGCAAGGTTTGGCAGTGTTGCTTTGTTTTTCTATCTATCAGATACTCGTGAACCTCTAGGCGTATTTATTTTTATAGATAATTCCCCCATGAGAAAATTTCTTTTGCAAGACGTGCATAAGAAATGAGGTCGACGATGTACCTGTTTTTCTCATTCCAAAAGTTCTCTAGGAATGGCACGATTTGACGTTGAGACATTTTAAAACTAGTTGTTAATGAACTTTCGTGAACCGGTTTCGTTGCTGCGAATAAATTGATGAAGATTGACAGCTGCCATGGCCTTCAACCTCACCAGGTCTCTGCTTCGAGCTTTCCAGAATACCCGCCATTCTCTGTTTATGGGAGATACTTCTAGTTGGATATTCTTGTCCGTTCCATCTGGTAACCTTGCTTAGTGTCGAATTGAGCCCCTGCCATAATTGAACTCATTCATATTTATCAATAATTATATTAAACTAAGCACAATATTGAGTCAGAAGAAACCTAAAAACTCATCAAATGATAAGTTTTAATGTAGCTTTGATCTTTCAAAAATGTTGAATAATATTAGTCTTTTTTGTATACTCACAAATTATGAACTGCTAAATAGTGCTGAAAAGTTGATGTATTGGACTTTGTCTATTCATATTTAAATGAACAAAAATATCAATCTGAAACATTTATAGAAGGCAAACAATTTATTGAGCAGTTTTTATTTTGTTTTTTTTTCAACGCTCTTTATTACTGCTCGTAGCAAATCAGAAGTTATTTGTGTATTGTTCTTTCTTGTTGCTTTCTACTCATTTATTCGAGCATATATTTAGAAAAATTCTAAATAAAAATTAAGTATATAAAAAATTAGGCAAATTTGGTGATGATATGATAATTTGGTGATGATATGAGACTGTAGAATAAGCTGCTGAAACACATAATGATGAATCAACCATGAAAAGCATTTCTTTAGGAAAAAGTACAATAACTAAATAAGCAATTTTCAATTCAGATTGATGCTGGATCCTATCATTTTTCATACATACACATCCTTTTTGCTCAATTTTTTGGGATTACAAGTGATAACTCCTGGGTTTTTGCTGTCAAGTGTTTCACCAAGATGAGGATCAATATTAGTTATTTATACAACTAATTCGAAACTATTCTAATTTAAATCTAGTAGCCAATGACCATGACAGCATATTATGACAAGTCCTTATAAATACCTACTAGTATTCGAGTGTTAATCTCGCAACAGAACAATGAATTAGGGTTAATTATATCAGAGGTGGCTATGTCTTTATTGACTAGTAGTTCATGAAATGAGGAACACTACATTGGTGAAACTATAAAGATAATCCTGAAATCGAAACCATCTTATCTGTTTATACAGTAAGGTCAGTAAGGAAACTTGAAATAAGGTTGATTACAAACCTGATGCTGATAGTGCTAAATTGATTTGTTTTTCACCTTCGGAGCGGTTCTAAAATTCGACACCAACAGCCAGCTTCCAAACTATTATGAGGAAGCTCAATAATATTGGACCATCAACAGTCGGACCATTTCATTTTCATCTCAATTTAAATGAGTACAAAATTTCACTCAGCTCCCCAAAACTTAACATCGTCGGGGGTCATTAAAATATTCCTAAAGCAGTCTTAAAGTTGGGCATTGGCAGATTCGTCATACTAATGCCAGTAATACCTATTAAATACTATCCAAAATATATTATCCGATTGTATCCAACATTGAGGACTCTGATATTAATAGATTTATGTATTATGGTTGTTTCTCACTTCATGAGTTTCATGACCCAAATTGTCATATACACACACTTGGTTCTCATTTATCACGAGTGAGTGTTCTCAAGGATTGCATTTTGAATCGACTATGTGTTTCAAAATACCAGATAAGAATATCCAGCTAACTATTTTTTTCGCATTCAGGTGACAATAGTTACTATGAGGTGGTTTTCAGTATGGTGTTGTTCAGCTTTCAATCTTTTCTTGTTGAAAGTTTATGGTGCAGAAATATCAATAATGATAATTCCCGTTTTGTGGAAGATTCAAGTTTAACAATCTGAAACAACTAGCATTTCTATGCTGATTCCCAAAAAAATGCTAATCTAATAGTAGGCCAATGCATTTCAAAACATGGGAGTGCGATCGCAAATTATTCTGGTAGTTCCAATTTTTCAATTTTATTATAAACTGGTATGCTTGTTAAATTCTTCTTTTCGATTTAAGCTCGCCTGTGCGTTCAACAGATATGACAAAATCTAGGTTTTCCCACAAAGGATTCCATTACGTATTTCGGTAAAAAAATTCTATTGAATTTTATGGTTACCAACTGTTTATTTCTTTCACGAGTTACTTCCTTTTTCCCTAATTTATCATGGGAAAAAAGAGATGTGGAAAAAGTAAATTATCCCCTTGATTTTTACTTTTTTTTCAAGTTGTCGACGAAGGCCTGGGTCGACAACTCGTTTAGGAAATCTCATAAACAGTATCAAAATGTATGATCTTGCATGCTTCGTAAACTATTGCCCATTTTTTAAGTTTCACGCTTCCATATCAGCTTATTATCTTACTTACGGGCAGGTAAAACTGACGTATTAAAATATTTAGGCATGCGCTTCAATAGTTTGGTTTTTAGAGTAATTACATATAGCCTTTCGAGTGAGTCCTATTCAATCCTTTAAAGGCTGTTGGTAGATCACCAATGATATAAATAGAAAGAGAGACGGCTTTTAGAAATTTGAAGTGGGATCAGAAAAATTCTTTTAATTATAAAATTTTTAAAATTTGAAGCTATTTAGTTTTTTTGTAGAAAAGCATGCAATTATTTATACAATTTCTCTTCCTGTATCAAGTACCAATGTTGTTATTGTTCTACAACTACTAGTGTAAGTTGTAAATATTGTACATCTGACAGTCTAGATAATATTTCCCTAATAGGTACTCATTTTGACATAATATGTGAATGTTTCACTTATTTTATTGCTTTGCTTAGGTATTGACAACAATGCATAATATACTTACTTCCATATAGGCCGCAACAGGCAGACGTATCTTGTTTTGTTCTGATTTGTCTATACGAATCGATTCTGAATTCTTGCCAGGTGTTGTGACACCAAACCGCCAGATGCGAAAGTTTTGATGCCTCCTTCGATGTTCGATGGTTCAAAATTCGTTACCTTGAACATTGTCGATCTAAATGGAAACCTAGTAGGTGATCTAGTAAGCGAGGAGGTACAATATTTCTGTTCAGTGAATCGAAGTTTGTCTGCCACTCAAGTGGCGCTGGGGAACTGAAAATGAAAAGAGCTTATATGTTCCTGTCAAAATAGACAATATTAGGTTGACATTCTCTTCCATTTTTATCCAAATATTTTCTCAACCAGAGCCGTAATATCCGATACAAATGCGATAAAAAAGATTTTTTTATGAGATGTTGATAGAAAAAGAAATAAATAAATTGAATCACATTGAATCAATATATACCTATGTATACATTGAGTTTTGAATATAAGAATATTAAACAGTAACCACCAGCAACACTAGAATCGTAGTAGCAGTAAACAAACAGTGCTATCTCACACAGTGTAGCTGACTTATTTTATGTATCTACTATGAAAGCAATGTCGGTAATATAGGAGATTCAAACATATATATATATCACCTGATATCGTGCAAAGAATAACTAGACAGGCACAATTTCATGTAGGTAAAGAAATCACATCAATATGTACCAAATTCTGGAGTCCCCAAGATTGTAGCTTGATGTAAAATAATGGAAGGCTAGAATTGGTAGGTAGCCAGCATTATCCAGACACCATCAATGAGATGAAATGAGAGACTGTGTACTACCAGGGAAGTATTTACCTATAATACATAATGATTTATTGTGTTAAGAGGTGAATATACATAAGACATTCATAAAATATACAAATTGAGTCGACCTTATTGCTTCTAGATTCTTTTTTCGATCATCATCCATCTGGTGCATTATTTCTGAACGTTACTCACATAATATTTCGTAATGTGATTCCTCTACAGTATACAGCAATTTGTTTGTATCACTCGTAGTTTTTCGTTTTCCAATTGAAAAACTCCATGTAGGTACATAAAATTATGAAGTAGTAATGTTTACATCTCTAAAAACATGTTTTTACTGCAAATAACGAAATTTCATTAATTATATAGTAATTAATCAGAAATATAATAGGATATAAGCAGCCCATTTTTTTCATTACAGCACCGATGAGTTTCCGATGTAACCGCAGTTCCTACTCAAATTAGTCAAATTTAAATATAGCATCATAAATCAAGCTGCGAAAACAACTTCCTGCTTTTCATTCAAGAATTGGTAGATGATTTTCATACTTGTAACTTTCGTGATAATGTTTTATCCTCGGGTTTCAACATGACAGATTTTTATTTACAAACTTGACAGAACATGAAACATTTTTTGGTTAGGAATAAGAAATGAATAACTCAGTTCACCTAGTTCCCGTAGGCGGTGATCAAGGGAGCTGACACCGTCCATGTGCGACAAGATCTCTGAAGACGAGTGTACACCGAATGGCCATCGACCTGGAAATAATCTCAATTTGTAGATATTCTTTGAATAAAACCACATCTTCATGAGTCTTAACTTCATAAAAATGGAAATAATCTGTTTCCAATATCTATAGATAGTAAAAAGTCAGCGTCACATTAAAATTTATTTTGTCTATGAAAATTTATTGTTCAACGATTGTAGTAATCACATCTAAATGTTGAGGTTCTCGTATAAATTCAGTCTTGAAAGGCACATACGTCTTCGTACGTACATTCATGCTCTGTACAGATCATTCATGCTGCTCTGATAAAGATGAAAACGACATAATGAAATATAAAGGGAAGAGTACCTAGGAGATAATGTGGCATATTTGGACATGATTTCTCGAGGAAAGTATATCCACCACATTTCTTAACACTTCCTGTTGCTGAAATTGTGAACCTACCTAGTGAGTAATCTTCAATGGATGCATCATATGATTCAATTATTAATCACTTTCCAATAGTCCTCGATACATCAGAATAATCCATATCATTATTTCACAAAGCTCAAAAACGAATGGACCACACCGATTCACTGTCCAAAACAAGAAACCACTCACAATCCTCCATTGTTGTTTATGTCTCGCAGCGTCCTCATCGGTAGCTGAAATCGCTAATAGATAACCGGTTCAGTTTACAAGTAATGTGTAGATAATAGTATATTATGTAACAAGTGTTATAAACGTCCTTTTGGTAAGTAACGAGTATTTTAAGCACAAGCGAAGCAGAGTGGAGGGAGTTTTTAATAAACGAGTGTCTAGAAGAGTTTATAAACGCGTTACATACTCTACTTTTTTCAAGAACTTATTATTTCTAAGTTCATAATTCTGAAAATTAGATTAACCTACCTGCGAACCTACAAAATAATTCGAAGATTGGAACTGAGAACATAATACATAATACTATGCAACTGGATGCAACCAACGGGACACGTATACGTGATATTGCTTATAGATGTGCAGTCCAAAGGATGCATCATGTAATGGCTTGCTTACTAACCTTTGTGAATAGAAAGTTTTTATCTGACGTAGAAGATAAGAACTCTTCGATTCACTGTAATCCGTGATTAATCGATCATTTAGCGTGGTACATATCCGTACGCTAAATGCCATTTTAGTTATGTGAGTAGAAAATTCGTGTTGTATCATTATCGACACAGTGAACTGTAATTCGAAATAGAGAAGTGTCTAATTGAATTACCTCAGATAGTAGATGGCGCTGTTCTCATTAGGTTCCTTTCCGACCATGAAGTCCGCAAAACACACAACCTAGTTTAATAATTTTTGTTTCAGCTTGATCCCCCAACATCATACGTCGATACGACTGGTGCACAACAAATGACTCAATCAATACCTTCTTCGACGATATCAGACGGAAGCTGTATTGGAAACATCGAGATGGCATCGGATGCTGGCTATTACAGCACATCACCACAGCAACAACTGGCCTTTCCTTCTACGTCCCCAGGACTTCACACCACCCCTAATACTCCCACTAGTTTGCCTGAAATAATACTCACAGGTAACGCTCATATAGGTTCATTTGTTCTTTCAGCAAACCTTGGTGATCCATAACTGATATTGGATAAAATTTAGTATTCGCGATAGATAATAACACATCACCCCACCTGACGGCAACAACTTGTACAATTCTGAGCAGTTTCTTTCGATGGATGTGACCAATAAGCACAAACAGAAAACAAATGTGAACCAATGAAAACAAAGTAAACAGACCGCTTTGACAGCTTTGCTAATACTCTGATAGGTGGGGTACCGAGGGGTTAACCAATGAATTTAAGGTATTCAAACAATTCGAAAAGCCATATGCTGTTCAAAATTGCATGTCTCGAAACATTCTGTATGGATCTTGATGAATCCGAAACCATTTCGAGAATTCACATCAGGCTTCATGTTTTTGCAGTCAGAAAAAAAAAATTTAAATTATCCTACTAACGGGGCGACCTCAAACTTTTCTAAAATTATCACACTTTCAGATATCATCCTGTAGGTCATGATTCCAGAAAGGTGGAGAAACCTAAGAAAATTATGTTATACTCATTCGACTGAGCAATCCGAATCCCAAAAAAAATCAAAAATTGGTTGATCCCATCCAAAGTTATCACAGTTCGAAAACAAACAAAATATTCGCTTGTCTCACTTCAAATGTGGGGCAGTTTAGTTCGCTCTTCCAGTTAGTTAGTTCTTTTCGTTGGCCGATCGCCGCGCAGACACGCAAGTGTTTGAAAATTAGGGAAATAGGGAAGGTATGGAAATAAAACATCGCTCAAATATTGATTGATGGCTAACTTGTATGCTGATGTACCTAACAGTTTGGTTTCTCGAGAGTTAAATATGTTTGGAACTAGAATACGAATATAGCAAATTGAAAACAGAAGATAAAAAATATTTGCACCTCCATAATCAGTAATCACACCGTACAGCACTTTGAGCAGTCTGCACTCTGCCTGTTGTTTAGTTGGTTTCCTGATCGCGGAACGGGAACGACTTTACTACGAACGAGAACACAGAAATCTCAAGTGGACGGAAACGAGACGATTCTGGAAAATTGCATTCGTATAATTTTAAATTTGAACTAATTCTTAGACATTTGGCAACTGGGTAAATCGTAATACATACAATGGGCTTATATCACAAAAAAAATTTATTTCATAATTCGATAGAACTCACCCAAACTAGCTCACCACCGCAAACCGTTTCTTGCTGTGGACTCCCTACGTTTTATAAAAAATTATTGAAATCCCCGATTCTTCGGACCTCTGAAAACGAGGCGATGATGTAACGTCAAAACCCTAATACTGAAACAAGACTATTCCAGACAGAGATGAATGATACATGATTTCTGACAGAGTGAATTAGCGCGAGATTACAGTTGAAAGAATTAATATATCAGTTGCCTCAGTCTCCGTCGGGCGTTTGGTATTTTCTTTTAACTTTGGTGAGATGAGGTTTCTACGTCATAAGAGGGTCCGTTTTCAGAAGGTACTATTATTTATGTCCAAAAATAAAACATTCCAGTTAATTTTTCGATCGAATTATGTCGTCAATTATTATTTATGTATAAAAGGATCATTATAAACATGGTTTGAGTTAAAAGTTCTACTAAGGTGTACACGCCCATTCTCTGAGGTACATTTTTCTGAATGTTTTATTACTTGGAGATATTTATTTGTTTCATCATATAACATATGGCAATTGATGAGTTGAATCTTTAATTACATTTTCATTCCCTTAAGTGATATTCCGAAGTTTTTACATTGAAGTGACGATAATAATTGAAAACTCCACACTATGATATAGCGCGGTTAGCAGGGTACAGTGGGCAATTGCAATCAGCATCCGGCTTACTTTTAGGACTTGAGTTCGGTCTTCGCTCTGAGTTCTCAATGGACTTTCAGCTTGAACACCAGGACTCTGAAGTCTTGATTGGAAATCTCTTTTTCCAATTTTCATTACAAAGGTTGTTACTCTTTGGCCTGGAATGTAATCCATTTCTTCCCATTTTATTTTCCAAAATTTTCAGACATTCAATTTGCTCACCTCGTCAATTCTTTCTCACGCTTTGTGGTCACTATGTCACTTGTCTACTTCATACTCATGTTAACTCAGTCATTGACATTGACACTCAGTCTCTGTCAACAATATTATCATGGTTAAATATGTCACATATTCGTCAGACTAATAAAGGTTAAGGTCCCTCGTGCGCTTCCAGGACCTGAACTAAACAATTTTAAAATGTATTTTGGAGAATTTTACAATAACCCATTAGGGAACTTTTTTGTTAAATGTATGTCTGTTCCTAATTCCGTTTGTACCATAATGATGTCATCGATCACTAATTTTTGGACCTTTTTGTAAATACTTGACGAGTAAGTAATCTACATTTTTGGATTTGTTTTTGAAATTTTCATAAATATTACTTACTTGCAGGTATAGCACTGATGATGGCTTTTTAGCCGAAAGCGCTTTGCGATTTTATAATAAATTTTATACTAAATACAAAATCTCTTCTATTGATCAGTTACGTGCATGCAGCTAGTACAGATGTTCACACTAGCCAAATAGCCAGTCTTGATGTACTTCACGGAAACCACTATCGTAAAGATTCTATTATGAACTCACTATTATTTAATTATTTACTTCTTAGACTGAAAGCTATTGATTTCCGTTTTCTCGTTGAAAGACTTTTCAGGTGATGACGCTTTGCGGCAAGATAGCTTTTCACGACAGTTCGTGTCCGATTACTTTTCTGAGGAAGCTCTCAAAGAGGGATTAGGAGGACCTCTGGATTTCGAAGAGATCCAAATACTGGATAGTCCATCTATTGGTATATCAGAGAATGTGGAAAATAACTTTAGATTAGACCATCGTTCATAATAATGGTAACTATTTCGCACAAGTTAAGTTTGAATTCGATTTCAAACATCACCTTTCTTTGCAGGACTCACTGCCGATTTTGCGATAAAATATTTGTGCGAAGATATGTTGACCCGTCTCAAATGTTTCTGAACAATTTCTGGTATCTAAACTAAATTAATATGTGTGATAGATATAGTAACAGTGTGGCCAACCAAATATGTACGAGATAATGAGATAAGTCATTGCTTTCGCATACTATGTCTCCTATATAAGTGTATTTCTTCTTAGAAGTTCTTTCAAACACAACATTGAATGTTGAAAATTTATTTAAAAAAATTCATTATTTTCATAATTAATATTGGGTGATGAAGTTTGCATTAGCAGTGGCCTAGAAGTGCTCGAGGACAACAATTATTATATCAAAGACTGATAAACAGTCTCTAAATGACTGTTATAATTTAATAACGAATTTTTAGAAAACCATAAGTTTAACTTAACCAAGGAAGAATTGATAGCTTGTTTCAAGTGTGATCATTTGGACAACTTAAATCAATAACATATTTCTAAATGTCGGTTTCTTAGAGATACTTTTTATAATGCTGGGCGCTTTAATTTTAAGATCTATTTGTATATAATACGTTTGTGAACTTTTTCATCTTCTCATGAAGGCAAAGTAGGTGTAAGCAACAGTTTTTTTTATATGATCAATTGAGGAATATTTCTGTATAAAATAATTCTCATTGTGAATCTCCTGTTACATTTTCAAGTAAAGACAATTTATGATGAACCAACCTAGATAGATATAATATACATCTTTTGAGGTTTGGAAAATATTGATTCATGATTCATGGAGTGTAACTTTGCTGAACATAATAAATTACTTGAAACTGTTTTATGGGTAGTTGCAAGTATCATGGAACACTAGAATCGTCATGGACAATAGATAATGACAACATAATTTGAAGGATGAGATAGTGCAAATGACAAAGTCTCAAATTTTATGAGTTTCATAATTATTCTTTTGGGAAAGCGAAAGTTATGCGATCTTGATTATTAGAAATGTTAATATTATTTTGATCCGGATTTATTTGAAATTTGATTCTATTATTTTTATAATAATGTCTCATAGCTTAAAGCACAACTTGAATCAAACTAGGACTGTGGGGTATATACGCACAAAGATAAGTATAGGGGTTAAATGTAAGATGTTTTCTATTGTCTGGATGATGTATAGGGAAGATATCAATAGGTAAAAGTTTGGTTCATAGAAATTTAGATGATACATAAAAACTTCTTCATAACCATTAGGGAACAAATAGTCGTTCCATCATACAGTTGGTAAAATAATTTTATTCTTGAAGGTGTTTTTCAAAATACCTATCTGCAGACTTCTGCAATTTCTCCCAGTATCTCAAAATATGCACGACATAATATCTTGGTGTATAGAGTCCAAAGAATTTTTCATATTAGTAGATAGTTCAACAAAATCAGTAAGTTCGACAAGATTTTTGGTTCAAATTAACTATCGTTTATGTGGTATACATGATCTTCACTACGAATTGTTTCATTACTTGGATTCCAAGGGTTAGTAATGTTAGTATAAGTTAATTCTGTTTCTCAAGTTACAGAAATAATCATGAAATGTTAATGAATCATTTTTTATTAATGGTAGGTTTGATACTGCTTCCGCGTAGCGACACTAGTATTGTTGGAGGTTATCTGTCAGCTGCGTGACATGGTATCCATGAAAATGATATGAATAAGAATTTAGTTTTCGATTCACCTGTATTCTATGATTATTCCAAACGTTCTCGAGTGAAGCAGATGCACAATACAACGTTGAGTCATCTCGATAACGATTATTAATTCAAATACTGTCTGTAGGTTAATCGAGGAGGTGGTACATTCATTATTCCAGATTTTTTGGGATTTTCTCTCCTCGTTTCTATAAAATGAAAATATGAATATTATTTCAATATACGTGTAGTAAGGACAAATCAGATGATTTGCCCCAAAATGTCACTGCGTTTAAAGAATTTTCCTATCAGAGAGCCTAAAAGAAAAATTCACTAGCTTGTCAGTGACAATTTGTATTGAAACATTTTTGGAGAAGAGAAATAAAGGTATATAGAAAAAATATCAAATTTTCACTTATCTTTGGACGTTTCGGGGCCGATTCTGCTCCCGTTTTCAACATGAAGAGATTTTTTCAATTGCGAAGTCGTATTATATGTCTTGAAGCTTTTCAGTTTTCAATGAAAACTTTCAATGAAAACTGGAAAGCTTCAAGACATATAATACGACTTCGCAATTGAAAAAATCTCTTTATGTTGAAAACGGGAGCAGAATCGGCCCCGAAACGTCCAAAGATAAGTGAAAATTTGATATTTTTTCTATATACCTTTATTTCTCTTCTCCACAAATTTTTCAATACAAATTGTCACTGACAAGCTAGTGAATTTTTCTTTTAGGCTCTCTGATAGGAAAATTCTTTAAACGCAGTGACATTTTGGGGCAAATCATCTGATTTGTCCTTACTACACGTATATTGAAATAATATTCATATTTTCATTTTATAGAAACGAGGAGAGAAAATCCCAAAAAATCTGGAATAATGAATTATTAATTCAGTTTCGTAAACATATTCCGTTTCTGTGAATAAACGAAGATGACCTCCAACCTCACCAGTGCCATCTATTTCAGGTTTTCCAGATTACCTGCCATTATCAATGCATATATAATGCCTCATAGATTAACATATTCCAACTCAGCATTACCAAATTTCGTACCTCTATAAAATATTTCAATGAAAATTCGTTATAAATAAAAATACTAGCATTAACATATTCGGAATTCTCACACATTCGTCAGGTTCAAAATAATTGATTAGCTGAACATTCTCCCTTTCACCAATCGGCGCTACTGAAGCTTGAAGCTTTCTCAATGTCATAATCTTCTCTAGAATGTCTTGGAGAACTGGCTTTTAATGATTTTCAAACAGTGAGGACACACTTGCTACCTCTTGAAACATCTGAAAAAACTATAATAGATAAAAATGCTTTCTATAAGAGATAATTTGAGTTTTTCTGTACCCCTTCATGAACGAGTGAAAAAAAATTATTCACGGAAACCCAAATGTAAGTGGGTCACTGGTGGTACACTAATTTGTTATATTATTTTGTTTGATTAAATAAAAAACAATACTTGCCATTCATCGATAACTGACAACATTTATGCCTATGTTCATGCAAATATCCTAAAATAAAGAATGAATTCAAGATTTTCAACTAGTTAATCTTTAGTGTCATCAACATCCATTCAAATCATTGATTCATTTGCAAAATGTCTCCTCATTTCTTGAAAATAATTCAACTTGACCATCATTTTGGAATTTTGGCAATCAGTTACAACACATAGATATTGTACATGAACAAATAATAATTATTTTATAATTCCAAAAACATTTTTCCTGGTATACTTATTCAATATTCAAAACTGACGTTTTATATTCAGAAGTTATGAGACGTGAGGAATACTTCTTTCGTTTCATTTGGACTCTCATCACAAGATAGGATATCTTCTTCTCTGTTAATGTAAAAGTTCCACTACAACTTTTCCATTGAGAGAAAGAAATCGAGCCTCTTTATGTCCCCTCAACTTCTTTATTTTAAGAGTTTTTTTATTTGTTCATTCGTACACCACTTTTTCAGCAAACGGCCTCAGCTTAAGGAACTCTATAGGCCGGCCGGTAATGAAAGATTTTGTGCAACGTTCTTTTTTTCAATATATGCTTATAACATCAAAGTCATGATTTTTATAATTCTAAAAACATTTTTCCTGGTACGCTTATTCAATATTCAAAACTGACGTTTTATATTCAGAAATTATGACATTTCGAGAATGTCAGTGGGGACAAGTGTGTCCTCTCTATCTTTAAATATTAGAATGTAGATTATTATTTAGATAGAATTAGATTAAACGTCAAATCTTTTTATAGATAAACAAATGATGTGTAAGTATAGTACATAAATATGCATACATTGTTTTCTGTTACTTCCGGTTTGACCGGAAATTACCCATATTTTCTCAATTCAAATGGGACACCCGGCATATTTTTAGTGAGTACAATGACACCCAATTTCCCTCTTTTTTACATTTAACCTGAAATTTACATTGTTCAATTTTCAATCTAGAGTGCCATAAATGAGTTGAAATAGTTACATTTGAATCATGTTGCCTAGGAAAAATAGTTTCATTGAAGTTATACATTCGGTTTGTTTCACAGGTTTATTGAAAATTTATATTATCGTAATTATGATTTTAACTGAATTATTTCAAATGGAACGAGGGTGACTCATTACCATATCTGAAAAGGGTATTTTGTGACGAACAAGTTGATACCACATAATCAGTATTTCGAATCAATATCCAGTATCATATTCACTAGTATAAGATTCTAAATGGAGGCATCATAGATAGACACAATTTCAACAATCAAACACATTTTTAATCAATCAGGGCGGCTTGTACAAAGATGACCGTTTATAAAAATACAACATCGACAAGTGATTCGTTATGATGCTACGATGCTAATGACTAAACCTGCTTCAATCTTCGATCACACGATGATTACGAATACCGATGAGTCGTCGAGGCCGCTTGTGATTTCGGGGTGATTTGACCATCGTCGTTAACACTAGATTGAAAATTGATAAATGAAAATTCCAGGATGATAAATCTCAAAAAGTGGCGAATAGAATGTCATTCTACTCACAATGTTATTCTTTACCGAAATAAGTAAGAATATACTGGGTGTTCTATTTGAAATAAGAACATATGGGTCATTTCTGGTCAAACCGGAAGTGACAGGAAACAATTGAGTACGTCAAATAATTCGTATTTATGTACTATACTTACACACCGAATTTCATTTGTTTATTTATGGAAACAAAAAAGTTATAGGGGTGAGCTACTTTTGATAAACACGCGGTATAATAATATTCAACTCTTGACTATCTGCTTCAAAAAAATAGCATTCTATCGAAATATTGATTATGTTAATCAACTTATGCAGAGGTACATATCTTTGAAAATCTCGAATGAATAATTATATATTATATATAAATATAGAGGGTGAGTCATCTATTCATATAGCTATTTCCCTTAACTATATGGAAAAATATGAATCTAACGCTATCATTCCAACTTTGGTATATTAATCTATCGCTTTCAATGTCACCAATGCTGTAATCATTATAATATTGAAAACATATCCCGCAATTTTGATCTCCCTGAATAAGGAGCTACTTCATTATTAAAGGGCCAGTTTTCCAATATGTTGAGGTTATGGTTTGTTGTGATTAACTTAAATACATTTGATCATTGTTAGTTCAGGTTGATACTTACAATCTCATCAAAGTTTCTTGACTCATAATGAAACCCGCATTACACCCAACTGAAGTAATTTCAATTTGTCTAAAGTTTCACATCTATTATCTGTGATACATTCTTGATTAACCTTAGTAGAGGTGTGTAATAGTACCTACTGTTCCTCAAACCTCAATGAATAATTTGTATTTTGGTGTACTTCACACATTCATCAGGAACTGAATCAAGTATGAAAAAAAAATTCAATATTTAACACATGACTTCTTGTAAGATTGATAGCAAAGTTAGGCAATAGTCGATAATGGGATTATGCAACAAAATTGCATTTCTTTAGCAATATTTTTTGTATTAATCGTTTTCCTAAAAACGATTAAATTGATTTGTAAACAGTTGGGAGTGGTGCACCTGTAGTTGAATATTCTTCTTGTGTGATGTGTAATTATTTTTTTTTACAATTTCAGTTTTACTAGGATTGTACAATATTTCTGGTCAATGCAGTGCTTTAAACTTTGATGAGAATTAATTATTGAATGGCAAAAATCAGCTTGTACATTTCCCTTAATCACAAATCACGTACCTACTTAATTTATTCCAAAAATCTTTCAACTTGAACATGAGTAGCATAGGTAATTGCTTTATTATATAATCAATCATATTTTTTATTTGTTTGCTCAATTTGTCATTTAGGACAGGGTGTTTGCAAAATATGTACATTTACATACAGGTGATTCTTATCATCAACATGAACGATTTATATTGAGTACAATATCACCTATGTTTATTGATAATGCTTGGTTCAGTGAATTTTAATTTTATGAATTTAAATCTGAAACTCATATACAGTGTGACCCACGGGGCACCATTTCCACAAGGTTCAACCAAAATTTAGAGAAATGAGCATTATTTTTCCAGTTAGTACAAATTCTCAAAAAATGAATTGAATCTTCAGGGCATCCATGATATATCACTGATTACATTTCAGAAACTGCCGAATATCAGCATTTTTTTTTATTTTGACCCCTACTAGATTCAAATTCTCCAAATTAGGATATAGTTCCGAAAAATTGAAAACTATTCATTATCAATAAGATTATAACTAAATACATTAATTTTAGAAATTCACCATTTCATGAATATTTCCGACAAGATCTGAGAATCTGCAACATTGATAACAAATAGTAAGGATCTCTGCTCATAGATTGAAGTCTAAAACCTGCTTCTGATCAAATCTATTATGAATTCGAGGATAAAATCAGATTTCAACCAGAGAACCCAACAATCTTCCACTCTTTATTGACAATATTGACATTGTTGTCGATTCTCATGTTTTGTCTGAGAATGTTTTTCAACATTTGTTGCTGTTCATTGAAATTCTGGGATTATCTCAATTGAAAATCTAGTGTATTTACAAATATAAAACAGACCCTGGAAATATAATTCTGAAAATTTGTACTTATATAGACTTTTTGTTGCTGTTTCTGCTATTTTTTCTGAATTTGTTGTTGAAAGTGGATTTCATACCTATTCTATATATTTGAAAAATAATTATGCGTATACCAAAGTAAATAATGTATTGCTACATATTCATAAACTGTGAAAACGGGTCACATCCTAGCGATGATGTTCATAAATCATCATCAGGATATTGATATCAATACACACAATTATTCTTCACAGTGCATATCATTTTGATAATGATCAATCTTCATTTGGCCTATATTCATTATAATCATTATCGAAATAATATCCCATACAAGCGTTGATTTGAATTTCAATTTGTTATTCGCCAGATGAAAAAGGCCAACTGAGGAATTTTGTTAATGGGTCAGAAACACCTTGTAGTTTGTGAATTTTCTAATCTAATTATTATATGAACATGTGTGCTGAAAAAAAATAATTTTATATTTATTTCATTAGTACAGTCATGTACAGATAAACGAAATCGAATTTTACTGATTAAAGTGTTATTCAAAGTTATATAGATATATTCATCAAATGTAGAAGGTTTTTGTTATGTAATATTTGTTCACTGTTGATTGTTCTATTGTAACGAGGTATAATAGTTATGCATGTGGGATGTCCTTTTCATCAACATTTTGTATATATGCCATTTATATTCATCACGTTTATATACTTGAATGTTCTATACAAACCTATCATAGTTAGGTTAAGTTTTTTATTATTCAGACACAAATGTCAATTGTTGCATGCTTCATTGTTATTTTTTTAAATTTTAAAACAATTATTATACGTATGATTTTTTAAAAATACATGTATTTGAATATAAGTGCTTTTTTATTGATAAAAATCTACCAAATATATCCCAACAAACATTCATATATTGTGATAAAATGAAGGCCCAATACATTGTTCCCATAACTAGATGTTGTGGCAAAATCACTAGCGTTGGTACGGGCCATCAAGAACAGAACACTCCGGGCGACGGTTTTCTGACGGTCAATCAGCCGACATTCATTCCATTGATGGTTTTTTAAATCCCCATACTGGCATAGGAACGATCAAAATATAAAAATAATAGGTTATAATGGATGATGAGATTGTCGTGGCGCTGATGGTCCATTCTCCGGGTGTCCTATCCATTCATTTAAACTTATGAAGTTACTATCGGCGTTGATTGATATATTACGCTTACGCTAGCGTAATATATCAATCAACGCTATCGGTGAGATTTAAACGGATCGAAGCAGATAAGAGAATATTTCAAACTAATATATTTTGATAATAAAATATTTCCACAAATACTTTGATATTCAGAGATAAATAATTCATTACCTATATAATTCTATTCTGATAATCTTGGATCATTCTAGGAAAGTTGGTAACCAATGGAAAACTTTTTTATTATGAGTTTTATGAAAAAAAGTTGTGTCTCACTTCTATTGGAATCACCCCTGTTTCGTACGTAATCCTTGGGTAAGGAACCTGAAATTTGCTGGAGCGAGAGATATACCAAAAATGCACTCTATAACTAAGTGGGGTCATCTTCAGTGATTCACACTACTCGTCAACGGCCATGGAACCACCCCAATTTCCGGAAAATGATATATTTTTCCTGAACATTTTTCAGTTCTGAAAATTTCATTTTTGTCTCACTTTTCATGAAAACACCCCCGTATAATACGTAATTGTTGGGTTAGGATCCTGATATTTGCTGGAGCGAAAGATTCACCAAGAATGTACTCTATGACCAAGTGGAGTCATCTTCAGTGATATACACTGCTCACCAACAGCCGTGGAACTACACACATCACTTTGAATTCGAACACAGGACGTCCAATTCACTAACTTCCTTATCGGTAACGATTTTCTTCATACTATTAACGAATTCATTCATTCATAATTCATTTCTGATGATCTATTCGATTGTACTAGTATTGAGTGAATTTTCCGATTTAATAAATTTTTCCTCCTCCTGGAATGTCGGTGGTTCTGTGACTGCTGGCGAGCAGCGTATCATTGAAGATGATCCTATATACTTGGTCATTGGTCTCTTTCTTATTCCTAAAAATTAGAGACTCCTAAATCAATAATTACGTATGATACTGAGATCCTTCCGTGAAAAGTGAGACATAATTTATTATTTCAGAACTGAAAATTTGTCAGAAAGAATATGAGTAGTTAGTGAATTTAGATGTTCTACATTTTCTGTTTCCGAATCCGAAGTGATTATTCCAACCTATCTTGTCTGCTAATATGATTTTCTGGAAATGTATAGGAGGTTCAATGGCAGCTAGCGAGCAGTGTATATCACTGATGGTGATTTCAATTGGCCATTGACAGTATCTTTGAAATATTTCTTGCTCCTGGAAATTTAACAATTCTAACTCGACAATAACGTAAAATACTGGGTTATTTCCATGAAAAGTGAGACAAAAGGGGAACTTTCAGAATTGAAATTTTCCTCAGGAAAAATATATGGATAGTTAGTGAGTTTGGGATGTGTTGGGCGTCCCAATATCATTTTCTGGAAATCGGGTTGGTTCCATGGCTGCTGACAAGCAGTGTATATCACCAAAGATGGCCCCAGTCGGTCATAGAGTAGATTTTTGGTATATCTTTCGCTCCAGAAAATTTCAGGATCCTAACCCAACGATTATATAAGATACTAATCCGAAGTGATTTTGAACCTATTTCGACTCCTTATCACAGTAGGAAATTGGGGTCATCATCAGGTTGGTCATAGAGTAAGTACATTTTTGGTATATCTCCCGCTCCAGCAAATTTCAGGATCCTTACCCAACGAATACGTAAGATAAAAGATACAGGGGTGTTTCAATTAGAAGTGAGACATACTGTATATGTCCGAAACATATTTATGTTCCTGATATGATGTTTTCGAATTAAAAAGTCGTGGAGATGACTTTTGGTGCTTTCTTCATTGAATATGCAACTTAGAGGACTATAGAAGGTCGACATCCTCGCCTACGACATCAGTTACCCCTCTCTTTCCCTCCTGCCAATGAAATGGCTGTTGTAACTATGAGTCATGATTGATTCATTATACGGCGTTAATTCCATATAGGCTATGTGCGTGGTAACCATTTCACTAGCAAAATGCCGCGATATCACTGCTCAACATTGAACAATGTTGCCAATAATTTCTTTTTGCATTGTCAGAGTTCGAAAAATTCGCTGGAAACTTGGAACAGGCGCGAATGATTGTATGTATGTACAGGGTGCGCCTCTTAAAATGGAACCCCCCCTTATAACTTCCGTTTTCAGAGATGTGAAAAAATGTTGAACCAAAAAGTTGTTTGAAACGACTCAAACTTTTATTTCGTGAAGTTGCTTCATATACAGGGTCATTTTTTCAATAGAACATCCTATATGTTTTCTGACATGTCGATAGAGCCTTTTTTTCTGATTTCAAAAATATATATGAGTTGCATATTTGGATAAAAAATGATTGAGTTATTGATTATCAAAGTTTACCAAAATAACGAATCTTTCATTGAAACTGTCTATTCATATTTTTTTGTATTGAGATTGCATGATTTCAATTTCAGAATAAACAATACTATGGCATTTCCATGGAGCTTGAACAATATATAAACGTTATTTCAAAGCCCACTATATATTCAACTTACATTAGATGATATGAAATGAAGGTTATTCATAATGCGGTATTATGGTAAATTTTGATCATCAATAACTCAACTATTTTTCATCCAAATATGCAACTCATATATATTTTTGAAATCAGAAAAAAAGGCTCTATCGACATGTCGTGAATTATATAGGGTGTTCAATTAAAAAAATCAAAGTTATTGATGCCCTTTCTGGAAAAACGAATGACCCTGTACCCGTTAACACAACTTTTTCATATTCACATTTTTTCATATCTCAGAAAACGAAAGAGTTTAGGGGGATTCCATTTCAAGAGGCAAACCCTGTAAAATCCCCACCACCACCACCGTCACTACCAAAGAGTTCATTTCAGAGTTTTTGGCTTCATGAAATTTCAATAGTCTTATTTTCTATCAGGAATTATATTCAAGAGATGATTTAATTTTTTTATGAGAAGCATTCATAACAAGCTAGGTAATATAATATGTATGTGTATTCTCTTTGTAATATTTTATGTATTGGAATTACTTCATCACAAACTGATCCTGGATATATTTAGAAATCCCTGAAGCAAATATACCCATTATCCAAGTATGCCCACGAGTTGATAAACGGGACTTTCATAGATATTACTGTTCCGAGTTTTCGAATCTGCAGGTATCTTGGAACAGCTATATATTTTTTAGATATCATCCTTACAACTGAACAGCCGAAGATGCATATTTGATATTTGTATAATTATAGTATATCCACTCATACATATATTTTATGACAGGGAAAGATTCCCTACCACTATCAATAACTTTATCACGTATGTTCTGAAAAGTGTTCCAAGTATCCCCATATTGTACGGTACATATTATATAAAACTGTATACCCAACCACCATCAAGCAATAGCAATCCGATAACAGTCATTTGAGTCAATTTTTTCATCTAGGTACGTTTGATTCTCTTCCACCCTCATCTGACATGTCGATCAGCTGTTTAGCTTCGCTGTTGTTGCCCTCCTTCCGAAATGCCAACAAAGGTGAAGGTGGACTGGTTCTCATTAACATAACTCATTGAAATTTCATGAATCCCTTTATTTACATTATTTTCGACACATTTTAAAACTTACTACGTGTTAAATCTGTATAACCAACCACCAATCAATAAGCCATAGCAATCCGAGAACAGTATCATCATCAAGTCAAAATTTTAACATTTTCATGTACGTTTGACACTCTTGTACCTCTGCAACCCGGACCTAGTTCATTCCAAAACATTCATTGCTTGTACAAGGAAGAAACAGGAATCTGACAAACTACTAGAACTCAGACATCTCAGAGTTATAGTATAGGTTTGCTCACTGGCCACTGCAAACTCAAACACCACTTGCACGGTAGGAGATACGAAGTCGCTTAAATGGGGAAAAAGTTGCGCATTCATATCAAGAGCCTTCGAAAATTTTGAAAATTATTTTTAGTTTTTGAGTTATATCGAAAAAAGTGAATTTTTGGAATTTCTATTTCATTTTTTTTCTCCGTTATTATCAGAGATACAGAAAAACTGAAAATACTTTTTCATTGCAACTTTTGATGAGGTTTAACGTGGTGATACCGATTTTTTTATGCGACGTTTCGTATTCGTGGAACCATCATCAACTTTTGTTTTTTAAATACGGTCCTGATAATTTTTTCACAGATTCTGAAAGGTTTTTTTATTCTGAATTCAACAATGTACTATACAAGGTGATTCGAATGTGTTTCGACCTATTTCTATCCATCATCAATGTTTTTTCGAACTTCCAAAAGAAAAAAAGCCATCAGTTCCACTTATTTCTTATCATTTAGTGTCAAACTTGATGGATTAGTTATTCAATACTGAAAAGTGAATAAAAAATATTTCACTTCATCATTCGATCAATGCAGCGTTTAAAATTGTTGATGAATTCTTACACGAATTACTTTAACAACTTAACTTTGACAATACCTACAGAAACATTCATAACAAATGTTCAAAATGATATAACCATTATTTTCTGAACAAAGATATCCTCTTCTCACAGTTGTTTCTAAGACATTGCTAAGCATTTCTGGGGTTATTCTATTGAATGCTTCGAAGACACTGTCCCTTAGTTCTTCTTCATCCTCAAAGTTATTTGCGTGTACAAAGTTCGATATATCCCCTAAGAAAAAATCCAGCTGTGTCAAATCAGGCGACCGCGCCGGCCAAGGGATAAAAACGCACGGACTTCTCCAATCCAACTTCCGCAATCGGTAAATCATCCAGAGCTTCCTCAAGATGATTCTCAAGCGAATTTCTATAACGTTCGGAAGTCTGTGTTTCATGGTAAATAGAAGGAACAATAATTCGTGTACCAAATATTGCAACCCACATATTAAAGCCGAAACGGTGTTGGTGTCTCGCTGTAATGTATAAATGTTCATTTTTTCGTGAACAATAATGTGTATTTTTTCTATCGAAGCTACCATGATTAGTGACCATGCTTTCATCAGTCCAGATGATTGTTCGAAAGAAATCTGCAAAATTTTAACATTTCCTGGTATACCATTCACAGAATGTCTTTCGCCTTTCGTCATCGCCTGGTTTTAGCGCTTGACATATTCTGAATTTGTATGGATGGAATTTTTGTTTCCGCAAAATGAAATGGGTTGTTGATTGAAACCAGTTGATGAGGTATTAGTGTGTTGACTAATTTTCCTTCAAAATAAGTGGAACTGATGGCATTTTTCCTTTGGAGTTTCGAAAAAACATTGATGATGGCCAAAAATAGGTCGAAACACAAATGAACCACCTTGTATAATACATGGTTAAATTCAGAATAAAAAACCTTTTAGAATCTGTGAAAAAATTATCAGGACCGTATTTAAAAAACAAAAGTTGATGATGGTTCCACGAATACGAAACGTCGCATGAAAAAATCGGTATCACCACGTTGACCGTCATCAAAAGTTGCTATGAAAAAGTATTCTCAGTTTTGCTGTATCTCTAATAATAACGGAGAAAAAAAATAAAATAGAAATTCCAAAAATTCACTTTTTTCGATATAACTCAAAAACTAAAAATAATTTTCAAAATTTTCGAAGGCTCTTGATATGAGCCTCCGAATGCGCAACTTTTTCCCCATTCAACCGATTTCGTATCTCTTACCGTTTTCGAGATCCCCATGCTGTTCAACCTTATCTTGGACAGACTGTATATAACCATAGGGTGAACCACAATAGGCCATACAGGCCACAGTGGAGGGCCTGACATGGGCCCACTCACGTTTAACCTAACCTAACCTAACCTCTGCAACCCTTTCTCGAACCCCTGCGGCAGCGACCTGAAAATATTCTCGTCAGACATGTCGATCAGCTGTATATATAGCTTCGCTGTTGTTGTCCTCCCTCCGAACTCTCATGGTCGACCGTTGTCGAGGAAACGCCAAAAAAGGTTCTCATTAACATATAACTCATTGAAATTTCGTGAATCCCTTTATTTACATTATTTTCGACACATTTTAAAACTTACTACGTGTATAAATCTGTATAACCAACCACCATTCAAGCCATAGCAATCAGCCGAGAACAGTCATCTTTAAGTCAACATTTTAACATTTTCATGTACGTTTGACTCTTTTGTACCTCTGCAACCCTCCCTCGAACCCCTGCGGCAGCGCCCCGAAAATATCCTCGTCAGACATGTCGATCAGCTGTCTAGCTTCGCTGTTGTTGTCCTCCTTCCGAACTCTCCTCATCGACCGTTGTCGAGGAAACGGCAACATGCTTCGCTCCCTCACAGCCGCTAGATGAGCTCTGACAGCTCCTCCTCCATGGATTGCCACCATATCCTCGAAATTATCCCGTTTCCTCCGGAAGGTCTCTCCCATTGGGAATTTGTAACGACTCGGATGGAAGTCGACGAAGTATTCACCGTTCTGGAAGTTCTTCATCGCTTCCTTTCGCGGTTTGATGGCTCGCCTCGAGAATTTGCTGGCCACCGGCTCTTCATCGTCGTTTGTTTCGATTGCAATGCCGTCTTTGTTGAACTCGCTGAGATCTTCATTGGCATTTTTGGGCAGGGCGTCATCTGCTGCTTCATAATCTTGGTCGAGCAGTGGCTCCGGTTCATCCACTGGACTCCCACATTTGCAATTGCCGTTCTTATTGCAACTACAATGTTGTTTTGTATCGGAGGACATTTGTCGAATATCTCTTTTATTCATTCCGGATTTTGAAGTGTCTTCGTCATCTTCTGCTGAGTAATCTTCATCAACCGCTGATTCGGGTTTGCCTAGAAGTGAACTGAGGCATTTGCAATTTCCAGTTTTATCACATGAACAATGTTCTCTGCTTGATTCTGCTGCTTCTACTGCGGAATTTATGTCCGATTTTTCTTGGCTGTCTGATGGTTGTCGATTATTCAGAGATGGAATGCTGCATTTGCAATCGTTGCTGTTTTTCTCGCAGTTGCAGGTGTCTTTCTCGTAGGTGTCGCCTGTTTTCGTATCATCTACAACATAACTTCGTTATCAGTTATTGGGTGCTCGTTCGAAAACTTTCCTAGATACAGGCCGAATTAAACAAAAAAACGCCCCAAGTCATACCGCCGCTACTATAATTATCCGATTTTGAAGAACAAAAAAGCAAATGAAATGGCTCCTCAGTAAATGTGCGTAAGCTCTGATAATTTTTTTTCAAATTTCAACTATTACGTCAGCGATTATCAACTTTTTTGAGTCATCTTCTTAATTATTCGGTCGCATAAATGGTCAACGTTTTTATTCAGACATGTCTCATGTATACGGGGTGAATCTGTTTGGTTAAAAAATCTTTTTTCACAAAGAATTTAGAGATAACGAAGGTATAGGGGTATTTCAAGGATTGAAGAAGATTCCTACTATAAAACGTATTTTGTTCATATTTTATGAAACAAAAAGCAGCGAAAAAGCCGTTATTAGTTCAGCATAATGAACTAGTCTTATTCCTTTAGGCACTTGACAGTTACAGTTACAGCATTATTTCATCATTTCATTCAAAAACCCTTTTTTTATTTTCAACCTATTAGTTTTCGTTTTGAGTGAACCGAAAAACTTCCGTTATCTAATTTTTTTATGTAAACAATTGATATACATTGATGACAAAAGCTGGTTGTTGAACTCGTGCCGGTTATTAGAGAAAATGTCACCCTGTATATGTATTGGTAGTACCAGCGGTATTGCAATAGGTTATAGACCGTACCGACATGGTATAGGACATCGATATAGGCGTAGTGGCGCATATTCATCGAAATGTAGTATTAAAATCAAACTATACTTGGTTTCAATAACTTTATTTTAGCTGTAGGTAGAGTTCCTAAATGTACTTATTGACACTGCTGTTTTCACGTTTTTTGTATAATCAGAGTACGAACACTATGACAAGCACTGACAATCAGACATAACCACAAATAAATTAATGGAAAAAACGGGAACTGACAGTACACGGACGTAAATGACATACATTTCAAAGGAATGACAAATCGAGAAAATTCGGAGAAAGATGCAAGTTTGTACAGTTTTCAACTGTGAGAACACGGGAAATCAATTCACTCTATTCGAATTTCCATCGGATAACGTAATTCTACAAAAATGGAAACAGAATATGATGCGGCCGGCATGGAATATATGTTTAGGACACAAAATTTGCGAGGTATTCAAATTTCTTGGTAGGATATAGAATATTTTTCAGCGCATTTTTATCAGGTACACTTTAGAACGGAAGATTTGATGTTGAAAAATATGATAGTATTGAGAGAAAGAACCGAACCCACAATTTATAAACTGAGCGAGTATCTAAAAGAACTTTATTCCAGTGTAGAACCAAGAAGAAACGAAAAACTTGCAGGTAATCAAATTCATTTCTCAGGTTATTGCCTGTGATGAAATGATGGAGCAGAGATCACAATAGCCACCATGGAGATCATGGTCGATCATCTGATGATGAAATAGCAGCAACTTCCTAAATTGACTGACTCAAACAGATTCCACATCCCTGTTCAACCAAGAATTCTTTAGATCATCTTCGTATACGAACTCTTATAATTTTGTGAAAACATATAGTCACTTTATGGAACTCTGATGTACCAGATGTAAGATGCCTAAAAACATCTCAACCAGATGTATCTATATCAAAGAGTTGAATATATTGTTCATGTATCGCTTCTTCAAAGTTGAAATCCCAAGTCTGAATGTGCATGTTCATTGTTCATGCGTAGTTGAGAAGTGCTAGATGACTACATAGCTCCTAGTGGATTTTGAACCACTCCTTGAGTACCAAGATAGGAGCAAGATATTATCAGAGGACAAAACAAGATAGCTTATTGAGTGCACCATTTATGTTAGGTATTGAAAATGATCTTCCGATGGCCGGGTTGAAACCAACAATCCCCTAGCAATGTGAACGGCGATCTATATAGTGAGTCGAGCGCTGAAGAACCTACTTCCGTATATCTTGGAGAACCTTTATTATTTACTGTAACTGAAATCAGCTGTTATTGTTGTCATATCATTTGTTCATTTATTAATTACTTATTACCTACCACTCTTGTACAAGTGAAATTGTTCTATACGAAATAAAAGTATGTTGTTGGTTGAAATTTATCAGTTTTTAGTTAGTATATAAGTACAAACCAACTTGATATCGAACTCCATTGAGGTCCTTCAGCCTCATCATTCAATATTTCGAGAAGAAATAATTTCCTAATCAATTTATCGTACCGTTTTACCCACTCGAGGAGACGCAATGCACTCTCGTACTCTTCCCAGGACTTGTGAAGGATGGAAGATGCGAGGATCCCTTATCCAAGCAAAAAACATATTCTTGTCCTTGTCTTGAGGTCGCGTGCACGAAGACCGACCCTGGAGACAAAATATTGAAACACAACCTCATTCTTCTGTGAATTATTGAAACACAACCTCACTTTTTTATTTGGTTACAGAGGATTGAAATAGTTTATCACAATATTTTGGCATACGAATCGTGTTTTTTGCGTTATTCATTAATTCAAGCATGCCTTCGCATTGTGCTGTTGTACAATGCACAAAAAATGCAGCAAGAGACTAGGGAATATGATTTTTCAGATAAATAGTAATCTCACATAGTTAGCATTATGAAATGTTGTCATTCCTTATTAAAATTCCTTCTGCCTTCTGCCACTTCTGCAATACAAGCTAATGCTGCTAATAGATTGAGAATGTCTACAACACACACGATCGTCAGCATGTCAGACCAGTCCTACCGATTGATTGCATGAATCCAATCTTCTTGCATTATTCTAGAAATTTCAGGTATATTTCTATTAGCTGATCCTATTTCAGAAGGAATTCCGATGAGAAATCAGAGAAATAACCAAATTTCAAAAATGAAAACTATGTGAGTGACTATAGTAGGTACTTACTTTTGAATCATAATGTACCATCCGGATTTCTTCATCTTCCGCTGCAGTTTTTGTGCATTTTACAACAGCACAATGTGATGGCATTAGCGAATTGATGAATAGCGGAAAAATACGATTCATATGCCAAAATAATTGTGGAAAACTATTTCGATCACTTGTAAACAAATATGTTTTGCCTCCAGGGTCGGTCAACGTCAAAACAGCAGTGTCATCAAGTACATTCAGGAACTCTAGCTGTAGGTATGCTGACACGATTTTCACCATGAACTAATGATTGTAGAAATGACGAAGTTCCTCTACTGAAGTCATTCCGAAGTCGGAATGCCTTGAACTAGGAATATCCTCCACGTGCTGCCAGTTCGTTTGGAGTTAAAACGAACTGGCAGCGCGTGGCCTTTTGCTGAAGCTTCTCCAGATGAATTTGGAAATACTATACTTCTAGTTGTTTCAGTTTCATTATTGAAGGAACTACAGGACGGAGCAACTAAACAGCTCACACATATTTTTTACCAAACAATTTTATTCATTCTTGATGTAAATTTGTGTTTGCAATCTAGCTAGTTTTTTAGTTTTTTACTACATGATTATACTTCCCTATAGATTCTATCACGATTGCCTATTTTTGATTTTAGACTTCTAGATACTTCCGAATGTATAAATGAAGAAAATAATGACTAAAAATTTGGGAATATAACCCATTCAATCAATCTGTACACAGGGTATACCTACTTAATTATATGTTTGTGCTGAGAATACCGAAAATGGGTAAGGCTGCAACAAAACTTGTTTTGCCCTAATAAATTGAGTTTTATACGTCTAAGATGTCATCCAACACAATGTCCCTTTTGTGTTTCAATAAATCCTAACATGTAGTGGCCGTTGTTGAGTAGATACTTAGAAATAGATAATGCAGTGCTGAAGACGTTGAAAAACAATTATAAAAATGTTTTACCATTCTTTGCTTTGTCAGCTTCTTCATACGATTCCTCACTATCATTTTCAAATTCGGATTCGTCATATTCATGTGATGAGTCACTGTTTGCGCCGGCGTCTCCTGTTATTTCACCATTCTCATTATTCGATGAATCACTACGTTCATTGAGATCTTCTTCATCATCTTCGATAACGACATCCTTTTCAGAATTCCCTTCATCTTCTTGTTTCAAATGATCGATCCCTTCATCTAAAATATTCACATCGGATTGCTTCAATGATCTAGATTTGAATTCAAATTTTTTCAAATGTGGTTCACTAGTTTCGACATCATCAAAATCAGTATTTCTTTTTCTTCGCACATGTACTTCTTCGTATTCATCATTGAAACTCATGGGATCAATATCTTTGTTCTCTGCTTCAATCAGCGTATTGATTGTTTGTCTCTTTTTCCGTCGCGTATCGTCAGAGATTGGTTTCTTATTTTCATCTTTCTTCTCGTCAACTTTTTCTTCCTTTTTTCCTTCTTTTTTCTCTACCTCTTTTTCTTCTTTCTTCTCATCCTTCTTCTCATGCTTCTTTTCATCCTTCTTCTCATTCTTTCGTTCAGCCTCCTTCTCATCATTTTTTTCATCCTTTTGTTCTTTTTTATTCTCATCCTTCTTTCCATTCTCCTTTCCGTCTTTTTTGTCGCCTTTTTTCTCGTCATTATTTTCATTAGTTTTCTCATCTTTTTTGTCGTCTTTTTTTCCTCTTAGTTTATCGATTTCCTTCTTTACCTCTTCTTTCAGTTTATGTATCTTGTCGCGAATTGCTCTTTCTATACGGGTCTCATAAGGACTGTCACCTTCACTTTCAATTTCGTCTGATCTAATATAATCTGATGAAGATATTTCATCTTTTGCCTCGTCAATTTGTCGTTTTTCATCAACGGTGTCTTCATCATTCAGTTCGACTTCATTTCCAGTATCTTCTGAAATTTTCGAGTCATGAAACTTAGCGAACTTCACAGTTGTGTTGGATGGAGCTTCAATGAATATATCTGTAGCATTCAAATCATCTCTCTTTTCTCTACTTTCAGTGTGTTCCTCTTTGAATAAGTTGATCTTATTAGTACCGAATTCTAAATTTTCATCCTCTATGGCACGTTTGACGTCACGATTAGGATAATCATCAATCAGCCCCATATCGTCCAAAATGGTTTTCAGCTCGTCTTCAACTGCAACATCCTCCAGATTCATTTGAGGATTTGCCGGTTCAAGAGATTGTTCCTGATTGTCCTGTTCTCTTTTGAACATCGATCTCTTCATATAGTTCTCCGGGCTCCAAGATTTAGATAATCTGCTGTCGATTCTGAATTTGGCGAATACTGATGGAAACTTTTCGTCTGAAAATCCGACTGTGTCACTCACTTTGCGACTATCGTCGTCATCTGCTATCTCGCTAGGGTAGATGACGTCCATGATTGTTTTTCTTTTGACCGGTATGGGGTTGATGTCTACAAGAGTAGGTTCCCCTTTGACCGGCAGAAATCGGTATGACTCTTCATAAGGCTGAAATTGAATCAATAGTAAATGAGTAATTGATACTACAGGTTGTTTGTATGCTAAAAGCATCTATTGGAATATATATGTTGTTATAGCGCTATTGTATTATATCGTATGTTTATCTCAAGTTTAGGACAAACACCCTGAATAATCGACAGGTAGCCGCAAGGCAAGGCCTCCGAAATGACGGCCCGAATTCGACTTTTTCCCTTTAGTTCGAAGAGAAATATTGAATTATAAGTTTTATTTTTTCTTCGATCCTACGTCCCGGTCGTGGGTTCAAATCCAAACGACTGCTGAAATGTTTCTGATGGCCCAAGAAAGTGTTTGGGATCATATATGTTAAAAGGTCATTCTTTGCTCGCACAAGAGTCTTTCGAATACTTCTGAGGGTTGCTCGTTTTGCATATTTTTTACAACAATATCAAGATAGAGATGGCATCAAAAATAACAGCGAGTGAAGTACAAATGCGAGATTCAGAGTGCTCCACAATTGAAGTGAGACACCTATTATTGGAATCGAGATATACATAAATATACAGGGTATCTGGTAAACCATGCATCATACTCTAGCTCGTGATCATCAAGTTCATAAACTATCAGAAAACCACAACTTGACCTCAGAAAAAAGTTCACGGTTTTCGAGATCTTGGAACTTTTTGGTGGTCATCACTTTATTTGGTGCAAGAAACTCGATTTGGTAATAAAACTGATAACAAATAACTGATTATCAAGCCATATTCCTGATGGTATGATAATTCGATCATCCCTTGTAGAATTAATGAGCTAAACTTTTATCCCTAACAACACAGGGATGTCCTAGGTGCGTCCCTTTTTTGTCCCGCGGGACAAGGAAATGATTGGGACATCCAGGGGATGTCCCGCCAGTAGTTGTCCAGTGGACATCCCACCCGGTACATCCCTAGGTTATCCCATTCGTGTCCCTGGAATATCTGATATCCATTCTTCACATCAGAGAGTCATTCAATATCATCAAAATATTGAGTCGAATTTTTTCGAAAATGTATTTCTTCCGGAAAATGATTGTGATGAAAATAAAGAATATAGTCTCAAAACTTCTCAAGAAATGACCATTTTTCGCAAACAGAGATCGTAAATGCATAATGCCCCTCATTTTCAAACACCCAAGAATGATAATAATTATACCCGAATCCTAACAGTTTTATTTATCCAGGTTTCTGTAGTTGTCCTGTTTATAAATCTGTTCAATACATGAATCTTCAGAAGGCATATTGGCCAATGGAGTAAGGTGCGTGCCTGATAAGCTGAAGGTCCCGGGTTCAATCCCAACTAGACCAACATTTTTTTTTCTTTTGTCGAAGGGATGTCTCTGGGATATCCTTGGGACGTCCTAGGGATATCCCTTCTTTGTACTCGGTACATCCCAGGGACGTACCAGGAGGGACATCCCTTGGATGTCCTTTTTGTCTGAAAGCGGATGTCCCTGGGACGTCCCTAGTATGTACTTTGTCCCAGAAAAGATATCCCTGGGATGTCCTTATTTGAAATTAGGGACGTCCCTGGGAAGTCCCTAGGATGTACTCGTGTTGTTAGGGATCAGGTTAATTTTGATGCCTCATCAAACTTTTTAGTTTGATTTTTCAACGTTTCATTATCACCTTCCGGTAATTTAAGGCACGTGGGCCCTTGTAAAATATAAACCCGATCCTTAACCGTTTTTAAATAAGTTTTATAATAAATTTACATCATTCTACAGAGCCAATCATGGGGCATATTTCCCTGTTTGCCCTGTTATTACCTATACTATTTGTATGTCTGCTTTTTTATATCCATAACTTTGGTCAATTACAGCAGCTCCAGCAAAATGCGCTGTCGGTTCGTTTGATGAATAAAGTATAAAAAGTATAGAAAGTATAAAAAGTATAAAGTAATCACCATATTAAGAGAAGTGTTACTGGAAGATGGTTAAAAACTAACCTATCCAGTAAATATCACGCACTATTTAGATTTTGGAATAGTATGATATGTTAACTGACCCAAATACAAACATCGAAAAATTCAATATTGCTAACTGAAAATACAAATTTCCATGGAATATTTTGACGAATGGTGGTTTGTTCGCATTCCTACTATTGAGAATACGAATATGAGTATAGGGATATACAAAAAATGCAAAATTAATTGATTACTGAAATTAGTTTCAAATTAAAGTTGAATTGGCACATCACCTGGAGTATTCCCACAGGTTCGTTGTTTTTGTACATAACAGCACATTGTGGGCCATCATTATTGCTTCTGGCTAATCTCTTCAAGAATCCTTGATGGCCCGTTCCTGGTTTGTATTTGTGTCTCTGTCTGTAACTTTCGTGAATTGTCCGATCTCCTCTCATTTGATTTGGTTCGTTTTCTGAAGTGAATCTTCCTCTATGGTCAATAATCATGAGTAAAGAAAAAAATTGTCAATATACGACCTACCGTTGTTTCTCTGCTACACCATTTACAAGAAAGTTTGGATGAATGTGGTTCATTAACAAAAATATGAAGACATTGTGTAAAGGAACATATTTCATGATATAATATTTTTGCTTTGTCCGTCACTGCCGTGTAAAAGTGGCATTTTTGTCAAAACCAAGAATTTATGTTAGGTTATTTTGATTGATCAAGACATGTCAGTTATTTGTCAAATTTTTATTTTGGATAATAAAAATTGTCTACATAAAGAAACTCATCGGATGAAGTAATATTATGGAATCCAAAATGAATAGGTAATTCTAGATATTCAGAGAAATGTTGAATTTTCTTTTGAATTTCCGTCATGTAATATACAGGGTGTCCCTTAAAGGTCTGTACAAAATCTAAGAACATATTCCTGTTGTCAAAATATGCCGATTTAAAGCAACTTATCTCAGTCCGAAATTTGCTCAGTTTCTGTTCAGTTTCAGTGTTAAAGTTAAGAAACAAAAATTGCGATGACATGTACCGGGTGTACCACTAAGAAAGGACGCCGGCTGTATCTCGAAAACTATATTTGCTGCACAGGTTTCGGAAAAAAATATTCATGATGAAAGTGGCCAAGAAAGTTCTCTGTAAATTATTTTCAAGTTGGAGGACAGCCGCTAGAGGGCATAATTGCATTGGCCAACTTGAAAAACGGGTTTTTATGAAAATTTGATTATATCAAAACATATCAGAAACACTTTCTCCATGTTCTCGAGTAGATTTCCAATTATTTCGATAAAAAAAATTGCACTAGCTCTTTAAATAAAAGAGGGAGGGAAGGATGAATAGTACTCTGGAAAAACTCTTATTACTACAGTTTGGTGTAACGGAATTGAGCGATCTTGGTCTCATTATGAAGGGTTTTTTCAGATCTTTCCAATAAATCACGAATCAAGTCGATTCAAATCCCATGGTGGCCGCTAGATGGCATCGTTTGAAAAATCAGCCATTTTGCATTTTTTTTTCGAGAATTTCAAATGGAACAATATATTTTTTTTGCTATGATATGAAAGTAAAGTAAACAAGAAGGAAAATGGTGAAAACCGCGAGTTGATACCTCTTGAAGAAACAGAGAAATACTCGGAATAATATTAAAATTCAAACTCTTAGCATGTCAAATGCCTCCTCATTCGTTATCGGCATTTTGACAAATGAGCAATCCATAGTGAAAACTTTCAATGGGACTTCAATTATATTTTGAAGTTTCTTCCATTCAAAGCCAACTTGCCATTTCTCATTCCTGAGCCTATACTCACTACTTACATTTCATCAATTAGCTATGTCATTACTAAGAGCCTCCTTCATCATTGTGAGATATATCAGCAGTTTTGTGAAACCAAAATAAATGAATTATTCAAATCATAATTTCATAGATGCAGGATATTTTCTGATGACGATTATTGAAGTTAGATTCCTGTGGTGAATATTTTCATAATATTATTTCGAGTATTTCACCGGCTCCTCAAGAGGCACCAATTCGCGGTTTCCATCATTTTTCTTCTCGATTGCTCTACTTTCATATTAGAGTAGAATGAATATATGGTTCCATTCAAAATTTTCGAAAAATATGGAAAATTGTCTGATTTTTCAAACGATGCCATCTAGCGGCCACCACATCAACTCGAGAACATGGAAAAAGTGTTTTTGATATCTCTTGATATATCAAATTTTCATAAAATCCCGTTTACTGAACTGGCCAATGCAATTATGCCCTCTAGGGGCTGTCCTGGAAACTTGAAAATAATTTCCAGAGATTTCTCTTGGCCACTTTTATCATTCACATTTTTTTCCGAAACCTGTGCGGCAAATAGTTTCCGAGATACAGCCGGCGTCCTTTCTCAGTGGTACACCCGGTACATTGTGTCCAGTTTTCGATGCTTTCGCGTCATATCTCAGTTATCTCTCGAGATATAGAATAACCTTGCGGTTTCCGCGGTTCTGTGCCACTTTTTTGTGAAACTCAAGATGGCCTAATCAGATTTCGCATAACTGTTTCCGTTTATGAGATACAGGGCGATTTTGAAAATTTATACTTTTTAGACCCCCTCTGTGTCTACGAAGTTTCTAAGCGAAAATGTCAAATTGAAATCTCATCCCATAGAGAATTTTACGCAGAATCCAGTGGCGCACTCAATATTTTCTGTCGGGGTATGGCTCCAGAGATACGACTCAAACTTATGATTTTTTGTATGGAACACCCTGTATTTTATAAACTCATTTAATTCCTAATTTTTTTCTCTTCAAAATGATATACAATGTATGGATATGAAATTTTCAAAATGCTCCAAAATCACTAAAACATCGAATTTTATTAGTGGGCTATGGATGTTTTATATAAAGAAGTTCCTATTGAAGGAATATTTCTTCTGATTTTCCGATGAAGAGGAAAAAAACAATACCAATTCTGAGGAAGGTGAATAAAATATTATGATTTCATATCGAAGGAAATCCACAAGTTATCCTCTCAAAGTTGACACAACACTGTATTTCTAAAATTCTCTAACAAATATCCAGTGGCGTGCTATTTATTTCTAGGAAAGAGATATACAGTGCTCGCCGACAGCGTCTTAAACAGCGACTCTCGTCCGAGTTACCCATTTGAAAAGCATGCCACCCATACATTTTTTATTTATGGAATGATTTTCACGATTTTGTTTTGAAATGTAGAGGAAGGAAAGGTGCATTTTGCACTAAGCGTTGTCCACTTTTTAAAAAACCAAGGCCTACTAGATCAAATTCAGAGGCTGAAAAATCCAGAATTCATATTAGCGATTTTTTTATAAAAATACGCGCACGTCACTGGAATCGGCGTCCTCTGAAATATAACTGTACCAAGTTTCATGAAAAAATATTCAACATCAACGATTTTACCTACGGCCACTATGGAAAGTAGCCTCAGAAAAATAGTGAATTCAGAGTAACTGCAAATTTTGGAACGTTCAATAGCTCCAGTAGGTAGAAAATCGTGATTTGGAAAAAAAAACAAGAAACACAATTGTATGTTGAACCTTGAACTCACCGTTTCCGTATAAATAATTATGACGTTCGCGAAAATGCTTTCCAGATGTGCCTGTTTTTCCGAAACCATTCACAGGAATCATATTAAAATTCACATATGGGGGTTGGAAATCATGAAGAACAATATTGTAAGGTAAGTTTTCGTTTAAAAAAATCCTGATTTAATTTAATGATTATGAAATCCCCTTTTCATTTGAAAAAAATCGCACGACACTGTCCAAAAGAATGTCGTCTCTGAAAAACTGATCATATTGATAGTTATATTCATCATTAGATAGAACTTCATTTAATCGAACATCATTTGATCGAAAATCAATTGATCGAAAAACCGAATGATCGAAAATCAATTGATTGAAAAATCAAATAATCGAAAATCAATTGATCAAAATATCAATTGATCGAACTACATTTTGATCCAATATAATCATTTGCATATAATATTCAAACTAAACTGTTCAATACATGGAACGTATAACATCGCATTTTTTCGATCAAATTTGAATCATCATAACTTTCGATTTCCTCAACTGATTTTCAATTAATTTCCAGTTTCTGAAAGCTCGTTTCATTGACTATCGAACCTATGGATATGACTATTTCATGTTTTCCGGATGATATTCTACAGGATGATAATCAAAGCGGTGCATTTTTCCAAAAATTTCAAACGCCTCCCGTTTGAAAGAAACATTTTTCTATTTTTTTTTTTGTGAAAAACATATTGCTGCGTTACTGCAATACAAATGTTTCATTAAGATAATGCATAATTTGATGCTCTAATTTCTATTGGCTTTTTGTTCCTGAAAATCTTGTTCGAACGGTGGTCAAAAATCTTGAAATGATGCATGATCAACCTATTTTTATATACAGGGTGGTCCTCAAACAACAATTTATGACATCAAGTAATAGAAAAAAATCTTGTTCTAACGAGCAAGAACATATTTTCAGAGCAGGAAACCGATTGAGAAGTTTTCTGGCGATCAAAGCGTGTAGGAGAGGTTGTCATCACCATGTCATGTTGCTACAGAAATTATTGCAAGATCAAACCACTGAAATTGTTAGAAAAACCAGATTTTCAGAGCGCCGTTCTCACTTTGTGATAGATTTTCAGAAGATAATTTCAAGGCAAATGAGACTGAAAAAATAAATAAAAAAAGTTGCTGCCATGCAACTGACATAATTCATCACATGCAGTAGATTAACGAGTAACAGGATGTGATTTCATTTGCGGTGAACGTCTTCACAAAGGACTTGTATTCAATATTTGTCGAAATTCAGAAGAATGGCAGACGTGAATCACATGGATATGTAATGTCCTGACTCAGAAAAAACATGAGTTTTTCATATTGAATTCCATCACAGTCACAATGTTCCAGTTCCATGACTTTTCATCAAATACACCAATTCAAATCACATCACTCTCACCTTTAATTGAATTCAACATTGAAGTGAACATGAAAAGTATGGAAATTCACGAGATTGCAAGATCAGTAATAGATTCTGTAGCAACTTGACATGGTGATGACAACCTTTCCTACACGCTTTGATCGGCAGAAAACTCCTCAATCGGTTTCATGCTTCGAAATTTTCTTGCTCGTCAAAACAAGAATTTTTTTATTATTTGATGTCATAATTGTTGTTTGAGGACCACCCTGTATATAGGAATAGGTTGATCATGCATCATTTCAAGATATTTGAGCACCGCTCGAACCAGATTGACAGGAACACAAAACCAATAGAAATTAGAGCATCAAATTATGCATCATCTTAATAAAACATGTGTTGAGCAGTTTACTTACCGATTCGTCTCAAACCCTTTGTATAGATTCCAGGAATTCATTGATATGAATAATTTTATTGTGAGATCAGTGAGAAGTATAACCTCAAGTATAATTATTATAGTTGAGACTTCGCACCCCTTCGTGGTCACTTTGGAGACCTGCAGAACATCTCTTTCCAAAGACTCGTTTATCCAACGAACATCGAGGCTCCGGAACACATTGCCAAGGGAGGTGTTCCCCAAGGTATATAACCTCCAGAAATTTGAGAAGAACACCAATTCCTACCTTATTTCCCTTGGTTCTCAGTTTCTCACGATGTTCTCTGAACATTACAGGATATCCCTTCTCGTGAGAACCGGAACATAAAAAAAACATAATATGTTAAGATTTATGTCACTTTTGGTTACAGAGAAAAGATTTATCGTTCATATATACAAGGTTGCGGTTTTTGAAAAATGTCGTTAATAAATAGTCAATGTGGAAAGAACAATTTTATATGAAATGGATATTTTCATGTGAGAATATACCAGCGCTATGAGATGACATATTGCAAACAGCGTATCTCTACAGTTGGTAAGGTATTCCCTGTAATTACACGCGGAAGGAAGGTTCATTCAGGCCGAGTCAGGTATAGGTTGTTCAGAAACAGTAGTTTTTTTGTTCTCTCAAGTAATTTTACGAAAAAGATACCTCCTAGGACGACGCTTCATTTAAGCCGAGTTAGGTTAATGAGATTAGGAAAAGTAGTCTCCTTTTTTATGCTGATGCAGAAAAGATATATTTCCTCCTCAACCTTCCGGAAAACAGTGTACCAGCTGAACGCTGCTTGACTGCAATACGTGAAATGACTAGATATTTATATGTTATATACAGTATGATGCAAATGTATGGAATAAATTCATTATTTCAGAAATGGGCGACATTTGAAGAAATTCCAAAAACACGTGAGTTTTAATTTTTGAAACCTCATCTCATGACATTCATATGAGAGATGTTACGTCACCGGTGTTGGAGTAATTACGTAATGGACGGTTTTTTTAAATACAAACAGGGGTCATCTGACACCTCGTTTGAAAGATCTACTGATCGTCTATCCAATAGTCAAAATTTTGCAAAAGAAGATTGAAATTAAAATGGATTATCATTTGGTTAACTGAATCTTGCAGAGATCTTCTACTGAGAATTGAACATCGAAGGGTCGTCTAGTTGAAAAAATACATAGAAAAAAAGTTCTGAACTCTACTTTTTGGATTTTTTTTCGGAAGTCGTCTTGTTTCGAAATGAATTTATTCCATACATTTGCATCATATTGTATATGTTATAAGTTCGTTCAAATGTAATTCGATCAATTCCTATTTCGATTGAACGATATTTGGATCAATTGATTTTCAATAGTTTTTCGATCATATCTCCGGCAACCGCTGAATAATTGGAAAACGCAGTGAACATTGGTGAAGTGCAGACATTTCTTGAAATAACTTTTGAATCAATGAGTTGGATAATGGATATAGGTTGTATGGAAATCTGGTCAGTTGACCTTCATTTTCACCAATGAATTCGAAATATAAGCATATATATCTCCATATTATGTACATACGTCAATGAGAAGCACATAAATAACATGTTATAACACGCATAATGCATAATAATCCCTCGTTGATAAAATTATTTATATTTCAAAGGTTATCCTAATCTATTCTTCAACAGTTAATTCATTGGGGTAGAAACATTCTTCAAAAACGTATAGAGATTATTAAACGATTTATTGAGAGTTATACAAAAACAACAATTCTTACATCTCTACACCTTACAAATAAGACTCCTTATTTGACGGTGTTGCGATTCAATCTATTTCATTGAATATTAGTATTCGATTCCCCAAAATATCAACTTTACTTTGGTAAAGATGAACTGAGGATATACAAGAGTCAAACTATATTCAGAAATAACAAGAACATCCAAGATAAGCACAACATAGGGATCTCGGATCGTGATGAAATGAAAACGAAATTAATAATGTAGGTACCAATCGAAATAATGAACACTTCGTAGAACATAAAAGCGCAGAAGAATGAATTTACTGGGCTTTCCGATATCTTTAATATTACTGTAAAGAAATAGGAAATTTCGTTTTCTCTCAAAATATTTTGAAAAACAAAGTTTATGTATAGGTAGCATATTATTCAGCCGTTATAGGCAACTATATATAATCCATCTTTTTCGAGGCCCATATGTTGCGCATGCTTGTCATGAATAGACAGTACACACTACCAGAACAGAAATAAAAATAAAACAATAAGAGAATATAATGTTTTATTGGGTTTTATACTTATTACAAGCATTGGGAAGCTCATAAAGTTAAATTAGAACGTCTTGAGGAATACAAATAAGATATAAAACCCATACCGTAAGCATTCTAAAATATTATTGCAAAAATACTCATAATGTCGCATCTATAAAAAAATAGTGTATTTGTTAATGAGTGTGGATAAATAAATGGAATAACATAATTGTCAGCATGTCATAATATCACAAATCATTATAACAGTCTATGAAATCTTACAAGAACGTTTAGTCCCAGGCACGAATACCTAAACCTATTTTGTTATCAAGGGCATATAAAATTTATGAGATTTAGTGTCCCTGGTATGCTTGAAGGGACCCTTTGGTGCATCCACCAAACCAGCAGGACAAGGGCCTACGTTCCTAGGAGCATACTCCTTCTTGTAGGAAGTCACCACCTGTACGTTGCTCTCTCCCAGAGTAATATTGGAAACATTAGACCTCCTGTGCACCCTTTCTACGTGTTGCACGTTCTGTTGCTTAGTGAATCCTCCATACGACTTAGCCTCAGATTCTCCATAGAAGTGTCCGCCAACAGACAAGTTATCTTTCCTCACAATCTTCTGAGGCCGCTCAACCACTTGGTGACTGAACTGTTGGTTCCTTCTGTTGGAGATATTTGACTCCTGGTTCGACCTATGCATTGAACTGAGGCTGTGCCTTTCTGTGTTCACTGTTGTTCTACCTTGATCATGCAAGTTACAGACCGACTTCCTCATATCTAGTGCTGAGGAACTAGTCGCGTGTAACGCTTCTGTAGACGTATGGTGACCTTTGCGATGTAGTATTTGGTTCTTGATTTCTTCATTAGTGATTGCATCTTTCTTGTGATAAGTGGATTGGGAAACGTTCTTATCGACGTTTTGTCTCGAAATGTTCTGACTGGAGGAGTGAATGATATTATTGCTCTGGGATACATTTCTATGTGTGTGCTGTTTGGTTATGTCATGGTGACTCGTGGAATGGATTATGTTGTTTTGCTGAGCCGTATGTTGATTCGACACCTTCCTCTGACTCGATGAATTAATAATATTACTTTGTGAAGTATGATTCTCGGTATTACTTCGAGATGATAGATCTGTGTGACTTGATGAATGCACTACATGGTTTTGCTTCACGTTGGTTACGTTCGTTGAACTGACATTATTTCTTTGCTGATCTATTTGAGACGATCTTCTAACATCGTTACTCGTTTCATTAACAATCACTTTCTCGTGATGTTGTCTAGTACTATCAACGTGGCTCCTTTGTTGTCCTCCAACAGTAGTTATCTTTTTTACAGTCGTAACGACAATCGTACCATCAGGAAGAGTTTTTTTATCAGAAGAAACATCTGTATAGATTTTATCGTCCTTCTTGATGGTTTTGTCATCGATGAATTTCGTCTTTCGATCTACTAGATTTTCTTTTTGTGTAACACTAACGACATGTTTATCAACATTGGAAATTTCCTTATTATCGATAACAGTTTTTCGATCAGTTTTCCTGGTGAAAGTATTGTAATTGCTCTGATTGGTAGTCTGCATATTTGTTGTATCGTTTCCTAGAGTGAAGTGAGATTCCATATGTCTACGATTGTTGACTACTGTCGTCGACCCAGGAGTACCAAGGGTGACAGGAGATTTCTTTGGTGTGTTGACATCGAAAGTTTCATGTGTCGTTGTAACGCAATCCATCTTGCCGCTACCAACTCTGATTTGATCTTCGTATTTCTTAATCTCAGCTCGCTCACCTCTCACCACTGTAAACTGTGACTTTGTCATCGTTGTATCTTCGAACTCCCCGGTTACTTTCAGGTTGTCTTGATGTTTGACAATTGTTGCTCTTTCTCCCGGAGTATACTTGGGTTTGGTAGGTGTTTCAAAATCTCCCTCAGGTCGTAGGCTATCTTGAGGTTTCTTAAGAGTGGGTCTCTCACCTGGTTGGTAACCAGGTTTCTTGGGTGTTTCAAATTCACCCTCAGGTTTCAAATTGTCTGATTGTCTTATAGGAGTTCTTCTTTCGCCTGGACCAAGTTGAGTAGGTGTGGGACGTTCGAAATCACCTTCAGGGCGAAGATTATCTTCTGGCTTCTTAGGAGTAGGTCTTTCGCCAGGTTTATAATCAGTTCTCTCCGGTCGCTCGAACTCACCTTCTGGATGGAGGTTATCTTCTGGTCGCCTTTGTTTAGGTCTTTCAGCAGGTGACCATTCTGGCTGATGCGGTCTCTCGAAATCTCCTTCAGGTTTCAAGTTATCTGGATGTCTGATAGGTGACCTCCTCTCTCCAGGGCCGAGTTTGGTAGGTGAAGGACGTTCAAAACTTCCTTCAGGGTGAAGATTGTCCTCTGGTTTTTTAGGAGTAGGTCTTTCAGCAGGTTTGTACCCAGGTGTTTTGGGCCGTTCAAAGTCACCTTCTGGATGGAGGTTATCCTCTGGTCGCCTTTGTTTAGGCCTTTCAGCAGGTAACCATTCTGTGTGATGAGGTCTCTCGAAATCACCTTCAGGTCTCAAATTATCTGGATGTCTGATAGGTGTCCTCCTCTCTCCAGGGCCAACTTTGGCATGTGAAGGGCGTTCAAAACTTCCTTCAGGGTGAAGATTGTCTTCTGGCTTCTTAGGAGTCGGTCTTTCTCCTGGTTTGTACCCAAGTCTTTCGGGTCGTTCAAATTCTCCTTCTGGATGAAGGTTATCCTCTGGTCGTTTTTGTTTAGGCCGTTCTGCAGGAGTCCATTCTGGCTGGTGAGGTCTATCAAAATCTCCTTCAGGTCTCAAGTTGTCTGGATGTTTGATAGGGGTTCTTCTCTCTCCTGGGCCAAGTTTTGTTGGTGAAGGTCGTTCAAAGTCCCCTTCCGGATGGAGATTATCACCATGTTTGATAGGTCTTCGTCTCTCTGCTGGTCCAAGTTGAGTTGGGGTGGGTCTCTCGAAATCACCTTCGAGTTTCAAATTGTCTTCATGACGCACCACTTGCCTCCTTTCGGTATGCGTAGTGAATTCGTCTCTTTTTCTGTAGTCGCTGAATTCACCTTCGATTCTGAGGTTATCTTCCCGGCGAATTATATCACATCTTTCTCCTTTTACAACATTGTAATCGTCTCTTGTTCTCAAATCTGAAAAGTCTCCTTCTACTCTCAAATTGTCATCATGTCTGATTATTTGGGCTCTGTCGACGACTGTGGTTTTTGTGTAGTCATCTCGTCGCCTCATATTCCATTCTCCTTCCATCCTCAGATTATCCTCATGTTTGATTATATCAACTCGTTCACCACGAACAACGTTGTAATCATCCCTTTTCACCATCGTCATTTTACCTTCAGGTTTGAGATTATCATCGTGTTTGATGGGTCTCCTCAGTTCTGCAGGCCCAACTTCTACTATGTCTGGTCTCTCAAACTCACCTTCTGGGCGTAGATTATCCTCAGGCTTCTTCTGTTTGGGTCTGTCAGCTGGCAACCATTCTGGTTTATGAGGTCTCTCGAATTTGCCTTCTGGTTTCAAATTATCTTCTGGTTTCTTGGGACTAGGTCTCTCTGTGGATTGGTATTTAGGTTTTTCAGGCCGTTCGAAATCACCTTCAGGTCTCAGATTATCTTCAGGCTTTCTTGGGACTGGTCTCTCACCAGGTTTATAACCAGGTTTTTCTGGTCTTTCGAAATCTCCTTCAGTACGCAGATTATCCTCTGGTCGCTTTTGTTTCGGTCTTTCAGCAGGAGACCATTCTGGTTGATGGGGTCTCTCGAAATCTCCCTCTGGTCGCAGATTATCTTGATGTCTGATTGGAGACCTTCTTTCTCCTGGACCAAGTTTGGTTGGTGTGGGACGTTCGAAGTCACCTTCCGGGTGGAGATTGTCTTCTGGCTTTCTAGGAGTAGGTCTCTCAGCTGGTTTATATCTTGGCTTCTCAGGTCTTTCAAACTCGCCTTCTGGATGTAGATTATCCTCTGGTCGTGTTTGTTTGGGCCGTTCTGCAGGTGACCATTCTGGGTGCTGAGGTCTTTCGAAATCTCCTTCGGGTCTCAAATTATCTCGGTGCCTGATAGGAGTTCTTCTTTCTCCAGGACTAAGTTTGGTGGGCGTGGGACGTTCGAAACTCCCTTCAGGGTGAAGATTGTCCAATGGCTTTTTAGGAGTAGGTCTGTCTCCTGGTTTGTACCCAGGTCTCTCGGGACGTTCAAACTCACCTTCGGGGTGAAGATTATCTTCTGGTCGCGTTTGTTTAGGCCTTTCTGCAGGGGACCATTCTGGTTGGTGGGGTCTCTCAAATTCTCCTTCAGGTCTCAAGTTATCGGGATGTCTGATAGGCGTTCTTCTCTCTCCTGGGCCAAGTTTGGTAGGTGTTGGACGTTCGAAGTCCCCTTCTGGATGAAGATTGTCCTCATGTTTGATAGGCTTCCTTCTCTCTGCTGGTCCAAGATGAGTTGGGGAAGGTCTCTCGAAATCTCCTTCTGGGCGCAAATTGTCTTTCGGCTTCGTAGGTGTAGGCCTTTCTGTTGATTTATATCTTGGTATTTCGGGTCGTTCAAAGTCTCCCTCTGGTCTAAGGTTATCTTCTGGTCTGATGGCAGCTGGCCTTTCACCGGGTTTATAGTCTGGTCGATCGGGTCTTTCGAAGTCACCTTCCGGACGAAGATTGTCATCTGGTCGTTTTTGTTTCGGTCTTTCTGCAGGTAACCATTCTTGCTTTTCTGGTTTTTGGAACTCACCTTCTGGTCTCAAGTTGTCTTTGGGTTTCTTCTGTTCAGGTCTCTCAGCTGGAATGAATTTCTCTGGAGTGCGTTTCTCAAAATCTCCTTCAGGTTTGAGATTATCTTTGGGCTTTGTAGGAGAAGGTCTTTCTGTTGATTCATATTTTGGCTTTTGTGGCCTTTCAAAATCTCCTTCCGGTCTCAAGTTATCATCAGGTCTTATGGCAGCTGGCCGTTCTCCATGTTTATAATCTGGTCTATCTGGTCTTTCGAAGTCACCTTCAGGGCGAAGATTATCATCTGGTCGTTTTTGTTTAGGTCTCTCTGCAGGTGACCATTCTTGTTTTTCTGGTTTTTGGAATTCACCCTCTGGTCTTAAGTTGTCTTCAGGCTTCTTCTGTTTAGGTCTCTCAGCTGGAATGAATTTTTCTGGAATCCGTTTTTCAAATTCTCCTTCTGGTTTCAAATTATCTTTAGGCTTAGTAGGAGTAGGTCTTTCGGTTGATTTGTATTTTGGTTTTTCGGGTCTTTCGAAATCGCCCTCTGGTCTCAAATTATCTTCAGGTCTTATGGCATTTGGCCTTTCACCAGGTTTATAATCTGGTCTATCTGGTCTTTCGAAGTCACCCTCAGGGCGAAGATTATCATCTGGCCGTTTTTGTTTAGGTCTCTCTGCAGGTGTCCATTCTTGTTTTTCTGGTTTTTGGAATTCACCCTCTGGTCTTAAGTTGTCTTCAGGCTTCTTCTGTTTAGGTCTCTCAGCTGGAATGAATTTTTCTGGAGTTCGTTTTTCGAATTCTCCCTCTGGTCTCAAATTATCTTTAGGCTTAGTAGGAGAAGGTCTTTCTGTTGATTTGTATTTTGGTTTTTCGGGTCTTTCAAAATCGCCCTCTGGTCTCAAGTTATCTTCAGGTCTTATGGCAGTTGACCTCTCACCAGGTTTATAATCTGGTCTATCTGGTCTTTCGAAGTCACCTTCAGGGTGAAGATTATCATCTGGCCGTTTTTGTTTAGGTCTCTCTGCAGGTGACCATTCTTGTCTTTCTGGTTTTTGGAATTCACCCTCTGGTCTTAAGTTGTCTTCAGGCTTCTTCTGTTTAGGTCTTTCTGCTGGAATGAATTTTTCTGGAGTCCGTTTTTCAAATTCTCCTTCTGGTTTCAAATTATCTTTAGGCTTAGTAGGATTAGGTCTTTCTGTTGATTTGTATTTCGGTTTTTCTGGTCGTTCGAAATCGCCCTCTGGTCTCAAGTTATCTTCTGGTCTAATGGCAGCAGGCCTTTCTCCAGGTTTATAATCTGGTCTATCTGGTCTCTCGAAATCACCTTCAGGGCGAAGATTATCATCTGGTCGTTTCTGTTTTGGTCTCTCTGCAGGTGACCATTCTTGTTTTTCTGGTTTTTGGAATTCACCTTCTGGTCTTAAGTTGTCTTCAGGCTTCTTCTGCTTAGGTCTTTCAGCTGGAATGAATTTCTCTGGAGTACGCTTTTCAAATTCACCCTCTGGTTTCAAATTATCTTTAGGCTTCGTAGGAATAGGTCTTTCTGTTGATTTGTATTTCGGTTTTTCTGGTCGTTCGAAATCGCCTTCTGGTCTCAAGTTATCTTCAGGTCTGCTAGGCATTGGTCTCTCAGTAGTTCTATATCTAGGTTTTTCAGGCCTTTCGAAATCTCCTTCAGGGCGAAGATTGTCTTCAGGTCTTTTCTGTTTTGGTCTTTCAGCAGGTGACCATTCTGGCCTCTCAGGTCTCTCGAAATCACCTTCTGGTCTCAAGTTATCTTCAGGTTTCTTCTGTTGAGGTCTTTCAGCTGGCGTGAATTTTTCGGGGGTACGTTTTTCAAATTCGCCTTCTGGTTTTAAATTATCTTTAGGCTTGGTAGGAGAAGGTCTCTCAGTTGATTTGTATTTTGGTTTTTCTGGACGTTCGAAATCGCCTTCTGGCTTCAGATTGTCTTCTGGTCTTCTTGGAGCGGGCCTATCACCAGGTTTGTACTCAGGTCTTTCGGGTCTATCAAAGTCACCTTCAGGACGAAGGTTGTCTTCTGGTCGTTTTTGCTTGGGTCTATCTGCAGGTGACCAACCAGGTTTTTCAGGTCTTTCGAAATCCCCTTCTGGCCTCAAATTATCTTCTGGTTTATTTGCAGTAGGTCTTTCTGTTGATCTATATTTCGGCTTTTCTGGACGTTCAAAGTCACCTTCTGGTCGAAGATTATCTTCGGGCCTCTTTTGTTTTGGTCTCTCTGCTGGAGACCATTCTGGTTTGTGAGGTCTTTCGAAGTCTCCTTCCGGCCTTAAGTTATCTTCGGGCTTCTTTTGCTTGGGTCTTTCTGCTGGGATGAATTTTTCTGGTGTGCGTTTCTCAAAATCACCTTCTGGTCTCAGATTGTCTTCTGGTTTTTTAGCAATGGGACGTTCAGTAGGTTTGTATTTGGGTTTTTCTGGACGCTCAAATTCACCTTCAGGTCTCAAATTATCGCGATGAATCACAACTGTTTGACGGAAGTCGGTGGTGTCGTAGTTTTTGTATACATCTTGTGAAGTTGTAACGACTTCTGTTGTTTCAGTACCATAAAACTTGTCAACTTCATCTTTGGTCCACGTTTGTCTCCTTCTGTCAACTGTAGGTGTTTTTTCTGTGTACTCCAGGGTGGAAGATGTATCGAAAGTCATATCCCCTGTTACTGTCAGATTATCTTGCCGTTTCTTTGCAATATTTTTCACCACAGTGCTGCTGTGATCTATAAATTCAGATTTTGTTGTGGTGTCATCGGTGAAGTCCCCTTCTAATTTGGTCCAGGTGTTCCTACGAACGGGGCTGGGTCTTGGTCCTGATTCGCCAGTGAAGTCAACTTTACTAGTGGTTATATCTGAAAATACGATTACCTATCATTTATTGCGTATTCTTGAATGATTAATTTAGAACTATAGGTACAGTTAGACACCGAAGGGGGATTCCACTACATTTTCGTTAATTTTCACCAACAAAAAAATATGCAGAAGACGAATTCCTCGAATAGTCCTCTTAATGGCCGTTTTCAGAAATTTCACAGAACAAATCCTCAGTTAAACAACCACTAATCCATTGGAACATCTTGTTTTTCATATTTTTCTCGAAGTCTATGATTTTTCGGGATCACATCAGATACATAGAGCGTGTCTCAATTTAAACTAGTTTAAACGGAACCCCCTCCACTATATCGTAGCTATTAGTCGTGCGATTTATTGAAATAAAGTGAGAAAATTATGAATTTTTTTCAGGAATTCTCTTACTATTGTTTTTCATGGTTTGAACTGCCATATATGAATTTTCATATAATTCCTGTGGAGGGTTTTTAAAAACAGGCACATTTATACAGCATTTTTCTAATACTTGAGATATAAAATTAAGGGGTCCGACTGAAGTGAGACATGCCTGTATATAGGTACCTATTATACTTACAGGTCGGTTCCGGAATTGTTATGCGGTAAATGAAATAGGTAAGAAAATGAAACAAAAAGCATTTCTCGGAGAGGAAACATAATTCTGGAAATCTGCTAGTTTTAAAATTGTTTATTAGAGTTTAAGCGCCGATCCCGAGCGTTACAATGACTTTTGCAGTGTTAGGTACCGGATGTTCAGAAATAGTGGGATAATATATGGAATAGTGAGAGCATTGTCGATCTAAATGAAAACCTAGTAGGCGACCAAGTGCGAGTAGGTATAATAAGCTCCTGCCTACTAACTTCCTAACTAGGTTGTCATCTAGAACGACAATGGTGAGAGCATACATTTTTTAAAATATTCTCAAATCAATTTTTCTTGCGATTTATTGATCATACAGTTGTGTGATACAGCATTATCGAATACATTTCCAAGTTGATTATAGTATATTATAATCACTAATTAACCACACAAACCAAATATTATTCTTCCGAGGATCGGGGATCCCAAAACATGTGAAGAATGAAATGAGTCAAGAATAGAATACAGTATATGAGTATATATCTTTGTATTGAAAAGGAATATTCTCAGATATAATTATGAACACAAAAAATTGATATATACCGGGTGGCTACGGAAGTATTGCCTACGGAATATCACAGTTATTGTATGAAGTAGGTTTGTGAAATTTGGAGCGTCGATATAATGACATAAGAGCTAGAATTTGAGCATATTGACATGTCGATGTTAACTTCCGGTCTGACCGGAAGTAACATCAACTTTCTTATTTTAAATGGAAACCCTAATTTTTTCTTTTAGCTTTATTCAGCATTCAATTCCTTTTCTAATGACATATCACAAGTTGGTATCTAACCAGAAACCAGATTAGGAAAAATTATTATTGAAATTCACCGAGTAGGCCGTGGAAGCAAAATGAAAGCCAAAAAATGATTTTCTATTATATCATTAGAAAGGAATGGTTATGCTGAATTGTACAGGCAAGAAAAAGTTGTATGTTCCTATTTAAGTTATGGACCTACAGAGTATTGTTTTTTTCCCAAATTTTCCAATATTTTTTTTTGCGGCTTTTTATAACGCCGACGAATGAAAATAAAATATCACAGTAGTAGCAACTGTTATCAAGTGACGTATAGTTTCCATAGCCAACTTTTCAATTTTTGGCTTTCATTTTGCTTCCACGGCCTACTCGGTGAATTTCAATAATAATTTTTTTCTGATCTAGTTTCTGGTTAGATACCAACTTGTGATATGTCATTAGAAAGGGAACTGAATGCTGAATAAAGCGAAAAGAAAAAAAATTGGGTTTCCATTAATAATAAGAAAGTTGATGTTACTTCCGGTCAGACCGAAAGTTAACTTCGACATGTCAATGTGCTCAAATTCTAGCTCTAATGTCATTATATCGACGCTCCAAATTTCACAAACCTACTTCATACAATAACTGAGATATTCCGTAGGCAATACTTCCGCAGCCACCCGGTATATATATATATATATATATATATATATACCGGGTGTCCCATTTTAATCTTCATTTGGAAATTTCTCGAAATGTATGCATCTGACAAAAAAAATTGACGAATAAAAGTTGTATGGTTTGGAGGGGGACGTCTGGTTATAAAACAAGTTTCACCCCCTGACCCCCAGGGGAGTAAGAAATGGAGGTAACATTGAAATCTTCAATGGAAACCCCTATTTTTTATTGCAGATTCTGGAAGAGCATTAAAAACTATGAAGCTTTTATTCGGGAACTTCTTTTTTATTTTCACAAGATGGCGCTGCGATCGTAAGAAACAATATTTCACTATTTACACATTTGAACCCCCTGAAGACGAGGAAGAGTGTAGGGTGTGATATTTTCCCAGACCAGTGCTAAACGAACTTACTTACCTTGACACCTCTACATAAAAAAGAGAAAAATAAGCATGTTTCAGCAATTAAGGTATCATTTAGGTCAGACTAAAGCTGGTTTTAAGTGAGATTGACTACTTCATCAAGTGTTCGAAATGACCTCCATTTTCTTGAATACACAAGTTCACTCGTTTTTCAAAATTCCGCACTGTCGCTTCCAACATAGCAGGCGTTAAAGCCATGCACGCTCCTCTAATTCTATCTTTCATATTCTCGCGTGTGGTTGGGGGTTCGCGAAACACAATGTTTTTGATGTAACCCCACAGAAAGAAGTCTGGGGAAGTCAAGTCGGGTGATCTGGTTGGCCAACTACAAACTAAATAGTAGAATATTGTTTTTCAAGATCGCAGCGCCATCTTGTGAAAATAAAAAATAAGTTCCCGAATAAAAGCTTCATAGTTTTTAATGCTCTTCCAGAATCAGCAATAAAAAAGAGGGGTTTCCATTGAAGTTTCCAATGTTACCTCCATTTCCCACTCCCCTGGGGGTCAGGGGGTGAAACTTGTTTTATAACCAGACGTCCCCCTCCAAACCATACAACTTTTATTCGCCAATTTTTTTTGTCAGATGCATACATTTCGAGAAATTTTCAAATAAAGATTAAAATGGGACACCCGTATATATAAAGAAATATATTGAGATTTCGCATTCTCTATGTGATGAAAATATTATTTCTTCCTCGGTTTATTCAACAGAAAACAACTACTTCCCTGGCTATATGCCACGGCGAACATTGAATTACATCTATGGAACACACACGATGAGAATTTGAAAAAAAAATCTTTGTGATCACAAATGAGATGAAAATATAAAACATCGTTATTCATTCAATCAAATTGGATATGTCTCTCACTTCTAGCGATCACCCTGTGAAACGTCTGATGAGAGTCATCAAAAGGCCTGAAAACGTCATCGTTTATTATTTTTTCTTGGTGAGAAATAAATACCAGAATCATAATATTACTGTTGGAAATATGTTAAAAGTTCACATTCAGATCAGATATTAGTAGGTACACGTATTTTCTCTTTAACATGCACAACACATTTATTTTCATGTGTGGACGGTAAAACAATCGGAATATGAGATTTTTAAATTTTTGATAGTCAGATTTTTTCTACTGAAAAAGTATACATTTCCGCCCTCATATTTGAGTGTGTGCACTAATGCGAAAAAGTAATTTGATAAGCTCCTGGGGAGTGTACTGACATTCGATTATTTAAAAATAATATAAATGTTTTTTTATGTTAACTCTTGGGTTTTTTCCGCACGCTAGTAGAAAAAGAAAAAAGTAGTGCAGCTATTAGGTAAACTACTATTTTCCATTATTCTTAATTGGAATGATCAAGTTGGTAGGTGAGTATTCCACGGAAACAATGACAGTTTCATTAATTGAATTGCCTACCTTCCTTTGTATATCCCACTAGAGCCTTCATGACATTCGATAGGTAATCACTTTTTTATATGGTTTACTAGTTGTGCATCAAATTTCAATTTTAGTAAAGAGGTAGCCTATATTTTTCATCGTACGTATAGATACTATCAGAGATAGAATCACTCCTCGAAAAGCGGTGACATAATGTTCAAAATAAAAAAATATATCTATAACATATCAATCGAGAATGGATATCATCGACACCTGATTAGCTGAACATGAGTATAACGTCATATCTATTCCAATTCTTTATCAAGATAGCAGGATAGGAATATACCTGGTGACCACGATGTGTCAATGATTTCTTCTTTTATATGGTGTCATGAAGAACTATGCCTCTCGTACCAAGTAAATAAAGAATTATCAAATGACCATGAAAAGTTTCTTCTCTCCTTCTTTGATAAATACATATAAAGGATTTGTTCCACCACTAGCTATAAAACATACCATTATTTACTCCATTTCGAGGCTTAAAGTGTGTTTTTACTGAAATTGTTTTAAAATTGTTCTTATCCATCATTCGGTTGCCCCCTATATTTTGATTCAATGCGACCCCCTAACGTACTGCAAACTGAAATATGATCAGTAGGCTGGATTCCTATTTCAACCAGCTTTCCAATCGGGGGTCGCAAGCTATAGGGTTTCATTCGAAAAAAACATGTTCGAGTAGATTCCTGCTTTGCCTGAAGGGGTATATTCTCCATATTGCTCGCCAAACTTAGGTAAATACATTTAAACTTTGACGTATCTCGTGAATTTTCAAAAAAATCATTCACTCCTCTAGTAGCGAATTTATTCCAGTTAAAGTCTCCACCCTGTATATTCAGCACATCAATATTTTCTAACGAATATTCCCATGATATAAATGTTTCCTAGTTCTTCTCATCAAAGAGAAATTTAATTTTGAAAATTGAAAAAAGATCGAAAAAAATCAAGTACTCCCAAGGCAATATAAATGGATCAACTTCGCGTGAACGTGCCTTCCAATTTATGTAGAGGGAACGTCAAAATTGGTAGTGTAGAAATTTGGATAAGAAAAGCAGTCTCACCCAAAATTTTATTTTAAACTTTATTTTTTATTGGTGCCATTCGATAGTACCTATACGTCGAACTTCCTCAGGGTTTGAAAGTTTGAACTGTTATTTGAATTTATTTCAATGTCACCCTGATGTATAAAGAAACAAACACATAACTTCTGGAAGAGCAATAGGTGAGTCAGTTTTTTGTAGCACGTCTTCAACAGATTGAAGAATACATATTTCGAAGATTACCTACAGGGAGTCAAAGTTTGAGGTATTTTCAATGTTTCTGTAGTTTTCTCCTATAATTCCGCAAATGGACAATTGCAATTTGGTATACCTATTACACTTGAAGCACTCAATATCTAGGGCTATTAGCTATTACTATTACCTACAGGATGATACACTTTCGAAAGTTTCACCCTATTTAACCCTCTTGAACTTTTCTGCATGCTGCATCTGCTTTCTTTTTGTATACGTTGTGCTCTCTTATATATTTTTCGAAAATAGGGAAGACCACTGAGGGAAGAAATCCGTGCAAACCTCTTTCAATCGACGAATCATGTTACGTTTGATCTACAATCAATATTATGAGTTGAAGTTGAAGGGAATCGAATCTATATCGTTTTGAAATCAGCATATTTCATTCGTTATTTCGAAAAGCCAAATATGATGGTGGAGCAGTGACGTATTAGTCCCGCACTGTAGCTTTCTCTCTCTGATACCTCGTCATTCTGCAGTCGTGTTGCAGTGTGATTGGTGAGTTCAAGGACAATAGGCGTGTTGGGACAAGACGTTGCACCAGTCTCACCAATGAATAGACAAAATTTCAAATGGCGCGGGAATTGTGTGTTTAGAAATGGACATATTCTAATTTATTTTTTTCATCGTCTTAGCATGAATGAAAAAATTCAAAATTATAATTCACTGGTAGTTTTTCAGTATAGAGTTCACTATAATGCCGTTTCAAAAAATCAGTGGTCTCCCCCATTGTATAGATTGACAGTATAGAATTAGTGTATTGTTTAACGAGGACGAAATGATAGTGATTTCCTACGAGAGTGAAGTTTGCAGCATGAGCCATAGGCGAATGCTGCAATCATTCAAGTAGGAAATTAGCATTACGTGCAAGTTATACACTATAATTTTTCTACGGCTGTAACAGATAACAGCGGCATTTTCGATTTCTTCGACTTGTAGCCATCTGTTTTCCTGTCAAGTAATGCTCATCTATTAGACACAGCTGTCATTACTCGCAATTTGACATTCCATGGGCGATGAGTTTTTTTGAAATAATAACACAATGGCGTCATTGTGATATCAGATACGGAAATAATATTGATGACATACAAAGTACCTCATTGGTGTATCTAACACAGTGAAACAAGAGCAATCTTGTGTTATAGCCGTAGAAAAACTTCCATAAGGAGTATTTATGGAACTCATTGGCAAAACTTTAAAAACACAAAAAATATTCGAACTTATCACACTACCTGTATTTCGAAATTGAGGGGCCTATGCATACATGTTCAAATTAGATTTTCATCTTGGAATAGTATCTTCATCGAGCTGTTGAAGTTCTGCTACAAAAAATGACTCACCCTGTATAATCAATACTATTAAAATTACCTAAATCATCAACAAAAAGCTTAATACAAATTCCAAATCAATGAATAATTCACAAATTTATTAATATCATAATACACAGTATAGGTACCTATGACTTGTTTACTCTGCTTCTATGATCTGCTGCACCAAAAAAAAGTTAACACATGAAGCGATTTCAAGATACAATAAATATTCAATAGTGAAGTCGCAGTAACTGAATCACACTGTAGACATTTGAGAATATAATCTCTAAGACCTCGATCAAGATACTACAACAATTGAAAAAGAAACACCTAAATATAATTGCAAAACCAACCCTGGAAATATGGGGAAGTGTTGAAAATCACTGAGCATTGAGATTGATGATGAATTTCCACATGTAATAACCGCATTGTGAAGTATTCATTTCCAAACTAATACATTTGTGTTGGTTGTCAAACTTTCGATTCTAGTCAAAATTGTTCCGACTTGATTGGAACATTCAAGTATGAGTATGAGGAACATTTTGATTGCCTCACCGATGTTGCCTATCTACCTTCGAGAATTCTATAGGACAAACTGCAAAAACTACATACATGGTAAACTTTTGGATATGAACAGTTGCAGGCTTTAAAAGTGACCAGTTTAGGCGTTCAGGGAATTATTTTATTTGAAGGCACCCTCCACCCTGTATCGGTGTATATAATTGTATGTATTTGTTGATGATTAGAAATTGTACATACCAGTGAATTCTCCTTCAATAATGATGTTGTCTTCATGGCGAGTAATCTCAGCTCTGTCACCACGAATTACTCTGTAATCTTCGATAACTGTTCTCGTACCAGTGAATTCTCCTTCAGGTTTCAAATTATCCGTAGGTTTCCTTGCAACTGGCCTTTCACCTGGATGATACTTTGGCTTCTGAGGTCTATCAAATTCCCCTTCCGGTTTTAGATTGTCTTCTGGTCTCCTTTGCTGAGGTCGCTCTGCAGGTTTCCATTCCTCAGGCTCTGGAATTTCGAAATCGCCTTCTGGACGAAGGTTATCCTTGGGCTTTTTCTGCGTTGGTCTTTCCGCTGGGGACCAGCCAGGCTTCTCAGGCCTCTCGAAATCACCTTCTGGCCTCAAGTTGTCGTCTGGTCTTTTCTGTTTAGGTCTTTCCGCTGGGGACCATCCAGGCTTCTCAGGCCTCTCGAAATCACCTTCTGGCCTCAAGTTGTCGTCTGGTCTTTTCTGTTTAGGTCTTTCCGCTGGGGACCATCCAGGCTTCTCAGGCCTCTCGAAATCACCTTCTGGCCTCAAGTTGTCGTCTGGTCTTTTCTGTTTGGGTCTTTCCCCTGGGGACCATCCAGGCTTCTCAGGCCTCTCGAAATCACCTTCTGGCCTCAAGTTATCGTCTGGTCTTTTCTGTTTGGGTCTTTCCGCTGGGGACCATCCAGGCTTCTCAGGCCTCTCGAAATCACCTTCTGGCCTCAAGTTGTCGTCTGGTCTTTTCTGTTTGGGTCTTTCCGCTGGAGACCATCCAGGCTTCTCAGGTCTCTCGAAGTCTCCCTCAGGTCTGAGATTGTCTTCAGGTTTCTTAGCTTCTGGTCTTTCACCTGGACGCCATTTTTCCGGAGTGCGTTGCTCGAAATCGCCCTCAGGCTTCAAGTTATCCTCTGGCTTCTTTTGCTTAGGTCTTTCAGCAGGAGACCATCCTGGTTTCTCTGGTCTCTCGAAGTCTCCTTCAGGCCGGAGGTTATCGTGAGGTTTCTTAGCTTCGGGTCTGTCACCTGGCCGCCATTTTTCCGGAGTGCGTTTCTCGAAATCACCTTCAGGTTTCAAGTTATCCTCAGGCTTCTTCTGTTTTGGTCTTTCGGATGGTGACCACTCTGGTTTCGCTGGTCTTTGGAAATCACCTTCTGGCCTCAAATTGTCCTCGGGTCTTTTTTGCTGGGGCCTCTCAGCAGGAGACCAACCTGTTTTCTCAGGTCGTTCAAAGTCTCCCTCAGGTCTGAGGTTATCCTGTGGTTTCTTTACTGGTGCTCTTTCGCCTGGTTGCCACGGTTCTGGTTCGCGTTTGACGAACTCGCCCTCTGGTTTGAGGTGGTCTTCCGGTTTCTTGACAGGAAATCGCTCGCCTTTCGTAGCGCTGTAGTCATTCCTCGGTTCGCCCAAGAACGGACCTTCCAGGTGCAGGTGGTCATTGTAGTCTTCTGGATTGTGTGGACAAGTGTGGCGTCTAAAACGAAAAGAATCGTTACAATTATACAATACAGAGTGTTATTTAAGTATGTGGCCAAACTTCAAGGGGCGATTAATTGGGTGATTCAAAGACGAAAAGTTCTTATAACCATAGGTCCTAAAATGTTTCGTTTTCAAGATATAGGGAGTTGAAGTTGGAAGTATTGATTGTTGTTTTTTATGATTACCCTGTATAAGCTTTCATGATGGGAAAATATAGTCTGATTGGTGACTAGAAAAATCTCAAAATTTCATAATGATACTCATTGATTTGAGGGCACCTATATTCGAATTTGGGGACAAATAATTCTCTCATTATTTCCTCAGAAACTAAGTGATATACAAAAATGTAATAGAGGACAAGAAAATTGTATTTTCGATTGTTCAGTCTGATAAAAATATCGAACTTGGAAAAAACTATGGCGTTGGTGCCTTATTTACCATACAAATCGAAAAGGTAACCCACTGCGACGCCACTGGGATTATTACTTCGAATGTAATTACACCAAAAGAAGCTTCTTGATACTGTTAACAAAAACATCAAGTTTCATTAAAGTGGGGAAACAGAATTTTGAGTAATTGATAAAAAAACGATTTTATATCGAAACTTTGATACCCTGTATCATGAAAACGAATCATTTCTGGACCTATGTTTACATGAACTTTTCATCTTAGAATAACACAAATAATCACCCCTTGAAGTTTGGCTACTTACTTAAATAACACCCTGTATAGAACTAAACTACTCAACACTAATTTCGTCGCACACCAAAATGTCGCCCCTGTTATAATGTGAATAACTTTTTTCAGTTCAGAACAATTCGAATTTGGTTTACATCGTTCGATAGCCCAGTCCTTCAGCTATAATCTCGTACTTCATTGAAACATAAGGGTATTCACATAAAATTTCTACATGGTGTTTTCCGACACTGTGCAAAATTTCGGAATATTCAAAAGGCTCTCAAATGGTGAAAAATTTTTTTTTCTCGACTTCGACAACAGAGGCATGAAGATGATCTCATTACCTCGAGATGTTTCGCGAATCAACTTCCTATCTCTCTTATTTACAGAGTGATCTCAAAAAATCAACTTTTTTGGTTTTGCAGCCAAAACTTTTTTCTACGTCAACCGATTTTAGAAATCTTAGGCTCATTTTGAAAATAACACTTCAGATGAGGAGATCTGAATATCAGATTTGACTCAAGATGGCTATCAGAGATCTAGAGTTTTCTTGAAAGTGACCCAAATCTGGAACGCCCTCCGAATCTCAGTTGGGAGGAGAATTGAATGAAAATCAACTTGTTCTCGGAAGAACAATTCATTCTGGATGCGTTCATATTTTCCTCGCTCTCAGTAGTCAAGAAAGTGCGTGAGAAAACACAATTGAAACATGTTCTTGCAGAAACATCAGATAATTTCTCCTCTGTAATGCATGGCCCGTAACCAACGTTACAAGAATCATAGTAAGTGACTGATAAGTCAGGTTAGACGTCGTTTTCGAATCATAAACAGATTTCGATAGTTTCGATGCCGCATCTAACACGAATGTGGGTGACAACTTTGTTCTCGTTGATGACAATGCGAGACCGCATAGGGTTGTTGGTACATCATTTATGATGAGCCTTGGCTGGTCGGGTTTGTCAGTCCATTGTGATTCTTGTAACGTTGGTTACGGGCCATGCATTACAGATGAGAAATGGTCTGATGTTTTTGCAAGAACATGTTTCAATTGTGTTTTCTCACGCCCAATTCTTGACTACTGAGAGCGAGGAAAATATGGACGCATCCAGAATGAATTGTTTTTCCGAGAACAAGTTGATTTTCATTCAATTCTCCTCCCAACCGAGATTCGGAGGGCGTTCCAGATTTGGGTCACTTTCAAGAAAACTCTAGATCTCTGATAGCCATCTTGAGTCAATTCTGATATCCACATCTCTTCATCTGAAGATTCATCTTCAAAATGAGCCTAAGATTTCTAAAATCGGTTGACGTAGAAAAAAGTTATGGCTGCAAAACCAAAAAGTTGATTTTTTGAGATCACTCTGTAAATAAGAGAGATAGGAAGTTGATTCGCGAAACATCTCGAGGTAATGAGATCATCTTCATGCCTCTGTTGTCGAAGTTGAGAAAAATTTTTTTTTAACCATTTGAGAGCCTTTTGAATATTCCGAAATTTTGCACAGTGTCGGAAAACACCATGTAGAGATTTTATGTGATTACCCTCATGTTTCAATGAAATACGAGATTATAGCTGAAGGACTGGGCTATCGAACAGTGTGAACCAAATTCAAATTGTTCTAAACTGAAAAAAGTTATTCACATTATAACAGGGGCGACATTTTGGGGTGCGACGAAATTAGTGTTGAGTAGTTTAGTAATTATAGCTGTATTTATTTTCCGGGATACTTCAACGCATTGATAAAACGAACAAGTGAGGTCAGAAGAGTCTTCTGTAACGTGATTGATACAGGGTGTCCCAGAATATGTGGGCAATCTCCTGAATTCAGATAGAATACAAAAAAATCAATTTTTTATGGCCTCCTGTTTCAGGTATACGTATGGTTCCATAAAGAATACTTCTGGAAATTTTTTTCTTTATCAATAATATCCAAAGTCTTTGGTATTATTCAATTATTTTTCAATTTGATGAATACTAAATGAGTCTACGTAAAATGGATCCTTTTAAACATAGAATTCTTTACACCCTTTATGATATGAAGGCACGTTGGCATCTAGCAATCATGTACGCTAATGCTCAGTGGAATGTGCTTACGTCACAGCTTGCTATCACAGACATGTGCAAGTGCTGGTTCATTAGTGTTCGGCGGGTAATCGAACTTAGAACAAGCATACCCCTTGTCCATCTTATATTTCGTGATAGTGCTCGTTTATTGAATTGTGATTATAAGCTAACAATAAGGCATATAAATATGATCGATATGAATAAAAGTACCAGTTTTCAAAAAAAAAATTCGAATGATTAAAGAAAAAGATCTCAAGGGGTGTCTGCTATGGGACTATATACATATATATATACGAAATTACATAGAAATATTTCAACCACAGATTCAGGGAATAAAAAGAGTAAAAAAAGTTCAAATAAACATGAGCCCAGAAATGGCCTCCTGGGGAGTTATAGCCATCTGTAAGAGAGCCCAAGATGATATGGTTTTTTCTGTAAATATTTCCGATACCCTTTGCGACGAATTTTTGTACATGTATAATACTTTTTAATTTTAAGGATTCTCCGAATTTTTTATCGGGGGCTTGGGAAATAGGTGGGCTAAGGGCATTTCTTCCCCCAACTTTTTTGTCTATACAATTTTAGGTAGTTTGACGAGAAAAATATTATGGTAGGTGGTAGGTACCCTATTGAGAGAAAGTACTATTTTTATCACGCAGCAGACTTTTGAAATCGATTTTTATCGAAAATGATGAGTGCTATCAAAACTAAACAGAAGTATAATTTTTGCGTAAAAATAATATTTTCATGTTTCCTGGTCAAACTGCCGAAATATGCATAAAAAAAATTTGGGAGAAGAATTGCCCCAAGCCCCACCCATTTCCCACGCCCCTGATCAAAATTTCGGAAAACTCTCAACATTTCCGAATCGGGCATAAAAATTAATATACATGCACAAAATTTCGTTATCTCATCACAGAGGGGCTCATGTTTATATGAACTTTTTTCACTGTTTTTGTTCCAAGATTCTGTGGTTGAAATCTTTCTATATAATTTCCGGACACCCTGTATATCGGAGAGGAGCGACTTATAAGTATAGGAAATTATTGTGTTATTTTTATATATTCTATCTGAATTCGGTATATAAAAACTCCATAACAACAAGGAAGGATTTTCATCAATATAAATCAAAATTGAATGCAAAAATCTATTTTAAACAAAATACTTCTTTTTCAAAAAAAACAAGGCGACAATGAGAACATCACAAAATTGTTCGTGGAAATTTGGGCTTACAAATTTGAAGTTGACGTGTTCGAGCGATTGTTTTTGCTTGATCTGTACAGATTGCATTTCTTCTTTTCAACCTTTTCATCTCCACTTCATGAACCCAAAAATACTTGCGTAGATAATGTTGAATTCGAGAATAGTTTGTGACAGTTTCATATAAGTACATAATAATTATTGGTGAACTCACCGCTTGATGGTTTTACTGATTTTTTGTAGCGTATTCCTCAATATCAAATTCATGTAACCTTAAACAATTATTGGGGTCTTCATAATAATTGTATTCAAGTAAACATCATCACTGGATGTTTGTTTTGCACCGATAAAATTTGAATTGGTGAGAGTCAGAAACCAACTTCATACTGTCTGATAAATAGCGTTTTTGTTGAACTTGGTGACTGAACGAATCGATTGAAATAATTTCATGTCGACTTTCCTCGAATTTTCATAGGTATACAAGGTGATTCATCATAAGTTTATACTCTACGGATATGAACCTATGAACCGACACAAAGATTTATATATGTATAATATGAATGACTGTAAGAAGGTGACATATTCTTGTTGATATGAATTCTCTATCTTAAGGATAAACTCTTCATCGATATCGCCGTGCTTTCAGAAAACTTTTATTTCTTTCATCAGGGTGCTTTCATTTGTGTGAATTATATCGAAAAATTATAATATTAGTGTCCGCAGTCACGGCGATTGAAAAAATAAACAATTTGTAGCATCAACGAATCAATTTTAACATATTCATTTCTTCATCACAAACAGGGACATTGAGGGAGATTTTCAATTATTTGGTATGTGAAATTTCGATAATGGACACAGGAAGGGTAACCAGATATGATTATACACTGTTGCTTGATTCATTGTGAGTATTATAGGTACAACTTCTGTACTATATACCTTTCCTAATTTTCAGAACATGCACAACATTGCAAATAAGACAAGAATCTCTATTATTCCTCACGTGATGGAAGACTCCGATCATAATTAGGTCATATACCTATTGGCCAAATCAATATTTAAATGCATGCGAATTATCTATGAGAAAGCAAATTGAGTTTGATGAAGGCATGAGTTATAGTTTCAATGAACATCCCCTTTATCTGGTAACAGAGAAATTGAAGGTGCGTCACTTCTAAAGTTGAATTTTGAATGGTTAGTTTAGTTTACTCTCGATTTTTTCAGTAAATTTTGAAGCATGCACAAAATTGATTGTATTAACAACAGATATTATAGCTTCATCTATATACATCAATCATACAGTGATTGTAAAGGTTTGAAACTTCATTTATATACATAAATCATACAGTGATTGTAAAGGTTTGAACAAATTCGTTAAAAGCTTGATATGGGGAAAAAAGGTCAGACACGTCGATTTTCTTTCTCAGTTGCGCATTTTTGGACTGCTTATCGTTCGTTCGAATTGATACGCCATTTTCATTTTCTTTTCAAATAGCAATACCCTATTTTGATGATATTTTCAAAAATATATTATGATGACAATAGTGTAATTTATAATGATGCGGTCATCATAAATATGAGTAGACCAACAAATGCGCATTTGAACAAGACAATAATTGACGTGTATGAGCTTTTTTCCCAATAGTCATATTGAGCTTATAATGAATTTGTTCCGCAAGGATATATTCTAGCACCAACACCATTTCTACTCCATATCAACGATTTGTTGGAAGCAACTTCATGTCCAGTACACAGCTTCGCGAATGATTAAAATCCCTCCATACCGCCTTCTCTTCCAGGGCTCCAATACCAGCCAGGCAAATCAGAACCGAAGGAGGAAGAAATGTTGACAACATAAATATGGACTTGGCAACAATTTTCGAATGGGGATCCAATAACTTAGTAGATTCCAATCCAAACAAAACACAAGTATGCCTTTTCTCTAAAAAAGCCGATCTCACTGTGCCCAACATAAGCTTGTCAGGAGTAACGATACCTTTGAAGACATTCATTTCGATGCTTGGTATTACTATCAGCAATAACCTTTCTTGGAAAAATCGCGTGAGATCAATTGCTAAAAGTGCATCCCAAAAACTTGGTTTTCTGTATCGGGCCAGGAGCTATTTCACTTCCAGTCAGCTGCTTATGATCTATAAGGCACAGATCCGACCAGTCCTGGAATAGAGTTCCCATATTTGGAATGCAGCACCCAAACATACCCTGAAACTGTTGGATTCTGTCCAAAAAAGGACAATTCGTCTCGTGGGTGATGCCTCGCTCACAAACTCACTCACTTCTCTGGAACACCGTACAAAAGTTGCCGATCTGGCTCTTTTTTATAGATATTTCCATAGACGATGCTCTTCTGAAATATCAGTCGAGTTGATGCTTCGCACTTCGTGGTCACTTTGGAGACCTGCAGAACATCTTTCCAAAGACTCGTTCATCCAACGAACAGAGAGGCTCTGGAACACATTGCCAAGGGAGGTGTTTTCCCAGGCATATAACCTCCAGAAATTCAAGAAGAACACCAATTCCTACCTTATTTCCCTTGGTTCTCACGATGTTCTCTGAACATTAAAGGATATCCCTTTTCGTGGGAACCAGAACATAAAAAAAATATTTATTGAGAACTGAGTCAAATACTTATATTCGCTCCAAAACAATCTAGAAAATGTCTTCGACGAATTGCCTCTAGAAGTTTGTCGAGAATTATGGTTCCAGCAAGATGAATGTGGAGCCCATAAAGCAAGAATTGTACAGGATTGTTTGAACGCGCGATTTCCTAGACGACGGATTGGAACTGACGATCCAGTAAGATGGCTTCTCGATCTCCATGTTTGAATCCTTTGGACTATTTTCTGTGGAGTGCTTTGAAAAATATGATCTACTATAATCCTACCACAGATTTCAAAGAGCTGAGACAAGAAATGGTTGTAGCTTTCCAGTCAATTACGCCAGTAATGGAAAGGAGAGCAACGCTACAGATATCAACTAGAGTCAATCTATGTGTACAGAATGGTGGAAGCAATTTCGAACAAATCTTACGATCCATGGTTTGTCATGTTTTTTTTTATTTGTACCTATGACTGTTCGAAAAATCCTACTAACACATTAAAATATGTTGACTTTGTGACTTTTTTCAAAATGATATTAGTGGGGGATTAATCAAAGTGTGATACATGTCTGTATACAGAATAAATAGGTCAATTCATGTTATCAGGTCCATATTTCAAAAAACAAGTTGAGGGTGGCCCTGGATGAACGAAACGTTGTATCGGAAATCTGATATAATCAAATTGAACAAAATATGAAATAGAAGAGGAAATGTTTGTGAGGTTTTTTTGTATTTTCCGAAATGAAAGGGCTACATCGCCTGAAAATTGAAATCGCCAATTTTGGTTTTCCTCAATTATCTCTGGAACGGCTTATGATATCTTAGATTTCTTCATATGGTTCTAACGTCCTCCGAAATGTGCAACTTTTGTTTCATTTAACCATCTATCTCTAACCGTTCCAGATATAGCAATAGTGGGACAACGAAATGTGGGCCACACTGTATATATACAAGGTATGTCACGACGAGCTTACACTATCTATATCTAGAATAACTCGGGAGAAATCCATGAAAATATGCATGCTCATTATTTTAGATTGTGCTTTTAAAATATCTTCAGCAATGCAGTTTTCCTGCTTCTCTCAGAAAGTAGCAACAACTTTCTCATTTCAAAAAGAATACCCTGTATTTCATTGCATTTTCACATTCTCCCTGAAGAGCTGATTTCATCGATACATCACACTTGTGGTCTATCGGAAATATTTACAGAGATACATATAGGGTATTCAAAATTGAGATTTTTCAACTTTAGTCAACTCTATTCATTATCGGCCGAAACGGCCCACCTCATGTTTCCATCTCAATTTTCGATTTACTATTTACTGATATTTAATCGGAACAGATACAGGGAGATCAGAATTCCGAATCTTGAACCACCCTGTATCTGTTCCGAGTATGGGACATGTAAACCGTTTTGACCGATAATGAATAGTTTCGACACAAAAAAATCCTGAAGTTTATATATCCAGAAATTTCACAACAGGGTACATCAATCCAACATTGACGAAAACTAATTCATATCGACAAAAATATTAAGTAATGAGGTCATTTACATTTTGACGGCGAATCAATATCCTGTCCACAAAAGTTCCAAAGCACCACGCTGACGAAACCTTGCTGATACGACCTCCATTGAGTATCGAGTTGATTGGAAAACGACGTCGAAGTCGACGTCGCCGTAAGACGTCGGTTGGTACCGCGATCGAAACGTCACTGAGAACGATAATCCAGAATGAGAAATTAGACGCTCCAACCTGTGTCGTGACACCGTGCCCTACTATTCCTTTTTCCGACCTTCGACTGTGTAATCCAGTTGAAATGTATTTCCACCAAGAAAGTTATTACGCCAGTTCTGATTTTTTGAAATGTTTCGAAAAACCTGTGCTCGCTTCGTAATACCACTGCCCCAGAATAATAATGACGCAAATGCAAAAAAAATCATTTCACAGGAGAAGGAAAAAACGAATTCAAAATATCAATTTTTCGATTTCCAAATAGGCGATTTCATCTATGAGTTTGAACCTTCGATATATTGGGAGTAAACCCTCATACTTCAATGTAGTATGTTCAAAGAGATAATATTTTGGAATTTATTATGGATATTTGAAGTCTTTATTCATCCTGAAAGAAAAAACATCCTAGTCAATTGTGTCAACACTTTCAATGATTTCCTTGATTTCAAAAATGAAAACAGATGAAGGATCTAATCGATTTCAACTCCAGATGATATTTTCTGTTCAGTTATAAGCAATGGAAAAATCCAGAATCCTCTAAAACCCAATGGACAAAGATGTAGAAATTTTTCCGAATCATGTACTCAAAAGGAAATAATTTCGATAGAATGAATTGCACTTATGTAGGCTATAATTGTAATTATAACTGAAACTTTATCTAAATTTCCGAACATCAATAAACAACCCTCGGATGATTACCCAACTGTAAGAAAAAATAGGAACTGAAGAATTAATATCCAACTGTTTAATCGACGGCTCTCAACTATAAAAACAGCTTTTCATTTCAGAAATCTTTGCGCCTAATTTCCAGTTGGAACAGTAGAAACAAATAGGAGATCCATAAATTATGCAAATTTTGTGAAAAAAAGTTGTTTTAGGATACCAGTTCCAAGCCGTCGTATTTTCTCGACCTGAAATATCTATATTATTTCGTTTGGCTTAAGAGATGTCTCTGAAATCAATAGAGAATGTCAATATCTCAATATTTTCCATCGATATTATGAATCTGTTTGGATTCTATATGTGAAGATTTGAACAGAAAATTTATAATAATCTACAAGGATGACCAATAACTATGAAGAAGTTACCATTCCATTCATAATTTGTTATATTTTTATTTTTATGTCGCATTGATAACAGATGGAAGATTGGAATGTTTCAATTAATTTGTCCCAAAGAACAGTTGGGTCATTCACAATCTAAATTATCCAATGTAATATAGGCTGAAAGTGCAATTACGATAAGAACCAGATATAGTACTATTTCAGAGGAGAAAATGACGCATGGGATAGTTATGTCTTTTTTTTTATATTGAGAAATAAACAATGACAGTTTTCTTTCAGTGAAATAGGGCCAATCGATACAAATTATATAACGACGTAACTTACATCAAGCGTCCGAATATTATACTAAAATTATGGCATTATTTTACCATATAGATTCAGCTTTTCCCTATCTTCTGGTGGGTATAACTCCGATTCTAAAAATGTTGCAGTTACGTCATTGTTATTCTGGAACGGCGAATACTCAAAGAACGGCAAAATATTTGTACTTTTTTCAGATGTTGAGTTATAACTATAACTCATGAACTATCAGTTTTTCGATGAAAAATGTTACTTATACTTTTTAAGCTGAAATAAATTTGCAACAATTACAGCTCAGCTCTGTGCGTTTAATAGTTTCCGAGATATAATATACCTACTTCAAAGATTTGCAAATTTTCGTAAATCATATGAATTTCAAGTTTTGCTCTTGTTTCGGGCCGAATATCGACATTACCACTCAAACTACGGAATTACGTTAAGAGCCCTAAAAATAAAGTACTTAGTAGTAAATTTTTACGGCTTCCATTTCAGCACAAACGGAAGTATCTAGATCTGAAAGTTTTCGTGGAATCATAGAAAAAAAAAAACAACTGGAACATTGGATTTTTGAGGAAATCGACCTAAACACTTCTTATAACAATTCACTAGACGATTTGTGAGCATTTGACGTATAGTAGGAGATTCAGCTGCAGATTTCTACCGTCATCGGATAACGAAATGATAATATCAAATTGGGAAGTTCACTTCAACACGACATGTCGCAGCGAAAATGGCTGCTTAACAAAATGTAATCTGTATTTTACCCCCTTTAGGGAAACACATTTTAATATGTTTGTACCATATTTTACCATAATGTCGTTAGTTTTGAACTGAACCAGAGATATTTTTATGGACAAATTTCCCTGTTAAACTGACGAGTATGCACTGATGATGACTTAACAGTCGAAAGCGCTCTGCTACGAATATAAATTTGAATAAATTATCTTGCACGAAATACAACACTGCCCTTCTTTGGTATAGCCCAGCAACCCTCACTCAAATGATAATATGTCCCAAAGGAATGTAAAAACATTGTAGTTCATCGAACGGCACCTGTGCCCATCACTATCCTGAGCGAAATGATAAAAAATAGCACTTTTCTGTGCGGAAATTTGCACTCAATTCCGTGATTTGATAACGAGATAAGAGTTATGCTATCCGATACCAATTGAATGGTAGATCTCAGAAACCCCTCAGTCTGAGCCAAATCTACGGCACACGATTCATTTGCTCCTATTATTCCAGACATACTATCGTCATATGATAACGAGTTGAAACAAAAAGCAAATAAATTAGTGGCAGAACGTCAATATTTCCGTGAATATTTCGCCCTCGTCGAAAGATAATATCCGATAGACCAGTGTTAAACTAACACTACAAGTATTCTTATCCACATATTGAGTTTTACACTGGTCCATCAGATATTATCTTTAGACGGGGGGCGAAATATCCTGGGAAGTATTGACGGTCTGCCACTAACTTAGATCAGTTTGAATCGCGGCACGTTTGGATATTCGCAAAGACGACATAATCCTATTTCATTTGCTTCTTGTTCCAACTCGTTATCACATGACGGAAGTATGTCTGGAATAAAATCAGCAAATAAATCGCTATGCCAAGGATTTTGCTCAGACTGAGGGGGAGCACAGGTAGGTTTTTGAAATACACCATTCAATTCTCATCTCATTATCAAATCGCGAAATCCAGTGGAAATTTCCGCACAGGAAAGTGCTATTTTTCAATAATTTTGCTCAGGATAGCGATTGGCACAGGTGCCGTTCGATAAAATACAATGTTTTTATATGCTTTTGGGACATATATCATTTCGTTAACAGATAACGGTCGAAATTTGCAGCCTGCTTTTGGACTAGTAGAAGATATGCATAATTGTGAAGAATATAACCATGACCTTTTTTTCTAGGTGGTGTGTGAGAAGGCTCTCAGAACTAATGGAACGGACGTTTTTCCTTTCTACCCAACCTCATCACCCAGTTACAGATTTGTTACTGCTCAGTCGCATTCGGTTCGCAACCTTATGTGTGTCGAGTTTTTTTTCAATTCCAACACACCAATCGTTGCTCTAGCTATATTACCTACACATTGAACAACCTTGGCAGAAAAGTGTCAGTAGTCTCTGATGTCCGATGCATTCCCTGAAGATGGATCCCTCAGGAGTAACAAAATCTCAGAACGAAAACCAAAACCGCAGAACGATTGCGTCGCTACGATCCTCTTTCTTGCAATGAAATTGTGTTCAACTTCTCGACTGTCATCAACGATTCTAATAAACGGCAGATGGACAGATGATGCAGTGACATAATCCGATCTGCCCTTGATAAAACCATATCTTACGAGAACGTGATCGTGGTTGGAGAGGATGTGGACCTACTTGTTTTTCTCTGCAGGTTGGGATCAATCATACGAAATATTGACTTAATAAATGGCAGATGGGTAAATGATGCAGTGACATAATCAGATATGCCCTTGATGAAACCATATCTTACGAGAACATGATCGTGGTTGGAGAGGATGTGGTCCTACTTGTTCAGCTCTGCAGAGGTTGGGATCGACCATCCGAATTATTTACTTCATGCAGAAAATTGGCTGGAGTGTGTCAAGTTGCACTCAGTTTCCAACCACCTTTCTCAATTGAGGAGGACTAGAATTGCCCTCCGGATTCGAACTCTTTCTTCATGCATTCAGCGGTTGCGACACCAACTCTACCGTTTTCGGGCGAAGGAAAAATGAAATTATGGAGTGTTTTACAAAAGCACCGAAAAATCATAGATCTGGCCACCGGGGTCCTTCTCACAGATATCAGTCACAAGGCTTTAGCCAAAGTGCCTAGTCGCTCCATATGGAGGAGACGTATTCATCAAAGACCTACACGGTTTTCGGATCCGCCTATTCGTAAAATAAGCAGCCAACGCGAAGATAATCCTGGCTCGTTTGCTCCCAACCAAAGAGGCTGCTTCCTTTCATTCGTATCGCACATGCCACCAATTGTAGAAGTGGGTGGAGTTGGTCGAAGAACTCCGATGGTTCAATTCCAATAACAACATTATGCCAACCAGCTCCAGACATCCTTCTCGAATTGCTCTTGTTTTATTGCAAGCAGATCAGCAGAGCTGGACTTATATGCTCCAGCTTTGTGCATTCTGTGATTTAGCAAGACTTGCCATAACGTCACTATATTTCTGATCCACGAATATGAGGACAACCCTGACGATCCTTCACCTGCAAAAGAGCTGGCTGAGATGGACACAATACACCAGCAACTTTCTTCAGTCCTGGAATACGACCGTGATCAACCAGGACCCTCGAAAAGACCTGAATTGAGCGTTTTCAATTCTTGTTCTGTGAGATTTTATAATAATATGGATACAGAAATATACTCCTCCACTTTTGAGTATTTCTCTCACAAGTATAATGCCGACATATTGGAATTATTATATAGAAGTATCTAGGCTCATTTCTTGAAAAATCCAATTTCCCGATATGTTTTTCATTCCCAATTTCAAGAAAAGCATCAAATCTACATACTTCCTTTTGTGCTCAAAGGGAAGCAATAGACATTGACTACATCTTTATTTCTATATCGGACTCTTTTCGTAGGTTGAGTGGTTATGTTGATATTCGGCACGAAACGAGAGCGGAAATTTATATTTTTTACGAAAATTTGCGAAACAAAGTCCTAGCATCTTGGCGATCTTTACGTATTACAAAGCGAGCACAGGTTTTTCGAAGCTGCAAACTCAGGTTCATATACTACCCCAACTGGTCCCAACAATATATCAAAAAATTAGAACTACATCAGCCTCTGCGATTTTAGCCATTTTCTATATATACGATTTGACATGTTTTGATTCCCTTCATTTCATACGAGTTTCGGGGTGAGAGGTACTGAATCCGAATCTGACATTTGCTCACAAAATACTTCGTGACGCAACATTGTCGTTTACTTCCAAACCAGATAAAGAACAACAATCAGGAGTAAATAAGGTTGACCGAAATATTGTTCTTCTGCATGCCATTCTCAGTTTCCTCGAAGAAGTGGTATCATAAACAATATGCACTGAAACTACGTCAGTTAGTCATCACTGGCCCAACAATGAATAAGCAATAATTGGAAGTACTGCTTCGCCAATATTGGCGTGAATTGGCCCAGTGGTAACTTTTGTGATTCACCTTTGAAAAATGCGAAAATTAGGCCAATGATAGTTCACTGGGGTGACATTGCTCTAAAAGTGATGACCATTGCTCCTCTGGGGCTCACAACTTGTGAGTTCGTTAATGGTGAAACCGAGCCCTCCCTTGCCGGATATCCACCAAACTTCAACTTGTCTTGGGTGATATCCTCTTCACTCTTCCATTTCCAATCTATCCTATCGGCCTTCCTTGGCCAACTTCTCTTTTCCTCTTCTCTTCCAAGGGGAGGACAGACCGCGGTCACTCGACAGATGGGAGCATTTTGGGACCATCTTTGCTATCTCCGGGCCAGATGGGACATTTATTTGTAGACATAAGTGGCAAGCATGGGGTGATTTGCTGATATCTGTCTAGGTGGCCAAGGACTGGTCAACGAGGCTCTGGCAACCTAATCCAAGCTATGGGAACCCGTGGCGATGGATGAATGGCACCGAGGTATGGTGTCGCTAACGGGGCATCAGAGTAAACAGCCTCAGCTCTGTGCAGGGGGCACCACAGGGCTGGACCAACCCCTTCCCCCGTCACTAATAGGAGAAGGAAAACTTTTGGCCTTCTTCGTAGACGAGAACAGGAATCGGAAGAGTTATCTTCAGGAACCTGAACGAAACGGGTCTTTCATATTGAAGTGGCCTTCAATGAGCACCATGAGTAGTATATATATGGTAAAATTGATAACGGCATGTAGGTAGGAAACAATGGACCACTAGGCCTAAGTGTCGTCGGAGACATCAGTCAGACGAGCCTACAAACGGGATGGATTGTTTAGTGGGTGAACTCTGGAGTCAGGGGACTCCTAAACTATCAAATGGGGGACTAGACCTAAATGATGTTCATAAAGGATTTCAACCACCTCGGCAAAAAAAAAATTATTAATGTTTGCTGGGATACTGTGATACTAGAAGAAGTATTCCAAATTGATTAGAATCAATACTTAGATACTTGTGCAAATTCCTACCAATTCACTTGTTTATTTCACAGTCCACGACAAATGACGACAGAAGTACATGAAAAACTGAATGGCAGGACTATGAAAAACACATTACTTTATTTATTTATTGATGTCTTTATGACATTGGAGATTCAATATGGTTCAATCTTCGTTTTTCAATGCATGGTAGTTGTACATCAGAATGCAATGATCCAAAATTCAAGCATGGCTTCATTATTTCTACTGTCAATGGGTTGGCTTCAAACTTTTTGAAAATTACCTATCACATTTTGAGATATCTTCTTGTAGTCCTGTATTTTGGTAGTGATGAAAAAAAAAACAAACAAAAATTTGACCCATGAATACTCTATATTCAATAACAAATGAGGAACCTGACAGTCTCAACCAAAATGAAATGCACTGCACAACTAGGTACTTGGAGATGACTCAACCGGTTTGGATGGTTTATTCTTTGTCAGCTAGCTACAGGCTCAGTACCTTCTTCTAATGATCTTGGAAAAACTTTTGGACCTTGTCATAACCATAACGATAACGGATTTACCACATTATTTATCGCACTATATCTCATGAAGTAGAGGAGATGTTCTGTACATACTTAGGTACATAAAAAAAACATGGATAGAAGATAATCTCGATTTTGTCGGAAATCTGATGCATCTGATGAATATGAAAACCTATAGTATGAATTTATAAATATATGGTGCTATTATACCACGCTTTTTAATGAAATAGCAACGCTGATCTGATTTTTTTCTAGTGCAAAACTAACCATGAAGCATGAAGCAGTTCGACTAATTATTCACATCAGTAGATTTCAGCTTTTTGTAAACACCAATTTACATACAATCGCAAATTACAATACATTAGTATTAGTAGACACTATTCAGAATAGATTGCATACAGCATTAATTTTCTCTAACGATTTAGACCTCGCTTTGAACAATTCAAATTATTCGAAGTAATGTGGCAGAGATATGATATTCGAATAGAGGAATGGTTGTTGTGGTCATTGTAGATGTAAATAATTACCTTGGTGGGCACACATTCACACAACAACATTGTGTCATAGCTATAAATAGCCAGAGAAAATTTCAATCATTATCTAATTATTGGCTCATTGGCTTTAACGCTGTATCACGGTCAAGAACTAAATTGACATTCCGATTCAAAACTCGGAGATAGTGACAAACATGGCATTTTAAATTTTTGTTTAACATTTCGTTTCAAGATGATTTGGGATAGGTAATGATTCTTGAATAATAAACCTTGAATAAAATTTACTTCTTGTATATTATGTATATATAGTAGTGTAGGTAGTTTATACAAAATTGAAACGAAAACAAAAAATGAATTGTATGAGACATAATGAAATAATGAGTATAGGTGCATCACAAGAAAAATGGTTTTAGAAGCAATCAAAAACGTTCAAAAAATTTACTGCCTACCATTTGACGTAGCGTTGAATATATGAATAATGGAATACTCGGTCTGGGTCACGTGACAACGACAAAACTAATTCATTCTAGTAGCTTCATCATGGTACAAACTTCCAATTACTAATTAAAGAAAAAAATATGATTTTCTTCATAGGAAATAATAATCCCCGCTTCTAATTTTTGTTAAATATTCAGGAGCAAATTTATTTAAATTGATTTTTTCAGTACTGAAATGATGCCAAAGTAATTTTTTTTTAATTGACTTGGCCGTTACTTGATGGAAATTCAGGGCAAATGTAAATACTTTACAAACGATAAGATTTCCACAGAATTCTTAAACACACAACATGTTTCGCTAACACAGTAGCTTCGAGAGCTAATGTTCTTGAGAGGTGATTATTTTCATTAATTTCATTATTGAAAAAATATCCCTGATGATTTTAAATAATGTAGTGTATGAACTTGCATCAGGAAGTACTTTTTCTTCATTCATTCTACAATTCTTTCTGTTGAACATACCAGACATATTTAATATTTTTTTGCTGTGAAGAGAGAAAAGTTTGAAATTTCATATCTAGTGACAGGTTATGAAATGTCACTTTTCATAAATTACCTTCTTTCCTACGAGAAAAAAAGTGAGTTCTTTTGTTCCGGATATATATCACATATATATATATATACATTGTTGATGGCTTTTGTTGTACCATATTTCGGAAAAATAAGCCAATAACACCGTATCCTAGAAAGAACTGCAAGTCCTTTTATCTTCCATTCGACTTCGCGGTTACGTAAATTACTAAACAACCACTAAATTCGCAATTCTTGGAAATAAAATCACAGAATTAGCCTAACAGATATTTGATTACTTCAAAAGAATGATAAAGATGCCTACAAAAAGATGCCTGCAACGCAGGTGTTAAAACTTCAAATTTCACGTCGATAATTTTCTGACCTTAATATTATAATGTAATATGCTTTTGGGTGTATGATAAATTGACATTCATCATACAGGGCGTGGAAATGAATTCTGAATTGAGACTCTATCACGAATCTGCGATTAGAGGTCTATAAAAATCACAAGTTTCCATCGTTCAAGTTTGAACCCCCTGATTGGGTATGAAAGTGTTGAAAAGGAATATTCTCAGATAAATTATGAACATACAAAAATGGATATATATTTATATAAAGCAATACGTGTGTGTTCAATAGATATAATTCAATGTTCGTCGTGGCATATATAGCCAGGAAAGTAGTTGTTTTCTATTGAATTAACTGAAAAAGAGTAAATATTCTCATCACATAGAGAATGCGAATTCTCAATGTATTGCTTTATATAAATATATATCCATTTTTGTATGTTCATAATTTATCTGAGAATATTCCTTTTCAATAATGTAATATCTTCTTAATATATTTCCACATAAAAAAATTGTGGTCCACTACGCGTCTGGAGACAACACAACCTGGATCTAAAATCTACTACTTTTTTTCCCTGTATAATTAATAACTATCATTTTCTCCGGACAAGTCGATAAACAACGAATTTAATAAATAATATCAACCTTATGTGTACGATCCTTCTACAAAATACTGCCTACGACTTTCTTTTAGAAACCTACCTACACCATCCAACACCAACGTGTACCCACGTAAAATGACTCACGAATATTATGTTCCTATATAAGAAGAAATCAGGTAGATATCATAAATAATTTTTATAGGCCAGTTAAGTCCTAGTTTAATTGGCAATTTTCGGTTTATCGTGATATTTAATCTTATTTTCAAAATAGGTGATAGCCCTCGTGATTTCATAATCACTGACATACGGTCTTCAAGTGTTCAGTTCTCGAGATACAGGGCGTTAAAGTTAAAAAATAAAAATAATTGTTTCGCAATATCTCAAGAAAAATTAAATATAATGCATTCAACTTCGGTATATGGTTTCATCTTTGAATAGGTCATTTTTTGACCATGAAGCCAATCCGGACATTTTATCCAGTGGTGTCCTACAGGGGGTTGTGACAACTTTGCCTCCCATATTTTCTACGCCACTGATTAAATTTCAATTATTTCCAATTCCATGAATTCATTGTTCAATTTTGTTCAAAAAATGCATCACCTTCAACTGAGCTCAAATGAACAGTTTTCGAGGTTTTTGACCCAAAATAGAAGATTGCATAGTAATATTTCATCAATTTCAGTAGTAGGTAAGTAGAATATTGCAAAACTATTTTTCTGGTGACTTGGAGACCGTATGTCCCTATCCCAGTGATTATGAAATCACGAGAGCTATCACCTGTCAAGCGTTGTCGGTCGAATTTCGCAACAACCTGTATATAAATCTTTACATTTATTTCGGAAACAAATATATTCACTAAAACAATGCTAAAATAACACTTCTTCGGTCTGTCCTTCGGATAAAAAAGGATTCACTTATACAGGCTGATTCACGGTGGATGGCACATTAGACGTTTCTGGTGAACCAGACAACGGATCATTTTGAAAATTCAATGGAGGGCATATTCGGACATTCTCTAGCCAACTAAAATATTTTCGACAATGCGGTGTTGCCGCTTCTATTAGAAAGCAGTAGCAACTTTGATTTTTCAAATGGAACACTCTGTATTTTATTGCATTTTCAGATTCTCCCTGAAGAGCTGATTTCATCGATGTATCATACTTGGGGTCTAGCGGAAATGATGACAGAGATATAGGGTGTGAAAAATCGACATTTTTCAACTTTAGGATTTTTTTGTGTCGAAACTATTCATCATTGGTCAAAACGGCTTACATGTCTCTATCTCAACTTTTGATTAACTATCTACTGATATTTAATTGGGACATATACCGGGTGATCAGGATTCTGAATTCTGCACCACCCTGTATTTGTTTCAATTAAATGTTAGTAGATAATTGATCAAAAGTTGAGATAGGGACATGTGAGCCGTTTTGACCAATAATGAATAGTTTCGACAAAAAAAAATTCCTAAAGTTGAAAAATGTCGATTTTTCACACCCTATATCTCTGTAATCATTCCAGCTAGACCCCAAGTGTGATACATCGATGAAATCTGCTCTCCAGGGAGAATCTAAAAATGCAATAAAATACAGAGTGTTCCATTTGAAAAATCAAAGTTGCTACTGCTTTCTAATAGAAGCGGCAACACCGCATTGTCGAAAATATTTTAGTTGGCTAGAGAATGTCCGAATATGCCCTCCATTAAATTTTCAAAATGATCCGTTGTCTGGTTCACCAGAAACGTCTAATGTGCCATCCACCGTGAATCAGCCTGTATGTAAAAACTTCACAAACGATGATTTCCACAAAATTCTTAGTCACACGATATGTTTTGCTAAGACAGTAGCTTCGTCAGGTGAAATACTGGTATTACAATAAATTCATTTTGAAAATTCTCCAGAGTCAAATCAAAGATAGAGCGGTAAGTATTCGGTAAGAAAATTTCACACTGAAATATTATGAAAAAATACTAGGATAAGATGACGCTTAATAAAATACATAATACTGACTTCACTTACGCAAAATAATAAAAAGGCAGCTGGTGGTATGTAGTTCAAACCATTATTCTTGAATTACTATTTATTCCACTAAAGTTGGGCGAAATATAATTCCTTACAAGGAACTTATCAACTTATTGAAGAATGAGTTCGACATATCGTCGACATACTTATAAATCTCAAAAAAATTTCAGTGTATTTTCATGCTTCTTTATTACCCCAAGGAGAAGAGAAAAAAATTTGGAATTTTTTTCAGTTGCTATAGTTACGATACAGAATAAAGGCTTTTGATTGGTCGAAAATGTTTGTTGTTGAATTATCACAGGAACTTTCAGTACTAAAATTAGCCTAGGAATGGGCGTTTACACCTTAGTAAAACTTTCAAGTCAAACCATGTTTGTAATGATCTTTTTATACATGAATAATGATTGACGACATAATTCGATCGAAAAATTAACTGGAATGTTTCATTTTTGGACATAAATAATAGTACCTTCTGAAAACGGACCCTCTTATGACGTAGAAACCTCATCTCGCCATAGTTAAAAGAAAATACCAAACGCCCGACGGAGACTGAGACAACTGACATATTAATTCTTTCAACTGTGATCTCGCGCTAATTCACTCTGTCAGAAATCACGTATCATTCATCTCTGTCTGGAATAGTCTTGTTTCAGTATTAGGGTTTTGACGTCACATCATCGCCTCGTTTTCAGAGGTCCGAAAAATCAGGGATTCCAATAATTTTTTATAAAACGTAGGGAGCTCACAGCAAGAAACTGTTTGCGGTGGTGAGCTAGTTTGGGTGAGTTCTATCGAATCATGAAATAATTTTTTTTTCTGTGACGGAAAAAAAGTTTGGCAATTCATCTCTATTGGCAGGTTATAAAATGTCACTTTTCATAAATTACTTTTTTGTGATATAAACCCATTGCTTCCTTCAACATGTACATATACATACATGACATTCAGGAACACCCTGTATACAGTATATGCACTTCTTTCATTCATCAAACTGTCCATATCACCCATATCGCCCAACCCAACCCCTGCAGGTTAGAACCGGAAAACACATACACAGTGTCCCAGCTAAAATGTCCCCCCTTTAAAAAATCAACCGCGCGATCGAATGATTAGAAATTTGGTCACCCAGTATAATTCGATCATGCTTGCTCGAAATATGCTATTGAATAAATCGTATAACAAGGGGAAGCTTTCGTGACTGTTCTATAATAATATTCTTGGAAATATTAGTGGGATGCAGTCTGGACCAATGAATTAATTAGATTTCTTCGTTATTTGTCGAGCTTTCGAAAATTTTTATTTTCTTTATCAAGACTAACTGAAAACATCGAATGGAACAATAATGTACATTTATATTCTAATATTATTGTTCCATTCGATGTTTTCAGTTAGTCTTGATAAAGAAAATAAAAATTTTCGAAAGCTCGACAAATAACGAAGAAATCTAATTAATTCATTGGTCCAGACTGCATCCCACTAATATTTCCAAGAATATAAATCGTATATATATATACAGGGCCACACCGAAATGCACCTAAACCTGAACATTCTTGTTTGAATAGGGACGCCCAATATAATTATTATTCCATATTCAAGTTGAGCTCATTATTACAAATTCAACAATATCGGGTTTGATGGGATTTTTCCAAACGACTATGAAGATATGGCAAAAAAAACGAAGTATGTACATGACGATATTTCTTCCCCTTCAATATTATTCAAATAGCTCTTTGACCATATCTTCGTAGTAGTTCGAAAAAATCTCATCAACCCGGAATTGTCGAATTTGTGATAATGAGCTCTACTTGATAGAATATGGAATAATATAGTGGTGTCCCTATTCAAATATGAAAGTTTAGGTGCAATTCGGTGTGACCCTGTATACATACGATTTATTCAATAGCATATTTGGAGTCATTTCAGGTATTCGATCGCATGGTTGATTTTTTACAGTGGGAGACATTTTGGCTGGGACAGCGTGTACACTTTTTTATACATATTGATTATGGTAGGCCTCAAGGTCGAATTGGAGTCATTTTTTTTCATGAGCATTAATATTTATACTAGGCTAATATTTAAAATTTCCCAATTTGTCAAATTTTACCATAGTTACACCGTAAACATACCGCTGAAATTGGTGTCATTATAAGGTCATTTTTGTCAAGGCCAATTACATAGGAGCAACATTATATTCAATTCAGGGAATTATTGGTTTCTAGATGTCTGCTTGGTCGACCTTATACACTTTCAATTGGTACACTTGGTACACGAGCGTTTTATATGTTTAGGTTATAAATAGAAACGTACCAAATATGCAATGATCCAATCACGAGACAAAAGCTGAGTGAACTAATTTTGTCAAGTGACACACATGGTGTGAGTTCAATACAAAAATAAGTATTCATCATCTTCACCTAAACTGAAGTTCCCAATTATTTTGAATATAAAAAAGCCAAAATTGATTCAACATTTTTGTTGACGTGGAAAGAAATATTGAATTGAGAGAACCTGATCACGATAAAAGGTCTATAAAAATAACAATATGTTTATATGAAGTTTTCGTCTTAGAATCACCCCTTGAAGTTTAATATAATACCCTATATAAAGGGTGTTTCATACTATATGCGCAGGACATCAGGATGTGATAGTTCTTCCAAACATATGAAAAAAAACCAGTTTCTATCAACGTACCCTCTGAAATATAACATTTTCGAGATACAGTGTAGAAATTTTGAAAACTAAATCGGTTTTTGTTAATACCTATCTCTGGAACCCTTTATCATGCAGGAAACGGCATTCGTAAGCATTTTCTACTCATAATAAGCTACGTTTTGTGCCGAATTCATTTGTTTTTTAGTCATAATTGGTGAAGATTTTGAAGGGATAGTGAGTGTTTTTCTCCTCAACTTCTACGCCACTGAAAAAAATACAATTTCGTACCGCCCATTTGAACGGCGAATATTTGTTACACAAAAAATATTAATCTCTGCTCTTGGTTATATAAGCTCTGGACACAGATTACCATTGACCGTTTTCGGCAAAACTTTTATGCTAAAAATCATGGTAAATTTCTTGAAAATTTGATTTGAACTTTAGAACAAGTAACGAAACCAAACGTTAACTTTATATTGCAGAATTAAAAAAAAAAACAATAGCAAATCATACTCAATCAAATCCATAATTGTTGAAAATATCCGCGGTTAGCTTCAACGCACGCAGCAATTCTCAAAAAAATTGACCATGATTTTCAACATAAAAGTTGTTTTTTCTCGAAAATGGTCATATTTGAAGCTTATGACCAAGAGTATCTTTTTTGTGTAGAAAACTTTGGCAATTCGAATGAATGGCTCAAAACTGTACTTTCTGGAGTGGCGTAGAAGTTGGGGAGGAAAACACTTACTAGCCCTTCAAGATCTTCACCAATTATGATTCATAAGGAAATGAATTCCGCACTGAACATAGTTTATTATGAGTAGAAAATGCTTACGAGAGCTGTTTCCTGTGCGATAAACGGTTCCAGAGATATTCGAATATCATAGGAATATCCTTTCGTGCGCTCCAAGAGATAAAAACACATATTTCATTATTGAATATTATGTATCCGAGACAACTAAAAGCATCACAAAAAAAAAAAGTGAACTTTGAACACTCGGACACAATAATAGCAGATACTTACCGACCTATAGCAAAAGATTTTCGATATTTTACCAATGTTCATCATTCAATATTCATCGACATCGTACGCATTCGGCATTGATAGTGAAAATAAAGTGGAGAATATAGGCTTCTATAATTGTAACATCGGAGTGGCCGTTGAACTATTCCATCATTTGGCAATTCCTGCTCTGAACTATGACAGCAATGACTGTCAGTTTAGAAATACGAGGGAGGTTTGTTGTTCGGAGAGTCGTCCCCTGCGATGTTATATTCATATTCATTTTTATATTTTGCGTCTCTATAACGAAGGCATTATGACACCTAAATGTGTATAGAAATGGCTTCAATTAGGACACGCTAAATTTTTTCTTTCAAAGTTGGTAATGGTTAACGTCAACTGTCAGGCACAATAATTTTTCTACCATCTGTCAAATTAGAGAATGAACATTCAAATGTTTTTTCATTGTTATCAACTTACTCCCTATATTTTTAACATTCGATGTTTTTATTGATGAATTTTTAAAATAAAAGAGTACAAATGAACCCAAAATAGAAAAATAGACATTTTTGGAGCACTCCTCGCTTCCATCGTCGTACTCCAAACAACGCGCGTGCGACAAATCAGTGTCTTATAAAACTTGTATAATATTACATACAATTATCGAAACCCTGTAGTAATACTTGAGTTGAACAAGTTAAATTGAACTATTCAGGTCAATACATTGAGATTCAGATTCAGTAATTTTCCAGCTTTCACATATTCCTATTTTGGCAAGCTTCGTCATCTGATTGCATTGCAGTCAGTAGGTATACATAATGATATTCTACTTCATACTTGATGAAAATTTTCCCTATTTCACTCAAATCAGCATTCAACCGTAAAAAAGTGAAGGTGCATGTACAGCTGTCTTAAGAAAATGCTATACTCTAATCTAATCATCATCGACCAAAGCATCGAATATCTTTTCAGTTGATATTCGATGACCAAAGTCAAAGCACGAAAAAACTATATACTATATCTTGTTTCAAATGAAATGATGCCAACAGTTCAGAATGCTATATATACTATGGTCATCCAGTAATCTGAACTGGTGCGTATCCACCAAAACTCTTAGTCAAATTTGGTTTTTTCGTTTTCATTCGACAATGGTGCATCCGAATATTATTTCTCATTTTATAATAACATTTCAACATTCGCTATTGCTATCTATTTTATGCATGACCGGTATATTTGACCTCTTTACCTCTCAAGCACGATGGAAATACATCATGGTTGCAATGATGCTGTATACTCAGGATAAATCAATAAGTGATGGAATATCATTGATTGAATCAACGTTACCATGGTAACTTGCAGTCAATGTTTCGAAATAGTAAATATACTGAATTATTATTTGCTGTCAATGGATGTCATCACAGATAACTTATTTTGAATAGAGTGCCTCGAATATCTCATTTCACGCCCTTTAAAGATTGAGGACACGCTTGTCACGTTGTTAAACAGTTGGACCGAAAACATTAGACACAAATATGGTTATATCATGATATGAATATTGGAATTTGAAGCTTCAACAAACACTAGAAATGTCTCCTCGTCTTTTGGCAACTCAATCATGTATTCGAGGACTTCGGGACTGTGCTTCGGGGCACTCTAATTTTGAGAGTGATCATATCATTTTGCATCTCAGACGTACAGCCTGTCTCACTTTCTCGTAATCGTTTGAAATAACCCTATACCGGGTGAGAGAAATTCGAGTAATCTGATAAAACCATCAATAACAATGAGAATGTGTAATTTGTTTTATTTCATTTTATATATTTGATAAACGGATTTACCTTTACTATACAATAAGGACAATAACATCACAGCATCAACAAATGAAATTCAACAATAAAATTTTAACTTTTTGTAAACACTACATCTTGTTGTTGAAACTATTTCCTATTTACAGCCATTAGGTTGAAAAATTACATTATCATTATGCCCAAAGAAAATGAAAAAAACGGAAAAGAGAAAAAAAGTATCAACTAAATTAATGGTGAGTGATCAACCTAGGATCAATTTTACAAATTTTATTTTAAATATGGCTAAAGACTGAACGAACGGGTCAATGTTATATAAATGCATTGAAATAACGCAAAATGCAGGAAAAAGGGCTGAAGAACCCATAGTTGGTTCTATGATTATTTATAACAAATAATTATGTGTTTCTAGTAAAATATGAGGGAACATTGAAGTTAATCCTATTGAGAAGTTCATATCGACGGACAGATCAATTTAGGTTGAGGGTATCAAGAGGACGATGTCAAGAGTATCCGAATATAAATGATGGTAAGTTCCCATTTTGTAGGATATGTGTTTTCGAATCTAACTTGGGCTTGTTCAATTAGTGTGATATCACATGCATAGTGTGGTGACCAAATCATACAGCCATAGTCCCATAAGGAACGTACAAGGGAGCAGTACAAAATATACGATGTGTTGCATGAAGAATTTTTTGTATTACGCGATAGAAAACCTACCATTCTAGTGGCGGATGCTGATACTTTCAGTATATGGCTCTTGAAGGTGAGACGTTCATCAAAGATGATTCCAAGATCTTTAATCTCGGTTACTTTTTTCAAGAATATGTTGTTAATATTGTAATTTTATAAGGCAACATTATGAGAACGGTAAAACGATATTGTGAGACATTGATCGGTATTTAGGTCGAGATTGAAACGGACGCACCACAGATAAAGGTTGTCGACGTCGTTTTGAAGAATTTGACTCTCTAAGGCATCTCTAATGATGCGAAACATTTTTAAGTAATCAGCAAAAACATAGGAACCCGTCACTTTCGCCCCTCTCCAAGGCATCCAACAGGAAACCCTGGTAGGTCAGCAGATTGGTTACCGTGAATCTCCCCAATCAAAAACGATGCTGCTGAGATATTAAATACTTTTGCAAGACCATGTTAATTTGGCAGTAACAAGTTTGTCTAATAATTTTGGTAAAGTAGACTGTAAACAAATTCCTCTGTTTTGCTATATATATTCTTAAAAAAATGAAATCACGAATAATTCCAAACCGATTATGGAATGGAATACAGGATGTTGAAATGAGAAATGAGAAAGTTGGTATTGATCGCTGTTACATGACACACCCTTTAAAATCTATAAATATCGATTGACGTGTCCGAGTGTTTTGTTGAACACGCCACTGTTTATTCATAATCGAATTTATTCCATTTGGCTGATACACACGGTATATCACCAACACGTATATATAAGTACTTATTTGGACAGACAATGAGTTGAGGTCATCGAGTAAGATCTCCATTTTTGGACGGTATTTTTCATATAATATCAACCAAGTTCACCTCATACTGCTTTTAGACAAACTTGAGTACAAAGTTCATTAAAAATAGGTCAAACTTCGAAAACTCTTCGTAATATAAATGTTTCGTCCTATTTAGACCAGAAGTCGTAGCTTATTGAGTAATAGGTACATAATAGATTTTTCGATTTCTAAAGAACTACTTATCAATTTGAATGAACTATCCTAACAGTATTATAACAATAACATTTTTTCGATTTCCGGCCGAGGCAAGGCTTATATACTGATTGATACGGATTTCTGGTAATACAACAAGCTTCAAAATAATGGAATTTGTGTTATGTTTATGTTTCATCATTTCATCCATATTCCAAATCTGACGCCTTTCAATTGTTAATTTGATGAATGGCCAATCTGTTTTATTTTTCACAGCAACTAAAAGGTACCTATAGGTACCTATTCAATATTTCATTATGCTGTTTTGTCATCCTCTGAAATTCAAGCCCCAAGGAAATGTTAATCTAGGAATTTCCATATAAGATAATTTGAAAACGATAATATAAGTATGTATGGATAACATAATGTGTTTCAGCAGGGACGGATCCACAATGTATATGGGCTAATGTGACTGAAGCCCAGCTCAGGGCCCCAATATATCAAATTGAAAAATAAAGAATCAGAAGTCTCTACCTACAGAGTCGGAATTGGAATTGGTCACTGGTTTTTGATATCACATAACAATAATTACGGCTCATCAGACTAATCATTCAGGTCATGTTCTGGCGTACAGTCGTATTCAATAAAAAATTGTACAAGTATTAAAACGAGAGGATTTCGGGATCCTAGTTCTAGGCTCAGCCAATGCTTTGTGTTTTCGAGAACCTATGACAACTTTACTGTCAACATTTGGGGAACAATCATTCCCGATAGCTCGTTTAACGCAGAATAGGATGACTTTAATTTCTCTCTGTAATATACTTGTACGCTTTTTTTTGAATGCGACTGTACCTACCTAATGATCCCGCATGAGTCACTGCGTTGATGAGTTCGAATCAACAGGTAAGAAAAGTTAAGGTGACGTAAGCGCGGAATTAGTAGCAAAGCCTACACAGAAAACGTATAGGCAAAAAGATTGATCTGTAGCCAGGCTAATAAAATAGTAGAGGGCAGCAAACATCTTGAAAATATACAGGGTTTTTCACGAAGAGCGTTCCTGGCAAACCAAGCAACATATGAACCTGAAAATTTTGATGGTATGTATAAATTGACATGATCAAAACGTCTGAAATATATTGAGCAATGGGGCGTTGCCGCTTCTACTAAAAAATAGCAGCAACTTTGATTTTTCGAACACCATGTATTTTATTGCATTTTTAGATTCTGCCTGAAGAGCTATTTTCATCAGGAAGAATCCAAAAATGCAATGGAATACAGGGTGTTCCAATCTAAATATCAAAGTTGCTGATACTTTTTAGTAGAAGCAACGCCGCATCGTTTGAAATATGTTAGACGTGTACCTAAATCATGCCAATTCCAAATTCCCAGATTCATCTGTTGCTTGGTTTGAAGAAACGTCTATTTAACGCTCATCGTGAAAAATCATGTATACACCAACAAATTGGAAAGTCTCTGCTGCCAGTCCATCGACTAGTAATACTTCGTCAAAATAATCATAACTAGGGAATATTATGAAGGCACTAATAGTCTGAATGTGTATGAAAAATCGCTAGCGAATAACGTTCGTCATTACTCAAAGTCAAGGACATTGGTTCATTATGGGTTATGAGAACATTCTAAAATTGAAATTCACCTTTTCAAGGATTTTTCTCTGAAGCATTTCATGTCAGATAATCCTCACTGTCTTTTTTTATGAAACAGTGCATTCATTAATGCATGGTTGATCACCCCCCGTATAGGTAACTTCCATGCTCAATTTTGATATTTCCGCTCGGTGTTCGTCATCTATTATTAAGTCCTCAGAAAAATGGTGGTTTATTATATAATGAACTTGAACAACTGAATCACTTCTTATGTTCACGTGCAACTCCCATACTCTTAACAGTCTTAACCTCACAATGTATACGTAGGTATGAAAGATGAGAGAATTTGTGAGTACTATGTGAATTTGTCCATAACCGCTATTTTAACACAATCTATTCATGAAATCTATGTCAAGATTTACAAATGAACATTCCAATTTGAATAACATTATTGGGAACGTGAAATTGAACTATTATATACTATGTTGTTATATGAACTCGGCCGTTCTTGGTGGAAGTCCACAGTAAATGTTATAAAACTTCACAAGCGATTTAAGATTCACACACACATACAAATATATTATTATAAGCGTATGTCGAATTTGTTTTTTCTACTTCAAAAAACACATTTGATGATCGTGAAATGTGTTGATCAAAATACAGAATGATTGACAAAAAACGAGATACAATGTGTTGATCATTATTTTATCAAATTTCAAAACTAAGCGGTTGTCAACTTTTTTTTTAAATGGAACTAACCATATGCTTTTCTTTTTGTCTAATCGAGATATTTTCTGAATACAGTGAGGCATGAAAAGATGGAAAAGGAGTTCCTTGCTGAACTTGCTGAAAATATTGTAACTAATCTGATCATTCTCGAACTTTTGTTAGATGAACCGAAAAATGGAGGATTATATTGAGGAGCCTTTGCCATTATATTCAGATACACAATTCATTGAACATTTCAGGTTGGTGTCGAAATTTATGTAGGTACAAGGGACAAAACATATTGTAAATCTAGCTACGAATGCTATATGATGGAATATAATCACCATTCCTCCACCGAGGGTTTCCAGAGATATTGTGAATAGACTCAAAGGAGAGTTTGAAGCTTCAGAATATTATTTGAATAAAGATACAGGTTTCAAACTATTGTTTTTTTCGCAAATTCTGAATGGAGGTTATGTTCTCAGAGGTTCTCTTCTGCCGCGTTCGGGTTTTCATAATTTTTTAACCGTTCTGAAACAGTCCTAGGATTCGAAACGACTGCGCACTAGTTCTACGCAGTTCGAGAACAATTCTTGAACAGTTCTGAAATCGGAACGCGAATAATGAACCTATAATAACACAATTGGAATTTTTCTCTTATCAGTTTCATGTCATAGTCGTATATAGGCACATGAAAATTTCGATTGAGGTATTTCGACTTTTGAGTTGAGTTTGGTATAGAATTTTGCATGATAACATTTCAACTTCAAATTATCAATAGGTATATATAATTGGTTTGAGCTTCAGTGGCAGTACGCATTATGCCTGTTAGTAGTTATACAGTTACTCTCCAAGTAATTTTCAATTATTCTACTGGGCAGACAATAACGATAATACCGTGGCAAACTGGGCGTGTTACTTACATAACAGAATTCTCGAGAACCGCGTATATACTTATATGAAAACTGAACAAACATGACATCATCGTTTATTATAGACATTCGGCATTCGCCGATTTAGTATTCCACAAGAACCTGTTTTGTTCTTATGCACTTAACCGGCGATGGCGAAAGATTCGAGCTGAACTATTTTTCAACATAACAAACAAATATCCTAGATGTTTCAAGAGTTGAAAGAATACAATACATATGTGTATTCTTTTAACTGTGGTATAAGTACCTATGATACTATAATATTCATTATACAGGGTGGAGACTTTAAGTGGAATAAATTCGCTACTGGGGGAGTGAATGATTTTTCTAAAAATTCGCAAGACACGTCAACTTCTAAATGTATTTACCTACATTTGGTGAGCAATATGGAGAATATAACCCTTCAGGGGTGGCAGGAATCTACCCCAATATGTTTTTTTCAAATACAACCCTATGGCTGGCGACCCCTCAATCCCCTCATTATAAAGCTGGTTGCAAGATGAATCCAGCGTACTGATCATATTTAATTTTTGCAGTACGATTGGGGATAACATCCAAACACAATTTCGAAGTTTAATATATTTTTTTCTATGACCCCCTTCGGGAGCACTTTACTCGTGTGTTTTCTCATAAAATCTTGCGGACTGGGTATTTTTGAGGGTCAAATCATCTCAATTTCACCCTAAATCGATTCATCTCATGAAAATACACAATGAAAAATACCCAGTCCGCAAGATATTATGAAAAAACACACGAGTAAAGTGCTCTACAGGGGGGGCTGGGGAAAAAATTCAAAAAGTTTTCATCGTGTATTTTCATGAGATGAATCGATTTGTGGCGAAATTGAGATGATTTGACTCTCAAAAATACCCAGTCCGCAAGATTTTATGAAAAAACACACGAGTAAAGAGCTTGCCAGGAGGCCTGAGGAAAGATTTCAAAAAGTTTTCATCGTGTATTTTCATGAGATAAATCGATTTGTGGTGAAATTGAGATGATTTGACTCTCAAAAATACTCAGTCCGCAAAAGTTTTCATCGTGTATTTTCATGAGATGACTCGATTTATGGTGGAATTGAGATGATTTGACACTCAAAAATACCCAGTTCGCAAGATTTTATGAAAAAACACAAAAGTAAAGTGCTCCCCAGGGGGGTCATAGAAAAAAAACTGAAACTTCTCATCGTGTATATCGGTGAGCTGAATCCAGATATGCAATAAAAACATCGAAACGTTTGATGGAAATAGCCAGTCCGCAACATTTTATTCCAGTTTCTAACTGTGAATACAGCAAAAAACAGAAGTTATTTTTGCGGCTCTATAAAAACACTGGAATACAATAGCAGATAGCAATTGTAGAAAAAATTGCCATCAATTGTTCAACACACATTTTGAGCGATTGATACATTGAAAAAAAAAATAATTTCAAAATTACATTCCAAGTTTATGCAATCGTTATTGAACCTATGAAAAACGAAAATTTGACTAGTATGCTGAATTCCTCTTTCCACCTGCTTTCCAATGAAGGGTAACAAGCTATAGGGTTACATTTGAAAAAATCATGTTGAGGGTGCTGTCAGCTACCCCTGGAGTGATACATTCTTGATAATGCTTGAAAAAAGTGGGAAAATACATTGAATCGTTGACGTATGTCTGGAATTTCAGAATAAATATCCACCTTCGCACTAACGAATTTATTCCAGTTGAAGTCTCCACACTATATACCTACTCAGGTTCAGTCAGGGTGAGACGGGCGGGGCGGACCAACTCTACAGGGTGTTTGGTTCACCGACGTATATCAGGAAAGAGGTTTTAGGTTATGTGATTTCGAACATTATTTGAAATTTTTAACAAGTTTCACACCTGCGTTGCAGGCATCTTTTTGCAGGCATCTTTATCATTCTCTTGAAGTCATCAAAGATCTGTCAGTCTAATTCTGTAACTTGATTTTAAAAAATTGCGAACTTAGTAGTATTTTAGTAATTTGAGTAACCGCTCAGTGGAATGAACGATAAAAGGACTTGCAGTTCTTTCTCGGAGACGGTGTTATTGGCTTATTTTTAGGAACTAGCACAACAACAGTCATCAACAGTGTATTTATTTATACATCCGGGAAAAAAGTACTTACTCACTTCTTTCCCGTATGAAAAAAATGATTTATGAAAAGTGACATTTTATAACCTGTTAACAGAAATGAAATATCAAACTTTTTTCCCGTCACAAATTTTTTTTTTCTATGACTGTTGAAAACTAGACCCTTTTAATGTAACATTTTTGTTGGGTAACTGGATGCATTACACAAAACAAGCCACGCCCCGTGTGTAAGAGCCTTTACACAACAGGCTATGGCCAATCAGCAACAAAGCAGATTCATTACCTACAAAACAGTTGACACCAGTTGTAATGATAATATGGAGCATGCAGTGAAACGTTTGAATCAGACTCGTCATGAAATGTCATAATTTGACAATAGCTATCTGGCGTGATTTAGAACTGACTTTTTGTACAAATATGGATTCAGAAAGCGAAAATGAATTCAACTGCTCTCCACCATCAGAAGTTTTGAAAGCTGCCAATGCAAGTACAATCAGCCTTTTGCCCGAGGAATCTAAAAAATGGTATGAAGTGGTTTGGCGAAAAGCAAAACTTGCAAATTCGTTTTCGGATAATGTACTGCTAGCCTATTTTGGCGAATTAGCAGCTAAACACAAAGCATCCTCCTTGTGGTCACAGTATTCCATGCATATACTAAGAAGCACAATTTCAATGAAGAATTATGTGAATATTGACAAATATTTGAAATTACGAGCATTTCTAAAAAGGAAATCTGATGGATATATGTCAAAGAAAGCGAAGATATTCACTGCTGATGAACTCAACCAGTTCATCACTCAGTCATAGAAAAAGTATCGTATTCTACTTGCGTGTAATGGCTATTACTCATTCGAATGATTACGACGTTCGCCTGCGGCTCACGTCGCAAACTTCATTCTCATGAGTAATGGCCATCATTACACGCTCGTCGAATAATATACTATTATCACATTCAGATCCCATTACGAGTTCAATATCGATGAAATGCGTATTCAACTTATAACCTCCAAAAGTTCAAATTGAATCCAACGCCTACCTCATCTCCCTGTCCTTCCTAGATACGTACGATGTTCCACGAACATTATAGGAATTTCTTTTCGCGCGCTCCGAGAGATAAAGAAAAAGATACAATCAGAAGCATAAAGCCACAGTGCCGGCTGTATCAGAACTGTTTGAAGAAATTACTACTTCATCATAACTTTATGAAATAGAGAGTCACGACTAGACATATATCTCTTCTGTAAATTTATATTCAACAAAAATGTACGAAAAATCAATTTACACGAATCTGGTTGAAAGTTAATAGTTCTCAGCCAGATCAAAATTGAAAATTCATTCGTTATGGATGGCCAAAAATATTTTTCATATATATACGTCAACTAGTCTTGATGTTCCTTGAGTTTCCTCATGAATCACCTTGTATTCTTTGCCTTTATGGACATTATTATATTGAACAATATGTGAATGAATTTGAGAAAATATTACTCACCCACATACACAGAGTTCGCAAATACATTTTTCTTTCTGGGGGACAACATAGTGAGGCTTCTTGGGTTCAGGTTCCTTGATTATTTTTTCAACTTTGATGACTTTATTGTCGACCACCTTCTTGATATTCGTAATATTCTCAATTTCTTTCTGAAAAAAATCAGAAGAAGTTCAACTATGTTCCTAAAAATTTGACTTTGAACTTACTATATCTTTAATATCTATGATGTCCTCTTTGATGAATGTTCTGTCGACTTTATCCACAGAATCGACAACTTTTCTGTTAGTCACATCTTCTATGATGAATGTTTTGTCAGTACGATCCACAATATCGGTGTAGTTCTCCACAATGGTATTATTCACAATCGTTTCTGTACGAAAATCCGAGGTCATACTTGACTTGATATCAATAACCTCATTCACAGACTCATAGTTTTCAACTACAGTATCTGTTGGTTTTCTAGAAATCACCGAAGTATCTGAAGGCCCATGTTTTTTCGGTTTTCTATCTTCTGGTTCATCATTCAGTGATTTCACCCCCTTGGGTGTTTTATTGTCAAAGGAATCGATGATAGTAGTAGTAGAGTAGATTTCTGCATTAGTCTTTGATTCTTTGAAGTCTGAAACAGTTTCGAAAGTGTCAGTTGACGTTTTCTTTTCTGGAACTTTTGAAGGAGAGTATTTATCAGTTTGTTTTGAAGGGACTCCAGCTGTTGGTAATTGATCAGGACGAGTTTTATCTTTTTTGCTTGGAGATTTTGATCGTTTTGTTGGCTTCTCATCAATAGGGCCTCGATCGCGTGGTTTAGGTCTCATTCCTGCAGCAGGAAGATCTTCAGGGCTCAATCTAGTGTCTTTTTTGGGTTCCTTGCCAGTAAATGATGGTTTCTGGTGGTCCTGTTCGGCTGGTGGATGTTTATCTGTTTTCTTTGTTGGTGCTCCAGCTGCTGGAAAATCTTCAGGCGCTAGTCTACCATGCGGAGTTTTCTTGTGTTGGTCTGATGTGTTCACGTCAGTAACCGAAGTATGGTATACTGTTTCACCGTTTATCAAAACTGTTTCATCAACTACACGAATTGTTTCGTGAAATTTTGAATCAGTTATTTCATTAGTCGTGTAGTCGCTTATAACCTCATTTCTGGTTGGTTTAGACAGTTTACCAGCTGTTGGTAGATCTTCAGGCCTCACACGAGTTTGTTTTTTGGGTGATTCAGGTCCTTTTCCAGGTGATTTTGATGGTTTCTGGTTTTCTGTTAAATATTCCACTACTTTCCTTGTAGGGGCTCCAGCTGCTGGCAAGTCTTCTGGTGCAAGTTTACTATGAGGAGTTCTCGCTTGTTGGTCTGTTGTGCTTCTATCCGTAACAGAATTATGATAAACGGTTTCTCCATTCTTCAAGACAGTTTCATTTACTATCAGCATAGATTCATGATGCGATTTAGAATCAGTTACTGTACTAGATTTGTAGTCATCAATCACATCAGTGTGTTGAGAAATTGTTGTATCTCTGGACGGTATTGGCTTGGATGGAGAATCAGTTTTTCTAGTTGGTTTAGTTGAAGGGCTTCCAGCTGCTGGCAGATCCTCTGGACGCAATCTAGTTCCTTCATTTGAAGGTTCTGGCCCTTTTCTAGGCTTTTGGTGGTCTGGCGAGTATCTGACTGGTTTTTTTGTAGTCGCTCCAGCTGCTGGTAAATCTTCTGGAGCAAGTTTAACAGGTGCTCTTCTCTCTGGTTGATCTGATTTGCTTTTATCAGTGATCGAAGTATGATAAACTATTTCCCCATCTCTCAAGATTGTCTCATCAACTGATCGAATAGTTTCGTGATGTGATTTTGAATCAACTACTATATCAGTTGAGTAATTGGTGATACTCTCAGAATATTCACTTGTTTTCGAAGGTCTGCCAGCTGTTGGCAAATCTTCTGGTCTCACACGAGTATCTTTTTTTGGAGAGTCAGGTTTCATTCCAGGTTTGGATGGCTTCTGGTTATCTGGGAGATATTTTTCCACCTTTCTCGTTGAAGCTCCAGCTGCTGACAAGTCTTCTGGTGCAAGTTTACCATGAGGAGTTCTCCCTTGTTGGTCTGATGTGCTTCTATCAGTGATTGCAGTATGATGAATGATTTCTCCATTCTTCGAAACTTTTTCATCAATTACATGAATAGATTGATGATGTGACTTTGAATCAGTTACCAGACTAGTTTCGTGGTCAATACTAGTATGAGTTTGATGAGCAACTGTAGTATCTCCTATTGGAATTTGTTTGGAAGGAGAACCACTTCTAATAGTAGTATCTCCAGCAGCTGGCAAATCTTCTGGACGTAATCTATTTTTTTTAATTGGTATTTCAGTTTCCTTTTCAAGACTCGATGGTTTCTGGTGAGTTAGCAAATATTTTTCTGTTTTTCTCGTAGTCGCTCCAGCTGCTGGTAAGTATTCGGGTGCAATCTTGCTCCGTGTTTTTTTTTCTGGTTGATCGTCTGATGTGCTTTTTTCGGTAACTGAAGTGTGATAAATGGTTTTTCCATCTCTCATGACTTTTTCGTCAGCCATATGTGTTGATTCATGATGTGAGGTAGAATCAGTTATCACAGTAGTATTGTAGTCAGTTATAGTATCGGAATGTAGAGAAGTTGTAGTATTTGTGGACGGTATTGTCTTGGATGGGGAGTCACTTCTTCTAGCTGGTTTCTTCCTACTCCCAGCAGCTGGCAGATCTTCTGGGCGCAATTTAGTTTCTTTTTTTGGTGATATATTTTTATTCGCCGGTGGTAGATCTTTTTCCACTTTCCTTGAAGGAGCACCAGCTGCGGGCAAATCTTCAGGTGCAGTTATTTTATGGGGGTGCCTGTCTGAAGTATTTCGATCAGTAACTGAGCTGTGGTGAACTGTTTCTCCATTTCTCGATACTCTTTCATCGACCGTTCGTACTGACTGATGATGTGAACTAGATTCAGTTCTGTGGTCAATGTATTCAGTATTTGTGGTAATATCTGAAGAAGCTTGTTTTGATGGAGAATCGCTTCTTTTAGCAGGTATGCCAGAACGTCCTGCAGGTGGAAAATCTTCTGGATGTAATCTAGTTTCTCTTCGTGGTAATACGTCAGGTTCTTTTCTTGTCGGCTTTATAGGATTATGCTCATCCGCTACCCAAGTAGGCATTCCTGCTGCTGGCATTTTATCATAAGAGATTCTTCTTGGTTCGGTACTTATGTATCTCTCTTCGCCTGTTACTTTTCTATCCATAGTATTTCTTGAGTCAGTGATATTCGTTATTGTTTCGGTGCTATAGTTTTTCGAAATGTTCGTATCTGAACTTTGCATTCTCATAACATTCTCGTAGTATTCAGAATCAGTAGTGACAGGTTTGTTCACATCAACTGATTCTCTAGAAGGCGCACCAGCCCCAGGCAGTCTTTGAGTCGAATCCGAGATGATTTTATTGCTATTCATCGTAGTTTTTGAGTCCACTATGTTACTTGTTAGTGACTTAATTAATGTTGAATCACCTGTGGACTGTCTCACGTTCTCCATCCTTTCAGACATGAGAAAATCTTGTGTATGTTCTGACGGTCCCTCTGGTCTCCTCCTCTGTGATGGAGCTCCAGCTGCTGGGAGATCTTCAGGCGATACCTTCTGACGGCCCCTCGTGGAAGATTTCGGTTTGTTGTCGTTGGTTGGAACAGTTCCATTTCGGTCTTGGGGCGTTTCGTATGTGAACTGACCATTCCAACCGGTTTTTCCGTAATTTCTGTCATTTGAGTAAACAATATCGGTATTGTCTATTGTATTGTCCATGATAACATTTCCTCTGACACCAATTGTATTTTGTATAGCATTCGTATCATAAACATTGCGAACAACAGTTCCAGATGAATCAACAGAGTGCCCATAGAAGTCTTTGGAGTTAGTCGACATTTGGGCATTTCTCATCGCATTATCGACGATATTAATTGAAGTATCTGTGATTATTTGATCACTTTCAGTCGCTGATAATTGGGTTGTGGATTTGTTGGTGTCTTCAAATTTCGTTTTGCCTTGAGTTGGAAATGTTTTCTTCGGAGTTGAAGTCGATGGCACATTAGTACCTCGAAAAGCTTGCTCGTAATTTCTTTCATCTGAGCGGATTACATCGCTCGATTCTGTCGTATTATCTCGCGTCACTCTTTCTTGAGAGGTTGAGGAACCTGGTGTGTTTTCTGTATCAACGTCAACTAATGTTTTGATGACATTTCCTTTAGAATCATAATATGTAGTGGTAGTAGTTGTGGTAGTAGTAGCACCTACATTTTTAGATTGAATACTCTCTGTTCTAGCGTCATGGATATCTTTTGAGTTTCTTTGTTGCTTTATCGAATCAGTCTTTTCATTATCAAGAAAATGTTTGGTGTCAGACTTGATAGAATTCCTATCATCTGTGATTGTTTTAGTACCGTGTTGAATATCTGAGGAAGAAGAAGTTTGATCTCCTACTTGATGGATTTCTCGCACAGCCGTGGATGACTTTGTTTTGGGTTTCTGGAACTCAGGAACAGCTGAGTCATACCGAGTGGAACTATCAGAAGCTTTTTGTTTGAAATGTACTTCGGGGGTGATATTTGTTCCACCTCTGGTTATTAAATGTTCGTCATTGCTCGACTGAGCTGACTTCACAGAGTCATGATGTTTTTTGTCAATAATTCGTTCTTTTCCGTCTACTATTTCTAAAACATAACTACTAGAAGAGCTTTTTTCCATCGATGATCTTTCTTCATGTGAAGTTGACGAAGAGGAATGCTCTACTACTGTATCGCCGGTTTTAACAATTTGATTTTTCGTTTTCTTACCCTTTTCAAGTGGTTGTTCAATAACAAATTTACCGTTCCACGCAGAATCGTTCTTGTTGTAGGTCAGCTTCAGTTCTTCCATGGGTTCTGTTACGGTATACGTTGACCCGGAATGATGAGATAAATTCGACTGGTCCAAATTCGTAATTGATTGGTTGAGAACCGAACTCAACTGTTGGATTTCCGCGGAATGGTTGGCAGCATCTTTAGAAATGAAATGTCTATATTCGGTTGAAGTTGGGCCAGTTTCCCCGTACGTGGTTATTTTTTCGCCGCCACCGGTAGGCAAAGATTCTGTCACGGTATATTTCACGATTTTCGCGTTTACCGGTAAATGAGAGACGTCCGCTATTTGCAGGCTCGAAGCAGAGGAAGACTTTGATACGGCACCCGACTGGACAACTTCGCTTTTCGTTGAAGTATTTTTGACAACAGAGCTACTGGTACTTGTTTTGCTTGTGCTGGATGAACTAGCGGCAGTGTTGGATGTGGTAGTTTTCTTTTTTGTCTTGCTCGTAGCGTTTCCACCTTTATTCACTGTCATGTTGATACACTCTATTCGTTCTAGTCGTTGATATAGGTTAGGGAAAACAACACTACTTGGTATAAAAATTCTAGCGTACCTATATGTGAACGCGGCCGCGATATTTTTGAAAGTGAAGACACCGCGCTCGCGAGACCAGCAACAGGTTATGGGTGACCGCTACGTCATAATCGTTGCTCCCACGTTTTTGTTAAATGTTTTACTTTTATGGTTAGTCTGCGAGGTTCGCCAGCTCTGTCGAGATTCGTCACTTTCTAAAGAATTAATGAGTAACCTAGAATCTCTAAAAACAACACAACACACATGCGAACACAAATGGTACCTATTAGTCCTATAAGTATATGCCTATAGATTATTTTTCGACTTGTGTTCGAATGCACGATAGATAACTTCACGCGGAAATAAGTAAATATAATCATAATATTATTATAAATGAGCACCACTACTGTTTTGACGATTTATTTCAAAAAATTTCGCGATAAGTGGGTTATATTTATAGATTATAGGTAAATATTTGTAAAAGTTAATATGGGGAAGAAAGTGTATACCGCATGTCCTAGCTGTTATAAATAATGAGGCAATAACTCCTGAAAATCTTCGAATATACAGGGTGAACCGATCATTTAGGAATAAATATTTTTAAATGGAACATATTTTATTTTATGTTATTTGTAGATCATGATCATGATAACAATAATTCAATCATACTGGTTCTATACACTGCGCATTACTCGAAACAAAAAATGTTCTATAGATTTAAATACTTATCTGGGTTTCTCTGCAAGTATTACGTTGATAAAGTTCACTAATTTCATGTAAACATAATATATTATCTCTGCACTTTGCCAACAGGCACCTCTATGTCAATTTTCAATGCAAAATTTATGTTTCCTAAAAAATCAAAGTATTAAAAATAACAGTTCCAAAAATCAACACACACCATGAAAAGCAAAGAAGGAGAAATTACAGTAATGCAATGCTATGAAAATGAAGATTAGCTGACTATAGACATCAAACAACTCTAGATTACTATAAAGGGTGTCCCATAAGTCATGGTTAAAAAGAAGTGGGGGGTTAGAGGAGGTCATTTGCAATCCAACTAACCGTATATATGGTTATCCAATTGTTGATGGTTCAAACGTTATTCAATTGTTCTGAAAAACACGACCGATTTGAAAAATAGTTATTTATTATACAAGGAAAAAAAGTAGTAATATTTCTCCCGTGTATAATACACATTTTTTTTCTGTGATAGAATAAAGGACAAATGAATATTGAGAAGATATTACATCATTTTGAAATCTGAAAATTATCGACGTGAAATTTTAAGTTTTTAATAGTAGGGACACTTGCGTTGTAGGCATCTTTATCATTCTTTTGAAGTAATCAAATATCTGATGTCACTTCTGTCAGTCTAATTCTGTGATTTGATTTCAAAAAAATGCGAATTTAGTGGTTATTTAGTAATATACGTAACCGCGAAGTCGAATGGAAGATAAAAGGACTTGCAGTTCTTTCTCGGAGACGGTATTACTGACTCATTTTTCGGAACTATAGCACTACAAAAGCCATCAACAGTGTATATATGTGATATATATCCGGGAAAAAAGTACTCACTTTTTTCCCACGGGAAAAAAGTAATTAATGGAAGTGACATTTTATAACCTGCCAACAGAGATGAAATGCCAAACTTTTTTCCCGTCACAGAAAAAAATCAATTACAAAAAGGCTGTTCTGTTCTGCCAGCGGCAATAAAAAAACAACTGAATTGAATATTTCATTCAGCAAAGCAACATTTTTCTCAATTGATAGGAAGTAAATCACATTCCATAATAGTTATTTATACACCAAGGTAGTAAAGAAAATCAGTATATAGTTCTGTGGAACTGATATATGGACCTATTGTCACCATGATAGCACTTCTTTTCAATTCTGATTAAAATCTAGTAGCTATGATCATGACAGCATATGACAAGTCGTTATTGATCATTCGAGTGCCATTCTTGCGAGTCTTGCATAAGAACAGTAAATTTGGGTTGATTGGAGGTGGCTACAGTGCCGGATTTAGGGGGGGGGGGCTATGGGACTATCAGCCCCCGGCGGTGAATTCCAAGAGGCGGTAGAGAAAAGGAGAAAAAGCAAGCAACAATACAGGGTCAGCTGTGTCTTGGACGCTACAATACAAAAGCGGCGGTGGTACATACTTTTATTTGATGATGCCCAGTAGAGTAGGGGTAATTTCGTGATTCGTCTAACTCAATAACAAAAAACAAAATCAGAGTTCAGTATTTAATAGGTTGTCGTTGGTATTGTTGGTAATGGTACTAATAGTGAATAAATATTGAAACTGAAATTTAAAAAAATGAGTAAAAAAGAAGGTGGTGCATTCTGGAAACGGCAGAACATCAATAAACAAAAGCAGTTAGACGAAGTTGTCAAGAAATGTCCTAAAATACATTCAGTTTTTCTAAATTCAAATAAGACAGAATGAGAACTGACAGAACTGTCTCCGGGAACTTCACGATCTCAAGACGGGAATGGTGATTAAAGATACACTTCATAAAATAAGCCTGAACAGAGAGGAAAAAATGTAAGTTCGCTGTCAATCTGATGCACTGGCAAAAAAAGTATCTACACTAGAACCATCTGAGTCGATCCATCTTACAATGGAGTGAAGATAATAGGGCAGGAAGAAAATCTTACAGTCAACTCCACCAAAACTCTACTTTATTTAAATTGGAAATTGAGACATGTTTTGAAGCTTCAAAGCTTCATCATCAGCAAAATTGTTACAGAAAGTACTTTGCCTGACGTATTATGAATGTTTGCGGGAAAAGTTCAATTTTTACGAAAAAGAGGCACAATTACTCTCGAAAGAACTTGACTATAATTTTGATGATGCCATTGACGACTCTGCATCAAAAAAAATCGAGAAAAGTATTTTAGTATTCATTTGAAAAAAATATTTGTTGTTTGTTGTTATGTTTAACGTGTGAAGTAAATATAATTCGATTCGTTGTACATAAAAATCTCATGTTATTGTTATGTGCTTTAAAAAAAGCAGTGAAAAGATTATTTGAAATTTGAAACCGACAATTGAAATTAATATTTGGCGGCGGCGCGGCGGCATCGTAAAAGTTAGCCCCCGGCGTAAGGGAGTATAAATCCGGCACTGTTCATAAAATGACGAAAACTACCTTGGTAGTAAAAACGCACTTTACGCCTTGAAAAGGAGTACATATTGGTAGGTTCTATAGCTAGTGGTGGGAAAAAAATTAGTTCCGTCACAAATGAGACATATAGTTGTATTGTAATTGATTTTATTTATAGAAATTAAAAAAGTTATTTACTTTTGATAATAATTTGATAACCACATATACCGTTAGTTTGATTGCACCTCACTTCTTTTGATCCATGACTTATGGGACACCCTGTATAAAGTATCTATAGTTACTAGGGGTGAGCGAATTCATCGATGTATCTATAATTATCGATAATATTGATAATAATTCGAATAAAAAATTACCGATTTATCGATAATTTTCGAAATTTCCGATGATCGTTTATCGCCCACCTCTACTAGATAGATACTAACCACGATGTGCCAACCTAAATTTTCATTCTAGTACTACTAAAAATAGAAACTTAGTTGCCGTATTGCGGCTTTTCTGAATTTTTTTCCATCTTTTTGGATCGCAAAAGGGAATCCCTATTATGTGAGGGTTATTTACCTGTGTGCACGTGTAGAGATACCAAAATAGTACAAAAAGTTTTATTTCGGGCAGGATAAATTTTATTCAATTTCTCGTAGCAGAGCGCTTTCGACTGACCTGTAAGTAATTAATTGAAAAATACCTCAGGGACAATTGAGAATTTTTTTTTAAAGTCAAATCTTAATTTGTGAATTAGTGAAAGTCAATCAACTTTTAACTATTGAAAAAGACATCATCATAAAATCGAAAAATGATGAATATATGAATTTAGATGTTAGTAAAAGCACAGATTGTAAAAGTGAGGCTACTTACTCAGGTTGACTTGAAAATCATCCATAAAAATATCTTTGGTCCAGTTGAGTGATATTAACATCATATCTAAACATAATAATAATATTACCCAACTGCACCAATAGATATTTTAATGTAAGATATTGTTGTCAATCTGACGAGTGAGTAACCTCGCTTTTACTAAGTTCAAAATTCCTATTTAACATTTTTCACTCTTCAATTTTATGATACCTTTTTCAATAGCTAAATGTTTATCAACTCTTATTAATTTTCAAATTCTAATTTAACTGTTTCCAAAAAATAAAATTCAGAAAAAATGTATTTAAAAGCTGATTACTTACTTACAGGTATATACGCGCTGATGATGACTGTTTGCCGAAAGCGCTCTGCTACGAGAAATTAAATAAAATTTATTTTGCACGAAATACAACTTTTTGTACTATTTTGGTGATCCCTATTATGTCCGTGGAACCACCAACATTGTGCGTAAGGACAAACGGGTCTTGGTAATGAGTAGCTCGGCAAATCTCGAGGTTCGACGAAAGAATATGTGCTGCTTGAGTATCGAGTCGTCTCACTGGTAGTGCTGATGATGGAATGATATCCAAGATTTCTGAAGGATATTTTCCATGGAAGTCTCCACGCAAATAGTTTGTTTATTTTTCACTTGTCCATTACTGCTTCATAATACCTTGGCAACGGTTGATATTAGCAGTCCCAGGGCGTTATGGAGGGCATTATGAATCATACCGCCCGCTAATTTTTTTTCTGTAGTGCAATAAATCAATTACTCAGAAAAGTTTTATTTATAACTACAAAAAAAGTGACTAATTATTTTCTTTCAAATAGAAATTACTATTTTCAAATGTTCCTGAAAAATTAGTACCAAGTTTGAAGTTCTGTGAGTTGACCGATGATGATCTCCTCAATGTGCATTCGGTTTCGTTCGGAACGTTAACATTTTCTTTTTCGGAAATGGAATGGGCTATCATTGTAGCAATTTTGTTCTTCGAGGAGATACTTTCTTCAATATAGCTCTCCGCTACCGTCGTTAGACAATGTCCGGTGTAACATTTCGGGTTTTCCAAATCAAAGTATTTCGCTATGATAGAAGCATATAAAAGGAACACTTCCTATAGTATTTTCAACTGCAGGTGAATCAATGCATTTATTATTTCTGTTGTATTTCAGAAAGGCCATCAGTTGGTTGAATGCTACGATATATTAGTGTTTCCTTTAACAATCAATGTTGATATCAGCTATGAGTATTTGGCCCATAGAGTATTTGAACTATATTTATCAGACTGAAATAATGTAAAATAAATTAAAAATATTATTATTCATCAGGAGAGTTTTTCAGTTCCTCCGTTCCTGGAAGTATGCCATTAAAAGATAGTTTCATTTACCTTATTTACTCCATCTTCCGTTTCCATCTTTCCGTTTCAAAAAATGTTCATACTCCTTCTCGTATAGGTTATAGTATTTGGATTTCACAGGCAGTGAATTTTCACACAAAAATAATCATATTCCTTATTCTGAATTCAAAAATACTCACAAATATCACAAAATACAGTAACATAGGTACTCATAAGATTTGAGTGAATAAACAGGAACGAAATAGTAAAAATGAACAACAAAAATACAAAACAAATGAAACAACTAAACGTAATAAACAAACTGTTATAACAGAGGTATATAACAACTTTAATTTGATATGAATCAGATGAAGTATTGTCCTTTTTTTAGTTATATATATCATAAGTACTTATATGTACATTTATTACTCATAATGTAAAATTAATTTAAACAGAGCGTGCCGGAATATCATGCAATTTATAAAGTCTATGTGATCAACTAGAGATTAATATAATAATATAGGTAATTATAATAATAAATGTGTGACAAAATATTTTTGGTAGATTATGAAATACAGTTCTCAACACACTAAATGGACCACTCATAATTTGACTCTATTTCGAAGACCTCTATTTTTTGAAAAAATAGACCGATCTTCATGCGGTTTTCGATATCAGATAAGATGTCATCGTCTTCAAAGAGAGCTATAGAATACTCTGAAAAAGTCCGCAGAACAAAACGTACACAGGGTGTAAAGTGGAACCATTACACTACAGTCTACATTTCCAATGCTGCCAGAACTCGAGAATTTTTTTTCTGATCAAAAGTCAGTCATATTATGATACACTGGGACCCGAGCTGGGACCTCATCTCGGGACGTTTTCGTGATTTCTCCCTAATTGGTCATTGAGACAAAGATTAATTTTTTTTCGAAAGTCTTGCATTTCTTGAATTTTTTCTCTAGAACTCCACTTGAGCTGATTATTGGGAAGAACTGTTCTCATGTTTTGTGGAGGACAATGAAAGACGAAATAATCACTATTGTGGAATATACAGGATGATAAGAAAATAGGACAAAATCTCATTTCAGTAAAAAAATAAAAAATGGTGACTAAAACCATGGCCCATTCGATTCAGTATATTCAGAATCGGCCTTCTTGATATACATTATTTATATTAGACTATCAACTCGAGACGTTTTCGAAAATTCGCCTCTAATTGAAATACAGGATGAAAATTTTGAATTAAAACTTGTTTCCTGATATCGATGATTCTTATCAACTGTTTTCCAATATTTATTGCCCAAGTATGAGACACAGAGTGTACTGAGTGTTTCACAACTTATCTGACAAATTACGAACTCTAGAAAACAATAATGTTAGGAGAATGTGCTGACCAGCATTATCTCAAGATCTGAATTTGATTGAACATGTGTGGAGCCGAATGAAACTCAACCTTTCGAGAAGACGAGAGGCACCCCAAAATCATGACAACCTTATCTAAGCGATATCAGAAGAATGGGAGGCAATATAAATAGACTTCATCAACAACCTCATAGAACCAATGCCAAACCGATTTCATGAGGTTTTGTTAAATCGGGGAGGCCCAAGTACTGAAGTTTGAGATATAGAACATTTTAGTTGGATCTTCATAATGCTGAAGAATTCACTAATGTCATATTTCGCCAATAGTGTTATAAATTTTATATTCCATCTCGTTTTACTTCTATAAAATTACTACCTATGTGATCGACTTCTTATGTAATATCGTTGTTGTCGTTGGAATTCGTCAGATAAGTTGTGAAACACTCAGTATATTGAAGAACAATACTCTCTGTATCATACTTGGGCAATAAATATTGGAAATCAGTTGATAAGAATCATCGATATCAGAAGTATTTCGATTAGAGGCGAATTTTTAAACACGTTTCGAGTTAATACTGTTAATAGTCTAATATAAATAATGGATATCGAGAAGGCCGTTTCTGAATATAGTGAATGGGCCATATTTTTAGTCACCATTTTTGATTTTTTTTACTAAAATGAGATTTTGTCCTATTTTCTCATCATCTTGTATATTCCACAATAGTGCTTTTTTCGTCTTTCATTGTCCTCCACAAAACATGAGAACAGTTCTTTCCAATAGTCAGCTCAAGTGGAGTTGTATATAGAGATAAATTTCAAGAAATGCAAGACTTTCGAAAAAAAATCGTAATTTTGTTCCAATGCCAATTAAGGAGGAATCTCGAAAACGTCCCGGGATGAGGTCCCAGATTTTCATAATATGACTGATTTTTGATCAGAAAAAAAAATTCTCGAGTTCTGGCAGCATTGAAAATGTAGACCATAGTGTAATGGTTCCACTTTACACCCTGTGTACGTTTTATTCTGCGGACTTTTTCAGAGTGTTCCAGCTCTCTATGAAGCCGATGAAATATCACATCTGATATCGAAAACCGCTTGAAGATCGGTAAATTTTTTCAAGAATTACAGGTCTTCGAAATAGAGTCAAATTATGAGTGGTCCATTTAGTGTGTTGAGAACTGTATTTCAGTAGATCAGTAGATCAATACACAAATCAGGAGATCTTCTGAAAATTCAGTTGGACTGGCTACCCTGCAGCGGACGAAAAGTTAGTGTCGGTTTTTCGTTCGGAAATTAGAACAAAAATGGAATTTTTTTGTAGAGATCGACGAAAAAAAAAATGATTCCAATACTGTTGATAGGTACAGTCATCTTCAGAATACATGTCGCACATGGACGATGATAACATTCTTAATAACTCCTGCAATAAGAGCGCTGACACCGTCCAACCGCGACATGATCTCTGAAGACGACTGTACATGCATATTGTACGAAGAATAAGATCTTCTAGAATTCATATTCAAGGGTGAACTGAACACATGAAAGATTCTTGGAAATATAAATTAAACGGGACTCGATAAGAAATGTATAAACTCTACATGTTCGAATACACGTTGTGTATAAGTAAATCAGAATCAAGGCGAAACAGTCCTAATAAGGAGATGACTGCAGTTAAGTGGGACACGGTCAATGCAAATAATGAGTTGGCGGATAAAAAAGCAGTGTGTCAAGAAAAAAGAATACCAATATCACTAGACAGTGTAATTTACCGAAAGATGATTTCCTAGTAATCAACAATGTTATGCCAGTAATGTCACAATTAATAAGGACGCTATGAAATTTTATACAGTGTGTAAAAGCCAAATGGAATCAATCAATCAATCAATTTATTCAATGCAATTCAGATACATACATACATGTTCTTTTATATTGTTAATGTTGCATATCGTAAATAAATAGTATCTTATTACATCAAATTGCGAAAGAAATTAAAATAAGTAAATAAGTGGTGGTGTTCAGTTCTTGGGAGACGCCTAAGAAGAGCTTGTCTTGCGTATTTTCCCAGATCTGGACACAACCATAAAGGTAAATAGAAAAAAAAAATAAGATGAAGGAAACTATTCATTCATTTCAGTAAAAAATATGAATTAAGAATCAACAAAAATCAATGATCAACTCACAGGAGGATCGGACAAGACACTCAGGCAAAAGGGCAAAAGGAAGACAGCTTTAACTTTAGATAAGATATCAATAAATTATTCGGACATGGTTCAGTAGATAGATTCGAGTGTGTGTTTGTTTTAGGGAATCAAAGTTGTGATCGACGAAGGATCTGATTGGTTTCTTGCGTTTTTTAAAGCTTTTTATATTTCGTAGTTCAATGGGAACTTGATTGACAAGTTTTGGTCCAAAGAAAGTAACAAACCTTTGGGTATATACAATTTTACAAAAAGGAACACCAATTGTTCTCTCGGATCTGGCTCGGGTGTCATGTATGTGTCTTAGATATGTAAGAGGCGAGTTCATCGTCCCTAGTATACAGTGATATAGGTGTATAATTTTCTGATATTAAATAAGCTAGCCTCCTTGTATAAGCTCTCAGTTGGATGTCTTCTGTCTCTTTTCAGTACTATTTTAAGCAAGGTGTTATTTATGTATTACTTGAAGATTATGTAAGTGTATAAATTCATTACTTCGGTTGACATAAATTGACATTCGCCTACGTGAAAATGCGACCCCTACCTTCAACCCCCTTCGAATGACAGGTACAACCCCCAATTTTTTAAATGGGAAGAATATTCTTTTGTAATATATCGTTTGAAAGGTCTGTTCGTTCTGTCTTCAAAAATGTTATCGCTTTCAAGTTTATTGCAACAATTAAGATCGAAGAAACGGCGAAGAAATCAAAATGCATGTGGTCACCGAAATTCGCTACAATACAATCAGAAACGAAAATGTAATGCACAACGTAATAAAATGTAAAACACTGGAAAGAACTATGAATGTTAATGAAATAGATGTTCAAAATGTTCACCGCGAACGTCTTGGCAACATCCTAATCGACGACCTAATCGCCAGCGTTATTTGTTCGTTTCAGTCATTTAAATCAAAAGGTTTCGTTTTGTACACAATGGTCTTCACATATCCACATAAAAAGAAATCTAATAATGTAAGATCAGGTGATCGCGGTGGCCATTCAATGGATCCTCGCCTCCCTATCCACCGATTGGGAAATATTGTATCGAGGAACTGATGCCTGACATTCAATTGGTAAGGTCTTGGTGCTCCATCCTGCTGAAACCATATCGTCTTCACGGGAACTTCAGGGTTGCCTGGATCAGAATATAAATTTGCTAAAGTAGGAATGACATCATTTTGAAGTAGTGCCAGATAATGATCGCCATTCGAATTGCCCTCAATGAAAAAAAGGCCAATGATATGGTTTCCAAAAATCCCTGTTTGAGGGTATTGCGTGTGCTCTTCTCTCATCCAGTGAGGATTTTCCGTTGACCAGTAGCGGCAATTCTGCCAATTAGCATGACCGTGAAGTGAAAAAGTACACTCATCAGAAAACATAACGTTTTCTAATTGGATATTATTGTTAATCAACATCTCTATCATCCGCTCACAAAAATATGTTCTCCTATCAAAATCATCATCCATGTTCCATGAGCTCCTGAGTTGGTATCATTTTGTAGGGATGTATTTTAATTTATTTCAATCTGTCTACTATCGATGTATGGCTAACATTGAATGTAGTGGATGCCTGTATACCCGATGTATGTGGGTTTTCCTCAAATTCATAAGTATCACATCTAATTCACTCAGTGCATTGGTAGCTTGTTTTTTCATCTGCCTTACATGTCCAAACCCGCGAAACCGGCGAGCGTAATTTCGGCCGGAAAGTACCTTGGCTACCTGTCCAAAGCAGAGGGCCCATCTAATGACATAAGTAATTTTGGCCGAGGAAATTTCGGCCGAGGGTACATGTTATGATTATGGGAAATATTGGTTTATGGGTTTACCTTATATTATTAAAGATATCCTTCCACATATTATTTATTACCGAGTTAGGTCGGATTGTTTAAAAAAAGTAGTCTCCTTCTTATGCAGAAAGGATATTTTCCTGCTTTATATTTCAACCTACGTATATACCTATATAATATATTAGGCCGAGTTAGGTCAGATTGTTTGGAAAAAGTAGTCTCCTTTCTCATGTTATTATTTACTGAGCCCTTCACAAAACAATTTACCTACCTCTGTTAGGCCGAAAATGCTTATAAGATAAGGACAAACCCTTAAACCTCCGGCCGAATTTACATGTCCTTTTTACGTAGGTACCTGACCTTATTGCGGCCGAAATTTCATCCGTCCCGCGAAAGTGCTTCTTTTTTCTTCATAACTAGCTCCATAAATTTGAAACGATTCATGAGATTCTTACGTTGGCATAGCTTTTATTGGGCAATACAACCCAAAATGAGGAATATCATTCCTTGCGCGTAGAACTTAATTTTTTCAGTAAATAAATATCTGAAACTTCTACACCAATGAAAAGATGGGGGTTTGAATATAAAATACTACGAAAAAGATAAACAAAATTAGATTACTCTCATGGTTTTGACAAAATTTGAATGGGCGAACAGCACTTTATCAAGACTCCTTCATCCATAGAACGGCTAGGCTCTGGAATTCTTTGCATGTGGAAGTATTCCCAACAACATATAATCTCCAAAAGTTCAAAAAAAAATTCCAATACCTACCTCCTGTCCCTATCCTCCCTAGGAACGCACGATGTTCTCTGAACATTATAGGGATTTCCTTTCGTGCGCTCCAAGCATTAAAAAAAATAGAATCATCACTCAAATATCTCCCAATTCCATATTTTTTAAGAACTTTTTGGTCTATTATTTTTTTTATTAATGCAACACGACCCATCCCCCAATTCATTAGGCCCGCGAATGTATTCAATATTCACAAGTCAAAAAGGGAAAATTTTTCCATAGACGATTTTCTGATGGATTTGAAACAATCAGCATTTATCGGTTGTCTTTGTCTAGGCGTATTGGCAACGCTGTACGACAAATATTATGATGGTCAGACATTTTATGCAATACTCGTGGACAGTAGCGAAACTACTTTAGATTATGACTATTACCAGCAGAGGCAGCACCTGCTGGAGCGATCAATCTATTTGAGAGGAATTTGGTAAGGGGTTTTTAGAACCCTATTTGAAAATCGAATAAATCATTGTTTATGACTGAAATAGGACTCAAGTAATCCGTATTCGTTACATCTTACATGAATAATCAAAATATATCATATTTTTCGAATAATATAGATTTTACAGCAACTTTCAATGATTAATTCACTATTGTAGAAAAACTGTGAGTTCAAAAATTTTCAAAAAAATCAGGCATATTTTAATTCTTTGTTAAAAACTGCTGTGAGATTTTGAAAAAAATTCATCGAACAATTTTTGTGAAAATTGAAAAAAACCTATAAGAAGAGGAGTTTTAATTTTTTTTCTCAAAATTCGTTCGATAGATTTTCATCAAAATCTCACAGGAGTTTTCAATTAGAAACCTTGATATACCAGATTTTTTTCAAAATTTTTGAACTTGCCGTTTTTTTTCACGTGGATTTACATGAACCTTAACCGCCAGTGAAAACTGACGCCACGATTTCGTAAGTAAAAGCAGACCATAGCACAGTTGCCATGTGTTGAAATATGATTGGGAAATCCAGAAATATCAGTTATTCAATAATAATTCATGAATTTTGAATTGACTCGGCCGTTACTTGATGGAAATCCATGACAAATGTAAAAACTTCACAAACGATAGTTCATTGTACCAGTATATCACCTGACGAAGCTTCTGTGTTAGCGAAACATGTCGTGTGTTTGAGAATTTTGTGGAAATCTTATCGTTTGTGGAGTTTTTACAATTCATGAATTCTCAATAATTGAGTATTGGTAATATTCCTAATCAGCAAAGAAAATGCAATTGTCTCAAAATGTCCCCTTATGATTTGTGGATTATTGCTTATAATAAATTTGCGTATATAATAAATAATAATTAAATTAATTCACACTAGAGGACATTTGAATTGGTGAACGTGACAAGCATACGCACGACTTGTGGGCGTGGTCTTGTTAGCTCTCAGCATTCTCAGCACAATGTTGCCAAGTCTGCCACATTCACATGATATTTTGTTATGGAGAATAAGAAATATTTGGAGATGCTGGTTGCTCTAAAGAGTCAAGGATGAATTATAATATCATGATATCCTATTTATGTTTGATTCAACGACAGGACTCAAATATATTTCTGATAACTTGATTATAATTGGTGACTTGACAATCTTGCTTCAAGAGTGGAAATGGAAGATTATCTGAGCAATAACGAAACAGCATATAAACTGACGTCACCAAAAATTCGACGTATCGCCAAATGGTGGCCATGACATAACGTTTGAAATGAGCTCTGAAATTCAACGATTTTAAACAATGCATAGACTCATTTACATAAAAAAAGTGTGAGAAGTGTTGCAAAAATGGATTTAGGTTCCCAACGACACCGTGGAGTAATTGAATGCTAATAATCCATTATCAGTCCACTCGCTCATTTTAGTGATTCAAAGCATCAGTCAATACTAAAACGATTAGCACATATTTCAAAAAACTTAATCGAAATTTTCATCATTTTCACGTATAAGTACAAAGATTTATGCGACGAAAAAAATAGAAATATGCTATCAGCTATTTTTTTATTGTTTTTTTTAGTACCGAGTAAGCCAGAGCCGTCTACCACCCAGACTGAGCAACTTTGTACTGAGGTGAGTTTGCTTGTATCCATTAATTTTTTCGTATAAATCTTCGTATACTTGAAAATGATGAACATTTCGAACTATCTTTATGAAATATCTGTTAATCGTTCTAGTGTTAACGGATGCTTTGAATTACCAATATTATATTCAAATTTCGTCGAAACCATGAAAGAAATCGAATTCATTCAAGAGTACCTTTTTTGTAGCAAACAGGTTACCCTTCTTCTTTTCATTGGCGAAGAAATTTTAGATGTTAATTTACTGAAAAAATCAAGTTCTACTACTTGAAATGATCCACTGTGCCATAAGGATGCGATGCAACAAATAATCCGTGTGGTGAGCATCATCTATATTCTATAGATAGATAGATTAACTTGAAAGATATCATTGGACATATAACATTCTTCCGAGTAATCAGTCTGGTTTTCGTTCAGCTCATAGTACCACGTCAGCATTAGTAGATGTAACCAGTCATATAACTAAGGCCCTTGATGATGGAGAAGTTGCGATGCTTTTGCTCTTAGATTATTCAAAAGCTTTTGATACAATGAACCATGCACAAAGTTTTATTGGCTAAATTGAGATATTACGGTTTTGGTGACTCTGCGCTAGATCTACTTAACCATTATTTAACAGATCGTAGTCAGATGGTGAGTTGTAATAACTCACTGTCTAATAGTGCGTCAATTTTTTGCAGGAGTGCCGCAAGGTTCGGTGATTGGTCCCTTATTATTCCTAATATACACTACCGACATAATAAAATCAATTACTCGTGGTTTTACTCATGCATTTGCAGATGACACTCAACTGGTATATAGATTCCAATCAAGTGACTATGCTAGAGTAGAGGTTGAAATCAACTCTGAACGCGAACACCTTTATCAAATATCGAAAAACAATAATCTGAAAATAAATCCAGAGAAGTCTAAAGCAATTATATTCGGAAATAGAAAATCACGAGTGAGAGTAGATACAAATATTTACATAAATATTAATAATAAAAAAGTTGAAGTTGTTACGGAAGCATGAAATCTTGGTTTTACATTCGATAATAAGTTGAAATTTACGAAACACACAGACAAATTGATCCAGAAATCGTACTTCGCTCTCAAAATTCTCTATAGTAGTAGGCAGTTGTTGAATACTACCATGAAAAAAAACTTAAGCGATATCTTGGTGCTATCGACTTTCAACTATGCAGATTTCGTATATGGTCCTTTCCTAGACATAAATGATAAAACACGTGAATAATAGGAGGTCATTACATCTGTTACAATTTATTAACAAAATCTTAGTAACATCTGAGCCCAGTTATGTAAGAAAACAACTTATATAGGCGAAACCTTCATAACATCAGAATTCGTTCTCGTCATATTTTAGACATTCCTAAACATCGTTCTACAATCTTTCAAAAAAGTTTCAGCTACCGTGCACCGAAACAATACAATGAACTCCCGAATTATCTGAAAATATTGAATAGAAATCAATTCAAGCATAAAGTTAAAAAATATTTATTGAATATGCAGAATCATACAAATTGATTGAGTGTCGAGTTTCATGCTGGTTGGAAAATCTGATTGATAAATGTATTAGTTAGGCATTGATGAAGCATTAGAAAATCTGAATTTTGTTTTGTAGGTAATAGCAAAATAATTGCATATTATACTAATTATATAGCTATTGTATTTGGTGGGATACATTAAGTTTATATTGCTTACTCACTAACTACATTTTGCTAACTAACTGACTACATTTTGCATACTAACTAACTACAATTAGAAATATAAAAAATCATTCATTGATGATGAATGAGCACAATTTGATTATGCTCCATATGAATCTGTTTTGTACATATAAACTCGCCAGAAACATAATGGCCAATGGAGCAAGAAGCGTGCTTGATGAACCAAATGTCCCATGCTCGAATCCCATCCACTTTTTTTTCCTTTTTTTTTAACTGATCAATTGAAAAAATGCATTTACTGTTGGGGCCGATACCATGCGCGAAGCTCTCGGCCGTAAATTTTCTGTTATTTTAGTTTCATGTGAAATACCTTTTCAACTTTTGTTGTAGTAAATTATATCAATAAAGTATGTTATTTTCAAATTCTGAATCACATCGATTCAGTTCTTTTTTTTATGTTCTGGTTCTAACGAAAAGAGATATCCTGTAATGTTTAGAGAACATCGTGAGAACCAAGAGAAATAAGGTAGGAATTGGTGTTCTTCTTAAATTTCTGGGCCAGATCGCCAACATGTCTACGGTGTTCCAGAGAAGTGAGTGAGTTTGGTGAGCGAGGCATCACCCACGAGACGAATTGCCTTTTTTTGGACAGAATTCAACAGTTTCAGGGTATGTTTGGGTGCTGCACTCCAAATATGGGAACAATATTCCAGGACAGGTCGAATCTGTGCTTTATAGATCATAAGCAGCTGACTGGAAGTGAAATAGCTCCTGGCCCGAAACAGAAAACCAAGTTTTTAGGATGCACTTTTAGCAATTGATCTCACGTGATTTTCCCAAGGAAGGTTTTTGCTGATAGTAATACCAAAGCATCGAAATAGATGTCTTCAAAGGTATGGTTACTCCTGACAGGCTTATGTTGGGCACAGTGAGATCGGCTTTCCTAGAAAAAAGGCATGCTTGTGTTTTGTTTGCATTGAAATCTACCAAGTTATTGGATCCCCATTGGAGAATTGTTGCCAAGTCCATATTTATGTTAACATTTCTTGTGTACTGGACATGAAGTTGCTTCCAACAAATCGTTGATATGGAGTAGAAATAGTGTTGGTGCTATGATTGATCCTTGCGGAACGTCAGCATTCATGTTAAGAGAGTCAGATGAAACTCCGTCGTCCACTATATGGAGAGACCTGTTTGAGAGAAAACTAGCTAGCAGAGAACATAGCTGGGGAGGCAAGCCATAAGATGGAAGCTTAGCGAGGAGTCCATGGTGCCAGACTCGATCGAATGCCTTGGAGATATCGATTGGCACGGCTAAGGTTTCATCATATTTTTCAAAAGATTGCTGCTATATATGTGAGACGTAAGCAAGCAGGTCACCAGTTGATCTCTGATGACGGAAGCCATATTGCCTATCGTTGATAGGAATGTAATGATCTGTGATATTTATTTGGGGGCTTCAACACGAGAGAAGTCGCGGTTAAAAGCTACAGTGTTTTTTCTCCAAATGACATCAAAAGTGGATTTTTAATAACACATAAAAGGTGTACTTTTACTGCCTTGACAATGACTTTGGGTGCACAAAAAATGATGGATTAGGCTATGGAACGCCAGCCACGGCATTAAATCTTGTACTTTTCTGCCTAGTAAAAAAATAACTATTTTAAGTGTACAATGGTGATCTTATCACAAATGTTGAAAATTATTATGATCAGTTCATAATCATCGAAACAATATTATCTACTTTCTGATGCAATTTTGAAGTGCAGACATGCAATACATTTTTTTAAATGTTATAAGACTTATTTCATGTTGCAACTCGAAATTAATACAGGGTGTTCATATATATCTCTGTTTAGAGAATCGATATGTAGCGACTACAGTGATGTACCGATTTTCTTCTGAGAGTTCGGAAATGAAAAATGTTAAGAGTTCCGAATTTTCTCGGATACCATTTAAATTGAATAAGTAGTTATTCATTATACAAGAAAAAATAGTAGATTGTTTCATTAGGATCAAAAGTGACACTTTGTTCAACAAGCGAAATTTAAATTAACAAAGCCGAGCGACTTTAAAGTCTGAATTCAGAGACAAAAGTCTGAATTCAGATTTCAAAGTCTGAATAAAGAAATATAATAAAATACACATAACAGTGGCCTTTCTACGCTTTCAGTATTTTCTGTTCAAGAACTGTTCATCATAATATAATAATATCATGAAGAAGATTGAATATGAATATTTCAAATTGATTATTTTTTCATTTGATAGGTATTGGGTTCACGAACTATTTGCTTGGATATACAGGAGGTGGCCCTTGAATTATTTCCTCAACTCACGTTGAAAGAAAATTGTCATCTTCACCTAGGAAACAAGTTGCAAGAAAAAATCTGGAGAATCGAACAATTCAAAACGAGCATTTTACTTCACAAGAGACAGTGTCAAGGTATTTTTTCCGTATTAATATCAGCCACTGATCTGAATATATAATTTCCATTTAACTGTTACGTTCTTGTCTGTCATAAGTGTCATAGACGGTATTTTTTCTATTTTAATGATCAATAAAACACTATTCAACTAATACACTACATTTATTAACCCACTCCGACTGATGTGATATATACAGAGAACAACCCGAATCCGTGTTTGCCTATATATAATCCAATTGGTGCCAGAGCCCAGAAGGGACGCTTGCACATAGCCAAAAGATAAAACAGATGTACCTAATCTATGCCCACATATGGTTTTCTAGACATACTTGAAATATTTGGCCAGACACTTTTAGGCCAATCATATTTGAAAATCAACAGCATGGCAAAAAGTCTAAGCGAGAGAGAACCCGAAGCTTACTAGCCTACTTCAAAAACCGTTAAGTTCGAACATTAACTACATCAGAAGTACATGCTGTTATTGCAAACGAACCCATCAAGTTCGATGGACATCAGGTCTAGGAATGAATAAAAACAAGATTTTTTAAACTTGCCACACCCTCTGTATCTCGAAAACTACTGAACTGTTTTTTTATTTTCTTGCGAGAAGTCTATGCTTGAAATTTGTCACAATGTTATGAATGCACTCTACGAATCATATCATTCAATATTTTTGTTTGATTTGACAAAATAGTTTCAAGAACGATGATTAATGTTTTAACTACCGACATTTCCAGAGGAACGAATATCCAGAATCCTAAGCTCTGACCATTGCCGATCTAAATGAAAACCTAGTAGGCGACCTAGTGCGAGGAGGATAACTCCTGCCTACTAACTACCTAACTAGGTTGTCATCTAGAACGACAATGCTCTGACAATATTCAATTTCTTCAGATACTTCATGTCTATGAATTTTTATGTCACAAGCTCCTATACTTCCATATTTTGAAATAAATGATATTGAACCAAATTATAACAAGAGGATTTAGGTATAGACGTCATAAAAAGGTTTGTTAATCTGTGGCATAAAGATATATTGTCTCTTCGCTGGATATCATATAAGCCATTATATGCTATACTGATAACGCCATCTAACTATATTTCAATGAAATGTGCACCTTTATCGCTATTCTACCAATATCTCAACTTTGTTGATGTTGATGGGGGACTCGTTAATAATCTAGGGTAAAACCGTTAAATTCATCATTGCAAGTCAAACCTCAGATAGAAGGTTATTAATTGAATTACTCAGTGATAGTAGTTGGTAAAAATATATAATATATCAATTTTAGATATATCAATAACCAGTCGATCGCTGGTTCGTTGCTATTTCAAAATAGCAATAATTATAAAAAAGTTCAAAACAAGGATCAAGAAAACCCTGATACGACTATCTAAAATAAATAGATTATTGCATTTAGTTTGAGGTTTAAATAAAATATTGATATTGGAAACCAGAATAATTTTTCCAATCCATTCGACATGGGTAACCTGAAGAAAGTATTGGTTCTGTACGTTGGGGGAACGATTGGAATGAAAAGAAATGAGCAGGGTGGTATGTATAACAAAAGTACTTTTTTTATCAAGTACAATTCAAATACAATTTGACCAAGGTAATATCGATTTCGGAAACGGTAGGAGATACAAATATGGTTGAATGTATGGGGTCATTTCAACAGCCTTATAAAATCTTTAAAAGCATTTATAGTTTTTCGTTATATTAAAAAAAAGCCAAAATCTAATGATTTTGTTCTTTTATTATTATTGCAGATACATAAAAACTGATAAAACTGTTTCATACCAACTTTTGATGAGATTAAACGTATTAATATTGATTTCTCTATGCGGATTTTTTTAAACACGGTCCTAATTATGTGTTTACAGATTTCGAAATCTTTTTTTCCATAACGAAAATAACCATGTATTTTATCATGTTTGGTTTACGTTTGACTTAATGATGAAATGTTTAATTTTTCATTGATTGAGCATAGCATCGACATGTATACTGCAAATCATTGACACCATTGACAGTTTTTCATCATTTACCTAGGTAACATTTCTTTCAATGGTAATTTCTCAATTGTGAATTTTTTTCAAATAATCATTATTACTCAACCAAATTCATTCAGAAAAATTGGCCAAAATATAGTTATATATTTCCAGGTATATTTCGATGGCGTCTTTACTTTGGTTTCTATGGAGTGTGGAAAAATGTACAGAGAGGGCTCAAAATGTGCCTCATATACCCAGACAGCACAAAATATTCATAGAATATTCTGACAACGTTATTCTAGAATATTCTCAGAATGAACATAGAATATTCTCATGCTGCAGGGAATATTCTATGAATATTCAATTTGACATATTCTCATAATATTCTTTTTGAATGTTCTGAAAATATTCTTCTTGAATTGCTATCCAATTTATTTATCAATAAGGTTCGTGGCGAAGTGGTTTAGGTTTCAGGCTCGTAAAAATTCAATCACAAGATAGTAGGTTCGAATCTTCACCGGAGCGAGTTTTTTTTAATTTTCTTCATTCTCTTTCAATATACTAGGAATATTCTCAGAATATTCAAAACAGTCCTTTCCAAATGTTCATGAAACATCCCTAGAATATTTGTATCATATTGTGAGAATATTCTGAGAATATTAAAATATTCTCGAAGAATATTCTATAAACGTTCTATGAATGACATTGTGTTATCTGGGTACCTATACTTGATGTCATTCGAAAACCTTTTTTCAGTTTGTTCACCGTTTTTCGATTTCTTATGATAAATTTTATAGTCTATATGAGAATTTTTACGGCGATCATTTTGCTTCAAAATCGTTAACGTTGCTATACAGGTAGTCCCAAAATTGCAGGGACACATAGTAATATAGAGATCAAAATAGGTTGATTGGACAAAATTTATTTACATAACAAAATGTACCATTTGTCCGTGAGGAGAGTTCAAAGTTAACATGCAAAAACACATGTTTATCAGAAATGAGTGAAATAAATGAATTTTGACAAAAGTGCATTTTAGAAGATGACTCTCCTTTCAGCGATCAGAATAACCCAAAAGGGATTGTAGAAGGATTAAGACTACTCTCACCCCCTTGCATTTTTCCAGAACATTATCAAGGGTTCTCAATTTCTTTCAACGAGAAGACATATTAATAATTATCATCATTCTGAAACTCTTGTAAAAACTTCGTAATTCCCAGATTTCTGAAGAAAAAGCATGTTTCATTTAATATAATGCTAACAGATATTCCCAGTTCAAGTTGTCAAATGCACCTGTTTTAATGAAAACTTAGAACTCTTCTCACGGGCAAACGATACTTTTTGGTATATAAATAAATTGGGCCAATCAACTTATTCTGACCTCTTTTACACGTGGTAGCTTTGTGTCCCAGCAACTCTGAGACACCCTGTATTTAAGACAAACATCCTTGGGATGTCACATTCATGTCTCGCTATAGGTAACAATGCGAATTACAAAAAAACATCATTGGTATTGCCTAGGAGACTCTATATTTCACAAAACATTTGCAATATTCATCACAATTTATTGGATTTGAGACATGAAATGTAGCAGAATTTGTGAGGCTCTCTAACAACCAAGAGACTCACTGAGACCTCGCATTCTTGTATATTTATGCAACAAACGGAATAAATCAATTTTGATGCTGAATGAGGAGTCGCTCAATACGTACTGTGAGTTACATTTGGCATCATAATGTGGATCATATAATCACCAAAAGGGTCCGGAGTAGCAGTAATTGTGATTTCAGAGTCACGGAAGTGATGTATATGTGGCATGAATGTGATGCCCTCTCATATCTCTGGATCAATCTGTGTCAACTGGGTATATTAGTGTGCCTAGCCGTTACCATCGAGACTATACGTGGGTAACGGCCTAGCCCTAATACGTTGGAACAGTATTTTTAAATGGGACGGAGCTGTGATATAATAATAATAAATTGCCTTTATTTGACCTGGCGGAGTTCAGCTAATGCTGCTCCCCAGCAAACACAGTTACATCACAGATATATCGCAGCGATGTAATAATTGTGACCTGTGATATCGCATTCTATGTCGCATACATGTCGCTGTGATGTCAGAGGGACGTTACTTTGTCCCACTCAAGTTTCATCCATGCAACGTCGGTGCGATAAGTTCTCTGCGATATGACAGCGATATATTTCATGCAATGTTACTGCGATATGTTATGTGTGATGGAAAAGCGATGCGTTTTGGACCAAAAAAAAAGTTTCCTCAAACATTGTGATGAAAATTGGTACACCAGTGACTTCTGATGACATATAATTATTATATATTATCAATCAATTATATATTGATTATGTGTTGTTGTTACTAGTTGGTGATCCCTCGGGTCTCATGTCCATTCAATCGTCTTTTGAGTGTTGCTATTCTTGGTACCCACGAATCCTACGAATCTCTATCAGAATAAGATCTGTTACTCGTATTGATATAAAAAATTATGTAGTTTGAGTCGGCGAGATGTTAGCAAACCAAGAATAGTTTGATAGCAATGTATAACTAATATTTGCGAATTTAGCTTCACTTTGTTGAGTACCTAACGTATAAATATTCATGTATTTTTTTCACCGAAGAAGAATCAAAATAACAAATATTTGAAAAATTCTCGCATATTAGTTTGCTCCTGTAAATCGCAGCGATGGTACATTCGTAAAATATCGTCGTGTTGCCTCATCACGCCATCTCAGAGATGTCATGTCGCAGATGTGTCTGCTTCTGTATATCGCAGCGATGAAATATTCGTGTTATCGCAGTACGTTGTCTCATCGCGACAACTGAGAGATGTCATGTCGTAGATGTGTTTGCTTCTGTACATCGCAGCGATGGAACATTCGTAATATCGCAGTGTTACCTCATCGCGACATTCCAGAGATGTCATCTCGCAGATGTAGGTATTTGCTTCTGTACATCGTAGCGATGGTACATTCGTAGTAATATCGCATTGTTGCCTCATCGCGACATCTCAGAGAAGTCATGTCGCAGAGGTGTCTGCTTCTGTATATCGCAGCGATGAACCATTCGTAATATCGAAGTGTTGCCTCATCGCGACATCTCACAGATTTAAGTCGCAGATGTGTTAGTTTATGAACATCGCAGCGATGGAACGTTTGTGATATCGCACTGTTACCTAAACGCGGCATTTTGGAGATGTTATATCACAGATGTGTTGGCTGTGTCCGTGCTGCTCTTCCACTCAACCAATGTTGAGGTGTAAAGTAGGTTTTTCTCCAAATTACATAGAAAGTGGCTTTTTAATGACACTTGACCGGCACAAATGGTGTACTTCCTCTGCCTAGGCAGGAAAAGTTTGTTGCTATGCAACGTTCCAAGTATAATAATTCGAATAAAATTGGTACTTAATCAAAATTGAGAATGACTTAGGGCGAACACAAAATGATGGATTATTTGGACTTTGCGTGAAATTGGATGAATTTATATGTTTCACATGGCAGAAAAGCAGATTTAATGCGTTGGCTGGTTTCCTATAGCCTCAGCTACGCCTTGGGTATGAAACGCCTGAAGAGGGTGCTCTCCTGCCTAGTAAAACAAATAACTATTTTCTCCAAATGACATAGAAGGTGGCATTTTAATGACAGTTGACCGGCACGAAAATTATGTTTCACACTGCAAAAAAGCAGATTTAATGCCTTATACACAGAAGTGCACAAAAACGGCCAGGATTGTACCTTTTGAATTATTCTAGATCGGGTTTTGAAAATTGGTGGGTACCAAGTATACCAAGTTGCTCATTAATTGATGAAACAATTTTTTTTATACCACTTCCAGTTTCACCGGGAACGTCCTCAACTTTTGATTTTCAAATGGGACACCTTGTTTTGTATTCCATAATCGGTAAGGGATTATCATAATGAATTCAACGATACCGGGTTTGCTATATGGTTAATTCAAACAATTATACAAAGATATTTGCGTTCGAAGTTTCCATATACTCAATGGGTGTGACAGAGACTGAAGTTTCGATTATGCGTAGTCGCAATATCGACTTCGAACTTCTTTCTAATAAGTCAAGTTTTTGAACCATATCGAATATACGAAATATCATTAAAAAGTCTGTCGTCTGTCATTCTCTTCGCTGCTTATCTCTTAGTCTCGAATGTTTCAATGTGAATTATTCATATCCGTCGTTACCATTTCATATAATCAAAATATCTACATAAAAACCGTTATGACTATGTTGAAAACGCTATAATTCCGACACGTCGCAAATCAGGTTGGAATGTCGCTTTCACTACTCTAGATTCAGTGACAAAACCGCTAAGATGGCAACTCTAAAACATTGAAACACAACCTCCCTTTTATTATTTGTTTACAAAGGAATCGAAGGATTGAAATAGTTCTTCACTATTTTGGCATACGAATCACAATAATTCAAGCATGCCACCCACATAGTAATGTTGTACATAGCACAAAAAATACAGCGAGAGACAAAGAAATATGATTTTTCAGGTAAATAGTGATCTCACAAAGTTTTCGTTATAAAAGTTTGTCAAGTCTCATTAGAATTCCTTCTGCTATTTCTGCAACAGATGCAAATACTGCTAATAGAGTGAAAATAGCTACAGCACACGCTCATATTTCGTCAGCATGTCGCATGTCAGATCAGGCCTCTACAGTCCTCTCGACCCTCCCGTTTGATTGCATGAATCCAATCTTCTTGCCTCCTTTCAGAAACCTCACGAGTTTTTCCTTTAGCTCCTATTAGGATGAATGCCAATGAGAAATGACAACATTCGTCTCTCGCTGCATTTTCTGTGCATTGTACTTGTACAACAGTACAATGTGATGGCATGCTTGAATTAATGGATAGCCGAAAAACACGATTCGTGTGCGTCAGTGTGCGAACATAATTACGAAAAACTATTTCAATCCTTTGTAAACAAATAACAAAAGTGAGGTTGTGTGTTGTGTTTCAATGTTTTACCTCCAGGGTCGGTCATCTGACAGATCTTGCACGCAACCCATAGGTTAACAGGAGGAGAAGGTTAATTGCGCCGCAAAGTTTTTAGAAGCCGAGAAATTACCAATATGCCAACTCGTCGTATTATAATAAAAAATAAGTCGATGATTGTTCAAACTCACAGTTTTTCACAAATTCATTGAGCTAAAGTGGGTTAGATACTTTTTTGCGAGGAACTTATCAAATTATTGAATGAATTCGACATCATCTGAAGTTAAATGTCAATGTCATCTTACCTATGAACGTCAAAAAATCTTCATTATAATTTCATGCTCCTCCTCCCAAGGAGGAGGAAAAAATATCCGGAAGTTTGTTTAGTTGCTGTGGTAACGATACAAAATGCATCAGGCTTCTAATTGGTCGATAATGTTGGGTGTGAAATTCCCCATATAATTAGGATGAGTTTTAAGCGTAGTATAGGCATGTATACATCAGGGTGTGTACAGGGTGAGCAAAGCTCGATGTCCCAGCTCTATTATAAGAAGAGGAACAATACTTCTGATAAGAGGCTTTTGAAGGGGATTGTGGTGGAAGTACCATTGGTTTACAAGTAATGACGTCATCGAAATCTATGAACAAAAAACCTTACACAAAATTTACAAAAGGCTTACAATGAGGAATAATTTTAGTAGATTAATCTCTTCCTCAATTCTTGTATTTTTTTAAAACTCTCAAAAGTCACCCTCAACACTTGTTCATGAACAACTATTCAATATCCTAGTAATTACGAAAAGTAGCTAGGATTTTGAAAAACTACTAATATTCATTTTTTAAATGTATGAGAAATTGATATTCATCATGCAGCACGTGGAAAGAAATTCTGAATTGAGAAAAACCTTATCACGAATCTGCGTGGCAAATAGACAAGAAAGTAGTTGTTTTCTGTCGAACATTCAGAATTATATTATATGCATATCTTTATATGAAGGAGAATGCAAACTGTCAACTTCAGAAGATTTTGTTTTCAAATTCTTTTCGTGTGTGTTCAATAGATGTAATTCGATATTCGTCGTGGCATATAGCCAGGAAAGTAGTTGTTTTCTGTTGAATAAACCGAGAAAGAATTGATATTTTCATCACATCCATATATCCATTTTTTTTGTGTTCATAAATATATCTGAGAATGTTTCTTTTCAATACGAATATTCATTTTATACCTAGAAACCAAGATAAGATCACTTGTTGGTCTGGCTTATCAGTGCAACAAAGGATCAAAACTGCACAATTTTAATCTCCTGATGCAGATGCATATCGGATCAAAATATAAAATTCCCAGGATTGATACGTTAGAATCAATATCATCAGTTATCAGTTGAAAGTTTAAGTCATAATTGAATCCAGATAAAACCAAGCAAAAAACTCTATCGTGATAAGAATGAGTCATTTCTCAGAATTACCTTCTCATAAGAAATGTGTTATTCATATCATGTCCGTTCCAAAATATGGGCATATCTACTAAATCTCTGTATATTATTTTTGAGGAATCGAATAGAAATTTCTGGTCTGAAATAACATTTCTTGTCCTATCTAATTGAGCTCATGGGACACCAACTTCTCTATATTTCATCAGAAAGTTGCCTCAATTCGATTACAAAAGAATTGAATATTAAATATTCCATATATATTCTTCATGAGTAAATGTCTTTGAGGAATTAACATGACTTCATTTACTTTAGGTTAGACTGGAATTGTGTGTTAAATAACATTTATTTTCTTGTCAAATTGTCTCCTGATTTCTGTGTTTACACTTCTCTGTATCAGATGTTGATGCAAAGAATGTGAAATTGATCAGTTCATTGAAATAGACGGCATTTAAATGGGGAAAAATCGTACTATAGAGTGATATCAACTCGGATACCAATAGTATAATTTCTCCATAAGGAGTCAGCTAGTCTTATTATTTTCAAACTACTGAGAATGTTCAAACAAATAAGCCTATTTTCAGCAATTAATTTGAAAAATCCATTTTTTCTGTGACGGGAAAAAGTTTGGCATTTCATATCTGTTGGCAGGTAATAAAATGTCACTTTTCATAAATCACTTTTTTCCCGTGGGAAAAAAGTGAGTACTTTTTTCCCGGATATATATCACATATATATACACTGTTGATGGCTTTTGTTGTGCTATAGTTCCGAAAAATGAGTCAATAATACCGTCTCCGAGAAAGAACTGCAAGTCCTTTTATCTTCCATTCGACTTCGCGGTTACGTATATTACTAAACAACCACTAAATTCGCAATTTTTTGAAATCAAATCACAGAATATTAGACTGACAGAAGTGAACCGTGTAACTAGCGCCCTCTATGGAGATATAGAAACAAGTTCATGCGATGTGTCAGATTCCAAAAAAGATCCATGCGAAATTTCATAACAATGTTGTCAGTAGTTTCGACATAATCTTGAAAAATGTTTTAAAAAAAATTTTTTTTTAGCACCTTGTATCTTGATAACGGATGCCGTTACGAAATTTTTTTACTGAGCAAACCCAACTTATTTTGCAGTGTTCTACCTACCCTAGTAAGGAAGTCAGGTTATTTTGAGACACCCTGTATATATGTGATATATATCCGGGAAAAAAGTACTCACTTATTTCCCACGGAAAAAAATCAATTTATGAAAAGTCACAGAAAAATAGTATATTGTGCAACAAGTGGGAAAAGCTCAACTTTTCGCACGAGTGTGAAAGTTTGTGGCACGAGCCTGGAGATTTCATAAATTTTTCCTTCATGCCAATTCATACTTTTTTCTAGAAATTTCCGGAAACAAATCCAACTTTCGCAGCTTCTTCCATCATCTCTGCCTCTGGCGGTGTATTTATCAAAATCTTCACTTCACATCTCGGAATATACATCATATTATTTATTATGAATTGTTGGAATAATATTTGATGGAAAACGCGATTTCTATCAAAAGCACTAATGAGAACTATCCTAAAGAATTCAGAAAACTTCTTCTGACAGTTGTGACAACTATTCAAAACTGAACAGCAGCCAAGTTTTGGTCAATTTTGTTGATTCTCCATGGAAATGTATGTGGTGTTGACAAAGTGCCGTGAGAAAAAATATTTATGCACTAACGAGCCGTAAAGTGCACTTTAACGCCCGGTTTTGCGGGCGTTAAGTCGCACTTTACCGCCCGCGGGCTCATTATGTTCTCAGTTACCTTTTATCTACATATCAATTCATGAAAAATCTATGATCATTTTCCTAGATTCTAATATATCCAGCGGTATATCAATAACTTCTTCTTTATCCGATTCCATATCTATCGCTATTATTATTATTATCACCAATTTTTACTTTTCTGTCAGTGAATGACAATTCAGCTCGTTTATTGGATGTATTGATATAGACAACAACCATCAGCTTGATTGACAACGTCAAAATTAGTTAGGTATATATACTGGGTATGCATATTGTATAATTCTGAAGAATGAATCTCTTCTAGAGATCAAAGAGTTTTACTATTACGATAATTGCAATATTCGTACGATAATTCTCATATGTAAATCATCCATGAACATTACGCTTCTCTTGATTACTGAATTTATACGCAACAAATTAAATTCGGGGGAATATTAGTTTATCGAAATCTATAGTCATTACTTTCGATTCAGAAAATAAACCACTAGTGCATAAAATTTTGTATGTATCACGTGCGTGCAATGCGTTTATGGCCTTCAGCGTGTAATGCATTATTCACGCCACAGGCCATAAACGCCAACTTTACGCCCTTGATACATAAATAACTATTCTCACAGTATGGGCAATACATGGTTTTGAAACTAAGTACGCTATGAGAAATGCTCTACTTTTTATAGCAGTAGTAGAAAAAAATATTTTTTAGTCAATTGGAGCAGCTCTAGCAAACAACATACGCTGCGCGCTGTCGGTCCGTTTAAAGTTCAAACGAACCGACAGGGCGGACACTACTTGCTAGACGCGCTCCATATGACTTTGGCAAGACTATACACGTTGATAGTTTGCCTCAAGCTGACGGTTCTTTTTTTTTTCAGTGCTCATTCCTGTTCCCAACGCCTTTTTGATAGAAGTGAAATACCATAGTGAAATGCACGATCCGACATTGGCAGCCAGATATAATATAAAATTGAAAGAAAATGAGCTTATTTTACCAACGTAAGTATCAAATGTAAAATCAGAACATATAGACCAGTGCTGAAGCCTTTGAAAACGGTAAAATGTGAAGAAAAATCATAGTAGGATGAAACTCATTGAAAAAGAAAGAGAATATAACAAAGATGGAAGGGAAAATAAATTACGGGCGATCTGAGGTCGGGAAGTGGTAGGGGTGAGTTTTCAAGGGTAAAATACGGTTTATCTTGATTTCCAGGAAACCTACGAGCCCTATGGAAAAAAGGTAAATAGCAAAGTTGTAGGTAATAAAGAGGCTTACAACTTTTGTGCGCACACTTTTTCCACATAACCTCAAAATTTATGTGAAAAATTCTAAAAATCAACTTTTGGGTTTTTTATTTTTATCTTCTGCAGAAAAACATTTTGTCACGAAATTGGGTCAGAACTCACGTTTTCATGTCCTAAAGACACTGTAATTTTTCTGATTCGAAATATTTATTTTTTCACCTTATATTGACTTGATATCGAAAAAACACCCTGATTTTCAATCGAAAATTCTCACGTAAAAAAATCAGCTTTTTGAAAAAACTCTGGGCGTTTTTTATTCGTTGAAATCTCTTCTTCCTGATAATGTAAGAAAATATACAATATATTAGGTACTATGGTAAATGTTCTCAGAAAATGCAAAGAAAAAAAACTCGAATCCGAATTCATTTTAAATCACTATGTACAATTTCGAGCTATTTCGTGAAATTTCCACTCCAATTATTTGAAAAACGTGAGATTCTATGTTCTATGTTACATTGAAAAAAAAAATTACAAATCCATAAATCAAATAGATTGCAAGATACATGCGAAAATAGTTGTTCTAAATATTAAAGATAGGATTTGAAGGGGGGATTTCAATATAAAAAATGTGATTGCATCTATTATTCATTACTCTTTGTCTTTTCGGTGGCATTTCTTCATCGCTAGATTCGACAAATCTTCAAGACCATCACATCACCGTCTTCGTATCCAATATTATTTTTAGTCTGAATTATTGGTCCTCCATCCACAATTCCATCTGATTCACTAACTAGTAACTTCCTTCAAATCCTATCTTTAATATCAGAACAATTATTTTCAAATGTTCCTTGCAATCTTTATGTAATTAAGTGTAAATAAAATAGCTCAAAATTGTACATGGTGATTAAAAAAAAATTCGGATTCGATTTTTTTCTTTTCCATGCTTTTCTGAGAACATTTACTATAGTCATGTGTATATTTTTTTTTACATTATCAGAAAGAAGAGATTTCAACGAACAAAAAAAGCCCCGAGTTTTTTTAAAAAGCTGATATTTTGACGTGGGAATTTTCGATTGAAAATTATAGGGTGTTTTTTCGATATCAAGTCAAAATAAGGTGAAAATATAAATATTCCACATCAAAAAAATTACAGTGTCTTCAGGACATGAAAAGGTAAGTGTTCACCATAGGTGAGAAAAAAAAATTTTTGCATGAGAAAAATAAGAAACCAAAAACTTGATTATTTGAATTTTTCACATAAATTTTGAGGTTATGTGGAAAAAGTGTGATTTTAAAAGTTGTAGGTCTCTTTTTTACTTACAATTTTGCTATTCAACTTTTTTCCATAGGGCTCGTAGTTTTGCTGGAAATCAAGATAAACCGTATTTTACCCTTGAAATTTCACCCCTACCCCTTTCCGACCTCAGATCGCCCGTAATTTATTTTCCCTTTCATCTTTGTTATATTCTCGTCCTTTTTCAACGGGTTTCATCCTACTATTATTTTTTTTTGTTTCAAAAATTAACGACCCTGGTATAATATCAGAAAATCATCTGAAAATAAATTGTCTCTTTTATTCTCACTAAAATATATATATCATCTGTGTATATGTATTTCTGAAATACACTCACCAGAAAATAATCGCTCCATTAAATATATTGATGTAGTTTGATCATCAATAACTTTGAAAATCCATGTCCGATTTGTTTTTTTAAAGGAAACTGGTAAAAGTTTTAAATCTCAACGATTGTTTTGGAGTGTTTCTTTCCTTGCCATGTGGCTTTCGGCGTTCGCGTTCATTTCGCGGACATTGAACGCCTCGTGTGGTATAGATGCTAAGATACGTTTACGTTGGGTCAGGTTCGCACCAGATAGCGGTCAAGAATGCTATCTGGGACAGCCCTGCGCTGATGAGATCCAAGAGCTCGAAACCGGTCTGTAGGTAGTCACACGTTCCTCAATCTCTTAGGCGCAGCTCGGCGTTCAGGAAGGAAACACTTGCGATTTTATTTGTCTATACGAATTATTGCATAGATTTCGGGAGGAAGTAATTCGATCAATGTTCTGCGTGACATATACCCAGGAAAGTAGTTCTTTTCCTCACTATAGACCATTCTCGTTCATTATATATTGTGGCAATGACTTTGACTTTATCTATCTTTGTGACCTTTGCATTCCAGTTTGAGTATTTGGCTTTTTCCTAGTTCAAAATACGCCAGTCAGGCAACCAGCCACTCATATTTCACCTGAAATGGGATCTTGTTTTGGAGTGTTTCTTTCCTTGCCAGGTGACGTTCGGCGTTCGCGTTCATTTCGCGGATATTGATGAACACCTCGTGGGGTATAAATGCTAAGATACATTTACGTTGGGTCAGGTTCACATCAGATAGCGGTCAAGAATGCTATCTGGGACAGCCCGGTACTGATAAGAGCCAAGAGCTCGAAACCAGTATATAGGTAGTCACGCGTTCCTGAACCACTTAGGCGCAGCTCGTCTATACGAATTTTTGTATAGATTTCGGGAGGATGTAATTCAATGTTCTGTGTGGCATATAGCCAGGAAAGTGGTTATTGTCTCTCGTTATCTAAGGTTTCCGTTCATTTTATGAACTATTGTGGTGATGACTTTGAGTTTCTCTCTCTTTGTGATAAATACAAATATACATGCAAAGCTATTGAAAGCATGGTAAAAAAAAATAATCGAATTGGACTTGAATTAACAGAGTTATTGACGAGCAACTACAAACAACATCATCGCAACTTAAAAGGTGGAATTTCCTAATTTTTAGACGTTATGGTTTGGATGATTTATTGTATCAGATTGTTGAATATGATCCACTATTAGATTCCAGTAATATGACCCCGAGGGATTGGGATAGGATTGCCAAAAATATAGAGGTGAATATACAGTACCTATACTAATACGGTTACCACACTAAATTTTAGTCAGTAGTAATTTCAACGCTATCATTTGATTCACAACTTTGAATTTCAGTAGGTAAACTACTATTTTTAGTATTATATGCAATTTTCTACAATTCTGAATTGATATTTCGTTTCATGAAAAAATTGCAGGCTGGCTAATATAATCTCGATATATAGATACTATTATCACCCGATAGGTATACTATTACTTATATGTTGTGAATAACATTATTTATTGCTAACAGCGTATTGGCTATCGATATAATATAATTCTCATTCCAATCACATTCAAGTTTAAACCGTTAGATGAACTGACGAAAAATATCAGTATAGATATACATCTATTACGTCAGCTTCCCATTGTCCATATTTGGGTCATATCGCCTTATGCATAAGCCATTGTAACTGGTGACCATTACAACATGACGTCTATTCTTGATTGTTCTAGTAGTCAATACCTACTCTATATCGCTATTTTAATAATTGTTGCATATATAATTCAATCATAATATCGCCATGCATATACAGGATGTTTCAGTTTTTTGTAGCAGGACTTTAACAGCTTGAAGAAGACATTTTTTCCAGATGGAAATCTCAGAAAACATATATGTGTGGGAGCTTCGTTTCCGATTTACAGGGTGTCGAAGTTTCAGATTTTTTTTATGTTTTTTGAATTTTCTCCTACAATTTTCGGAATAATTGATTGAAATTTGGTACACCTAATACACTTCAAGAACTCAATATTTGAGGCGATTTGAGGCTATTGAGCCTATTTAACCCTGTAGAACTTTTTTGCGTGCCGCCTCTGCTTTCAATGGGACATGGATTCAGATTGTCTCTGCAATTTGGAAACTTTTTGCCCCCATGTATGTTTTTCGAAAACTGTATGGATTTCGAGATAAATAAAAGTGGAATCCGGTACTGATAAAATTAGAACTGCCGTTCACGAGATTAAATTATCAAAACTCACAACACCTCAACCGTCAGAAGCGACAGTCTAGCGATGTATAGCGCCTAGACCGTGTGTCATACAGTTACAGTCCCTGATATCGAAAGTTTAATCAGTTTCAGTTATACAAGGTGTCCTAGAATTTTCTACAATACAATTTCAGATTTTGCAATCCAGTTAAAGAAGTTTTTTTCAAAATAAAAACATTTTTTCTCTGTTGTTCCTAGTTTTAATTATAATGGTGTTGAAAAAATTCAATCTAATTTTGCAACTGGATTTCATTTGGTATGGAAGCTTTCGGTCATTCTATTTTCCAATAAAATGTTTGAGAAATGTCAAATAAGTGTGTTTGAGAAATAACGGTTTTATTACAAGTAATTTATTTTTGGCATTTATCTCGAGATCCATACAGTTTTCGAAAAATTCACATAGAGGCAAAAATTTCAATCAATTATTCCTAAAATTGTAGGAGAAAATTAAAAAAACATAAAAAAATCTGAAACTTTGACACCCTGTAAATTGGAAACGAAGCTTCCACGAATATATGTTTGTATGAGATTTTCAGCTTAAAAAAATTTCTTCTTCAAGCTGTTAAAATCCTGCTACAAAAAACTGAATTACCCTGTATATCTACAATATGTAGTGATCTTTGTATTTTTTAATCTTGAAGTCTTACATTTCAAAATAATTCAACTCGAACTCATCATCAGGTCTCCCAGCTTTAAGTAGGTATCTATATAATCGATGTACCGGTATAAAAAAAAATACCAACTCATCAAGATTTCAAGTTCTCTCGAAAAATTGAAATAGGCTCATAGGCTGTACCTGTAAGGTGCACAAGTGGTGTCCTACGTGGGCGACTGCTATGCGAACGCAAAGCGAAGCAATTCGACGCGAAAATGTCAAACCACGAAATATACAGGGTGCCCGTTTTTCGAGCTTCACCATGAGGATCTCAGTATTATCATAAGAGATACGAGGTCTGTTGAATTAGAGCAAAGTTGCGCATTTTCATGCTGAACATTTATTGATGTGTCATTTTTAGTATTTAAATTATTCGAAGAAAACGAAAATTTGTAATATTCGTTTTTATTTTTTCAAGAGAAAACCAAAAGACTTAGACGTTTCTGACTAGGACGTTCTTGAGACACTTTTTTACAAGGAATCTAAATCTGTCATCGTATTTTCCATGACGTTCTTGATTCCCAAGTTACAACACTCAACTTTGTTTTTTTCTCATGAGCGCCATATCGTGTTTTTGCATTTTTGAAAAGTCTTTTTTTTTCTGATTACAATGATGTATCACACGATATGATCGAATCTTTCCTGGTGATCAAAATTGTCAAAAAATCATTTTTGCGAAGAGTGCTTTGGACGGAACGCCAACAGTCTTGTTTAACATGTTTAACAGCCTGAATTTTGACAGTTCAATTGAATATGCGAACGCCGAGTGTCTGTCAGATATGTTCCCTGACAAGGTAATTTTCAACAATGGAGACATACAGTGGCCGGCGCTGTCACCTGATCTCTCTCCGCTGGATTATTATTTATTTGGAACTATGAAAGATTTGATTTTCAAAACTGTACCGATTGATGAGCTGAGAAGAACCATAATCACTACTTTCATGACTATGATTAGAAGACGGGACATCTCGCAACAATTCAGAATCTGAGAAAACTCGTAGAATTGTGTTCAGACTTTGTTTTGTTTTGCGAAGAATAAACTTCTAGCTCATTACGTCGTACCTAATAGGCCTTTTCATCTAGATATATTTCCAAGACGCATGCGCTCGTTTTTAGATCCAACAATTCATTGGGTAATGCAAAGGTGAAGTCTCATTGGCTATAGTTCCAACACAAAATCCTGATTGGCCATTTCGAATATGGCGGGTATTATTGACGTTCTGTCAAATGTCAACAGTGTCAACCACCATGAGCATTCGTCATTGAGAAACAACAATAACAACAAAGTATTCTTGTTTTTATATTCCCGGTGTGTATTAATTGTATTATAATAATTTAATTCCAAAAAACGTTACTTATTCGTTACTGAGGAGTGTGGTACTGTGGTGTAAGAGTTTCAGTGAAAATGGCCGCCACTGTCGTTGGATGCGAGATGTAAACAGAGATAGTTATTTGTCATCTAAATGAAAAGGCCTATTCAAAACCATAGTTTTCAAGTAGATGAGCTTTCAAGTCTTCGCAAAAATGTTTTTTTCCCAATTTTGATCAACAGGAAAGATTCGATCATATTGTGTGAAGGATGGAGAGAAGATGGTGAAAACACTGATAGTGTTTTGTTTCGACCAAAACGCTTACGCCATTGTCATTAAAAATGGCATAATAGTTCTCACTTCTCCTGTAAGATGGCAAATTTCTTACAGATTTCTGTAATATCAACCTTACTTGCCTACAGTTGGCCCACCATCTTCTGTCCATCCTTATTGTGTGATACATCAATGTAATCAGAGAAAAAAAGACTTTTCAAAATGTATAAAACTCCAATATGGCGCCTATGAGAAAAAACAAAGTTGTGTGTTGTAACTTTGGCATCAAGAAGGTCATGAAAAATACAAATACAGATTCAGATTTCTTGTAAAAAAGTGCCTTAAGAATGACCTAGTCAGAAACGTCGGTCTTTTGGTTTATGCTTGAGAAAATAAAAACGGAAATTATAAATTTTCGTTCTCTTCCAATAATTCAAAAACTAAAAATGACTCATCAAATTTTCTTACAGCTAAATGTTCAGCATGAAAATGCGCAACATTGCCCTAATTTAACCGACCTCGTATCTCTTATATTAACTAAGATCCCCATGGTGGAGCTCGAACAACAGACACCCTGTATTGAAGTATTCTATGTGAACGTATACACGCCACAAGCGACGATCAAGCGACGACTAGCGACGCGATGCGATTAATTGGATTGATATTTTCGCGTTGCTTCGCTTTGCGTTCGAATAGAGTTCGTCCACGTAGGACACCGCGTAAACGTATACACGCCACAAGCGACGAACAAGCGACGACTAGCGAAGCGTTGCGATTAATTGGATTGATATTTTCGCGTTGCTTCGCTTTGCGTTCGAATAGAGTTCGTCCACGTAGGACACCGCGTAAAAGTTTTACAATGTTGCTGATGTCAACTCTTTTGTCTTTTAGTTGTACTTATACCTACTGGGTTCAGGGTTCAACTGAAACTCTCAATTCTTTAGGTGTAGGAATATAATTGGTGACTACATCTCTCAACATTCTCTGGAGTTTTTTCTGACTGTTCGTTGAGAGGTCGAGGCCCTCAGAATATATTTGACTGCTTTGAAATTCCATAATGTATTCAATGAGACGGTTGCAGGAAATTTTATAAATTGTTCTCTCAATTAATTATACAGAGCCAGTACCATTCATTCGATGGATTTGTTGTACTTCATGGAACAGATACATTGGCATACACTTCTTCAGCATTATCCTTCATGTTAGAAGGATTACAGAAACCTGTGATATTAACAGGGTCCCAAGTAAGTTGACCTTATATTTTCATAGGGAATAATCATGTTATCATCAGAATATCTCCTGATTTTCTCAACAAACTCATTGAGAATATTGTGTGCGACGACGCCAAGCAGAAGTCAAATATTGTGAACTCAAAGATAATAACACAAATCATTAATTCATCCTCATCAATTTGTTAATTTTTTATTCGTTCGATCCTGTATTTCTTCATTCGTTCTTTCGTTATTCCATTCGTTCGTTCATTCGTTCTCCCGTTCGTTCATTCGTTAATTCCTTCATCTGTTCATCCGTTCATTTGTGTATTCGTTCATTCGTTCATTCGTTCATTCGTTCATTCGTTCATTCGTTCATTCGTTCATTCGTTCATTCGTTCATTCGTTCATTCGTTCATTCGTTCATTCGTTCATTCGTTCATTCGTTCATTCGTTCATTCGTTCATTCGTTCATTCGTTCATTCGTTCATTCGTTCATTCGTTCATTCGTTCATTCGTTCATTCGTTCATTCGTTAATTCCTTCATCTGTTCATCCGTTCATTCGTGGATTCGTGCATTTGTTCATTCGTTCATTCGTTCATTCGTTAATTCCTTCATCTGTTCATTCGTGCATTCGTTCATTCATTCATTCGTTCATTCGTTCATTCGTGCATTCGTGCATTCGTGCATTCGTTCATTCGTTCATTCGTTCATTCGTTCATTCGTTCATTCGTTCATTCGTTCATTCGTTCATTCGTTCATTCGTTCATTCGTTCATTCGTTCATTCGTTCATTCGTTCGTTCGTTCGTTCGTTCGTTCATTCGTTCATTCGTTCATTCGTTCATTCGTTCATTCGTTCATTCGTTCATTCGTTCATTCGTTCATTCGTTCATTCGTTCATTCGTTCATTCGTTCATTCGTTCATTCGTTCATTCGTTCATTCGTTCATTCGTTCATTCGTTCATTCGTTCATTCGTTCATTCGTTCATTCGTTCATTCGTTCATTCGTTCATTCGTTCATTCGTTCATTCGTTCATTCGTTCATTCGTTCATTCGTTCATTCGTTCATTCGTTCATTCGTTCATTCGTTATATTATCATATTTCTATTTTTTATTTATTTATTGCTTTACATAATAATTTTTTTAGGTACAAAATGAACTTTGAAGGCTTATTGTGTGTGCACCAGTCATTATTAAATCACATTTACAACAGATAATTCACCAATGAGTGAATTCGCTAATGAATCGTCTCAAATACTAATATCTGGACTAATATCGAACTAATATGTAAAATCTGAATATATACAATATATGCAATATATGTCAAACTAATAGCTAGATATTGGGTTTGTTTTTCAAAGCCTAAGATGATATTTTGATTTTGATTTCTTTGTATGGTTTGCCTTTGAGTTCGTTTAGTATAGTATATGTTATACATTTTCGGCCCTATATTAAATAAACTTCGCTGAATAGTTACATAAGATGTAGAAGAAACAATTACATTTTCATTTGTTACTGATCTAGTTGTTATAACATGAGTAACTTTCAGAATATTCATTTTTTTTGTGAAATATATCTTACAACTGATTTTAATTATAATTGAGAAATGCAAGAACTCTTGCATCTTCGGAGAGTTTGTAAGTAGGAAGTGTTTTATTTCTGAACATTATTATTTTTTAAATGTATTGACATTGGCATAAGCTGAACCCCAGGCTGAAATTCCACAGACTAATTTTTAATACAACATATTTAATGTGATAGTTCCACTTCATGTGTGGGTCAGTTCCCTTCCCAAATACTTTATTCTATTATCAAATTTGATTTTTAAATTACATTGGCAATTGTTCATTTCGTAACTATATACAATTATAGGCTTATGAAATATCAGCGATTCTTTTTCTGGGAGGTTCTTCATTGTTAAAGTGAAACTCATGAAGTTGGACTTTTCAACATTTAGGTTTAAGATTTCTATCAAGCCATTTTTTTACTAAACTTAAGGCGGTCTCAGCTTTATTATCACCTTATTCCAAGAGCCATCCTCAAACAGCAAAGCAGTGTCGTCTGCATAGCTAATCACCTTTTCCTCAGATAAGACTCTGGTCAAGCTGTCTATGTATACAAGGTGATTCTAAAATAGGTGGTCAAACTTTGGGAGCATATAGAGTGGGTGAAATAGTTACGAAAACCTCTGTAACATTTTTTTCTGAAGTGACCCCCAAGAAAGATACAGCTCCTCAAAGGGGGGGGGGTTCGGAGAATGATTTTGTATTATTATCTCCAACACCTTGTATAATGAGAATCTGAAATTTTGTCCATCCACTTACTATTCAGTGCCGGTTCTAATGGAGTTAAAATCACCTCGAAATTAAATACAGGGGTGTGTCAAAATAGGGAGGTAGGGGGTAAAAATAACCCCAACTTTTTTGTTCATAGCAATTTTAGTTTTTTCACATGATATTATGAAATCTCAGGGCTATTTACATAGAAAAGGTGCTCTACTTGCATCTCGATAAAATGAACTATTAGCGAATAAAATTTAAGAAAAGCTTGTTTTAACAATATTTTTTATTTTCAATTGGATAGACCATAATCACGAAACTCCTCGTTTCGTAATTATTTCACTCACTCTTTATACTCCCAAAGTTCGACCACCTATTTCAGAATCACCTTGTATATGATGAATAATATTATCATCCTTATTCTCTAATATGTTTCAGATACCGATTTTTGAAACGAGGAGTGACGCAAAAAATAACATTATATCATCTCTCATAATCGCAGGATGCTACAAAGTGCCGGAAGTTTGCGTACTTTTTGCAAATAAACTTTACCGGGGAAATCGTGTTACGAAATTCAAAGCCATGGACCTAGATGCGTTCGATTCCCCAAATTATCATTCGTTGGCAGACGTTGGAGTAGGAATTGAACGTACGTCTCCTAGACCCTACTAAATTTATATTTAGAGTGACAATACCCATACTTTCAGATACCTATTTAACTATTACCAAAAATCACATAATAATATAAATAATACCTGAAATAAAAATTGAAATCTATACATACACGGTGTACGTTTGAAAACTTTCAATTCGAATATCTCGCGAAATAAAGAAGTCTGAAAAACGCCATTTGGTACAGAGGCTAAAGAGTTATAGGGGGAACTAGAACCACCATATTTCAGTGAAGGCACGACACATCTCAACTTACAACAATACCTCAAATGAAAGGTATCATTAAGTAGTATCCACCTGTACCAGCCATTTTTTTTAATTTCAACAAAAATTCCATAATGTATTGTCACCGAGATTATGAACACCTGCCAAATTTCAAGTTGATCGGAGTTATGGAGTTTTTGTTGAAATAAAAAAAAATGGCTGCTCCAAGATGGCGGACAAGATTTGGTCCGATTCCATTCAAAATTGGTGATTGGGGGTTTTTGAGGTCGGAGATCATGATTTTTTTGTTTAAATTTATAAATTCAAGATGGCGGATTCCAAATAATTTTTTGTTTTTGTATAAATGACGATAACTCCGTTGTTATCAACACAAAACTATTACTGCGACATATCATCTGTGAAAGAAAAAAAGTTATTTGTAACTAAGTCATAGTGAACTATGAACTACATTTGAAAAACTAAAGTTGGTGCTAATATCTCAAATTATAGAAGAGTTGATATAAATTACATATTTTTTCGAAATTACTTTGAAAAACTGCCATGAGAATTGGAAATTCCTATTTGAATATTTTCATAAATAAAGAAGTTACGGAGGAGACATGAAAATGATCGAAATCTGATTTTTGCGTATAAAACAAAAACGAATAGATTTCATCAATATATTTTTTCACATTATAGTTGGCCTTGACAAACTCCACATTTGGTGTCATTTAACCGACCTCGTATCTCTCATTGTTAAAAAGATACCCATGGTGAGCATGGTAAGTGGGACACACTGTATAGGTAATTGATTTTGAAATTCCATTCTGATATATTGGAACACATAATACCTTGAAATATCTCTGCATCCTGCAATAATTCATCTCAATAACAAGAATTGAATTTGAAAATCGATTGTACTATTGATCAGAACTTTCGAACATCTATTCAAATAGAATATAATTTCAACACAATACAATTCATATTTATTCGAAAATGTTTTTGTGCCACCATATGTTCGATGAAAAAAAATCCTTGTACAGATGGATACTACTAAATGAGACCTTTCATTTGAGGTATTACAAGAGAGGAAGTGCCATTTGACATTTTAAAGTTGAAGTGTCGCGGCTCAGCGGCGACTCGTGCTTTCACTAAATATGGTGGTCCTAGTTCACCCCCTTTGTGCCAATTGGCGTTTTCTAACTTTTTTATTCCGCGAGATGTTCGCATTGAAAGTTTTTAAATTTCCACCCTGTACAAAGGGTAATACAACATGCTGAGTGGCCTTACTGATCTATCGGATTTATGTAAACAACTCACTCAAGGGTAATTTCAAAATCAAATAAGTTGATATGTTTCATTCTTCTATATATTTTCAAGAATACGACGGTTTCAGTTTGAAATGATCAAACTGGCAGAAGTGCCCTTGAATGGGATATCCTTAATTGTATATTTTTTTATTTTGAGAACGATCATTCACTTCTGAATAGTGTATCTTGCTAATTTTCAATTTCTATATACTGTTTCTGATATATTCATCAATTTCCTGATATTTTCACCAAACTAGTGTGAAAAGTGACATATTACGAGCGATTGGGCGTTTCGAACGCAGGAAATGAATTTTCCAAGGAGTTTTCTACGTGCACAAATATTCAGATTATAATATACATCATAAGTATTCATGTTACTTATGTATGTTTCATGTTTTCAATCATATATTCAATCACATAGAGGTGAAGTTATGAATACTATTAGCATTTAATTCAACCTCAATATTAACTTGATATAATCAACTTGTCATCAACTCAACATTAAATTAACATTAACTTAATATCAACTTGACATTTACTTTACATTAACTTAACATTTACTTAACATCAACTCAACATTAACTTAACATTAACTTAACATTAACTAGACATTGACTCAACATTAACTCAACATCAAATTCAGAAAATTGTCAATAACCCACCATTAACCTAACTTCAAAGTAACATCAAATCAACATTAACGACTATTAGCTTAATTTTTAATCAACATTAACTTGACCTTAACTTAACATTAGCTCAACATCAGCTCGACACTGACTTGACATTAACTTATAACAATAAGTTGAAATAAATTGAACATCAAGTACTGTAAGTCTTAGTGTGATAAGAAGAATGTAGTGTGAGACTAACGAAAATAATTATAGTAAGTTCCAAAATATGATAATTATTCAGTATTACAATCAGTAGTAATACTATATAAATACTTCAAAATATTCGGGTTATACATCGATAACTGGTTGCATAATTACATAGTGTCAGTTTGACAGCAGTCAAAATAAAGGTGAAATGTCAAAGTCACTTGAACGATATCGACACTTTCGCACGTTCCTGTTCAGCGAGGGACTGAAACAGAATTAGATCAAATTGATAAAATCACTGCATCGTTCGTCTAAATTCCGAAATTATCCTTTCGTCTTGTAGGTATATATGTAGGTATCTCAGTGTGGACACTGTATGGCTTGACATTTCTCGATAAATTTATCAACCAATAATAATTGCAAACAATATCAGTAGTATATATACAGGGTGTTTGGTTCACGGACGTTCATCTGAAAAGGGGTGATTGGTAAGATGATTCTGGATTCTGAACATATAACCCCATTCATCCTTTATCACCTCATTCCAGATATACCTTGGTGAACCAATCACCCTAGGAGTGTATTCATTTCAGTTAATCAGAACTACATCAGGAAAATAGACAACAGGGTAACCTTTAAAGTTCACACAGATTTGGATGTGAAAGTAGCAAAGATTGCAGTTTTTCCGACATTATCATATGATATGGTGAGTATGGAAACCAGCAGATGTTCAAGAGTATCAGAGTGATCGCTACTATTTTGTTAGATATCCGGAACTGGAATTGAAATTTTCGATATACCACGTTGAGAAAAAAAATTCAGAAAAACCGAAATTGTGGCAACAATGTTATTATAATATGTAATTTTTGGTACACTATGTTGAAACGAGAACTAACACTGGGTGGGTCAACGAACCTATTAGACAAGTCATAACTTCTAGAATATTAGGTATATCGAAATGAGATTAGGTAAAATGGTATGTGAAGATGATATTTTTTACATGATTTCCACTTTTCGGTCACCGGAAATGACTGGTTTAGAATTTTGAAATGGAAGACCCTGTATATTGTCATATTTTTGGATTTCTGTGCCAATACTGAATCAGAATATGACAACTATTATCCATGGCACCCTTGACAAAGTTGAACGTTCGATTCGTCACAAAGTTCTTCCTTCAGAAAGTGCTTGCCAAAATATATGGTCGTCATTATTTGAAAAATAATGGTTAGACACGAAATAGTTATTTATTATACAAGGGCAAAAAGTAGTAGACTTTAGCTCCAGGTTGTGTGTTGTGTTGTCTCCCGACGCGTAGCGGAGGGAGACAAAAAACCGTGAGCTAAAATCTAATATTTTTCCCGTGTATAATACACTATTTTTTCCTCTGGCAGAAGGAAGGACGAATCAATATTGTAAAGATATTACATTATTTTGAAATCTGAAAATTATCGACGTGACATTTTGTTTTTAACAGTAGGAACACCTGCGTTGTAGGCATATTTATCATTCTTTTGAAGTAATCAAATATCTGATGTCACTTCTGTCAGTCTGATTCTGTGATTTGATTTCAAAAAATTGCGAATTTAGTGGTTGTTTAGTAATATAAGTAACCGCGAAGTAGAATGGAAGATAAAAGGACTTACAGTTCTTTCTCGGAGACGGTATTATCGACTCATTTTTTGGAACTATAGCACAACAAAAGCCATCAACAGTTTTTATTTATATGTGATATATATCTGGGAAAGAAGTACTCCTGGTCTCCTTGCATCATTATGCATGCGTCTGCTCGTCGTTTCATAGACCCACGTTCCATTATACCAGGTGTGTTTCGTAAAGCATCACATCCAGCAATGATCCATTGAGGAAGCTGGTCTTCGCTCTCTATTGGCACCGCATAAACTGAGGCCTGCAAGTGACCCCACAAAAAAAATCGATTGGATTTAAATCCGGGGACCTCGAAGGCCAGAACTGATTTGGAACTTCAGCTCCTCGGCCAATCGATCAGTAGGAGAATATTGAATGAAAGAAGAAAAATGCACTGGCGTATCTTTTCTGATATTTACTTCTTAGAGACGACTTACGAGCCCCATGGAAATAATTCAAATGCATCGATTATTTCAAATCCCAATAACTCGAAAACAGTGGCTCCCAGCAAAAGTGTTCTAGAAATCTATTTTTCTACTATAAAATGTTATACAGGTACGCACAAAAAGTTATTACTTTTCAAAGGACTCAAAAGACATGTAGGTGGCGCCACCCCCACGAAGGAGATAAACTAACATAATAATATTGTCATTGAAAAATACCCCTAAAAACCAAACTTCATTCGAATATGACCATAGAGTAGGCCCTGATATGACAATTATTTTGAAATTAAAAAAAAATAAGAATTCAACTTTGACACTCTGTACCTCAGAAACGGATAACTTTCGGACATATGTTTATTCGAACTTTTCTTCCTATTTAGACGTCAGCAACATCCTCCTAAATTTTCTGCACGTACTCAAGAAACACCCTGTATGTTCCAAAGGCATATGTAAAACATTGTGTTTTATCGGACGGCACCTCTGTGCCAATCATTATCCTGATTGAAAAATAGTACTTCCTGTGCGTTAATTTGCTCTCGATTTCGCGACCTGATAACGAGATAAGAATTATGCCATCCGATATACTAATTGAATGGTAGATCTCAGAAACCTACCTGTACCACCTCTCAATCTGAGCCAAAAAAATAGTGGTGCCCGCGAGAGTCTCGTTCTCGAGAGTCTCGCATGGTCTCGTCTCGTTTTCGAGAGTATCGCAGGTAAATATTTCTGCGTGCCGACTGCAGACTTGAGAATTGCATTCATAATACAACATATTTAGAAAGAATTCAGACTATTTAGCACAGATAGACAAGACATTTCATTCATAAATACTTCAAATACACAAGCCATGACTGTTGTAAAACGACGTAATGCGTGAAACGAAAACAGGTACGGAATATAAAGTTTATTTTATTTTTATAACTTTCGAATATATAATGCTGTTTTTTTTTCTTGTTTAAATGTATGATGTAAGTATGTACCTATTAGGTACTTACCTTTCAATAAATTATGTTATTCTTGTTTTAATTTTCTCTTCCTTCTACATTATACCTAAAAAGTAGGTAAAGGTAAATATCCCGTACTTGACTGGTAGAAGATTATGCATGACGAAATCGCGATACATTTGCGAGACTCTCGTACGGGACGCGAGACAAGACGAGACTCGTGGCTGCGAGACGAGACTCGAGACAAGACTTCATATATATTTCATCGGCGAGACGAGACTTTATGAAAGTCTCGTCTCGTTGGTCTCGTATGAATCACTACAAAAAAATTTGCTGCTGTTATTCCGGACATACTTCCGTCATGTGAAAGGTTAAGGTTATTTGAGCGCTTAATCTCAAATTCAATCGTATCGTCTGATCCAACGGATATAGGTACCCTCTTGGTAAAATCTATAAATAATTGATGTTCTTACAGTTGAAATCCATCTTGGATTCATCCATTCGAGGCTTAGTACTCGAAACCTATGGAACTGGTAATCTTCCGTCCCAAAGAACTGATTTGATAGGGTTACTCAAGAAGGCAGTAGACAAGGAAATTTTAATAATTAATGTTACACAATGTTCCAGAGGAATGGTCGGAGACGCCCTCTATGAAACTGGAAAGGTTGGTAGAATATTTCAACACAAAACACAACACCCTTAGAAAATTTACATGAAAATAATTCAGTCATATCAATTAATTCGAAACATCTTCGAGGACGCCATTTATAACAATTTCAATTTTCTTATACGTGAATTGTGACTGGTTGAGAGGTAACTAAAATATCCAACAGCAACCTATAAATCTGGCCCTAATTTAAGGTTGAAAGCGAGAAAGTAATCAAATTACACTTGTCAGATTTTTCATAACACTGGCAGACGACCATCAGATTATTCATTCACATTGCTGCTTTTAGTGCTTTTCATGTTCATCGGGGTAATACGAAACCAACGTCAGATGCTCCAATTCCAATTTACAGGTGTTTCACGGTGGATGGAACATAAGACGTTTATATCTGAAGAACCGAACGATAGATCAATAAGATCATTCCGAAAATTTGTCAACGTGAATAATCAAGCATGCTCTATCCATCTAAAATATTTTTGACAATGCGGTGTTGCCACTGCTTCCATCAATGGATATCACTTGGCACTTGGGGTCTAACAGGAATGATTACAGAGATATATAGGGTGTTCAAAATCGAGATTTCACAACTATAGAATTTTCTTGTATCGAAACAATGCATCATCGGTCGAAACGACTTCCATGTCCCTATGTTAAGGTTTGATTTACTATCTTCTGACATTTAATTGGAACAAATACAGGGTGGTTCAAGAATCATAATTCTCATCACGCTATTGCTACTACTTTCTAGCATTCTCAACAATATTTTAGACAAATTTTCGAACGTTCAATGTTCCATTCACCGTGAAACAACTCTGTTTTTTTTTCCAGATTGCAGATGAAATTGGAATTATTGCAGGTGAAGATATTACCGGAGAAGCTGCTCTTGCTAAACTATCGTATGTTTTGGCCATTCCTAAGATGACATATCAGCAAAGAGTTGAGGTAATAAATGAATAAGGTCGCAGGCTTCAATCCAGGATACACAAAATTCGCATAACGGCAACATAGAATTACGCAATAAAGTTGAAATATCCATACTTCATTATAAATTCGCATTGAGAGTTCATAGAAATGTGTGTTCTATCCGATACTGGTGATTTCTATTCGTATTATCACATTTGAATTATAACCGATACCTATAGGAGCAGGGCCATCTTAACCACAAGGCACGCGAGGCACGTGCCTTGGGGCCTCGGCCTCAGGGGGGCCCTGTACTAGTCTCAAATTGTTGCTTTTTTGGTGCTGATCATGATTATTCCAAATGTTCATTGTAATCGAAATTCAATACCTTCATTATATATGTTGAATTTGTATGAAACAATTTTGATTCAAACGGCTTATTATTCATTTTCGATTACCCGCGTCAGCCTACCCGACAGTTATTTTTCCGACTGTATATTATGTGGTAGGACAACATCCAAGCTCCGTATATCCAATTGGTATCCAACATGTTCGCGTATTTTCGTATTTAATTCGAGTCGTTAGGTAGGAGTAGGAATTACACATCAATAAACAATCATGTTCAAAAGGCAATATATAGAGTGGGAGTGAGTAAACATAATTTTCAAAATGGATGTTGGAGAATAATAATTTGCATTCGCCCTTAGGACATGAGATACTAAATTCTTTGGCACTTTTGTCTATCGAAAATGAAATTAAAAAAAAAAAATTCGAATCTAAAACAACATGTTTAGGGTATTTTGCTCTGTATTTCACTGAGAACTTACTTATTTACTATATTTACGAAACCAGTTCTGTGTTTTACGGGATCTCGCTTCGCTCGTCCATCAAAATCCCATCGTCACACAGAATGACGCGTTTCCTAACTATAGTTACGCGCCCACAATATTTTTTTCTAATTTTGATGAAAAATTTCGCTTGAACAGAAATTATTACCTCACAAGTCAGCGATGAAATAAACGAAATTGACTCGTTTGATATGTTAGTGAAAAAATGGCTGATACAAGTTCAGATTTCCCAAGTGATATCGAGGAAGTAGCACAAAAATTCACTATTTTCTATGTCCTTCCATAATTTTTATTCCGTAACTGGTGTTGAAATGAAAATTTTATCACTAATTATGTAATATTTTACTTTTCTCGCTACTGACGGAAGTTTTGGGACGTCTTATTTCACGTAACTATTTGCTTAATGTAAAAAAAATAAATAACTGGTTATGAAATGTTCATTTCAACACCAGATATGTAATAAAAATATGGATGGATGGACGAAGAGAATTATGCATTCTTGTTTGACGGATACTTCAAAGTGACGGGCGGAGTCAACTTGCTTACTAAATTCTGTACATAATCGGCAGAACTCATGTTAGACTGGTTATAATTTATGTTCAAGCGTAATTTTTCATCTTAAAAAAAATATTGTATGTAACACGTTAGGAAACGCATTTTGTGTAACGATAAGGCATTTTGCGGAACGAGCGAAGCGAACTGCGGTTACGTATCATCTTCAATATAATAATATGTAGTGGTTAGTTCCATAACCACCTTGAAAATTATTGTTATCGAACCGAGAAGATCCTTGAACTTTTTCCAACTGAATTATAGTGTGTTCGTATTGGTTATAGACAAAAATATTTAATAATATTATGTGTGGATACCCCATTGATGGTACGCTTTCGAATAACGAATAACGTCATATAGTACCATTATGGAACAATTCGAAAAAATGGAGTTTCGTGTAAAAAATACGCTTGTTCCACTTCTTTGGCACGTACATCGAACCACAATAGGCATCTACTATTTTAATCGAAAATGCGATATAGTCTAGCATTTATTTGATCATTTGGAATTATTCTACTATAAGTTCATGGCTCTGAAGTTTCATTGAATTCAGATGATTCCAAAGATTTTAAAAATTTACTAGTATAATTCGATACATTCCTTTGGAGATGTGAAAGGGGAGGTGGTAGAGTGAATTCATCTCTGATATGCATTATGCAAAAGTTAATATTTTTTGTGATATTTAGATTTCTCTGTTTTTCTCCAAAAGGTAGACCTGATGGTTTGAATGTTAATATCCCGAAAATCTGCCGTACATTTTTCCAACCTCTCGACTAGAATACATGGTCACTATGATCTTATTTTTGGTATGAAAAAATTCCAGAAATAACTTCGATGATAGATAAATTGTAGATAAAAAGTCGTATTTTTGTTTGTGAATTGTGGATTTTCACACTTTCTAGCGGATATTTTCTGAAAAGTCTCTAAGCCACATTTGTCAACAATTTTTTAAAACCTCCTTAAGGCAATAGCTATCTAACTGGACACACCATGGGAACACCTGTTGTTGTCGATGAGGTTCTTCCAAATCAAGCTCCACATCTGATGGAGCTGTAAACCCCTTGAATTGCGATGGGCTTTGGGAGCTAATAAGCCGCTGTTGAAGGAACGGAATAAGGATGATGCCGGCGGTGGTCTGTGCTGACCGTTCTGTTCTGAGATACATCCATATCTGAAGGGCAATATTAACGATGATTAAAATACTAGAGTGAGAACTCTCAAACGCGACTTTTTCTCAATCGGGGATCGGATGTCAGTCACATACTCGACAAGGTGGTGCGACACCAAAATTATTTTAGATATGGGCACCCCATGTAAACCCATTTTATTTTTTCAATCCAAAACCGTTTTGTCTAACGAAAAAAAGTCAGGGGGTTGTTTTTGTTAGCAACTAATAAGAGATTACAAATCTGATTTTTATTTTGATAAAAAACAGTGGCGTGCCATTTTTTAATGTAATAAAATTATATTATGGTCAATATCAACGATTCAAAAAAAGGTAGATGATAAATTATTTTCATTTAATTATGGAGCAATTTATCCTCTTTCAAAACGTAAGAGAATTTATATACCATTACATTTGATTTTTTTGACAAGAACTAAAAAATTTGCTAACATTTCAGTTAACGCGGCAAATAAGCGTTTTGTAGGGCAAATTATGCTCTTTCATATCACCCTGAGTTTGCTAAAATCGGTCGAAATAAACGGGAGAAATCTTGGTTTGTTTGAAAAAACAATTGAACTTCCCCCACCGCTTTATTTTGATAGCTAATGCTAGAACAAAACGTTTCAGACAAAAAATGTAGGGAAATGGTCAGTAAATATGAAAATGATATCATCGACATACTTTCATAAGACAAAATTCGATAAAAATCCCATTTTTCTACTTGGTGTTGGTTGTTACGCCCTCTAGCGGACGTTTGACAAACTCGAAAATAATTTCCAGCAATTTCTCTTGGCGACTTCTATCATTTTTTTGTTCTCAAATCTATTCGACCAATATCTTATGTGATATGGCTGCTCGCTACCCTTAACTGATCACCCTGTACAATTTTAGGTTTCTCTAAAATCGAACCCGCAACACATATATATCGTTTTTTTGATAACTCCTTCAGTTATTTAGATAGCCCATGAAAACACCCAATTTCGCCCACCCTGTACAGCAGTTTTTTCGTGGAAACTAACTTTTAAACCTTTTAAAGCCTACCATTTGGAGATAAACAGCAAAATTCAAATATCTCAGAAACTACTAACTTTTGCATAATGCATATAGGGGGTTAAATGTATCGAATTACCTGTATCCCTGTATAATAATATACAGGGTATTCGATTTTGAAATCGGAATCGCCATTTCCGAAAAACCGGCAGTTGATTTTTAATTTCAAATACGTCAAAATATGTCGTCCAGTATTTATATTCAATGTTCCAAATTTCAAGAATACATCTATAGAAATGAAGGAGAAATAATATGAACCTCTGTCACACGTATACCAGTGAGTTCGGTAAACAATGGAATAAATTAATTTTCAGCCAAACTACACTCAGTTCCAAAAAAAACTGACGCACTTGATATTTGACCTATCTTCTTAAAATAAAAATAGGCCTGAAAAAATGAAGAGGTGAACATTTTTCAAAGCCTCCTTGATGGTGGTGGAATAACTTGAACCATGATTTATTCGTAATTTTTGACTCACCCTGTGTGTTAATTGAGTAATGGCATAGAAAGTGCTTGCACCCTATACGAAAGAGGCTTCTTTTGCGAGCATTTTGTTTTTTTATTCATTGATTTGTCTGTAAAATTTTCCGAATTACAGCTTTTTTGCTAATACCTTAACCTTATCCCACAAATTAAATTCATTGAAGGATCAGAGTACTCAAAATTCATTGGGTTGTACTCTGGAAGGATCACATTGTCTTAAAAAAAAACAAATGCCGTTGTCATAGCAACTAATTTGTTGTATGCTTCCATATTTGACCATTTGTCGTTGATTAGTTGCGTTAGTAACGATGGGCGTAGTAAACGCTCGTGCAGTGGGAGTTCATGAAGCAACTGCTCGTAGAGCTATCCGCAAGTACGAACAAACAGGAAGCACCTTTCGGAGGGTCGGTTCTGGTCGCCCCCGAAAAACTTCTCCAAGAAATGATCGCTTCTTGAGATTGCGGATTTTACGGAATCGATCAAATACTGCGGTAAATGTTCAGCAAGATCTTCGCCGAATTCGTGATGTTGCAGTAAGTAAGCAGACGGTATGTAGACGTCTAGAAGAAGTTAATTTAAAAGCTAGGAGACCTGCAAAAGGTCCCAAATTATTTCCCGAACATCGTGCTGCTATAAGAAATTTTGTTGAAAATTATGGACAGTGGAATATTCCTGAATAATCGAATGTCTTGTTTACGAATAAGTCAAGGTTTTGCCTTGACATGGTGGATGGAAGAAAAAGAGCGTGGAGAAGAACTGGTGAACGGTTTATATAAATTTAATAACAGAATGCGAAAGTTTTAATGGTGGGTCCGTTATGGTATGGGGAGGGATTTCAATGAATGGAAAGACAACCCTTCATGTTTTTCCGGTGAGGCAGTCGATGAATGCCCAAATTTACATTGACATTTTAGAGCAGTATGTCTTACCTTATGCAGAGTTAGTGGGCAATAATTTTATATTGATGCAGGATAATGCCCGACCACACACCGCAGCAATAGTGCGAAACTTCTTAGAAGCTACTGGTATTACCACATTACAATGGCCTGCGAGAAGCCTCGATATGAATCCTATAGAACATTTGTGGGATGAATTAGGAAGAAGGGTACGTTCTCGCGAGAGGTCTCCGGAAAGTCTCGCAGAAATGGCAGATGCATTAGTGAAAGAATGGGATCGTATACCAATGGAAACGATAAGCAACTTAATTTCCAGTATGATTCGTAGATTAAAAGTTCTAGAGGAGGCAATACACGGTATTAAGCAGTCATCCCAATTCATAATTTTGTGTTTAAAAAAAATATTTCTTTAAATTATTGGTATCAGTTTATTTCATTAGAAAATTGTTTCTCGATAAATTCAGAAAGTTGGTAATTTGCAAGGATTCAGCAAAAAAAGCTGTAATTCGGAAGATTTTAGAGATAAATCAATGAATTAACAGAATGCTCGCAAAAGAAGTCTCTTTCGTATAGGGTGCAAGCACTTTCTATGCCATTACTCAATTAACACACAGGGTGAGTCAAAAATTAAGAATAAATCATGGTTCGAGTTATTCCACCACCATCAAGGAGGCTTTGAAAAAATGTTAACCTCCTAATTTGTTTTTTAAAGACAAATGCATTACCTACCAACAAATGAAAAAAAAATTTAATCAGCCTACTATTTTTTTTTTTCAAGAAGATAGGTCAAATATCAAGTGCGTCACTTTTTTTGGAACTGAGTGTATTTATTTCTGGGGAATCTCCTGAAAGATGTCCTTCTTCAATTTCAATTTGCTACATTTATACAGGAAAATTCAATATAGGGGTGGAACACGTTTGTGTAACAACGTCTGCTCATTTTTTTTCAAATAGAACACCCTATATGTATACATGCAATTCAAAAAATTTAATATTATAAATAGAATATTATGATGGATCGAACCTAAATGATTTCAATTGAAAAATAAACATAAAAAGAAAGTCCACATGACCAGGTGACTTGTATGTGGCATAAATCGAAGAGTTACTAACACTTCATGTAAATAATATTCTTGCATGATTTACTATAGGAGTACTGTAAGAGCAATTATTGATTTTTCATTTTCAATTTCTATTTGATTCAATTTGAAAAATATGGTTAGAGCACAATATGTTAAACAACAGGGCAAATCATCCCGACTGCTCAATTTATTCTATTAAGAATTTTTGAAATCTACAAGTTTGTGAATTGCTAGTCGAGATTTTGCTTTGATCCATTTTGTGATATTTTTCTTGAATAAACTAAGCGAATTCGATGTTTTGTTATCATGAGGTAACTCGTTGAAAACTTTGGGTCCAAGATAATAATAGCACCTTTGACCTATCGTTTTGTTTGCTCTGGGAATAATTGATGATCCTTGTTTATATCTAGTAGTTCTAGTACCTACCGTAGAGGTGATCAATATATTATAAAATTTTCGATGGAAAACTGTACTCAAAAATATTTCATCCATTGGGGTTTGTATACAGTGCGTCCGTTAAATTCAGTTCTCATGTAAAATGGGGTTGTCATTAAAAAAATACCAATGATGTCATTTCCCCTACACGAATCATGCTGAATGAGTATGTTAATTGAAATTGAAAAAATGCCTAAACAAAAGTAAAATTCGACGTTGAGTGGTTTCGCCAAACATTATTTCTTCAATTTCTTACGAGAGCACTGAATTTAACGAACGCACTGTATAATAACTCTATGCATGATATATTTTTGTATGCAACTTCCCATGGAGATTTCGGAAATTGAATAATATATAGGGTGTCTCGTTTGAAAAAATTGTCGCGGACGTCATTACTCAAACTATCAGCCCATTTATTTAATTTTTCCGTATGAATGCGGCACATTCAGACTGAAAATCGACCTGTCTCAGTGAATTTCCCAGAAATAGATAGTTTGGCTGAAAATGAATTCATTCCATACTATACTGACTCACTGTATGTTATCTTAGGTCCTTTATGGATATCCTGATTCAAAATATTTTTTTTTAGAAAATGAAAGCCAACTTGAGAGGAGAAATTACCATACCTACTATGGCCGTATAGTCTTCAGGTTATGATAACAGAAAGGATCGAAAATTTCCTATAGGAAGGGCAAGCAAAACTTATTATAGATATAGATATATAAATTTTAATGTTATATTATTATTAGAAATGACTATATTTTCATGAATAATAGATAAGTAGCAAAAGTTAATAGTTTCTATAGAAATTGGCCATTGGAAGGTCCACATTAGGCGTATATTTACGGAGTAGTTATACAGGGTGACAATTTGAACACTATATCATCAAGACTCAATATTTCTTTAAATGATGAAAATTTGGCGAACCACGTCAGTTTATACATCAAGGAGGACAACTATCGGAACATTTGTTGTTACATTACATTCAACCCCTTTACCGTCGGGGCAGCAACCTACCCCTGAAATTTTAAATCGCAACCCCCTATTATATTGCTATTTTTGAAATCCTCGTGATTCCAGATAAGTTACACCTATTTTAAATTTGTATTTTCAAAATTGCAGTACTCAACTTCAAGAATATTTGGATTTCTTTTTTATGAGCAAAAGTACAGGGTGATTCACCATAAATGTCCCCCCCTCTAGCTCAGTTATTTTTGTACAGATTTCAAAGTTTGAAATATCATCTCAAATGATTTTCGATAAAGTTTTTTTCCGCTACATCAAAAAATACAGGGTGCTCGGAACAAATGATCTACAGGGTACTATTCGATTTTTTTTAATGGAACACCCTATTTTTCATTGTATTTTTAGATTATCCCTGAAGAGCTGATTTGATCAATGCATCACACTTGGGGTCTAGCAAGAATGATTACAGAGATATAGGGTGTTCAAAATTGAGATTTTTCAACTTTAGATTTTTTTTTAGACGAAACTATTCATTATCGGTCAAAACGGCTTTCATGTCCGTATCTTAACGTTTGATTCACTATCTACTGACATTTAATGATTGGAACAGATACAGGGTGATCAGAATTATGAATCTTGAACCACCCTGTAAATGTTCCAATTAAATGTCAGTAGATAGTGAATCAAAATTTGAGATGGGGACATAGAAGCCGTTTTGACCAATAATGAATAGTTTCGACACAAAAAAATCTTAAAGTTGAAAAATTTCGATTTTGAACACACTATATTTCTGTAATCATTCCCGCTAGACCCCAAGTGTGATGTATCTATGAAATTAGTTCTTCAGGAAGAATCTAAAAACACAATGAAATACAGGGTGTTCCATTTGAAAAAAATCAAGTAGTACTCTGTAGATTGTTTGTTTCGAGCACCCTGTATTTTCTGATGCAACGGGAAAAAAAATTCTGAAAAATCATTTCAGATTATTTTTCAAATTTTTAAATCGGTTCAAAACTGAGTGAGCTAGAGGGGGGGAACTTTAATGGTGAATCACCCTGTACAGCCAATATTCAAACTGTTCGTGCTTACAAAACAATAAAGAGGTATATGTATATATTATTGTTTTCATCATCATAATGAATTTCAATCCAAAAATTGGTGAGGTTGATTGAAAGTATGTGTAACTTATCTGGAATCACATTAATAATCAGAAAATAATTTCAATAAAATATAAACATTATATAGAAAATCGTTAAAAGTACTGTACCGTCTCCCATTTGGTACAACCAATCAGTTGTATGAAATAACAAATACGTATTCTTTAGATAAAATATATGGAATTGCAAATTTCATATAATATCATAAATAAAAAATGTAAGTCGAATATTATTTTCATACGGATAATGGATTCAATAAACTACCTACCAATATCAGAAACTGCAGAAATATAGGTACATTCAAAAATAAAGTAAAGAAACTGATTATTTCTGATCGAACTAGATAAAATTAGTCATGTTATTTATATAGCAATATTTCTTCTACAAATATTATTGATTCTTTGTTTGCCAATTTATAGTTGTTGATGTATTTTTTGAATGATGAAATGTTCACCAATAGGTATATAATTGTATACTTATCCTCTTACCAAGGCCTATTCTCTCTGGAAGGTATTTGTCCAATAAATAAATAAATATAGGTATATAATTGTATACTTCCTCTTACCGAAGCCTATTCTGTCTGGAAGGTATTTGTCCAATAAATAAATAAATGAATGAATAAATAAAAAATTTCAAAAATAGAAAAATAATTGGAGGTTGCCATTTAAAGTTTCAGGGGTAGTTGCGGGGTAATTTCCCTGACGGTGAAGGGGTTGAATGTAATGTAACAACAAATACCTCAAAAGTTGTCCCCCTTGATGTATAAATTGATGTTTTTCGACAAATTTTCATAATGTCGTTTTCAAATGGTCACCCTGAATAGAGGATGACAGTTCAGTATTATATCACATCTATAGGTAGGTTCTCGCAGCACAAGCAACATGTTATAATATTTATTCGAAAAGTTTTAAAATATTGTTATGAATGCATTGATCCGTTACCACCGATACAAATCGGTGGTAACGATTGATCCCAGTATACCTTGAAATCTATTCATTCGCAACAATGCAAATTTCTGACTCATTGAGTAGTGACAACCTCTTGAAAGAGTACTTTATGTGAGATCGTTGTAATTTCCTATCTAAAATAAAACAACCTATCTAATAGAAAACTCTGATGAAGCCACTTTATTTTCTGTTCCTCGGTAGATTAATTTATATCAAACAAGTTTTGGCACCATTTTTGGTATTTTGGTACAAAAATATCGGGGCATTTGATGATATGAGTTGAATTCTACAACTGGAAGATGTTCAGCTACAAGGGCGAATATCTCCGAAAAAGACCGACTGGGGAAATTATTAGACCCCCACTATTTATTCTCATATTAAACGCATCCTATTGATACTCCTATTTTTTCAAATAATATTCATAATATCAATTTATACTGAGAGGTAGTAATAAAGGATATCATTATTGCCGAGGGACCAATAAGGATTATATTCCGAGGCTTATTAAGCTGAGAGTTATTTTAAGCATTTTTAGGAAAGGTTCCGTGGTGATAATATTCTTTAATACTAATAAAGGTGGCTATTGACTTTTTTCACCACTATTAGAAAATATATTTCAATCATTATTATAGTTCTGTGAATCTGGAATATGGATCTATGTCACTATGGAAGCACTTATTTTCAATTTTAATTAAAATTTATTGGCATGACCATGACAGTATGTGACATGTCCTTATTGATAATTATCTATCAGATACTAGAGTGCCATTCCTGCGAGTCTCGCATCAGAAAATTAAATTGGGGTTGATTTTATAACTTCATAACAGAGGTGGCTATGTCTTTATTGGCCAGTAGTTCATAAAATTGGTAGGAAAAACACTTTACGCCGTGAAAAAGCCAAAAATAATGGTAGGTCGTATAGCTAGTGGTGAAAAAACGGTAGTCTGACGGAAGTAGAATATACAAAGAACGTTTTCAATCAACTGTATTTGTTTCAGCTGATCATTTATTCTTGATATGAAATATATTTTATATGTAAATATATATATATATTTAATTAGAGTAGGTATATTGTTTATTATTTGATTGATCAATATTCAAAAATCTATCTTTTATATAGATATTTTAAGTCATCCTTACCTATAACCTATAATAAAATCCATATGTTAATGAATACAAATGAAAAGTTGTGTTATTACCCAAATGTACCTACCTACTTTATGTTTTCAAAGGACAGAATTAAGTGTATATCAAGTCACATAAAGAGTATTCTTTCTATGTCAAAACAAGACTTTCAAGTACAAATTTCCTGGACTAAATGGATTACATTTCTTTATGCTATACTTATATGTATAATGAAATGGATCTTTCAAAATCTTTCTCAGTATAATGATTAGGTATCAGAATGGAAGACTATAGGCAACAATGCAACGTCTTTTATCAACATATTTGCCGCTTCCGGTATTATTTATTGTATGGCACATGACACATATTGGGTTGTAGTGATACAATAGATCTATGACTATAGTATATGTGATAAACGTGTATACAAGATCCAATATCGTGATTGACCTCCTTGTCAAGCTTAAATCACATAACATATAATGGTCTGACAATAACAGTGATAACCTATTTAGTGAGCCCCAAAAGAAAAATGAAAGAAAACAACACAAAGTCAGTCGACCACACTTCATATAAAAAACTTTCTTAAAAAGTTAGCGGTTTCGGCACTATGGCCATCATCAGACAATGGTACCTTGAATAATATTATGGCAATAATGAGGACAACATTTATAAATATTTTCCGTCTTTGTGTTGTTTTCTTTCATCTTTCTTTTTAATTACATTGGACCACTTTGAGATATGGGTGATTTTCATTATTTATTTAATGAGTGTTCACAAGAATAAGACAAACATATAAACACGGCTAACAAAACATATCCCTCTCAAAGACCCAAACCATTCCCAAACGATGTACCTAGGCGCTTTTTTATCGCGAAGACTTCTCCTGGATCAAAACTATAATAAAATCGATTAAAAAAAGAAAAAAAAAACCATTCTCCATATTGCTGTAGTTTGTAATTTCTGTATAGATCAGTGCGTTTTTTCCAGTTAACTTGTGATTCAATGAACCCATTATACTTTGTGAATATATAGAGGGCTAGAAGTAATCAACTTAATTCCAAAGTCTTCCGCTAGGTTTTTGTACTTAATGTCTGTAAATTGACCACCATTACGACTTATGGAATGCCATGACGTGCAATTACTGGTTATTTGTGTAAAATTACACACTCATTCAACATCATTTTTAATTTTGCGATGTCGATATATCTCGAGTAATAATCCGCCATCATCAAAGTACCATCTTCCTCCATACTTGAACAAATCAAGGCCAACAATAACTTTGAATTTGAACCAATTCATCATACCCTAAAATTATTTTTGCACGCTTTATACACATTGCAAAATCATTAATTAGATCAGTTTAGGTTTAATATGTTAGCAGCTTCACTAATCATAAATATTGCAATCGCTCTTGCCCTATTTGATTCGTTGAATAGTTTTTGATAAGTTTACATTTATTACTAACTCCTACCTAATCGGCGAATGTCGACTGCTGTTGCAACGCTGACGGTCAACGTCGTGATGGTCGCAACCAAAACTAAAGCAGAACATAATGAAATATAATGTTCGCTTTATAGACATAAGTAAGTTCCTCTAAGATTCATTTGAAGAACAAACTAACTACAAAATTCGGAACTGCTTCAAATATTCGCTTATTTAAGTTTTTTATGGGAATAGAGAATGATTAGTTCAACGAGTAGGTCCCCCAAGCTTGGGGGCCCCAACGCATTGCGTTCACTCGTCTTATGCTAGTTACGCCACTGGAAACGGTATCAAGTTGCACAAAGCGTTCGTTTGGAGCCCACTTAGATCACGAATTTACCGCTAACGGAAGTTTGGACAATACGAACGGCATGCTGGTGTCATAGTGATCTAAGGTGCCATGGTGCCATATACAAGCGTGTGCCGTGTGACGAGAGCCTAAAGTTTTCGAACCACTCCCAAACCAACTCCCAAACCGTTGATTAATACCTCAATCAACGCCCAAACCTCATCCTCAGATAGTCAGATTGGCTATAGTTAATCTCGTGATAGACTATGGACGCATACGCATTCGCTCGTAGAAAAAAGAATTATCAACGAGACCCTCGGGCCTCGAGGTTTCGGGAGGAAGGAAAAACATCCTTGAAAGCCTATAATCTCTACACAATTGATCACTGCGGGCTGACGCCATGCTATTAGTGGACCAGAATAAAATTCCCTGGCCAAACAGCCTCCACAATTACATTACGAAAAATAATAATAAAACAAACACGAATCTCAACATAACACGTGATGGGAATGGTTCGAAAGATTTAGGTACTTCTGCCGTGTGCCACATCCATGCTACATTGAGATCATTGGTCATATGCAATGGCCACATCACTGCCAGCAGTGCCAGCCATACAGGTGTTTATATTGAGTTCATTACCAATCATGTGCCATACACATCACATTCCATTAATCATAGCACAGCCACATAGAACTAAATATTATTTCTGTGCACAGCCACTAAGCTGTGATAAGATTGAATTGGAAGTGTCCAACCTGCCGACCGGACGGTAAATCAACCGCTAGGCTATACTACAGACAATAGATAACCGTAGACTACTAAAGATGAAACGGACTATCATTTCTCTCATCTCGCTGTAGTAGGTATTTCATGGTATTTCTTCGCTCGCAACCTGAGCTGCGTTTCAAAAATGTGTCCAACGTCCGACAAAGGGTAAAAAGATGACGTCAGAAGTATTCAGGAGGATCACGTCCGTTGATATCGATTTTGGAACGTCTATGCCAAAGGAGAGAGAATATTATGTCAAACCTAATTTTTTTTAGCAGAAGTTTTGAAGTTTTGGTATATTTTATTTTTCATTGAAATGAAGCAATAATGGAGACAGTTATATTTGGGTCCTGCAGTTTTCTCTATAATTCATTTTTTCACGATGACAGTGGTTTTTCTTCATCGGTTGAGGAAAAAATAATTGATATACAAAGGGGTGTCAGAAAGATTTATCAAGAATTCGAAACTTTTCGAAAACCTAATTCCAGGAAAACAATTTCAATCATCATATTTTCGTATAACTAGAACTTTCTTTGATCGACTATAATGGGAGTGGTAGGATCCAAACTGAGTGGAAAAGAGGAAGATAATAGATTAATGCTGAGAAAGAAGTATCCGTTATTTGGTTACAGTTAGGTACAATATTAATGTGACTTGATCAGCGAATTACATTTTTAATTTTCAGAAGACAAACTTCTTTATTCTGTTCTATTATTATTTATTTATTTATAATTAGAGGTATCTCAAAATTGAAATGAAAAACTTATTGGTTTTTGATAATCAAGAAGTTCTTTAGTAAAAAAATGTAATATTATATAGTGAAGAAGTCAAACACGCGATCCTATCAATGAACTCATTTACATTCAGTTCATTGGATCCTGTTGACAAGCCAATGCCCAATGCATTTTTGTTCATTGCGAGCTCTCTTGTTTTACTGTACTCTTGAATCTTGAATCTAGAAGTGTTTAGGTAATACCATAATGTTATAACAGAAATGACTGTGTGTATAATATAATAGTATAGATTGTTTTATTAGGATCAAAGGTGACGCAAAATTCGCTTGTCAAACAAAGTCTGCACTATATTGACAGATTATAAAAATATGAGTAATTATACATAGACAATAAAATGCCTCAGACTACTTTACTGTGTTACAATTTGTGTTCAGATGCATCATATCAACAGCAGAGATTATACACTCCCCCATAATCTCTGTCAACCATAGAAATAGATCAAAATGGTCGCTATTCAAATTTCAAGGATGTTCGAATTGTAGTTTCAATATGAATATTACAAATTGACTATGTAATTGTGTTTTAGTTTCTTGTTGAATATATACTAAATAATAACCTCTATGTTCTTTATTCTTGATGACCTAGTACATCCTTTTTAGTTCCTAGGAGTTAAAGTTCAACTTTAGCTCCTATATAGGAACTAAAATAAGTGTTGCCTAGCAACATATAGGTACCTATTTTTGTGTCAGTAATAAAAACATCAACTCCAAAAGTTAATTTTGGAATGAATATGGACGACTTTTGAGTCGGTTACATAAAAAATATAATCTACTGAGTGGTCAATTTCGTCTAGCCTAGTCAATAATAGGCTTCCGAACGGTCGGCATGCTATACACTACTTTAAAGATTTATCTGTTTTTTATTTAAACATTTTATAAATAAATATTTTCGCCAGCTGATAAATTGTTATTATTATAAAATTATTATTTGTCTTTTTTATCAGCAGTGAATAGAACCGTGTGGTACATTATCCACTCTGATATTCGTACATTTGAGATATCTCAGACCTTTGCACTTAGATTAGACCTTTGAGACATATTATTATAGTAGGTACTAAGATCGGTAAGTCTGTCAAGTCTCAATTTCAATACCTACTAGTACCACTAAGTACCTATACTCTAACGAATCTGACCTGAAGGACTACACTATCGTTTGAAGCAAAACTAAAATACCCACAATGACTTCCTTAGTTAAAGGTGAGTGAACTTCAAATTTCTACTAGAGAGACAGTATTTCTTTTTAATAATAATTTGATCACGCGAAAGGATAATATCCCGAATTCCCTGGGTATATTTTGTACATATAATATCATGTGATGTTTTTTTTTAATTATTTTTGTAACCCTCTCTCATTTTCGTCTGAAGAAAGCAACATTTAAAATAAAAATGAACAAACCACCATTTATCCATATATTTTCTCGAAAATGTTCGAAATGTCACCTTATTCATTATTTTTCCTCGTATTTTTCCTTCCGCCGGTACTTTCCCTTCTATTTTCATCATCGGAAACTTAATATCTATATATAGGGTGTATTTGGATCTATGCCTAGGGCTAGGTATACTTACGATCTACACATTTCATAGCATTTTATAAAGGAAACGAAATTCAACAAAAAAAAATAGTAAGGTAGGTATTCATTATACAAGGGAAAAGAGTATTTTATATATTAGCTCCAGGTTGTGTTGTCTCCCGACGCGTAGCGGAGGGATACAGAAAACCAAAAGATCTAAATTCCAATATTTTCCCCTGTATACTTACCTACCTAATAGATACACTGTTTTTTTCTGTGACAGGAGAAACGACGATTCAGTATTGAGATTGAGAAGATGCCTATTATATATTATATAAACATATCAATGTGGAATTTTACACCTGTGAATGCAGATTGCAGATATCTTTTGAAAGCATCTTATTGTTGCTATGAAAACCTTTTGAAGTAGGTAATCAAATATGTGTCATTTTAATTCTGTGTTTTGATTTTAAAAAATTGCGAACAGGTTCTGTAATTTATTAGTAACCAAGAAGTGGAATAGAAAATAAAAGGACTTTCAGTTCTTTCTCTGAGAAAAGTACGTATATAGGTATAGGTATAGCTGCACTGCTGATGGCTTTTGTTGTGCCAGTTCCGAAAAATACACCGTCTCCGAGAAAGAACTGAAAGTTCTTTCATCTTCCATTCCACATCGCGGTTACGTAAATTACTAATCAACGAAACAACCACTGTTCGCAATTTTCAAAAATCGAAACACAGAATTAAATTGACACAAATGATTGACGCATAGGTATTGGATTAGTATTACAGAAGACTTCCATAGCAACAATAAAAATGTACTACCAGTTGAATTCTTCAAATTTCACAACGATAATTTTCTGATTTTATTATAATATATATCTTCTCAATACTAATTGGAGTTTTTTCCTGTCACAGAAAAAAAAATAGTGTATTATACACGAGAAAATATTATATTTTAGCTCTCGGTTTTTTGTATACCTTCGCTACGCGTCTACTTTTTCCCTCGTATAATGAATAACTATTTTTGCGGTTTTTCCATGCTTATATAGTGAACAAATCACATACTGACATCCTTCAAATAACTAATCATCAACTAATCTCTAATCAAATAAATAAAATCAAGTAACATCAAGCAATCATATTCATACCCATACGGGCATACGCCTATACAAGTTATAGCTCCCAGCTCACAAGTCTCAGCTAGCTAGAAGCTACAGTAAGATGGTTACAAGTGTAGCCATCTTAGGCCAAGGAGAGTATATCTTAGGCTAGAGCTACAGTTGACGAGTCAGACGAGACGAGTGAGAGTGACGCAGTGTTGCACGGCACACTATCTGTTCGATTCACTTGAGTTCATAGAATATTCAACAATCGATTTGACACCGTTGAGACCGTTCATGAATTTAAGGCGTTGTTGAATATTCAAGATGAACTGAAGTAAATCGAACAGATAGTGCGTCCGCAAACTTTATTGTGACAAAAATTAATATCAAATAAATAAATACTTTTCGAATCCTACTCATTAATAAGAATAATATTTTCAGAGGTTAGAAAAAAAGATTCAACAGTATACGATTCAACACCTATACCGGGTGACACAGGGTATCGGGCCACCCCTGTAACTTCTGCATTCGTGAACGGATTTTTCTGAAATTTGGTACAGTTATATAAACAGACCATTTCGAATGTGGTCACATTACAATCCAATGTGACGGACTTCCGGTTTTTCTGGAAGTGCCAGCAACATTGTTTTTTTGAATAGAACACCCTGTATATTTTTATATATTCAACTTCAACAGGTCAAAACGAGTGCAATCTTCATGTGAAATGTAATTTTTTCGAAAATGTTGAAATTGAAATTGTTATTTTATTTTGCCTCCTAGATAAATGAGATGTGGTCAATGCTATTCACAAAATGAGCCCCACATAATGAAGAATATTTTTTTCTGAAAAAATATTTTTTTGTGTCACCCATCGATAAATCATCACATTTTCATAAAAAAATTATTGTTTTTAAATGGAACCTCAATGGGCCCCCTACATGTTTATCTAGAACATACATTAAGGAAAAAAGTGACATCATCTTTGTTTTTTTTTTGTGAGAGATATAATTCCCATATCACTGATACGAATGATTTTTTTTGTTTTGGAAGTTCCAAGCTCATCAAGATCAGAGTTCATACAAGTATACTTCTCCTATACATTTCAATTTTCATTTCAATACTGAACATATTGGTAAGTTATACCTATATTTTTTATATCATAATATATCATATTATTTCTATTTGATTTGAGAGATAATGTCATTTCTCAATTTCAGAGAACTTTGATTTTTCATGCTCTCTTTTTAGATATTCATCAGATATAATTCAATGTTCGACGTGGCAAATAGCCAGGAAAGTAGTTGTTTTCTGCTGAATATTCAGAATTATATTATGTGCATATTATGAAGCAGAATGCAAATGTTCTACTTCAGAAGATTTTGTTTTCAAATTCAAATCGTGTGTTTAATAGATGAAATTCAATGTTCGTCGTGGCATATATGGCCAGGAAGGCAGGAAAGCAGTTGTTTTCTGTTCAATAAACCGAGAAAGAATTAATATTTTCATCACATAGAGAATGCGAATTCTCAATGTATTTCTTTATATCTATACAGGGTGTTTCGAAATTCGACCGTGATTTCATAATCACTGAGATAGGGTCTTCAAGTGTTCAGTTCTCGAGATACAGGGCGTTAAAATTAAGAAATTAAAATAGTTTTTTCGCAATATCTCATGAGAAATTGAATATAATGCATTCAACTTCGGTATATGGTTTCATCTTTGAATGGGTCATTTTTTGACCAGGAAGCCATTCCGGACATTTTATCCAGTGGTGCTCTACAGGGGGTTGTGGCAACTTTTCCTCTCATATTTTCCACGCCACTGATGAAATTTCCAATTCCTCGAATTCATTGTTCAATTTTGTTCAGAAAATGCATCACCTTCAACTGAGCTGAAATGAACAGTTTTCGAGATATTCGACCCAAAATAGAAGATTGCATAGTAATATTTCATCATTTTCAGTAGTAGAAAATTGCAAAAATATTTTTCTGGAGTTGAGTAGATTAGATACTATTCAGATCTCATTCTATAGCTGAACAGAAATAGTTACTCCAAGCATAAAGAGAAAACAAACATTTTTGTACTTCTATTTTGGGTCAAATATCTCGATAACAATTTATTTTATCTCAATTGAAGGTGATGCATTTTTTCAACATAATTGAATTCGAGAAATTGGAAATAATTGAAATTTCATCAGTGGCGTAGAAAATATGGGCGGAAAAGTTATCACAACCCTCTGTAGCGCACCTCTGGATAAAATTCTCGGAATGTGTTCCTGGTCAAAAAATCAACCATTGAAAGATTAAACCATATACCGAATATTTGAATGCATTATATTCAATTTTTTTTTTCAAGATATTGCGAAAAAAAAACTATTTCAATTTCTTAACTTTAACGCCCTTTATCTCGAGAACTGAACACTTTAAGACCGTATGTCCCTATCTCAGTGATTATGAAATCACGAGGGCTATCGCACCTGTCAAGCGTTGTCGGTCGAATTTCGAAACACCCTGTGTATTTCGGTGCAGTATCAAATTGTATACATTCAAAAATCAGCAACTATATTAGTTTCATGAATTTTCTTGCAGTTCGAATAATTTATCAAGTAAGCTGTGGAAAACAACATTTCTGAATCTTGTCATAAGATTGCACTTGTTTTGACCTGTTGAATTTGAATATGTAAAAAAATATACAGGGTGTTCCCCTGTAGTCCTCGCCATGTTGGATTGATTTCGGAAAAATCCGTGTACGAATGCAGAAGTTACCAGGGGTGGCCCGATACCCTGAGTCACCCGGTTTAGTGTTTGGCTTTGCCACAACAATTAAATTTTCTCATAAAAAAGACTATTCAAAAAGGCGTTTATGTGTTCGAAGTTTTGCATTTCTGAATACACCCATATATTATATAAGGGAAATTTACATTATCAGGTTGGCTGTGATTTGGTTAAAAACTGTACATACATGGCTTATTGTGACACCATTGAATCCGAACATGTGACCAGTTTTCAAAAAAATACATCTATTTTGGGTTTCTCGAAATTGTAATATGTAGGTAATTCAGGTTTTATTCTGCCCTAATAAGGTCAAGAGTTTTGGCATTTTCTTATCTGGTTTATGCTGTATGTCTGGCGAATAGTTTTTGAGAGACACTTTTTATTAACAATTATTATTAAAATACCCTCTATTGGCTTTACATGATGAAAACGTCTTCTAGGTGTTTTTATTGTCGGTGCAAAACGTACACCTTTTGGTACCTTTGGTGGTAAATTATCCAAAGTTCATATAACTGAACTTCAAACAATTGCATCAAAAGCAGCACTTACAGCTGCCAACATCAAACCAGAAGATGTTGATTCTGTTGTCTTTGGAAACGTACTGACGGTAAGCTATGTTTTTTTGTTCTGCTTCTGAATTCTGAGTAGTAAAAAAACCACTGTCAGCTAAATGTGGAGAAAAATCTAGTGAGCTGTAACTCAGCTTCTCCATATTTAGCTGACAATGGAAAAAAAAATTATAAAATATACCAGGTGTCAACGTATTCGTTAGACTAGTCATGGTTTCCAGAGTTTTGAAGATGATATTAAAACTTGGCAGGAGTGCTGGATTGAAAAATCATGAAATTTTTCGATATTTCATACTCTCTCATCACTTCTGGAGTTACCGCCGATTTCCGAAAACGACTCGAACTATTCAGTTTTAAATGGGACACCCTGTATTTTTTCCATAATCAGTAATTAGATTATTAGAGATTATCTATATCACACCTTTGGAATTCTGGAAACCATGGCTTGTTCCTATCTCAATTATGCGTCATGATATTCCAACCAAAGTTGTATTTCTAAATGAATAGCATTTTTCTACTCACATAACTAAAATGGCATTTATGTACCATGATCGATTAATCACGGATTGAAGATCTGTGATTTATTCATGATTTTTTGGCATTTTCTCCTCGTTTCTATAAAATAAAAATATGAATATTATTTCAATATAGGAGGAGAGAAAATCCCAAAAAATCTGGAATAATGAATGTACCACCTCCTCGATTAACCTACAGACAGTATAATGTTTTCGGTACATGTGAATATGGATACAAACCTGAGAAATAGAAAACTTTGGAAACCTCAGCGAATCGAAGAGTTTTCATTCAGATTTGTTTTTCAGCTTTCAGCATCAGATGGTGCATTATTTCCTAGGCATGTTGGTCTGAAGTGCGGAATACCAATTGCAAGACCAGCTTACCACGTGAACAGGTTATGTGGTTCAGGATTTCAATCACTTGTCAATGGATTGCAGGTTGGTTAAATCAGGTTTCACCCATTTTTACCACGTTAACTTCAAAACCATAACTAACCTTTTGATCTGTAACACAGATATATTTATTTTTTTACTTGTTTCTTTAATGTCGGCGTCTTTCTGCTACTGAGGCTAATTACCGACGCCGGTGAGCACACTATAACCCCAACCGGAAATTTTGCCGAATCCTCTGGTGTTCCAACCAGAGGTAGGGATCTTTAACGACTCCAACATCCATGGCCTCGGGACCGCCGGCTTGACGTCCCCTCCGAAGGACGGCATATCCGTACCATAGCTTGTGCTCATTTTGATATGGTAGCTGTAGCTATGATATGCTATTCCCCTACAGATGTACGGGCTTACGCGGCGTTTCCACGAATGGGGTCACCCATCCAAGTACTAACCGCGCTCGACACTGCTCAACTTCAGATATCGAACGTATCAAAGTCGTTTATTTCCATTATCCTAATCATTTACAATACAAATTTACTATTACATTGTATATATTTTGTGCTGGAGCATCATATAGTGCCCCTAGATGTCCCTCCGCAGAGGTGGCTGGTGTTGGCCAAGGGATGTGAGAGGATTTGTGGAGTTTTTGTCGCAGAGACCCATCTCCTAGGGCTAGGCCCTTTATAAAGGTAATCTCACTGTGGATACCCAGTGGGGCGGGGGAGTTGCTCATACGTGATCAGTGTAGGGAGTGTTTCCGGTTTTTGGAGGAAAAATAAAATGGAAAAACAAAAAACCTCCTGATATCGAACGGCTAGAGCCTTACCTGAGAAGCTAGGGCGATTAGCAAAGATTTTAGTTTTAGGAGATACATTTTTTCAATAGTTTATTATAATGTACTCAAAAACCATTTGGCTGATTTTGATAAACATGGGTCCTCTAATGTTATTAATTGATGTGTATATTCGGGTTTTTATTGAAAAAAATATGTTTTCTACAAACTTCCGACACCCTGTATCTCGAAAATGTAGCAAATTGAGAGAAAATCTCAGTGGGATGAAATAGTTATTTGATTTAGTTGACAGAAAAGCACAAGATTCAATGCTGCGGCTGGTGTTTCTCAACCGAGGCGTAGTCGGGGCTAGGAATCCAGCCAAGGCGTTGAATCTTCTTTTCTGCCATGTGAAACATACTTTTTTTTTCCAAATGTTATAAAACAGATTTTGTGTATTTTTTTATTGGAAATTCAATCATTTTGTGTTCACCCAATGTCATTTCATCAATTTCGATTTCCAATTTGATTCAAATTATTACTGGGATCGTTAAATATTATTTTTCTCCAAATGACATGAAAAATAGCTTTTAAGTTATACTTGAAAGGCATGGAAGGTGTATTTTGACTGCCTACGCAGAAAAAGTTTGTTGCTATGCAACGTTTCAAGTGATAATGTGATCACAAAATGGTGGAGCTTTCAATAAATAATTACACAAAATTGGTTTTATAACATATGGAAATGAAATAATATGGCATTGGCTGCATGGTTTTCACCAGCCACGGCGATACATCTTGTTTTTTTCTGCCTAGTGAAACGATAGTTGTTTTTCTCCAAATGACATTGAAAGTGGCTTTTAATGACACTCAACAGGCAGAAAAGGTGTACTTTTACTGGCTAAACAGAAAAGTTTGTTGCTATGCAACGTTCCAAGTAATAATCTGAATCAAATTGTTAATCAAAATTGACACTGACGTTGGGTGAACACAAAATGATGGATTATTTGGAGTTTGAAATTGAAACGAATTTGAAGAAAAAATTATATGTTTCACATGGTAACCTTTGCTGGTTATCTAGTCCCGGCTACGCCTTGACTATGAAAAGCCAGCCGCTGCATTGAATCTTGTTCTTTTCTGCCTAGTAAAACAAATGACTTGTTATACTAGGCAGAAAAGCACAAGATTTAATGCCGCGATTCAATTCGTTAATCTTGTGAATTGCGGCCTATGTTGCAGCAGCAAAATGCTTTTTTGCGTCCACTTGCACAAAAAAAAACTAGAATTGCCACTGTCTAAAAAAATCCATCGTGTCATAGAAAGTTGTATCAAACAGGCAGCATTGAATACCTATGCTGGCATCTAGCAATGCCATCTATACAACAGTTTCACATCCAACAGATTGATTTTCAATGTGATGTGATGTATTACAAGTAAACCAATTCTATTGTAGCAGTGACTTTCAATGTTGCTATAATTTCTTCTCAGGATATAGTTATGGGAGTAGGTGACATTGTTCTAACAGGAGGTGTAGAAAACATGTCAGCATCTCCCTACGCAGTAAGAAATATTCGATTTGGTGGAGTACCACTGGGAACAAGTCCAGTTTTGGAAGATACTCTTTGGGTGGGTCTCATTGACTCATACTGCAAACTACCTATGGCATTAACAGCTGAGAAACTGGGAGCACAATTCAAGATAACCAAGGATGAAGTTGATCAGTTTGCCTTGAGGTCACAACAAACATGGAAAGCAGGTATGCATGAAACAATTTGAACATACCGTCATCTTCAGACACAATGAAAAAGTACCTAGAAAGTTACAAGTAGTACAGATATGAAATAGAATGGTAGCTGAGAAAGAGTGGACATACCTCTTATGTAAAACATCTTAACAATAAAAATAATTATCGGGTCGTTATAACCAAGGATCAATCCAGCCTCGCACTCAACAAAATTTGTAACGGCTGAAAAGCCAAAAGAACTTTACTATAAGTGAGTTCAGCATCAGTGAAAAATGGAAAATTCAATTTTTGGAAGTCTACTCAATGGGGAAGACCACTGAGGGAAGAAATCTGTGCAAACCCATTTCAATCGAGGAATCATGTTTTACGTTTTATGTACAATCAATATTATGAGTTATAGTTGAAGGGAATCGAATCTATATCGTTTTGAAATCAGCATATTTCATTCGATATTTCAAAAAGCCAAATATGATGGTAGAGCCGTGACGTTTTAGTCCCGAACTGTACCTATCTCTCTCTGATACCTCGTCATTCTGCAGTGTTGCAGTGTGATTGGTCAGTTCAAGGACGATAGGCGTGTTGGGACTAAGGCGTCACACCAGTCACACCAATGAATTGACAAGATTTCGAATGGCACAGGAAATGTGTGTTTTGAACTGGACATATTCTAATTAATTTTTTTCATCGTCTTAGCATGAATGAAAAAATTCAAAATAAATTCACTGGCAGTTTTCCAGTATAGAGTAAACGATAATGTCGTTCAAAAAAATCAGTGGTCTCCCCCATTGAGCTGCATCTTACTGCAATCAAACCACACATTTCCAAAAATTTAATTTTTAATTGTTTCCTGATGCTGAGCTTACTTATAGTAAAGTTCTTTTGATTGATCCTTGGTTATAACGACCCGATAATTATTTTTTCCTACGACCACCTATGAAAACAGCACAAAACACATTGATTTGTCATTGAGAAAGTGACTCATTTCACTATGACAACATTTAACACTTAGAAAGTTCGAAAGTAGAACTCACATGGGTGGAAATATTCGAAAATCGCACACTAACAGGGTCTATAGATTATGATGTACCAATGAATGATTATTATGCTGAATTATGGTGAGTTAAGTTATTGTCGTTAATTTTGACGCAATGTTGAGTTGATGAAAAGTTGAAATCAAGTTAATTTCAATTGAAAGTTGAATTAATGGCAATGTATTTGCAATTTAGTGATTAATGTGAAGTTAATGTCAATTTGTTATTTAGTTGATGTTAATTTGATTTTGAGGTAATGTCAAGTTAATTTTGAGTTACTGGTGATTTAATATTGACTTTATGTTGAATAATTATTGAGTTAATGTTAAGTTGATGTTAAGTCAATGTTAGGTTTATTTTAAGTTAATGTTGAGTTGATGTTGAGTTAATTTCAAGTTAATTTCAAGTTAATGTTAAGAAACTGTTAAATTTATGTTAAGTTGATGTTGAGTTAATGTTAAGTTCATATTAAGTTAATGTTGAGTTAACGTTAAACTAATGATGTCATTTAAATATTTTTGAGTAAAATTAAATGAATGATAATGATATCACCTTCATGTGATCGAATATGATTAGAAACATGATCCCTACTCTGGTCTTATAAACACTCATGACATATAATATAAATATTTGTGGTCGTAGGAAAAATAGTGTACAAAACTCGTTGGAAAGTGCATTTCCTGTGCTCGTTTCGTTTCCGCACTCGTCGCTCTGCGGCTCGTGCTAAACGTCCACTCGCGCAAAATATGTCACTTACCACACTAGTTATGTAATATACTATTATTGTTAGGATGTTTTCTACATAAGAGGTATGTCAACTCTTTCTCCACTAGCATTTTGTTTCATATAAGTACTACTTGTAACTTTCTAGGTATTTTTTCATTGTGTCTGAAGATGCCCGTAGAGCCGAAACAATAGTCACTAACTAATTATTTTTATATTAAATATTGTGGTCGACCGACTTTGAGTTCGTTTTTTCTCCTCCATGTCTTAATTTGAAAATATTTAAAAATATTAACTAAATACAATCTTAGGCTAGGACTAGAAATGAAAGTTTCACTATGAATGACATGTGTTTTGCAGAATTGAATATTGTCATCTTGGACCGCCTTTTATATGAACATTATGCTGTGTTATCCACAGGAGAACATTTTCAGAATTCCTTTTCATCAATTCGTGATTAGTATCAAATTAAAGTTCTTAAGGTTCGATGAACTGAGAGTTTGGTATCATCTGTTATCCACTTTATTTTAATTAATTCCGAAACTAATTTTCCCGTAAACTTGTTACATCTCACCTTTATCCATTTCAGCTCAAGATGCAGGACGATTCAAGGAGGAAATAACACCAGTTCCCTTGACAATAAAAAAACAGACGGTTAATTTTGAAGTAGATGAACATCCAAGGCCCCAAACAACCCTTGAAACTTTGGCGAAGTTGCCTACCCTATTCAAAGAAAACGGATTAGTAACTGCTGGTAGTGCATCTGTGAGTATTGAGTAACCCAAAATTATTCATGAATATTAGATTGACGAGTAGATAAAGCATAATTCTAGTTGAACAGCATTCCATACATAGTTCAATAATTTGACATTTCTTTCATAGGGAGACCTAGTCCAACTTTCTTATATTGGCATCACTGAAAATCAAATAGCTGACATTGAGATGTCATAGTCCCAAATCCTAGATCGCGAAAGCATATTCAGGCTCATTGTTCAACTATTGTTCTACTGAAATAACAATTGTATGCTCTTGTTACTGTTGAAGAAAATGATCCACCAATATTATTCGTTTCTTCTCAAGTGTTTGCAGTACTACCAGGGAATCATGACGGCCACAAAAATATCCCAAATTATACTGAATAGTTCTGGATCCTCAAAAAAATTGCTGTCATGTTTCATTTAAACAACTGCAAAAACCGTAGTTAAAGCTAGAGTCTAGTTAAAGCCTGGTTTGGATAGAGTTGTAGTAGCCCTTTATACACTATAAGGAACTCACAATGTTATTGGTATATTTCACTTTGTAATAAAACACTTGTATGCAATTAACTTCACTCGGTCGTCACCCGATCGCTGTCTAACGCTTACTGTCCTATCGTCCCCGTTACTCAGCGCTCAGGTGATTTCCGTTGATAGTCGTTTATTGTGTAATCAAGGGTGATACATCAACTCATACACTACAAGAGTCACTGGATGGTATTAGTAAGATAAAAGTTTGGACACAGAAATGACAACTGTTAGTGTTTTTGAATGTTTAGATTTATCAAGTTGCACACCTTGCATTGTAACAACAGCATCATAGTCGTTCCGCGCTTTTTCATTCAAAATTGTTTGAATTTGACAATGAATTTTATGAACGTCATAATTGAAATATAATTTCATAAACTATTGACAAAATAGAATAAATGAAAATGTCCTGCTATGTAATGAATTGCGGGAATTCTGAAGGAAATGGCGATTTCATTGCTTCGATTTTCCAAAGGAAAGATTAACCATTTCCCTTATAGAAGGAATGTATGAACCAAGTGAATGGAAAATTAATTTGAAGACAAGCAAAATTTGTGAGGTAAGTACATTAAAATTCACTTCTTATAACAGCAGATTGGAATGAAACATAATTTAAGGCCCATTTTCAATCTAATATTATCATCAGATAAATGCAACATAAAATTATCATGGAGAAAGAGGAATTGATTGCAAAACTACGTAATGAAAATGAACATTTGAGAACGCAACTGAGGAAACAAGTAAATTGCAACGTGATATAATATCATTGAATGGCGTTTTCAATACCGATCAAATTCAAAATTCATCAGTAAAAAGTGAATGCAGTAAAAGGTAGAAAAGCAAAACAATCTTCATGTTTTATTAACCATATGTGTCTATTTTGTCATATTGAAATGTTGTTACATGAATTCATTTCATTTTTATTACTATTGTTCTGCGAAAAGTGTATCGCTATATAAATTGAAGTGAGTGTTTGTACCCTATTTCTATATTCCATCTACGACACTGATTGATTTGACAGAAAATCTAACCTCTAAAATCGCATCTGACAATCAGGTGCTACTAGGCAAATTGAAAAGACAATGAGCAGAATATATGTCTTATCCTTTTATTCACTCAAACCATTGTAATATAGAAAATAGAAAAGGACAGAAGTTCAGCTGTGTCCGAAATCTTATCTAACTAATACCATCCAGTGACTCTAGTATGCTCTAGTCGAAGATGGTCGTGGTATTACGGTAGCTTTACCATGAAGTAAAAAAAAAATCATCGATAGCTTAGTCGCAGGGTATAACATGAAGTTATAGTCATGTTGTAGCCATCTAGTGGCAAAGCTCTAAGGTAGGATACAGAAATCGCCACACACACTGTATGGCGCTGCCATCTATAGTCACACGTACAGACCCCTACGTCTATAGGCGATTCATGCTAAGGAGTACTCCCTCTACCGTTGTCTAATATAACTAACGTATGGGCCATTGATTGCTTTATTTACATTAGTTTGCGTGTATTTTGTATGAGTAGTAGTTGTGTTTTAATTATCTATAATTTTGTTTGAGAACTTCTATAAACGTTTAAATACATGAGTCATCATTGTTGTGTACCTCATTGTTCATCTTGAGCAAAAAAATCCCGAGTATAGCTTTCATTCCTTTCAAAAATCAGGACAGTCTAAATTTGTATTTGAAACTAATAATTTGGGAAACAAGGAAGTGATCGGTAGGAGAAAGGTGTGGATTCATAACTTGAAGATTGGAAAAAGTGTAAAGTGTCTGAACATAATGAGATATTGTTCTTTACACTTCACTGAAAATTTACTCATACATGTAGGTATATTTTCAAATAATGTATGTCTATTATGAATATAATACCTACTTCTTGAGATGGTGGAGAAAGAACAAACAAATTTCAAACTGATTATATCTTTACTCATGAACAGTAGAATTTTTAAACAGTAAAGAATGTTATCAATCAGGGTTTCGATGATTATGTTGTAAAAAGTCAAGTAGAAACTGTTTACCCAAATTCACCTTCCAAAGAACACTTTATTCCCAAAAAGTTTGCTGGATTTTGTTTTAAAAATATCATGCACTATCAGGGGAATATCCCAGCTATATATTCGAATTGGAAATCAACATTCCACACAGGTTTTCATGAGCATTCTTGTTCAATAATGATAAAAACTTACAGCCTATGCATGTTGGTATATATGAAGTTCAACTAGAGGTAGAGAGGTTATCTAATGTTGAACAGAGATAATACATATAGTCCTCAATCAAAACACAGTAGACCGCTGGAAAATACAAAGTTCGATAATAGACAAATAACAAAGCTGGACGTTTGGAAACTCAAAACGAAATGAACATAAACACCATTAACAAACAATGTAAACAATCCGCCAATGGCCCATAGAGTAGTACCGACATTTGCCGTTCTGGCGCTACGATCTTAATCTCAGTCGCCTATACGCTACAGAGTGGTACTACAAGTAAACCACTCTGCTGACAGATGGCACTACCTGACATACTTGAGTGGAATTTTTCCACCACCTATTCAACTGCTAGATTTCATAACTAAGAGATCCATGAACAGAGTCGCTCAATTTTCAGCAGGAGCGACAGTACTGTTTCGACCCACCAGGTCTCATCAGCCGCTCTCGGTCTGTTGACAACTGGGACAACTCTACGCTTCGGGTATATCACCCATTTCGAAGACGCAGGGCATAACATGAAGTTATAGTCATATTGTAGCCATCTAGTGGCAAAGCTCTAGGGTAGGATACAGAAATCGCGACACACACTGTATAGCGCTGCCATCTATAGTCACACGTACAGATCCCTACGTCTATACGCTACAGAGTGGTACTATAAGTAAATCACTCTGCTGACAGATGGCACTACCTGACATGGAATTTTTCCACCACCTATTCAACTGCTAGATCTCATATACGGTGATATACCCGAAGCGTAGAGTTGTCCCAGTTGTCAGCAGACCGAGAGTGGCTGATGAGACCTGGTGGGTCAAAACAGTACGGTCTCGCTCCTGCTGACAATTGGGCGACTCTGTTCATCCTGGATCTCTTATTTATGAGATCTAGCAGTTGGATAGCTTAGTCATTTATAAATTTGGGATAATGGTTTATTGGACAGTTCTTATTCAGAATAGAAATTCCTATCGATTAAGATGATTGTATACTGGGTGTCCCATTGAAAAAAAAATTAACTTTTTGATATAACTCGTAAACGCGATGAAAACTGTAACTGTAACTAAATAATTACCAAGTTAGCAATAGTTGAGGCTTATATTTGAAAACCATGTTTACCGGGTGTAATTTAATTGATGGCTGAAAATATAGGACATGGTTCCTGAGCTCATTTCAAGAAGAAAAGTTCATATGAACATATGCCACAAACCTCTTAACTTTCGAACTATAGGGTGTACAATTTCATTTTCTCTTTTTTGATTACAGAAATTTTCACAATGTGAAAAACTGTCACGTTTATGGATACTTGTCAAAATACGAACGCAACGTAATCGATCAAATGTCATTATTTCAAAAACGACATTGGGGCACTAGCCTATTAGTTCAGAATAATTTCGTTATGCCACAAATGCATGAAAAAAGTTTTTATTTTCTTACGCGAAAACGGATTGTCGGACGAAAAAAAATTAGGAGGTTGAATTGTTGCAAAATAAATGGAGATTTTAAAAAATAGTTTTATTCTCGAGAAAATCTAGGGCTTACAACTTTGTTTTTTCAAGATCTCCTGGATACATCCCAAACGGACGCCACTGGTAGAATTTGAAAAAAAATTTAAAAAAATCTGCACCAAAAAATGCCTATTGGTGCTTAGTAGGTGCATGTCAAATTTAATGAAAATATCTAGAACAGTATTGAACTTATTGTGAGTTTTTCAATAAAGGTCTTGAGAGATACTCGAAAACGGTTTAAAATATATTGCCAATAAATTTCGTGACAAAATTGTATATTGAGAAAACAAGTAAGTAACGACTCTCAAATAACAAACTCAAAATCATCATGGCACTAGATTACAATAATTTTGAATGACATTCATATCAGGACAAATATATATATACTGGACGATGAATCTTTTACAAATTATATTAAGAAAACGAGTTTTTTCTTAAAATTGTTTCACCCTATACTCGAAGGTTAAGAGGTGTAGGGCATATGTTCATATGAAATTTTCTTCTTGAAATGAGCTAAGGAACCATATCCGACATTTTCAGCTATTAATCAAATTACACCCTGTACATACATACATTTCTATAAATACACAAAATGTGCGATATAGTTTCCTGAAATATTCTCTGGAAGTAACCCCGAAAGTTTCCAATTTCGCATGTTCTTTTTCAGGGTATATGTGATGGTGCCGCAGCAGTTGTATTGGCCAGTGAGGCGGCTTTATCCAAAAACAACCTGAAACCACTGGCGAGAATCGTTGGTTACTCCGTTGTTGGTGTTGAACCTTCAATTATGGGTATTGGACCTTCTCCTGCCATACAAAATCTGCTCAAAGCTACAGGAAAAACTCTAAATGATATCGACTTAATTGAGGTACGCACCTAACCACAAGATATTAAATATTATATATCATACTGACTTCAGCAAAGCTTTTGATAAGATCGATCACGCATTGCTGGTACAAAAGCTGGCTGATGGTGGTGTGACTGGCTCCCTACTGAATTGGTTTCAATCTTACGTAAGGAATCGTAATCGGTCAGATCAGTCAATATAACGTCGTGTTCCTCAAGGCTTAGATCTAGGTCCCCTACTTTTCAATATTTCTATAAATGACATATCTGAATGTTTCAAATTCTCGTATTTCCTTATGTATGCTGATGATCTTGAAATATGTCATGCAGTTTCACACTTGAATGATTGTATGCTCATTCAAGAGGACCTTGATTGCTACTCAGAGTACTGCAGAAATAACTCCCTCTTCCTGAATCTCAACAAATGCCATCAGATGACTTTTAGTAGAAACTCTAATTTTATTACTCATAACTATACCATGCAGGATCATCATCTCCACATCTGTAGTGAAGTGAAGGATTTGGGAATTAATTTTGATTCAAAAATGACTTTCAATAAACATATTTCGTACATTTCTAAGAGAGCGAATAAAATGCTAGGTTTCATTTTAAGAACAACTTATCCTTCCAAAGATTATAATACCTTGCGTACTCTTTTCATGTTATACGTGAATAGTCTGCTAGTCTTCGGCTCAACCATTTGGAATCCTTATTATATAGTATACACGAAACAAATAGAAAGTATTCAGAACAAATTCATTGCTTATATCAACAAGAAATATTTCAAAAACACGCCACAAAATCACTTCGTAATTCGAAATCTTAATTTGATTTGTCTTGCTGACAGAAGAGCTATCGCCGATATCAAATTCTCTTTTGAAATTATTGATGGAATCATTCATTCGTCATCTATAAATAACTTGATCCATTACAATGTTCCACAATATTCCACTCGCTATTATTACTTGTTGCATACATCCATACCGAACACAAATTACTTACCTACTCAACTCCCCTTTATATCGATGCTTGAAAGGTTATAACTCCATTTCAAACATATTAGAGATTGTTATTTTTCCGACTCTAACAATCTTTGTGAACAAACTCAAGAAACATTTGGTTCCAGCATCAAATTGATAATATGTTAAAAACTTTTCTTTTTAATATAAAATATATAAAATTTTGCACTGTATAATAATGTGAATACTGTCTCTGGGGTCGTCCTGTTTTTATTTTTGTTTATGAAAATGAAAATAAAATAAAATCGAATTCACCCTTCGAATTACTAGAATGTACTGACAAGATGACAGATTGTTCAAATCGTTGATACATAGTTTTGTTTTTAGATCAATGAAGCTTTCGGTGCCCAAACACTAGCCTGTGTGAAAGATTTGAAATTGGACATTAATAAACTGAATGTAGATGGTGGTGCAATTGCCTTAGGTCATCCCCTTGCAGCTTCTGGATCTAGGATTACTGGTCACCTTGTTCACGAATTGAGGTTAGTTTCGAATACACTGCATAATTTCATATTTGCAACTATTTTCATAAATGTGAATCTACAACATACAAGACCACGTTTTGACAATCGTTGTTATTGTTTAAATTCCAAGATATACCCAAAAAATACATTCCACAATAATATCCATAGAAGCCTGAAAAAATATTTCGGCAATTAAGCTGCCCTTCTCAGTGATGAAAAGAAAATGAAGAATAATAATGATAAATAATCTATTGGTTGAACCAAATTTCAGTGTCTGTTTTGAAATGCTAACCCGTCTTGTATTTTTCTAGGAGGAGAAATGCTAAACTTGGTATTGGATCTGCTTGTATTGGAGGAGGTCAAGGAATAGCAGTAATGGTTGAGGTTCTATAATCAACTCATTACATAAGAGAAGATACAATCCAATACGAAATGTTGATTTTTACAAACGATCATTTATTCATTCCATTGATTCATTGACACCATATTTTTATACAATGTTATTTAAAACACGGAACATTAAAATATAATTGATTATTACCGTAAAAGGTTTACTTATTTGAATATACCCAATGAATATAATTTAAGTACCATATATAACTCTCCATAACTCTATAACAAGCAGCGGTGAGAGAAATGCAACACCGCGTCGCGGTGATCCGGAAGGTCTGCTCTCGACTTGTACATTAGAGTACGGACACTATGACAAGCACTGACAATCAGACATAACCACAAATAAATTGATGGAAGAAGCGGGAACTGACAGTACACGGACGTACATGACATAAATTTCAAAGGTTTGACAAATTGAGAGAATTAGGAGAAAGATGAAAGTTTTTGCAGTTTCCAACTGTGAGGACACGGAAAATCAATTCACTCTATTCGAATTTTTATCGGATAACGTAATTCTACAAAAATGGAAACAGAATATGAAGCGGCCGGCATGGAATATGGGTTCAGGCCACAAAATTTACGAGGTATTCAAATTTCTTGGTAGGATATAGAACATTTTCCAACGCATTTTTATCAGGTACGTACACGAACGGAATTGAGAGAAAGAGCCGAACCCACAATTTATGAATTGAGCGAGTATCGAAAAGAACCATATTCCAATTTATACTCTGGTAATTGCTTGTGATGGAATGATGGAGCAGATATCACAATTGCCACCATGGAGGTCATGGTCGATCATCTGATGATGAAACAGCAGCAACTTCCTGAATTGACTGACTCAAACAGATTTCACATTCCTGTTCTACCAATAATTCTTTAGATCATCTTTGTATACGAACTCTTATAATAATTTTGTGAAAACATATAGTCACTTTGTGGAGCTCTGATGTACCAGATATTGATGTATCAATATCAAAGAGTTGAATATATTGTTCATGTATCGCTTCTTCAAAGTTGAAATCCCAAGACTGAATGTGCATGTTCATGCGTAATTGAGAAGTGCTAGACGAGTACATAGCTCCTAGTGGATTTTGAATCACTTCTTGGGTACCAACACACGAGCAAGATATTATCAGACCACAGAACAAGAACGCTTAACGAGTGCACCATTCATGTTAGGTATTGAAAATGTTCTTCCGATGGCCGAGTTCAAACCAACAATCCCCTTTAGTGAGTTGAGCGCTGAAGTCCATTTATATCTACTTCCGTATGTCTTGGAAAACCTTTATTATTTATTACCTACCTGAAATCAGATGTTATTGTTGCCATATCATTTGTTCATTTATTAATTACTTATTACCTACCACTCTTGTACAAGTGGAATTGTACCATACGAAATGAAAGTTAGTTTCATTGGTTGAAATTTATTGGTTTTCACCCCATTCGCACTTTTGTGATAAAAAAAATATTCAACTGTACGTATATACAGGGTGTTCCGGTGATCATGTTACAAACTTCTAGGGTAGATAAAACACACGAAAATAAGAAAAAAAGTTCATGTGAACATGGGTCCGGTCAGGGAGCTAGGGCCCTTCGAAGATGACCTTCAAAAACTACTTTTCGCTTTATAGCTTCGGTACTACTGCAGCTATCGCAACCAATTTTGGGACATGAAATCTAGTTCGTAGGTTCATCAATTTGAGCCTTCCAGATTTTGTCACCTTTAACCAGTGGCGTACAAACCAGGAGGGGTAAATTTGACCTTACTCCTCTTAGGCTTTGATTTCTTACCATTTTTATATCTGATTATGATTCTCCAATGCATTTTACATAAAAAAGGTACTCTTGTAAAAATCGCTATCTATCACCGTTTCCTCCGAAAATGGCTAAATCCAATCAAATTTTTCGAAATTGGGGGTATAAAAAGTAAAAGGGAACGTATACAAAATATTTCAAAAAAAAAAACAATTAAACCTACACAAGCAAAACTAATAATAAATTTGCAATAAATCATTCATGAGCACCAATGAAAAACTTAAAGTTTTGAAGTTTCACAAGTACAAAATAAACAAGTAACACAAACAGGTTTAACGAGTGAGTCAAGGATAAGGCAGAGTAAATTTTTGTCTTGAAGATGAATTTACTAACGCTGTCGTTGACTGACCCTGTACGTACCCAAATAAATTCAAAATAACAATTGCTGAAAATGCCTTCCACCACGTTCAATACATTTATTACACCTACGTTGCATATTTAAATTGACGTCAGTGAAAACATCAGGCATAGTTTGGATCATTTCAGCCGCAACAGAAATCCTAGCCACCAAATCTTCCTCCGACTGAACTGGAGTTTCATATACAAGGCTTTTCATATGTCCCCAAAGAAAGAAATCCATAGGAGTTAAATCTGGGGACCGGGCTGGCCAGTTGACATCGCTTCCACGTCCAATCCAACGTCCTCTAAAACGATCATCGAGGTGCTGACGTACGACATGTGAAAAATGAGCGGGTGCTCCATCATGCTGGAACCATAGATTCCGACGTATGTCGAGGGACAGCTCATCCAATAACTCAGGTAAGGTGTATCTTAAAAAATTGAGGTACACCGTCCCAGTTAGTCGAGGAGGCAACATGATTGGTCCAATTAGACGTTTTCCAACAATTCCAGCCTACATGTTCACCGAGAATCGATGTTGGTACCCTCTTATTTGACGAGCATGAGGGTTTTCCTCTGCCCACACATGGCTATTCCGTGAATTAAAAATACCTTCTCTCGTAAAAACAGCCTCATCAGAGAAAAGCACAAATTTCGGAAATTGGGGTTCTTGCGTACACTGTTGAAGAAACCACTCGCAAAACTCTACGCGGGGTGCATAATCATTTGGTCCCAATTCCTGTACTTTTTGGCGATGGTAAGGATGAAGAAGTTATTCGTTAACAATCTCCCATACACGTACATGACTTACATTCATGGATTCTGCAACAGCTCGGGTACTAACACTAGGATTTTCCTCGAATTGGCGGAGTACCTCTTCCTCAAATTCTGGAGTTCGTACAGTTCTTTGAGCGTCATTATCTGGCCTCGTTATTTTCACGGAGCCAGTTTCCCTTATGCGCTGATTTACCCTCTCGAACAGCGTGTGAGCAGGTACACGCCTCCAAGGAAACCGCTCCTGATACAATCTTGAAGCGGCTCTTCCATTGCAATGAACTTCGCCATAAATTAATAGCATATCGGCATATTCGCCGAAAGTATAATTCATGATTCACTGGCGACACAATATTTTATTGACAGATTTTTGACAATTATCTGTACTGAACCTCATTTTCATATTTCAACGTAATAATTGGTTTAAGACCAATAATTTATTATTGATTGGATTTAGCCATTTTCGGAGGAAACGGTGATAGATAGCGATTTTTACAAAAGTACCTTTTTTATGTAAAAGGCATTGGAGAATCATAATCAGATATAAAAATGGTAAGAAATCAAAGCCTAAGAGGAGTAGGGTCAAATTTACCCAAATACCCCCCTGGTTTGTACGCCCCTGGTTAAAGGTGACAAAATCCGGCAGGCTCAAATTGATGAACCTACGAACTAGATTTCATGTCCCAAAATTGGTTGCGATAGCTGCAGTAGTACCGAAGCTATAAAACGAAAAGTAGTTTTTGAAGGTCATCTTCGAAGGGCCCTAGCTCCCTGAAGAAGCGTTTCCGGACCCATGTTCACATGAACTTTCTTTCTTATTTTCGTGTGTTTTATCTACCCTAAAAGTTTGTAACATGATCACTGGAACACCCTGTATATACCTACATATAAGAGTACACATCAGTGTGGCAACTACGACTAAAAGACGTCTCCAAGTCCGATCGTTCTAACAGCCGTTCATCTTTTTTCATAATGACGAAATTTACCTGAGCTCGACAGGAAATTTGATGCTTTTTCAATATTTGCATGATGCTATGTAATACTGCTCTGCTCTGAGTAATACGTAAAATATGAATTATCTGCGAAAACCGACGAGAAACGCTATTTTTTGAAAAGTACCCAAATTTGGTCATTTTCAACTGGCTTCATCTCCGCACCCTTCAGTCCTATATCAATGAGCAAGAACAATTTTATCTAGAAAATTTTATCGACTTCAACTCTGTATAGAGCGGTCTTTTCGATATAATGTATGATTTCCGAGTTACGGGGTTCGCTGTTTTTTGCTAGTATCTCGGAACGCTCCAGGAAATTTTGTTTGCAAAATTCAGATTCGAATTCAGCACCTGCAATAACATACAGAGAAGTGCACAAAAAACGGCCAGGACTGTAACTTTTGAATTATTCGAGATAGGGTTTTGAAAATTGGTGGACACCTAGTATACCAAATTGCTCATTAATTGACGAAACCATTTTTTTTTCTATCACTTCAGGTTTTACTGGAAACGACCCCAACATTTGATTTTCAAATGAGACACCTTGTATTCCATAATCGGTTAGGGATTGTCATAACGAATTCATCGATACCGGGTTTGATAGGGTTATTTCAAACGATTACGCAGATATTCGCGTTCTAAGTTTCCATATGCTCAATGAGTGTGACAGAGAAAGAAGTTTTGATATTGCGGAGTCACACCCATTGAGCATATGGAAACTTTGAACGCAAATATCTGCGTAATCGTTTGAAATAACCCTATCAAACCCGGTATCGTTGAATTCGTCATAAGAAACCCTAACCGATTATGGAATACAATACAGGGTGTCCCATTTAAAAATAAAAAGTTGGGTTCGTTTTCGGTGAGGCTGGAAGTGATAGAAGAAAAATTGTTTCATGAATTAATTAGCAATTTGGTATACTTGCTACCCCACCAATTTTCAAAACTCTATCAAGAATAATTCGAAAGTTACAATCCTGGCCGTTTTTTGTGCCCTTCTCTGTATGAAACCACAGAGAAATCGACTACTTGAATTTTTTCCCGGATTGGGTCCTAATCGTGACCGTTTTACTGAGCTACTTGTCATTTCTTGACGTTTGTAGAAGAAATATGTTTGGATGTTATTTCTCATGACAGTAGTAAATGATTAACGTATGTAATACATCAAGTTAGTGTATTGTTTACCATGGAAATAAAAATCCCTTCGACTTTGACAAACAAATTATGTTACAAATACAGAAAATTCACTTCATTATTGTGGTTTCAGAACCCTGTTCTCAATAAAGTTATGATAGGTTGTTGGTGTTGGTTGTTCTCATTATTTATTGTATTTACAAATGGCACGTCACTTGGATAAGTCAAGTATCATTTTTTTCATCTGTCAAACCAAAAAATATTGATCATTCGGCTTTTAGGACTTTTATTTATCAAAGACGATTTTTTAAAATATTTCAATTTTATCGAACCCTAAATATAAGATTACTTGAATAAATATTCACCCATCCACTTGAGGTGGTGCCAAGGACTGATACAGCTTTGTTACAGCTGTTTGTACAATTTGTTGGAACGTTTCATCGCTGGGACACTTGACATCCTGAAATTTAATTGAATATTATTCATGCTAATTTCAAGTTATTATATCTTCTTACCAAATTCGATAGATCAATATCTGCTCTTTTATCATTGACTGTCACATATAATTTTTCTCCTTTGAATATCTTTGGCACTGAGTCTTCACCAAACATATCTTGCAGCATTTCAATTAGGCATTCCTAAAATTTGCATCGAAAATTAGAAGATCAAGAGAATATCAGAAATTACAAGGAATGAGGATTTGGATGCATTAAAAGTATGAAAATTTATAACAATTTCTACTTTTTGAGTAGTTCCAAGAGTATGAATTCTTGGATGGATACGGACCTGGCATTCTCTAATTTATGTAGAGAAAGGTCCATAGTCTAAATTGAGAACTGAAAAACAAATAATCTATGGTAAAAGTCCATGGTATCTCAAAGTGGAGTGAATAGATTCATAAACAAGACACACAAAGTCATCTCCACAAATTTAAATTTGTGGAGATGACTTTGTGTGTCTTGTTTATGAAAAACAAATTCTTGAATCAGATGTTCATTATTCAAATTTTTTTGGGATTTTCTCTCCTCGTTTCTATAAAATAAAAATATGAATGTTGTTACATTCCGAATGGTGCCTTCAAAATACTAATTCCCATTTAGTGATCCCCTCTGATTCCAAAAATATACATACACTTTTTATAAATCTGGTGAAATAATTCTGTGTGGAAGAAGTGGTATACCTATCATTTCTACCAACCAGTGGCGGCTCCTCAGAGGAGGCTGAGCCTCCTCAGAGATTTTCCTTAAACTAATATTATTTATACTTTCTCATTAAAATGACACCAAAATACATGGATTTTGATTTTATTTCCTGTTTTTAGTTAAATATTTTTTAATTGGCAACAGTGCTTGCCCACGCATCACACGTTGAAGTCTGCGTAAAATATTCAACTTGGCAATATCTATAGGAGGCTAGACTCCAACCCACGCGCGCAATGCAAATGCCCGAATACGCCCGAATAGCACGTGTTTGTCGTGTCGCTTCGCGAATTGCGGACAAACGCGAGTACATTGTTTATGTTTATGTTAGGTTAATGGTTAGGAGCTCTATAAATTTCTGAAAAATGAGTGTTTTAAACGATTGCGATTAATTAGTGGAATACTTTTTGGTGAACCCATTCAGTGCTTTGTCTTATGAAGATAAATTGATTGTGAAAAACAAACGTCCGACACTCGAATTGAAAAATCTGATTGTAACAGGTAACAAACAAAATCGTTCGTTCAATTCTGATAATTATAAAAAATATATCTGGCTGACGGGATCTGACGTAAGGAATAAGCTATTTTGTTGGTACTGCGTATTATTTTCAACCGATAAGTCATCATGTTGGGGGCGATTAGGATATAATGATTTGAAAAATGTGCCTCGCGGATTGGATAGACACTGCAAATCACAGGAACACATCTCTTCAAGTATTGAGTTCAGGTTAACTGGTAAATAGAATGTCATTAAAGCTATTGATTTGGGTGAGTAGAGAGTTGTTTTTCACAATAAATCTCATATCATTCAGCCTCCTCTGTCATGAAAGTCACGGGCCGCCACTGCTACCAACCTTTATCTCACGTCTCACTAGCGTGATCTGATGTACAGTCGTATTCAATAAAAAAGCGTACAAGTATGTAGAATCAAAATATGTTAGCCCTCATTTGAGATGTTCTGCAAACACATTCATTTGCTTGTTTACCTCCGGAGTCGATTTTCAATGTCATTTAGATCAAGACACAATTGACTTGGAGCGTTCTGTAATTTGACAGCCAGGAAAAAAATTAAATTGTTTTGCTCGGATTATTTATTCAGAGGAATCGGATATATTTCAACTATGACAGCTCTTTGTTGAATGACAGTTATTACTAATTCCGAACCGATCCGCTACTGATCTAAAATTTCAAATATAAGGTTCTGGCAATGCACATTGACCACTTATAAAATCACCTAAAACTCTCAACATTCGCGAAACACCACAATGTTATTAATAGTTGTTTTTCTATGTATACTTCGAGATGACCGCTTGTTATTTCATGAATTATTAGTGTAGTATCATGAACTTTTAGCAGAAGTATTTCAAAGGTCTCTGGAAGGAGACGAAAATGTTTTTGAATTGTCTGTCTTTGAAATTATACACGGTCACTTCAGCAAAATTCTCATTTTTTTCTAGAACTGCTGCTTCTTCACCATCTTCATTGATTATATCAATCATTAAACTGATCATAATATTTATAGCAACACCTAAAACATTATTTACATCCATTTTTGAGTTTTCAGTAGATGACAGAGGACATGACATCGATAATCAATTCATGTCGGAGCATGTCACTCACGACTCCTCTCAGGAGTGTTCTTTTATTTTATTCATCTGTATGCTCCAGAGGTCACATGACTGAGAATCTTCTCGCTCTCACTCTGCTCTTAGATGCGGTTACAGAACATCTCAATTGTATGATCTAATTATATCTCACCTTGAAGTGCATCCTGTCAACTTTTACAGATGACGACATACTGCTGACAGGCGAATCTACCAAATCAGCTTGCAATATTGCTGCCACGATAGCATCGGCATACATATCATTAACAGGATTGGCGACCCACTGAAAAATGATCGTACAGAAATTTCTAAATGCCAACATATGGCTGTATCAACGCACCTCTAGAGTTATAATTTTGTGATCTATTGTAATATCGACGGCGTTGAACGCTCTCATCTTCTTATCACCTTCGATAGATTCAAGTAAACCAGCCACTTGGGAAATCAGATACCTGAGAACGCCACTGTTGCCAGAATAATGTAAACTCTGTCTTTGCATTATTTGACTCATACTCAGCTCTGTATATTCTGAAAAAAGAAAACAATTTTCCAAATTTTGTACAGTGAAATGAAGCATAAATTAGTTTGAATAAGTTTACGAAAACTCTTCTTTATTCTTTTAAAGATAGGTTTTCCTACTCGTTGTCTGAGTACTTTACATAATTATCGTATGTTCCTTTATACTACCCAGTTTGTAAACCTTAATTTTTAGCCCTACGTATGTGAAGAGTCCAAATATAGTAATTGTATATTGATGAAACCCATTCAAATCTGGACGAGATTATTATGAAATGCTTGGAGCAAGTAGAATGTGATATCTAGTCTAAAATACATTGAAAACTAGACACTGTGCAAACACAACTCGAATTATGAGCAGTTCACACCCATCTGGGATCCCAGGCTGAGCCACTGACATGGATTACTAACTAGACCGCTAATGCCATGATGCCATCTACAGTGTGGCCAAGATGATATTGAACAGCGTGAGAATCTCGGAAACGGGAAGAGATATGATATCATTATTTTCAAAATTTTCGATGGCTTTTTTATTCTGAATTCAACCATGAATTACTCAAAGTGGTTTGAATGTGTTTCGACCTAGTTTCACCCATCTCCAATGTTTTTTCGAAATTTCAAAGAGGAAATATCATCAGTTCCACTTATTTCTGATCATTCATTTCAAATATTGATAGAGTAGTTATTAGATACTGAAAAGAAAAAAAAAATCCATAAATGATTCAATACAGCACATCATATAAGGAAGTTTTCAATATTCAGGATTTTATCTCACTGTGAAGTTTGTAAAATTATAATATATCCGTATTTTTTCTTTTTTCCGTTACATCAAATTTCACTTCAGAAAAAAATGCCGTACAACCTAGAAAAGCCACATTTACACAGAGTTAAAATACGATTCCTTGTGTCAGTACGACGTTGCCGGCATCATCAATATATCTCGAATTCCGGAAATCGTTCTTGGAATAAATTATCACTATATCATAACAGCAATAGGATATGGTAGGGTTTTTGATACGTCTAATCCTTTAAACCTCTTATTTGCTGGATGAAGTTGATTCATTATGATATTTTGCTATAGTATCTATAATTACTCACTTTCGTTAGAGTACTACAACATGATAATCATAGCTTGTCAGTCATTATTTTGCAAATGAATTGGTTCCTTTATAGAACGGATCTATTTTCTAGGAAAGTTGCAACAGCGCATAATACTTTGAGCCCGTCCACACAACATACTAACAGGCATACCGACAGCTGATTTGATATTATGGTTATGTATCATAGGTTATGTATGTATTTGTTTACCAGTTCTACTTGTATCGATTTCTAATATCAATATATTTGTTAGCCCATATCTATGTCTATACAGTTTATAGTTGTTTTATTAGTTAGGTGATCATCGGTATTTGTCATGATTTTTAGTCATGATATAAACATCAACAACGACGCCAAGTTGTCTTATACTTCTATTTTTTCCATTCGTCATTTATTCGTTAGCTATTCGCTAGATATATATTCTTCATCTTCATCATTAGCTACACTAGATTCAGAATGTACGTCACAGTTTGCCGCCCCCAAAATTGGAAATTGCTTCATTTTGAAAATAAAAACGCCTTGGACTTTATCGATCGTCATTATGTACAGCGTGGAGATAAAACAGAGGAGTTCCGAACTCAATTTGAGGAAAATTCATCTGAAGAAGACTTCCCCATTGTTTCATGTTGATGGAATCTCACACAAATTACCTTGATAACTAAACTTATTCTACAGTACCTTGGCCGGCGCGGTCGCCTGATTGGAGACCGCTGGATTTTGTTTCTTTGGGGATACGTTAAAAACTTTGATAACGAAGAGGGACATTATCATCGAAGCATTCAATAGTATTACCCCAGAAATACTCAGCACTGTCTTAGAAGCAACTGTAGGGAGAGGACAGCTTTGTTTGGGAACAAATGGTTATAATTTTGAACAGTTGTTATGAATTATATTTTTCCCAATTACTGTTCGGGTTGTCAAAGTTTAGTTGTCAAGGTAAATCGTTTAATAACATGAAACAATATTTGGAGCACTGCATTGAACAATTCACTGACATATTTTTTTACTTTTCAGTGTTGAATATCTACATCGATGTTTCACACTGTATGATCAGAAATAAGTGGAACTGATGATATTTCCTCTATGGAATTTCGAAAAATCATTGATGATGGTTAAAACTAGGTCGGAACACATTCAAACCACTTAGTATAATACAAGGTTGAATTCAGAATAAAGAAGGTTTCAGAACGAATAATCAGGACCATATCGGATAAAAAGTAGATGATGGTTCTACAAATACGAAACGTCGCGTAGAGAAATCAATATCAATACGTTTCTATGGAAAAGTTTTTTCAGTTTTTCTGTATCTCCAATGATAACGTAGAAAAAAAAAATGATTTTCCGAAAATTCACCTTTTCAGATATAACATAAAAACTAAAAACAATGTTGAGAATTTTCGAAGGCCGTTACCCTCGGAATGCGTAACTTTTTTCCCATTCAAACGATATTGTATCTTTTCCCGTTTCCAAGATCCTTATTATGTAGCCACACTGTATTTTACTCACTCTTATTTTTAATAGTCACTGGATGGTATTTCTTAGATGAGAGTTCGGACCCAGCAACACTTCTGTCCTTTTCTATTTTCTATAATACAATGGTTTGAGTGAATAAAAGAATAAGATATATATTCTGCTTTTAGTCTTTTCAATTTCCCTAGTAGCACCTGATTGTCAGATACGATTTCAGAGATTAGATATTCGGTCAAATCAATCATAGCCGTTGATGGAAAATGGAATGAGGGTATAAACGCCCACTTCAATTTATAGCGATACACTTTTCGCAGAACATATGGATATACTTATCTACTTCCTTATAATCGTATGTAGAACTGTACTCGGAATAGTCTGTTTTGGTTTGGTTTGATGGATGGAACAGCAGATTCTCTCAAACGGATCTTAAAACCTCCTGTTTGAAAATGAACCTAAAATATAGTTTCATTTTAATCTGCTGTAATAAGAAGTGAATTTCAATATATGTCAGTATACCTATCTCACATTCCTCACAAATTCTGATTGTCTTCAAATTGATTTTACCAATTTTACATCCATCAGACCGATATCCAGGCCATTTCATAAATGCCTTCCATGAGAGAATGATTGATATTTCCTTCGGGAAATTAAATGAATGGAATCCATTCTCTTCAGAATTCCCTTAATTCATCACACAGCAGGACATTTTCATTTAAACTTTTTTCTCAATAGTTTATGAAACTATCAATTCATAAAATGTTTTGTCAAATACAAACAAATTTGAATGAAAAATTGAATAAATGATATCCATTTGTTTCAGAATTGGCACAATTTATTACACAGCAAGTGATTTCCATGGCTGCTTTTATCTCGAAAGTATAATAATTATGACATTTCATTTCAATTCTGACGTTTATAAAAATAATTGTCAAATTCGAACAATTTTGAATGAAATAGCGCGGGACGACTATGGTGCTCTTGTCACAATGTCAGGTGTTTAACTTAATAAATCTGAACAATCAAAAACACTAACAGTTGTCATTTCTGTGTCCGAACTTTTATCTAATTAATACCATCCAGTGACTCTAATTTTTCCGATCCCCAAGAGTCACTCGATGTCATGAACGACAGTTTTCAAGTGAGCAATTTGGATCAGATGTTCGGTTGCTGGAATATATAGCGGTTTAGATCCTTATGACAAGAAATCATTTTAAACATCATTTACATATGATCAATTTGAGCGAATCATGAGGGTCCGGGTGGTAAGGCTTCGGAATAGTTAATTTTCACAGTGATTCAACACATATGCATATTCAATGCATACGTGACCACGAGTTAACTTGGTCGGACTCTAGTTATTTGCTGGTCCAAAGGCAGCAACTCTACTTTTTTAATTTAAAAATACTGTAAGGTCGATGGTTTATTCCAATAATATATTCATTTTTCACGATCGCGCATCTTTGGATCACCTTCATTGACTTAACCAGATAAAGCTTTTCTCCACGATCAACATTCTGATTGATTGATTGATTGATTAATAGCAGAATGATCAGTCAGGGATCGAGGCCCAAAACACTGCAGCCTTTTGGCCTATTGTATTCCTGATCATGCTGTTGACTCAGGTGAACAGATTCGCTACCTTGATAAGGTTTAGTATCCTCTTCACCAAATCATTCATTGAACAAGCCTCTTGAGAGTTTAATGCTTCCAGAAGGTTGTATATTCAGCGCGCTAGTGCTACGCACTCCAATATTACATGGGTGGCAGTTTCTTCCTCCTCATTGCATAGTCTGCATATGGGTTCGTCTGTAGATATGCCCATTTGACGCATATGCTTCCTCAAGGGACAGTGGTCGGTTATTAGTCCCGTCACTTGTCTAATCTGACTTCTGTTTAGGCTTAGAATGTCGTTAGTCACTGTTCTGGACAGTGTACCAACCATCAGTTTACTGTGTCTTAGTCCTGGAACATTATTCCAGTATGCCTGATGTCTTTCTTGCGTCCATCTTGCCAGCCAGCCGCGTATTGAGGTTTTGGGGATACCGAACACAGGTTCCGGTCCCATAAACAATGCCGCAGACCCTTGCCTAGCTAGAGCGCCAGCTGCTTCTTTGCCTTGAATTCCCTTATGCCCTGGCACCCATTGAAGAGTTACCTTGTTGTGATTAGCCAGGGTTAGCAGGCTTTGAAGGCAATACCAGACCAGTCTTGATCTGATTTTATTGCATGTTAAAGATTGAATGGCCGCCTGACTATCTGAGCATATGAGGATTTGTTTACCTCTGTATCCTCTTACGATATTCTCTCTCAGACATGCCTCAATAGCCTGCCTGGAATACTGAAGCATACCTCTCAAGCTAGCACAAATCCTAATTCTGGGTATCGCCATATATTCCGGCTCCCGTACCCTCATCAGTTAGTTTATACATTGATCTGGGAATAAATGATATAAAAAAAGAACTGTAGATAAGGAATGAGTGGCGAGAGAAAAGCAACACTACGTCTCATAATATACTTTATCCATCCCACCGGCCTCAGCCTGGCAGCACAAACGGGTGTAAACTGCCCACCCCACAATTTAAATAGGTCCAAAAAACAAATTTGACTTTTTTAAGTCAACATACATTTAATTTTCCTATAGAAATCTATAGTGTTTGAAACATTATTCATTCAAAACGATTAGTTATGAAATATTCGAGTATTTGAAACAAATTCATATCAAAGAACAAAAATGCTCAGAGATTGAGAAAAAAACTAGATACTCATTATAAGTATCAACTGAGGTAGCAATTCTAGAGCAGAAATTGCATTTGTTGATTTGTGAGAACCTGACAGCATTAATTTTCTCATTCAAATATTATTCATTCCAAGATATCTCGAAAGATCAAGGAACAAAATAGAACTTAATTCTGAAGAATCCAGCACACGCATTATCAAGAAGCATAAAAAAATCACCCACTTGAAACATGAAACAATTTGTTTGGTTTGTATCTCCGACAAAACTTACACGATCACAATTTCTTGATATAATAATATGAGTGGTTCTTTTATCATGACTCTTGAAGGCATTTGACGTATTACCATCGTTCGATGTTTCAAAAAAATTTTTGCAAAAATTAAAAGAGGCCACTTTGTGGCTTTGTCAAGAAGCTTTGAATTACATGTTGTAAGTAAATAATGATGCGACTTCTTTTAGAAAATTATCAGGATCATAAAAAATCTCTATGATGGAGCATTTTATTCAATAAAACAAGATAACAAGATGTTCAGCAAAAAATTTGACTTTCTGAAGGAGTCTTACAGGGCGAATCGTTAAGTCCCCTTTTATTTTCTCTTTTCATAGCTGACATTGAAGACTACTTTCGGACACACGACTCAACAGGACTCAATATTGATGGAAAAAACGACATATTGATGTTATCATATGCTGATCACGTCTTAGAAGTTGTAAGAAACTTCACCTACTTAGGGACAGAATTTTCTTCATCATCCTTGTTTCTAGAAATGGCCAAAAGAACGGTCATGAAAGCCAACCGGGCAATTGGATCTGTAATGAATTTAATGTTCCGTTCAAAAGTCAATTCTTGGTCATCGAAAATCAAACTATATGAATCTATTGTGTTGTCCTCGTTATCATATGGTATTGCTATCTGGGGCCTTCGTTACGCGGATATTATAGAGCGTGTTCAAGTGCGTTTTTTCAAACGTTTACTTTGTTTGCCAAAAAATACTCCAGACTATATTATACGCATAGAAACTAGCTGCATTGAATTATCATACATTATATTCAAATCTTCGTTATCTTGGCTCAACAAATTGAAAACCATGGAAAACAACAGACTTTCCAAAATTTGCTATGTACGTCTACTTGATTTTGAGAGAAATGACATTAGATTTAATTGGCTTTCGCATGTGAAAGAATACTTTATATTTGCCGATTGTGAAAACTTATGGCAGCGCTTTCTGAACTATAACTCGAAAAAGCTCACGAATGATATTCTGGACAAATTCAAGGAAAAGCTAATTTTGCTCGACTCTGAGAGACTTGCAAGTTCTTCGTACCCACTCCTCCATACAATGGCTTAACAGTTTCCGAACCTTCAAAATCCTACTTGAGTATTCCCTCACAAATTTATATAACACGCATTATTGCTCAAATCAGAACTTCCAGCAAAAAGTCGTTGATGTTTTCGTTTCACGGTTCCTTTCACCACATAGACACAACTGAGATGTGTTCAATTTGCAACTTACAAGCAACCGAGTCTTTGCATCACATCCTATTTGAATGTCCTATCTACTCAGGCATAAGGCAAAATGCGATTCTGTCGGAAATCGGCGATATTGATGGTCTAGTACTTCTACTCAATGCTCACAATATTTTACACTTAGCAAACCTTGTGAAGTCCCTGATGAATATTATGAAGTTACGATCGTTCATTATGAATGAATGATTGTTAAAAATGTGGCTATTAGGTATACTTAGGAACTTGTATAACTCTGCAATGTGTAATGTACCTACATTAGTTACTAAACTTATGATCCATGTGGAATCATGTTTGCATACCGAGCCCTTGTGGTAAAAATGTATTTTTTTTTAACACAATAAAACTATCTATCTATCTCTCTATCTTTTAGAAAAGTTCCACTTACTGGACAGGTCATCAGCAGACAGCACATGATAATTGAAATTCCTTTTGACAAGAATTCCATTCAGTATTTTTCCAGGGTTTGGTTCATCGACAGCCAACTGTCCCATTACTTTGGCAGTTTTTTCGCCCCTAAAATACAGTTCCACCGAATGAGTGTTTCTCGGATTGTACAAGTTGATAACCGTATTCGGGTCATCCTCATATTCCCGTTGAAGGGCTGCTTTCAGACGACTCATCTCATTTTGTTCTCCATGAACAAGGACCTTAAAATTCAGTGTTAATTTTCTCATCCATGAATACTTCAACAAACATTTCTAATGATCGAAACATTTAGAGTAACAACTGAAGATTCTAGAATATTTCTGCTTCAATTCGGGTATATAGGAATAGTACACTAGCAGCTGCCTTAAAAGTCAAAATATTTTCAAATTAGCTGAACAGGAAACAAACGCAACCAAAAAAATTCGTAGATTAGCACATTCCTGAGAAAGATAATAAGATACCAGTTGAATTATTGTTACCAACATTTTTTTTAAATTGAGGAAACTTGGATAATTAACAGAATGATGCAGGAATCTGTAAAATTTTTGTATCAAAGCTAGAGCAACATTGTTGACATAAAATATGACTTTTTTATTGAGTGTTTCAACAGCTAAGGTATGGTGCTAAGATAAAACTAATGATTTTGTTATACACCCAAAATTTCAGCCGGCAAAATATTAGGTCTTGTTATTATATGAAATCTGCTAACTTTTGAGTGCGTTGAGTTGGTTGAGTTGAAATAAGGTATTAGTATAAGGAACAGTAGATTCCCGAAATTCAATGTGTTACTCGAAAATATTCGTTTCACATTTTTTCTTTGCTAAATTACTGACACAATGGTGTCTAAAATGTTTCTTAACGTACGACATGTGGTGGCTTGAGCATTCTGATGAATTCACTAGTTTGTTGATAGTCAGTATGGGCCGAGAAAGATATGTAATCCACCGACATTTTGAGGGGTAATTTTTGCCCCACCATTGTTGTTATTTCTTCTGGTTCTGATAATATTGTTTTAGCTAAAGTACCTTCCACACAATAACCTAAAATATTATTTCATTATAACAGTCTGAACAATAATAAATAGGTTTGTAAAATTCTCAAATATCTTCGAAAAACAATTTTTTTTAAACATTAAGTACCTTATTATAATAATTTGTTACCTTGAACATTGAAAAATAGTACCGACCTGCAATAATAACACCGTTTTTAGGATCTGTACACCAATTTTCAAACAGTTCACGAGATAAGCCACTTTGCATCATACCAGGAGAGGCCATTATAACGCATGGTCCAATGTCTTCAAAATGGTCTATTCCCTGAAACATGATTTTTTTTGCAATTGCATTACCTCATTGGTCCCAGCACTGGGACCAAACGCCCCATAAGTCGAAACTTGTGCGAGGTTAGGTAAGCATACAGACACAAACATCCATGGCCTAACTAGAATTCGAACCTATGTCTCGGTGGGAGTCCCCATACGAACTCAGCGCATTCACGCTCTCGACCACCGAGCCGCCATATAATTTATGTTCATTTCGTGAGAGGGCAGATTTAAAGATCCAGGGTGTGTTGAAATACAGAAAAAAGTAGTTTATTTTGAAGAGACCTACCATATACTTAGTTTTTGTAATATTCTCAGCAACTTCACTTAGCGCCCTAGGAGCTAAGTAACATGCATTGATATAGATAATTGTAAATATCTCGAAAACGATCACCTCCAGCGTTGTATACGAACCGTTTTTGAGATGAATAAGCATATACGTTCTGAAACATGTTAATTTTGCCTATGTTTCGCTCAAATTTCATTTTTCTACAAACGTCAAAAAATGACATGGTTCACGCATTGATAACAAATTGCGAAGTGACACTTTTTTTCAGTTTCCTACGTTACCATGATACCTTACACAAAACAATGCGCGAAGTACCTACATCGCGCATTGTTATGTAAACAATATGAGATTTTTGTATTAAAACTTTATGGACCCTCAATCGAGCAAACATCCAAGAAAACATTCATCTCTGAAAGTTCTACAATATTTTTTTATCTCTTGGAGCGCACTAAAGGAAATTCCTATGATGTTCGTGGAACATCGTGTGTACCTACTGATAGGAAGAGGCCATTTAAGCCAGTTCAACACTATTTTTTATATTAAGCTGAGCATATTACTACATCAAACTATATTTTTTGACGTTTGTAGAAAAAATGTTGTTTGCAAGTAGTGCCAGAAGCGCCATGTTGAAAAATTCAGTTTTGGATCACCAAAGTAGCATTTCGCGCACTAGATATGAAAATAACTATTTCATTACAATTTTTCACAAATAATGTTATAGAACTCCAAAATAAATGCCTTACTTATCTGTCAACTGCCATAGTGAATTTTTTGTAGCAGAAAATGAAAAAATATAAATTAATAAAAACAAATGGCTACCCAGTATTCAAACTGAATTCAATTTTGATATTAGAGTCATTTTGTTCTATCATTGTGGACTAATATTCAGTGCATAAAACACCAACATCAATCGAAACTCAAATAACTGACCTTCAGATTAGAAATATGTTTGAAGACAAATGGATTGTTGATCGCTATCTGCCTCTTAATTTTATCATTCATTGCATTGATATAGGTCTGATACACTGCCATACACTTCTTTGCAAGTGATGAAGCATAATAAATTGGAATGTCATGAATTTCAGGGTGTTGACTCCAGTACTCATCTGAAAAATTTTACAAAGTTCAACTAATCCAAAACAAAACAATATACGATTACCTAATATCAATAGGAGTTCTTGTGCCCTTCCAAGGGCAAATACTGGGATTAAACATCTGCCACCTCTGTTAACGATGTCATGGACTAGACTGGTGAACCTACTTTCACGATCTTCACGTTTTTCATGGATATGTGTACCATAAGTAGACTCCTATGAGTGATGTAAAAAAAAAATCAACAATCATCACATATGTCTCATTGGACTTTTTTTGCAAACATTTAGATACTTTCGCTCTTTTATCTTCAGTTATAAAAAATATAATCTAGTAGTGTTGTATGGGACGTACCGGAGAACATGGCCAAATGGCCAACAACCGTTACCACCGATACAACAATGCCTGCATGCTCCGTGGGTGACGTCAATTAGTGAGGCCTAACCAGCGGCTCGAAACGACAAGCGCTTATAGCGCTATAAGGCGACCGCGTATTTCGATCTTAGTTTAAGATCATCATTGAACCGATTTTGCTGTTTTTTGAAGGGCTTCCGGTTAAAAAAGGATGCCAGTCGTCAACTGAGCCCTTCTTCGCACCCCATTCGATTTTATTATGGAAAAACGAAGTTTTAAAGCAAAAACGAGGATAAAACACAAATATCCACCTACAGCAACCCATTCGAATTAAATATATTGGCAAAAATTGTGGTAAAGGTAAACTTCACACCTACTTATACAGGGCCCGCAGAACATAAACTTATCGTGAGATTGATCGAAAGAAAATTGTGGAAAATGTATTTTATTTTGATTGACATGCCGTTTGTTACAATAACCTATATTTATCTTGGAGAATTCCTATTACCTGAAAAAATAACCAGTGAGTGTTTTCAATTTTCTGTTGTTGGATTTTTCACCCAAGTGGATCGTTACACTTGAAACCGTAATTTTTAAGGGTAAAACTGCATTTATCATGCGATGGTTTTTTTTTTGAAAAATTTTTTCGGTACTCACGTATTTTTGTCTGATAAACCGAATTTTATAATGAAAATGTGAACAAACCACTATTTATTGAGATATTTCAAGAAAAAGTTCGAAATTTCGCCTTCTTTCTCCCCTTGTGTTGGGGGCATTTGAAGCTACTTGCTCTTATTTTGTCATTGGACACTTTATATACTCATGATGTACTTCGATGGCACATTTTTATATAGAAAATTCAACAGAAAATATGATTTTTAAGGCGAGTTTTTCATATTTAGTGAACAAGCATTCCAGATGACGACCATTTAATCAATAGTCAATCAAAATACGAGATGTCAAATGTCAATAGATTGCTTTCGAATGACATTACACACGCCATTATTTTGAATGATATTCTTCCTTCTTTTCACTAAATATGGATTAATCTTAAGAAAATCATATTTATAGTTGAATTATATATAAATTGTCCAATATGATGAAAAAAGAAGGGAAATTTGTTCCAAATGCCATCCAGAAGACAGGTGAAAAAGAAGGTGAAATTTGGAACTTTTTAGTCAAATATCTTCATGATAAATATCATGATAAATGCAGTTTTACCTTTTTAAGTAGAGTGTTTGTAGTTCATGTTGATATGATAGTTGCAATTTGATCTTTGGAATGAATTCTGCATTCATAGCCACGAGGCAAATGACCGTTTTCAGAAAGAAATTTGAGAATGATAATTAAAAATGCCCGTTTATTATGAACATTCAAGAAAATTTCCTCGAATTCAGAGATGATTTTGTTGACTCTCTCATAAAAAGTATAAGTAGAGGAAAAATATTAAAGCTTTGATTGTGCAGTTAGTTTTGTATTCGTATATTATATACGAATACAAAACTAACTGCACAATCAGAGCTTTTCTATTTTTACTCTACTTATACTTTTTATGATAAAGTGATTGTCTTCTATTATTAATTCATCATTATAAATTAAGCTCTGTTTACTACTGAACTAAGATGGAGTAAAATCCTCGCGGTGAATTGCATACAGTGTCTTTCAAAAGTATCGGAACGGTCTCATATTACAGGAACGGCTTGAGAAAAATTCACGAAATTTTCTACAGGGTGATTATTGATGATGTCCGATTCAATGGTGGCATCGGCAATGTTGCCAAGTTTACAGTTTTCCAGATATTAGGAGTAACTTCATTTTTTCAAATGTAATACCCCATTTATTTTTATTGCAATTAATTAAGCGCCTCCTAATTACTTGAGTCCTTGAATATCAGATTCGTAATTAACGTGATTTTCGAAATATGACAACATAGCATTTTCGTTAAACAGTTCTGGAACGGTCCCATATTTCAGAAACGGCTCAGAGAAAATTTATGAAAACTTCGACAGGATGGTTGTTGATGATGCCCGATTCAATGGTGATATCGGCAATGTTGCCAAATCAACAGTTTTACAGAATCGATCGCAATAAAATTTCATATTTTTGCGTGCCCTTTTGAAAATATTGGAGCGTTCGCGGACATTTCAACGGAGCATGTTCTCATATTTAAAAAACCACACTTATTTTAAATTTGATATTTGAAGACATAAGTAATGAGGGGGAGCTGAATTGATTGCAACGAAAATAAATAGGGTTTTCCATTTGAAAAAATTTAATTACCCTCAATATCTGAAAAACTATTGATTTGGCAACATTGCCGATATCACCATTGAATCGGGCATCATCAGAAACCTTCTTGTATAAAATTTCATGAATTTTCCTTGAACCGTATTGAAAATATTAGAAGGTTCCCAGACTTTTGAACGAAAATGCCATGTTGTCATATTTCGAAAACCACTTCAATTTGAAATCTGATATTTGGAGACATAAGTAATGAGGCGTAGCTGAATGTATTGCAATGAAAACAAATAGGGTATTCCATTTGAAAAAATTGAGTTACCCTAAATATTTGAAAAACTGTTGATTTGGCAACATTGCCGATATCACCATTGAATCGGACATCATCAATAATTACCCTGTAGAAAATTTCGTGAATTTTTCTCAAGCCGTTCCCGAAATATGAGACCGTTCCGATACTTTTGAAAGACACTGTATACCCACATTTTCGATAGCTCCTCGTCCAACGGGAATTTAAAAGCATGAACTTTTGAACCCCCCACATAATTCCCCCGACAAAAGGGAACACAACAAATGAAGGGCATTGTTATTTCGCCGATCACAACACAAAATACTTCACAAAACAGTAATTTTTCCGCCAATTATTTTGATGAATAAACAACAAAATAATCGGGACCGTTTCAAAAACATACGTGAATCACCGATGAATTAACACGAACTGACGCGTTAGTCGACAAGCGATAAAATAAAACACTGGCCTCTCTTGGTGACGTCACGAGCTGTTTACGTCAGAGTCTGCTGGCCTTGTTGTATCAATGGTAACGCAACAACACATACACATTATTTACCTCAAAAACGCGTAAGAATTGTTGCAAACATTAATTCCGGTCCCTAACAACCGACACAGTGAAGAAAATGAATGCCACTCGCCCATTTTTATGAAAATATCAGTTCTTCTAGTTCACTTTATTCCACCACCAACCATAAGATGGGGGAAACTGGGCCGGATTTAAGCAAACGCAACATGAGCGCGCGCCTAGGGGCCGGCACCACAAAAAAAATGTCATCACTGGTCATATTTTACTATCATAGATAGTATGTTCTACGTGCATACTTGATACAATATACCATGATTGTGGATGTAGAATTGGCGTTAAGAATGTACTTTCCTTTGATGGCGACTAATTGCTCTGCAGAATGATCATTCTCTAAGCTGAATAAGCTGATCAAGAACAGACTTCGCATCTCTGTGTCAGGAGACAGGACAATTTCCAAGTATCTGACCGCGAACTACAAACTGTGAACCATGAGAATATCATAAACTCCTTTATTATGGAGAAGATTAGACGGAAACCAATCATCAAGAGTGACTGACTAAGATATATGATCATAAGAAGAGAGAAAGAGTACCTAATATTGACTTGTACTTTTCTTGTTGTACACTTAAGTTAAAGTTATGTATCCTTTTGTGGCTTATCTTCACCGAAAATAACCTGTGTTATAAATTTCAAACTTTCAGGGCGCGTACCACAGGTGGAGCCCAGGTGTCTGTATTTTGTTTGAAAGAACTTAGAAAAAACAGATGTTGACTGATTCAGTTCAGTTCTAGTGAAATATTACAGTTAGCTCAGAAAGAAAGAATAATATAACTAACCGTAATTAGAACATCTGGGCGTACAGTGGGTATTTCAGCTGCCATCAAATGTCTATCTTCTTGACGAGAAAAATCTCCTGTATATAAGATCTGTAACAAATAGACAATTCTGATCAGATTGATTATTTGCACTACCTATCACTAATATTATTCCACCAAGTGACCATTTTATCAGAATTATATTAAAAAATCATACTTCAAAATAACTTCCAGTATCATTATATTCAGTTATGTTCTTCATTAATGATTATAAACAACAATGTTTCTTGGAGCGAAGACAATCAGTTTTGCATTCATCATGATAAATAAATAAAGTGACTGGCCTAACCTAAACTAAACTAACCTGACCATTTTATCAGAATTATATTAAAAAATCATACTTCAAAATAACTTCCAGTATCATTACATTCCGTTATGGTCTCCAGTTGAAGTTGTTTTTTATTAATGATTAAAAACAACAATGTTTCTTGGGGCGAAGACAATCAGTTTTGCAGTCATCATGATAAATAAATAAAGTGACTCTCAAATTCCACTCGCCTACTGAATTTTTTACATAATCTGTAGAGCTCATGTAGAACTCGTCATTTATTATTTCTGTTGAAGCAAATATTTTCTTCAAAATTAGGAAAAAAAAGGTATGTAACATATCAAGCAGTGAGAAATCTTTCAATATTCAATTCATATCAGGTATAATTTTAACAAATATTATAGTCACATAGTTGTTTATGTTGAGTCAAGTTAAACTATGTTCATGATTGCATCTCATATATTCTCAATATACAATCTTAGGGCACATACAGGTGTTTTAACACCTAAGTGCGTTATAATATTTTGTGAAATTTGTATATTTGTATATTGCAATTATTGTAATTAATTGATTGTAATTGATTGATTGTAATTGATTGTAATTGATTGTAATTGATTGTAAACTGCTAGAACTTTTGGATCTGGAGACAAGGACTCCAATAACACTTTGAATAGGTACATCATTTTCCATTTTACATTAGTTTTCGCCAATTCAGAGCTTCCAATTGACAGCAATCTAAATCCTTATCAAATCACGAAAAGAATAAAGGAAAAAAAAACAGTTGTGATTGATCTATTTTCTACGGCTATAACACAAAATTGCTGTTATTTTACAGTGTTGGATACATCAATGAGGTACTTTGTATGTCATCAATTTTATTTACGTATCAGATATAACAATGACTCAATTGTGTTATCCTTTCAAAAAAATCTCATCGCTCATGGAATGTCAAATTTCAAGCAATGACAGCTTGGTCTAATAAATGATCATTACTTAACAGGAAATCAGATGGCTACCAGACGAAAAAATCAAAAATGCCGCTATCATCTGTTACAGCCGTAGAAAAATTATAGTGTATAACTCGCACGGAATACTAATTTTCCACTCGAATGATTGCAAACTTCTTTCTCGTTGGAAATCCGAGCTTCTTAAACAATATGCTATTCCTGCACATTTTTCAGATGTTAATTCAAGCAAAATTTCAATTTTTCTTCAAATTCAGCCTGCATCTGATATTAGTAGTTTTATTATACAAGGTGATTGGTAATTATCAAAAATTAAAGGGCTAGTAGACAAACCTAGATATAGAAAAAATATAATGAAAAAACTATGCTGTAGACCAACGAATAGTATAGCTAAACATAATTAGAACATCTGGGAGGAATAAGATCAAATGTAGTAGTGATGAAAACAAAATTCTCAAAGAAGAAATCGATAAGAATTTGTATGACCATTATAATAGTGGAATGAAGAAAAAGCTAAATCTTAAAATAGGTATTAAAGGGCTGAAATTATGGGAAAAAATGGGAAAAAATGGAAAAAATGAACTACAACAACTGAATAGAGACGAGCATTCGTTTATAAGTGGAGATGATGAATTGCTGATGAATTATATCAAGTTTGAAGATGGTAAAAAAATTATACAGTAATTGCAGAAGCAAGTGCAAGATTATTCCAAGATTTTCAATTCGAACAATGGAAAATTAGTTATATCTTGGCAGAATTGCCTGGTTTTTGACGTTAATGTGCTCACTCAATGTTATTATTATTATTATGATTTCAATCATGTTCAACATAAATGTAGACATGAACCTACATGTTTGCACTGAGGAGGCAAAGATATCATAAAAAATTGTCCCAATAGATCATCAAAAATGTGAAAACTGTGTATCTTTAGATTCGAAATTTCAAACCAAATACCCAATCACTCATCAAGATTATCAAAAGTGTCAAGTCTATCGACTCTATTAAAATAATTATCAATCACAAATCAATTATGACTTCACGGAATTAAATCGAAATCGAAGAATATGAACCCTTATTAGAATATTATCCTACTCAATCAAAAAACTGAATAGAAATTCTATATATGAATGTCAGATCAATGAAAAACAAGTTTGATCAATTGGAAATCATTATCGGGAATATAGACCCAGATGTTTTTATCATATCAAAGACTTGGATGAACAAAGAAGAGGAATCGTTTTATAACTATGCTAAATTTAAATCCATATATGCCAGCGAAATACGAGGTGGAGGTGTTGGTGTCTTCATAAAAGAAGGAATAAAATTTGAAACTTTGAAGAAAATTGAATCTGTAGCTGTGAAGCTGAAAAATCATGATCTGTGTCTGTCCGCTCTTTATCGGCCACCAAAATACACTCACCGGCAAAAAAAAACAGGCCACCAAAAAAATTGCCAGAATTTTTCACCCTGTAACTTTTTCAATCCTTGTCCGATTTTTGTGAAATTTCGAACACATCGTAGATTTATGTTCCGGAATCTTAACCTGAATATCAGTTTCCATGAAAAGCTGATGACTTGATCATTATACAGGGAAAAACCAAAGTCACTATTTCACCCTTCATTTCTTAACGCCCTGTGGCAAAATTGAGTGATTGAACTTGGTTTCATTATGCTTCGGATTGAAGTGTGGTCCTTTCTGAACACAATAGTTTTTTAATCACGTCAATATCTTATTTTCAAGAGGAGATACAAGTGTTTTAAGAAAGTGTGGCATTTTTCAAATTTCATTAATACTCGTTTTAACAATAATCACAACCTACTTTAACTTATTGATTAATAACTTGAAGAATTAATATCACATATTTCTACCTCATTTTCTTAGCACTTACAGAAAAAATCTCAATTACAAAAACAAACAAAAAGCAGAACTGTTTATAGTCAATAACGACTCATTCAACGAGGCATTCAACCGCCGTGGCATCGAGTTGATCAAATTTCTAAAGTTGTCTTGAAGAATTGCCTAAAAATCTCCTTGAAGGGCGAATCGTAGCTCTTGAAGAGTCTCTGGCATGGCCGAACTAATGCGAACGAGTCTCTGGAGTTCATCCCTAAGATGCTCTATGAGTTTTAAATTATTGTTGACGATTTTTACTTGGTATTCGTATTATTTCAATATATTTGTAGAGGGACAAATCAGATGATTTGCCCCAAAATGTCACTGCGTTTAACAAATTTTTCTATCAGGGAGTCTAAAAGAAAAATCCAGTAGAGAGAAAGTAAAATGAATGTACCACCTCCTCGATTAACCTACAAACAGTATTGTTGACGAAATTTCAAAAATCCATACTTTCTTGAAAGACTTGTATCTTTTTTAAAAAGAAGATATTGACTTGAATCTCGAACCATTGTGTTAAGAAGGGACGAAAAAGGATCACACTTCAATTCAAAACATGATCGAGCAGAAGGTTGGAGAATGGTTCTGAATTATTGTTGATAAAAATTAAAAAAATCCATACTTTCTTAAAACACTTGTATCTTTCCTTAAAAAGTGGTTATGAAGCTCAGTTTAACCACTCACCTTTGCCACAGGGCGTTAAGAAGTTAAGGGTGAAAGAGTCACTTTTGTTTTTTCCTGTATAATGATCAAGCCATTAGCTTTTCTTAGTACCATATCCAGGCAAAGATTCCAAAACATGTATATACGATTTGGTTAAAATTTCACCGAAATCGGACAGGAATTAAAAAAGTTACAGAGCGAAAAATTTGGCAAAATTTTTTGGTGGCGGATTTTTTTTGCCGGTGAGTGTATTATACAGGGTGTTTAAAAAACTGACCCCCTTGCTAGGGTAGGTAAAACACTGCAAAATAAGTTGGGTTTGCTCAGTGAAAAAATGTCAAAACGGCATCCGTTTTCATGATACAAGGTGTTGAAAAAATGATTTTTTTACACATTTTTCACGATTATGTGGAAACTACTGACAACATTGTGATGTCATTATGTACGGATGATTTTTGAAATCTGACATATCACATGAAATTGTTTTTATATCTGACTCTCATAGAGGGCGCTAGTTACACGGTTCGTACCGAGTAGTATAGAACATAACTTTTTTGAGGTTAGATTTTTCGATCCAAATATGATATGAACTTGGACCTCATTCAATTTTACACCAAAAAGCAACTCTTGGTGAAACTCCGTTCCATTCCGTTTTCGGAATATTTCGTTTTGAAAATAATGGAGTAATAACGATGCTGGTATAAAATGAATTTTATTGAGTTCAATTACCTATTTATTCAGATTCAAAAACAATAAAATTATTCTTGTGCTGAAGTTATTGATGGAACAAAGAATCATAAGAAGAAAATTAAGAGATATTTGACTAGAAACATAAAACATTGAATCAGTTAGAGTGTTTGTTCAAAATGTCCTACGTTTCGACGAATACACGATTCTAATTTCTTTTCTTAAGATTGTATTCTTCTTCTAAACTGTTGAGGATCAACTGTCAGGTCATTTAAGTGATGTTCCATTATGTCTTACAACTCTTGACGTGAATTTACCTATGTAGCTTAGACTTTCTGTTCAAGATACCAAAACTGTGTAATCCATGTTCTTAGTCAAATCTGTTTTGATGTTATTCTTGTGATTCATTGTTAAATGATGAATGAGTTTAGCATTAGAAAAGTATTGTTATTTTCGGTTTTCAATAAATAGGTGATAAATTTTCATAATACTCGCTCGAATACATAGCTTTATACCAGCAACAGTTATCACTTCATCATTTTCAAATCGAAATATTCCGAAAACAGAACACAGTATCGAGTTTTACCAAGAGTACCTTTTTGGTGTGAAATTGAATGATGGTCATGTTCACATGAAATTTGGATTGAAAATTCTAACCTCAAAAAAGTTATGTTCAAAACTACTCGGTACGAACCGTGTAACTAGCGCCCTCTATGAGAGTCAGATATAAAAACAAATGCATGCGATGTGTCAGATTCCAAGAAACATCCATACAAAATTTCATCACAATGTTTCGACATAATCTTGAAAAATGTATAAAAAAATCATTTTTTCAACACCTTGTATCTTGATAACGGATGCCGTTACGAATTTTTTTTACTGAGTGAACCCAACTTATTTTTCAGTGTTCTACCTACCCTAAGTAAGGGGGTCAGGTTTTTTTGAAACACCCTGTATACAGGCTATGTGACGACGAGATTACACTATCTTTATATCAAGAATCAGTCGGCGGAAATTAATATTTACTGATATTAAATCGGAACAGATACAGGGTGGTTCAAGATTCAGAATATCAAATTCAAGCTGAGGTAGGGACATGTGAGCCGTTTTGGACGATATTAAATAGTTTCCACACAAACAAATCCTTAAGTTGCAAAATCTCGATTTTGAACACCCAATCTCTGTAACCATTTCTGATAGACCCCAAGTGTGATGCATCGATGAAATCAGCTCTTCAGGGAAAATCCAAAAATGCAATAAAATACAGGGTATTCCATTTGAAATAACAAAGTTGTTTCTACTAGTGCTGTAGAACTCATGCAAACTACCAACAGAGTTGAAGAGAAAGCAGAAGAGTGGTTTTCCGCAAACATGCTGAAACTTAACAAAAACAAAACGCAAAAAATCTTGATCTCAACAAACAATAATCTTATATCTAATCAACATACCAAATTACTAGGCATTGTTCTTGATGATGGTCTGAGATGGGAAAATCACTTAGATCAGCTTTGCAAAAAACTTGCTACCCAGCTCTATTTACTTCGTCAGATGAAGAAAGTGTTGAGTATGGAAGTATTATTTATGTCTTATCACATCCTATTTCAGTCACACCTTTCATATGGAGTTTTACTATGGGGCAATTCGACTTATTCAATTAGAGCTTTTCGCATGCAGACAAAAGCACTCCGTATTCTAGCTGGGGTGAAATATGACGAACACTGCAAACCACTATTCAAGCAGTTCAAAATTCTAACTTTACCATCGCTATTCATATTAAACACCTTAACACATTTCCGCAAAAATATCCACACATATGAGACCCATGCAAGCATCCACAACTATCCAACAAGAAATGCAGGACACCTTAGACCTCCAAGGCTTAAGCTAACAACATCTACACGCAACACTTTGGACGTTAACATATATAACAAACTTCCATCACACATTAAAAACTTGAATATCTATAGTTATGAAAACACAATCAAGAAGCTCCTTATTGAAAAAGCCTTTTATTCAACTCAGGAATATATGGAGACTCCATTCATTTAGGTACCTGAACCTTTACTGATAGTTCGTCTGTACTCTATATTGTGTCTATGTATATAGTGTAGTATTATGTCATTTTAATTTCTTGTATTTTATTGATCCACTGGGATTTCTTAACTTTTACTTATAATGATTATTAGTCCTACTAACTAACCTTTATTCATATTTTATATTAGATTACTGATTTACACTTATTTTGTTTAATGTTTTGTATAATAGGTACGCCCAATTATCTGTACCACACTTTTGACTTGCTACAAATGTATTTATGCTTAACGTGGTTAAATAAATTCTATTCTATTCTATTCTATTCTATAGAAGTGGAACACTGCATTGCTGAAAATATTTTAAATGAAGAGAGCGTATTCTGAAATATAAGCATGCATATTTTCATGAATTTCCGCCGACTGATTCTTGATATAGAAATAGTGTAAGTTCGTCGTGACATACCCTGTAGACATATTTTTGAAATGGATAGACGAAGAAATACAGAATTGTTCCAAGAACAACTCAAATTGTCTATTATTTGTTGACTTCAATATCAGTTTATACTCTCAAATAGCAATGAATCAAATTTGATGAGACATTTAATCTTAAAACAACTGCCAGCTGTGTAACTCAACATATCCAACAAAAGTATAGTAAATTTTTCCAGTTCACTGAAGCCATAATACCTTTTGATAGTAAGCAATTTCAGCAGAATGTTGAGTCGACATATTTGGAATGAATAGTATGCCCGCTCACGAGTATCTGTCCCATTCAGAATTTTCTTTTTATTTCGGAATGAAAAATCAGCAGATTCAGTATTGTCAGTTGAATTAGGAATATAGCCTCTAATTTCAATATAAATATTGGAATTGTTGGATTCAATCATTTACGTATTGAAAAAGAATAAAAAGATACCACCAAGCAGGGTTGGCAGGAATTAATTCATATGAATTAAGTCAGTGATTTAATTCGTGAATTAATTCAAATGACTTTTTGCAAATAAGTCGTGAATTAATTCAAACTTTATCAAATGGGAACAAATCGCATCATTACCTTCAATTTAAACTAGTTTAAAATGAAATATCCAATGGCATCTGACAACTGACAACCGTGAAGCACCACACGCGGAAAACAAAATTTTCTAAGAGCCGCTTTACAGTTTACAATATTTCATTGCATGCAATGGATTGCTCCAATTCATATTTCCGGCAAAAATAATATGTAGGCTTTTCAACACTGAATCGGAATTACCGGCTTGCAATTTCTTTTTGTCATAGATTCTGTGTATTACTTCTCACCGAGTTTTGAGTTGGGTCAAGAGTCGGGTAGAAGAAACCATGAGAAAGGCAAGAAAAGTAAGATGCAATGTGTATCTAATGATTCGTAAATTCCCGAAAATCTAACATGTCACCACTAAAATTGCACCAGTAATACAAATTACCACAATATAAATAAATATGTCCGAACTCATTTCTTGCAATGCATCGAAAAATTGCTTTCCAAGGTGACACCAATACGTAGGCGCGCCATGGATATTGCTGCATTTTATCGAAAATAACTGTAAAGCGCCTCTATAATGAAGATTGTGAATGAGTAATATAATTTGCATAAACATCATTTTTCATTCAATCAATAGTCTCAGTTTATATTGCAAAAATTGCATATTTCAGGTATTTTATTGTCACGCTTTGAGATTTTTAACGGAAATAAAAACTTAGTTTTTTCGATGTTCTTTTATTTTGTTTAAGTAAATAGAATTTGATATGTTCTCAACTGAATTAATTCAAAAAAGTCCGAATTATTAATTCAAAAAGTCAGACTTTTTTTACTTATTCCAACCCTGCCACCAGGAGAAGTATAATAAAATTCGACATTGAGCAAGTAGAGAAGAAATTGGGTGAATTGATTGTTTCAATTGATGATTTTAAAGAACCTGATGACCTATAAAGTGTGTCCATTTTGTGCGTAATTCTTCGATATCTTGAAATCCATTATCACTAGAGAAAAACTTTTAAAAACAAATTTCTTCCGTTATCAAAGGTTCCCATTTCAAAAATATTTTCAACAATACTGGGTGTGTTATAAAAGCGGGACGACTCGGAGACAAGTTTTTTTTAAATAGAACACCCAGTATTTTTCATTCGAAATTTATTCCGCTAAGTTTCAGTTCTACATCGCTGTAAAAAAAATTTGGCTGTGTTGCCAAGTTATAATTGATAAACCCATTTATTCCACCAATGAAGGGTCATATTGAATTGGGTATGGTATATCCATTTATTCAAATTTTGAAAATTTTTTTGGCATACAGTAGTAGCAAGGTCCCACGTACACCAATCCATTAATTTTGCGAGAAGATCCTTTACGAGGTGCTAAAATTTACATTTTGAATATATTGTAAGATTCAGACGACGTTCATTTCTATATCATTCGCCTTTTCATCGCTGAATAAAAAACAAAATCGGTTGCAACATTTTCAAGTTATGAGTAATTTCCTTATGTTTACCACTATCTCAGGGCTACTTATAAAGCATGGTTCCTTTATTTGAATACAGGCAATGGAGATTTGGATTGCGAGAATAAGGACAATTTTTTAAATTTGGACCACTTTTATTGTCGATATTCCCACAATACAAATCTCCATTTAACTTGAAGGAGGCAAACTCTACATAATGATACAAACAATATTTCTTTACTACGCGGGTTTTGGGAGGGAATTCAGCAAAATTTTAAATAAATTCAAGATATATTCGATTGTGGCAATGTTTGACAGGTCATTACACAAATAATGGTAGTGTATTTCGAAAAATTAATTCATAGTCTGCAAAAAATCTGTGAAAGTAGCATTTTGGATCACTTTGTCAAAACCCACTCTGTTTTAAATTCCAGCTTGGAGAGACTGTAAATGTTCCCATTGTAAAAAAATATATCAATGTCCAATGAAGAAATTTGATTATACCATAGCAACGCAATATTTCCACAATACAAATAAATGAAAGAACTATGTAGTAAAAATAAGGAAATTATTCATAACTTGACAACGCCGCAACCGATTTCGATTTTCTATTCAGCGATGAAAAGGCAAAAGATTGAATAAATTTGTGAATAAAAATACAGGGTCTTCCATTTGAAAGATTCAAATGAATGTCATCTGCATATTGCAAAATTTTAAATTCAAAATTGAGCACCCTGTTAAAGAACATGTCGCAGAATTACTGAATTGGTATACGTTAGACCTTGCTACTACCGTATGCCAAAAATATTTTCAAAATTTGAATAAATGAATAAACTATGCCCATTTCAACATGACTCTTCAATAGTGGTAAACATAGATTTATTAATTATAATTTGGCAACGCCGCAAACGGTTTCAATTTTTTTACAGCGATGTGAAAGTAAACCTTGGTGGAATAAATTCCAAATAAGCAATACTGGGCTTTCCATTTAAAAAAACTCGTCTCCAAGTCGTCCCGCTTTTATAAAACACCCAGTAATGTTGAAAATATTTTTGAAATAAGCAACTTTAGCAACTGAAAAGTTTTTCCTCCAAAGTTTTTCTCTATAGGTTATGGCTTCCAAGATATGGAAGGATTATGCAGAGACAAATTTTGTTATCGGAAGAAAGAGACTCCAAATGATGAAGGCCTCATTGAACTCTACAGTTATTATAATTGACTTGTTAAAAAGAATACTAAAAAGGCCAATGAACATCATTACAAAAACCAATTATCAAATTCGTCTCCAAAATCAATGTGGAGAAGTAAAATGTTCTGAAAAAAAAAAAAAAAAATTTTTATTATAGCAAATTTTTTTCAACAATATAAACATGTATCACACGATTTTCTTATAAGAATGTGCGTGTGCTACGTTTAATAATTATTAGAAACTGATTTTTACTATTTTACTTTTATCAACTACACTTATGATAATGAAAATTATAACAGTTTACAATAGAGGTCAAAAAAATAGTAACAATGTAATTATGAAATCTAATGCAATGCAATGCATACAATACTAACCTAACAGACCTAATCAGTAGGAAATTTTATTATCTAGCAACCAGAAGACTATTTTTTTTTGTTATACTTGTAAGGACGATTTTTAAATTGTGAGGGTATGATATTGAATATTTTTGGCGCAATATAATGAAGTGATCTTTGTATTGATGTAAAGGATGTGTTAGGAATTGTGACGTATTTCAGGCTTATAGCTCTTGTAGTAATAGGATGCGAAATTTTTTGCATAATATACTTATTATTAAGTATTACTCTACAAACATTTTTTATGTGTAACTGTTCAAGATTCAGAACTCTAGCCTCTTCAAACACTTGCTCTGTGGAGAATCTTCTGTTTTTAAATAGTATGATTTTTAGGATTCTTTTCTGGGCTATTATTAGTGGGGACAGAACGTTTTCACAGGCTGAGCCCCATGCAACAATACCATAATTTAGAACCGACTCTGCTAAGGCCCTGTATACATTTATTACGTTTTTCTTTGGCAACCAATCCCTAATTTGATAAAATTTGTAATACATTTTTCTTAATTTCGTTGTTACATACTCGACGTGATACTGCCACTTCATGTGTGAATCAAAGATCAATCCTAGATATTTAGTTTTAGGTACTAATGAGATTTTGTGAGTGCAATTGCATTTATAAAAGTCCTGGCAGTTAGTGGTGTGAATCTTTATTGTGCTATTACAAGGATAGGTTCTCTTATTTAAGGTAAAACACATGAAGTTAGACTTGTCCACATTAAGCGTCAGTAAGTTAGTATCAAGCCATGTTTTAACTTTACTCATTGCTACTTCAGCTTTTTTATATACAAGATCCCATGTGGTATCATGAAGCATTATAACTGTGTCATCTGCGTAACAGACTATATCTCCTCCACATTTCATTTGGATTATTTATATAGATGGTGAATAAGACTGGACCTAGCACTGTGCCCTGTGGCACACCACATTCTACCAGACAGCACTCACTTATTGAATCTCCAACTTTGACCTGCTGAGATCGCTGATTGAGATAGGATTTAAACAAGTCCAAAGCAATACCTCTAATACCCAAATTGTACATACTGTCTAGTAAAATGCTGTGCGACACAGTGTCAAAGGCCTTTGCTAAGTCCAGGAATATTAATAAGCATTTTCTACCATTATTAAGATTTTTTGATATGAAGTCTATTACCCTGACGATAGCATCTTCAGTTCCAAGCCCTTGCCTAAATCCATACTGGTGACTTGATAATAGTTCATGATTTTCCAAATAGGAGACAAGTCTTAACTTGATGCATTTTTCAATGATTTTGCTGACATTGCTGGTAATGGCTATTGGTCTATAATTACTGATTTCTTTTTTGGAACCTCCTTTATGGAGTGGTGTGATCACTGAGTTTTTAAGAATATTAGGATATACACCATTTTTAAGAATCAAGTTTACTATGTGTAGTAGAGGTTTTAATAAGGCTTCATGTGAGTGTTTCAGAAAACATACACTGATACCATCGTTTCCTGTGCTATTATTATTGTTGAGGGAGTTAACTACTTCAATCATTTCAGCTCTTTTGATAGGAGATAGAAAGAATGACCCAGCATTTTTAGGGGTATTTATACTGAAGTTTACATTATTAGATTTGGGTATTTTTATTTTACTTGCTAACTTTTTGCCAATTTTGGAAAAGAAATTATTAAATTCATTTGCTATATCCAATTCTTCAGATATCTCTTTATTATTCTCATCTAAGATGTTTTTAATATTATGTTTTGTGTCAACATTGTTGCATGAAGACCTTATTAAACTCCATGTTTTCTTGGAATCATTTTTATTAGCTTCAAATTGATCTTTATAGTAATCGGCTTTGGCTTTATTTGATAACAAAACAGATATTTTTAACATTGGGATTGATTGGGTATATCAAAGAATATGGCAAAATAGTAGCTGATCCATTAGATGTATGTGAAAAAATGAACCAATATTTCGTTAACATAAGACCAGGTTTATCTGAAGTTATTCCCCACACTGATTTATTCTCTTCAGAAGTTTTTGGAGAATCAAACATGAGTTCAGTGTAAACAGGAGTTCAACGTTTTTGAAACCAACTGATGTTCAGGAGCTTGAAAAAATTTTAATGAACTGAATAATGAAAAAGCACCAGGCTTTGATGGAATAAATGTTTATATTGTCATAGCAGTTAAATCAGAATTGGTGCCATTACAACATATAACAAATTCACAAAAATGGAAAAAACATTCAATGTATAATTATAGAACCATTTCTCTGCTACCAACATTATCCAAAATAATTGAAAAAGTTATGCATAAAGGATTATCTGATTATTTAACAAAAATTATATTTCTTTTATATATACTGAATGTGCAACACTGGATGTTATTACTGACTTTCAGCTGAAATTAGATTCATACAGTTAATTTTGAATTCCTATTAATGAAATTAACTGGAATAGGAATAAGAGGTGAGGTGTACTCTTGGTTTGAAAATTTTCTAGTTGATAGCAGTTTGTGTATTTTCCAACCAACCAAATCAATCCTTTGAAATTCGGGAATTTTTTTATAAATCCTACAAAAAATCTAAACTAAGGTTCAACTTAAGACCAGTCTCTATCTTGGTGAGGGCATATTCAAATGCTCAGGAGAAAAATGTCTCCCATTGTTGGTATATTATACAAATTGAGGTATTTTATACCCCTTAAATACTTGTAATTGATTTTTTTGGTTTGATATTCTCTTAATTGCAGTATCTGATATCAATCTGGGGTAATGCAGCAAAATCTGATTTTAAACCTCTGAAATCTCTTCATAATAAAGCCATAAAATGTATTTATAAACTACCACTTCTGGAATCAACATATAGACTAGACTATACAAACCAAGGGATCTGCTAAATATTGACTCTCTTCAAAATGCATTTTCATCCATTCCACTAACAATAAGAAAAATCACTTGTATCTTACTTTCAATATCAATTCTGATACCCATGAGTATCACACCAGACAAAGTGAACATTTGAAAACTGTCAAAATAAAAACCCAATTTGGGAAAAAAGTATTATATTTTTGTGGAATAAATATTTATAATGGTCTACCCAACAGAATATAACCTATCAAGTTCCTCACAAAATTCAAGTGAACTGAAGAAATATATTTTATCAATTGAATTATCTCCTTGTATCAATTAATTCTGATTGAACCCTTCATTTTATTGCATATTATATTCATTTATATATTTTTTTGTATCCCTCTAGAGACATGTATGTTTCTTGGGATCAATGAGTGGTATTCTTATCAACTCTCAAAAAACCTATAGGTATTTTAGTAACAGGACATTACAAAAAAATGGATTCCAACATCCTTTATGATTCAGCTTCATCTACAAGCCCTTCAATGTACATACTTCACTGATTCACTTTGTAATATAATCTATCAACAAACCTTATATGGTTTTTGTATTTATTGGTGCACAAAGTGACCCTACTGAATTAGGTATTTTTCCACAAATAAAATATTCATTATACATTTGTAGGAACCACACTATATTTACCTTAACACCTGCAATTTCTAACATGAACATAGCAGCACCCAATACATGACCAGCATTGTAAGCCCAGAATTTGATTCCCAAGACATCTTTTTCTTCATGAAAATTAATGGTTTCTATTTTATCCATGCTGGCTTCTAAGTCAGCTTCAGTATAAAGCATTTGTTCTGTAGCAATATTACTGAAATATTATAATTATTGCTCTATTGTTGATAATCTTGTTGACTCTCATTTACCTAACTTTGATGTAATCTGACAGTAACCATCTGTAAATAGCTTTTGTAGCATGAGTCATGAAGCATCGCCCTTTGAAACTAGTTTTTTGCAAGAACCATGGTAATGCCCCACAATGGTCTAAGTGAAAACTAAAAAGGTAAATAATTGGAGGAATCAGTGGAAAATCATTTGAGATGATATACTTACTGAGAGATTAGGAGTAAATCAATTTCATCAGCTTCAATCAGATCTACAAATGGCAATGCATCCATTCCTGATAATCCTGGATGTATTCCACAATCAAGCTAGGAAACATAAATGTTCTCAGAAGGTTTGAATTTTTTTGTAAGACTTACCATAATTTTCTTTCCTTTGAATTCTATCATTATACAAGATCTTCCAACTTCTTGACCTGCACCCCTGAAATAGTTTTTAAAATTTTTATTATCATGATATTCCAGATATGAAGCATAGAATGTTCTTCAAATTATATGTTAAATGCTCATGTGCTCCTGGAGGAATACTCACAAAGGTCGAATAACCAACTGATCACTCTCCTCTGCTGGAACTTGAGAATCTTGTTTTCGTTTGTAAGACATTTTGGGTAGCCTCAAGAATTTAAAATCAACAAGTCCTGTACATATGTCAATTCTGTTATTTTATTGAGGGCCTCGAAGGGCCGTTTTCCTGTGAAGAAATAAAAATTGCTGAATACTTAACACACTTGAGAAGAAATTGTATTATTAGGGTTAGCACCTACTATGATTAATTAAAGTCACTCACTTTAATTATTAGTTTTATTAACCATATAAAGTGGAAAATCTTACAGCATCACCATCATGTTATTAGGCGGTAAAAAGGTAGAGAGAGAGCTCTATCTGACGGCTGTCATTGGTCATTCTAAAAGCTAAGAATTGCCAACATAAAATAATAATGGCCATGTTTACAGAACCGGCTGACGGAACATCCCCCTTTTTTACAGAATCAAACAAAATCTTTCATCCAGGTCGGTTTTGTACATGAGCGTTTAGGTCGGCCTGGAGTTGGACACTTTATATCATTTTTTAAATTAACCTTGGGTGATGGAGACAAATCAGATACATCAGATGTTGAAACATTGGTATCAGGCAAGACCTGAATACTTTCAGACACCCTAAGACTAGGTTCACTGGCACTGCTGTTCACTATCATATCACTGGACACATTATTATTATTATTGTTATTACCTAGTTCTCTATGCCATGAATCATCTGCTTGGGGTACTGAATTCTCTAATGGAGGGGAGATAAAGTTTCTATAAATTTGATTGTTTGATTCATTATTATAATATGGGGCCTCTATCAAAAACCACCTATTTCGACGGAATACGCCTCTTGGTGTTTGTATAGTATATGAACGAGGCTCATCTGTTTTATCAATTACTGTTCCATACGATCTTATATCAGTAACCCAAACCGGATCATTTGGTTTCAACTCGCACATATCTTTGGCTTTATGTCTCAGATCATAATTTTCACTTTGTTTCTGTTTACTTGCTGTCCCCTTTTCTCGCATACTAGGTCTGGGATCAATAACCTGCTCTAATTTACTGGGAAGGATAGGCAAAATACCTCTAATTTTCCTGTTCATAAGCAGTTCTGCCGGACTAAAACCGCACTCTAACGGTGTTGATCTATATGATAATAGAGCCAAAGATAGGTCTTCGTTCTTCTTGATAATGTTTTTTGCAATTTTGACTGCTGCCTCTACACACCCGTTTGATTGAGGGTAGTGAGGGCTACTAGTTACATGTCTAAAATTGTATAATGAGGCAAACTTCCTAAATTCCGATTGGAATTGGGGACCATTATCTGATCTTACCACGTCAGCTATCCCATATCTCGAGAACACTTCCTTCATTTTCCCTATAATGTGACTCTCAGTCATGCTACCAAGTTTGAAAATTTCAAAAAACCGAGAATAATAGTCTGTAATAATTAGGTACCAATCTACACATTTGAAAAGATCTACTGCAATTTTCTGCCAAGGTCGAGTTGGTAACTCATCTTTGACAAAAGTCTCTTTAATGTTAACTCGTTCTTCTATACAATTAGGACATGAACGAATAAGATTTTCAATCTGTGTTGAAAGGCCTATCCACCACACAGACATCTTAGCTCTTTCACGTGACTTTGTGATACCTTGATGTCCTGAATGAATAAAGTTTATCACTTCCAATTGAAGTTTAGGAGGGATAATTATTCGAGAACTTTTAAGTAACAAATTTTCATTGAATGTTATATCATTCTTATACTGAAAATATGGGCATAATTCAACTGATAGATCTTTTTTGTCAGGCCAACCAGAAATAGAATATTCCTTTAATTTTATACAAATTGGATCCAATGACTGTTCCAATGCAATTTTTTCTAAAAAGTGATCTTTTATGGGCAAATGTTTTATTATGAGGCGCACATGAGCATCTACTTCCTCAGTTAGTTCATCGGAGGATTCCAAGGTCTGCAGAGGATTGCGAGATAATGCATCGGCCATTAAAAGATTCTTACCTGGAGTATACCGAACTGTGTAAGTATACCGCATTAGTCGAATTCGGAATCTCTGCAACCTAGGTGACAAATCATCCAAACTTTTTGTCTGTAGTATTTGAATAAGTGGTTTGTGATCAGTTTCAAGAATTATGGGAATACCAATGATATATTCTTTAAACTTTTCACAAGCCCAGGTAAGTCCTAGGGCTTCTCTTTCAATTTGGGCATACCTACGCTCCGTAGGTGTAAGGGTTCTAGATGCATAAGCAATAATTTCAAATTCATTATTATCATTGACCTGCATAAGTACAGATCCAAGACCAAATGATGAAGCATCTGCACTCACTATTACTTGTTTTTGAGGGTCAAAAAATGATAAAGTAGGGGCATTAGACAATAAATATTTAACTTTCTTCAAAGCCACTTGTTGAGGTTTTCCCCAAGAGAACATAACATCATTTTTTAAAAGATAGTTGAGAGGTTCAAGTGTATTTGATTTATCTGGAATGAAACGTGCCGCAAAATTTATCATTCCTAGGAGTTGAAGTACTTCTTTCTTATTAGTGGGCTCTGGAAAGTCTATAATGGCTTGAACACGTGATGGTTCAATAGCCACTCCAGTTCCAGATATTACATGACCTAGGAATGTTATCTGTTCCACTCCTATGTTGCACTTCTGCTTATTCAAAGTGATTCCTTCTTGACACAAGCAATTAAGAACCTTTCGAAGTATTTGATCATGCTCTTCAATACTTGGAGCATGTACAAGAATATCATCGATGTGGGTGATGACCCCTTTAATATTCTGAAGAATTTTTGAAAATTTTAAACTAAAATATTCCGGGGCACATGATATGCCGAATGGAAGTCGCTTAAACATGAAACGACCAAAAGGAGTGATAAAAGTAGTCAAGGGTTGAGATTCTTTTGATAAACGCAATTGATAGAAACCAGAATTAGCATCTAGTTTTGAAAAATATTTAGATCCTTGTAGTTGAGCTAGAGAGTATTCTACTTTAGGAATTGGAAAATATGAGCGCAAAACATTTTTATTGAGAGCTGTGTAATCACAACAAAGTCTGACTGAATCACCCTTTGGAACAACCACTATTGGGGAAACCCAAGTAGTGTGTTCTTCTACTGGTTCAATGATATTGAGTCTAATCAGCCTGTTCAATTCATTTTCCAACTTTCCCAGTAATGGAATAGGAACTACCCTGGGACTACATTGCACAAATGGTATGGGATTTTCAATCAATTTGATTGTTATTTCATCTTTAAAATTCCCTAATTCTTTGAAGATATCAGGAAATTCTGCAGCTATATTTACTTTCGAGTGATTAGTTTTTGAATTGATTGTCATGAGAGAATTATTATGAAATTTAAGTATCTCGAGAGCTAGGATACCTGGTCTTCCTAAAATAGGCATCTTCAAATTTCTGATAATAAAAACATCTGTAGGGAATGACTTATTCGTTGAGTCACTTTTCAATAAAATTGTGATTTTTCCACACACATTGAGTGGTTTTCCATCAGGACCTGATATACAATCTCTGCATGTTTCGATAGAATTTAACATAGACTCATTGAGCATGTGAAGAGGTATGCAAGTTATATCAGCTCCTGTATCTACAAGAAATGAGAGAATTTTATCATTCATCCTTAACTTAGTCATCCATTGATCATTATCATTAAACCCTACTGTACTCACAGAATGTCCTGGACATTTATTGACATTATTAGTAGAAATACCTGTGACTGTACGAGTAATACTTCCAACAAATTGTTCATTATCCACTTCTTGAGTTTGTGAGCTAGGTGTCTCACAGTCAGAATTTATATTTCTGACATTCCTAATTGGTTTAGTTTTCTGCCCTTGTTGTGTGATCTTGCAAACACGGTCCCAATGACCCTTATTTTTGCAGCTTCTACAAATTGAGTTACGAGCTGGGCAAACAGGTCGAAGGTGAGATGGTTTACTTCCACAATACTGGCATTCAGAGAAGTTCTGTGGTTTATTAGGAGCTTTATCATAGGTTTTCTTGAAGTTAGCTGACCTATGATGTATTGCTTGGACCTCAGATGAAGAAGATTCATTTCGCAGAATAGAGTTTTGCTTACTCTGTATTTCTGATTGCTTTGCAGTAAGAATTGCATCTGTCAAGGTTAGATTTGACTGACGTTGAAGTCGTTCACTAGTTTTAGTATCAGCCATTCCCACGACAATGCGATCTCTTATTAGTTGTTCCTTGAGGGTACCATATTCACAATATTCAGCAAGCGAGTGGAGTGATGTGATGAAGCTATCCACAGATTCACCTGGACGCTGAGTTCTTGAGTTAAACTTGAAGCGTTCGAAGATAACATTCCTTCTTGGAATGAAGTAATCATCGAATGATTTCAATGCTTCTTCGAATGTAGTAGGTTGCTGAGTAAACGTAAGGAGCACCTGTTCACTTTCCTCTCCCATGAGATATATCAGAATATCTATTTTCTCTTGATTCGACTTTGTCGAGAGACCTGAGACGGATATGTATCTCTCGAATCGTTTTTTCCATGCTGGCCAGTTTAACGGAGATGAGAACTTGAACTGTTCTGGAGGAGATACATTCAGAGTGAGGTTAGGAGGAGCAACAGGAGATGTATCAGGCATTTTCGCTGATTTTGGAGTCGTGATTCACGCTGCCACCATGTATTATTAGGGTTAGCACCTACTATGATTAATTAAAGTCACTCACTTTAATTATTAGTTTTATTAACCATATAAAGTGGAAAATCTTACAGCATCACCATCATGTTATTAGGCGGTAAAAAGGTAGAGAGAGAGCTCTATCTGACGGCTGTCATTGGTCATTCTAAAAGCTAAGAATTGCCAACATAAAATAATAATGGCCATGTTTACAGAACCGGCTGACGGAACAGAAATCATAAAGAAACCAAGAATGAACTAATGGAAAAGCCGAGGTGGTTCTGTCTGGGCACTGTTTTGGAGTTGGTAAATAAATAGTAAGTTTGGTTAGGATCTTCGTCTTCGTTTCTGTTGGCTTCTTCCTATGTCCTATGATAAATTTATGGTCAGCTCAGTGTTCATGATCTTAGGCTCATGCGACATGAGAGTACTTACTTCTTACTTCTTGTAACAATCAATATTCAGTAACAAGTGAAAAAACAAGAAGAAAGCAATATACAATATACCTTTAGTTTTGTTTTAGTCTTTTAGTTTTGTTTTTGTTTACCTATTTACTTTTAATACCCATATATTTTTCGAAATACAAAATAACAAATACTTAATTATCTTGATAACTTTCCTCATGTAATAATTATGATAGTGAGAGATTTGTTCTGTCTTATTACTGCCTTGGTTAGTGATTCAACCTGAGGTTCTACCTACCAGGTTCTAATTGACTATAGAACTGGAAATTAGTAAAATACCTACCCCATAATTATGAAATTTAGAGCTGTAATAACAGATACTCCTGCTATGCGGGACTTCATGAGTATAAATATGCAATTATGAAGTTAATAAATCTAAACAATATTATTTTAGATATAGCACTAAGTTTATCAAAGTTTTCCAAAGACTGCATTATGAGAATCACAACCAGAAAACTCTATTTCATAGTTTCTGAGGAAGAATCAGGTCCCAGACGTCCTTTAGTCTGGTGTGAACTACCTGTTAACTTCTACTTCAAAGAATATCATCTTGCTGGTGTTAGTGATGAATATAATGAAATATATTTGGAAGTCTCCACAGGTTAGAAACCAGCTTATCCACATATCAGAGATTATAGCATAAGAACTGCATTTTTTCTAGTTCTCTTAGCAAGATCTTTAGCCATGTTGAAACAAACAGTCAAATCTTTCAAAATAAAATTGACCAATAAGGATTCACCATGCATAACTATTGAGATGGAATTGGTAAATTATAGAATTTCAAATTCATTTGCAAAAATTTGTAGTTATTCTAATTTCAGATGGCTGGAGAAATTATAAGTAGACAAATAGTTCATGATATACCTGTTGAAGTTATTTCTAGGAAGCATTGGTCTGATTATGAGGAACCAAGATTCAATGATTTCCATGTGAGATTAATATATTTACCTATATGTAGTAATTTGATTTCTCAATAATGTGAATTACATCAACTGACAAGAGGAAGAAAAAAGTTAACTACATACAAAGTGATTCTCTAAGAGTGGGCAATTCAGAATATGAATATTTATTTAAATTTAAATGCCTTATAAAAATGTTTCTGGCTTAGGAAAAACTGGGTGTTCAAGATGATTCTATTTTAAAATTTCTTAATAACCCTTGAAGTTCATACAGCATGAAGATACTTTTTTCCAGTATCAGGTTTTCTGACAGAAATAAGAATTTGTAACTTATTCTGTGATTATTCCTAGAGGATGTTGGTGGCACTCTGTTAATTCAGTAATAAATTACATCATATCTTCTTTATCCATTGAATGATTGTTAAAATAAGTTGAAAATTTGAGAGCCCATTTTATTTTTCATAAAAAATTCCTCTTTCAAATAGTCTAGCTTTTTGCATTATTGGCTCTTGAAAATGAGATCTGTTTCACTTTCAACATTATTATTTTTCAATTATAGAGTTAGAGAAATGACACAGGAATAAATAAAGTAATCAACAATGACAATCACTATAACAACAAACATAATTTTAAATTAAATGGTGGATCAATGTTATTGAGAAATTTTAAAATGAAAGTTACCCTTGAATACCTTGTATATCCTAAACTAGCAACATTTTTATAAGGCATTTATTTATAAAAGAATGTAGAGAATATCTCTCATAGCTATCTGAAGATATATTTTCTTCATCTATATTTTTCTATTCCTATAGGTATCAATTCAAATGCCAAGCCTAAAAGCACTGAAAAACATTGTGGAAAGAATGAAAAACATGAGTCACAGTCTCACAGTTAGTGCCAATAAGTATGGAAGACTGACATTTCAAATCAAAACAAATGTTGTAACTTTATCTTCCCATTTTACTGATTTGAGTGTCCACAGCTTTGCTGGTGAGATAATTATCATATGGCAAAATGAATCATTCATAGTTTACTATATTTCAGTTGGGCAAATTTCTACTTTCAATGACTGTGAAGATGGAAATTCAGAAGTTGTTAGTTCAACTGTTGATATCAAGAAGTTTGTGATGTTCCTATCAGGTTTACAAATTAGTAATTGCAGAACTTTATGTAGCATAGTCAGTGGCAAAATGGTTAAATTATTTATGGAACAACCTGGTGCACTATCAATACAAATATTTCTGACTGAGTTATCTGTTTAGCATTTATTATTTCAATACAATATACCTACAAGAAAATGTAATTGTATTTTAATAAAAAAGAACATGAAACAATGATATTTTCTCATTTCATATATCTACAATTATCTATTTCCTGGCATTATAATAAATTAGGTACTGATAGAACTAGGTATCACATCTCAATTACAGATATTGATTGGTCCAAAATACTTTGTCTTGGGACTGCACAATGCAATAATACACACACTAGGATACATTTGGGATAAGAAAAATAACTTAACCCACCTAAATATTAACTGGGAAAAAATAGAGGTTTTCTGAACAATTATTATTTCCTCATGTGATATCTGCCTTGAGATGGATTCAACAAGCAGGTACGTACAAGTTCCATGACTGTATCAAGTGGACTCTCAAATCAAGAAATCACAGAAAATATATCATGAGGATAGCTGATAATACTAATATAATGAAAGGAATCCATGTTTTAATAAATGTCCAGAATGAAACATATTTCCCATAAAATATCATAAGAATTGCTAACTTCACCATATTCCAATTTGAAGAACCACTGTATTGCATAATATTCAGAGCAGTTGCAACATGTGAGTGGCAGTTATCACAAAATAAATTGTGCATACGACCCTTATATATTTCAGATGCCTCAGTAACACCTGCGTCCCATCCACTAAAAAAAAATAAAATCAATTGAACCATCATGAACTATTTGAAAAAATTAAAGTTACCTTATTCCACCCCTTGCTAAAGATGGTTCAAGCTGCCAAAATTTTGTAGGCCTCCCGAATCCAAAATTGTCTTCTGAGACAAAGTAAGGTCCAGCGAAATCCCTTATTACCCCAGATGATAGTGCAATACCCATATGGCCAATGATTGGAAATATCCATGTCAAAAATGGTATTGGGGTCCATACAATACAAAAGGGGTATCTGTCTCTAGAAAAATCGATATGCGTTGAGTATGTCATTGTTTCTTCTGGATCTGGCACTGGCACTTCCATTTAGCTTTTTTAGCCAGTAGTGAGCTGCAAATTATAGCATCTTTTGGTCTCGATAGAAAATACAAATTGTTCAGTTTGAGGATCAATATAATATATCAGCAGATATAAAATCAATATTATGAAGATTTTAAAAAAAATTCAAATGTGTTGTTTTAGTGGAGCACTTTGAGGTTATGTTCTGACACTGACAGATCTTCGTGATAATCCCGATACCTTGCCCGATCCTAAGTCCTTACAACAGTAGCGAGTTACAAGTCGTTAGTGCTTGTGTAACAAGAGACTAGAGCACAAACGGGGCATGGGATTCCCCCAGACCTGCCACACGGTGGACCCCAGTAGAAAGGATTAAAATTGATGCGTGTACTTGGCCAGATAGCCCAGGTAGCTAAGGCCATTCAAATCGAAAGGAAGAAGAAGAAGAAGAAGAGATATAAAATATGGTTATGTTCATTGTTTTGACAATGAACTGAATGTAAACAACAGTTTGATGATTTTGTTTTGCTAATTTGCAATTCGTTTCATATTCACCTTTCAACCGTTCAGCAGTTCTCCAATAAATGTGCAACAGTACCAGTTTACTTTCGGGTTTTATACTCAACTAGATATAAACGATGGCCTCCTCACAAGATGCTTGGTACCTATCTCTTTTAGGTTTGGCTGAACATTTTAGAACATCCAGCCCTCCTATGATAAAACTTTGCATACAATGTTTACAAGCCGTTTTTAATTTCAAACCACCTCAGCGAGTAGAAGCTAGAACACATCTGCAACTGGGAAATATTCTTCTAACTCATACAAAGAATATTGATTTGGCAAAGAATCATTTAGAGCAAGCAGTAAAGAAGCATTGGTAGATGTATTCACAAACTGTAATAATCTATTGAATGATTTTAGTGGCTGCTGTCTCAAGTGATAAACTCCTTTGATGATGTCAAATTTGAAGCAGCTAGTGTTTTAGCTGAATTGTATGAACAGCAAGAGCAAATTTGTCTTTCTAAACCTATATTAAGGAAAGCAATAGAGTTATCACAGCATAATGTTTACTGGCATTGTAGGCTCATTTTCCAGCTGGCTGTATGTATATTTAAAAAAAAACCATCTCAGTTTCAACAAACATTTCTTTCAGCAAATTCATGCTACTGAAAAAGACTACACCTTAGCAAGTAGTTTACTTGGAGTAGGAGTTGATTATGCTCATATTTCTAATGCCTCCTATACAAGGGTGCTATTTCTATTGAGCAAAGGAATGGTAAGTGCTCATTGGTTCTTGCAAAGTTGCAAAACAAGTTATGTGTTTTTATATTATGTACGAGTCAGAAGTCAGAGACAACATGGGCTAATCACAAAAACATCAGCTGTGTTTCAATTCTGATTGGTCTGGCAGCATTCATGTTTGGCATAAAATAATTGAAAATTAAATGAATGAAATGGAAATTTATTTATTACCAAGTTAAAAACAGTCCATTTTACATTTCCATGGTGGTACACTATTCATTTTTACAATTTTACATATAAAATACAATGAATTTCAGTTCAAGTTCTTAGTCCAAATAAATATAATTATGTTTGAAAATGAGATTTGGCATTCAAGCCTATTCTTAGAGGAAATAAGAAAAAATTGACTTTTATATTGAATTACAAAGGAATGATGAACAGTATAATAGGTGAATGATAAATAGTGAGATGACAGATGACCCAAGTGGTATGGAACTTGTGTTTTCAATACCTTAGCATACAGAATATGCCATTTGTTGATTATATGTTATATTATTCAAGACTATCCATTGTCCATTGGTGAATCTTTTTCTTACATTTCTATATGGTTTATTTGATTTCTACTGGTAACAGATTGAATAGTTTGGACCAATATAGGAGATATGTTTAGCTTTACTCATCAGAACAACAACAATATAGGTACTAAAGATATGTATAAACAATAAAAGGATTATATACTTTATCTGATTCATATCAAGTTCAATTTTTTATATACCTGTGTTATAACAGTTTTTGTCTTATGTTTAACTTTTTTTATTTCTTTTCCTCGGCGAGAAACTATGTATATTGTCTCCCCTGATTGCTAGCCTCGGCTAAGGCCTCGGCTATCAATTTGTAGACTCGACTACAATAGACAGTGTTTCATCCTTGGTACATAAATAACTATTCATGCTTCATGAACGTGAAATAGTCTATGGAAAATACCACTCTGTTCTGAATATCTTCTTATAATTCTGTCTTTCATTGTTAAATCAATTGTGTTGCCGTGCCGAGTGGTTACCATCGAGATTCTATCGACAAATGCAAATGCAATTAAAAAAATATGTCTGTTCTACCGCCCTCAAAGGCACACAATCCAACATTTGAATCGCTGTTGCTCGAAAACTACTCATAGGATTGAGTTGGGCCCATGAGAGCCTTTGATCAGGATATCACAGCCGATTTGACCGGGACCCAAAAACCCATAAGAGCGGTGCGGGGTCCTTCGGAAGCTATGTTGATGCAAAGTTGTAGCAATTACTGAAACGGACGTTCAGCAATATTGCATATGTAAATTCGTGAATGTAACGTTCCAGCAATGTCACAGTAACATGATATAGTGCTGCAATGCTACATTATCAAACTTCATCATTGCAATATTGTGAACGTCCCTTTCAGTTATTGCTTAAACATTGCATCAACATATCTTTCAACTTTACTTAGTGCGCCTCGGAAGACATTTCGATGTCAGATCACCGGATGATCAGGATAAGCATTCACGCCGAGGTAAAGGAGGCTCCACTACGCCGAAATCCTAGAGCGACCAATTGGGAGACCTTCCTAGAAGTTCTCTCGAGGAACGCAGGGGAATATGTGGAGATCCGCTCAAAGGAACAACTTGATCAGGAGTTAGACACACTTGGCAATATATTGACCAAGGCGTTTGAAGAAGCATGTCCCTTGAGAGCGGCACCAACTCGCCGCGTACGGTCGTGGTACCAAGCTTTAAAGGAAGTGAGGAAAGCGACTAGGAAAGCGACTAAGACAGGAGATGAAGGGGCGTGGGAGGACTATAAATCCGCGAGAAGGGAGTTTGAAAATTAGTTGAGAAAAAGTAAGAGAAACAGCTGGAGAACCTATTGGGGTGAAATTAACTCCCTAACGGAATCAGCCAGACTCATTAGTATTCTGAGCAACATCCTCCGAAGATTCCCGGGAGGAGTCGGTGGTGGCCGGCCGGCTCCGCAAGTACAGCTGGTCTCTCAGGCGGACTGGCAGCTGGCGGAGAGGGTCGTTACTCAAGGCGCCATAGCCTGGGCAGTGAATGAGTTCCAACCATTTAAGGCAGCATGGCCTGACGGAATTTTTCCGGCAATGCTTCAGAGGGGCCTGGGACTAATCACCCCGGTATTGGGAGGGATTTTCCGGGCTAGTCTGGCGCTGGGATATGTTCCGACAGCCTGGAAATCAGCAAGAGTAGTCTTTATCCCAAAAAATGGGAAAAAAGGACTACAGAAGTCTTTCAGACCCATTAGTCTAACATCCTTCCTGCTCAAAGCGCTGGAGAGGGTGGTGGACAGGTTCGTGCTAGAGGGGCCCCTGATGGCAAGCCCCTTCCACAGGAACATGCATACAGAGAGGGGAGGTCGACTGAAACGGCCCTCCATGCTGTAGTGCGAAGGATCGAAAGGACATTAGAATTCAAAGAGGTAACGCTGGGGTTGTTCTTCGACATAGAGGGGGTCTTCGACAAGGCAAGGACAGACACGACACTATACAGGCAGCTCTACAGGCCAGAGGAACTCCTCTTGCAATGGTCAGCTAGGTAGTGTCGTCACTGACTAGTAGAAAGGTAGACGTAGTTCAGGGAGACCATAGACTGAGTACGGTGGTTGGTGGGTGCTGTCCCCAGAAAAGTTGCCTTTCTCCCCACCTATGGTGCTTGGTCATGGATGAACTCTTGTGCAGGCTTACTCAAGGAGGTTTTGAGGCGCAGGCATACGCAGACGATGGATTGGTCCTGGTGAGCGGACAATTCCTAGGGGTTTTCTGTGAGCGTATGCAGGTAGCCTGCAGGATAATCGAAAGATGGTGTGATAAAGTGGTGCTCTCTGTCATTCCGACAAAAACAGAGATGATCCTATACACCAACTGAAGGAAAAAGGACGGGTTTAAACCACCTACTATGTTTGGCCAAGAGTTGGAGTTAGTCCAACAGGTCAAATACCTAGGTGTCGTTTTGGACCCATGGAGGCTACACGTAGATAGGATCGTGCAAAAGTCGGTGGCAATTCTTTGGCAACTAAGGAGGGACGTTGGGAGAACTTGGGGTATTAACCCCGAGATTATGCGCTGACTATACACAGCGGTCGTAAGACCAAAGATTCAGTATGGATCATCTGTGTGGTGGCTAGGTGCAGAAACCAGCACAATTAGTCGAATGCTTAGTAAAGTTCAGAGGATGGCCTGCCTGGCGATTACAGGAGCAATGAGGACGACGCCAACTGCAACGCTGGAGGTACTGCTGGAGCTGCCGCCGCTTCCAATATGGATTAAGAGTGAAGCAATGGCGGCCTATCTGAGGATGCGGGACTCTGGGAGTTGAGCTAACGGAGGAGCAGTGACAGGTCACGCGGAAATTGCGACATGGGTGGAGCAGGAGATCCCTATCTCCACCCTAAGAGGAAAGAACGCTCAAAATAGGCTGAGATGAAATAGAGGGTTCATCCTCACTATTCCAAGCAGGGAACAATGGGAAAAGAACAGAGTGGAATTCCGCCCAGGGAGTCTAGTATGTTATACGGACGGATCGCGCCTAACTGACAAACAGGACTCAGGTGCAGGAATTTACTTAGAGAGAATAGGCAAAAGGGAGAGCTTCACTCTTGGAAAGTATACCACAGTTTTCCAGGGTGAGGTCTTTGCCATTCTTTCAGTAGCGGAGAGGCAAGAGGTGAAAGAGAAACTAGAGCAGAAGATTTACATCTGCTCGGATAGTCAGGCGGCTATCAGGGCTGTCTGCCATCCTAAATCAAGCTCAGCTTTGGTGCAGGAATGTGGCGATGCTCTTGAGAAACTAGCTGATCTGATAATAAAATAATGTACGATATATCGTTGTTATTTTTGTTATTTTTGGTAACTTTTTCTATCACATAAACTAACCAAGTTATTTCAAAATATTCAAAAAGTTCCAATCAACCATAATTTTTGTTCCAGCTCCTACTTATTGACAAAAAACTGCAGGAGGTTCAGCCTGTTTTGAATCAAGCTGGACACTTGATTGAGACTTGGACTGGTGCTGTCTATCAGAAAGAGTACCTTAAAGTTTATTTTTTAGTCTTGCAGGTAAAATAAAAAAGATTCAATCTGTTTCATAGTCCCTGAATTTTTCATTTGAAATTTCAGGTGTGCCATTATTTGATGGCCGGTCAAGTGAAGAGTGTTAAACCATGTTTGAAACAACTGCAGCAAAGTATTCAAACAATAATGGCAACTGATGATGGTTTGTATATTCAGAACAAAACAATAAATTATGGTTTTCAAGGGAATTGAAGTCAACATATTTGTTTGTTCATCAGACCGCGCTACTCTGACGTGATGCCATTCAAAACACTTACTTCCTGCCAAGCAAATTTTAGGGAATTTTGACATAGACATATGGCGCCGTCGCGATCACTAACTATTCTGGCCATCTAATTGTGAACATTTTTTGAACTCGTTTCGTTCCAAAAGGTTGCGCATGTTCTCAGAATTTGTGCTGCAAGCAGACACTACATACTTACAATTTTTTTATAAATTATACCTAGTAAAATAATGCCCATTTCCAGTCAGAAGAACTGGATACCATCTCCTGATTTTTAAATTGAGTACATGATTAATTTTTTATGAAGAGCTCTCCATTAGGAATTTGGCAATACCACATCCAATAGGTCAAACTCCTAGAAATCTACAGTTTCGCAATAAGAACAATGCCCAATATTCAAAATGAAAATGGAAGAACCGCATATTCTTTGATCATCCTGGACTGACAAAAGACTGAAACAAAACCTATCAATTTTGCTTCGTTTCACCCAACTGGGCATTTTCATTTGCAATATCTAACTGGAAGAGTTGAAATTTCAATATTTGTAGTGATTTTGCCAGAAAATTATTTTTTAAAGTTCCTTCGAAGAGACTCCCAGTAGTCCCAGTATACCTTATAATATAATAATAATAATAATAAGTTTGATGAACGGGAAATGAAGATATTGTAATTAGATTTCTTGGGCCAAATTGAGCACATTGAACACAACAACAACTACATAGGCAATGGCAGTTTTCATCATACCAGCGAACCTACTTTGAATTATTTCTTACCATTTACCTGCTAAACTCTGGTGATTGTTTTAAAGGACAAAAGGTATCAATAATTCTAAAAGGATAAAAAAGTTCAAATCAAACAAATCATACTGTAAAAAAGGCACAGATTTTCAACATCAATGGGACGAAGGTTCACAGTTTTGGAATATTCCTAGTATCCTGACGGAGACTCTTCGTCATTGTGGGTACATAAATAAAAATCGAAATCGGGAAGTCTCAAAAAATTAGAATCACAACGCCAAATGTAGCAACTTTGAACAAGGTAAGTTTTATACCATCAATCTATTTTCAGTCCAGGAATATGCAACTCTTCTATTTCCCCTTCAAACTGGAGCAATATCTTTCTCTCTTGTTTACCTTTGATAAGTAAACATCATAATTGCAAAAACGTCTATAGCGGCATCGATACATAAGGGTTCTCATAGCCAATATCACTGTATATCTCCTTCTGATGGATTTTCGACGAAAATTCTTATATGACCTCTGAAAGAGCAACTCAAATAATACAAATTCAGACGAATTAATATACAGTTGAATTGTGTCTTGTGAACCCTCAACCGACGAGATGTGTAGATTTTTGCAATTTTTTTCAGTAAAAGGCTTCCAAAAAAAATTATTTTAAATTCAAACATACTTTCCAAAATATCTCGAAAACATTCAAGTACTTGAGTATACTTGAAAAGCTTATTTATGGCCCTGATGCACTTCGATGCAGTGTAGCACCTGAACGAATTCTACTTGCTGGTGTGTAAACTAGTATGTCCTTGATATTTCTCAAAGATCTATCTCATCTAATTTATTCAGAAAAATGAATCTATAAACAATATTTTTTTATTTGAAAGAAGTTTTGTTATTAGGATACTCAATTGAGAGCCATACCTATACACATGACGTTGAAAATTGTAACTTGTTAATAATAATTTTGATGCTTTTTCAGTTTTCATGGGACCAAGTCCTGGTGATATGTTCTTGTGGATGCCTAAAGAACACCTGTATGTACTGGTATATTTAGTTACTGTGATGCACAGTATGCAAGCTGGCTACATGGAGAAGGCTCAAAAATATACTGACAAAGCCCTAATGCAAATAGAGAAGTTGAAAAGTATGTAAATGTACACATTATTATTATTATTATTACTATTTCACTAATGTGGAGTACAAAATATTGGAACATTGTGTGTCTCAAACGTTCGTCATTTCTGATAGTGAATTTTGCAAGATACCTAATACCAATAACTTAATCAATATGAAATTCTGGAATGAGAATATTGTCCAATCAAATGAACTATGCCATGAAGGTAGATTATCGATATTTGCAATCTTGAAATATGAAGATTCACTTATTATGTTATTAATATAACAGGCTACTGAACTGGTATTGAGATTGTCACATTCGACAATTACATTGTGTTGTTACAAGTCTCAACAAACTGTTCATACCATTCAAATTTGATTTATTGCCAAGCGAGTGGACTAATTTATTATTATTTCTTAAATAGAATCATCACTCAAATACCTTTTGATTTCATATTTTTTTAGAATTTCTCGGTCGATTTTAAGGTGTCAAAATCATCAAAAATGTCACGGTTATTCTCAAACTGCTAGAAAACCGCGAGTAAAAACTAACGTCACAATTTAGTTGGTAGGGGCACACCATAGCACAGTTTCCATTATGTTGAAATACGATTGGGAACTTCAGAAATATTATTTATTCAATAATCAATAAATTCTCAATTATGTATTGGTAATATTCCTAATTAGCATTAATGAATCTATTGTCTCAAAATGTTCCCCCATGTTTTGTGGCTTATTGTTATGAAACATTTGTGTAAATAATAATGATATTAGTTCACACTTAAGGACATTTGAACCGGTAAACACTCGGGTAAACGACAACGGCGGCACACGAGTTGAGGGCGTGGTCTTGTAAGGACATTTGAACCGGTAAACACTCGGGTAAACGACAACGGCGGCACACGAGTTGAGGGCGTGATCTTGTCAGTTCTCAGCATAATGTTGCCAAGTCTCCAACATTGACACGATATTTTGTTACGGAGTATAAGAAATATTTGGACATGCTGGTTGCTCGAAAAGGTCAAGAATAAACCATAATATCGTAGGTTCCTCCTATAGAGCATTGTCAGTGACGTCATATGACGTAAAATTGTCGGCCATTGAACACCTGATAGGGTACATGTAACTTTCTTGCCTTTACCACTAAAATACAATACCTGGAGCATTTATTCATTGACATGTTTGTTAATTCATTCATCATGAATCTTGTGTGAGAGAAGTGAATGAGTCCAAAGAAGAGTTCAAATTGGTTTATTTGTCAATTTTAAATTACTGGATTTACTTGAGTTCAGCTCTAATATACCTAATGTACCTCGTAATATACCTCAATTTGGAAGAAAATGTACACATTCTTCTTGTATAATATCTACAAGTTCAACAAAATCACCAATGGGTCAGAAATAATAAAATCAAAATTCACACACAGCTTTGTTTGTCCCCCGATCAGCTGATGAAAACGACGAGTGCGCCATGTTGTGACGTCAGCAGACATTGCTCTATTTTGTTTTATTCAACGACAGGACTAACAACTAACAACTTTTTGATACCATGATTATAATTGGTGACTCGGCAACCTTGCTTCATGGGTTGGAATGAAAGATTATCTGACCAATAACGGAACAGCATAAACAATGACGTCACCATTTATTCGACGTATCGCCAAATGGCGGCCATAACGGTACGTTTGAAATGATCTCTGAATTTCAACAATTTCGAGCAACGCATAGACTCATTATCTACATAAAAAAGCGTGAGACGTGTTGCAAAAATTAAGTTAGGTCCTTTAACGATACAGTGGAGTAATTGAATGTCAATAATCCATTATTGGTCCACCTCGCCCATTATGAACCTATGCGCTGTTCAGATTCGTTGAAAATTACAACCTGATACGAACACTACGTGCCAGCTCGACATCCGATATCGATCTTGATGACGTCAGTTGTTGATAGTGTTGCGCCAACCTTGACAAAACTCGGACACACTTGGCCAACACGTTGCCAAGTGGCAAATTGTTAAGCTTCTTGGAAATTGTCGTTCGCGAGTATTATCATTCAAAATATCCCGAGTAGTTATCACTAGTCGACAATTCACTTTGAAAGAATAGCATAATATTCATCATTCCATTTTATGAGTACCTAAAAATGTGCCAGAATTGGCGAGACCTATCCACGTGCTATGTGCTAAACATTCTCGAAATATCGGTTGGTAACACATTGAATCTACTTTAGAGTGGATACATTTACATAAATAAAAAAATTATTCAGTTGAGAATAAAGCAACTAGGAATCTATTCAAACATTAGGAGAGTAATGAATTATAATTTATAAATATTCATAAAAAGACAATTTATGTTATTTCCTGATGTAGTTGTTGTTGTATAAGGAATGTAATAAATGAGAAAAAACTTTGATATACCAGCTAGTTTAGGGTTCTTTGATTATGGAAAAGTTAGAGGAGTGTGAAAATATTATCCTTTCAAATTAACAATATAATTAAAAATATAACTATTTAGATACAAGTCTAAGCCTCATTCTGAAAACTCTAATTCTGAATACCTAGGAACTCTATAGTATATGGCCTGTCTTTTGATCCCTCACTATACAGTCTACCACCATAGCTGAATAATAGTGCGGTACGGTATCAATTGAGGTAGATCCTACCTTGAGTGATTATATTCAACTATTTGTGCTCAATACCAGCTAGAACCTTATGAATTTATCCGCTGCCAATGTTTGTGCAATCTGCTTCTTTGCTATAATGTTCCAGCAGCTTCTAGCTTCTAGTGCCTTGGAAATATACGGTGGCCTTTATTTCATGAAGCCATTCACCCATTCTGAGAATCTCGTTTGATTCCATCCATGAGATATTTCCCCTTGGCATCTTGTCAAAAATCCCAATTTTTTTTCTTGCTTTCCATGATAACCACCAATTGTTGAACTTTCCCAAGAAAACAGGACATATCTAAAGAAATAACAACTAATATTGTAAAATGGTTTAACATTTCTCAGTGATATGTTTGACGTTACATGGTACTCCTGTCAGATCGATAATTTTAGTGTTGACATTTTTACATTTCTCTAACTTTATTTTAAAACGCACGTTTTTGAAAGTTGGATTCAAACAGGCTGTGGCGTTCTATAAATAAGCATAGTAGGTTACCAATGAATAAAAAAATCTTTGGAACTTTGTAAGGAACTATCAAATAAACAATCAAAAATGTTTCTTTTGCCTAGGTACTTACTTTGACATCTGGCAACAATTATGTGCAACACTCACTAATTCATGACTTCATTCGTGACTCTCAGACCTTTGAGCTGGAGTTTTGCTTTCAAGATAACATAAACCTCGAAAAAAATTTTCAAGAAAGATATATGCAATAATTGATATATCCGATGCATCATTCTTGATATTCTTGTGAATATTTTATGGTGGTATTTGAGAATAATTTCATTTATCCCAATGAAATGATTCATTCTTATATTCTTTCACTGGAGAAAATAGCTGTGACAAGATTGCAACGTTTTGAATTGACTCGGCCGTTACTTGATGGAAATCCATGATAAATGTAAAAACTTCACAAACGATAAGATTTTCACAAAATTTATTAAACACACGACATGTTTCGCTAACACAGTAGCTTCGTCAGGTGATATACTGGTACAATGAACTAAACTAACGTTGGCTTGCTTAACTTTTATATATCTTACCTTCCCAACCTGAAGGATTAGTTACCTGTGGACAGGTACGATAAACCTCCATTTTCGGAAATTAGGCACAATATCTACATTAAATTACGGTATACCGGATTAACTTGAAAGAGTTTATATCCAATACATATTATTACTTACTAAGAAAACAAATTCAACAGTGGTGAACTATTAAGGTCTAATTGATCATCAAGTAAAATGTCAAACTTTTTGAGTTTGTTGATTTCTAATGATACAAAATGATTGAGTTTCAGTCCTTTATTTTCTACGTGCAGAATTTCGAAATTATCATCAAAACTATGGTTTTCTTTTAATATATGGTTGGCGCATGTTGAATTTGATTTCTTTTTCATAAAATTCATCTTATGTTCATGAATGCGCTGATTAAACGTACGACCCGTCTGACCGATATATACCTTAGGACAAGATCCACATTTGAGTTTGTATACCCCTGATTTTTCGAATTTAGAAGTTTTTTCTTTATTATTCTTGATAAACCGTCCCAACGTGTTATTTGTTCTATATGCCACTTTTAAGTCCTGTTTATGTAGAAATTAAGCTAATTTCTCATTTGATGATCCGAAATAGGTTAAAGTTCTATAATTTTGATTATTATTCTTGATGGTAGGATAAACTTCTTGAATAACTTTATGATGAAGTTTATTAGAAAGAATACTGTCTATCAAATTAACGTTGTATCCGTTGTTGACAGCAATCTGTTTTATGATATTGAGTTCTTTATTGAAATTTACTTCCGAAAGAGGGACATTCACTAGCCTGTGTATCATACTATTATATGCTGCAATTAGTAGTTTCATTTGTCACAGCTCCTTCAGTTAAACTATCAGAAAAATTAATAACGTTGATAAAAAACTATTGTAATTTTCAATCAAAGTTCAGCTTGAGAAATTCCTATGATTTGATAACTAAAATTCAAAATTATACTCTACCTGACAACACAAAATTCATTTCATTTGATGTACAAAACCTTTTTCCAAGTATACCTCCCGAAGATACCATACTTTTAGTTGAGATTATTAGATAAAAACTATGTTAATCCGATTATCGAACAAGAGATCTTAGACCTTCTGTCGATATGTCTCAAACAAAATTACTTTCAGTTTGACAACAAAATATATTCCGCGTCAAAAAGGTTGATTATGGGAAATCCACTGAGCCCTTTACTTGCTGAAATCTTCATGGACAACTTGGAGCGAATAATACATAAACATTCATTAATAAAACAATGTTTGTATTGGTATAGATACGTAGATGACGTTATAGTATGCTTTAAAGGAACCAATAGACAATTAGACACTTTCCATCAATATACAGGGTGAGTCATGACTAACCAGCCATAGTTCAATGGCGGATAGAGGAGGTCAAGGTGAGTTGATATATATATAATAAAATATTTTTTGCATATTCTTTACAGAAATACAGGGCATTATTTGAATTCGGGGCAAAACTCCAATGAACGATATTTCAGGAACGTCTCGATGTTATCGGCTGAAATTCACTAGCAACCTACCTCTAATGATACTCCACAAGATGACGAACTATGAATAAAAAATTCCAGATCCGGACTTGGAAAACTCATTTTCTCTTTAGATGTCAAAATTTTGACCTTCTGGATCGGATTTTTCGAAAACTGTTATCAGAATCAGGAAGATCAGGAAAAATACTACAAGTATGGCTTTTCAATTCGTACGGCACACTTCGATCGTTTTGATTAAAAAATATCAAACAAAATTCCGATGAATTTTTCTTCGATTTCGTCCGGGCATATCACTCTCTACATTCGACTAAAAGTAATTAAATCAAATTTTTCCCTGGAAAGATTCAACAGCAGACTTGAGAAAAGGTATAATTCAATAAAATATCCAGGACCGGACTTGATTTTGGTAAATAACAATCATAATTTCCGAAAAAGATTTGTCAGAATCTTAATATTAATCAAGATTCTCAAAATGTCCTCCTCCAATTTCTGAACATTTTCTGGTGTGGTGGATGACGTTTTGATAGGTCCTCATTTTTTCGAGGCACGACTGACAGGGGACTTATATCTGAATTTCATTCAGAACGTTCTGCCCAACTTGTTGGCGGCGCAAAATGTGAATGAAAGAGGTCTTTACTTTCAACAGGATGGGGCACCTCCACATTTATCGATACAAGTGACAGAATACCTGGACACCCATTATCCTAACCGCTGGATAGGTCGTGGCGGCCCTCATTCTTGGCCTCCTAGGTCCCCTGATCTCACAGTTTTGGACTATTTTCTTTGGGGGCATATGAAACAATTGGTCTATCAGACTGAAGTCAACACCAGAGACGAACTGAGGGAGAGGATAGTTACAGCTGCAGATATAATCAGAAATAATAGGCAAATTATTGGAAAAGCCATAGGAGATCTCCCGAAAAGATGCAGAAAATGTATAGAAATTGGAGGAGGACATTTCGAGAATTTTGATTAGTATTAAGATCCAGACAGATCTTTTTCGGAAATTATAATTGTTATTATCCAAAATCAAGTCCGGTCCTGGATTTTTTATTGAATTATACCTTTTCTCAAGTCTGCTGTTGAATCACTCCAGAAAAAAATTTGATTTAATTACTTTCAGTCGAATTTAGAGAGTGATATGCCCGGACGAAATCGAAAAAAAAATTCATCGGTATTTTGTTTGATATTTTTTTACCAAAACGATCGAAGTGTGCCGTACGAATTGAGAAGCCATACTTGTAGTATTTTTCCTGATCTTTCTGATTCTGATGAAAGTTTCCGAAAAATCCGATCCAGAAGGTCAAAATTTTGACATCTTGAGAGAAAATGAGTTTTCCAAATCCGGATCTGGAATTTTTTATTCATAGTACGTCATCTTGTGGAGTGTCAGTAGAGGTAAGTTGCTAGTGAATTTCAGCCGATAACATCGAGACGTTCCTGAAATATCGTTCATTGAAGTTTTGCCCCGAATTCAAATAATGCCCTGTATTTCTGTAAAGAATAGGCAAAAAATATTTTTTTACATATATATCAACTCACCTTGACCTCCGCTATCCGCCATTAGGCTATGGCTGGTTAGTCATGACTCACCCTGTATAAATACTATTCATCCAAACATTAAATTCACAATAGAAATAGAGACTGAAAATTCAATCAATTTCATAGATTTGACAATAAGTAAAATTGACGATAAACATGATTTTTCAATTTTCCATAAACCTTCCCACACTGATATCACTATTCATAATAATTCAACACACGCTTATCAACATATAATTGCAGCGTATGATACACAGGCTAGTGAATGTCCCTCTTTCGGAAGTAAATTTCAATAAAGAACTCAATATCATAAAACAGATTGTTGTCAACAACGGATACAACGTTAATTTGATAGACAGTATTCTTTCTAAAAAACTTCATCATAAAGTTATTCAAGAAGTTTATCCTACCATCAAGAATAATAATCAAAATTATAGAACTTTAACCTATTTCGGATCATCAACTGAGAAATTAGCTTCATTTCTACATAAACAGGACTTGAAAGTGGCATATAGAACAAATAACACGTTGGGACGGTTTATCAAGAATAATAAAGACAAAACTTCTAAATTCGAAAAATCAGGGTTACACAAACTCAAATGTGGATCTTGTCCTAAGGTATATATCGGTCAGACGGGTCGTACGTTTAATCAGCGCATTCATGAACATAAGATGAATTTTATGAAAAAGAAAACAAATTCAACATACGCCAATCATATATTAGAAGAAAATCATAGTTTTGATGATAATTTCGAAATTCTGCACGTAGATAATAAAGGACTGAAACTCAATCATTTTGAATCATTAGAAATCAACAAACTCAAAAATTTTGACATTTTACTTAATTATCAATTAGACCTTAATAGTTCACTATTGTTGAATTTGTTTTCTTAGTAAGTAATAATATGTATGTGATATAAACTCTTTCAAGTTAATCCGGTATACCGTAAATTAATGTAGATATTGTGCCTAATTTCCGAAAATGGAGGTTTATCGTACCTGTCCACTGGTAACTAATCCTTCAGGTTGGGAAGGTAAGATATATAAAAGTTAAGCAAGCCAACGTTAGTTTAGTTCATTGTACCAGTATATCACCTGACAAAGCTACTGTGTTAGCGAAACATGTCGTGTGTTTAATAAATTTTGTGGAAATCTTATCGTTTGTGAAGTTTTTACAAGATTGCAACGTTTGCAAAAAATATAGCATCCTGTAAAGTAGGTACAATGATGTTTATTATTTCTACTATATTTATTGTCTTAATATCCCAAGTAAAGCCAGCCTTCACTCATCTGGTTACCGGTTGAAAATTATATTTTATCGAATAAAATATGATCCTGAACATGTACCGAAATAGGGTTGCCATAAAAAATATGTTCATGAATATGATAAAACTAAATTATTAAAAATAATAATAAATATTACCTGGTTGCCGTTAATAGACAGGTATGTTGATATTAATAAATGCACTCATATGCTTACCACTTCCCAGCAAACAATTTCGGTCGTTATTACGTCGGCCCAAAACCTGCTTGCCAGAAGTTGCCGACGCGGCAAACGACGTCGGTCAGACGTCAATAGGTCACTCTGGCCGACGGCCGGACCGATGTCTGGGTACCGTCAGACCTGGTCAGACCAAATGTTACGCCCCTGGTTACTTTCAAACAAAATCATATATGTTGAGTTTATATAATTGTATTTATCAGCTCTGACTCAGCGATATGGACTGGCTACGGGACGAAGAATGAATCAGGCAGGCAGTTAGAGTTGAATACTCGTGAGATCTAATATACTTACTTGGGAAGTATTATATTCATTAGTATAAATAAAGGTGTTGGTGTTTGTTAGAGCTGAGTATCAGTTATCCTATACACCTTGTAACACTAAAATTAGAAAAAGAAGCGACCTTTGGATTACGAAGCCGGGATCTTACCAACTGAGTCATTTTTGACACTTCTTGTTAGATATTGACTACGGATGACTGCTGAGACTTATCAATGAATACTTATAATGATCATATAACAGAGTACAACAATTTCTAATTCTCCGATAAAGTAGACGAGTTTCTGTGACTCACCTGAGTTCGTTTTGAATTTCTTATTAAAATATGATGACTCCTGTAATGTCTGTCACTTATATAAACAGCTAAACTGGACTAACACTCAGAAAAACCCGAAAACGTAAATGAACAAGTATATTGAAAAACAAAAAGAGGTACTACAGTTTATCACCCACTGAAACGCGTTGAGCATACTGACTCGTCTCTTATCATCCCAAATTCCATACCAGCTCATTCGCTCCAGCCGTTATTCCTTACATAACCCATAGTGAATCAACACCCAACCAACATGAAATACAGGGTCGTTCCTTCGGATCGCTTATAGTCGGCCTAACCTGACACCTTCACGACCTCGGGAAGATGGAGCTTAAGGTCTTGGGAGTGCCGCTCTCAACCCTGCAAAATACAATAATTGGACATTAGAATAAGGTACGGTTTTTAGGCTTCGTCGTCAGACGTGTCTGATGAGTCCGTACTGACTACCGTCGTAAACGGTTTCAGCTTATCAGAGGGACATATCCCCTTATACGCTAGACGCGAACGTTTCGTGCCAGGTATATCTTCGATCACGTATCGATCATTGTCCAGGACAGTCGTTATGACGAAAGGACCGTGATATCGTGGCTCGAGCTTTTTACTTTGTCCTTCGTTCGAGCACTTTGCTCGCCTCAATAGAACGTGTTGGCCAACATGGTAATTTTGTGGATTGGTTCGTTTGGCATCGTAAAGCCGTTTTTGTTGCTGTTGCTTTTCTATAATCTGGTCGGCTACATCAGCCCTTATTTTAACCAAATCCACTGGCACGTCTTCACATACCTCATTACTAAGGAACGCGTCTGATACACCTCTGGGCCGGTAGCCGAGCAATATCTCGTATGGCGATCTTCCGGTAGTGGCGCTTATGGTGGTGTTGATGCCCCATCTGACACGACTTACCGCCTCGTCCCATCGTTCCTCGATTTCAGTAGATGCTGTTATTGCGGAAAGGATTACGCGATTCATCCTTTCTACTTGGCCGTTCGCTCGGGGAGTTGCAGTTGCGCACAACGTATGCTTTATACCTAAACTAGAACAGAAAGCAGAAAACGTCTTACTGGTGAAAGCAGTTCCCCTGTCACTAATTATCCTCCTCGGAACCCCAAATGTCTCTATAATCTCTTCCAGAAACCGTATGACCGGTTCAGTTTTGGTACTCGGGACCGCCTTCATAAAAGTAAACTTGGTGAACCCATCCACCCCGATTATCAAGTAGGAGTTTTTCTTGACACTCTTGACAAATGGCCCCAAATGATCTAAATGAAGAGTGTCCATCGGAATATTCTTTTTATCTATGCAATGGAGCTTACCCGGTTGTTTTCCCGAAGGCTGCTTATTGTAAAGACATCCCAGACACGCAGATATATAATTTTTAACGTAGTGTCGCATTGATGGGAACCAGTATCTGCTGCTCAAAACTTCCAAAGTTTTGTCTAGTGCGAAATGGCCGTTACCATCGTGGTAGTACATAAGCAGTCTCCTACGAGAAGACTTAGGAACTACCCACTTAGTCCCCTTATTCGTCTTTCGATATAATCGATTACCTTTCAGGACATACTCGTCGTGGATAGTTCGTTCATTTGGGTCGAGTGGTGCTCGCATTAAAACTTCATGTAGATATTTGCATCGTTTATCTTCCAACTGAGCAGAAAGCAGCCAGTCGCCTTCGTCGATGTTAACTGGCATTACGACCTGAATATCGTCGTAACCTTCACTACATTCGACCGGACTCCTGCTGAGTGCGTCTACATGACACATTCTTGGTCCCGGTCTATATTCGATGGTGAAGTCGAACTCCTGAATAGTTAACCACCACCTTGCTATTCGCGGTATCAGGTCTCGTTTTGTCAGGGTAGATTTCAGAGCATTACAGTCTGTCACTACCTTGAATTGTTTTCCAATTAGATATATCCGGAACTTCTGCAAACTGTTGACGACTGCCAGGGTCTCTAACTCGTACGAATGGTATTTCTGTTCTTCTATTGTAGTCGATCTACTGAAGTATTGTACTGGTTTCAAATTCGTATCCGATTGTTTTTGAAATAGAATTCCTCCAACTCCAAATTTACTGGCGTCTGTGTGGACCTCAGTGTCTGCGAGATTGTCGTATATCGCCAGCACAGGGCGAGTCACCAACCTATCTTTCAGATCTTGAAATGCTTGCTGTTCAAGGCAACCCCAGCTAAAGTTTGTATTTTTTCTTGTCAAGTTTGAAATAGGTTTTGCTATCTGGGCAAAACCCTTGATAAATTTTCGAAAATAACTCGTGAGGCCCAAGAACCTTCTCACCTCGTGAACGTTGGTAGGTGGTGGAAACTCAGAAACTGCGGATATTTTCTCGGCGCCGGGTCTAATACCATCTTGGTCAATTTCGTGACCTAAATAGCTGATTTTTGTTTGAAGGAAGTGGCATTTGTCTAAACGTAGCGTCATTCCATTTTCACGAAACAGTATCAAAATCTCCTCCAACCGCTCAATGCCACTCTGAACAGTTACAGATGGTACAAGAATATCGTCCAGGTAGGCCATGGCAGAGGTGAAACTCAGAGATCCTAAGATCTTGTTCATGGTTCTTTGGAATACAGCTGGTGCATTCACTAGTCCAAAAGGCATTCTCAGATACTCATAGTGCCCGTCCGGTGTCACAAAGGCCGTTTTGGAAATAGAGTTTTCAGCCATAGAAATCTGATGATAGCCCGAGTTGAGATCTAGGCTAGTGAAATATGTACTACCTTTCAAACGATCCATTAGGTCGTCAATCCGAGGTAAGGGATACTTGTCTTTGATAGTTTTGGCATTCAGTGCTCTATAATCGATACACATTCTCTCTTCGCCGTTCTTTTTCTTCACTAGGACGATTGGGCTGGCATAAGGGGAATCTGATTCGCGGATAATCTGACAATCGAGCAGGTTGCTCAAAATATTTTTAACATTCTCGCGCTGCGAGTGAGAGAGACGATATGGTCGATAGGTGATGGGTTGACTGTCCGTTAACGAAATTGAAACCTGGGAGGTTTTGCAGTGCCCTAGTTCGTTTATGTTCATGCCAAAACAGTCGCGATATTTATTTAATAAAGTATGCAACTTGTCTATCTCTTCTCGAGTAAGTTTGTCGTTTGACTGCCGTTCTACCTCTGAACGAGTGAACGGATTCAACTTTTCTGTTCGGATTGGGAGACAGTTTTCGGTTGCTAGATCTGTCTCTGGGAAACATACATCGCCCCGAGCGACAACCCTGTCTTTCGGATATTCGACAGGGAAATTAGAAGAATTCAGGATAGGAATAACGGCATCAGCTTTTGTCTCGATTAAACACCTGGGGATAATGTGGAAGCCTCCTGGCCATGGTCGATGTTGTAAATCGACGAATATGTTGTGTGTCTGTTCTTTACTATAGACTGCAATGTGACCCATGTGATGTGGAGGAATAACCGTAGCCTCCTTAGCCCACATAGTTACTTTCTTTGGCGGTAAACTAGTAACTCCGGTCAAATCATTGGGGCTTTTGTTAAACAAACGAATTTGTTTGTCTCTAACCACCACAATAACATCTTTATGATTTATAAATGGCTGACCAACTATGACAGAAACCTGTTGTATTTCGTCAGGAACAATAAGTGCAGAAACGTTGGCCTCGGCTAAGTCAACCTTGAGGTTTATGTCAACCTTCGACCTGACAATAACTGAACCACCAGCAAACCCACACAATCGTACTTGCGTTGGGTACCCTAAGAGACCCAGTTCATTGAAGTCCGATTCCCGTATGGTAACAGCATTGCTACCTGAATCTACATACCCTCTCAATGCCTTCCCTTCAATAACACAATCAATAAAATAGCAATCGTTAGAATTATTAACGTCATTTCTTATGGTGGATATTGAAATTTTAGACTCACCCTCGGTAATCCGTCCTTTAACGTCTTTTCTATCTTTTGAGCAATTGTTGGCTTCATGCCCAAGCAGGTGACATCTGCTGCACTCTAAACGTGGTCTTGGGCACTTGGGGGCAATATGGCCTCTTTGATTGCAGTTGAAGCATCTACGTATGGAAGTTTCGCTTTCGGTCCTTTTGTGCTGAATGTTACGTCTCAGATCGTTTCTTCCTTTGGATCTATCCAGATATTCATTATTCACCGAGTTATTCACTGATACTTTGATATTCTTTGTATCAGCTTGTTGTGTGGATAAATATTCTTCGTACAAGGCCTCTGGAGTCTCGTACCGTCCGGCTCTGGCACCATTCTGTATGACCGCATCGACCAATCCATCTATTAGGCAAGACACACTTTTCTTGCCGGTTATTCCGCACGTTCGTATCAATTCCATTTTTTCGAAGTAATACGTGGTCATAGTTTCGTTTGGTAGTTTCAGGCGGTTCAACATTTTACGCAAGGCTGTAGCATAATCGACATGATCTGGGAACGTTTTCCTAATCAATAACTTCCACTCATCCCAAGTATAGTTATAGTTGGACAAGCTGTGATACCAACTCTTCGCCATGCCGATCAGCCGCGATTGCATATAATATATGGTTGTTACGTCATTCCAGCCGTTGATCCCCCTCAATTGATCGATTTTATCCAGCCATTGATTCGCAGTCAGGTTCAGACGGTCGGGGGAAAATTCGGGAATGTAGTCGCCGTGTACTGTCATTCGTATGGCATCCTTATTTCTATTTTGGTTAGTCAATTGTTCGACCAGACGTTCCAGTCGTTCGATTCTATTGTTTGAATGCCCATGGTCAGAACGTGGGGGAGTCAACGAACGTCTTCGTGATTCCCTCACTGTTCTCACTGCACTCACCCGTGATGGAACTGCGTGTACCTCCACTTCGACTTCTTTTTCTTGGTGGTACCTATCACCCTTCTTTCTTCGATATCTTTAATCGCTAGAGGAAGAACTGCTGCTCGAGCTGGATGATTTCCTTTGGTTCCTGGCACGTTTGCCCATGTCTCGTGATTATAGTGAACACCCTGTTGACTCTGTATACTCTATCAACACTTAACACACTCAAATAATAGTGACTTGCTTATCGTAGGCACGTGTTCACCACCACACCTGAACTATAAACAGCTAAACTGGACTAACACTCAGAAAAACCCGAAAACGTAAATGAACAAGTATATTGAAAAACAAAAAGAGGTACTACAGTTTATCACCCACTGAAACGCGTTGAGCATACTGACTCGTCTCTTATCATCCCAAATTCCATACCAGCTCATTCGCTCCAGCCGTTATTCCTTACATAACCCATATATAGTGAATCAACACCCAACCAACATGAAATACAGGGTCGTTCCTTCGGATCGCTTATACTTATGAGCTGTAGGGTGAATATCAATAAAACACTTTTGTACTCGATGACACCTTTCACTCCGCCCGACCGTCCGATCACAACTGCCTTCTTGTGCTGGTGTTACCTAACGTCACATTCGGTGATTTATTCAGATTAATCATTCACATGATAATATATTGAACATTAGTCATTTATATGAAATACTACAACTCCATTAGGTGGTAGGTTTATTTACCTATCAGCGAGCAAGTATCAGATACCTATACAGGGTGTTTAATGATATGCTAATATTCAAGGCGCCGATTCTTCGACCCATTTCAAGAATTAAACGTCATATGAACGTATGTTACACGTCCTAACTTTTGAGATACTGGGTGTCAATGTTGAAAATATGCAAAAATTATTGTTTTGTCCACCCTTTATACCTTTTCGTGATGGCGAAATTCAGTCTGCTATGTGACTGAATAGGTATACAAATTTCAAAATTTTACATACAGTGGTTATCCAGTAATGGATGTCCTGAATGGAGTACTCAGACATAAAAATTTGAAGTCTGGTCTAGTTTTTCCGTTTTTTCTCGAAATATCAACAAGACGATCTTCTTTTAACATAATCAAATAGCCTTTTATAGCATTGTATCGAATTTGAAATTTTTTTGTCGTTGCTCACTTTCAAGTAAGATATAAACAATATTTGTGGAATATATCAATATTAAGGCAATTTTATAACGAATACAGTAGTATAGAGTTTCCTTGCAAAATCCGTTCATGAATAACAGTTGTCAGACTTTTAAATTAAAAAATCGGAGCAAGCAAGGATGTATGACAGAGAAGCGTTGCGCGTAATATTTATGCGATAGAGAAGGATGCAGTATACACAAGCTGTTAACGATGGAGCCGAAGAATACAATATGCTTTCTAACCATACTATAGAAAGAGACAAAAACGGTTTGAGAGCAAACAGTCTGTTTGTTAAGACGTGTTTTGTAGAATTATTAAAAATGGCGTGGAAGTGTTTTTAATGCAAATCAAGTAATTCTGTGATTATTTTTGATCAAAAGTCATTTGGGAATTGTTTTTTGAAGTTAGCGTACCGAAAATCAGAATAATTTGAGTATAGTGGATATGTACAAAGATTTTATAGACATTGTAAGTTCACTCAGGCTCAAATCTACTATTTTATGAGCTATCAAAAATGACATAAATAACTCGCGTAACTTTTTACACCTCTCGTTATATATTTGTATATTTTTTTAGTTGTAGAGAATAAACCGATTCTATCGGTATTTCAACTGATGTTACTCGAACACATTATAATGTGTCGTTTAGTCATGGGTAACAAGACTCAAGCACTCCAAGAAATCTCTTCAGCTGCAGCACTATGTAAGCAATGCCCTCGTTTACTGGAGACCCATGGGCCGCAGTTACATACATTGTTAGGGTTGTATTCCATGAGCATGAATTGTATGGAGGCTGCAGAAGCTCAGTTTATGGCCGCTCTCAATGTAAGTTGAACATTCACTCGCCCAAGGATAATCATTTCAGGCAAAGAAAACTTTGGAATTCAAAATTCCAATAAAGACAGTAGAAAACTCAAACACAAAAAAAGTAATACCGCGATTTATCCACAAATCACGGAATAGTAAGTGACAACAATCATAAACGCCAAACACAGATAAATGAATGAAATGGCGAATGGTGGTGATAACTTTTCGCAATCCAAGGCTCAATCATTGTTGAAGAATTATTGATATTGAATATGTTTTTTCTGTGACAGGAAAAAAGTTTGGCATTTTATTTCTGTTGGCAGGTTATAAAATGTCACTTTTCATAAATTACTTTTTTCCCGTGGGAAAAAAGTGAGAACTTTTTTCCCGGATATATATCACATATATATACAATGTTGATGGCTTTTGTTGTGCTATAGTTCCGAAAAATGAGTCAATAATACCGTCTCCGAGAAAGAACTGCAAGTCCTTTTATCTTCCATTCGACTTCGCGGTTACGGATATTACTAAACAACCACTAAATTCGCAATTTTTTGAAATCAAATCACAGAATTGGACTGACAGAAGTGATCAGACAAAATTTCACGTCGATAATTTTCAGATTTCAATATAATGTAATATATACTCAATATTGATTCGTCCTTTCTTTTGTCACAGAAAAAAATAGTGTATACACAGGAAAAATATTAGATTTTAGCTCACGGTTTTTTGTCTCCCTCCGCTGGAGCTAAAATCTACTACTTTTTTTCCTTGTATAATAAATAACTATTTCTATGGCATCAGACACTGTGCATAACGTATCGGTGAGGTTATTCAATATTTCCAATTTTTTTCTTCATTCAATAAGAGGATTCACCTTCACAATAGAAATTAATTACAAAATATGATCAAGATATCATAAGGACAATAACATCGCAGCATCGTCAAAATAAAATTCAATAATGAAAAAACTCTTTGTATACAATACAATTTGTTGTTGAAACGAAGTTATTGAAACTATTTCCTAAGTACAGCCATTTGGTTGAACAATTGAAATATGTCCATAGAAGAATAAAAATAAAGAAAGGAGAAAAAAGGTATCAACTAAATTATTTGTGATGCATTAACGTAGGATCAATTTTACAAATTATATTGTTAAATATGGCTTAAGACTGAACAATCGGGTCAATGTTACATACATTGAAATTACGCAAAATGCACGAAAGAAGGCTGACGATCCCATCGTTGGTTCTATGAGTATTTATAACAAATAACTCAGAGTTTCTCGTGAAATATGAAATACTGTAATACAGGAACGTATAAGGGGGCAGTACAAAATATACAATGTGTTGCATGAAAAATTTGTTTCATTACGCGGTGTCAATGAAAGTGGTAATAACTTTTTATTTTTGAATAGAACACCCTGTATATCATTGCATTTTAGAATTCTGCATTATTTTCAAAATCCAATATTGCTTTTAATTTCATATTTCATTCTCCATCTGAGTGTGCCATGACTATATGCTGGTCGAGTCTGATGAACTCATATCGATAAGTGTTATGGAAAAAAAAATTAATCCTGTCAAAAATGTCAAATTTCCTGATTTATCATCAAATTAAGTTCATCAAAATGGTTAGGTGTATACACCCGGTATAGATCGCTAGTGGTCATATTATCTCAGCAACCCGTAAATTGCTCGCCTGGAAACGCTTCTGCTCAATGCACAAGAACCCTCAAACTGCCGTTCATGACAGCGAGTAATGTTTCTTGAGTAATGAGTGAGAGTGAATAAGATATATGATAGGTCCTAAATGCGGAGGATTATTTTCCAGTTCGACCTCGGTGAGTGGCTTACCTTCTTTCTCATGGCATTAGTGGTCTAGATAGTAGTTTAGTCAGTGGAGCAACCACTTTCAGCTTGAATTGATTCACTTCATTCATCTTGTTATGTACAAAATTGAACACATTATACACAAAAAACCCTTCGGTTCAGTCATTGGAAAATTTTACGTTACAAAAGGTTATGGAAAAAGGGATCTTGATGGTCTTAATCATAACCCTGCGTATGCGAACTTGAGCGACCGCTGTTCGTGCCGCCAAGTTGAAAAAATGGCGACCGATAAATGGCGTATAACCTAATGTCTGCGTGCTTCGGATAAAGAGTTTCTCATCTAAAAATTCAGATATTTATATCTGCTACGAAGTCTCCTCATACATGAGAAACATCAGTTCAACGAGAAAATTGTGAAGGAGTCCAATATTTTCATTTCTCAAGCAAAACCTTTTTACAGGAATGAAGTTCTGCGGTGGTTGCTCTAGGTTGCAAAATTATAAATACCGAGCCTACGATTTTGCCATGTTTCAAAACTTCATAACCTTTATTATGTCTATTGTGATTGTACTACTTTCTTGAAAATTCTTTTGTAGATTTCGCAAGAACGAGAATTATGGACATTCACCAACTTGAATCTGGCAATTGTATATCTAAGGGGGAAAAGAGAGGCAGACTTTATTGCTTTACATGAGAGAATTAACCCTGAAAGTTTGCCTTCTCACTCTCACAGCCTAAGAGCGGCTGCATATTACGTACAAGGGCTCCAAGCTTTTTTCCAAGGTCGATATAATGAGGCGAAGTAAGTGTTATCAGTTACATATGTAGATAAACTTATCCATTTAGAAAAGTATATATTTAGTGAAGGGTAATCATTAGGCCTCTTCTCTAGTGTTGGCATGCAATTCTACATCTTGGAGATAACAACATAAAGTTTATTATCTTGAAATGGTTTTGCTAGAATTAGATTCGTCTATTTTGTGGGACCCAGTGGCGTGTTTAGAATCTCGCTTTAGGGGGGGCCGAGGCAAAAATTAAAAATGTTGCCAAAATTTGTCGTGATACATTGACGAATATAATTAAACGAAACAACACCAGAACAACCATTCTCTTTTAATTTGGCTAAGCAATGAACAAACATGGAAAATAGCATACTTATAAATTTTTTTAGATCAATTATTTCAACCTGACCAGTCTTTGAGACTCATTCGTCTGGCTTCACTTGTGACGAACCTATTTATTACATTTTCAATATTCAAATCAACTTCGTTGTGAATATTAATTAGAGTTAGACCATTCAAACGCTCTCCACCCATGGTTGACCTTAAGTGGGTTTTCAAGCGCTTCATGGTTGAAAAGCTCCTTTCCGCTGTTGCCGTTGACACAGGTAGTCACAAATATTTGCAGTAAAATCTTTATTGCAGGGAACAAACTCGCCCCAAAACAAAGTGCTTCGATTGCTGTAGAGGGCAAATCTGGTTTATTTTCCCATCTTTTTTGCCACATTATTATTTCAGCTCTCAGTTCTTGTTTTGATATGACTCGAGATTACTCATGCAAAGTTACCACCGCCAACAACTACCTAACTCAGCGACTCTACAGTCTACAGCTAACTGAAAACTTTGAACAGTAAACGCTGATCATTTGGCAGCCACGTGATCGCCACCGATTATATGAACGCAAACGGAAACACGATCGTCCTGCCGGTTAGGCTGACCGGCGGGCGAAGAGAATAATATTCTTCTTCTCAACTGTTCGTGGTTCCACTTCAGGTATGAACTGACGATTCAACGAGTTTTTCAGTGCATAAAATATCCACACCGTGTAGCATAAAACAATCATCATATTATTAATAATCAAATGGTAGATTTCTATAAATATGAAACAAGACTGGATGAACCGAAATTTTCGTGTTTTTTTATTCGAGTGTAGTCTGCTTTGGGGGGGGGGGAGGGCCGGGCCCCTCTGATTCCCCCCCCCCTTGAACACGCCACTGGTGGGACCATAAGATCGCCATTTTATGATGGAAAGTATATCCTTACCTACCTTCTTCAAAAGTCTCATCATTATCATATCATCAAGTAATTTGCTCAGTGAATGTTCAATGTGTTTTTTAGGAGATATCTAAGAGAAACCTTGAAAATGGCCAATGCTGAAGACCTGAACAGACTAACTTCATGTTCGTTAGTCCTTCTGGGCCATATATTTTTATCATTAGGCAACAGCAGAGAAAGCATGAATATGGTGACACCAGCAATGCAGCTGGCAAGCAAAATTCCAGATGTTCATGTGCAACTATGGGCATCAGCTATTCTGAAAGGTAGATTTTGGTACTTATTCGATAACACTTCAACCTTCATCTATAACTGTCTCTATAGTTGCTCTTTCACTGATGTATTAATGTACCCGGTGGACAACTAAGAACGGCTGTCATATCTTCTATCATTCTTCCAACTATGATAGTTAATATCTTCCGTTGGCGGAAAGCTATCACGTTGAGGTTTTAATAATAATAATAATAATAATAAACGTCTTTATTTGATTTAATGTTTATACAAACATTTGGCAGAGCGAAGTTTAGCCATCATGGCTACTCTTACACCTAACCCTGCACATTTATAATACATAATACATAAACTTAACATACTTTAATCACTAAGTGCAGATGACTTGCAATTATTCAATTTTTTCTATAATGAATGAATGTAAATAAATATAGTTTAATTTCAAATGGCATTTTGTTCGAGCAATAAATGTAATTTAAGGCGTTTCTTGAAGGAATGAATAACATTAATTTTGAAAGATGAATCAAGTGAATTGTACAATTTCACAGCATTATAAGAAAAAGATTTCTGGTACAAAGCTGTCGAATGGCGTGGTATATCCAATGTGTTGTTAACTCTTAAATTCACATAATGTTGTTGGTTACGAAATATTAATTTGTTTCTTAAATAGATTGGAATTGACGTAATCAGCAAACGATGAACAAAAATAAGACAATGATATTTCCACAAAAACTCAATATTTAGCCATCTGAGTGCACGAAAACAGTGACTGATATGATCAAATTTTCTGAGACCATAGATGAAACGACAACAGGTATTTTGTATTTTTTGCAATCTTGTCTTAGTAACTGAGTCTAGATAAGGATAAAAAATTATAAGACAATACTGAAGAATTGGCAAGACGATAGTTTCACACAGTTTCTTTCTTAGGGAAAAATTCAAAATATTTTTATTTACAAAAAGGAGTTTTAGTGACAGATATGATTTTTTTACTAAATTATTTACCTGGCTCGTAAACTTGAAGTCAATATCCATTATCAGTCCAAGATTCTTAGCTTCAGTAACCAGTGGTATGAGAACGTTGTCAATATGAAGAATAATTTCATTTCTAATTATTTCGTAAATATGCTTCGCGCAAAACAGCATAGCTAATGATTTCTTAGGATTCAGTTTCAGAGCATGTTTTTCACAATAATTGTTTAGGAGTTCCAAGTCACTGTTCAGCCTTTGAACTGCAACAGGAATATTTTCTATATCAAAACTGTATTTTATTTGGGTATCATCTGCATAAGATTGCATTTCACAAAACTCAATATTTCTATATATATCGGCAGTGTATACGAGAAAAAGTAGTGGTCCCAATATGGAACCCTGTGGTACCCCTGACCTAACATGACCTGGAGAAGATATGCCTTTACATGTACGAACTTTCTGTGTTCGATCGGCAAGATAGGAGGAAAAGAATTCGACTGCGATATTGTCCAAACCGTAATACTTTAATTTTGAACAAAGTAACTTATGGTCGACAGTGTCGAATGCTTTCGAAAAATCCAATAGCACTAGCACTGTCGCCTTTTTTCTGTCAATGGCTGTTATAATATCATCATTTATTTTTATTAATGCACTTGTGGTACTATGTCCACGTCTAAAACCTGATTGATGTGATGGAATAATATTGTTTTGTGATACATAATTTTGTAATTGACTATTTACGAATTTTTCCAAAATTTTGCTTAAAACTGGCAACAAACTTATTGCTCGTAAATCGCAATAATCTGATGGATTATGGTTCTTAGCTATAGGGTTTATAATTGCATTCTTCCACCCAGATGGGAAATAACCAATCTCCAGGCAGCAGCCAATAATATGAGTTATATAGTCCAATATTGCAGTCGAGCACAGCTTAATCATATATAATGATATGTTATCAATACCACTGGCGTTAGATTTGATGCTATTAATGATTTCTAATATTTCCATTTGACTGGGAAGACGAAAACTGAATTTCATATTTGGTTTACATGTATTACTATTGTAAAAATTAACTAAACCTTGATCGGCTTGTACTGTATTGAAAGAGGATAAGAATGTATTGTTTATTATTGATGGGTCAGTTAGATTATCAGGAAGCCCGGTATTCGGTTGTCTTTGAATTTTCATTTTTTTAAGAACTTTCCACATGTCAGATTTATTGTTTTGTTGTAAAAACTTTAAATATCCTGCTTTCTCTCTACGTATTGCAGCAAGCGTATAGTTGCGTAAATGTTTATATTGCTGCCAGTTTTCTTCGTTTTTTTCCCTTCTATATTTGGCAAGAGCTTTGTCTCTTTCACTCATAATAATTTTGACAGTATCTGTCAACCAAGGCGCATGAGCCTTATTCATACGAACAGTGCGTATCGGTGCATGCCTGTTAAATAATTGAGTAACGTTTAAAGTCAAAAAATCAACTTTTTCCTGAATATTTGGGATATACAGGATTTCATACCAAGGTATTTCAAGCATGTCGGCTTCGAAGGAATTTTGATCGAAATTCCTAAAATCCCTATATGTGTGCATTTTTTGTTTACATAACGTTGCCAAATTCAATTCACAGCAAACCAATTTATGGTCAGATATTAAGTCGGCATTCAGTGTATATGTTTTTCTCACAAAATTGGCATTATTTATAAAAATTGGGTCAATAAGCGTTTCCGAGAATTGCGTAATTCGTGTAGCCTCATCTATAATCTGGGTAAAACCGTAGGCATTGAATACATAATTTATTGGATTATTTGGATTGAACAAATTGACGTTTATATCTCCAGCTACTATGATTGTATCATAATTAGGTACAATATCTGATAAAATATTTTCAAGGACATCAACACATCCTGGAATACTTTTATGAGGTGGCCTATAAATAACTCCTAAAGCAACAGTTAAATTATCAAATTTGAGTTTCAGCCACATATGTTCAATATTATAATCTTCTTGCATATCCAGTATTTCAGTACAGACATATTTGCTTTTAACATATATACCGACACCCCCTCCTCTTCCAGTAACCCTATCTTTACGATGAAACTTATAACCATCAAGTGAGATCACATCTGTAGGTATTTCATTCGACAGCCATGTCTCAGATACGAACAATACATCAAAATCACAACACTCAACTAAATCTGAAAATTCACCCCAACTAGCTAATAATGATCTAGTATTGAGGTTACCTATCTTAAAAATATGTTCCTTAGCCATAGTCAATTCTAGATTTTAGAATGGCAATCTGATTATAATAACAACTACATAAATTATAATCAGTCGCCGAGTGATTTGTTAGAACAGCCTTATTATTTTTTAAATTCCTAGCAGCATTGTAACTGAGACAGTTGATACAATTTTTCTGTTCTGGTTGGGGGCAATCCTTATATTCATGTTCCCCGGCACATTCTTGACATGTCATTTTAGATTGTTTGCAATTTTGTTTTGTATGACCATAGCGAGAGCACTTAAAACAACGTGTTACATTAAAATAGTCCTCTACTGTACAGCGCTTCCAACCTAGGTAGAGAAACCCATTTGAAATGAGTTTTTTACGAAGAGATGGCGATACTTCGATAACTATGTTTTTGCTGTATTTTCTTTTTAAGGTAATGATATGTTTGAATTCGCCAATGTGATCTTTGAGCTCCGGGTTGTGTAATGATAGATCTTCAAACATTGTGTGTTCATTTGTATCAAAGTCCAAATCAACATTTGATATAACAACGCGAGGACGAAATTTGGTTGGCTCACTCAGTATAAATTTATTTCCGAATTTATTAGAAATTGCTTCTTTCAATTTCAATCGAGACTCATCGTTTTCGCAGTTCACTACCATTCCTCCATGAATAGGTTTTACATTGTTCACATTTATGTTAATATTCACAGGATTAATGTTTTTCTGAATTTCACTGATAACGTTACATTTTCGATCCTGGGATTTGATAATCAAAGTCGATTTTTGTTGGTGTTGTTGAGTATTTCTGTTCATGGTTTTCACCGCCGAACTGTAGGATTGCAGTGAGGTCCCATTTGGAGTAAAAAACGAAGTACTTACAGTTTTTGTGGATAACAAATCAAGGTGATCTTTTTGCAGCTTGTTCGAATATTGTAATTCAGATACTAGATTGTTCAACAGGTTGTTCTCACGTTTCAAACACTCTACTTCCTTTTGTAACACAGATGTTTCAATTACAGGATTATCTTCATTTTTATTTCTGGTGGGAATTCCCATACAGTTTTTGCATTGCCAGTTTACTTTTTGCACAATAAATAACTTTGCCACAATCTCAAAGCACTTCAGATGTAAATGGACATTACATTCTTTTTTAGCACACTTTATACCACTTTTTCGTAAATTACTACAACAAATTTCACAAGTTCTATCCACTTTATGATCATTTTGATCAGACGAATCTGTATCGCCGACCATCTCGAGCGACGGTCGACGACAACTGGTGCATCGAAGACGATCCTGCGACGTGGACTTCTGACGTCTTCAAGAAAGCAACTTGTGAGCTCAAGATGGCGTCTGAGAACTGCTACGGGTGAAGCTGCCACCGTTTATGGGGAAATCGATGTGGATATATCGATCGGGACCGTCAAATTTCCACATCGAGCTATCATGGCGGATATTGAAGAAGATGTTATTCTGGGAATGGACATCATGGGTGCGCACGGGATCCAACTGGACTTCAGAAGCAGAACACTCAAGGTGGGTGCCGAAGAGATCTTCTTACATCCACGGGTGGAGGTAGCGGCAGGAGTAATGTTAGAAGAAGACGTCCTGTTACCGAAACGGAGCGAGACCATTGTAGCAGCGCGTATTGAGGGTACATTGGAGCAAGGCAGTCCCATCATCATGGAACCCTGGAACCATGACGAGGAAGTCGGACGTGGAATCTTAGTCGGCAAGGCTTTACTGTCAGCAGACGACCATGTACCTGTTCGATTTATCAACATAAATAATTACCCTGTGACGATTGGCAAAGGAACGAAGATTGGAACATGTGTCCCAGCAGCCTCCATAATCCACCAGGTGACAGCAACCACTGATGGGGCCGGCAAGTATGAAGAACTCGTCTCTGCTGCAAGCGACTCACTCAACAACCGACAGAAGAAGAAGTTAACCGAGTTACTGCAGAGGTATAGATCCATTTTCATACCTGCCGATGGAAAAACAGGTAGAACCAACATCATCAGTCACAAAATCGATACGGGGGATACCAGACCGATTCGTCAACCAGCCCGAAGATTACCACAGGCCAAGAGAGAAATTGCAGAAAAGATCATCCAGGATATGGAACAAGACGGGGTAATCGAGCCATCCAATAGTCCTTGGGCTTCACCAGTGGTACTAGTGAAGAAGAAAGATGGAAACACTCGTTTTTGCGTGGACTATCGCCGATTGAACAATGTGACGAAGAAGGACAGCTATCCTTTGCCTCGAATTGACGACACACTCGACACATTGGCGGAATCGAATCTTTTCTCCACACTGGATCTGAAAAGTGGATATTGGCAGGTGGAAATGGATCCGACAGATAAGGAAAAGACAGCGTTCACCATCGGCACTGGATTATGGCAATTCAAGGTTATGCCTTTCGGACTCTGCAATGCTCCGGCCACCTTCGAACGAATCATGGAGAATGTGTTGAGGGGACTCTCCTGGAAGACATGCCTGGTTTATCTGGATGACATCATCGTGATCGGTAAAACTTTTGAAGAACATCTGGCTAACCTAGAGGAAGTTTTCAAAAGACTTCAGGCTGCAAACCTCACACTCAATCTGAAGAAATGCCATCTGCTGCAGAAACGAGTTAACTATTTAGGACACATCGTAGGAAGGCAGGGTGTGGAAGTCGACCCTGAGAAGGTACGAGCAGTGAAGCAATGGCCAGTACCAAGAGATAAGCATCAACTCAGGAGCTTTATTGGGCTCTGCACTTATTATCGACGTTACGTTCGAATGTTTTCGGATATCGCAAAGCCCCTGACTCGTCTCACCGAGGAAGCACGTCCCTTCCACTGGGATTCAAAATGCCAGGCCGCCTTTGATGCTCTGAAAGAACGCCTGACCACGACACCGATTCTTGGGTATCCACTTCCACAGGGACAATTCATTCTCGACACAGATGCCAGTAATATCGGCATTGGTGGAGTCCTTTCGCAGTATCAAGATGGGCAAGAGCGAGTCATCGGTTACTTCAGCAAGGTGCTATCGAAGGCAGAACGAAACTACTGCGTTACCAGGAGGGAACTATTGGCCATGGTAAAATCGGTGGAGCACTTCTATAAGTACCTCTATGGGCGAAAATTCCATCTCAGGACGGACCACGCTGCATTGAAATGGCTCCTGAATTTCAAGAACCCCGAAGGCCAAGTAGCTCGTTGGATCGAGAGGCTCCAGGAATATGACTTCGAGATAACACACCGAGTGGGGACGAGCCATAAGAATGCAGATGCATTGTCCAGAAGGCCATGTCCACCTGAGTGCTCACATTGTAGTCGATTGGAGGATAAGGAAGCAGCCCTTTACAGAACCACCGTTGTCAATGAAGATTGGTTACCTGCAGCAATCAAGCAAGAGCAAGAAAAGGACCCAGAACTTCGGAAGCTTCGAGAATGGAAGAAAGCGAATCGCCGTCCTTCTTGGCAAGAAGTAGCACCATCTTCACAGACTTTGAAGGCGTACTGGAGTCAGTGGGACTCCTTGGTATTAGAAGATGACCTGCTCAAGAGGAATCTCGAGAGCGATGATGGGTCGGATAATCGGATGCAGTTGGTCATTCCTAGGAGCCGAGTTTCGGAAGTACTTGGATATGTACATGATGGATCTTCAGGGGGACATCTAGGAGTGAGGAAGACACTGCAGCGGGTACGAGAGCGGTTCTACTGGGTGAACTGCAGTGACGACGTCAGGGAGTGGTGCCGTAAATGCACCGTGTGCTTTGCCAGCAATGGGCCTCATCGTAAACCAAGGGCACCCATGAGACAGTACAATGTTGGAAGCCCTTTCGAGAGGATTGCTATGGATATTGCGGGGCCGTTTCCAGTGACTGATAATGGAAATAAATACATCCTTGTCTGCATGGACTACTTCACCAAGTGGGTGGAAGCGTATGCGATCCCTAACCAGGAAGCCGTAACTGTCGCCGATGTCCTAATGAATCAACTCATCAGTCGTTTTGGGGTGCCATTGGAACTTCACTCTGATCAGGGCCGGAACTTCGAGAGTGAAGTGTTTAAGAAGATGAGCGAGAAGTTAGGAATCAAGAAAACAAGAACAACTCCATTGCATCCACAGTCAGATGGCATGGTGGAGCGAATGAACCGAACCATAGGGAGGTATCTCTGCAAAGTCGTAGATCAACACCAACAAGACTGGGATCAACATCTTCCTTTCTTCTTGATGGCTTACAGATCTGCGGTACAGGAATCTACAGGGCAGACTCCGGCGAAGGTTTTATTTGGACGAGAGATGAGGCTTCCATGTGACTTGGTCTTCGGATGTAGACCTGGTGAGGACATAGTAGGGGAAGATTACGTTACGAATCTGATGAGAAAGATGAACGATATTCATGAATTGGTTCGTACTAATCTGAAAATTGCCAGCGACCGCATGAAAGACCGGTACGACATCAGAGCTGGGGGTGCAGGATACGCAGAAGGAGACTTGGTGTGGTTGTACAATCCACAAAGGAAACGAGGTATTTGTCCAAAACTACAGAGATCTTGGGAAGGACCTTATACCGTCAAGAAGAAGATCAACGATGTCATATACCGCATCAGTAAAGAACCCAGTGGCAAACCAAGAGTCGTTCATTTCAACAGACTAGCACCATTCGAGGGAACACAAGATCAACAAGTTCAACAAATTTGTCCGGAAGAAAAGGAGCTTACATTCGACGAATTCATTGGGACATACAGTGGTTCATCAAAAGCAAGGTTTGGCGTCACCAAGGAAGAGCACCGCGACCTTTTTGCCATTCCTGTAGAATACGCACTAGCTCACTGCGTCGCCGAGGATCTTCAGATGTCTCAAGGAATAGCGAACAAGTTCATGAGGAAGTTCGGGAAGTTAGAGGAGCTTCATCAACAAGGTCCCTCCGTCGGTCAAGTACTAGAAATAGAAGATATCAGCGCTGAAGGAAAAAGGTCTCTGTTTTATCTTATAACGAAAGGAAGATCTTCTGAGAAACCCACTTACAAGGACCTCTGGGAGACGCTAGTCGACCTGCGAAGCATCATACTCGAGAAGGACATACAGAAGATAGCTGTTCCAAAGCTGGGGTGTGGACTGGATGGCTTGAATTGGAGAATTTTAAGGAACATGCTAGAGGTTTTATTTAGATTCACCGGAGTTGAAATTCTGGTATGCTGCTGGAACTCCAAGGGAACTCCAAGAGAAAAGACAGTGCCATGCTATTTCTACCATACTGCACGTTGTAAAAATGAAAACAGTTGTCCCTATCTTCATAGTGATCAGAATGCATTCCAGGAGGAATGCGTTTTAAGGAGGGGGCAGTGTAATGATATTCCCCTTGGAGGGGCTTTAGAAACATCAGCAGGAAGGCAGGAGTACAACGATCATCCTGTATCACGCATCCCAGATTGCTCTCCTACCTCCCAATGATTCCTACATGCACTAGCATATTTCCGAACACTCAATATATGCCGCGGTGACAGATAACGTCACAGAAGATTCTGGAATGTTCTGGAAACAATCGATGGAACAATTAGAGAGAGAGGTTTGTTCTAAGAAGCTTCTAGAACAAAAAGAAGGAGACGGAAAATCATTCGAGAAGGTTCTCGAACCAAAGCCTGTCTAGTTATCTCATATATAAACGGCCGAATAACTGCCGTCAATTAATAGTCAAACAGCGAGTGTCAGAGAGACAGTTATATACCGCGTGTTATAAATCATTTTTACATAAATAGTAGTTATAAGTTCGATATAAATTAGTGTTTCTTTAGTTTAAATAAATCAGTTGGAAAATAAATAGTGTCGTGTTCGCTTCTGCACCCGAATAACGTAACAATACACTTATCATTTTTCAACAGTTTTTGAGATGATGATTTTTTAGTTATAAAATAGTTTCATATTCTTTTTGATACAAGATAAATATACAGGGAGTTCCATTTGTTATAACCCTTCGAAAATATAAAAATTTTCAGGATTGAAAATTCACCCTATAAAATGGATACTAATTTGATCATTTCGGAAACGAAATAAGCTGACAATAATTTGAAATCAGCACTTTCGTACAACTGGTTTTGGATACATTAATTAATAGCTTGACAATACGGCAATGGGCGTGTACACCTTAGTAGAACTTTTAACTTAAACCATTTTTATAATCATCATTTTATACATAAATAATGATTGACGACATAATTCGATCGAAAAATTAACTGAAATGTTTTATTTTTGGACATAAATAATAGTACCTTCTGAAAACGGACCCTCTTATGACGTAGAAACCTCATCTCGCCATAGTTAAAAAAAAATACCAAACGCCTGACAAGAGACTGAGGCAACTGATATTTTAATTCTTTCAACTGTGATCTCGCGCTAATTCACTATGTACTCTGTCAGAAATCATGTATCATTCATCTCTGTCTGGAATGGTCTTGTTTCAGTATTAGTGTTTTGACGTCACATCATCGCCTCGTATTCAAAGGTCCGAAAAATCGGGGATTTCAATAATTTTTTATAAAACGTAGGGAGCTCACAGCAAGAAACGGTTTGCGGTGGTGAGCTAGTTTGGGTGAGTTCTATCGAATTATGAAATGATTTTTTTTTGTGATATAAGCACATTAAATTGCAAAAATAAGATTCCGGTTCACAGACAATAGAAGGACAAATCAAAATATGTGAAAAAATATAGGGTGTTCCATTAACAAATACATTTTTTGTCACATTATCCTCAAAAAATGTCCTGTATAATCAAATATTTCAATTATTTCAATGGGCTTCCTAGATTGCGTTAACATGAAGCCAATCAGTCTAAAACAAATTTGATGAAAATTCATCAGGAGCAAACTTCCCCCTTGAATCCCCGTCCGCTAATAATATTCTTTATTAAAAAAAATCATGTATAAACTGGCATCATCGAGTTCTTTGGCAGATTCAATTAAGTATGTTTTTCTCTCTTCTTGGCATCCGAAGGGGAGGGTTTCTGTGAGTGAGAATGTATCACGTGGTCCATTGTGACCAATGAGGACTTGCAAAATGATATTACCACCTCTCTATCGCGAAGAATGTGGGGGTGATTCAGTTCAATAAAGTCGATAATTCTTCGCACAATCGTTAGGGATGGAATGAATGGTTCTGTCGCATTTCAGCAACAAAAATAATTTCGAAACTGGAGCTGCTATCAATGAAAATTGATACCTATTTCGACATTTAATTTGAATAAATTGAGAACACTTCCAGTCTAATCAATATTTGTCCATGGCATTATTGGATATAATGAGCATTCCAAATTCGAAAATTGACAGAACAAAATCGATAGACAAACTTGAAAATTATGAACTGACAGTCAGCCTAATAGTAAAATTTCAGTTGTCCCACTTCCCACTTCAGCGGTGTACACGGTAGTTATCTAATTAAAATATCAAAATATCTTATGTTGATTTTAGACCTTCACAGAATCTGTGGAGATAGTCAGAGAGAAAACGAAGCATATCAAAGGCATGTTCACTTCTCGCAGATGTTACTCAGCGACCATTTTCAAGCATCACAGATGCCAGAACATAACCTCATTATGTGGACCCAAGGCAATTTTCCTGCAAATACGGCGAATGCACCCAGTACTTCAGGAAGTTTATTATAAGCATTAGGACTATTAAGATTTTGCATGTAAGGTGTTTTTTTACTTTTTATTGATAAATATTAAATTATTTATGATCATCTAGTTTCATAAATTCCTGTCCTACATGGACACACTATATCGGGTTTTCTCTAATGATATTAAACTCCAAGATAGTGTCTAGAGACTAATAATTGACCATAATATAAGAGTGAGATACAAGGCACATCAAAATCAGCTGATGGTTGGGTACAGATTTCAGTCAAGCTGCCTGTGTTTCAAAATGAAATATAAGTGATGGTATGCGTAGTTAACCCCAGAGGTTTCTTCATGTATCATTTTTTAACATCAAAATATACACATAAAATGATACCATCCAAAAGGCATACGGGGTGAAATCACGACCTAAAATCTGTCACTACCTGCCGGTCTAATACTGGCCCTCCATATCTTGGGCACAGTATAGTCTGTCCAAGATAAGGTTGAACAGCATGGGGATCTCTAAAACGGTAGGAGATACGAAGTCGGTTAAATGGGGAAAAAGTTGCGTATTCGGAGGCTCATATCAAGAGCCTTCGAAAATTTTTAAAATTATTTTTAGTTTTTTAGTTATAGCAAAAAGAGTGAATTTTTGGAAATTTTATTTTTTCTCTCCGTTATTATTAGAGATACAGAAAAACTGAAAATACTTTTTCATAGCAACTTTTGATGACGTTTTACGTGGTTATACCGATTTTTTTATGCGACGTTTCGTATCCGTAGAACCATCATCAACTTTTGTTTTTTAAATACGGTCCTGATAATTTTTTCAGAGATTCTGGAAGGTTTTTTATTCTGAATTCAACCATGTATTATGCAAGGTGATTCGAATGTGTTTCGACCTTTGACTATCCTTCATCAATGTTTTTTCGAACTTCCAAAGGAAAAGTGCCATCAGTTCCATTTATTTCTGATCATTTAGTGTCAAACATTGATGGATTAGTTATTCAATACTGAAAAGTGAATAAAAAATATTTCACTACATCATGCAATGCAGCGCTTAAAATTGTTGATGAATTGTTACACGAATTACTTTAACAACTTAACTTTGACAATACCTTCAGAAACATTCATAACAAATGTTCAAAATGATAACCAATTATTTTTCTGAACAAAGATATCCTCTTCTCACAGTTGCTTCCAAGACATTACTAAGCATTTCTGGGGTTATTCTATTGAATGCTCCGATGACACTGTCCCTTAGTTCTTCATCATTAAAGCTATTTGCGTGTAAAAAGTTTTTGATACATCCCCTAAAAAAAAATCCAGCTGTGTCAAATCAGGTGACCGCGCCGGCCAAGGGACTGCAGAATGAGTACCAATCCATTTTTCTGGATAAAAACGCACGAACTTTTCTGGAATTATGTACCGGAGCGCCATCTTGTTGAAACCAACAGTCCTGAACTTCCGCAATCGGTAAATCATCCAGAGCTTCCTCAAGATGATTCTCAAGCAAATTTGTATAACGTTAGGAAGTCTGTGTTTCATGGTAAATAATACCAAATATTGCAACCCACATATAAAAGCCGAAACCAGTTGATGAGGTATTAGTGTGTTGACTAATTTTTCTTCAAAATAAGTGGAACTGATGGCATTTTTCCTTTGGAATGTCGAAAAAAAATTGATGATGGTTAAAAATAGGTCGAAACACACATAAACCACCTTGGTTACATGGTTGAATTCAGAATGAAAAAACCTTTCGGAATCTGTGGAAAAATTATCAGGACCGTATTCAAAAAACAAAAGTTGATGATGGTTCTACGAATACGAAACGTCGCATAGAAAAATTGGTATCACCACGTTAAACGTCATCAAAAGTTGCTATGAAAAAGTAGTTTTTCTGTATCTCTAATAATAACGGAGAAAAACAATGAAACAGATATTCCATAAATTCACTTTTTTCGATATAACTAAAAAACTAAGAATAATTTCAAAAATTTTCGAAGGCTCTTGATACGAGCCTCCGAATGCGCAACTTTTTCCCCATTTAACCGACTTCGTATCTCCTACCGTTTTCGAGATCCCCATGCTGTTCAACCTTATCTTGGACAGACTGTATAAGTACAAGATACTATGTTGAAATTTGGCAACCGTCCGGAAAGTACGTACTTCCCGGCCTAGTCCGAGAAGTATCATAGTTTTCGTCACTCTAACCAGCGAACATAAACGTCTCTGTTTATGTTCGGTGCTCTAACCCAGTAACTATGAAAATCTTGGTAGATATCATTTTCATAAATGGACTTTATCATTACATAGCGAAATGACGGCTGACAGCTACTTGACATGAGATTAGTCGACATTTTGATTTTCGAAAGTTTGGTTGCAATTATCGCAATAAACTATCGAAAGCAGCAGCGAGTGAGTTTGAAAATGTCCATACGAAATTTTCAATGTAGGTACGCCCTAGAATTATGTCTACTCACCAAAGAAAGTAATTTTTGGACTTGTTACGTAAACTACTATTTCGAGTTTCTATTTATTATATTGAAAATGAGAGGAATATATGTCCTTATGTTTTAGCTGTGAAATACTTTTGTTCAACACATTGATGCAACCAGTTCAATTTAATATCATTGATGATAGAGTCCGACCACGTTAACTTTGGGACAGCATGTGACGCAACGCATATGCATATTCAATGCATACGCGACCACGTGCTGTCCCAAAGTTATCGTGGTCGGACTCTACCTATGAACTCCTTCAATGATAGTCAGTCAATCATTTACTGAGAAGGTGAAAACATAAAGAAGAAACGAACAATTATTAAAAAATAGTAAATTTAATATCTCGGAACATGATATTCAGTACATCCATATAACTTCTTGGTTTCACTAGGTATAGTATCACAGATCAGTTATATGGTTTAGATATTGAAAATTAGCATTCGTATTCAAAAACAAGTTTAATAAACAAAACTGGTACTTCTCTAACGGGTATAACACCTGTCAACTTCTATAAAAACTTAAACAATAACATCAACACTCGTCTGTGAATACAGGTAGAAAACTCATACTGGTCAAAACACTACAAACAAAAAATATCAAATCACTAAATAATAAGGAAAACCTGCATCACTAGCCGATTGTGAATCTTACGCAGATCATAAATCTTAAGCGGATCATTGATGAGTTGCGGTCTTTACCACTGTTCCTCTTCTTGTTCAGCCGGTTGAGCCCCGAAGTTTTGGGCCCTTCCGAAGTCACCCTGGAAGAAAAAAATCATCTCACAAGACTGACCAAAATATGGATTATTGGAAAATCAGAATCATTTGTCACTATGTAAACCAATTTACACTGGATCCATCAATTTGCAGCAACACTCAGTTATTAGACGTGTTCTATAAATTCGATAAAAATCTTTCGAAAAAAATCTGAAACACGTCGAGTTTTGATTTTAATGTTCTACATTTACCACAAAATTTGATTTTACAGGGTGATACTTATTAAGGTAATGACGTCATCGACAATTTTTTTCCAAATGTATCATCCTATATTTTATGACATTTTTAGATCAATATGAATGAGCTGATTCCAAAAAGGTGTAATAATTGGGGTTAACCGAGGAGTTAACAAAATACAAAGTGTTACATTACCCTGTATTATGAAATATTTTTGTTGAATATATTGATATTAACAATCGACGTGTCACAGATTTTTTGAAGAGGCTTTTAGTATAAGAAATAGAAGTAATTCCATACTTTACGGACACAGTGTACACCAAAACACTCAGCTATGTTTAGCAACACAACACTCTGAATTAGAGATATAAATAAATTGGGTATTAGGAGAAGGTGAATAAATTCAACGTCCCAAGAAGATCCATACCAAACTTGAGGAAAATATACCAGGTAGTTCAATACTTATAGACGAATGTTATTCAAAATCGATAAATCGCCCTGTATCACCGTTATGAAGACTCTAAGACCTATCAAATATGGTATTTTCAGAACCACCTTGGTGACCCCTATATACCACTGAAATATTTCCTTTTACCTGTGAAACACCCTATTTTCATTTTTCATCTACGGCTATGATTGATTTGACAGGAAATATAACCTCTGGTGGTATCTGACAATCAGACACTACTAGGGAAATTGAAAAGACAAAGAGCAGAGTATATGTTATTCTTTCATTCAACCAAACCATTGTAATATAGAAAATATAAAAGGACAGAAATTCAGCTGTGTCTGAACTCCTATCAAACTAATACCATCCAGTGACTCTATTGTAATGTAGTCTGAAATGGAAATAGTGACATGACAGGGGCCAGGTAGCCGTGCGGACAGAGTGTCAGTTTTCTAATCCGCATTCGCTTGTCGGTCGTGGGTTCAATTCCCCGCGACTGCAGACATTTTTCTGATGGCCCAAGAAAATGTTTGGGATCACACGTTAAATGGTAAGGCCCCCGTCATACCTTGCTCGCACAAGACTCTCGAAGACTTCTGAGGGTTGCTCGTAAGGGGGCAACCGAATGACGGATAGAGCAATTTCAGAACAATTTTTTTTTTAGAACAAATTTAATAATACTTGCTGTATAGGGCAAACCAGATATAGATGTGTTTGAATTGACTAACTCACCCCACGAATATCTCTTCCACCAAAGGAATCACTACCACCTGCTGAGAATCCTCCGCTAGAAAGCCATTCGGGAACTTCCTGTCCGGCTTGCTTCAAGATTTTGGATATTTCTGGCGCCAAATTTGAATCATGGGCCGAATCAAAGAAACTTGTTGCTTTGCCTCTGTTACCTGAAAGTTTAGCATGAATAAATAATTTTCACCTGAAACATAATTAATATAATATAATTCAGGGTGCAAGTAGTAAGATACTGAAATTTCAGGATTTCAAGGCGAATAATAAGAATCTTGTATCAAAAAATATTTTTGCTCTCAATTCGGCGACTTTTCGTTTACATTTTGGTCCTACGAACGCTAGTCTCAATATGAGAAGTCATAATACATCATTGTCTTCCAAATGTCAACATTACATCAGCTCTCTGCCTGTTCTTATAATGACGGTAAATGCTAGTGGAAGCAATTGCATAGTTGATGTCAATTTTCTGATTATGGTCCAAGGAAATTAGGATATTGATAGGAAATATATGTATATGATCCTAAGTAGTTTCAGGTAAACCCGGTGACAACGTAATCATACCCATGCGTTACACTTTTGGCATTTGGATCGAAGATATAGTTTCTTGAATCCCATATTTTTCGTGAAAAAACAATTGAATCACTTCTGGTTTCACCGGAAATAGACCCTAGTCGAGAATTTTAATTAGACCCTGTAGGTATTTTTACGCCATTCAATAAAGTGAAAAATTCACTTTTCATATTCATTGGAATTAGTTCTCAAAATGGCGACACAGGAGACATTCTCCCAAGATCAATATGGCGACACTGTGACGTCATCGATCGAATTTTTGTCAAGCAACGTAATGAAACAGAAAATTAATAAAAAAAGCTTTGATTAGTTTTTGAATCAACACGCGAAATTTTTTATTCGTGGCCAATCAGGAATTATTTTAGTAATTCTTCCAAATGGCATACTTACTCTTGAATTTGCATCAGAATTTCAAATAGAAAATGGTACTCTTCGAAATTAACATCGAAGTATAAAGAATATGGAGGTAAAATTCTGAAATTTGCAGGAGTGAAAGAGCTACCGAAGTGGCTTTCTAATTCAATAGGATCACAACCAATTTGGTGTCCGAGTGCAGACGGCCTTGGAAACTATGTACTGAGTTATTGATAAATATGGATGAATACAATCCAGTATTGTTGGCTATGACTTTTTGAATAAAGAAATCTCGGTTCATTTGTTCCAGGCTGGAGTACTCGCAAAACCTGATTATGGGAGGTCGAAGACCAATCACCATATGCTCGGATAGCAAAGCTGGCTTTGCAATCCAATAGGATCACAACCAATTTGGTGTCCGAGTGAAGAGAGGCCTTGGAAAACCTGGCAAGATCAAGAAAAGTCAGCTTCATGTGGGTCCCGGGAAACTCGGGGATACCCGGAAATGAGGAGGCAGACATACTGGCCAAGATCGGTTCAGGACGGACCCCGGTCGGACCGGAACCATTCTTGGGAATATCAAACAGTCTGGCAATGTCCTCCGTAGAGAGACAGCTGCAAAAGTAATTCCTCAAAATATGGCAGGACACACCAGGAATGAGACAATCGAAGTTCCACGTGAAGGAACCTTCGATGAGGCTCACAAAAGAGGTTTTATCTCTCAACAGGCAAGACCTTAAAATGGTAGGGAGGCTAATAACGTGGCACAACCACCTCAATAGGTACCTAAAGCTTATTAGGATCAACGATGATCCCCTTTGCAGATGATGGTGCTTGGAAGATAACGAAACGTCATCGCATGTCCTCACTGAGTGCCCAGCACTGACACATCAGAGGAGAGCTGTCCTTGGCAACATAATTTCGAGGCCAGAGGACGTGAAAGAGATTCAGCTGAGGAAGCTGCTGAACTTCTCCAAGAAAGTCGGTATACCCAGCTGAATATCGGAGCATGTGGGCGCACAATGGGCCCGAATAAGGAGGCCTACGTGCAGGGGTGTTCACCCGCCCACCAAAGCTTCGAAGAAGAAGAAGAGCTACCGAAGATACACTCAATGACCAAATGGTATAATCGTCAGTGATATACACATACACTGTAGGTCAGTAGTCTACCTATTTTGACACTCATGGCACTCGCTGAACCAGACAATGAGCCTTTCCAGTTCCATATATCTCGAAAGTCAATCTGATGATGAAAGTATATATTTCTATCCGTCAAATACCCTAAAGATAATAGATTCCAGGAAGCACAAAAGAATTTCAAGATTTTGAGTCAAGAACCATATGAATTTACCCAAGTTAATTATATTAATGAATTCGAAATCATAAGTCAATATAATCCTACAACTTTTGGAAATAATGAAAAAACATCTCCAAATACAATATCTTCTGAATACCTGCTTGAAGAAAATGAGTTATTGAGGCAAATTATCCAAGACAAAGAAAAACTCATAGAGGAAAAAGACAAAGTTATATGAACATTAGAAGAGTGTAATTCATTGTGGAAAAATAGTTACAATGATTCAAAAAGTTTGCATTTTACGTTATTGTCAATTTGACTGCACCCATATCCTATTCCTTTGCTTTCCCCTACGTTACGCCTATGTCGAGGATAAGCAAAATGAAATCGGTGATACCGAAAAAACCTACAAAAAGTGGAAAGGAGAAGACAATACGAGCAGAGCTGTGTGTATGGATTTTTCGACACATTAGAAAAATAGAATTTGTCATGCGACATTCATGAACAATATCATTACGCGGGAATCTTGCGATTCAAGTGTTAAAGTATAAAAGGGAAGTGATTATATTTCCTGTGCCACCTCTCCCTGTTTTCTGGGCAAGTCAACAATCTGATTCATCTTGGATTTATTACCTTTCTTATCAATTGTATAAAATCGTTTACTCGCTGATTGGTACATGCTAGATCGACAGACAGCCTTCTGATTCGATTGATGCCGGTACCTTACAAATAAATGCACCCTTATGGTACAACTTCTAAATCAAATAGCATGGAAATGACCTTGGTTGAATTGAATCAACAGCTAGAAATATTGAAAGCTACATTAAATTTGCCTCAACCTTCAACATCTTTTATTCAGACATTGTGAAAAATAAAAATTCCAAAGTATGTACCACAAATTTAGTTCTTCAGTCTAAAAATATTCAGTCTCCTGTGAATACGAAAATGGACTTACAAGATGAAATAAATCAAAAAAATCTCAATATTGTAATCAATTCAATAAGAGAAATTGAAAATGGAGGAATGGAAATCAAATATATTTATATGCAAAGGAATGATCAAAGCTGACAGACTATAAATTTCCTTTTTATTTTTTTTCTTCACTGTTTTTTTTTTCCTGTTCACTATAATATGAGAATAAGAATTTGTATGACCAATATAATAGTGGAATGAAGAAAAAGTTAAATCCTAGAATATTTATTAAAGGCTGAAACTAGAGGATAAAATGAAAAAAAAAAAAAATTACAACAACTGATGAGACGGAAATGCGTTTATAAGTGAAGATGATGAATTGCTGTTAAATCATACCAAGTTTGAAGATGGTAGAAAAAAATTTAAAGTATTTGCAGACGCTGCTCATTCAACGTTATTATTGTTATGATTTCAATCATGTTCAACATAAATGTAGACATGAAACTACATGTTATCATTGTGGAGGCAAACAAATGTTACTATTTTGTATTTGGACTGTTTGATTACTATTAAGTAACTTTGATGCCTCAGCTGACATTGTTCATTGTCATTCGCCTTTCGCAGAGACGGTTTCAATTTTGATTTTTCATAATGTTTCAATTTTGATTTTTCATAATACTTTTTCAACAAGGATGTCAGTTTTTCTACATCGTTCATTTGGTGATTATCTTTGCAGAAGGCAATATTTTTGTTAGTTTTTGTACAGGGTGATTCACCATAAATGTCCCCCCCGTCTAGCTCACTTATTTTTGAACCGATTTAAAAATCTGAAGAATAATCTAAAATGATTTTTCAGAAATTTTTCTTCCGTTGCATCAGAAAATACAGGGTGCTCGGAACAAACGATCTACAGAGTATTACTTGATTTTTCCAAATGGAACACCCTGTGTTTCATTGTTTCTTTATATTCTTCCTGAAGAGCTGATCCCATCAATGTATCACATTTGGGGTCTAGCGGAAACGATTACAGAGATATAGGGTGTTCAAAATCGAGATTTTTCAACTTCAGGATTTTTTTCTGCCGAATCTATTCATTGTTGGTCGAAACGGCTTCTATGTCCCCATCTTAACTTTTGATTTACTGTCTACTGACATTCAATTGGAATATTTACAGGGTGGTTCAAGATTCAGAATTCTGATCACTCTGTATCTGTTCCAATTTCTAAATGTCAGTAGATAGTAAATCAAAACTTAAGATACGGACATGAAGGCCGTTTTGACCGATACTGAATAGTTTCGTCTCAAAAAAATCCTAAAGTTGAAAAATCTCGATTTTGAACACCCTATATCTCTGTAATCATTCCCGATAGACCCCAAGTGTGATACATTGAGCAAATCAGCTTTTCAGGGAGAATCTAAAAATACAATGAAAAATAGGGTGTTCCATATAAAAAAATCAAATAGTACCCTGTAGGTCGTTCGTTCCCAGCACCCTGTATTTGCTGATGTAGGAAAAAAAAACTTTATCAAAAATCATTCAAGATGATATTTCAAATTTTGAAATCGGTTCAAAAATAACTGAGCTAGAGGGGAGGACATTTATGGTGAATCACCCTGTACATGTGTGTTTGAAAGCTGATAAGTTCAGAAGTGCTTGTGATCACAGCTGGCAGAAGTGTTTTTTTTTGCACAAATTTAATGAGCATAGTAACACTCAAGAAGGTATGGTATATTCTAAGGTAAATGGGATGTATGTAAAATCAAATTCAGTCCCACAGCTGTACCTGAGCACAGTAGAGAGCTTACAGAGAAAGAAGAAAGACCTGAGAAAGGACTGATTATTTTCATCATGAAAGGTTAGTCACATTTTAATTAAACTTGCATTATTATCATAGAATAGGCACTTTGATAGTGTAAAACGTAATGGTTGAAACATACCAATTTTTGAATCATTGTTCAAGTAGGTTTAAACGTTAAAATTTTCTTCTTTCAGTACCTACCTAACCAATAAGATATTCATCGTATTGATATATTCTGACATGTATTGTAATCATCATATTCACAGCCTCAATAAAAGTAGGTACAATGATTTTCTTCAAGCCAGCACTGTTCAAAATAAATCTAATTCCCTTCCGCGATTTTACTAAATATACTGCATGCTAGCACAAACCACGCCCACCATAATACGTCATATCTCCAAACATTATCGATATACTCGGAGTCAGCACATCACACTAAATATACTGTGCTCCAACGCAAGAATACACTTTGTATGATTTTGACACGAATTCGACTGAAGCTCTCTCGTTGTCAATCTCTTGTAAGCAGTAAATTCATACACCCAAATGGTCTACTAGTTAGCGCTGTCGACTTTCAGTCTGAAGGTCCATGGTGCGAATCGCTGTGAACTTGAACTTTTTTTTGCAACTTTTTTTTTCACCAATGTTTTTTTACTTCATTCTGGTTTTCCTTTTTCATAAAATATTTGAAGTCAAATAGGTTAGTGCGTTTAGGATAAACAGTCTCATTTTATTTGTTGAAGAACTCAACTTTTGAAATATATTATTAATCAATGTGTTTCTACACTCCATTCGGTTTTCCTTCCTCAAAAATATTGCAATCAGGGATAGGTTAGTTCGTTGAGGATAAATAGTCTCTGAGTTTTGCCTAAGTAAAGTACATACTTTGAAGATGAGATATAACGGTGGGCGTGGTATGTGCTAGCGTACAGTATATTTAGTAAGATCGCTTCCCTTCCTGGCCGCTTACCTACTCTCCCAGTTCGACCTATCCTGTGAACGTACTCGTCGATGCTGTTTGGCAAATCGTAATTGATGACGTGCTGGATGCCCTCGATGTCGAGACCGCGGGCGGCCACCCCCGTGGCCACGAGGATGTTGCAGATGCCCTTCTTGAAGTCCCACAGCGCCTGCTCCCGCTCCCTTTGCAGCCGATCGCCGTGGATGCTGGTGGTCTTGATGTCGTTCTCGCTGAGCAGCGTGGCCAGGAAGTCGGCGTTTCGTTTGGTCTCCACAAACACTACCGTTCGTTCTTTGTTGCCTGGAGATGAATCATAATGGATTAGGAGTTGAAAACCTCGCTAACAACAGTTTACTTTGGTTCATTTTACTCGGTTACGTCATAAGGAATGGGTTTGTACACACTAGGGTCCCTTGATGTAAATTGACGTATTTGTCATCTCAGCAGGGTACGGACAGATCCTCGTCTCCTCTAAGTCTTTAGTGTTTGTGAGCCAGTTATACACTTTGAAACAATTTAAATGCTTGAACTCCGTGTGATTGTGCCTACCGTATGGAAATTTGAACAGAGGTGACGTCAGATTTGCTACAGTGTAGAACATTAGGTAAAAAGGGGTCTAACCTCAAATTTTATTTTGATCCCTAAATTTTTTTCATTAGTGCCATTCGATAGTACACGTCGAGCTTTTTCAGTGTTTGAAATATTTGCATTTATTTCAATGCCACCCTGTATAGTTCCATCTTTATTCATTTCTGGGAAAAAACACTAGATTTCTGACATTTGTTGTTTTTTAGGTAATATTGAGGACATTGGCGTATCATACGTAATTTCAACATGTGATTTCTCATTTAATTCTACATAATATATCCAAATGATGATGATAATTTTCGAGTTTTTGATTTTTCAACTCCAGCATAATCTTTGTGAAGCAGTGAGGAAATTTTTCTGAAAGTTCAATTTTTTTTACCAAATGGGACTGTTCTTAGGCAGTACCTATCAATAAATGAGTTTTGATTTCAGACTAAGCCTTATGGTTGAGAAATGGTGAAAAATTTCATGTAGGTAATCAAACTAATGTGCTAATTATGTCATGTGTGCTGTATATATTCATGTTGGGAATCATTTTTGCAGTTTTTCACAAACACTTAATATTTCTTGAATGTAGGTATAGGAACTTTTTTAAATGGTAGGGCATATGATTTTTCTTCTAATCCTCTGCTTTAATGAAAACTGTTTCTACTGAAATGCATTCAAAATCTTGTGGAGTGGATAATTATAGTTACAATGTGATTCCGTATTAGTTTTACCTCGAATATTTTGCTGATGTATTTACCAATTTTCCCCATTCGGTCACTCAACTTTCCGTGTTCCAAGTTCATTTGCATTTGATGGAAAGCTGACAAATTCAAATTTGTCATCCAACTGATTGATACAGCCTAACGCAGCACATTTTACCATCCTTCCGAAACAGAATTGGATAATGTCGTATTGAGATAAAGTATGAAAATTGAAATTTTGTAAGATCTCTCTTCAAAGTCACTAGATGATTAAAAGAGAAAGGAGCTATGATCTGTCCGTACCCTGTTAGATGACAAATACGTCAGTTTGCTTCAAGGGACCCTAGTACACACTAGTCGAATTTACGCCACATACCTATTTTGTATTGATCATTCGGAGTATAAATGGTATATGATGCAATCATTCGTTATTTAAAATCATCACGAAGTATTATAGATATTTAACCTCATAATATTGCGATTTGCGTACACGCCTACTACGTTGATATTTGACATAACGAATGAGGACTAACATTTTTAGTCTCACCAGTCGCCGCCACTGCAGCTTGACGAATGTCAAAATTTCCCAAACTTTGCTGGATAGCCCTTGAATCAGAGTTCTGTTTATCGAAATATTTGCAGAAACAGTGGTGTGTAATGTGTTAACAAAAGCAAGACCTCTATGATTAGAATTTAGCAGGATTGAATTGTCTTCTTGTCAATAATATTGAGAAATGAGAACAGTGAAGTTTTGCGAGGAATAAGGTATTTTTAGCTTGGCAACATTGTATTAGTGCCAGTTGCTTCATCTCTTTCTCCTGTATACATAGTTGCCAGATAAGCAATCACATTTTCTGGAAATGAGTACTTGAGGTATAGTAACACTGTTTAATTTGTTAATAATAACAATTAGTCGAAATTTCAACATTACAATTAAAACCAAACTAAGTATATAAAAAGCATCCTACTGTTAGATGCCTACATCACATTTTCTCCTAGATAATCTTGAAACTAATGGAATACTTCAGAGTTGAGAATGGAATGAATGTGATCAGCAGTGAATTACCAATCAACTAATCACCTACTACATACTAATTTCGGATCATGGCATTCCTTGCACCATCTCAACATAGAATCAATTCAAGTATTTTAGACCTGGCAACAGCGGAGTGCTTCTCAACAGCCATAAACTCAAACCAATCAAATTGCAAGAAGACACTGACATCACAGCTCAGTAGCGTTTGAATTCATAGGAATTGAAATTGCAGTTTCAATATCGAATAATTCATATGCTGTTCGCTATTTTCGATAAATATGTGGTAGATATAACGTTTTTGACTTTCCTTCATAACTTTATAGCGAATGTATAACACTCCTCATCAAAATGACGTCTGATATTTTGTAATTAAAATAATGCTAACTCAAAGACCTGAATAGTGTGCATTTATGCTACAAATGTGGTTTCCGCCAAAATATTGGGGTAGGTTGGGTCAAAACTTACTATACCTATATACTATAATGACCATCCTGTAAATCAGGACAATTTATATAAATTTTTTCTTATCAACAAAAACTTAGAAAACCAGTTTTCTAATAAAAACCATAATACATCAACAACCAAATATGTGAGTTAATTCAAAAATATATTTTAAAATAATATGTACTTCCAAGTGCAGATACGTGTGGATTTTTCCCATCAAGAAGGGTACTTCCTAATTTTTCAATAGTTTCAGTTGTAATTATTCTTGAACTATGAATATTTTATAGAGGTTCTCTTGAAATCTAACTAAGAGGCTTTCAGAAAATGTAGAGAATCTGGTTTTGAAATTAATTTTATGCTTGAAATGTCCGGTTCATATAATGATCTATAATATAACTAAACAAATGCTCCCAATTGAAACATTCTCAAATCGAAAGTACGCATGTGTAGTGCTTAAAGTCAAGTTTCAGGATTTTCTTTCATGGCACAGGGTCCTGCTCATTCAGTTTGTATTTGTATAGACCAATGGGTTAGATAATCTAAATGATGTATATTTTAGTAAATACAATAGTTCTTACCCTCTTTGAGCATAGAAATCAGCTTCTCTCTCTTATCAAACTTGCTCACTTGGAACACAACTTGCTCTACATCTGTAGAAGCACTTCCCACTATTCCCACACATATGAAAACGTAGTTGTGCAAGAATTTGCCAGCCAGGTGCTGAATTTGCTCTGGGAAAGTGGCAGAAAACATGAGGGTTTGGCGCTCCCCCTAAAAAAAGCCATTGGTCATTTCCATTTCCAACAAATATACCAACAAATTCACATTGTGTGAACCTTAATAAGTAATATGTGAATATCTTCATCAATATATCTCACCGTTGCTGTCATTGATGCATCACCCAACATCTGTTCAACATTTGGTAGGAAACCCATATCCAACATTCTGTCAGCCTCATCAAGGACGAAATATTGCAACGAGGCGAAAGAAACGTGACCACGTTTAACGAAATCTAATAACCTTCCAGGTGTTGCGACCAAAATATGACATCCCGCCTAAAAAAAATATTAGTTTCTCACAATGCAATCAGGATTAAAAGTTTCCATTTCATGGCAAAAATTCTGCTTAGATGATACTACAATAAATGCCTCCTATATGGTCAGAAATATAGCCATATCTGGGTACTTCGTAGATGACTTGTACTACTGTTCATTTAGACAACATCAAGATATTGATGCTGGCTCCATCCCTCCCTCCCAACATCTTACAAAAAATTATTAAATCGCTGTACATGTGAAGTACCTACAGTCTTCTTCTGATAATGACATTATATATGACAAATTTTATAGATTTGGAGATACTGACAGGAACATGACTAAAGAATATTTTGTGACAAGTCATTATTTAGTTATCAGGGTATTGAAAAACATGAAGGCAAAACACACTAGTGGATATGAAAAAATTCCAAGCTTTTTTCTGAAAAACTGTGCATATGTTTTAGCCAAACCTCTACATATATTTAATATTGCTTTGGAGTCATTTACATTTCCAAATAAATGGAAAACTTCTAAAATTTGTCCTATTTTCAAAACTGGTTCAATTAATGAAATTACAAACTATAGGCCAATCACCTTATTGTCAAACTTCGCAAAGGCCTTCGAAATCTGTATATACAATAGATTGTTTCCCAAATTAGGTAATAAAATAGCTCTAGCGCAACATGGTTTTATAACAAAAAGATCGACCATAACAAATTTAATGTGTTTCGCCCAAATAGCTTGCAATGCCGTCGACGCACATTCCCAAGTCGATACAATATACACGGACTTCTCGAAGGCATTTGACAAGATGAATCAATCAATACTCTTATCTAAACTGAAAACTTCAGGTTTCGATGATGATTTGTTGAATTTTTTTCACTCTTATCTAACAAATCGCTCTCTATATGTTGAATATATGGGACACAAATCACCTTCTTTTATAGCCTAGTGGAGCACCCCAAGGCAGTAACTTGGCTCCATTATGTTCTCTCTGTATATTAATGATATTACGCATAATATATCTAGTAAGATACATCTCTTCGCTGATGATGTGAAAATTTTCAGATCCATCAACTCAATTACTGATTGTCAAATGCTTCAAAAGGAAATCAATCAAGTGGCTGCTTGGTGCATTGAAAATAAATTACCACTCAACATAAAAAAGTGTCACTCAGCAACATATTCACTGAAGGTCGATATCATTGCATTTAATTACACTATAAACGGCAACAGTCTCGAAAAACACAATCTAACGAAAGATCTTGGTGTCTATTTTGACTCAAAACTTCAGTTAAGTCACACATCACTAAAATTATATCATCAGCTAAAAGAATGTTAGGCATGATATTCAGGAATTGTAGACTTCCAGAATCAAGAAAGTTATATAAATCTTTTCAACTGCGATCGCGGTTAGAGTATGGTTGCCTTATATGGTCCCCTATATAGTCAACATATAGTCAGAGTCTAGAGTCAGTACAGAGATTATTCATGAAATATGTTTCATTCAAAATTGATGGGATATACCCTGAACAGGGTATAGACAACGCTTCACTGCTGAATAGATTTTCGTTACTATCTCTCGAATACCGAAGAAAGTATTACTCATGTATATTTATTTATAAGCTTACACATAATCTTGTGGATTGCCCAGATCTATTGTCACAACTCAACTTCCATGTGCCTCGCTTGAATAAACGAAATGAAACATGTTTTTATCTAACAACACCAAGAACAAATATAATAGCCAAGTCTCCCGTATACCGAATCTGTAAGAATTTTAATAACATCTGCAATCAAAAAGATCTATTTTCAACATCAATAGGATGTTTCAAAAATTGTTTAAGAAATACTCTCCTCAGAATTGAAATGTAAATTTATATTCAATTGTAACTTATTATTTATCATTCTTGTACTAAGTTTGCTGTGTCCTGTAATAGGGTGTGAAACCTGTTTGGACAATAAATGGTTTTTTTTATTATTTGTTGGTGATACTCTATGTAATTCAAAAAATCAAGTGAGATATGTTACCAATAAACATTAGAGTTGTTCTATTTGAAAAATTCGATATCAGTCCAGTAACTTATGACACAGGGTGATATTGAAGTATGTGACCAAAACAATGGTAAGAAAATGCAGAAAATTCAAGAAACATGGTGTCAAAACAGGCCTATTCAGTATCTCATAACGTTATTGTTAGGAGTCGTTAGTAAATTACGATAAATCTTTTTAATTGCATTCACAAAAACAATAAACATATCCTCTCATCCACTGGTATTCTTTTGAATTGTTGATCGGCATTCTTGTTGAATTTTTAGAAGAGTTACAAAAGAATATAAATATTTCAAATTGCTACCTGGATATCTTGCACTCCTACTTCTTCAAGATACACTATTTTCACCCATTACTTTAGTAGTAGTAGTAGTAGTAGTAGTCATACTATCTATTTTGAAAATATATAGTTTTCCTTATTTTTTGAATATTTCACAACATAGTTTACATAGTGCATTTATTCATCAAGAATGTTTGAATTGTGGTTACATATTGAAATGGTAGTTCTTATCTAACTACTCTAGAAATAACGACATTTTTCTGAATGGGCCTGTAAGTCATAACCAACATATTGTATGAACTCTTCTTATCAGGGTCACTCGAAAATCTATTATTTGAAGTCTGACCACACACCTAATCACAACCATTTATCCATTTAATATATTATTATGTTCTTGTTGATTTCTTAGCATGTTATTCCATCACAAATCATCAAAGACGAATTCAATTTGAATTAGTATCATTCTCAATCTCCTCTCTTTCAACTGTATAGTTTCAAATGTTGCTCTCTGCACATAACATAGAGACCTATCAATTTTTTTTTTTTTTTACAAAAATTATCAACTCTAGCTCTATGCCCTTTCAGTTGAATTAAGATTCATATTATGTGAGTAACTTGCGAGTAACTAATAACTTACCAAAACATGGTTCTTCTGGTAGCTGACGGACGTCCCACCGTAAGCTACAACAGTTTTCACGATCGAATTGTAAGCAAATTTCTTAGCTTGCTCATATATTTGGATGGCCAATTCACGTGTAGGGGACACAATTACGACTCTGGGTTGACTTGTGCTACCATCAACAACAGGACCCTCCTGACTGGAGAGCAGTTTATTGATCATGGGAAGGAGAAAAGCGGCCTAAAATGAATTCAATGGTGAAATTAATTAGTATACTTACTCTTCATACCAATTTGATCAGCCTATCTGATTGGTCATTGAGTACCAATCAATGTTCTTTTATTCAATCGTGTTGTCTTTTTGAACGTGCTCTCATATAGTCTAGTGGTTTACTAAATTTGTTTGGAGTATGGTTTTAGAGATACGACACAAACATACATATTTTTCAATTGAACACTCTGTATTCTATTTCGTTGAATTCGTTATTTCTTCTCTTTGAGAGGATGTAAATAATAAACAGAGTCCCGCCGATTTCATGGGAATAGCATCATTTTATGAAAAGTAACAGTGACACTTCATTTTTGAATTGTACAATATTTGGGCTGTTTTTGATATCATCTGGTAATTTATTGAATTTCGATATCGCCTCATGTGTGAATTTTTTTGTCCAAGTTTAGAATTTGCAGTTTCAAGGTGCAACAAGTTATATTGTCTAGTCTGATGACCATGAATTTGGGAATTCCCAATCAATATAAAATTTGAGATTTTTGTTGATGATATAATATGACCGTTCAAGAGTATTGATTAAATAGTACTCTTCCAAAGAAAATGTGTTTGTTTCTTCATACTGTTGATTTGATGGAGTAATTTTCTTTATTGACATTATATATTTTTGACACATTATTACTCTTTGACATTACACACACTCGACTTTCGAAAATTAGGAAATTTGTGTGGTAGGTAAAAGATTAAGTCAAAGAGTTTCTAGTAAATGTATATTCAACTCCCAGTAGTGGTCCCTATTATTTTCAACAGATTGAGTATGTGGTATCAATACTATCAATAAACTTTCTCATAACTAGGAAGTATCTTTTCGTGAGTGAGTCTGTAAACACACCTGGGTTCTGATACGAAATGCGAGTATGATTTGTACCGCCAATGTCCGAACTGACTGATGAAAAAGTAACAAATATATATTAAATATAGGAGAAGAATGTGTTCGCTGCGGCGTAGAGCGACCTTGGATATCCAGGCAAAAAAACTAATATCCTGGTGCTAGAAAGTTTCGATTGTTGGCGGTACACTATCATACCACTCCTGGTTTTTATCACCCCCCCCCCCTCCCAAATAACAAAATTGGTCATTGTAATAGAACGTCGGCCGCAATGTCTTTCTGGAAGTTCGCCCTTCGAAGCTGTACTTCAGTTTAGTGCTCCTACTCTGAACCACCAACCCTGCTAAAAACCGACGAAAAGACACTGAGATTGACAATTCTGTGAGACGATAAAAGTACCGCTGATAGTTGATTTGTCATACTATACCTTTTCAAGTTCAAATTGAGACTTATCAATTCCAAATTGGGATTAAACACATCCAAATTGGTTAACAAATTCAAAAAGAGAATAAACAATCAATTTGGGAATAATCATTTTCAAATTTAGGATTAACAGTTTCAAATAAGGAATAAACACTATCAAGGTAATCAACACAGTCAACATGAGAATAAACTCTCTCAATTTGGGACCAAACAACTTCAAATTGGGAAACATCAAGTGCAAAATTCGAATGTCAAAATCGAGATTAAATAATAGTGATTATCCATCGTTCCCTGATATTTAATCAAGTTGATATGCATTATATAGAAAAAAAAGGATGCAGACAATATTAAAAAACGTGTGCAGTTTTCAATAATAATGGTGATTGGGGGGACTGGCGGATACACTCGTGAAAAAAATCAACGGCTTATCGATGGGTGAAGAATCGAGACGGAGTAGAAAATCAACGCGGAGGAAGTAGGAGGAACAAAATCACTGAAGAGCATCATGACATAATTGTTCAGTATATTGTGAAAATTCCAAGGCTCACATTGAAAGAACTGAAACACAAATTCGAGGAATACCATCGAATTATTGTTTCAACTGAGTGTTTACGAACATTTAGATTTTTTGTTGTATACACTGAAAGGTATTCGTAAAGAACCCGAGAGAACCAATTACGAAGAAAATTAAAATAAGACGACGTGATTATGTACAGCAGCTTTTGATTTATCAAGGAGATAACATTCCAATTATATACATAGATGAGACCAACTTCAATTCATTCATTTCTCGAAGACAAGGAAGCTCTAAAGAGGAAGCCGTTGCAGTTACATTTCAGCTGGTTGCCGTGGGACAAATATCCATGTCATCGACTGCATAGGTAATATGGGATTGATTCACAACGAAGTAAAAAGAGGTGCTTTCAGGAAGCAAGATGCCCAAGAATTCATTCGCAATTGCTTGCGTACTGCTGGAGATATGTACTAGACGCCTGTAGTGCTGGTGGTGGATAATGCTCCTGGCCATACTGACTTAGAAGAGGTATTTCGTGAGTATCGTCAATTGGAAACATCATACATGAAAACATTATTACAATTGATATTAATAATTACGCTAGATATGTGGTACATGTTCAAAGATTCATTCCTGGTGCTTTGCAAATCCATATTCCATGCTTCACGTTCCCACATTTATTTCATGACACTGAACTGTTTCAAGTGTTTTATCTTGAATGCAGGAAATGTATTGAATACATTTTAGCGCATACATATTTCTTGATGATCATCATCCTTCTGGTACATTTCTTCTGAATGTTTCCTAATGTGATTCTTCCACATCAATGTGTTTATATTAACTCATAGTTTTTCGTTTTTCAACTGAAAATGTATACCTAAAATTTTGAAGTAGTAATGCTTTTCATAATGCTTACATCGCTGAGAACAAATGTTTTCACTGCAAATAATTCCATGAATTATATAGTAACTAATCGAAAATATAAAGGAGAAAAGCAGCCCCTACCGTTCTGCTTGGCTTGCATGCAAAAAGCATACCAAGAAGTTCAAACAGTCGTTTTTTTATCACAGCACTGGCCGAGGTTTCAGCAATTCGCAATTGCTACTTAGCTAATACAGCATTGGGTAAACAACTTCTTGCTTCCATTCGACTGTAGGTAGATTTTCATACTTGAATTGATAAATATCTTTATTGATAATGTTTCAACTAATTTTTTTTACAAACTTGACAGTCTATGCTTGACAGCAACATGAGAAATGTTTTGGTTAGGAATAAAAAATGAATAACTTAGTTCATGTCTACATGTAGATGTCTCTACGGTATCCGTTACTGTCACATTTTCTCAATTGTTTTTTCCAATGAACCGACAATATTATACTTCCGGCCTACTAACTAGCTTTTTCATTAAGAACGACAATGGTTTTTGTAGCATTTCTGAAAGCCTAAATAGTATTATAGTATCATACATACATCATTTTGGGGAGAAACAAATAACGAATTCAACTAAATGAAAAATACAGGGTTCTATTGAAAAACATTCAAGTTTGAGTCATATCTCCAAAACATTGTTGTTGTAAAATTGTTCTGAAACTTCGTAGATATAGAAAGTGCCCAAAAAGTATAAATATTCAAAATTGGCCGGTATCTTATAAACTAAAACAGTTATGTAAAACCCAAAATCTGATAAGGATATTTTGAATTTCACAAAAAGTAGAACAGGAACGTGGAAGCCGCAAGTCTTCATCTTCAATAACAATTCAGAAACCTGGCAGGCCCAACCAACTGTACAGGATTTCAATGTCCTTACGGGATATTCACTTATTTCCAAAGATAGAGACTTGCTTTTTTAGCGAACGTTGGCCACTTTTTTGGGACCTCCCCTATATCTCCTATCTTTCAACTCATAGGAAAAATAAGAAAGGGTTCTTATAAATTTTTCACGTAGGATCCAGTCGGAATTCCAAAAAACATCCAAAATGGGACAGCCTATACAACCACATTGTTTGAACGAAATTTGGAGATATGCGATTAAACTTCTGTCATTACTACCAACAATACTTACTGTCTTTCCTGAACCCGTTTGGGCACAACCCATCAGATCTCTACCGCCCATTATTATGGGGACGGCATACTTCTGGATCGGTGTCGGTTTCAAATACCCCGACTTCTTTACGTTTTCTAATAAGTGGGGCCTTAAGCCTGCCGCTTCAAAAGACATCATAGGTGGAGGGACATCTTCGCCGCTGACCTTTCGGGAAAAGTTTAAAATGTAGTTACTTGTGTAGACGAACACAATAAAACATCATGCCACAGCCGTCTTCAACAAGTTGAAGACGGCTGTGATCATGCTCAAGCTCAACATGATATACACAGATACTCAACTATTAATAGATTGATTCACAGTATGTTCCTTTTTCATTCTCAGTCATCGAAAATATCAGGAAGGTGGGTACCAAGGGTTTTGAAAATACAGGATTTTGGGTTTCGGCGTTATTTACCCAAATGGAAAAAAGAAAATAGGTACCTCAATACAGAAATTACCAATTGATTTCTCATAAAATTCTACAAACAATTCGAATTAAACTACGCAAGCAACACCAATTTCGTCGCATCCCAAAATTTTGTTGAAATATGAATAACTTTTTTCTGCTTTTAATGATTCGAATTCGTATCACACTCTTTGCTAGCCCAGTCCTTCAGCTATGATCTCGCAATTCTTTGAATTCCTATATGAAGAAAAACATTTTTTTTTTCAACTTTGACAGCAGAGGCATGTAGATGATCTCATTATCTTGGGACAGTTCACGAATTGTCTCATTATCTCTGTCATTTACAGAGTGATCTCGAAAAATTAACTTTTTGGTTGTGCAGTCAGAATCCTAACTCCACAATAACGAAACATGCAGGGGTGTTTCCATTAGAAGTGAGACACTGTATAATGTTCATCTTGAGTTAATTCTTATCTTCATATCTCTTCATCTGAAGTTTCAGCTTCAAAATGAGATTTTGAAAACGGGTTGACAAGGAAAAAAGTTATGACTGCAAAACCAGAAAGTTCAAAGACCACTCTGTAAATAAAAGAGATAAGCAGACAATTTGAAAAATGGCTCTAGGTAATGAGATCACCATGCCTCTGCTGTCGAAGTTAAAAAAAAAAAGTTTTTGTTCATTTGGGATCCTTTTGATAATTCCGAAATTTTTCAGTTTCAGGTGACACCCTGTCGCGATTTTATATGAAGAACATCATGTTTTAAAGAAGAACGAGATTTTAGCTGAAGGACTGGGCTAGCGAACAGTGTAATGTGAGTTCAAATTGTTCAAAGCAGAAAAAAGTAATTCATATTTCAACAGGGACAACATTTTGGGGTGCGACGAAATAATTGTTGTGTAGTTTATTTTGTTGAGATCTTGAGAGGGAGTTTTGAACGAATATACCCGATTCACGATTTTAAGCATGGGGATCATGATAAAATATCATTACCATACTTCAAACACTTCGAAATTGTTCAAGATAGATAGGCATAATCATAAAGACAGTTCCATAAAGTTATTTCAAGCCTTCAGTCATTGAACAGAAATGTCAAGTAACTGGCAACGAAGCAAATTGATTTTGTGAAAAATTCACATATTATGGTCTCTACCAAGACCCCTGACATGGAAACTGAAGGAATCCACATGGGCAGAAAGACCAGATCAAGCGTTACCAACGCCAAAAATGCAACTAGAAGGAAGTGTTATTTTTACTCTAGAAAGGAAGTCAAGAAACTAGGAAAAGTTGCAGTAATTGTGCAGAACCCGTTCACAATCTCCATTTGAGATTCTTGTTTGTCCATTTCAATGAATGACTGTTTTTTATTATTTCCAAAAATTCACGTCTTTCTTTATGTGTTAAAAAATTTGAATTCATATTTGCTCAACTGCAATGAAGTTATGTCGTGAGCACATAATACACTATGGTATTTCAACAATTTGGTTAATTTGGAAATGAGCAATTGACCTAAAATCAAATAATCCTAATTCTCCTTCAAGAATAATACCACATCGATTCTGAACACAAACAAAATAGTCTACATTTTACTTGATTTTTTGGGATCTCTCCTCGTTTCTATAATATAAAAATATGACATTGACATATGACGCAGTGACATTTTGGGGCAAATCATGTGATATGTCCAACTACACATACAGGGAGACATAGAAAAAAGTACATTGCGTAGTGCCACACAATGGAGGACACTAAAATAAGAAAAAAAAATCCCATGAACACGGGTCCGCCAGGCCTTCGGTTAAAAGATACAGGGCGTTAAATTTCAATTTTCTTTTCGGGTTTTTTTGAATATCTTTAGCTAGAGACGCAAGAAATGGATAAAATGTGGTGTATACAGGGTTTTTCATCATGGTTTATCTAAATATGATCTTAGTTTTGTGATTACTGATAGAGGGCGCTACATACAGGGTGCCATCCCTATTGAATCGGTCGTACCTTTTTTGTTATACACTGTATGTCATTTTCCACTGAAAAAAATTGTTCTCCCTTTCACACTTGAGAAAGGTAGACCTTGTCCAAGTCGCTAGAAGCAATGATTCCAGTACAAATGCATCTAAAAGCCGACAATGCAATGGCAAATTATTCAAAAAGCGTCAAAGTAACCTTTGCAAAAACAATGATAAATAACAATTAAATAATGTGTCATAATGACACTAGTGAAACTAATGTAATGACTGTTAGAGGTATTCAAATGTAACTATTGTTGAAGTATTTATCTTTTTTTTTGCAAATAAAACAAAATTCAACACCCAAAGGAACTTTTTTTCTTATTTCAATGTCAGAGAAGGGTGTTCCGAAAAGAAAGCGCGTTACCAGAGAAACTAGAGAGTTGAAGTAATCACTGTACGTAGACCTCCACGTAAACGTTAAAGTACGAAAAATAACGTTTACGTATTGTCTTCAAATTGTGTTGAAGTCGTCACTGTCATCGTAACGTTATAACAAATTATGTTATCGGTTTGTATTGGTCAGTTTTGGTTGTTTGTTTAGATCAAAACATTTATTCGTGTTAAAATGGAAGGTTGCCCTGATGCAGAACTCCTTAAGGATCCCGAATTTGATGGTTTTGACTCATCGGCATATTTCGAGTTTGGTTCGGTTAACGTACGTTGATATTTAAGGTATACGTGAAAGTACGTGAGATAACGTACACCCGTAAGCCCACTACCAACGCGAACGTGAAGAATTGAAAAATGCGCATGCGTAGCTGTCAATTTCTACGTTAACGTTAACGTTCGTGGCAACACTTCAACTCTCTATTAACTTCTACTCCCGCCGGCGTAAAAAAGAATAAATGTCACATAATACATATATTGCCGAGCTAAATCAAGTGCCGATGATGTTGAATAATAATATTTTTAATTACATTATTTTGGTAGACTTTCCGATTTGTTATTTATTATTTATAAAATCCGAGTGCCACCTGACAAACAAACCGTGAGAGAGTTGAAAAATAAAGGTTGCCTACCTTTCACAATGCATAGCTATGGGGTTGTCAGGTAAAAACAGGTAAGTTAGCATAATTTATATACCCTCATAAGTTATTTAAAATAAATGTGGCTCAAATGAAAGCTCATTTTTTTCACAATCCAACAGCGGCGGCTCCTCAGAGGAGGAAACGGAGGCTGAGCCTCCTCAGAGATTCTCCTTAAACTGATATTATCTATACTATCTATATTAAAAGGACACCAACATACATGGATTTTGATTTTATTTCCTGTTTTTAGGTAAATATTTTTGAATTGGCAACAGTGCTTGCCCACGCATCACACGTTGAAGTCTGCAAATCACGTGTTAAATATTCAACTTGGCAACATCTATAGCAGGCTAGACTCCTTCACAATTCGAAACCCACGCGCGCAATGCAAATTCCCGAATACGCCCGAATAGCACGTGTTTGTCGTGTCGCGTCGCGAATTGCGGACAATCCAGCGCGAGTGCATTGTTTATGTTAGGTTAATGGTTAGGGGCTCTAAATTTCTGAAAAATGAGTGTTTTAAACGATTGAGACTTAGTGGAATACTTTTTGGTGAACCCATTCAGTGCTTTGTCTTTTGAAGATCAATTGATTGTGAAAAACAAACGTCCGACACCGGAATTTAAAAATCGGCAAAACTGCATTCAGCATGCGATGGTTTTTTTTTCGAAAAATTTTTTTGGTACTTACGTATTTTTGTCTGAAAAACACGAATTTGATAATGAAAATGTGAACAAACAAACCATTATTCATTAAGATATTTCACTATAACATTACAAATTTTACCTTTTTAACCCCCTGTCTGGATTGAATTTAAAACAATTTACCCTTCTTTTTTTATCATTGGACTTGGTCATTGGATTTTAATGTAAGACACATTTTTTTCTATTATTGAGTCAACTAGAAATATGATTTTCTTGTGATTTATCCATATTTAGTGAAAAGAAGGAAGAATATCATTTAAAATAATGGTTGTTGACATTTGACATCTCGTATTTGGATTGACTATTAATTAAATGGCCGTCATCTGGTATGCTTGTTCACTGAATATGAGAAACTCGCCATAAAAATCATATTTTCTGTTGAATTTTCTGCATGAAAATGTGTCATTGAAGTACATCATGAGTATATGAAGTGTCCAATGACAAAATAAGAAGAGCAAGTACCTGTAAATGCATCCAACACAAGGGGAAAACTTTTTTTTGGAAATATCTCGATAAATAGTGATTTGTTCACATTATCATTGTCAAATTCGTGTATTTCAGACAAAAATACGTAAGTACCAAAACAAATTTTCGAAAAAAACCCAAGCGCATGCTAAATGCAGTATTACCAAAAAATGTGATTGTAACAGGTAACGAACAAAATCGTTCGTTCAATTCTGATAATTATAAAAAATATATCTGGTTGACGGGATCTGAGGTAAGGAATAAGATATTTTGTTGATACTGGGGCGATTAGGATATAATGATTTGAAAAATTTGCCTCGCGGATTGGATAGACACTGTAAATCACAGGAACACATCTCATCTCATCAAGTATTAAGTTCAGGTTAACTGGTAAACAGAATGTCATTGGAGCTATTGATTTGGGTGAGTCGTAGAGAGTTGTTTTTCACAATAAATCTCATATCATTCAGCCTCCTCTGTCATGAAAGTCACGAGCCGCCACTGCAATCCAACTGCATTAGGTTGCCTCATCAACAATATTGTTGAATGGGGAAGTTTCCTATATTAAGGTTCTTATCTCACTTGAAAAAAAAATGAATATACAGGCTGATTTTAAAATGAGTGCATATATTCAAGACATACAGTGTGTCCCAAATTCGATCCCCACCATTGGGATCTCAGTAACTATGAGAGATAGAGAAACGGTTAAATTAGCAAAGTTGTAGCAAATTTAATGTTGAATCATAATCTATCGAGAAATCCGGGCTAGCTTCAGTCATTCTTGAGTTATTTGAGAAAAACTGAAATCTTGTATTTTTGTTTTTCTCGAATATCTCGGAACCTATTGATTTTATGAAAAAATGACTTCAACATTCTCATAGCACTTTTTAGTGCTCTTTTCAATGGTTTTGTCAGTTTTCCATCAAAATGTCAAATTTCTGAGATATCACCTAAAACTTCAATTTTTCTTATGGACGCCATATTGGATTTTGACAGATTTGAAATCAGCATCAAATTTCCTTTCTAGTGATGTATCACACTCACAGTTTTGTTCTATTTGGGGTACTGATTTCCAATTTTTGTTTTTATGTCAAGTAGGCTATGAATTCTGTGTTCTATGTTCTTGCATAACTTATCGCATGGAATTGGATGTGTACTATTATAGCAGAAAAAAAATTTAATAACAGTTGAATAATACAAATACTGAAAAAAAAATCAATTGAACTGCTCGAAATGGCCCCCATTGTTCTCGATACATTTTAATATTCGCGAGCGAACATGATTCGCTGCTTTTCTCAGATGAACTCTGTTGATGTTCTGGAATGTGTCCATCACCCTATCTCGTAGATCATCAATATCTTGAATTGGATCTTCATAAATTTTATTTTTGGCGTAGCCCCACAGGTAAAAATCGAGAGGCGTACAGTCAGGCGACCTTGGAGGCCATCTCACAGGTCCATGGGTAGTAATTAATTTAGCACCAAATTGATTCTCGAGATATTCCCTAACCAATCGCGTATTGTGCGGTGGGGCACCATCTTGCTGAAACCACATTAACTCATATTCAGCAAGTGGTATCTCGTCTATAAAATTCGAAATTTCATTTCTCAATAGCTCTAAATAACGTGGACCATTCAAGTTATAATCGTAGATTATTGGACCTAGTAGTCTACTGCCTGAAAAAAATACACAATGAGAAACAGTTATTCATGGACCAAAATTCTAGTAAGGTACCAAATATCCCACACCAAACATTGAAACCAAATTTGTTCTGCCACTTTGATTCTCTGATGACATGCGGATTATTTTGTGCCCAGTAATGATGATTATGTTTATTGTAAATTCCATTATTATGAAATCTCGTTTCATCGGTCCAGCAGATATTCAATGGAAAGTTCTCGATTCTTTCACACTGGTTATGGAACCAGTGACAAAACTCGAGACGACGTTCATTATCACCAGGTCTTAACCCTTGTACTATCACTGGTTTGAAAGGGTGGTACTTATCATTCACTAAATGTCTGTGGATTGTTGTTTTCGGCACAAGAGTTCTCCGACTAAGCTCTCGAATTGAAATGGTAGGAGTTTGATTGATGATTCCTTCGATATTTGCAATATCTTGTTCATCCAAGCGCAAACCATACCTTGGCCTAGGTGCAATGAAACTTCCATGCTCTTGCAAATTTCTTTGTAATGTTAGAAAAATAGAAGGATGCGGTTGTTGTCTTTCTGGATATAAATGGAAGTATTGTCTAGCTGTTTCTCTGTTATTTCGATTATTTCTGATATAACAATTGTACATATCGAATTTTTCGAGATTTGTGAACGGCATTGTTTGCCCCGAAATAATTGACTTGTATTTTTTCTTGACGTTTACAGAAATGTCACTTGGCTCACCTTTGCTCCAAGCCTACTCTATGAAAGTTGTGCCAGAACACATTATCGTTAATGTTTATAGAGAGCTTAGCGCATAGCCTACTGGACATAAAAACAAACATTGGAAATCAGTACCCCAAATAGAATAAAACTGTGAGTGTGATACATCACTAGAAAGGAAATTTGATGCTGATTTCAAATCTGTGAAAATCCAATATGGCGTCCATAAGAAAAATTGAAGTTGTAGGTGATATCTCAGAAATTTGACATTTTGACGGAAAACTGACAAAACCATTGGAAAGAGCACTAAAAAGTGCTATGAGAATGTTGAAGTCATTTTTTCATAAAATCAATAGGTTCCGAGATATTCGAGAAAAACAAAAATACAAGATTTCAGTTTTTCTCAAATAACTCAAGAATGACTGAAGCTAGCCCGGATTTCTCGATAGATTATGATTCAACATTAGATTTGCTACAACTTTGCTAATTTAACCGTTTCTCTATCTCTCATAGTTACTGAGATCCCAATGGTGAGGATCGAATTTGGGACACACTGTATATATGAGAGAGTCTAACAAAAATTACTAAAATATTTGATTTTTCCTAAGTCTTCACATTAACGAGAAATTTCATTTTGAAAATTGAACATAAAATGCTTCGAAATTCGAGTACGCCACTGGGGAGCAAGTGAAATCTGCGGAATCCTAGGGAATCCACAATTCGTCATTCACTAAAGTCAAAACAAGACAGTGATGCCAGATTGATTCAGAGACGAATATCCTGATAAAAATTTGTCACGGAATGAACATGAATTGAAAAAGGTTATGAAAACTAATAGAGGTGAATGTAATATGTACAGGAGCCTTATTTTTTAAAGTTTACTGAGAGAACTGTGGGGTGATTATCTCAATGGATCACGAGAGACGGAGAGAAACATGAGGGGAATGATAGAACGTCCCCCTTCCTTCAATCCGAAAATAAGGCCACAGCGGGTAGATACAAAATTAGCAGACAATAAATAGGTACACAACATACACAAAGTTGAAAATTGATTCACCTAGTAGATTTTCTCATACCTGCTCGAACAGCAAAACTCCCGAGAGCAAACAAATACTAATATCGAGTCCATTCCAGACTAATATCGTCCTGTGTTCTTGTTGGTTCATATTCGCACTTAAACCATCGAAAACGACTCGACGACGACATATCCTTCCTGGCAATCTCACATTGAAACATACGATCACGACCATATCACGATTATCACGACACAAGACACAACATCCAATTATTTTATTTTTTATTTTACGTTTACAATTTTTTTTCAAACCAGCAACCAAAAAAACAAAACTATTATTATTATCATATGATCTGTCAACATCTTTTCTCAGAACAGTAGTATCTGTGACCATAGATTTCCTCTTTGCTGTGACCTTTGACAGTACTAACTAGGATTGTTATGTTCGCGTTCAGAAAATAAACGATCCGAAACCGTCAGAAGCATGCACAAGTCCACAGAACCCAAAAAAATCATACAGTTCTGTGAAACTGCGCATGCCTCTGACCGTTTCGGACGCAAGAATTCAGATGACCATGAATTACTAATAGGTGATTTCTAAGGATCAATCAGAAACAGCAAAGTCAAAGAATAGTAGGTTAGTCACCAAGAAGCTCCACTTCAAATGCGCGGGAAAACTGACAAATGACCTTGAATTTTTACTACGATCAGATGTCAGCTGTATGTTTACTGTTTGTCAACTAATTCTCAGAGATTTGGCAAATTTTTCAACAGTGACAAAAGTGGAGTTAATCTGCACAAAAGCGATTATTATTTTTATAGACTTGTGTTTTTCTGCTAAGTTTCAGTGGAATCATCATTATTTTTCGTTTCTTGTTATCATTTTACATAACCTCAAAATATTATTGTGGTATAAGTGTAAGTATATTTGATTTTTTCTAGTGTCTAGGGTTGCTGAGGTAGAAATGATATATTTTTGTAGATACACTTGGCAATGGGGAGACCTGGAGGAGTAAAATGTGCAGTCAAAGACTGCAAGAGTAAGTACTTAGATAATAATCAACATACACCATTGACATTTTTTAGGTTCCCTAATCCTAGGACCCAAGAAGTGAGAATGAATTCATGGCAACTGGCGTGCAATGATGAATTGATCATGGCTACTGATCCTATGAAATTGTATCGAAGCATGAGAATTTGCAGTCTACATTTTGAGGATCATTTGATGGAAAAGCACAAACTGAAAGAAAATGCTGTTCCTACACTGAACTTGGTGGTAAAATGGTCCTGATTTTATTGTATTTTACATACTTACACTTGATCTTATAGGTATCTTTATCAGGCTCCATACATGAGGAGCATTCATATTTCAGTGATGAAAATATAGAAGTAGGTCATTTTATGGAAATAGATAGCTCTGAAGATGGGATGAACACAAGAGCAAGAAGCATTGGTACCCAAACAGAACCAGATATGGTGGGCACAGGAACACAGACACTTGTGCAGAAGTCTGATTCTCAAGTGCAGACAGAAAAGCAACTTTCAGCTATCACACCAAGAAAAATCAAATTAATCAAGAAAATAAATGTGGTATATTGAAAACTATTTCCTACATTTTACTGATTTATTTTGTTATTGATTTGATTAAAATCTTCATTCGAAATGATGTTTATTTTTATTTCATATGTGCAAACCTACCTTGAATACTGAAGGAAATAATTTCAAGGAATTTCTCATAAATGATTCATTCTATTTCCTTCAGTAAGACTGAGCAGAATGATTCATCAGCTTATGGAAAAATAAGATGAATTGAAGATGTTCATTTAGAAGATATCCTGAGATCTGTTCCTAACCTAAAATTACAAGGAGAAATTCCACATTGCACATAGGTAAATGATGATTTATCGTTCACAAAAACAAAATATCCTCATGTCCTGCTTAAGTTTCTGATTCATTGGCAAGTCAAAATAAATTATTATTAATTTCTATTATTCCATTGACACTACAATAACACACATGTAAATAAACTATTCTAGGGTAGATTCACAATGTCCACCTAATTTTGTAGAATCGTGTTGTGATTGGGTGAACATACATTTACGCGCCGGCTGTCAATCTATCCACCAATGAGGATTTGATACGTTGAACGCGGATCGCTTACTTGTAAGTTGTAAGCGCGCCTTCAATACGATGTCAGTTTCAAAAAATCAATACTTCAACCTGCTTCCAACCAATGAGCGGAGCGTAACCCATCGTGCCAGTTCATTCATATGGGTTATTTCAAGGTCATCATATAAGTTTTACTATTTCATTCAAGTGAAAACTCTTTCCCCTCTCTGGCAAAGTAGCGCCAGCGTGGTTGTGATTCATCCTGATTGGACACAGCTGATTTTATTTGTGAGATTAGTGCATATAGTGAGGAAGGATAATTTCATTGAATTGAACTAATATATATTTTTTTCCAAATTAGTTTTTTATGAAAATGGTAGTTTCATTTAAAGATATGATCCTTCCTCACTAATACATTAATCTCAATCACCTGTGCCCAATCAGGATGAAACGCAACCACGCAGGCACTACTTTGCTGTTTCTGATTGGTCCGTAAAAGTCGCCTATTAGTAACATGGTCATCTGAATTCTTGCTGGTAGCACCATATACGTATTAATAATCAATACGGATAATCTCTATCTGTTTACATACCGAAACATGAAGCCGATTTTTGAAGACAAATGACTATCCATAAGGAAACCTTTTGAAACGATCAGACACATACTGCTTTGATTGAAAGGCTAGTAAACGTCATTGTCCACCGAAACGCATGTCTTTGATGACTACTATAATAGCGCATGGCGCATGCGTATTATGCCACCAAATCCTTATGGATATTCATTTGTTTCATATTTTTGGCTTCATCCTGGCACCCGTTATGATCCGTATTGTTTATTAATACGTATATGGGTAGCACACCATAAGAACAATCAAAACAAAGATCCTTTCTTGACAGTTTGTTGTTCTGAGAATTTATGTTATTTTGGAAAACGTCAAAAAATCAGACCCAGGAACAACAGTAAAGTTTTGTTTCTGACAATTGACAATTTGCTTGGAATGTGATGATGCATTTCTCAAACATTGAGCTGAATGATATGGTTCTTATGTCGGGTCGTTATTGTGCGGGGCCCATGAGACTCCTCTAAGGACACGAAATTGTAGCGATGCAAGGAGGTGGAAGGAAGGGTCTAAAGGATTTTTCAGTAAAATAACTTCCAACCGTGAGGTGTTAAGTTATACGCTATTCGAGCTTATGTGTAGAAATCTTGGGTGAGTCCATTTTGAAGTTTTTGTATTATCTTTCTGAAATTCAAGACCAAGGTTAACTTCTTCCCCATGTACATTTTCTCGATTATACATTTTATTTAATCTCCCAATTTTCATGTAGAGTGGCAACGTCGCTTCGTTCATCACGGTCGACTGCGGATCGCAAACGATAGTTGTGACAGAAGTAGAAATCTGGGCGGAAAAAGGGTATTTTGCCCCAAATCTATTTTGATCCTAATAATATTTTTAATAGTGCTATTCGGTAGTATACCTCAAGCTTTCTTAGTGTTTAAAATATATGCACTTATTTTAAAATCAGCCTGTATACATAATATTTTTTTTCGTAAGAAAAAATAAAGAAAGGAGGAACTTGGCTCCTCCACCATTCCTATGACGTACTTTCTGAAAATCCACATTCACACAGAGTTGAAACAGGGCCTACTCTATCTTAACGGGTCGGAGCATCGCTTTCGTGACGTCACACTAGTAGGGACAAAATCAAGGCAGTGGAAATTGTCTCTCCCGTTTAATTGATTTACCTCGGGAAAACGGTCACAGTTAGCGAAAAATATCAAGAGGTCAAATATGTACAGGAAAGAATTTTCCAGAAGATGAATCAAATTTCACTGATTTACGATCATTAATTTCAGAAATATGGCATATCAAAATCAATTGACGCCATTCAGAATTGTCCTTTTTCAAACAGCTACCAAAATTCCAATATTCAATTTACAGAGATGATTCAACCATGAAAAGATTTCGCATAGTATCTAGATTGACTGACTTTTTTCTTGAAATTCCCAAGGGCCAACAACAAATCGATATTTCAATTCAAGTAGAACGATGATTCAGGTGTTCATTACAGAATTGTTCAAAAAGTTCGGACGCCTCCCATGCTAATCCTATCAACAATGGATATATGCTGTCACTGACTTTTTTGTAGGAAATTTGATTGCCTACAAATCGGTACAATACACATCCACTTTATCTCGAAGGGTTTTAGCAGCGTTTATCTCTGAAGATGATCAGGACGCACTTTGATGACGTTAGAAATTCTATCACTCGAGTGTGTTATTACACAAAAACGCCTATTCGGTATCAATTATTTTCTGCTGAAGAGTATATATTTGAATGATAACGTCAAATTATGTGGAGTTCATATGAACACAACCTAACAAAAATAATTTAAAAAGTATGAATCTCAACAATGAGAGATATAAAAATGAATATAACGACTTAAATAACAAAATACCCAGAACAACGATATATGAATGAATAAGCAAAAAATCAAAAATAAAACGTTGAATCCTTATACACAAACAAAACCAAACAAAATAAACTGTATAAATGATCAACATAACAAAATAAAAAAAATTGATAGATATCACAAAATGAAATACACTAATAACAAAAAATATATATACACCATCTTAATCACAAACTAAATATTGAAATCTGAACTATATCTCATCTTGAAAGTTCAGTGATTTTTCTTTTTTATTTTTTTTTTATTTTGCAATAATTGTTCAACAGAATATTTGAAATGGTTTTAGAGAATGTTCTGCTGATTAAATCAAAAGACCCACAACTGCAACATATTGATTCTCGATTCTCGGAATAATTGAGAAGGGAATTGATTTTAATTTCTGCTAAATTCTCCAAAACTTTATGTTGTGACTTACATTGTAGAAATATTGTTTTGGATTTTTCAGACACCAATATTAGTTGGTCTGAACCATACACACGCCATTTAGGAATAAAATGAGTAATAAAGAGTATATCGCCCTTCACAAGTCCAAGGAATTACCGCGAAATCGTAATACAGCGAAATTTGGGTAGGTAGGTATAACGGCCCATTTTTTACGCGCTCTTTATATTTAATTTCTTTCGGACTCATTGTAGGTAACTCTACAATTTTTTCACTATTCAATTGATTCATTATCGTAGTTTGATATATTGAGATAGTTTCATCTTATTCCAATTCCAAATTTGCAAAAAATAGTATTCTGTAGTACAACGTCCTGATTTTCAATAAAATGGAATTTCGTTACAACGGTATTGATTCATCCTATTGGATTCATTTTTTCACCAAAAGTTGAGGAATTTGTTGGGGATCATTTCGTCTCGATTGAGTGTGCTTCTAAAATTTATAGTAAATGAGCTACAGCCAATCAATTACCAACGCATCAGTACGGACTGATGTGAAATCTCAACCTACTAGTGTGACGTCAGCGACGAGAGAGAGGGGATAGACTACGGCCCGGTGAGATAGAGTAGGCCCTGGTTGAAATACGATTCCCTGTGCCAGTACGACGTTGCCGACATCATCAATATGTCTAGATTTCCAGAAATTGTTCTATGGAAACGACTTGGACTTTATCGGTCGCCATTCTGTACAGCGTGGACATGAAACTGGAGTTCCGAACTTATTTTATGAAAATTCATTTCAAGAAAACTTCCCCATTAGTGATTGTCTAGATTCAACAGGTTCAATTTTCTGCCCGAGCATTAAATGAGACAGAGAGGCGTTGCGGGCTCAATTTCTTCTGACAGACAAAGATGCCGCGAGGCAGAAATTATGAAAACACGCAATGTTGCCAGAATCATGATGTGAGTATATGTTGTACAGTCGTCTTCAGAGAACATGTCGCACAAGGACAGTGTCAGCTCTGTTAATCACCGCTGCAATAAGAGCGCTCATACCGTCCAACCGCGACATGTTCACTGAAGACGAGTGAACAGCGAGGCGCAAAATTATGGAATAAATTAATTTATTAGAGAATAGGCAATTTTGGAGACAAATCTGGAGGCACGTCGATTTTTATGATCAATTTTCCACATGGAATTTCCAAGAAAAGCTAAATTCAGAAATGTATTACACATCGGTTACCAGCCGAGTAGTGCTTCGGATGACACTTAAAAAGCTAAGGTCCCCGTCTTCTTAACTCACACAAGTCTCTGACTTTCGAGGGTTGCTTTGCAACTAAGCTGGCGGTTAAAAACACTTTTAAACACACACACACATACGTCCGTTGAATTTGGTGCTCTCGTTATGTAGTGGATGAATTCGTTGAAATTTAAAGGAATCAATTTTGGACAGAATGCTCGAAGCCATCGAATTCCATTTTTATTCGAGCTTCCTTTCAAATTCAACTAATACATACAGAATGATTCATGTATAGAAGAAATCACGTCATCGGTATTTTTTAAAAGGCAACCCCATTTTACGAGAGCACTGAATTTAACGGACGCACTGTATACAAATCCTATATGTGAAATGATTTTGAAACCAGCTTTTTATGGAGATTCCAGAAATTGAATTCCGTTTGAAGAAATCATCGCGGAAGGTATATCTCAAACGTGGATCACCCAGTGAATTCAATTTTCCGTCATGAATGTGGCAAATTGAAAACAAAAATCGTGTTTCAATTTCAATAATATATTCTTGGGGTGTTCTATTTTGAAACAGTGTGTCCAGTTTTCGATGCTTTTGCGGGATAACTCATTATTTTTGGAGATACAAGTGTGAGGTTTTCACATTATTGCCTTTTTTGTGAAACCAATCATAGCACAAACAGAATGGGCTAGTGGACTACTTATTTCTTTTATTTTTTGAATAGAATCATCACTCAATTACCTTTCAATTCCATATTTTTTAAAAATTTTCGGTCGATTATAAGGTGGTAAAATCATCAAGATTGTCACTATCTCGTAGGTAGGGCATACCATAGCACAGGTGCCATCTGTTGAAATACGAATAGAAACTATTTTCCATTTTCTATTTAATAATTCATAAATTGCAATTATGTATTAGTAATATCCTTAATTAGCTATACAAAATATATACAGTGTGACCCACTTCTAATGGAAACACCCCTGTATCTTACGTAATCGTGCAGCAAGGATCCGGACATTTGCTGGTGCGAGAGATATTCCAAAAATGCACTTTATGACCAAGTGGAGTCATCTTCAGTGATATACACTGCTCGCTAACAGCCATGGAACCACCACAATTGCCGGAAAATGATATTAGGAGTCAAAATAGGTTGAAAATCACTTCGGATTCGGAATCAGGACGCCCAATTCACTGGTTATTCATAGTTTCCCTAGAAAATTTTCAGTTCAGAAAAATTAAATTTTGACTCAGTTCTCATGGAAGCACCCCCGTATCTCACGTAATTATTGAGGTAGGGTTCTGGAATTTGCAGTAGAAAGGGAAAGTCTAAAGATAAAGTTAATTACGTACGTACACAGGGGTGCTTCCATAAAAAGTGCGACAAAATTTAATTTTTCAGAACTAAAAATGTTCCAGGAAAAATATGAATAGTTGAAGTAGTAGTAGCGAATTGGGCGTCCTGATTCCGAATCTGAAGTGATTTTCGACCTATTTTGACTCCTAATATCATTTTCCGGAAATTGGGATGGTTCCATGGCTGTTGGCGAGCAGTGTATATCACTGAAGATGACCCCACTTGGTCATAGAGTGCATTTTTGGCATATCTCTCGCTCCGGCAAATTTCAGGATTCTTACCCAATGATTACGTAAGATACAGAAGTGTTTCCATTAGAAGTGGGTCACACTGTATATTCAGACAGATTCAGATCTACTGGAATTCTAGTAAACTCAAACTCAATGTTGACAAAACTAAGGCAATGATCCTTACAACCTCATACAGATATAAAAACAAACCTCAATCATAATAATATAACTATTGATAATAGCCAAATCAAATTTGTTACCCAGTTCAAATATCTGGGTTTCATGTTGGATAATAACTAATCATAAGGGGGCTCACTTTGACTAAATGTGCAGAAAATAGTTAAAAAAATGTATTTTTGGATGTATGATAAACTGATATTCATCATACAGGACGTGGAAAGAAATTCTCAATTGAGAAAACCTAATCACGAATCTGCGATTGAGGTCTATGAAAATAACAAGTTTCCATCTTTTGAGTTTGAACCCCTTGATCCAAAAAAATGGATATATACAGGGTGTTCCTTAATGATATGCTAATATTCGAGGAGGCGATTCTTGTACCCATTTCAAGAATAAAACTTCATATGAACCTATCATTCGGTTCAGATGTCTCGATCAGTGTAGACGTATTTAAATTGCTCTCTGTAATAAAGTCCGTCAATCAGCTTGAAAGTGGTGTTCGTTCCGTAACAAAACAAGTAAGAGTGAAAAACGATATTTTGTGCCTTTGAAAATCATATTACATAGTCCAATACCCATAAAAATGACTACAAGAAATAAAATAGAAGTAGCAGCTATTGTGAAGGAATCCATAAACGAATTCTTTCTTGACAAAGAATTCATCAGTCAATTAACAAAAAAGATATCTGAGAGAATAGAGCAAAAAATAAGGAGACTTGAAGAAGAAGTAAAAACTCAAGGTAACAAAATTAACATATTGGAACAAAAAGTGGATAGTTTCCAACAACAATTAGACGCTATTCATCAAAGAGCGAAGATGAATAACATATGCATTTACGGGGTGGCCGAAGAAAATAACGAAGACCTGCTGAACAAGGTTCTGGATATGATAAATTCCAAAACAAATATGACACTGAATACCAACGACATAATGGATGCTTACAGAGTAGGACAACCCCACGAAATTCCAAACAAACCCAGGCCTACGATAATAAAAATGGCTAGACCTCAACTAAAATCTGAAATATTCAAACGCGGTAGTAAATTCAAAGGGTCCAATATTTATATCAATGAAGACCTAACGAAGCTCAGAAGATCCCTACTTATGGAAGCAAAATCTGTCTTTGGAGTCAAAAGTGTATGGTCTTTCAATGGACAAATTTATGCCACAATTAATGGAAAGAAAACCAAACTCATTGGCAAGGATGATATAACTAAATACAGAAATATTTGATATTTTTTATAGTGAAGGACTACTTGCATCTATAATTACCTATTATATAAAAAGTGTTGAAGCTATATGTATTGAGCTGTTTGATTTTCATTGAATTATGTTAAATTAGTTTAGTCATAGCAAGAGAGCAATGTTAGAATATCTAGATTAATTTTCCAGCGACTCTCGCTAAAAGTAAATTTTGAGGTTAAGTCTCACCTTAATCCTTCATTTTTCCTGTCTTTACTTTTTTCAAGACCTATATTATATCTTCATTTTTCTATATCACCTCTCAAATAGACATTTATATACTCATTTACATACCTATCCAACTATTACATTCCTTTTTATTTATTTTTTTTTTATTTTTTCAGCACAATTCTATGTTAGACTTCTTGAACAATATAGAAAACTATGAGGAGAGAGAAACAAATGTTTGTGATAGCCTAGTAGATAATGTGGTACACTTCAGTGGTGAGCATTTTTTAAATATATTTCATCTCAATGTCCGGAGTATAAGAAAGAATATGGATGAATTCCTCTTGTACATTGAGTCAGTCAATAAAACTAATGTTGATATAATAATTTTATCCGAAACATGGCAGATTGATGATATCGAATTTTACTCAATTCCTGATTTTGAAATATTATACAATGAATCTCGGTTCAATCAAAACGATGGTTTGATAGTTTTCATTAAAAATAATTTGAATTATTGTTCGTCCATCAAGAATCTAAGTGAAATCAACTTATTAGAGATATCACTCTCAATAGGCACAAGATCATTAATATTAACTGCTTCATATCGCCCGCCATCGTCTAATCTTGAAACGTACCTGTCGGAAATTAGATATAAATATAAACATACTGAATCCGTCTGATGTCTTAGTTAATAATTACATATGCATGATGGCGGAATTAGGTTTTGTTTCTTTCATCAATAAACCCACCAGAGAAACGAATAATTCTATTAGTCTGATTGATCATGCTTATGTAAGAATAGCCAGAAAATGGAATGACATTATTATAAACCCCTATATCTTCAAATGCGATATTACCGATCATCACATGTTACTCATATCTGTTAAACTTGATGATAAACTGAAGACAAATAATGAATGCACAGAAACCTCTTATAGTTACATAAATTACAATAAATTACAAAAATCACTCAATAAGGAAACATGGGAATCAATTCTGCAAATGAATAACCCAGAAACCGCATACCACACCTTCATATGTAAACTAATTAATTATATAGAAAAATGTACAGAAGTGAAAAGAAAATCTAAGAAAGAAATTAAATTGAAATTGTGGATGACAGATGGACTTCTCAAGTCTATACGTCATAGAGACAAATTAAAACAAAACCTCATGAACGCATATTCAATAGACAAAGAAAACGAATATAAGGTTTATAGAAACTTCTTGACAAAACTGATCCGAGAAACTAAAAATAATTTTTATGCCAATAAAATATTAGAGGCTAAAAACAATTTGAAAAAAGTTTGGCACAATGTAAATGAAATAACGAATAGTAACAGGAATCATAAATCTAATAAATATGACATTGAAGATGAGGATGGGAACAAAATTTTGACAGATGAAGAGAAGGCTAATTATTTCAATAATTTTTTTGTGGAAATTGGTGAGAATATGGCAAGTAAAATCGAGAAACCCAACTCCCCGATTATAGAAAACATCAGCAATATAGCAAATTCGATATTTCTGTACCCTGTCACAAGAAATGAGGTAATCGGCATCATCTCTGGTTTAAAAAATAATACTTCACCAGGCCCTGATAAGATCTCTGTTTATCTATTAAAAAAGCTACACACTCATTTCATAGAACCTGTTTGTCATATTTTGAATTTAATATTTACAGTTGGAAAGATACCCAATTCGTTCAAAACTTCAATCACAACGCCCATTTTCAAATCGGGTGATAAAAAACTCGTAACCAATTATAGGCCCATAACCGTAACCAATAATTTCTCAAAAATTTTTGAAAAATGCATTAAAAATAGGGTGATCCATTTCTGCAAAGAGAATAATATCTTTTCCGATTCACAATATGGGTTCTTAGAAAATAGAAGCACCGAAAAAGCAGTATATGAGGTTGTCAGCCAAATAAATGAGTGCTTCCAAAATAATGAGAAATGTATAACTGTGTTCCTGGACTTGGCTAAGGCATTTGATACCGTTGATCACAAAATACTACTCCAGCGTTTGTCTGACACAGGGATAAGGGGTATTGCAAGGGATATTTTTGAGGATTATTTGACAAATAGATTGCAAACAGTTAAAGTAAATAACTCACTTAGTAACCCACTACCAATAACCAGAGGCGTACCTCAAGGAACTGTACTGGGACCGATTCTATTCCTGATATACATTAATAATATATTTAAGATACCTGACTTCAATGGCAGAATAACGTCATTTGCTGATGATACAGCCATTACTTTTTCTGGGAAAACGTGGGAAGAGGTTTATATACAGACTGAAACAGGTGTCAAAATGATTTTCAACTGGCTGAGTGATAACTTACTGAGCGTAATTACATATGCATGATGGCGGAATTAGGTTTTGTTTCTTTCATCAATAAACCCACCAGAGAAACGAATAATTCTATTAGTCTGATTGATCATGCTTATGTAAGAATAGCCAGAAAATGGAATGACATTATTATAAACCCCTATATCTTCAAATGCGATATTACCGATCATCACATGTTACTCATATCTGTTAAACTTGATGATAAACTGAAGACAAATAATGAATGCACAGAAACCTCTTATAGTTACATAAATTACAATAAATTACAAAAATCACTCAATAAGGAAACATGGGAATCAATTCTGCAAATGAATAACCCAGAAACCGCATACCACACCTTCATATGTAAACTAATTAATTATATAGAAAAATGTACAGAAGTGAAAAGAAAATCTAAGAAAGAAATTAAATTGAAATTGTGGATGACAGATGGACTTCTCAAGTCTATACGTCATAGAGACAAATTAAAACAAAACCTCATGAACGCATATTCAATAGACAAAGAAAACGAATATAAGGTTTATAGAAACTTCTTGACAAAACTGATCCGAGAAACTAAAAATAATTTTTATGCCAATAAAATATTAGAGGCTAAAAACAATTTGAAAAAAGTTTGGCACAATGTAAATGAAATAACGAATAGTAACAGGAATCATAAATCTAATAAATATGACATTGAAGATGAGGATGGGAACAAAATTTTGACAGATGAAGAGAAGGCTAATTATTTCAATAATTTTTTTGTGGAAATTGGTGAGAATATGGCAAGTAAAATCGAGAAACCCAACTCCCCGATTATAGAAAACATCAGCAATATAGCAAATTCGATATTTCTGTACCCTGTCACAAGAAATGAGGTAATCGGCATCATCTCTGGTTTAAAAAATAATACTTCACCAGGCCCTGATAAGATCTCTGTTTATCTATTAAAAAAGCTACACACTCATTTCATAGAACCTGTTTGTCATATTTTGAATTTAATATTTACAGTTGGAAAGATACCCAATTCGTTCAAAACTTCAATCACAACGCCCATTTTCAAATCGGGTGATAAAAAACTCGTAACCAATTATAGGCCCATAACCGTAACCAATAATTTCTCAAAAATTTTTGAAAAATGCATTAAAAATAGGGTGATCCATTTCTGCAAAGAGAATAATATCTTTTCCGATTCACAATATGGGTTCTTAGAAAATAGAAGCACCGAAAAAGCAGTATATGAGGTTGTCAGCCAAATAAATGAGTGCTTCCAAAATAATGAGAAATGTATAACTGTGTTCCTGGACTTGGCTAAGGCATTTGATACCGTTGATCACAAAATACTACTCCAGCGTTTGTCTGACACAGGGATAAGGGGTATTGCAAGGGATATTTTTGAGGATTATTTGACAAATAGATTGCAAACAGTTAAAGTAAATAACTCACTTAGTAACCCACTACCAATAACCAGAGGCGTACCTCAAGGAACTGTACTGGGACCGATTCTATTCCTGATATACATTAATAATATATTTAAGATACCTGACTTCAATGGCAGAATAACGTCATTTGCTGATGATACAGCCATTACTTTTTCTGGGAAAACGTGGGAAGAGGTTTATATACAGACTGAAACAGGTGTCAAAATGATTTTCAACTGGCTGAGTGATAACTTACTGAGCGTCAATGTGAATAAAACAAAATTTATTGCATTTTCCTCAACTCATAGGGACCAACCAAATAAAAATAGAATACAAATACATAAATCATCTTGTACGAACGTTAATAATTGCAACTGCTCTTCTATAAATAAAACTGACAAAATCAGGTACTTAGGAGTGATATTGGATCAATGTCTTCGTTGGAACGAACATATTGAGTACAACGCAAATAGGCTTCGTAAAATAATCTATAAGTTCTACCATCTTAGAAACGTACTCAATAAGAAAATGATATTGACTGTGTATGATGCCTTGGCCGAGTCCATAATACGTTACTGCATAATAGTGTGGGGGGGTACTTTCAAGTCTTCTCTATATAATTTAGAAAGGGTCCAAAACTCATTGATAAGAATCATGATGAAAAAAGATCGGAGGTATTGTACTCAAACGCTATACGAAGAGACTGGGTTATTCGGTGTGAGGAAACTCTATACTTTCCAATGTTTATTATGGACTGCTAGCTCGCAAACGACAATTGTTCAGCATGCATATAACACTCGTATTTGTGAAAATCAAACCATAAATGTCCCACGTTGCAGACTCACGCATAACCAAAAATTCATCACATATATCGGACCAAAACTTTACAATGCTCTGCCCGTTTCGTTGAAAAATATGAAAAATTTAGTCAAATTCAAAATTGAATTGAAAAAATTCGTTAATAACAAATTTGAAATGCTTGAATTGTTATTACTTGGCATCAGATGAAAAATATTTACTCTCATTGCTCTCACAAGCAAACGTTGTTTCTCTTATCCTCTCTTTGTCTCCCTTCTCTCTTCCTCTTGTACTGTCTCTTTCACTCTATAAACTCTACCTATTTATTATTATATATATTTAAATAATACCTTATAGTTATCGAAATTATATGCTAATAGAGGATTAGGATTACTAGTTTGGCTGCTGGCTACAGTACAAGCTTGCTTAGGTAGCCACAACCTAATCTGTTCTCCTACAGAAATACCAATTTTGATTTATTTATTTATTATTATTTTTTTGTTATTTGCATATTTTTACTATTCGTCGACTATGTATCGTTATATATCTGAATGGAATAAATTACTTACTTACTTACTTACTATGAACGTATGTCGTAAAAGTCCTAACTTTTGAGATACATGGTATCAAAGTTGAACATGAACATGATTTTTTTTGTCCACCATGTATAGCTTCTCCTGATGGCAAAATGTTACATACTGTGGTTATCCAGTGATGTATGTCCTGAATGGAGTACTCAAGCTTAGCATTTACATCAAAAGTTTGATCTCGTTTTTCCGTTTTTTCAAGTATAATATAATCAATCATATCCCTCTAACGGCACCACTGGTAGGGAGAAGGAAAATTTTATATACAACAAAAAATGCACCTTGATGCATAGAAGATATGTACAATATTATCCCAGTTATTATCAGAACACTGATTTTTCTCAAAACTTCATCACCCTATATCTAAAAAGTTAAGACTTTTAGGACATACGTTAGTGGGAAGTTTTTTTCTTGAATTGAGTTGAAAAATATCCCCCTTGAATATTAGCATGTCAAGGAACACCCTGTATATAAAGAAATACATTGAGAATTCGCATTTTCCTTGCATGAAAATATTAATTTTTTTGGTTTATTCAACAGAAAACAACAACTTTTCTGGCTATATGCCACGACAAACATTGAATTACATCTATTGAACACACGTTCATTTACTCTCATCATGATCCTAAAAAAATTGTGTTTTCTGTTGATATTCTGTTAAATATTGTGAATCACTATGTATACAATTCTGTAAAGTATGGTTTGCGAGATAACAAATGAGTAGCGGAGTTATTGTCGATTATTCGCTCTAAAAAATGTATAGATCATCATTATAACTTTACCAAATAAAGTGAAGAGCTTTGAACGTGTTTATTGTTCTAAATCATCAGTACAACATTTTCGTCATGATATTCCTGCCTCGGGGCAACTTTGTCTGTCAAATGAAATTTGCCCGCAACGCCTCTCTGTCTCACTTAACGCTCGGGCAGAAAATTCAACATTTTCAACAATAGTGTTAAATAGGTTGAAAATTCAGTGAAAAAATATTCAATAGATAAGATAGAGAATATAACATCCAAGGGCTGTGCTCGGCATTCCCTGGTGTAGCATCATATTGCTTAATGTGTTTATGTTATCATAGGCCAGACATTATGGAATGTATAATCAAAACATTGTATCCACTTGAGAAGGGCCCACAGAGCACGTCAAGATGTTATGAAAAGATATAGCACAACATTGGAGGTTAAGCCTTCTATGAGATTGTATTACTTCTGCATCAATAAAAATCATTTCCGTCGACCTCGTATTAACGACTGAGTTTAATGTATATGAAATCGTTCATTAATGACCCCTATTAATGGACGATTTGTCTATTAATGCACGATTGTTTTATAGGCAACCAAACATACACCGCGTGCATTCATTGTTTATGCTATAACTAGCGGAATCTGCCATTAAATCGAAAATATGGATTTCATCGACGATTTTCCGTTAACGGGTTCGCCTTTCCAAGTCTCTGACACGATTGTAATCCCTGTTTTCTAACAAAAGGAATTTATTTCCTATGTTGATCATTTCGACAAATGTCAAATGACACTAATGTCAGTAACAAGGCTACTGAGTGATTCTTAGCAGTTTCCGGATGGATGATGAATTCGCGAACCAAGTTTTCTTCATTGCAGGAGAAATGAGAAACATAGTCGACGGAAAAATTTTGTAACCAACTTGTATATTAAAAGGCGATTAATGATCTCGAGCATTAACGCACTCGCTTCGCTCGCACGTTAAAATATCTCGATCATTAATCGTCCTCATTAATACACTAGTTGGTTAAATAACTATTATTGAAATCTGTTTGCGAGTTTAACCATCGGAATTGAACTATTAAACTAACAATATTGTTGATAAGGCAACCTAATGCAGTAGGATTGTGAATAAAATAAGCTTTCAATTGAGCCAAATTTCGATTAAATAACTCATGAGGGTATATAAATTACCCTATCTTACCTGTTTATACCTGGCAACCCCATAGCTGCACATTGGGAAAGGTAAGCAACCTTCATTTTTCAACTTTCTCAGGGTATTCTGACGGCTGATACTCGACTTTTATGTAAATAAATGTATTATATAACATCATCGGTACTTGATTTAGCTAGGCAACCTATATACAATGAATAAATATATATACACTGTGTCCATAATGTCACCCCCCCCCCCTGGTTAACTATTGAACGGATGGGATTTTTTTTTTCAATTTTTTTTTGCCTCAATGGTAGTTTCTGTGCTATATATTGTTCCAAAAAAAAAAATATGTATCCTCCAAAATGGCGCCTGGGCGCCATTTTGGAAGATTTTTTTAAATGGAGTGGGGGGTCGAAAGATACCTCGATTGAAAGGTCTTTCGATTCTCTATACAACCTCAGAATCTCAGACGAAAATATTCATCCAAAACAAAATGGCGGATGATAACGTTTGAAATCTCACACCAGAATTCTTTCGACTAGATGGCTTATTGAAGTGCTCGCATGTGATCTTCAAATCTTTATTGGCGTATAGAAGAGTTCTCTATCCAGGAAGATATCAATAGGAAGCCATTTTGAAGAGAATAACATGGTAGTCAATTATACCTTTGCTCGATTGTCTTTCCAAATTCTGCAAAATTTTAGAAATATTTATTCAAAATAAAGAACAATGTTTATTCCACGTGACTACCATGTTATTCTCTTCAAAATGGCTTTCTATTGATATCTTCATAGATAGAGAACTCATCTATACGCCAATAAAGATTTGAAGATCACATGCGAGCACTTTAATAGCCATCCAGTCGAAAGAATTCTGGTGTGAGATTTCAAACGTTATCATCCGCCATTTTGTTTTGTATGAATATTTTTGTCTGAGATTCTGAGGTTGTATAGAGAATCGAAAGACCTTTCAATCGAGGTATCTTTCGACCCCCCCACTCCATTTAAAAAAATCTTCCAAAATGGCGCCCAGGCGCCATTTTGAAGGATACATATTTTTTTTTTGGAAAAATATATAGCACTGAAACTACCATTGAAGCAAAAAAAAATTGAAAAAAAAAATCCCATCCGTTCAATAGTTAACCAGGGGGGGGGGGGGTGACTTTATGGACACAGTGTATATTACCTAACATTCATTCTTCATTATCATTGACTTATAGATGGGGGTATATATTTCTTATACCATAACTCGCACTATAAACAAATTACCTATTGGGCAGTCATCAGTTTATTAAAATTGATAATGTCTTTGGTGCAGTCTTGGGTAAGGTCATGAATGCGCTGATTAAATGTACGACCTGTCAGTTTAGTTCATCGTACCAGTATATCACCTGAGAAGCTACTGTGTTAGCGAAACATGTGTGTCTGAGAATTGTGTGGAAATCTTATCGTTAGTGAAGTTTTCACATTTGCCACGAATTTCCATCAAGTAACGGCCGAGTCAATTCAAAAAACAATTCTATAATAATTGTTCCTGGAGATACTTACATTAACCTCAATGTCATCCAACTTGATGAAATTGATTCCGGACGATATCGTGGAGGTGAAAAGATCCTCGTCGGCGGTCCGCTCCACCGGCACGTAGATCTCCCGCTTGACCTCCTCCTTGTTCTCGCCGTCGCCGCCGCCTCCTCCGAATCCCCCATCCTCTCCGTCTCTGTCCCCCCTGAAGCCACCGCCGCCTCTGCCGCGACCGCGGCCACGGTCGCCGCCGCCTCTGCCTCCCCTGCCACGGCCTAGAACAGGACGAAGATACTGATAGGTAGGGGTGGGCAAATTTATCGAAATATCGATAATTATCGATAATGAAATGGAAAATGTTAGAGGTATCGCAATATAATTATTGAAGAAAAACCTAAAAGGAAGAATACAACGGGTTAAGATTGGGGATAAAATAAGCTATGATGAAGAAGAAGTGCAAACAGGAGTACCACAAGGAACAGTATTGGGTCCGATACTGTTCCTGGTGTACATTAATAGTATTACAAAAATCAACGGTATTCAAGGCCATGTGATATGTTATGCAGATGATACTGCAATAATCCTTACTGGACCAACGTGGAAAGAAATAAAAAACACTGCAGAAAGAGATTCACAAAAAATTCACGCATGGATTAATAGCAACATGTTGTCCCCTCGGTTGTCCCTAAACGTTAAAAAAACAAAGTTCATAATTTTTCTCCTACGATTCGAGACCAACCAGAAGACCACAAACTCAAACTGCATGTCATTTCTTGTAATGGTACAGATAATTGCACATGCCATTACATAGAAAAATCTAGTAGTATAAAATACCTCGGGGTCTTCCCAGATCAGCATTTGAAATGGACAGAACATATCAATTATGTCACAAAACGACTACGAGTACTTATGCATAAATTTTATGAATTACGCGACATATTATCGAAAAAAAATCACGCCATTCTATATACCTCACATGCAGAATCATTAATACAATATTGCATTCCGGCTTGGGGACGAACATTCAAAACCCCTCTCAGCTCACTACAGATTACATTCAATCAATCTGTGCCTATCAATGCCTGAAAAGATTATTTCAAGAACAACACAAATTCACAATACAACACTCACGAGAAACTCGATCAGTAACAAACTCGAATATTGAAGTCGAATTTTTAAAAAAATCTGTTACACAATATTCATTTTTTCACTACGGGCCAAAAATCTATAATACCCAATACCCTACAGAAAATATCAAAGAAATTATAAATTTTAAAATCTTCAAAAAGGAAACAAAGGAATATATATTGAGCCATCCTGACAATTTTTTCTAATAATCACAAACATACATTTATCTATGAATTTATGATCAACCAGTACTGAAACTTTCGTCCAATCTTCCTTCCTTCATTGACATGAATACCACGAAATATTAGTTAACATTCATTGTTTGCCACATCAAAATAGTCCACTGTAAGCATTGGGTGTATTGCATAACAGAGGTCACAGGACAGACTTCAAGTCTAGCGTGACCATGGACGTATAAAAAAGAAGGACACAGCAACTCTATACTTTCAGCATCTAATGTTTTGAAGTTTTAGAGATGTAGGCAAGCGGGTTGAGGGGAAGGGAAACGGTAACGATAGACTGTGCTATTTCCTTAAACGACAGCGGCGTGCGAAAATGAATTATCGTGATAGTAAATTTCGGAATCCAAAATGCAAAGAGCGACTAAAAACTGAATACCAATCACTATATGACCGTTTATCAATCCGAGTCGCTATGGGTTATACCAAGTGAACATAACAAATACAGTTTTGTGTTCCGACAAAACCGATCATCTATTGGAAAATTATAAATTGAGTAGGCGAAAATCGAGACGAAAATACTATCTTTGATGCCTACCTACCAATAGAAACGTTTTTTCCGATTTCTGGTTTTCACATATTGAATAATGGATTTTATATAACTGTGGTGTGGTGAACTGGTACGCAAAATAGATTATTAAAATAATGGAATTTCGGTACTATATAAGGAATCATAGAAAGTTCTGTATCTTTTTCCAAATGGTACACCAACAAACCAACTATAAAGAGTGTCCCAAAATTGCTGGGACACAGAACTACCACGTGTAATGACGTCAAAATAAATTTATATACACTATGTTATCTATTATTTTCACTTCTTCATCAACCACTTCTTTGACCCCTATGAAGAACAATTTTTTCTCTAATTAATTAATGATCACTCAATCCGATCAGTTTGGGAATCTATTTGATAACGATGTAGATGCAAAATACTGTCAACTATATCCTCATTCATAGCTTACAGTTTATAATAAGGATAAGGATTATTACTAGACAATATGACTGATTATCATTTCATTTTTAGTTTTGAAACTATAATACATTATTTACTTGCTTCTATATGACATGTGATGCGAATAACACAGAAATAAAAAAATTAGAATTATAGGAGCTAGGTATATAAATTCTGAGAGCAGCGCCACTCTCTGGACATAAATTGTTGCCATGCAAGGGTTTCGTAGTCCCTAACTTTTTATGTTCATTTTTCATTTTGAGTGAATGAAAAAATCAGTACATGTTTGTTAAGATCTGATCTATGTTCCTGTCGTCTCACTTTTTCGAAATTTGATTCAGTTTTTTCTAAAAAAAAAATGCAAAATAACGTGTTTTTTGATGATTTTCAAATTTTTTTCTCAAGAACCGAATCAAATTTCGAAAAAGTAAGACGACAGGAACATTTATGAGATCTTCATGAATATGTACAATTTTTTTCATCCACTCAAAATTGAAAATGACCGTGAAAAGTTAGGGACTACGAAACCCTTGCATTATTGCTTTATATCATAGTACAACTTCCTCTTAACAGAAAAGAATTGAAAAGGAATGTTCTCAGATAAATTATGTACGTAAAAAAATTGATATATACATATATGAAGGAATACATTGAGACTTCGCATTCTCTATTTGATGAAAATATCAAGTGTTACGCCTATGAAACTATAATTCAAACATGTAAACAAATAGTACCTACGAATGGAAGGTTAGATTTGGGTATGAAGACTTTGTTTTTTCGCAAATCCAGCAGTGTAACACCATTATTAGTCTCTGTCTATCAACTTCTCACAAAAAAAATTAGAAAATTCACTCAAAAACAACGAAAACAATAAACTTCCTCAAAGACATAAACATAACCAAACAACGCCGAACTCGCCGACAGCACGAAACGAGCCTGTTTTGCAGCGGCGTTGTCGGTTGTGTATAATCTCGGTAACCTTTACAGAATAACTTTGAAATAATGTATAACGACAGTTTTATAATATTTGATTGTGACTATCTATGGACATATGATTTGTTATGATGACATTTTTGATAAATTTTCGATGATTTTCGATAATTTTCGAAATATCCGTTGATTGTTAATTTTAATCGCCCACTCCCATAATCCATTCTAACTATGAAGACAACATTGGAAGTCATAGGGGAGCGTTGATCTTCGCTTTCATTGGTCGATATTGGAAGCAATATTAAACTTGCTCTATATCATGACTTTACGACGTGGCGTAAAGGATGAAGTTTCCATCATGGGAAGATGTTTACATTATAAAATTTCGTTTATTTTTCGTATATTAAAATATTACCGTCATTTTTGGATTAGGCGTCATATATTTATTTCGTCAGTGTAAACATTCCTTGGCTTTCCACCCATACCACACCCAATGATCCTTTTCAGGTAGACAGGTACTACCTACTTAATGCAAAAAAATAAAAAATATTGACAATATCAATAATTTTGATAATATCGATAAACCGATAATATCGATACAATGTGATTATCGATAATGGATCATCAAAAATCACTATCCCCCACCCCTACTGGTTATAAGGTAATATGAGGAAGGAAAATATTTCTTCTGCCTGAAAAAGGAAAGTACTTTCAACCTAACTTGTCCTGAATGAACCTTTTTTTACTAATGTCTGAAAATGACAAGGTTCGCGCATTGATAACAAATTGCGAAGTGACACTTTTTTTCAATCTCCTACGTTACCACGACACCATGTGCGAAGCAGTGCGCGAAGTAAAACGATGCGCGTACATACTTCGCGCATTGTATGTAAACTAAATGAGATTTTTATAATTCAACTTCATGGTCCTCAATCAAGCAAACATCCAAGAAAACATTTATTTTTGATTGTTTAGCAATAATTTTTTTCATCCCCTGGGGCACACGAATGGAAATTCCTATATAATCTTCGTGGAACATCGTGCGCAACTAGGAAAGATAGGGAGAGGCCTTTTACACCATTTTTTATATCAAGCTAAGCATATTGTTACATCAGAACTATACTTTTTGACGTTTGTAGAAAAAAAGTTTGCAACTCACCAAAAGTAGAATTTTGCGCACTAGATACAAAAATAACTATTTTTGATCTCTTGGAGCGCATTTCAGGAAATTCCTATGTTCGTGTAAACATCGTGCATACCTTAGGGAGGATAGGTAGAGGCATTTTGAGCCAGTTCAACACTATTTTTCTTTTCCTTTTCTGAGTTTATTCCAGTGAAGTCAAATAACCTGTTTGTGAGAGATATAATTCCCATATCACTGATACGAATGATTTTTTTGGAAGTTCCATGCTCATCAAGATCAGAGTTAATGGTCCCCACGAGGGAAAAAAGGTAGGAATTGGTGTTCTTTTTAAATTTCTGGAGGATATATGCCTCGGGGAACACCTCCCTTGGCAATGTGTTCCAGAGCCTCGCTGTTCGTTGGATGAACGAGTCTTTGGAAATGAATGTTCTGCAGGTCTCCAAAGTAACCACGAAGGGGTGCGAAGCCTCAACTCGACGGGTTAATCTCGCGGAGACTGCCAAGGGGGGAACAATTGTTGATATTTCAGAAGAGCACCGACCATGAAGATATCTATAAAATAGAGCCAGATTGCCAACTTTTCTACGGTGTTCCAGAGAAGTGAGTGAGTTTGTGAGCGAGGCATCGCCCACGAGACGAATTGCCCTCTTTTGACAGAATCCAACAGTTTCAGGGTATGTTTGGGTATTCTAGGACAGGTCGGATCTGTGCCTTATAGATCATAAGCAGCTGGAAGTGAAATTGCTCCTTGCCCGAAACAGAAAACCAAGTTTTTGGAATGCACTTTTAGCAATTGATCTCACGTGATTTTTCCAAGAAAGGTTATTGCTGATAATAATATCAATCATCGAAATCAATGTCTTCAAAGGTATGGTTACTCCTGACAAGCTTATGTAGGGAACAGTGAAATCGGCTTTTCCAGAGAAAAGGCATGGTGTTTTGTTTGCATTGAAATCTACCGAGTTATTGGATCCCCATGTGTATGTGCATTATTAAATTAACTCCCACATATAACATAATATTTCATTTCATTTTGTAACGTCATAGTGAGGTTATTTGATATTTCCAATATTTTGAAGACGTTTTCCATCAACAAAAGTAAGCCCTTATATTTTTAATTTCGCGACCCGATTGTAGTTGTGAGAAAGCGAACACAAAACAAAATAAACATGTCGCCATTTCACAAGACATCAAAACAGGGATCCGATATTTTTCAGGAGAAGAATATAGGTGTATTGGAAAAACCCAGAATTCCACTTATGTTTGACGTTTCAGGAACGAATCTGCTGCCGTTTTTGAAATGCTAATTAGTAACATAGTTATGATATTTCTATAATATTCTATAACTAAAAAATATCAGTATTCATAATCTTATCAATTGTAATCCACCATTGTTTAAATGCCGCCTATACAAAAGACAATATATTTATTATATTCACCAAATTTCGTCAGTATAGTGATAGTTTTTACAACAAAGAAAAGATGAACAGCTATATACCAGCTGATATCCGTGATTTTTTGGAAAAGTCTGTTGGTGGAAATCTCGACGATTTTCAAGTGGAAACGCACAACAAAAACACAAAAGGAGAAGGGTTCCTGTCAGAATTTTTGTTCGTTTCCTTAACCAACAGGAAAACTAATGAAGTGTTTCACTTAGCTGTGAAACAAGCCTTGGCCAGTGGAACCGAAACGTCACTCACATTTGTGAATAACCTTTTCCACACCGAACTTTGGTTTTACGAACACATATGGCCGGAATTGAGGAGGTTCCAAGATAATTTCCCGAACGCCAAAAAGTTTCTGTGCATCCCGAAAGTTTATGCAGCGAATGAGAAAAAGGGTAGCGAGAAAATATCTTTCGAAAATATGGAATACCAAGGTTTTCGCAATCATGACAAATCCACCTACTTCAGAAGACGTCACTTAGAGTATATCCTGAGGACCTACGGGCAGTTCCACGCCATTTCCATGGCTTATCGAGTGTTGGATCCGGAAAACTTTAGGAAAATTTGCGGTTCCCTGGTGGATAATTACAAGGCGTTTGGAGAGCTACAGTTCTTCAAGCGGATTATCGACTATGGCTGTCAAACTGTTTTGTCCACCTTTGACGAAATGACAGAGAAAGAAATCATCGATAAGTTTAGGGTATACGCAGAAAAAGGATCGCATATTCTCCAGGAAACTTCGAGATATAACGGAAAAAATCAAGTAGTCACGCATGGAGACGCTTGGAGCAACAATCTGATGTTCAAATATCATGAAGTAAGTATGCGTAGTGTGTCAAGCATTCATCTGTAGATAGATATATATGTGAGAGGGTAGTCGTTGCTGACTGGTCAGAGGTAAAACTAGGTTTATTGGGGAATGCAGCAAAGTGAAAAGAGTACTAGTTTGTCCAACCTTTCGGAATATTATATTTCCATCCTCAGGGACCTACAACAATTCATCATTAGGTAACATTGATTCTGCAAAGGAATTTGACTAACATCTATGGTGAGGTTGTTTCTCATAAATAATTGAGAAGACGTACAAAAAACAGGATCGAACACAATAGGCGTGTACACCTCAGTAGACCTTTCAACTCAAACCATGTTTATAATGATCCTTTTATACATAAATAATGATTTACGACATAATTCGATCGAAATATTAACTGGAATGTTTTATTTTCGGACATAAATAATAGTACCTTCTGAAAACGGACCCTCTCATGACGTAAAAACCTCATCTCGCCATAGTTGAAAGAAAATACCAAAAGCCCGACGGAGACTGAGGCAACTGATAAATCAATTCTTTCAACTGTGTATCATTCATTTCTGTCTGGAATAGTCTTGTTTCAGTATTAGGGTTTTGACGTCACATCATCGCCTCGTTTTCAGAGGTCCGAAAAATCGGGGATTTCAATAATTTTTTATAAAACGTAGGGAGCTCACAGCAAGAAACGGTTTGCGATAGTGAGCTAGTTTGGGTGAGTTCTATCGAATTATGAAATTTTTTTTTTGTGATACAAGCCCATTATGTGAATTAGTTGAATTGTAAAATGTAAACATTGTGAAAATTCATAATTTGAGCAGAAAGTACTACTAAGGTTATGGGTTAAGTAAATTTTCTTTCCTTTCAATCATCACTCCTTGACTGAATATTTATAGAAAAGTGGAAAAAGGTGTCATAGCAACAATGAGAAATTGCTTCATTCAGCAAAGCAAAAAAACTGAAGGAGTAGGAGAGATATATTCATCTACACAATATTTTGAAATATGTCAATTAATTATCTTAACGATGAGTTTCATGAGAGAAAATTCGAGAATTATGTAAAGTTGTGGGAAATTTTGAATGTAGGTATGGATTAATTTTGGTCATCAATTTGTATTATATGATTATCTAAAGACAACATTCAAGTATATATTTCACTCAATAAAAGAACTGATGAAGAACACTTGAGTGAAATCTATGCTTACAGGTAATCAGTTATTCAACCAATAATTATCAATAATGCTTTCAGGAATCCGATGACATAGAAGACATTCGAATCATCGATTTTCAGTTTTCCAGAGTTGGAACAGTAGTTTTTGACATTTCATTTTGTATCTACGACGGTGTATCTGGAGAAAACTTAGACGATTTGGACCATTACCTCAGAGTCTACCATCAAAGCCTCTCAGAGTCTTTAAGGAAATACAATTTGGACCCAGAACAGGTATATTCTTACGACGAGTTTCAACAAGAGTGGAAGCGGTACAGCAAATTCGGACTCATCTTAGCAATAATGATTCAATCATTTAAAAACATACTTCCAGACTCTGTACCAGTAGTTGTGGATTTGATCGATAAAGCACGTCAAGATGGAAATAGGAAAAATAATGATGAACCGTTTGCTACCAACAGGGAGAAGGTTATGAATGCTGGCAGGAACTTGGTACTGCATTTCTATGGAAATGATTTTTTATGATTTTCAATAGTTTGTATATAAAATATGCGAAGACCCTGTACCTGTAGGAACTTTGAGATGTCATGATATTTAAATAATGTATACCCGCTTTAAAAAATGTCTAGCGTATTTCATTATAACAATGACTCTATGATGTACATAGGGATTTAATATTATTTCCACCTTGTAGGAGAGCAAATTCAATACATTATATCTTATAGAATAACAATTTCATTATTTGTTCCTGTGGCTTTCGATATAACAGCAGTAGGCCATGATATGATAATAATGTATACCCGCTTAAAACATCTCAAGCATAATTCATTATAACAATGGCTCCATGTTGTGTAGGGATTTCGTATCATCTTCACCTTGTAAGAGATCAAATTCAATACATCATATCTTATACAGCGTGTCTCACTTCAAACGTCCCCCAATATATCACAGCAATCAGTCGTGCCTTCTAATGGAAATAAGAAGGGAACGATTTTTCATGAAATCATATTAGTAATTTTTTTGTATAAAAACCAACTCCATAATATTGTTCTTCATGGTTTCAAACCCCCATATGTACATTTATTTCCATATAATTTCTATGTAGTTTGAAACAGAATATTTTTCACTTTATATTATATTTATATATATCTCAATGGTGATTCGTCACTATTGAAATTGAACTCCGCCTTCAATTTTCTTCCGAAGTTAAATATGTTATATATATATATTATTTTTATTCTAATGACTGTACCGTTGAAGAGGAAGAAAATAATAAAGACGATATTATTATTATTATTATTATTATTATTATATTACATATTTTTCACTTTGCGGTTTTTCCTCGGGACATTCAGTAATAATTTCAGAGTATTATTTTTGGTTATTTTGTCAGCATAATCGAAGTTATTATGATCATGAATATGTGCATTGTTTTTATATTTTTAGCCAGAGACAACATGGGCTTATCACAAAAACATTAGCTGTGTTTCAATTCTGATTGGTCTGGCAGCATTCATGTTTTCAATGATGTAACCATGAATAGCTGATCAAAATCTGTCAGTTTGGCATAAAATAATTGAAAATAGAATGAATGAGATGAAAATGTATATATTACCAAGTTAAAAACAGTTCATTTTACATTTCCATGATGGTAAACAATACATTTTTTCAATTTGTGTGTGTACCAATAGTTTGTTCACATAACAGCTAGTGTTTTTTCAATTTTACATATAAAATACAATGAATTCCAGTTTTTAGTCTAAATAAAAATTTTAAAAAAATACTTAAAAATATGCTTCAAGCCAAGTCTTAGAGAAAAGAAGAAAAAGATGACTTTCATAGTGAATTACAAAGATATGATGAACAGTACAATAAGTGAGATGACCAGATGACCCAAGTGGTATGGAACTTGTGTGTTTTCTTAGCATAGAATATGCTATTTGTTAATTATTTATTTTATTATATATTATATGTTATATTATTCAAGACTATCCATTGGTGAATTTTTTTTTACATTTTATTTTTGTGAGAGTGTGTTGTTTGATGGGAATTTGAATAGAGTTAATGCATTCCCAGTATTTTTACAGGTGGAAATTTGCAACTCATTCTCCCAATTTTGTGAAATTTATGTATGTGTACTGTCAGTACCCGATTTTTATCACCAATTTATTTATTGTTATGTCTGACATGTTCATAGAAATAACATATATTTATCTTATGTTAAGAGTTCAACAATTTTTTTTTCACTCAGATGCGTTCAAAGAATCTCATTCAACTTCCCACTTCTTGTGTCCATAACTACGGTCCGTAATACAAATATACAAAAACAGGACCCAATCCATATCTTCTGTACACAAATTTTGAGACTAGTGCCATTTCATTTTTAAAACTCCAAATAGGTCTTATATGTGGTTTAGACGGAACAGTCTGTATATGACAAACTGCCAAAGGCTATTGGTAAACAAATGTGAAAATCCTCAAAATCAAATCTCGAACTTTGGTAATAAAACAACTGGTATTCAATATTTGTTGTAATTATTATAGTCTGTGTAAAAGTCACAGTTTAAGGAATAACTGTAAAGGTAATCGAACAATGTGTCCATGTAAAATACCCTCTTTCATGGATTAGTTGTGACCATTAAATCATACCAAATACAGACCTTCACCACTTAGCAGGTAGTTTTCGAGTTGGGTTAGGTATTTGGAGTGAACAGATTATGTGTTGAAATGGCATAATAGATAAGAACATGTGAAGAGAACTAAAGATAAATCAGCAAGTCCTCACAAAACATATCATCTGATACTCTGATATATTTATAGATCATGATATACAAGGTGGCCAGGAAAACGTGGATAATTTAGATAAAACCTGAAAAAATGAGCTTAAAAAACCGATTTCCAGCGGGGCCCCTTAGGGGCCTATATTTCCATACAGAGGGCCTACAGGAAAGAAGATATAGGTCATCTAATTTTGGAAGGAAATATCAAGTGACATAGACGGTTATCCAAAATTGTTCATCATCATTGTGATTGTACATCCTTAAACAGTGATTCTTTTCTATAATATTATTACCGGAAACTGAATCCAGATATACCTCAATGAAAGGGGAAAATAAATATCAATTTTCTAACAATAACTTCCGAGAGGTTTGGGAAATCAAATTCGTATTTCAAACTTAGATAAAGGCTATATATGCATTAGTCAAACCCTCACATCTGTCTAATTTGAAGGGGTAGTAGTATTAGCTGGTAATTAATAATTATAACATATTATCAAAAACTGTCAGAAATAAGTATAGGGTGATATATATTTTCAACAACATTGATAAATATCCTTGATTTAAATATACAGAGTCTATATTTCAAGTATCAATGCTGGCAGTTATAAGTTTTGATGTAACATGATTATAAATTGATATAATGATTTCATGAGAAAAAGACCTCTGAAATTCGATAAAGATATAAAGAAACTGTTTCCTTCATTTGCTGTTCTTGTCAATACTTGAGGCGAGGTCTGTTTATGTTAGTCCTAGACGTTATTGACGTTAATGGCTTACTGAATGCATAATCTATGCGTAGCCTAGCCACTTGAGAATGATGCGAAGGGCCCATTCCCATAATTTATTTCACTTTGAGGATAATAATATATGAAAGAGTTGGTCAGGAAACAATTTTGTAAAAAAAAAATAATGATCTTAAATTAAAAGCCATCGAAACACTGCAATAACCCGATTTCGAAAATACTAGAGTAAAGAATATATTTATTTGCAACTTAATTTTTCATTTCTATCCCTTTTAGAATCCTGTCAAGTAAATAATTGTCTGTTTAGTAAGCAACTTGAATAGTAACGGTATATGAAGTGCGCATGAACTATACTCTTGGGTTGGTTAAGAATGGTTAACTAAATAAATATGTATTTATTTCCAGGAAAAAAAACCTTCTTGAAGAATGTCCTCAGAAATATGAGATATTTGGAAATGACAAACCATAAATACCCAGCATAAAAATAAATTGGAATTTCCAGATGTTGTGGATGTGATTCTTTCAAATGTTCATGAACTTATAGGAAAAACACATCTGTTGTTAAGTAGGCAGAGATTATGGAGGTACTCCTTTATATGACCACAAAAAGAGCACAGTTGTGAAGATTATCTTGAATGAGGGCTTCTGAACGTAGTGGTAGTAAAAATTTCATAAAAATTTAAAAAAAACTAAAGAAATAATGATTCGTCCTATGGACTCCTACGTAATTTTTTCGTAGGCAATTTTGTTCGTTTCATTTTCAGGCACAAAATGCTCATTGAAATGTCAAGTTTACCTGGATAAAAAAGCTCTCCTGTAATCAGAGCTAACATTTTCAGTCTCACCAGTTGGCGTTACTAAAACGTGAGGGTCAATGTCAAAGTCAAAAACCCCAAAAATTTGCCGGATAGCCCTGAATGTTGAAGCCTGTTTTATCGATTATTTTTTTCGTATAATTTTAAACCAATCAGAATATTCAATTGAGTTAAGCTAACTTGTATAATTTCGAATATGTGTGGATATACAAGGTGATTCTAAAATAGGTGGTCAAATTTTGGGAGCATATAGAGTGGGTGAAATAATTACGAAAACCTCTGTAACATTTTTTTCTGAAATTTTACCCCAATAAACTTAGCAGAACCACTTCAATATTTCGGATTTGCAATAGTACTATAATTTGTTACTAATTTAGTACTAATTTATTATCATATTCGCAAATTTATTACTCTTCATTAAACAAAAAAAACCAACGGCTCTGCTAGCTTTATGTCAACCTAGCAGAACCATAGCTGAAAATGTAATATTTGGAAAATTTTAAATATACCATAATTTATAACTATTTTATTACTTACTTATAACTATAATCACGAATTTTTCACCCATCATTTCAAGGAAAAAAACGACGATTTGTCTATCTCGATCTCAACCTAGCAGAACCAAAACTCAAATCACTTTTTTTTTTAATTCTGTTGTATCATCGATATGTTACTAATTTATTACTAAGTTTCCGAAATAGTAAATTCTTAGCTATGGTTCTGCTAGGTTGACATTGAGCTAGCAGAACCGTCGATTTTGCCCGATTTTGCCTGTTGAATGAATTGTTGGAATTTTGCGAATGTGGTAATAAATTAGTAATAAATTAGTAACTTATTGATAATTCAATAGAATTTCAAAAAACATGATTGTGATTTGAATTTCGGTTCTGCTAGGTTGAGATCAAGATACACAAATAGGCGTTTTTTCCTTGAAATAATGAGTAAAAAATTCGTGATTTCGGTCGTAAATTAGTAATAGAATAGTTATAAATTTTGGTGTATTTGAAGTTTTCGAAATAGAAATTTTTTAGCTATGGTTCTGTTAGAGTTGATATATAAAGTTAGCAGAACCGTCGATTTTGCCTATTGTATGAATTGTTAGAAATTCGCGAATGTGACAATAAATGAATAAAAATTAATGAATTAGTAACTTATTGATGATTCAACAGTTTCAAAAAACATGTGATTTGAGTTTTGGTTCTGTCAGGTTGATATCAAGATAGACAAATCGGCGTATTTCCCCTTGAAATGATTAGTAAAAAATTCGTGATTATAGTAAATTTATAAGTTAGTAATAAAATGGTAAGAAACTATGGTATATCAGAAGTTTTCAAAATGATGAATTTTTAGCCGCTGATTTTGCCTATTGAATAAAGTGTTAGAATTTTGCGAATGTGGTAATAAATCAGTAATAAATTAGTAACTTATCGATGATACAACAGAATTTCAAAAAACATGTAATTTGAGTTTTGGTTTTGCTAGGTTGAGTTTGAGATAGACAAATCGTCGTTTTTTTGCTTGAAATGATGAGTAAACAATTCGTGATTATAGTAATAAATTAGTAATAAAATAGTAATAAATTATGGTATATTTGAAGTTTTCAAAATAATAATTGTTTAGCTATGGCTCTGCTAGGTTGACAGCAAGCTAGCAGAGCCGTTGGTTTTTCCAGCTGAATGAAGTGTTAGAAATTTGCGAATGAGGTAATAAATTAGTAATAAATTAGAAACTTATCGAAGATACAACAGAATTTCAAAAAACATGTTATTTGAGTTTTGGTTCTGCTAGGTTGAGATCGAGATAGACAAATCGTCGTTTTTTTCCTTGAAATGATGGGTGAAAAATTCGTGATTATAGTTATGAGCTAGTAATAAAATAGTTAAAAATTATGATATATTTATAATTTTCAAAATATCAAATTTTCAGCTATGGTTCTGCTAGGTTGACATAAAGCTAGCAGAGCCGTTGGTTTCTTCTGTTTAATGAAGAGTAATAAATTTGCGAATATGATAATAAATTAGTACTAAATTAGTAACAAATTATAGTACTATTGCAAATCCGAAATATTGAAGTGGTTCTGCTGAGTTTATAGGGGTTGAAATTTTGTCTATCCGCTTACTATTCAGTGCCGGTTCGAATGGGCTTGAAATCACCCTCAAAATAAAATACAGGGGGGTCTCAAAATAGGGAGGTAGGGGGTAAAAATAACCCCAACTTTTTTGTTCATTGCAATTTCAGTTTTTTTACATGAAATCATGAAATCTCAGGGCTATTTACATGAAAAAGGTGCTCTTGTTGCATCTCGATAAAATTAACTATTAGCGAATAAAATTTAAAAAAAGCTTGTTTTTAACAATATTTTTCATTTTAGTATTTTCAATAGGATCAGACCATAATCACGAAACTCGTCTCTATTGTTAATTCATCAATTCCGACAATGAATTCAAAATTTCCAACCCCAAAAACCCTTACAAACCAATTTTGAATCGAATCGAACCATAATCACAAATCTGGTCAGCCACATTGGAGCCGCCATATTTTTTTCTATCAAAAAGTCCATAACGCGTTGTCAACTGTCATCTGCCAGATTCCAAGTTGATCAGCCGATTAGTAGTAGGTGAAAATTCAGTTGCAAGATTCGAATTAGATGATTAAACTCAAGTGCATACCAAAATTTCAATTTAAATGAAATCTTGGAAAAATAAATTTTATTCGCTAATGGGTCAGTTTATCGAGATCCAACAAGAGCTCCTTTTCTATGTTGATAGCCCTGAGATTTCATAATTTCATGTAAAAAAACTGAAATTGCGATGAACAAAAAAGTTGGGGTTATTTTTACCCCCTACCTCCCTGTTTTGAAACACCCCTGTATTTAATTTTGAGGTGATTTTAACTCCATTCGACCCGGCACTGAATAGTTAGTGGATAAACAAAATTTTAGAGACGTGTCTACAATGGCTGGACACCATTTATCTCCTAGGCCATAATTTCTAGCATATACAGGAGTGCCTTCTTGATATGCTCTAGGAGCAATGTCAGTATTCGACTTATCCTCTTAATTTGTTGTGTTTATGGTACACAAGTAACCAGTAGGTTCTCAGAAGGAATACTATATATTATGGATAATATGATACATGAAAATATGTAATCTGAAGTGACATTAACATTAACAAAACTGTCTAGTGACGATTGTCTTCTTTTATTACTGAGTGTTCTGTTTAATATTTTGATCGGGACATAACACTCCTTCCCCCACTTCTGTAGAATTTTCGACGATTGTGGATGAAATACTATAGTCTTCCAAATATTTCGGACATCGTATAGTCCTTTGAGGTCTGGATGAATCCACAATCTGATCTCTTGGAATTGATTCTTGCATAGGCTCGTCTGGATGTCTGATGGAAGGAATGCTCACGGTTGACGGTTCCTCTCGAACATGTTCTTCTGTTCGCAATCCTTCGCAATCTGAATCCATTAGCCTACGGCGAATTTGGTCTGTATGTCTGTGAAGAACTACTCCATCTGTTGTCTTTAATCGATATGATACTGGACCTAGAGACGTGTCTACAATGGCTGGACACCATTTATCTCCTAGGCCATAATTTCTAGCATATACAGGAGTGCCTTCTTGATATGCTCTAGGAGCAATGTCAGTATTCGACTTATCCTCTTGTTTTTTTTTCATTTCCTGCAAGAAATCTGGATGAATGGTATCTAGCATTGTGCGAAGTTGTCTTGACATCAATAGTTCGGCTGGGCTTTGACCTGTCGTAGAGTTTGGAGTAATGTGTTGTTGCAATAAGAATCTTCCCAGCTTCGTTTTCATGTCCCCACTTGATAACTTCTTGAGTGCTTCCTTAGTTGTTTGTACCATGCGTTCTGCCTGACCGTTGGATGCAGGATGATATGGCGCTACCCTCGCATGCCTTATCAGGTTATTTTTTAGGAATTCCTGGAAATCTTGCGATGTGAATGATTTTGCATTGTCAGACACAATAACTTGCGGTACACCATGGGTAGCAAATAGTTCTCTTAATACCGCAATAGCTGCATTTGATGCAGTAGATGGCACTATGCGCACTTCCAACCATTTAGAGTAAGCGTCAACGACAATAAGAAGATGTGGCCCAGGAATGGACCCGCATGATCTATATGAAGTCTCAACCATGGTGCTCTGGCATATTCCCAAGGGTGTAGAGGAGCTTTTGGAGGCATTGACCTGTTTTGCTGACAAGTTTGACACTTCTGGACCATGATCTCGATTTCGTTGTCTATACCTGGCCACCAAACGTGTGACCTTGCTAGCGCTTTCATCTTGACTATCCCAGGATGTAGAGTATGCAGAATATCCATTATTTGTTTCCTACCCCCTGGAGGGATAATTACTCTGTTCCCCCAAAGTAAACAGTTTCTGTACGCCGACAGTTGCATTCTTTTTTGCCAAAACGATTTTTCCTCGGTTGTCAAATGTCTTGTTTCTTCTGGCCAACCTCGAAGAATCCACTGCAAAATTTTGGAAAGCACTGGGTCTTTGGAAGTTTCTTCTGCTACTTGCTCGGCCGTAAATGGTTTTTCAGGTACTGTTTCTAGCATACAAACTTCCAAAACTGGAGGAGGTTCAGTTTCATTACATTTTAGCGGTAGTCGACTCAGCGCGTCAGCATGTGGAATTGAACTTCCGGGAACATAGACAAGCTTATAATCATAACTATTCAATATTAGTTTCCAGCGAAGCATTCTTGGAGAAACGACTTCTGGAACAGGTTTATTTTCACCCAGTATCCCTAAAAGTGGCTTGTGATCAGTACGTATTTCCACGACCCTGCCGTAAATGTAATCATGAAATTTCTTCAGGGCAGTGATGATAGCGAGTGCTTCTCTGTCAAGCTGAGCAAAGTTCCTTTCTGATTTCGACATTGTCCGACTATGAAATGCTATTGGTTTCTCTTCACCATTCGATTCTATGTGACTCATCACTACTCCTACACCATAGGGACTAGCGTCACAGCTAAGAATGAGTGGTTTCTTCTCGTCATAATGTGCCAGAACTATATCAGATGATAAAAGCTGTTTCAGTTGAGTGAACGAATCATCTTGCTCTCTTGTCCAATTCCATGGTATATGTTGATGTAGCAATTTGTGGAGAGGCTCCGCCAATGTTGCTTTGTCTTTAAGGAACACATGGTAAAAATTAAGCATGCCCAAAAACGCTTGTAGTTCCGGTTTGCAGGTTGGAGCAGGAGCTTCTTTAATGGCTTGTACTTTTTCTTTAGTAGGCTGGATTCCATCAGATGTAATCCAAAATCCAAGAAATTTGATTTCTCTTACAAAGAATACGCATTTGTCTCTTCTCAAACGGAGGCCATCTTGGCGGAACCGCTCTAAAACGGCATGCAATCGTTCTCTCAATTCTTTCGTCGATTCCCCGACCACCAGTACATCATCGAAATATGGTAAAACTCCGGTAACTCCTTGAAGGCGAGTATCCATGAATCTTTGAAATATCTGGGGAGCCACAGATACTCCAAATTGTAATCGATTCACCCTGTATGCTCCTTTATGAGTTATTATAGTCTGGGCATCAGCACTGGGTCTATCAACGGACAGTTGTTGATATGCCTGTTTGAGATCCAGTCTTGCAAAAATTTTACCGCCAGCAAGTGTGGCTAATATCTCTTGTATAGCTGGAATCGGATACACATCTTTGAGCAGCGCTTTATTGATAGTAACTCGGTAGTCACCGCATATACGCAAGCTTTTATCAGACTTCACAACCGGTACGATCGGGGTAGCCCATACTGGATGGATTACGGGTTCTAAAATGCCCTGTGCAATCAGTCTTCTTAACTCCTCTTCGACTAGTGGTTTCAATGAAAACGGAAGCTTCCTAGCTCTAAGTACTAATGGTTTCACTGCAGGATCTATATTCAAGGAAATTGGTGGGCCCCTAAAGTTTCCTAAACCCTCAGCAAAAACATCTGCAAATTCCTTCAGAATCTGATCCGATTCTGCTTGAAGGTCTGTTTCAACAGAATTTATTGAAATTCCTGTCATCGATATATTCAATGGAATAAACCAATTCCTACCTAGTAAATTGGCAGTATTGTTTTTTGCAATCACTAATGGCAAGTCCTTCTGAATTTTGCCGAATACTACTGGAACTTCGCACATTCCTAGTGTTTCTATTTCATTATGCTGATAATCACGCAAAATAAAATTGTTTTTTTTCAATATTGGCTTCTCCAGGCTGAAAATTTCATGAAATTGCTTCATACCAATCATTGAATATGCTGCGCCACTGTCTATATTCATGTTGACAACATGATTGTTGATGGAAACTCCGATATTGAATTCGGATGAATTTTTTGACACACTGTAGACCACCTCGTAAACGGAATCGTCATTATCACGAGATGTCATTTGCTGATTGTCATCATCTGAAATATGCACAGACCTAACATTCGAGTTTTTATTTTTGAAAGACTTCTTCTTTGACAGACATGCCCGTTCAATATGTCCCAGTTTGTGACAAAAATTGCATATGGAATTTCTGAACTCGCAGTCTGAAGAAGAATGTGCATTATTACAACGGAAACACGTGAATTTATTGCCTGCAGGTCTCTGAGGAATGGTTTGTTTGGTGTTTCGTCTCACTTGATTTGTATAACTTATATCTGGTTCTCTCAATTCGAGAACATTCGAACTGCTGCTTCATGAGCTAGTGCAATTTTTTCTGCGTTCTCAAATGTTAGGCAGGACTCAGCTAGTAATCTTCGTTGCAAGGTTTCATCTTTAACGCCGCAAACGAGTCTATCTCTGAGCATTTCTGTGAGCAGAGTGGTGCTAAAATTACAGTCTTCTGCCAATTTACGTAGCTCACCAATGTAAGATGAAATAGTCTCGTCAGGTCCTTGTTCTCTTCTATGGAAACGAAAACGACCAACCATTTCAGACTTTTTTGGAGAAAAGTGCGCATTGAGCTTTTCCATGAGATCCTTGAAGGTCAAATCTTCCACTTCTGTGGGCGATGCCAACGAATGTGCAATCTCAAATGTTGCAGATCCACAAATGCTTAGGAAAACTGCTCTTTTCCTTGTGTCTTCTTCAACACCATTAGCTTGTAAGTAGAATTTGAAACGTTGTAAGTACAACTTCCATTTTTGAGGCTCGTTCGGATTGAAGGGTTCAATGTTTCCGATTGTTGCCATATTTGGTATTTCCTTCTCCTTTACCGACTGCGCCAATTTGTTGTGTTTATGGTACACAAGTAACCAGTAGGTTCTCAGAAGGAATACTATATATTATGGATAATATGATACATGAAAATATGTAATCTGAAGTGACATTAACATTAACAAAACTGTCTAGTGACGATTGTCTTCTTTTATTACTGAGTGTTCTGTTTAATATTTTGATCGGGACATAACACAAAGTGTTGGAGAAAATCATCGAAAAATCATTCTCCGAGGCCCCCTTTTGAGGGGCAGTATCTTTCTTCGGGGTCACTTCAGAAGAAAATGTTACCGAGGTTTTCGTAATTATTTCACTCACTCTATATACTCCCAAAGTTTGACCTCCTATTTTAGAATCACCTTGTATATGTTGAACAACTCTTTACCGAAACTCATAAAACGACTAAGTTTACCAAAGGAAGTAGTTCCAAGATACACCAATGTTCAATACCGCACCTCCTTTTGGCAACCTCCCTAGGCATGCGCGATGTTTCACGAACATAATATGCATTTCCTTCAGTGCGCTTCAAGTGATGAAAGAATAATAATCCGACACCTATCATAGTACCAACCATTTGAATAACGTATAACAATCAGGAATTAACTTCATAGACAAAAATATTCCAACAGGCTATCATGCATTAGGGAAAATCATATATGTCTTGTCAGGTGAACTTTCCACCAATTTCATTGATATGAAATGATCATAAGGTACCATTTCTTTCTACCCGAAGTGAAGATACTAATGCTGATCCTGAACAAGAATTGAAATCAAACAGTATACGATACCCGGATATCCATCACGAAAGTTTCAACACAAAAACTAGGATTTTAATTCCAGACAACATGCTACTTTACAAAATACAGATACAACCTGTTTTAGAATACTGTCTCCACATATGGGGTTCAGCAACCACATATACGTTAATGCTTCTAGATTCCATCAAGAGAGACAGGTCATCCGCCTGGTGAGTGATGCCACACTCACTAACAGGATAGGTTAGAGAGTAGGTTGACATCATTGGTTGGGATTGATGCTATATCGACCTGGACTATCCAAGCTACGATAGGTTAGATCAATTTTTCTTGGGGCGTGTTTGTTTGTTTGTCGGACGAGCGAAGCGAGTCTGATAATCTCAAACGAGCCCTCAAAAAAATAGATCTAACCTATCGTAGCTTGGATAGTCCAGGTCGATATAGCATCAATCCCAACCAATGATGTCAACCTGCTCTCTAACCTATCCTGTTAGTGAGTGTGGCATCACTCACCAGGCATATGACCTGTCTCTCTTGATGGAATCTAGAAGCATTAACGTATATGTGGTTGCTGAACCCCATATGTGGAGACAGTATTCTAAAACAGATTGTATCTGTATTTTGTAGAGTAGCATGTTGTTTGGAATTAAAATCCTAGTTTTTGTGTTGAAACTTTCGTGATGGATATCCGGGTATCGTATACTGTTTGATTTCAATTCTTGTTCAGGATCAGCATTAGTATCTTCATTTCGGGTAGAAAGAAATGGTACCTTATGATCATTTCATATCAATGAAATTGGTGGAAAGTTCACCTGACAAGACATATATGATTTTCCCTAATGCATGATAGCCTGTTGGAATATTTTTGTCTATGAAGTTAATTCCTGATTGTTATACGTTATTCAAATGGTTGGTACTATGATAGGTGTCGGATTATTATTCTTTCATCACTTGAAGCGCACTGAAGGAAATGCATATTATGTTCGTGAAACATCGCGCATGCCTAGGGAGGTTGCCAAAAGGAGGTGCAGTATTGAACATTGGTGTATCTTGGAACTACTTCCTTTGGTAAACTTAGTCGTTTTATGAGTTTCGGTAAAGAGTTGTTCAACATATACAAGGTGATTCTAAAATAGGAGGTCAAACTTTGGGAGTATATAGAGTGAGTGAAATAATTACGAAAACCTCGGTAACATTTTCTTCTGAAGTGACCCCGAAGAAAGATACTGCCCCTCAAAAGGGGGCCTCGGAGAATGATTTTTCGATGATTTTCTCCAACACTTTGTATGATGAAAATCTAAAATTTTGTTTATCCACTAACTATTCAGTGCCGGGTCGAATGGAGTTAAAATCACCTCAAAATTAAATACAGGGGTGTTTCAAAACAGGGAGGTAGGGGGTAAAAATAACCCCAACTTTTTTGTTCATCGCAATTTCAGTTTTTTTACATGAAATTATGAAATCTCAGAGCTATCAACATAGAAAAGGAGCTCTTGTTGGATCTCGATAAACTGACCCATTAGCGAATAAAATTTATTTTTCCAAGATTTCATTTAAATTGAAATTTTGGTATGCACTTGAGTTTAATCATCTAATTCGAATCTTGCAACTGAATTTTCACCTACTACTAATCGGCTGATCAACTTGGAATCTGGCAGATGACAGTTGACAACGCGTTATGGACTTTTTGATAGAAAAAAATATGGCGGCTCCAATGTGGCTGACCAGATTTGTGATTATGGTTCGATTCGATTCAAAATTGGTTTGTAAGGGTTTTTGGGGTTGGAAATTTTGAATTCATTGTCGGAATTGATGAATTAACAATAGACGACGAGTTTCGTGATTATGGTCTGATCCTATTGAAAATACTAAAATGAAAAATATTGTTAAAAACAAGCTTTTTTTAAATTTTATTCGCTAATAGTTAATTTTATCGAGATGCAACAAGAGCACCTTTTTCATGTAAATAGCCCTGAGATTTCATAATTTCATGTAAAAAAACTGAAATTGCAATGAACAAAAAAGTTGGGGTTATTTTTACCCCCTACCTCCCTATTTTGAGACCCCCCTGTATTTTATTTTGAGGTGATTTCAAGCCCATTCGAACCGGCACTGAATAGTAAGCGGATAGACAAAATTTCAGATTTTCATTATACAAGGTGTTGGAGATAATAATACAAAATCATTCTCCGAGGCCCCCATTTGAGGGGCTGTATCATTCTTGGGGGTCACTTCATAAAAAAATGTTACAGAGGTTTTCGTAATTATTTCACCCACTCTATATGCTCCCAAAATTTGACCACCTATTTTAGAATCACCTTGTATATAGAGTAATTCCGCCAATCAGAAATTCAGATATTAATTTCCATAGTTATCAATTCATATAATATGTTCTGTTCGTTTGTATTTGCTCAACATGCTTAACTTGATTTTTATCTATGACTTTCTCTGTTTACATTAAGCCATGAACAGAGACAACTATTTGAACAAAATCAACTTCAACAAGTTCAGCAACACAAACGAACTGACCTATTGTTACATACAAACAAAGCGAGTCGTAAAATGTTGACGTTCCATCAGAACTACTCAAAAAATAATTGCATGCAATACAATTCAAACAAACTATTTATGGTTATACATCTCAAACTTCCTGCATAATTACAAATCGTGTCAGTTCAACAGAATGATCCTTCCGTTTCGCGGTCGGATTATTTCAACTGTCAAGCTATCGATGTACAATTATTCAAATATCAAAGTAACTTTGAGAGTTCAGTAATATATCTACGGAAATAAGATAGTTCATATTGCAAAATTACTAATTTGACATCTTATTATCATTACGGAACCCTTATTGAGAAACTTTTTCAAATGTTAATAAGCAACTTATAACATATTTCAATGATTTTCATTGTGAAAATGACAAACAAGGATGAACCTATTTCAATTTTTATCAACAGGGAAAAAAGTTGTGCAAACCAATCAGTCAACCTTAGGTATCAAGGCAATTTCAGTGTGTGGAATAAATCATATTGCAAATTATTCATTCCAGAACATGAGCATCTACATCAGAATTGCAGACTATTAATGCTTGATGGCTGCTACTATTCAATCAACAATGCATGTTTGATGTGTGCTCCACACGAATTTCTCTGTTCTGCCAACTGTCAATTCCTATTTTATGGTCACTCATGGTTGAAAATGAATAACAGTGAATTCTCATTTTTCTGTGTATTTATAGAAAGGCGATTGAAACTAAAAGAACCATAATTATATAGACCAGGGTCGATAATTAAAAAATAAAAAAAAATAATAGTAGGATGAAACCCGTTTCATTTCTCGTTTTTATAGTTGAGTTGACGTAGTTGTATCATGAAAAATTAAAAAAAAAATCACGTCGTTTCTGATTAGTCAATACATGCTGTCCTTTTAAAAGGGTACGTCTGTGGAATAAAATTCGTGAACACGTTGGAAAATATTTATTTACCATCAGAATAATCTAGGGAAATCATAAATTCATGTGATAGTTCACAAAACAGTCTTTAGGGTGTAAGCCGATATTACATTTACGGCATATAAAGTTTGATTTTTTGTGGCACACTGCGCATCGTCTTTGATTCTCATTGTACAAAACTAAATGATCCAATCTATCATAACGAGAAAACTCATGCAAATGCTTGGACGATTTTGAAGGCCCCCTCTTTCTAATTTTTTTATGAGTTTCCAGTAAGTTTGTAGCAATAGACCTTCAGAACTCTAATTGTTCAAGCTTTCCTCCATTAATTCTGTGTAATCTCCATGAATTTTGTACCGCCATATCTATACAGTGAGCAAAACAGGGAAAATACCATTTTTTCCCCTGATGCCAACTCTACATTCACTCAGGTTTTGATCACCACGATCAACACCCCCCATATTTTCGTTGTAGCATTTTACTTTATCCACCGGAAAAACTGTTAGAGCATTAGAAGCTAAACTCACAACGCTATTGTCATTCCATTTACTGATGACAACCTCATCATCAGCCAAAAAATACTCGAAATAACCTCGTTTCTGTTTTTTCACCATGGTTCCTTTAGAGAATGGAGACTTCGGAATATGGTTTTCTCTGATCGTACCAGTAGCCTTTATTTTCCTCAACTTCAATTTTTTGAGGAGGGAAAGTGAAGTGAAGAAGTTGTCAAAATATATATGAAATGCTTCGTAGGGCATTTCTTTCAGAATGTCTGCATACTGTAGAATCACACATGCTCCAAGTCCCATATGCTTGTATTTCTCAGGTAGTGTAGTTGAAGACCCTTGGTACGAATCAAAATGGACTATACAGGGTGATCCACGGTGGACGGCCTATTAGAAGTATCTGGAGAACGAAAAGACAGAACATTCTGAAAATTGGGATGCTTAGATAATTGAACATTCTCTATCCGTCTAAAATATTTTCATCGATACAGTGTTGCCATTTCTATCAGAAACAACTAGCAACTTCGTTGTTTTAAATGGAGTACCCGTATTTTATTGCATTATTAGATTCTTCCTGAAGAGCTGATTTCATCAATGAATCACACTTGAGGTCTAGCATGAATGATTACAGAGATATAGGGTGTTCAAAATCGAGATTTTTCAATTTTAGGATTTTTTTGTGTCGAAACTATTCATTATCGATCAAAACGGCTTACATGTCCCTATCTTAACTTTCGATTTCCTATCTACTGACATTTAATTGGAACAGATACTGGGTGAATTCAGAATTCTGAACCTTGGAGAACCCTGTATTTTTTCCAATTAAATTCCAGTAGAAATTAAATCAAAAGTTAAGATAGGGACATGTAAGCCGTTTTGATCGATAATGAATAGTTTCGACACAAAACCATCCTAAAATTGAAAAATCTCGATTCTGAACACCCTATATCTCTGTAATCATTCCTGCTAGACCCCAAGTGTGATCATTGATGAAATCAGCTCTTCAGGAAGAATCTAAAAATGCAATAAAATACAGGATGCTCCGTTTAAAATAACGAAGTTGCTAGTTGTTGTTGAAGTGGCAACACTGTATCGATGAAAATATTTTAGACGGATAGAGAATGCTCAATTATCAGAGCATCCCAATTTTCAGAATGTTCTGTCTTTTCGTTCTCCAGATACTTCTAATAGGCCATCCACCGTGGATCACCCTGTATAGCCAAGCCGCAAAGCACCAATCCAAAATTTATACCCCCACCGAATTGGCTTCCCTCTAATGAACTGTTTACAACTGTGTCGTCCGAAATAGGGAACCATGGATTCGTCTATGCTGTGATTTTCCTCAGCTGGAGCGCAGTCAAAAAACTTCTTGTTCGTTTTCCATAGTGAAACTCTTCTTCGTTCCACGTGGGTTGCTAGAGGTAAATCATCATCACTATCCCATTCCTCTCGATCGTCTGATTCTGATGGTATTTGTACTTCCACCTCTGCTGTGAGTTGTGCTCCTGGTAAGTTATTTGGCTCAACAAAAATCTCATCCCCTGAATCTTCATCAGTATCGCAATCTTCATAGGAATTTGCTGGTGGAAAAATCGCTATTTGTTCTGGAACCTCAGCATTTTCATCATTATCTAACTCTTCCAGTAACTGGTCAAGAGTTAATGGCTTTCTCCAATAACTGATTGAAATATTTCAGTTGATGATAGTGAATAAACCTACCGTCCTTTTAATAGGACGGCATTTATTTGTACTATTTCTGCTGCTCAATTTGATTCATGGTTATGGTACCAGAAGTTACTTGATACTATTTCAACTGGAATAAAATAAGAAGTGATCGTGATAACAAATAACAAACATAATAACTCACCTCAAGTTGCTCATTGTAAATGGCTGATGAACACAATCACAAACTCAACTATTCAACTCTTGGAACTCAAACATTATATCAAACACCTGTGCTGCAGATTGTTTCTCCATACACTAAAGTTCGACGTACATGTGCTGCCATCCATTTTCTAGTAGTTAAACTCATTTATATAATATAGACTTCTACCATCCTTTTAAAAGGACGGTAGGGCTATATGGGTTAATATCGAAAAAACACCCTAATTTTCAATCGAAAATTCTCACGTCAAAATATCGGCTTTTAAAAAAATTCGGGGCGTTTTTTGTTCGTTGAAATCTCTTCTCTCTGATAATGTGAAAAAATATACACATCACTATAGTAAATAACCTCAGAAAAGAATAGAAAGAAAAAACTCGAATCCGAATTTTTTTCTCACTATGTGCACTTTTGAGCTATTTAGTTAAATTTACACTTCAATTACATAAAGATTGCAAGGAACATGCGAAAATAATTGTTCTAAATATTAAAGATAGGATTTGAAGGAAATTAGTGATTCAGATGGAAATGTGGATGAAGGACCAATTCAGACTAAAAATAATATTGGATACGAAGTGAGATTGAAAAAGTTGTAGGTCTCTTTATTACCTAAAACTTTGCTATTCAACTTTTTTCCATTGGGCTCGTAGTTTTGCTGGAAATCAAGATAAATCGTTTTTTACCCTTGAATCTCACCCCCTACCACTTCCGGAACTCAGATCGCCCGTTTTATTTTCCCTTTCATCTTTGTTAAATTCTCTTTCTTTTTCAATGAGTTTCATCCTACTATGATTTTTCTTCACATTTTACTTTTTTCAAAGGCTTCAGCACTGGTCTAATATCCAAGGTCATCCTTTTGAATGTGCCTGTAGTTCACCAACAGTAAAATTGTGCTGTGCTTAAGTAGAACAAAAATACCTACCTATTTGAATTGGACAATACTCAATCATACTGTCGTTATCACTGAATTCACAATAGGCTTGTTCGCGTTAAATATATAAACAGTCCGAAACCATCAGGAGCATGTGCAATTTCCCAGAACAGTACGAATTTATCAAGTTCCGTGAAACTGCACATGCTTCTGATGGTTTCGGACTGTTTATTTATCGGACGCGAACAAACCTATTGGCAACAACTGTCATCAACTGATCATCATCTAGTAAGCAATGGATGACCTTGATAGTTGTAGATAAAAATTATTATTGCCGTGAGTAGCAAAAGTTGATTCCTTAGGTAAACATAGTGAATAATTGCCTTGTTTATTTACACTAACAAGATTATATACCTCCAAAGTAAAATGTTGAAGCCGAATTTGGCTTCGTTGCTTCATAGGCGGAGCTAGCAAAGCTCTCGTAATCTGCCCTATCTGCAAGCTACTGAACAATCTAGGAATATCCTTCTGAAGCAGGAGAATCACTAACTTTTATATACTGATAATAAACTTCGAATATATTCTGCATCACTGATCTCTACCCTTCCTTACTCAACAAAAAGTAGCTCACCTTGTCATTGCTCTCATAAGGTTGGTTCATCTTGTTAGTGTGGATAATCAAGGATAACAGTTTGTTATGAAGCAATTGGTGAAAAAAAAAAGTTATTCTAAACAGCAACTCACCTCGGCCTCCAGAGCCTTCATCGTCATTACCGCCGCCCCAGCTGTCCGATTTCCCCCCCGAATCGCCGCCCCATCCATCGTTGGACTGTCCCCCAGAATCGCCCCATTCGTTGGATTTGGATCCGCCGGAATCGCCCCAACCGCCGCCGCCGCCACCGCCATTCGATCGACCGCCGTAGCCGTTTTCGTTGCCGTTTCTGTCTCCGTCCCTGTCTCTGAACCCGCCACCTCGGCCTACAAAAAAAGTTGTGTGGAATGATAACAAAGCCACAAAGGCGTAGAACCACTGACATAATGTACTACCTTTTCTACATTCCAAATAAAAAGACAACTTTTTTGTTGTATACAACATATTCCTAATCATATTATCTTGTTGTACCATGTTTATCATGATGTGTTTTAGTAGTCTAGTATTTTTGTATTTTAGTCTAATAGCAAATAGTTTCTTTTTTATTACTTTCAGATGTATCATCTATGATAATAGGATAATTATAAGTATAGGTATAAGATTATTTACTGTTCATGGCGTGGTGGAAGATCAACCCAGTTGAACCCCGACCAATATACCCTTTATTGCAGACTATTGTAAATTATTGAATTAGTAAATTTCATTATTATGTGTGAATAAATGAACCATAAGAAACAGTGTGGCCTCTGAAGGAATGTTTACACTGAAGAACTAAATATATGGCGCCTAATTCAAAACCATAGCCTCTTATAATTGAATTTCACTTTTGAGTTTCTATTCATTCTCAGGATTTATTGCAACATATAAAAAATACGACAAATGAATGAAATGTGTTGTGATCATCTTCACATAAAGAAAACTTCAACAATCACGCCACGTCATAAGTCATAATATTAGGCAGGTGTAGTATTTTCTCCAATATTAACCAATCAAAGTGAAGGTCAACACTTCCCTACGGTTTCCAATACTCTTTCAATCTAGAATGGACTAAAAACAGACGTAGAGTTCCTCAGTAGGTACAGGCTGTGTCCCATTTTCGATGTCCTGGGATATCTCACTCATTTTCAAAGAAAAAGATTTGCAGCAGAGTTGCAAAATATGAATGAATAAAAAAATCTGATTTTTTTATCTATAATGATGTTTTCCTCAAATATGGAAATGATGAACTTCAAAAGCTCTCATTTATCTTTATCTAGATTCACAGGTAGAAATTCTCTTCCGGACACTTATGTTGAAATGAAAATTTTCGAAAGCGTGCCGCAGCTCTCCTTTCAGAACAAAAAATAGTTATTTGTTCCATACCCAAGGCGTAGCCGAGGCTAGAAAGCCAACCAAGGCATTGAATCTGCTATTCTGCCGTGTGAATCATATAATTTTTTCTCCAAAATCGTCCAATTTCAAGCAAACTCCAAATAATCCATCATTTTGTGTTCACCCAACGTCAGTGTCAATTTTGATTACCAATTTGATTCGAATTATTTCTTGAAACGTTGCATAGCAACAAACTTTTTCTGCCTAAAATAGTTATTTGCTTTACTAGGCAGAAAAGTAGTAGATTGACTGCCGCGGCTGATAGTTCATAGCCGAGCGTAGCAGGAAAAAGCCACTATCCCTGCCGCTTGGAGAAAACAATCGTTATTACACTCAAGATAATGTGTGCAACCACTTAGTTTTTTTATCTCCCTGATGAGTTATCTGCTTCGGTGACTTGTTTTTACAGTAATTCATTATATTTGATTTTTATCACGGTTGAAATTGAAAAATCAGGTAATTTAAATCGTGATTTTAGTCATTGATGAAATACTCGCAAGGGTTATCTATGTCTCAGGAGCCCCTTTAGATATGACAACGAGAAAAGTATGGTTAGATGTATTCAAAACAATGAGATGCGCATACAGGGTAACTCACGGTCGATGGATGGTACGTTAGACGTTTATGGAGAACGGGACTCACGTAGTTGCTCTTGGTCTATCGATCTAAAATATTTTCAGCACTGCGGCGTTGCCGCTTCTATCGAAAAATAGCAACAACTTTGTTATTTTAAATGGAACACCCTGTATTTTATTGCATTTTCAGATTCTCTCTGAAGAGCTGATTTCATCGATGTATCACACTTGGGGTCTAGCGGAAATGATTACAGAGATATAGGGTGTGAAAAATCGACATTTTTCAACTTTAGGAATTTTTTTTGTCGAAACTATTCATTATTGGTCAAAACGGCTCACATGTCCCTATCTCAACTTTCGATCAACTATCTACTGACATTTAATTGAAACAAATACAGGGTGGTGCAGAATCCAGAATCTTGATCACCCGGTATATGTCCCAACTGCAGTTATTTATCTAGATATTTCACTACAAAGTTACAAATTTCACCTTCTTTTCCGCCTGTCTCTTGGATTGCATTTAGAACAATTTGCCCTTCTTTTTTCATCATTGGACAATTTATATATCACAATGTACTTCAATGACACATTTATATATATGAGTCAAGTAGAAATATGATTTTTTTGTGATTCATCAATATTTAGTGAAAAGGAAGAATATCATTTCAAAATAATGGCGTGTGTAATGTCATTCAAAAGCAATCTGTTGACATTTGTCATCTCGTATTTGGATTGACTAATGAATCAATGACCGTCATCTGGTATGGTTGTTCACTATAAATAAGAAAAACTCGCCATAAAAATAAAAATCATATTTCGTGTTGAATTTTCTATATAAAAATGTCTCATTGAAGTACATCATGAGTATACAGTGTGTCCCACTTACCATGCTCACCATGGGTATCTTCTTAACGGTGAGAGATACGAGGTCGGTTAAATGACACCAAATGTGGAGTTTGTCAAGGCCAACTATAATGTGAAAAAATATTTTGATAAAATCTATTCGTTTTTGTTTTATACGCAAAAAACCGATTCTGATCATTTTCATGTCTCCTCCGTAACTTCTTTATTTATGAAAACATTCAAATAGGAATTCCACATTCTCATGGCAGTTTTTCGAAGTGATTTCGAAAAAAATATGAAATTTATACCAACTCTTCTAGAATTTGAGATATCAGCACCAACTTTAGTTTTTCAAATGCAGGTCATAGCTCACTATGACTTAGTTACAAATAACTTTTTTTTCTCTTACAGATGTGTCGCAGTAATAGTTTTGTGTTGATAACAACGGAGTTTTCGTCATTTATACAAAAACAAAAAATTATTTGGAAGCCGCCATCTTGAATTTATGAACTTTAACAAAAAAAGTCATGATCTCCGACCTCAAGAACCCCCACTTACCAATTTTGAATGGAATCGGACCAAATCTTGTCCGCCATCTTGGAGCAGCCATTTTTTTAAATTTCAACAAGAATTCTATAATGTATTGTCACCGGATTTACGAACATTTCAGTGACAATGCATTATGGAATTTTTGTTGAAATTTAAAAAAATGGCTGCTCCAAGATGGCGGACAAGATTTGTTCAGATTCCATTCAAAATTGGTAAGTGGGGGTTTTTGAGGTCGGAGATCATGAATTTTCTATTAAAATTCATGAATTCAAGATGGCGGCTTCCAAATAATTATTTGTTTTTGTATAAATGACGATAAATCCGTTGGTATCAACACAAAACTATAACTGCGAGATATCATCTGTAAGAGAAAAAAAAGTATTTGTAACTGAGTCATAGTGAGCTATCACCTACATTTGAAAAACTAAAGTTGGTGCTGATATCTCAAATTCAAGAAGAGTTGGTATAAATTTCATATTTTTTTCAAAATCACTTTGAAAAACTGCCATGAGAATGTGGAATTCCTATTTGAATATTTTCATAAATAAAGAAGTTATGGAGGAGACATGAAAATGATCAAAATCGGATTTTTGCGTATAAAACAAAAACGAATAGATTTTATCAAAATATTTTTTCACATTATTGTTGGCCTTGACGAACTTCACATTTGGTGTCATTTAACCGACCTCGTATCTCTTACGGTTAAAAAGATACCCATGGTGAGCATGGTAAGTGGGACACACTGTATAATGTGTCCAATGATAAAATAAGAAGAGCAAGTAGCTGTAAATGAATCAAACTTAGGGGGAAAAAGATGGCGAAATTTCGAACTTTTTCTTGAAATATCTCCATAAATAGTGGTTTGTTCACATTTTCATTATCAAATTCGTGTTTTTCAAACAAAAATACGCATGTACCAAAAAAATTTTTCGAAAAAAACCCATTGCAAGAGTGCAGTTTTACTAAAAAATGCAATATAAACCTTGGTAGTGATAGTATATTATGTAATATGTGTGCACAAATGGAAAAGATACGCACGCGGCTGCGGAGCGGTGTGTGCGTAATTCCATGATGCCCTAGACTACTTGATTCTTGAGCTAAAGGGGGGTAAATTCGTTTTTCTCCGATAGGCAGCAAATATTAATTTTGCTGACACATATCAATCAGCAAAGTATTACTTTTCCTGCCTAGGCAGCAAAGTGCATACTTTGCTGCCTAGGCAGCAGAGTGGTTACTTTGCTGATGGATATGTATCAGCAAAATTAATTATCTATAAACCGTCTATAATTTCCTTCATATTTCATTCGAGACTTCTCCGGCAACAAATTCAACTCTATGTTTTTTGCCACCTCCCTTATTTCTGGAGGTGTAAGTACTTCCAGGTCGCTATAACTGTCTATTATATGATAATTTAAATATACCGATATTTTTTCGCACATATGTCAGAATTTTCATGAATTGTCAAACTATAATTATCATGGACAACTGCGATTTCTATCAAATTTCATTTTAATTGATGAACACTACAGAAAAAATAAAGAGATTGTGGGAATTGTAATAACTTGCAATTACAATATCCACCTATATAATTATGAACAATCGGAGAAAAAATTATATGTTCAACTCGGCAGCAAAGTAGATTGACTGCCGCGGCTGAATTCATAGCCGAGCGTAGCGAGGCTAGGAATCCAGCTAATTTTGCTGCCTAGTTAAACAAATAACTATTTCTCATCATAACTTCTATATTATTATATTTTCATGAAACATGACATGTACGTACTACTAAGCACCATGTGGTAGTTTATGGGTGAGATATGTTTTTGTCCAATTTTTTTTGGGTAGTGGATTGATTGAGTTAGCCAAAATGGTTTTCATTTTTTAACGCTATGGTGTGTGGGACAGATAAAATCAAAACGTCAAATTGTAGCAAAATGAATGAGTATTTCAAAAATATTTTTTATTTTTGGAAAAATCAAGTTCGCCCTTGCTGGTCTAACGATACTGGTAAAAATATTTAAAAAAATCTCCTGCATCAAAAATGCCTATTGGTGCCTAGTAGGTGCATGTTAAATTTCATGAAAATATCTAGAATGGTATTGAAGTCATGATAAGAAAACGTATTTTTTCTTAAAATTATAACACCCTATTGCTCAACAGTTGAGAGGTTTAGGGCATATGTTCATATGAACTTTCCTTCTTAAAATGAGCTAAGGAACCATTGCCTATATTTTTAGCCATCAATAAAATTACACCCTGTATAATCTCATCTATCTCACCCATCATGAACCAATGCATCTTGGACTTGGTTCATGGATGCTCTGAAAGTTTTGCACTCTCAGCACAAACACGTTTGTTTCATCTACAATTTTTAAACACTTAGTAAGGACTTTGTTCATTACAGCTCCAAATAATATAAACTTACAACAATTTTATGGATGGTCTATCTCAATTCATCACTATAATGGACTTAGATTGTTATGACAAACAGTTTTCATATTAGAGAAAAAAAAAGTTCATATCACTGGTTTCTGCTAGAGATAGTTATTTACTATAAAAGGGGAAAAGTAGTAAATTTTAGCTCCAGGTTGTGGAGGTGTGAGGTAATTTTTTTTCTGTGACAGGAAAAAGGACTAATCAATATTGAGAAGATACATTATATTAAAATCAGAACAACATTATAGAGGTGAAATTTCAAGTATTTAATAGGGATGACAGGCAGGCATCTTTATCATTCTTTTGAAGTAATCAAACATCTGTCAGTCTAATTCTGTCATTTTATTTGAAAAAAATTTAAAGAAGTAATTGTTTAGTAATTTACTTAACCATGAAGTCAAATGATGAAAGGACTTTCAGTACTTTGCGGGAGACTGTCTTATTGGCTTATTTTTCGGAATTCTTATAAGAAAATCATGTGATACATGTTTATATTGTTGAAGCACAACAAACGCCATCAACAGTGTATAATATATAAGTATAAAAAAATTTATTTATGTGTGCTCATGGTGTTTATATTGTGCTCTTTGATGATTTATTCTGATACAGAATGGGGAGATGACACTAGATTAATTTATTTATGCATATAATGACCTGAAATAAATATCAACTAACAAGGATCACAATGTGAGGAACTAGTTCCTCAAAGCATTAAACAGTTAATCCAAAACACTTCATAACTCTAGCTTATGATACAACCTATAAGAGTGGAAAAAGTAAACTTTTGGTCAAAGACCTAAATCTTTGAATTGTTGAACTCATGATAGTTGTGAAGTATTCAAGTGATAGTCAAATAGAATTGGAGTTGATTTAAAAATTAAAAGACATTGCAAAATAACTTTTCCCTTTTGTACCTATAATAAAAAGACAAAAAACATAAAATATTCATGTTAATTAAATCAAACTTATTTACCTTCTGAGCCAAATTCAAGTACTAGTTTTAGGTCAAATCAACCAAAAGGACACTGTTTTTGTTTTGCTTCTACAGATCTATTAGAATAGATGTATTTTCATAAATGTACCTTCACTATTGCTGAATAAATTATATATAAATTATATAAAATTATATAAATTATATTTCCATGTTAAAATTTCATTGATTTTGCAGATGAGTAGCATCCTCCTTCAGAAATATCTTGCTATTTGAATAAATCCCATGTAAATAGTATAAAAATAGATGGGAATACTAAAAAAGATTCTATATATGACTTTGAGAAAGGTGATTTCACTGATTTTCACAAACTTTATCACCTATTAAGTAGATGTGATTGGGGAAATATCACTGTTTCAGGGTACTCAGATGAAATTGTTGATTTATTTAATGAAAAACTATTTGGTACATTTGATGAATGTCTTCCTAAAAGGAAACTGAGGTCCAGTAATGAATTTCCTGCATGGTATGACGCAGATTTCAAAAAGATCATTCAAAAGAAGGAAATATACTTCAAAAAATCAAAACAGGCTTCTCCAAGACAAAATGAATATCAAGAAAAATTCTGTGAATTAAGGAGAAAAGTGAAGATACTCACAATCCAATGCAAACAGAAATATTTGCAGACAATAGAAAATGATATTAATTCAAATTCTAGAGTTCTGGACTGAATATAAATATCATAATCCAATGCAAACAGGAAAAGAAAATTATATTATTTCATATTCCAATTCCTTAGAGTTCTGGACTGAATATAAATATCATTATCCAATGCAAACAGGAACAGAAAATGATATTAGTTCAAATTGTTCAAATTCTCAAGAGTTCTGGACTGAATATAAATATCATAATCCAATGCAAACATGACCAGAAAATGATATTAGTTCAAATTCTTAAGAGTTCTGGATGGAATATAAATATCATAATACAATGCAAACAAGAACATTTGCAGACAATAGAAAATGATATTAGTTCAAATTCTAAAGAGTTCTGGACTGGATATAAATAACAAAAAATAAAATAAAAATTACAACAAATTCTCAAATAAATTCAAATAAGGTGTGTCATGAAATTATTATTAATGAACATGATATATCAAATGCTCTTGCTGAATTTTTTCAATCTGTATACAATGATAATCCTCCAAAAAACACTGATTACACTTGTGAGATTGATCTAGAAAATCTCATCATATCTAAGATCACTGAATGAGGAGTTTGTATAGCAATAAGATCATTAAAACCAAAAGCATCAACAGGAACTTATGGCATACCACCTTATTTTTTCAAAGGTTACATGGACATCATGAAAAAGCCATTGTCATAATTTTCAATTCAGTATTCCAGAGTCCAAAAATTAAAATTGGTGGAATAATTCCAGTACATGAATCTGGCAACCATAGGGTAATATCAAATTATAGACCAGTTAGTTACTGTACTCCCAGCACTCTCCAAAATCCTTGAGAGAGTACTGTACAATAGAATTAATGCACATGTTGAAGGTATTATAATATGTAGAGAACAACATGGATTTGTGGGTAAAAAATCAATTGAGGAACTTATCGATCTTTAGCAATGATTTAGAACTTGCAATCAATGCTGGAAAATAGGTAGACATAATCTACAGACCTCACCAAAGTAATGAGGTAAACCAGGGAACTTTAATCTCCAAGTTGAAAAAAAAATTATTTGAAAGAAGAATTATTATTATTAATGAAATCATATCTATCAACTAGGGACCAATTTGTCTCATTCAATGAAAAGGAGTCTGCAGTTTTCAGACCTACTTCAGGCATGCCACAAGGCTCTATATTAGGCCCATTATTATTTGTGATGTTTATTAATGATATAGGTAAGCATATAAAATATTTGACTTAATACTGTACCAAACCCAAAGAATTAGATGTGGATCTTCAGAATGACTTTGATTCAGATAACTTTTTCTGTGAAATCAATGACTTGAGACTGAATTAGGGAAAAATTATTTCTGACATAAAAAGTGGCAACAGAGTATACTATTCATGAAACTAAGTTAGACAAGCTTGAAGAAATTAAAGATCTAGGAGTAATATTCAGTAAGAATTTTAGCTTTGGAAACCACATAAATTACATTGTTAAAGATACAAACTGTAAGTTGAGCTTTGTACTAAGAAACTCCAGTGATTCCAAATGGGAAATAGATATCCTCCTGTTCAATGCATTTGTTAGATCAAAATTAGAGTATGCATCAGCAATATGGAACCATCAAACAGTACTCCACTTGGAAATGTTAGAAATGTTCCTGAACTCCTATCTGAGATCAACATTTATGTTCCCAATATCAGTCTTCGAAATTGAAATCATATTTCCAAGATAGAAACCTACTCAGATTCCCCAATCAACCATTGTCTAAAACATGTGAATAAAGAGACAATGCAGCTTTGACATTTTTAACTACAAGCAGATAGAAATGAGTCAATTATTAGTGTGATAAATATACTTAGGTGATTATGTACTCTCTGTGATTATGTATTCCAGTGCAAAACCATATTTGGTTAAACACTGTATTTATTAATACTTATGTCTTGTATCCTATATTCTATATATTTGGACATTGTGTTTAATTTCTCATATCCAGTGAGATATATTTCTACAATGGCTACAAGTTATTGGGTTTCTGACCTGTTTATTATACAGTCTAAATAAAATTATATCTATAGCATTCATCAATATTCAATATTCATCTCTTCAATGCAATAAGTATTGAGTAGTTCAAGATCCAGTTGCAATAGTTGACAAATTATTCATCATTTATTTTCAATTTCTCTGTAGATTTTCATTTAGTCAGTGAAGAAAGTTGAGGTCCAAAATGGAGCCTTCTAATAGGTGGGTTTTTGGTATGCCCATCTTAACTTAATTGTTGACAATGTCATGTCAACTTCCTTATTTCAAATGGAACACCTTGTCTGTAGTCTAATGAATGCTGATTCAATTCAATATTTCAAATCTTTTCATGCTTTCATTGGTCACTTCAATATTCAAGTTGGGATGTTCATAAGCTAAACCCTATCCTTTACCAACTATTTATTTAAGGAATATTTCATTTAGTAATCCTCATACTTATCATGAAAGCTAGATGTTTTGAACCAATACACTGTCCATATTTTATCAAAAGCTGATATTGGTACTGGGAATATCATTTCAACTTTTGTTTTGGAAGTTAGTACAATTAGCTAATTTTCTAGTGAAATTTTCAAACACTTTGGGTAAAATGTTGAATTGAAAATTGTGATTGCATGAAATGATATGAGGTGGAACAGCCATTCAATACCTATAATTATGATCACATATTAAGAAGATTCAAAGCCTGCAATGTTTTGATGCTTTACATAAAATGTTACAAAGCAATTAACTGAGTAAAGAGTACCTTAAACATCTCATTCACTCTCTTTAAAGAGTGTGGACATGCTTGTCCCCAGTGACATTTCCAAATTGTCATTTTCAGATTTGAAATGTCAGTTGTGAAAATTAAATAGGGGACCTTGTGAAAAAAAATTTCCAAATATATCTAATGATGGATTAGTTCAAAAACATATTGCAAAACTTCTAAAACTGATGGTTTACATTTATTTGAGTTGCTCAAAGACAAGACAATATTTCAAGTGTTTCTTGAAACTTCAAATTCCAATATAATGAGCCTTTGGTGTTATGCCAATGTTAGGGTTTCAAATAATAAGTCTGCTGTCCTTCAATGGAGGAGTACAGAAAAATGGCATTCCATAGCTTATAAAACATATTTGTGTCTAATGTTTATTGTTCAGCTGTTCAACAAGATGAAGAGTGTGTCTACACACTTTAAAGAGCATAAAATGATATGTTTCAGGCACTCTGAGTAGAAAGAACAAGCATTCTTACCGCCTCCGCCACGGCCCCTCCCCTCGCCGCGGCCACCACCACGGCCTCCTCGGCCGCCTCTACCACGGTTATTACTCCTGAAGTTGTCAGAAGACTGATCATCATTGTTCCATCCACCGCCGCCGCCGCCGCTTCCTCCAAACCCAGTATCACCAGAGTTACTTGTTCCCCAATCATCATCATTGGATTCGACAGCCTTGAAACCTCTACCGGAAGAGAATTTCTTCCCGCCTTCTGCTCTTACACCAATGCTCTGCTAAAGAAAAAACTATGAAACAAACAGATATTTCAATGATTGATGATTTACTTACTGTTGGTGCTGCAGCACCATCATCCCAATCGTCCATGTTTGAAGTATGTCCGGATAAAAAATATATCAAGTATAGAAAAAAGCTTGCTCAACAAACACGTGTATCCTTCAGTAAACCTTGTCCACTTCCAAATCCTAAGTATCTAAGTAATGCCTTTTTACTTTTTGGTCATCTATTCAACACTTAGTAATATGTGAGATTATTTTACTTGAATGATAATGGACGTCGTTAACCATGAAATGCCCAATTATTATTTGTTGAAACGGGCATCTATAACCGGCAACAAACAAACAGGACAAAAGGGACGACTGCAGAGTGGAGACCGAACTTGCTCCACACTCCACAGAATGAGCAGTAGAATGACAATGACAGAAACAGGAAGAAGCGCGTTTTTGGTATTTGCCGCTTCTTCACAACAGAGAAACAAGCGTCTCAAGAATTCAAACAACCATGACTTTCGGTACAGAGGCTTTTTCAGATCAATCAGAGCGATTATAGCTAGAGTCACTGGAATTTGTATCATTTCTTTACATTGTTATTGCTCAAGGTAAAGTCATGCTTGTACGAATCTCGCAAAATTTTCGCGAATCGCAAAATATGAAATTCCTAACAGAATTTGACGTACATATAGGGTGCGTTTTTCATTTCAACATTTTATCATGCGCATGAATCGAAGAAACCATCAAACTGTTGCAAAATTCCGCTGGAATGTTGATGGACATCCATCAAACTGTTGTAATAAAATGCGCACTTTTAAATCGCTTTTCGAGAATCCAGCAGTTTGGAGGAGATTGTCATGACAGTTGACACATTTTAGTGTTGTTTTTTTGTTTTGATTTGATAGAAAACAATTAATATTGAGGATTTTTGAGCTTCTCGAGAGATTTTAGAAGAAAGAGTCAGTGTTAATCAATAAAATCTAATTAGCCTCTTCTGATTCTCGAGATACATGATGACTGACACACAACAAAATCCGTGTTTCCATCAATGTGTTGTATAAACCATTGTTCAATCCTTCCAGCATAAATTCCAACAGAACAATTGGTGACGTCACGACAAAAAACCGCATCTATCAGTGCGCACCTTCTTCGATGGAATGAAAAACACGCCCGATATATGGGGGTAACGAACCACAGAACATCAATATTCAATGGTGCCGGCCTTGCCGGCAGTGATAAGCGACTACTATCCTTAGCACTCTAAAGTTGCTAGAGCAGTAGAGCACCATCCAACATCATTAGAGGCCTGTTTTTTGTATTGCTCTAAACTTGCCCATAGCTGTCTCTGTTATGGCATGATATAAACAATATGTAAACAGAGATAGCTATGAAAAAAATCAAGTTCAGCAGATAGAGCAAGCACAAATAAACAGGCCTTAGATTTTCACAATCTATCACCTTGTTGATGTTGGTGTAAGCTGTAGCGGCATTTCAACAAAAATGGGACCAAAATGAGAGGTACTTTTTGAATCTATGAGTACGGAAAGTGAAGGATGGTAACAGCCATATTGGTTTGGTTTGACAAGTTTCGTATTATTTTGTCCATACGTCGGCATCAACGCCTATTGGTCGATTTCCTTACCTATAGAGATAGAAGTTGGTCTTACTTTGAGGACAGCTATGCTTCATGTATGAGTAGTAGATATATGCATAAATGTAACGAACAGGCCTAATTGGCTCATACGTGCCTACGGTACAAGTGAATTATTATTTACTAGTGTCCGCTTTGGCAACAATGTCTGCTATCAAGCATGCGCACAAATTTTTCAGTGCAAATACCTGCGCACTGTCAAAAAATGTGTCTTCTGTCTCTGACTGCAATCTGTTCACTCTGTTCTCTGCTGACTTGATCCTTGATCCGATACACCGTGGGTTCTCATCTTGGTTTTGACTTTGGGTTTGGGCGACTGGTACAAAAATGTCTGTTCTTTCTGCCCGTTTAGCTGCTACTGTTGCAAGAAATATTCCAAGAAATGTTGCCCAGGTATTTACTCATTATTTAAAGCCGAATTTTATTTCTTACTACCTCCCAGATAAGTAGTCATTCACCGACATTATTCATGACATAATCAGTTTTTTTTAAAGACCACTTTATTTAGAATCGATTGCTTTTACATTCGTCTAGGAAGATGTTAACTGAAAAATAATGTTGAATTCATATGGTTTTTAAGTTTTTAGTACAATGATGACTGTTTCAAGGAATAAGTAGAATTATGTTACATAACACATGTGGAGCATATGAGATTTTTCACTTTGCTTTTATTGGGCTTCTTCAAATTCCCAAATTTAATTCGAGGATGTATATCAGGTTACAGGTGCAGCATTCCCTGTTGCTTCAGTTGCAGCACGTAAAATCCATGTTTCTGCACAAAACAGGGGTGCAGAAATTTCCTCCATCCTTGAGGAACGAATCCTAGGAACAGCACCCAAAGCTGATCTTGATGAAACTGGTCGTGTATTGAGCATTGGTGATGGTATTGCCCGTGTCTATGGGTTGAAGAACATCCAAGCTGATGAGATGGTGGAATTTTCATCTGGTCTCAAGGTAGTCAAAATCCATTCAATGACAATTTCTTTGAAGACTCTTTCCTTTCATTATTTCATTTGTTAATAGGGTATGGCTCTTAACTTGGAGCCTGACAATGTTGGTGTTGTAGTATTTGGTAATGACAAACTAATCAAGGAAGGAGATATTGTCAAAAGAACTGGTGCCATTGTAGATGTTCCTGTTGGTGAACAAATCTTAGGACGTGTAGTTGATGCTTTGGGTAAGTCTTTACTTTCCATTCTCTGAGTTTTATAGTGAATATAGCTCTGGATTTTGGACCTACCATTGTGTGATGAAATCAACTATAAGGAATAACACTAGTTGGTTCCTTGAATCATTATATAGGGTGTCCCTAAAAGGTCTTTATAAGAAAATACCACATATTCCTCAGACCAAAACAATTCCATACAAGGAAATTTACTGCAGTACGAAGTTGCTTAGTTTGGGCACTAGATGGCTCTGAAGTTACAATTTTCTAATTGTTTCTCCTTCATAAATTTGTATGGACTTATCAGATTTTACTCAAATTTGGTACATTGGCATAGCTATTGAGCAATAAAACCCATATGATGATGATAAAAACCATTCCATTGGCCTAGAACCCGATTTTTTTCTGTGAATAAACATCTAAAACAATGGAGAGAAGGGTTTGAATATCAAATTTGGATTGTGTTCTTGTTTTCTACAACAAAGGTAAACTTCTTAAAATTTCATTACTCTCATGGTTTCAACAGGATCTGAAATTTAGTAAAAAGCATCAGTTAGCATTGAGATGATCAACAGATATGTCCTGAAAATTATCTGGGCACTAGATGGCTCTGGCTTACTCAGTACAAAAAAATAGCTCATAGTACATTCCAATTTTTTTCCAATAAATCTTTGTAATGTGAAAATGATGAAAATGTTCTGCAATTTTCAAGTAATATCTCTCAATCCTTCTAGTGTTGACTGATGCTTTGAATTACTAAAATTCAAAATCTGTTGAAACCATGAGAATTTTCTTATTTTAATAAGAGTAACTTTTTTGTAGTAAACCAGTTACACAATCCGAATTTCATATTCAATGGAATGGTAATATGCTTAGGTGTATCTGATTAGAAATTTGAAAATAACATCTGTGGATATTCTCATGACAGCCCACTTAGCATACTTCCATTGAAATATGATATACGCTTTTTTAAGCTGGGGTCACTCATGCCACTGCAGTCTTTGGAGTTCAAAGATGCTGTGTGAGGAGTGTCTTACTGTTGTAAGACAAAATTCAAAGCATTAGGTGTACTCTCCTTGTGCCTATATTCTCAAATGTGTTATCTTTTGAAAAAAATTTGGATGCATATAGTACAGCTGGAGGTTTATACGGCTATGACACAGGTAACAGAGGTAAATTGTTACCAAAATAGCATCACCTTGAAAAGACCAGAGATGGTAAAGTTTATGCAAAGTCAGTTGAACAGATCATCAAATAAATGTCAGGCTGTGCTGCTGCACTCTTTGAACTTTCAGAGGGAATGTGAGAGAGAGTGATCTGTTTTTCCAACTGACTCTGCATAAACTATACTAGTGGCTCCTAAATTTACAATTTACTCCCTAATGAAATTAAATTTGTTTTATCAAAATTTTCAAGAATTATCTTTCAACAAAAACATTTTACTATATTGGTGAATATCTCACATAATTTCTTAGATCAGGTATTGTAGAAATAATACTGATCAAGTGAACAAGACCTAGGATAATTTAACTTATTTTAACATGATTTTGAAAGTATATATTTGTATATTGTCCAGCTACATGTATAAGTGTATTGACCTTTTACTGACTTGTGTAAGTACTTGAATGTATATTGTATGTAAATCTATCTATATTTATCATTATTATGATATGAAATGCCCAATAAAGCTATGACAACTTACCAAATTTGAGTGAAATCTGGTGATCTGCTTCTAGAACAAAGGAACTTTGTACTGAGGTAACTTTGCTTAAGTGTGATGAATATGTGGTAAGCTTCTGTAATGACCTTTTAGGGATAACCTGTATAAGATTTTTTTTCCTCAAGCTAGCCATCTTTTCCACTGGAAATGATAAGAGATATCTTTCTTATAACTCAAGGCTCATTTCATGTGCCACCATGATCCTGTGAAGTGAAAATGTTTACTGACTTTCAATGATTATTTGCATGTATCAGAAATAAAATTGTCTCTATGTTTGCTTCATAATAAGTTTGAGAGAAAGATAGAATATGCTTTATTCTCTAAAGATGTAAAATCTTATTGACAAACTAAGTCAAAAAAATAACCATAAAATAAAAAACATAACTAGAACTAGAGGAAATCACTACTAACACCAGAAAGTTTGAAATTTAAAAACTCTCATAAGCTAGTTCATAAGGGAACATTACAACATATTGAAATATTCCTATTGAAAATGATTTTATAGTTGAAATGTGTAATGTCCTCTACAGACTTCATGAATTGATACTTGAATCTCGGATTGAAATAATACAAGTTATATGCTGACAACTGATTATTATCAAGTATATAATTGAAGTGCTACATAAATGTAAAACTTCCTGAAATCCACAAGAAATAGTGCAGGAGATTCATGCACTGGCAGGCACAATAAAATGCACACTAGCCTACCAAATACACTACAAAATGTATCATTAAAATACCCTTGTAAACTAAAATAGGGTTTATCCAAAAAGAGTGTTTTTATTCTTTGTTTGAATTTTTTATTGGATCCAATTTCTTTGATATCTTTTGGCGAATGATTGAACATCTTACAGCCTACATAAATTATTGAATCTCTAACTTAATGTTACCAGCTTGCCGGGTGGCACGGTGTGCAGAGGTAGTGTCAAATGTTCCTAGATGTTTTTTAAATAAGCATACCGTTTCCATGACAAAGATCCCATAAACTGTTGAAATTTTGTGTTTGAAGAAAAGGGGTTTGCAGGGGTCACGAATTTTTGCTTTGCACATATATCTAACTGTGAGATTTCGCAATATAAAACTGAGTCTATGAGATGATCAAGACAGACCGCCCAGAATGGAAATCCATACCTTGAATGAGATTCAACTAAAAAGTGGTGAACAACCTTAGAAGAAGAAAATCTTAATTCATTTGATGTGACTCTCGCCGCATAACATCCAGAAAACAATGTTTTGTTCAAAAGTTTAACATGTTCATCAAATTTCAATCTGAGATCTACTTTCAAGTCAAAATTGTCCTCGACTTTGTGCCAAAACAGAATTAACTTCAGTTAAAAATGATATAACCTTGTGATGTCTTGTCTTATTGAATCCTCTGGAATTTGATGTTTACCACTTTTCACCATTACAAAAGTAAAATACCTTCTTGGTTTCCAATAGATGTTTGATAAAACATAATTAAAAATTAAATACCTTATCATTACTTATTAAAATTTAGATATTTTGAACTCGCTTATAGATTGAAGAATAATTATGTCGGTTGATTGGTTGGTCTCAAGTATGTGCCCTGATATACAGGGTGTATCATTAGGAATTGGAAATATTTCAACTATAAATCCCATATGAAGATTTAACCCAAATCACCTAGGTGAAATGTGTCTCCTGTCTGGGATACAGGGTGTTTTATTTAAATATTCAAAAATTATTTGTGCCTAGTTCTAGTAATTTGTAGGACAATGTGGATACTATACACCCTACCTTTCTGGCTACTGCCAGAATCGTACGACGGGCAATTGACTGGCTGATCCTTCCCAAATTCTACGCCACCGGCGAAATTGCCATTTTATCATAATTATTCAATTCTCCTTTCTACCTAAATATCATAATCTTTCTTCATAGCGATAAAGTCTTTATTTTTCGAGATATTTCAAGTTGAACATGAAGCTGAACAATTATTTTGATTTTGATGTGTATTAATTATGTCAATATTTTGGATCAATGGATTGCATTTATTAATCAAATGAACGCATAATATCATAACCATAGACCTATTATGGTCTATGAACATAACAGACTGGAGTTGTTACAGGGTGTTTTGAATTTTTGAATCTAATAAATCTATCCGACGCCCAAGAGGGTAAAAGGAAGGATGGAAAGAAAAGAATACAATAAAATATTGAAACACCCTGTAACAGCTCCTGTCCGTTATATTGTTTTTATTGTTAATATGGATTGAAAATTCATTATGATTAGTGAATGCAATATCAATATAATAAATACATCAAAGTCATAATAATTGTGCAGCTTCATGTTCAACTTGAAATAACTCGAAAAATAATTACTTCGTCGCTATGAAGAGAGTGTACGATATTGACATAGGAAGTATAAGAGAATCGAAAAATTGTGATAAAAAGGCAATTTCGCCAGTGGCGTAGAATTTGGGAAGGATCAACCAGTCGCTTGCCCCGGTCGTACGCCTCTGGTAGTAGCCAGAAACGTTTATTTTACATAATTCAATAGGGTATATAGTATCTACACTTTCCGCCAAATATGACAATGATACGTCAATAAGTTTCAAGGTACTAGGCACAAATAATTTTTGATTTTCCAAATAAAACACCCTGTAACTCAGACAGGAGACACATTTTATTTAGGTGATTTGGGTTAATTAAATCTTCATATAGTTGAAATATTTCCAATTCTTAACGATGCACCCTGTGTAGACGTCATTATATGGATCGTGTGACCACCGAGGTCACAGTCATTTTACCAGGAATTCAAATTGATTGTAGGATATATTTATTAATAAAAAAAATCGACTCAAAACATTTCCATGCCATCGTCATCCCATATCCGATTGAATGATTATAAAATGTTCCTATTGGTCCGATATTCGACGTCAGACAGCCTTGTTGTCAGTGGATTTTCACGATTATTATAACGTTATATAATAATGAAGATAATAATAAATCGTCTTTATTCATCATTTTCAGAAAAAAAAAATGCACAAAAAAATCATACAAAAATAGTCTGCCAAACCTTATACCTATCTGCAATGGTGAATAGGCGGAATATATGTTTTTCAACTCAACCCCAAAAATAAATAAGAACGAGTTGATATACAAAAATATAAGATGCGTTATTTCTCGAAGAAACACCTATATATTATAAGTATACAATAGAAAGAAATAAATAAAAAATTCAAATACGAAATTGCATAATATTGAGAATTGAATAAACAAAGGATTGTCAGGAAAGCATTGCTAGATTTTTGATTGTAAAAGGATGTACCTGGCTAAAAGATCAACCTTTAATCTCTCCTTAAAGTTGAAGATGAATTATGTTTTGGGATAACAAGAGTGGTTTTATTGCGACTGGAAATTCGGTTGATGTCTGAGAAAGTTTGTAGTCTTCAGTAGAGATAACTATCATGACCTATAATAGTTATTTGTATGCTTGGGCTGCAAAATACCTTTTTAGCTTGGCCAAAGAAATGTTATCACGGAGGCCGAAAGTGGCCGAGGCAAGATAATCTTGAATTTGCCAAAAAGTTTCAAGGCAATAGTATACACACTATTTTTCATGCAATCGTCGAAATTGTTGTACTAGATAATTCCAAATAAATATATTAATGCTTAGCAATAGAGCAGTTCAGCTAGCGTTGAAATGGAAAAATATGTCTTCCCCATCTGTCCTTGTCTTCAGTGTTCCAACGTGAAATAATGAATTTTATGTTGGTTATATATATATATCGGTAACGGCAAGAAATTGAGAAGATCATATCAACCTCAATATAAAAAAGGTTAAAATGGTCTTCTCGATTTCTTCTCATTTCCAGTATTGCCAACATGAAATTGTCATTATTTTATGTTGGGCAACTGAAGACAAGGATAGATGGGGAAGACATTTTTTACTCTCTCAATGCTAGCTGAACTGCTCTTTTCAATTTAATTAACAAAGTCACAGCATTGGTATAGAAAGACATGTTTGAATGCATAGAAAATATTTGGACAACTCTTGACAATACGAAAATATGATCTGACCATGATCCGACACTGATAATAACCTTGCTATTGTCGTAGTCCAGATATGTCAAATTCGGTTGTAACGTTTGGTTTGGCGGCCGTCGTTCTGGGTAAATAATGAAGATGATGGAAAGCCCTAATATCGAGTGACAATGGAAAATGAAAAAACTCCACCGCCCCGTGTGAGAGTCGAACTCACAACCTCTGGGTTACAGCCCAATGCTCTGCCAATGGGCGTGTACACCTTAGTAGAACTTCAACTCAAACCATGTTTATAATGATCCTTTTTTACATAAATGATGATTGAAGACATAATTCGATCTAAAAATTAACTGGAATCTGGAATGTTTTATTTTTGGACATAAATAATAGTATCTTTTGAAAACGGACCCTCTTATGACGTAGAAACCTCATCTCGCCATAGTTGAAAGAAAATACCAAACGCTCGACGGAGACTGAGGTAACTGATATATTAATTCTTTCAACTGTGATCTCGCGCTAATTCACTCTGTCAGAAATCATGTATCATTCATCTCTGTCTGGAATAGTCTTGTTTCAGTATTAGGGTTTTGACGTCACATCATCGCCACGTTTTCAGAGGTCCGAAAAATCGTGGATTTCAATAATTTTTTATAAAACGTAGGGAGCTCACAGCAAGAAACGGTTTGCCGATTGATCGACGGACGACCCGTTGGCTCAATTGGCAGAGCGTTGGGCATGTAACCCAGAGGTTGTGAGTTCGACTCTCACACAGGGCGGTGGAGTTTATTCATTTTCCATTGTCACTCGAAATTAGGGCTTTCCATCATCTTCATTATTATATGTATCTTCTCGGTCGAGTGACCGACAAAAATTATCACCCACTCCTATGTATAGATTACTTGCGGACATTTCCGTATACAAGGAAAGACACTGCCAGAGCACGAACGGTGAAATATGGAGACTGTATAGTACCCATCCTGCCAGCGATGCTTCGTATAGTGCATGATTTGGAGTGACTTCGGGAGTTGAAAGGATTCTGCCGCTTGGTGTGTGATGAGAACTCGACCTCCCTGCCGATTAATCGACGGATGACTCGTTGGCTCAAGTTTTTTCATTTTCCATTGTCACTCGAAATTAGGGCTTCCCGTCATCTTCATTATTATATGTATCTTTTCGGTCGAGTAACCGACAAAAATTATCACCCACTCCTATATTATGGGTAAAGGCTGCGAAATTTAACTTCGCTTACTGTGTGGAGAACGTGAAATTCTCTCTTTGCGTTCTCTACACAGTAAGCGAACAACAACTTCGCATCCGTTACTCATAGCAACGGCCGCCAAACGAAAGCCCATTTTCGAATTTGATATTCCCAAACTACGACAATAGCAAGGTTATTCACTATTATCAGATCATGGTCAGATTTTCGTTTTGTCAAGAGCTGTCAACATTTTTTGTACTAATTCAAAATAAGTAATTTCAAATATTTAGTTCATTAATTTAGACGATTCCATGAAAGATAGTGTGTATACCATGGCCGTAAACTGTTTGGCGACCTCAAGATTATCATGAACCTAAAGCTGCACCAGCGTTTGAATCCCACAACAAAAAAAACTTCATGAAAATTTTTAACACATCAATTACAATTTTTTGCATCTGAAATTTTTTGCAGTTATAGATTCACGGAAATAGGGTCGTGGTACAGCATTAGACTGAAGTGACACCATGTAAATTATTATTTTTTAAACATCCAGCTTCGCAATATTCTGCCTGTACCATCTTTCCTTGTCTTCAGTGTTCCAATGTAAAATAATGGGAATTTTATGTTCCTTACATTGGAAATGGAAAAAATGAAGAATATCATAGCATTACATAATATGTCATTCAGATTAGTAACATCGTAACATGTTATTCAGAAAGTGTAACTTGAATTTCAGATTAGTCAATTGTAATTCAGAAAGGTTCAATTCAGCAACTAGGAACAATTAGTATGTATTCTCCTAAAGTCTCATGCGTTTGGATCCGTGCACCCCAATTTGAAACAATAAGGTCCAAAGTGAAGTGCAATGTGAAAGTAAACCTTCGAGTACCACAAGTTGAAGATCCGGGTGTTGGAGAATAACGACTCGTTTTTCTTGAGCAGAATTAACCTACCCTTATTCCTTGGTAGTTTCTGGCGAGGTTTCTGGATTAGAAGTGATGCTTTCCGAATTAAGATTGACTAATCTGAATTAAAAGTTACACTTTTTGAATTACATGTTCTAAATCTTAATGAATTACAATAAACAAATCTGAATTACAAATCAAAATTGACGCTTTCTGAATTAAAATAGGGGACTCGCTCCAAGTCGCCAACCTAAAAACCTCTACCACTGTAGAAGCAATATTATTCAAGTTTGATTACTCAAATAGCTTTATTTTGGTGACATCTGATCTGTGGGGGTCTACTCAACTTTCTAATGAAAGTTATTCAGAAGAAAAATTAGTTTTTGTGAACTTCACATCAGAAAATCATGTTGGTGCATCTGCGTAACGTCAATACTAAGACGTCAATACTTTCAATATGTCAGTAGTGTCACGAGTAAACATTTGAATAAAGGTTTGTTTTTTTGATTTTGTTGTATTCCGACTTTTGTGATATGTATCTCTATTATTGGAAACTTTGACCAGTTTTCATCCAAGGTGAGCCGTATTTATTGAATGATATCTCTTCCCTATTGTTATTTTTTAATAGGAAAATGCTTATTATTACAAAGGTGAATACACCTCCATGGGTTCTTTTTCATTTCAGGAAAAGGTTGAAACTTCATGATTTCGATCTTACGAAGTTATGTCTGGATCGATTTATAGCACTCAAATGAAATATATTCCTACTTCCTACTGCAAGGATCAAACTTGTTTACCAAATAATTATAAATAATAGCGTTGTCCATATGAATGAAATAATCTTGAATATGTAACTAAAATGTGACTAGTAATAAAAATTAAGACGGTATGACATATTTCAGAATGAAAGCAAGTGCATCAACATAATTTTCAACTAATCAGAACTGGAGTTCACAAAAATCATTTTTTCTTCTGAATAACTTCTATTAGTGAGCTGAGTTGACTCCTACAATCAGATTTCATCAAAATGAAGCCATTTGAGTAATAAAACTTCCATAATGTTGCTTCTACATTGATAGAAGTTTTTCGGTTGGCAGGAAGTCCCCCATTAACGATTTTGAAGTACCTACCCCTTACACTGAATTACAAATCATATTTTCTGGATTACAATTGAAAAGGTGTAGTGCCGTCACGCAGGACGATATATTATGATATCACGTCCATTCCAAAATGTTATTTTTCCACTTCTTTTTTATTGAAAACATGAAATATCATCAGTTTGACACTGCCAATCAAATATGGCTGTAAGGACTGTAAGATGTGTGTATGTAGTATGTAGTTCACAGTTAACAGTTGATACAAAGAATTACTTTCGGGCCTGGGGCTCTATTCTCGAACCGTTCGAATTCAATTCGTATACGAATAAAGAAAGATGCACTTATGTATGTGACGTATATTGAAGTGAAATAGAAGATCGAACTCGTATACGAATATCGCTCGAGAATAGACCCCCTGTTTCAGTGAAAAATTTCATTTCATTATTTCGATGTACTAACCCTAACTAACTCACTGTCGCAAACCATTTTTTTCTAAGAGCTCTGTAACTTTTTTAAATAATTATCAAAATTCATGATATTTCATAACATGAAAAACGCGGGAAAACGCGAGACGCAATCATCCGAGAACACCATATAAGATTCGACTTACGTATCAATTCTCTATTGTCTATGGACAAGTGTAAGAATACTTTCGAATGTCATTTCAATCAGAATATGGAATGAATTTTCTGGATTGAATACTTAATGCAGATAACAGAGAACATAACGCACAACTGAAGAATCAGATAATGTGAGCATTATCTTTGAATATTCGCATCTTGACTAGATGAAACAAAGATTTGACGATGAAGGTGACAGCCAATGTTAACGTCAGGAAGTTAGGTTGACAATGTAGTTTGTCTTCTTCTTCTATTTTGTATTTCTGGGAACTCAGGCATCACACTGTTGCCCGTGCCAAAAAATAATGTGAGATCTAATAAAATCTCAATCATTATTAGGAATACTAGGATATTCTTATTGGTAGGTATTGAAGCATCTTGCAAGTATATAAGTATTCAATAAGTGATTATTAGGGACCAGGTCGATCTATTATCTTATGTGAATGTTTATGCTATTGTCATTGGTCATATTAAATCGCATAAGGTAATTACTGGTTAGAAATCTGGCAACGTCGAAATATCTGGCGTTTTTCGGATTCGCCGAATTTAATTATAAAAAAACTAAATATTTGTGATGATTTTAAATAACGAATAATTGCATCAAATACTATTATTAACACTGCTCGGTATAGGGTTGACAGAACAGAATCAGTCCCTCAGAAACCTTCCACCTTTATTAACACTTAACACAATGTATTCTTTACAACGCTTCAAATAAGAATGCATCCACCTAAATGCCTCCTGATCGGATACAGTCATGTGTAGATAGGTGACTAAACCTTATGTAACCACTAACTGTAGATCTGTGCTTCTAATGGTACAGGGCGTCCGGCATCTGGCTAGTCGCTAACACTAGGGTCCCTTGATGGAAATTGACATTAAAGTCATATTAACAGTGTAGCTGCATTCTTTTTTAATGATCTAGAGACTTTAGTTTTGTCTACTGGCATCCCTGACATTGCTGTCACGTCACATCCATGGGCGCTACAGAAAATCATTCGAAATTTTAATAATAGGTATGTACAGGGTATTTAATTGTTGAGGAAGATCCTGTGGCGAACAAGTTTTGTGATGAAGATTCGATTCTATTCAAAATTGATATCTGGCGGTTTTCGGGGTAAGAGATAATGATTGTTCCGTCAAAATTGAAAAATCCAAGATAACGGATCCATTAGTTTATATAATCACTTTTCTATCACAAATAATAGAAAATATGTAGGATGCAAGAGTGCAAATAACGTGCCTATAAGTTATGCTGCGTATACCTACTTGTTTGTTACTTTCATCAATAAATTATTTGAAAATGACTTTTAAGAATTATATGTATAACATGGGGGTGAAGTATATTCTATTCTTTATTTCCCTGCACATTTTACAAATAACTTTTTATCAGCCTACTTTTCGTCATAGACGAAGTTTTATACATAGTTGATATTAGTCACTCAATAAATTCTTCGAGTTGTATTTCCGAAAATATATTTAGCACACATTACATGAGTACAGTAGTTTAGGTATTCACATCGAGGTTTTCACCATTTCTCAATCATAAGGCTCAGCTCATAGATAAACTACTGCTCAGTTTGAAATCAGAATGCATTCAGTCAATTCAGTCAACCCTTGTATAAAGCCTAAGAACAGTCTCTTTTGGTGAAATATATTGAGCTTTCAGTGAAATTCATATGTTCCCTTAGCTACCTCTCAAAAATTATGCTGGAGTAAGTAAACTCTAAAGGGCGCTATTTACCAGCAAGTTCGATGCAATGCAATTTTGAATCGAACAATGCGCATGCGTCTATGATATTTCACGTCAAGTTTCATGCAAGTTTCGTAATAGAACCAGTCTTATTTTTCCTGCAATTTCAAGGCAAGTTTAGTAAAATTTTTAGTAATATTCATCGTAACATCTTGATGAAATACTAATTTTCTCCATAACGTGGCCTGAAACACCAAATAACCTCAAAAAGTACATTGAAGGCTCAAAAAACCTGGAAATAGTGAATATGAACAAGAAAATATGACAGAAATATCTCAATGTACGACGAGAAAAATTGCGAGAAAATTGCATTGCCTCGAACTTGCCGAGAAATAGCATAATGTACGGCGCCCTCATAACTAGAGGATTGTTCATCTATATTTTGGTATAGTTGAATCAGGAATTACATATGGAAATTACGTATGATACGCCAGTGACCTCAATATAACCTAAAAAACCACAAATGCCAAAAATCTAGTGTTTTTCCCCAGAAATGAATTAAGATGGAACTATATAACTGTTTCACAAACACTTTAGAGTGAGAGGAGACGAGGATCTGTCCGTACCCTGTAGAGATGACAAATACGTCAGTTTACATCAAGGGACCCTAGCTAACACTATTTATACATGGAATTTTCAATATAAAATGAGTATGTGGCGTAAATTCGGCTAGTGTGTACAACCCCATTGTACCTGACTTATTTGAAACGCCATTCATAGGACGTGCAGGCTTTCAGTCGTTGCCTATGAAGTTCGCTTGAAATTTACTGTGTGAACTACTAGAACGAAGTTATGCATTTCATATTTGAATACCAAATCAGTTCCTCACTATCATGATTAGTTCCATTATTCATGAGGTGAGTCAAATAAGTAAATTCGATTGCATTTCAGGTAACCCCATTGATGGCAAAGGCCCTCTTGGCACCAAAACTCGTTTCCGTGTTGGTATCAAGGCTCCAGGTATCATCCCTCGTATCTCTGTCAGAGAACCTATGCAGTCTGGAATCAAGGCTGTAGATTCTCTTGTACCAATCGGTCGTGGTCAGCGTGAGTTGATCATTGGGGATCGTCAAACTGGGTAATTAGCCATACATACTTTTGAAAAATTTGCGGTATATTATTCTAAAGATGATCACAAAATTAAATTTTAACTTTCTCTTCACATTTAAGGTACAGTTTCATGAATATTATTAACACTATAATATCAAACTCTTACAAATATAATCACTTCATCACCCGAAGTCACCCAGATTCTCGAAATGGATAAGGTCATATAAAGTTAGTTTTTCTGCAACCGACACAAAAGTCGTCCATTTTGATACCAAAATTAGCTCTTAAATTGACGTTTCTATTACTGACACAAAAATAGGTATGTTGCTAGGCAACATATTTAGTTCCTAGGAGCTAAAGTTGAATTTTAGTTCCTAGGAGCTAAAGTTGAACTTTAGCTCCTAGGAACTAAAAAGGATGTACTGGACGGCATCAAGAATAAACAACATTGTGACGGTTGGTTATTTGGGTTGAGACGCATACCTGATTTGTTTCCGATTTCAGCAGATTTGGCATTTCATACCCATGCTGGAGATATAAATACACCTTATTATAGTTTAGTATTGAAATTATAAACATCTCAGCTAAGTATTTTTGTATTAATCAGGGAAGCCTTCAAGATTCAAATACTTGCTTGATCTCGCTGTATTTAATTCGTTATTCTCGGGATGGATAACTTGTTTTTGAATAATCACGACAAGCAATAGTTTTTTGTCTCAAACAACGATATTGTTTAGCTTCATTTGATTATCAAGTCAAGTATGTTTTTTGACGTTTGTAGATAAACTTTTGTTCGCGAGTCAAGCACTCTAGATACAAAAATAACTAATTCTAAATAGAATTCGCGGTCGCTACGCGTCGGGAGACAACACAACCTGGAGTTAAAATTACTACTTTTTTCCCTTGTATAATAAATAACTATTTCTCTCTGGGTAATTGTCCTAGTTCTAATTTAGTTTTAAATTTCTTTGTAATAGTACCGATGTTCCGAAGTTTGTTCTGATTTCTGGGTTGATTTATTATATCTAAAGAAAATGAACCGTAACACCGATTTGCTGACCCCCTGATGGAAAAATATAACCTAGGTATTCAGTGTGGTTCAGTATTTGCCTACATTTTGCGAGCAATATGTTTATTTCAAATGCAACCCTATGACTTGTGACTTCTCATTGGAAGGCTGGTTGAAAGAGAGGGACCTATAATTTTAGTTTGCAGTTTGGGGGGGTTGAATAAAATCAAAATATAATTCTCAAGTTTACTATATTTTCAACTTATATTCATCAAAATTACGATTTTTAGCGACTTTACCGTTTGCAAAAACACTCTGTTTCGAACTGTGAATACGGCCTTAAAACTAAATTTCTATTCGCGGATTTATAAAAACACTGGCATTCAATAGCAGATAGCAGTTGTGGCTAAAAATTACATTTTGATTTCATGCAACCATCAAACGTACAAAAACTAAAATTTTATCAGTACACTGGATTGCATTCGAAAAAAACATATTGAGGGTGGTTTCAGCTAGAGTCAGTGGATGGTATTAGTTAGATGAGAGTTCGGACACAGAAATTACAACTGTTAGGTATTTTTGAATATTTAGATTCATCAAGTTAGACATCTTGCATTCTGACAAGTATCATTGAATTACGTTTTCAATACCGACCGAACTATAGCTATCAGTATCATATGTGTCTATGTTATCATATTAAAATGTTGTTACATGCATTCTACTCATTTTTATACCTGTTGTCCTGCGAATAGTGCCGCTATAAATTGAAGTGGGTATTTATGCCCTATTTCTATTTTCCATCTACGACTATGATTGATTTTACAAAAAAATCTAACCTCTAAAATCGTATTTGACAATCAGGCGCTATTAGGGAAATTGAAAAGACAAAGAGCAGAATAAATCTCTTATTATTTTATTCACTCTAACCATTGTAATATAGAAAATGGAAATGGACAGAAGTTCAGCTGTGTCCAAACTCTTATCTAACTAATACCATTCACTGACTGTAGGTAATGCAGGTAAAAATATCAAAACGTTGACGTATGTCGGGAATTTTCAGAAAAACATACCTATCTCCCTGCTAGCGAATTTATTCCAGTTAAAGTCGCCACACTCTATATACACGGTGTTTCATTGGGAGAGGTAAATAATTCAACTGTGGATAGGGGTCACTGGGGTGATTTAAAAAACCCATGGTTAATAGGTCTTCGACTTCTTATAACCGAGATACAGGATGTTTCATCAATTTTGTCCATATCTTCATTGTCTCATAACTTTCCAACCAACCTGTATATATTTTCAAAAATTGGTACACTTGCTCAATCTACCCTGTGGAATTGATTGAGGCAACAACGAAAGACAAAATCCAGGTCCGGCTTCACTTAAAATTCACAAATTCTTTTTGCCAGAAAACAACACCCTATACATTCGAATTTCTCATTTTTTTGCCATGTCTGAAATGAACATCAAAATGTCTATTCAACGATGTGCTTTTTATTCGTGCACAGACGATTTTAACTATTCATATTATGTGCTCAGAATATTATTTTTGCTCATTTTGGGGTACAAAATTGGAATCAGACGAGATTTATTAATTTCATCACTTCCTATTCAGTATTCGTTTAAATTTAGAAGGAGTATTTTATATCGTTCTTTGTTCCAGACTTAGTTGCAGGTCCGTCATCAAAACTGTACAGGGCTTTTCACGATGAGCGTTAATTTGACGTTTTCGGCAAATCAGGCAACGGATGAATCTGAAATTTCGATGGTATGTATAAATTAACATAATCTACACTGCTGAGATATTTGAAACGATCCGGCCTTGCCGCTTCTACTAGAAAGTAGCAGCAACTTCGATTTTTCAAATGGGACACCCTGTATTTCATTACATTCTTGGATTCTCGCTGAACAGCAGAATTCATCGATTCAAAACATTCAAGGTCTAGCGGGACTGTTAACTGAGATATAGGATGTGGAAAATCGAGATGTTTCAACTTTAGAAATGTTTTGTGTTGAAACTATTTATTATTGCATGGTCAAAACGGCTTCAATGTCCCTATCTCAACTTTCCATTCGATATTCAATTGAAACAGATACAGGGTGGTGCAGAAATCTGAATTATGAACCATCCTGTATTCGTTTCGATTAAATGTCGATAGATACAAAGTTAAGATAGGGACATAAAAGCCGTTTTGATCAATAATAAATATTTTCGGAAAATAATTCTAAAGTTGAAACATCTCGATTTTTCTCACTCTAAATATCTCAGTTATTAGTCCCACTAGACCCCGAAATTTGTGAATCGATTAAATCAGCTCCTCAGGAAGCATCCAGGGTGTCCCATTTGAAAAATCAAAGTTACTGCTACTTTCGAGTAGAAGCGGCAACGCCGGATTTTTTCAAATATTTCAGAAGTGTAGATCATGTTAATTTATACATACCTTCGAATTTTTAGATTTATCCGTTGCCTGGTTTGCCAGAAACATCTAATTAACGCTTATCGTGAAAAGCCCTGTATAGTTTTGATGATCGACGTGCAACTAAGTCTGGAACAAAGAACGATACCAAATACTCCTTCTAAATGTGATACTCACGTATACTGAATAGGAAGTGATAAAATTAATAAATCTCGTCTGATTCCAATTTTGTACCCCAAAATGAGCAAAAATAATATTTTGAGCACATAATATGAATAGTTGAAATCGTCTGTGCACGAATAAAAAGCACATCGTTGAATAACAATTTTGATGTTCTTTTCAGATATGGCAAAAAAATGAGAAATTCGAATGTATAGGGTGTTGTTTTCTGGAAGAAAGAATTTGTGAATTTTAAGTGAAGCCGGACCTGGATTTTATCTTTTGTTGTTGCCTCAATCCATTCCACAGGGTAGATTGAGCAAGTGTACCAATTTTTAAAAATATATACAGGTTGGTTGGAAAGTTAGGAGACAATGAAGATATGGACAAAATTGATGAAACATCCTGTATCTCGGTTATAAGAAGTCGAAGACCCATCAACCATGGGTTTTTTGAAATCACCTCAGTGGCCCCTATCCACAGTTGAATTATTTACCTCTCCCAATGAAACACCCTGTATAACATCCAGTTTGTCAGATCAGGTAGCTAAGAGCGTCTGTGAACACATTGTATAAATATTGTACAATTTATGGTTGCTGATACAGAGGAACATGAAAAAATCGGCTCTCCGTGTTCCAGAAAAACCGCTCTGGCCATCGACACCATCATCAACCAGAAGCGTTTCAACGATGCCGAGGACGAGAAGAAGAAACTGTACTGCATCTACGTCGCCATCGGTCAGAAGAGGTCGACGGTGGCGCAGATCCTGAAAAGGCTCACCGACACCGGTGCCATGAAGTACACCATCATCGTGTCGGCTACCGCTTCGGACGCCGCCCCCCTGCAGTACCTGGCGCCCTATTCGGGGTGCGCCATGGGTGAGTTCTTCAGAGACAACGGCAAGCACGCTCTCATCATCTACGACGATTTGTCCAAGCAGGCTGTGGCCTACCGACAGGTGAGAGTTGATTGAGAAATGCAAGAATGTTGATTCCAGAAACGATTTTTTCTCGATGGGATCGTTGGACTGATTCGATCATTCACAGAGTTGCTGATGTTGCATGATTTGTTCATAATTCAATATGCATTCTAGTCATAAGTCTACGCATAAGGTTATAAATTCTGGTGTGTCAACAGCTGGTATACCAAAAGTGGTAACTGGCTTCAATTCAGGTACAATAATAATACCAACTTTACAATTGTTAATCAGCTCTACAAATACAATACTTGAACACATAATAATGTATTTTTAGAACCTTTATGTACTAAAATAAACATACACAATCACAGAAGCTGTAGGACAGCAAATGTATAGTATGCATCAGTATGGTATATTATTCTCAATATCCATTTTTGTAACACATTCAACCTATTCAAATGAGTGTCATTCACACCCCCCACACCCTATGATTCCATAGGTGAGTTGTGTTTGTACGAGAGAGTAGTATACTATTTTCAAGTGCTGTATATCTAGAAATTCCCTGAGAAATTTAATTCTTCCCAGAAGTCCTCTCTGATTTTTTCGCCAAGTTGGACATTTGCAGATCCCATCGCATGTCGGATCAATAATTATTCCCAGATATTTAACTGAATCTCCTTCTGGTATTGAAGTGTTCTGATCAATTTTCGAATTCCCTAATTGTGGTTAGTTATTTACATATGAATGAAAGATATTGGGTTTTTTCTATATTTAGAAGATATTATAGACAAACAAATCTATTAACTACGACTAATTTTACAAAGAGTAAACAAGAAAAATTCCTATCCTACAAATAGGGAAACATCTAACACGGATACATTCTATACCCATTAGTCCGTATCAACCCCAAATTAGTCTTATTTGCGTTTTTGTCCGAACGTCCCCCAAACGACAATAAAATATACAGCCCAAACACTGATTTTCAAGCTACTAAAAGATAGATCCTACCTTCAGTCGTTTCGGCTTCCTGGCTCGTGATATAGTAGAATGCTTCTTATCGCTGTGGTTCGTAGATACTTAACCAAATTATCAGCACTGACAGCAGCGTTGAGCGTTGTTGAGCTTTCACTTGCTCAGCTCACTCTGCCCGAAATGCCTTTCCTTTCGCTCTGGCCTTGTACCGATCGTTCCCCTTCCCGCACTTCACACTCATGTCTCGCGCATTCATCACACAACTTCCCATAGCAACAAGAGAATTGATGCACAAGATACATAATATAAGCATAGGCGTAGACAATATTAGAAATTGAATGAGATTATAATAAAGCATAATTAAAATATATTGAAAATTAATAGCGTGGTACATTAGCAAACTATTGATGTATATTGTGAATTTAACCGGACCAAGAACTGTTCCCTGAGGTGCTCCGTACGTCAGTTTCCTCGGTTGGCTGATGACACCGCTAATACTGACATGTTGACGATCTAATAGGTATTGATTGTATAATGCGTACTCGCTCCCTTCCAGATGTCACTGTTGCTGCGCCGTCCGCCCGGTCGTGAGGCCTACCCCGGGGACGTCTTCTACTTGCACTCGCGGCTGCTGGAGCGTGCCGCCAAGATGTCGGAGGCGCACGGCGGCGGCTCGCTCACCGCGCTGCCCGTCATCGAGACGCAGGCTGGAGACGTGTCCGCCTACATTCCGACCAACGTGATTTCCATCACCGACGGCCAGATCTTCTTGGAGACGGAGCTGTTCTACAAGGGCATCCGGCCGGCCATCAACGTGGGGCTGTCAGTGTCGCGGGTGGGGTCTGCCGCCCAGACCAAGGCCATGAAGCAGGTGAGGGGAAAGATATTTGTTTCCATGGTCCTTTACCATTTTGTAATAGAATTCCTTCAGCGAAAACGTGGCAGGAGAAGTATTGGCAGGTAACCTGTTCTCTCGCTTCAAAACTGTTACTTTCATGACTCGTAAATCAATATACATCCCCACCAACGTGATTTCTATCACCGACGACCAGATCTTCTTGGAGACGGAGCTGTTCTACAAGGGCATCCGACCGGCCATCAACGTCATTTTGTAATAGACCTTCAGCAAAAACGTGATTTCCCTTGCAACGGAGAGAAAGTCTAATAACATTAACTACCTTTTATAGTGAAGAAACTTGATAAGGTAACATTTTGTTACCTGTCAATTGAGATGAAATGCCAAATTTCTAACTTGTCACAGACAAAATATAATCATATGAACGGCGATGTAGAAGAAGTATCGGCTGGTAACCTGTTCTCTCGCTTCAAATTTGTTACTTTCGTCACTCGTAAATCAATATACATCCCCGCCAACGTGATTTCCATCACCGACGGCCAGATCTTCTTGGAGACGGAGCTGTTCTACAAGGACATCCGACCGGCCATCAACGTCATTTTGTAATAGAAAACCTTCAGCAAAAACGTGATTTCCCTTGCGGAGAGAAAGTCTCATAACGTTAACTTCCTTTTTTAGTGACGATAGTTAAATTGGTAACATTTTGTTACCTGTCAATAGAGATGAACTGCCAAAGTTCTAACTTGTCACAGAGAAAATATAATGATATGAACGGCGTGCTAGAAGAAGTATTGGCAGGTAACCTGTTCTCTCGCTTCAAAACTGTTACTTTCATGACTCGTGAATCAATATACATCCCCGCCAACGTGATTTCCATCACCGACGACCAGATCTTCTTGGAAACGAAGCTGTTCTACAAGGGCATCCGACCGGCCATTAACGTCATTTTGTAATAAATCTTCAGCAAAAACGTGATTTCCCTTGCAACGGAGAGAAAATCTAATAACATTAACTACCTTTCATAGTGACGAAACTTGATTAGGTAACATTTTGTTACCTGTCAACAGAGATGAAATGACAAACTTCTAACTTGTCACAGACAAGATATAATGATATGAACGGCGTTGTAAAAAAAGTATCGGCTGGTAAACTGTTTTCTCGCTTCAAAACTGTTACTTTCGTCACTTGTAAATCAATATACATCCCCACCAACGTGATTTCTATCACCGACGGCCAGATCTTCTTGGAGACGGATCTGTTCTACAAGGGCATCCGACCGGCCATCAACGTCATTTTGTAATAAACCTTCAGCAAAAACGTGATTTCCCTTGCAACGGAGAGAAAGTCTAATAACATTAACTACCTTTTATAGTGAAGAAACTTGATTAGGTAACATTTTGTTACCTGTCAATAGAGATGAAATGCCAAATTTCTAACTTGTCACAGACAAAATATAATCATATGAACGGCGATGTAGAAGAAGTATCGGCTGGTAACCTGTTCTCTCGCTTCAAATTTGTTACTTTCGTCACTCGTAAATCAATATACATCCCCGCCAACGTGATTTCCATCACCGACGGCCAGATCTTCTTGGAGACGGAGCTGTTCTACAAGGGCATCCGACCGGCCATCAACGTCATTTTGTAATAGAATACCTTCAGCAAAAACGTGATTTCCCTTGCGGAGAGAAAGTCTCATAACGTTAACTTCCTTTTATAGTGACGAAAGTTAAATTGGTAACATTTTGTTACCTGTCGATAGCTAAAAGTCAAAATGCCAAACTTCCAACCCGTCACAGGTAAAATATAATGATATGAATGGAGTAGTAGAAGAAGTATCGGCTGGTAACCTGTTCTTTCGCTTCAAAACTGTTACTTTCGTCACTCGTTAATCAATATACATCCCGAACAACGTGATTTCCATCACCGACGGCGAGATCTTTCCGTTTCTATAGCCCGCCCTTTACGAAAAGGCGTCGTTTTGCAACTGACAGATATTCTCATAACGATAACTTTCGTTCATAGTGATAAGTTGAATAGGTGAACTTTTTGTTACCTGTCAATAGCTAAAAGTCGAAATGCCAAACTTCCAACCCGTCACAGGTAAAATATAATGATATGAATGGCGTTTGGCGTTGTAGAAGAAGTATCAGCTGGTAAACTGTTCTCTCGCTTCGAAACTGTTACTTTCGTTATTCGTAAAACAATATACATCCCCAGTTCTTCCTGGAGAAGGAGCTGTTCTGCAAAGGCATCCGGCCGGCTATTGACGTGACGCTGAGCGTGTCGAGGGTGGGATGTGCCGCCCAGACCAAGGCCATGAAGCAGGTGTGGGGATGTTGTTATTTATTATAGGAGGGAGAAAAGTAGGTATTAGATTTGAGCTCGAGGTTGTGTTCAGATTGAATTCCAAAACCGATTTTTTTCGTGTCAATAAGTGAACGATGAACATTTCGAGCATGTTTGAGCATTTGTTACAATTCCTACTAGAAATTCTCTTGCAATTGTAAGTTATTTAGGTTTTTTATTCATCAATATTAATATTTGAAGCAAATTTCAAACGCTTATCATTTTGAAACGGCTTGACCGATTTGCACAAACAGAGCGGAGTTGGATAGAAAATCGAAAGGCCTTCAAAACAAGGTACCACGTGACCCCTCTTCATATCAAAAAAAAAGTTGACGGTGCCCACTTTTTGCCTGAATTTTACCTAACCTCGCTAGCTTGTTCCGTTCAAAGGTTAATTGGGGGGGGAAGGACTTTTTACGTCCTCACTGTATATACATGTAATAAATATTCAACGACAACATGTAGATTTGACTTGATTCAATTAATAATTAAATAATGTAGTTCCACAACCAGCCACTTTGGCGCTACGTTCCTAACTTCAGTTGCCTATAGTGAAACCGAACGAATATTCACATTCCCACCTTGTCCCGCTTCAGGTCGCCGGCTCCATGAAGCTGGAACTGGCCCAGTACCGTGAAGTGGCCGCTTTCGCGCAGTTCGGCTCCGACCTGGACGCCGCCACGCAGCAGCTGCTGAACCGCGGCGTGCGGCTCACCGAGCTGCTCAAGCAGGGCCAGTACGTGCCGATGGCCATCGAGCAGCAGGTCGCCATCATCTACTGCGGCGTGCGCGGCCATCTCGACAAGATCGATCCGTCGAAGATCACCGTTTTCGAGAAGCAGTTCTCCGAGCACATCAGGTCGGTTGGTTATTGATTAAAAGCTTTCATCTACTCGCTAGGCGTTTGCTTCCTCATTTGAGGAAACGAAGTTATCAATTTACTTCCACGGGAGGAAAAAAAATATTAACTCCCGTGGGAGGTAAAATAAATTGGCTTCAATATATCTATAAAATCTGTGCAATCCAAGTTATCAGTGTCTTCATCACTATTATAAAACAAATAACAATCCTGTTTGAATTCCAATGATATCATATGCTTCTTCATGTTTCAAACTCCTAATCAAAACACAAAGAATGATGCTATGAAAAATGCGTTCGTTGATAAAATTATATATATATCATGGGAGCAAAGGTACATTTCCTCCCATGTGTGTTTAACCCTCTCATTGCGGGAACCGGAAAACCCCGCAAAACGTGTGTACACCAAATACGCGGGAGACGGCTTTTCACGCACGTGTTTTTAAAGCATTCATTGCGGGAGCCCAGCGTTCAAGTGAATTTAAACAACTATGGCTCGAAAATATCTCAATGACGATCAAATTGAAGACTTGTTGTATGCTGAAAGAAACTTGATTCTGCTTTGCGCCTTGTGATGTTCCACTGTGTATTATAAAATGTTTTGAAAGGTATCACAGTGTCAAATTCTGTGCTGTGTGACACGACATAAGATCGCAGATAAGATATTGTGATAAGGGGCATGTGTATGTTATGAAATAATCACGGAAATAATATAACATGCAGATGCACATGCCGATTGATTGTTCGTGTATAGTAACCTCAAAATATATGTTTGGAAGGATATATTCAAAATTGAAGAATTGTATAGGTAATCAGTTCTCTTATTACAAAACATCTGTCTGCAGTTCTGCAAAAGTGGCGTGCTCAGCGTATTTGTTCGAAAAAATCGGAATGGAAAAATGTTGAGAAATTGTTTCGTGAATCGCTCCAAAGAAAAACACCCGTGGGCTAGGTACAAAATGAACACCTTTCTGGAACCTTGCATCATATAAGTGTGAACAAATTCCATAAGAATGAATAATGATCAGTTTATCTTTGTTCTGTACAAAATAAATAATAAAAAAGATGGAAAAATGCGAAAATGTATTTCACTAGAAATGAATTAGGTAGTCAATCCACATTTCATCTTCGTCAAAGCCTCTACTCAAGCGTTTCTGGGTGTTTGATTGCATACAAACAGGGATATTTCTGGTATTCGCTTCAATTTAAGTACCAACATAGGCTCAAAAGATGAAACCATTATACATATATTATTTGTGATTTATATTACATCAATTACCTTTTCAAAATACCAACAAAGTGACATTGACATAACCCCAAAAAATTCTTTCTCACTTTAAAACAAAACAAACAATTCGAGGTTAAATAACGGCATTATGCGCAAGCACTTCAACAGGAAATGAATGAAAAATAGGACATGTTTTATTTTTTATCCAATTTTGCATTCAGAATCTTTAGGCCTTTTCGGAAAACTACTCGGGTTGATATTGGTTGACTCGATCCTCAACCTGCACGTTCGTTAACCTAACCCGAGTTGCCTACCCGTGTTCGTAAACCTCCAGTGTTGGCTACTCGATCATTTACTCGGGTTTTTCTAGTTCATGAGAGTCTACAATGGCACCGCATGCGCATTACCAAATAAGAAAATTTGGTTATGTTGTTTTGTTTACCTTATTTGATTGAACCATTAACAACAAATTGTGATTTTATTTGGGTATTGTAAGGAAAAGTGCAATCTTCCAAACACTAACAGCATTCACCTTCGACAATTATGGTTTTAATGATGATGATGAGATTGAGGAGGAAATATCACATTTGATGTTGGCTTCTGGTGTAATAAATAAATACTCTCCAAAACGAAGACGTGTTTGTATTGAGAATTATGAAGATGTGATTTTACACTTCTCCAAGTAAAATGAACAGTTTACATAATTGTGTCACAAATTCATCATAAAAAAAAGATTTTACGTATTTCCAGTGTCATTGTCGCTTAGAGAGAACCACACTATTCGATACATTCTTGAGAATCCACATATTTTGCATCTACCTAGGATTTCCTCGCTCTGCATTTCTTTGGTTTTCAAATTTAAAGTAGTGTTCTCGGTACTGTGTTTTTATTTCAAAACAGGGTTGGAATAAGTCATGACTTTTATAAAAAAGTCAAAAAAGTCTGACTTTTTGAATTAATTCGGACTTTTTTGAATTAATTCATTTGAGAACAAATCAAATTCTATTTACTTGAACAAAATACAAGAACACCGAAAAAATCTAAGTTTTTATATCCGTTAAAAATCTCAAAGCATAACAATAAAATACTTAAAATATGCAATTTTCGCAATACAAACTGAGACAATTGATTGAATGAAAAATGATGTTTATGAAACTTATATTACTCATTCGCAATCTCCATTATAAAGGCGCTTTACAGTGTTATTTTCAAAAAAAATTCAGCTATTCCCATGGCGCGCCTACGGATTAGTATCACCTTGTGAAGCAACTTTTCGTTGCATTGCAAGAAATGAGTCCGGTAATTTGTATTACTGGTGCAATTCTTATGGTGACATGTTAGATTTTCGGAATTTCATGCATTATTAGATGCACATTGGATTTTACTTTTCTTTCCTTTCTCATGGTTTCTTCTACCCAACTCTTGACCCAAGTCAAAACTGGGTGAGAAGTAATGCACAGAATCTATGACAAAAAGACATTGCAAGCCGGTAATTCCGATTCAGTATTGAATAGCCTTCATATCATTTTTTCCGGAAATATGAATTGGAGCAATCAATTGCATGCAACGAAATATTGTAAACTGTAAAGCGGCTCTTAGAAAATCTAGTTTTCTGCGTGTCAGATGCCATCGGTTATTCAATTTCAAACTAGTTTAAATTGAAGGTAATAATGAGATTTGATCCCATTTGATAAATATTGAATTAATTCACGACTTATTTGAAAAAAGTCATTTGATTTAATTCACGAATTAAATCATTGACTTAATTCATATGAATTAATTCGTGCCAGCCCTGTTTCAAAAGATGCGACTCAGGTCCGTAACCCAATACGTTCGTGAACTATCTGGGTAGGTGATCCGAGTCAGATTGCAGTAATACGTCACGTGAACTCTCTGGATGGAGTTAGCGACCCAGAGTAAGTTTCCGAAAACGCCTTTTGTTTCCGTAATACACGGTGCAATAATAGTATATTACACACCAAGGTGGGAAGTGATTCATTCCTGTCGTGAGATTAGTTAATTTACCGAGACGCAAATCGTCGAGGTTAGCTATAATTTCGAGACAGGAATGAAACTTCCTACCGAGGTTTGTATATCATATTTTGATCAAAATTAATAAATCTATGTTTCATTCCGAAAATACCTGAATTATTACATGAGTGAGGGGCGGGAAGTGAGGGCGGGAAGTAGAGGTGTGTAATGTGACACTTTTCAACCTTCAATGACGTTAGTAATGACAACATCACATATATGGTTGTACATTAATTCTAAATACGAATTCTCATTCAGAAAATTGATGAAAATCTGGCCCCTGTCATAAGAACTTTGGTTCTGGTGGAATTTTTGAACTCAAAGATATCTCCAACCGATTGAGCAGAAGATTGGTATTCACGTTTAGTTTGGATGACAATGTACGATTAGGTGTGTGAAGTTACTCTAAATCCAATATGGCGGACCATCCCAGAATTCCCAGATGAACTAGTCAGACGCATTCTTGCAAATAATGTCATTGTCTTTATTGATCTATTTTTGTATATTTTTTGAAGTTCTGTGACCTCTCAAGTAACCTTTGTTTATACACTGTTTAGTCATATATTTCTTTCTACAATGCGTTCGCCAATCAATGAATAGATAAATAAATTACTAACTTTCTTCCACAGGGCTAGCCATCAAACTATTTTGCAAAGCATCGCCAAGGAGGGTAAGATCACAGACGAAACTGATGCCCAACTCAAGAAAGTCGTACAAGACTTCATTGCCAACTTCGCTGGTTAAATGAATTTGTATTAACTCTGTTGTAATGTAATCTATATATTATTATTTTTTGTTATTATCCTCATAAAGTTTTTCAAATGGATAATCTTTCAGTGAAAGTACCATTTCAGTCATTTGTCAAAATTCCAATAATTATCATTATTAGATTAGGTGGAAGCAGAAATAAATATTTCTTTTTACAACAATCAATATACCTGTGCTTTTACAGCATTTTTTATTATTCCTCTACTTAGTGTTAATAAAATGTATTTAAAATATCTGTTATTATATCATCAGGTCCTTACCAACGATTAAGATGGCTACAATGAAAAGTCACTCAACAAAAGAATATATAACTATTTTAGTCTTATAATTGATTCCTCTGTTCCACTCTATGAAGGCGAATGGAATTGAGATGGCAGCAGCGTAGGGCCGTTACTGAAGAATAAATATATATAGGGAGTTTGGTTCACCGGCGTATATCCAGAAGGAGGTGATAGGTTATGTGATTTTGAACATATTGAATCATACATACTATTATTCAAAGTTTTACACTTTTTAAGACATCATCGCTTATAAATTCGAAGTTGGGTGTTAAAAAAAATCGTTTTCTCTGTGACGGAAAAATTATGACATTTCATATCTGTTGACGGGTTATAAAATGTCAGTTTTCATCCTTATTTTTTTTCTCCGGATATATATGTACATTGTTGATGGCTTTTGTTGTGCTAGTTCCGAAAGATAAGCCAATAACAGCGAGAAAAAAGTCCTTCTATCTTCCATTCCATTTCGCGGTTACATTAATTACTAAACAACCACTTAGACTTCTCAATGTTGTAACCCTTTAGTGCCTGACGGTACTTTTGAGTCTTTTCCATTTCTGTCTTCGTTTTAAAATACATCATATTGCTTGGCGCAGTTTCAGTCCTGACGGTAAGCTTGAGTACACTCATGTGATCCTAGCCACTCAAGATAATGCTGAAACGAAAATTATTTCCTTATTTTGAACCCGTTCAGATACCCAAAATGTGCTCTGAAGTCACAATATAAACTTCTAAAAATGAATTAAAACCAGTATATGGGTACTCGAACATTCAACAGAAATCAGATTTGTGATGGCTAACAAAGCTCGTTTAGAATTTCTTCTGTACTGTCATTTCGTTTGGCTTCAAGAGCGCATAACTTTTATTAACAGGCATAACGTGCCTTGGATCAAAGGATATTTCTTGTTCAGCATGATTTAATCTATCTAATCCTTGATTTTTACATTTATCCAAGATTTGAATGTAAATGGTGCAGGGTCTTAATTCTCTGTTATGTATTTGAATTGATTTTTTCAGTACTGAAATGATGCCGGAAGTCATTTTACATTACTTATCTGTACAAAGTTCCTCTAAAAAGTTTTGTCGAAGTTACAATAATTATTAGAAGAAATAAAAAAACATCAAGAACTAAAAATTTCAATAGAACGTTTAAATTCGAGAAACATGTGTAAAATTAGAATACAAAAAACTTTCCTCAGTAAACTTTTTTGAAATTCCAACATAAAAGCCTATTTTCAGTAATTAATTTGAAACCATGTAACTTTTGACATATATGTAGGGAGAGTCATGACCGAGTAGGCCACTTTCCATATTTTTTGAAGCAAAACAACGCCCAAGTCAAATGTCAAAATAAATTATTATGAATAGTTTTTCCCATATGATGCCAACTTTATGAATCAGAGATATATCGAAGACTGCAACCTTCGGCACGATAATATACTACACACTGTTTTACCACTAACCAAACTGATTTTTTATACCTCGACACGTGTTTCGCTGACTATGTTAGCATCTTCAGGAGAAGATTAGAACTGAATGCTCTATCCTGGTGGGCTACTTATATACTCAGAAATATGTCCACCTAACCGTGAATAGACAATAAACGCCAAGTTTATGTTATTCATGATTGAGTTATCACATATGTAATATTACTAAACTATACAGAGGGCTAAATGGGATAGGTCCATTATCCTTAGTCATTATTATTCTTAAATATCTCTAAGCTTTCATATGCATCAATTCTCTAACATTATTAACTTGCTTAACTAATTTGAGGTAATTAATATGTGTGTTATGATTGTGATTGAACTTGTGTTCAGCTACACACACGATTTATCTAACCTACCTTACCTACCATATTTCAAATGTGCTAAGTGTTCTTTGAACCTTGTTTTTATGGGACGCCTGGTTTGGCCTATATATGTTTCATCACAATCATTACTAATTTCATATAACCAGTGTGTAATGTTTACAAATCAGTATATGTTCAGAGATTATACATTTCTGCGATAGTATGTTCAAAATGTTCTCACCTATCACCCCCTTCCAGATATACGTCGGTGAACCGAACACTCTGTATACTCTTGTACTTTTTTGGTGTGTATACACATCACAAGATCTCTTGCCCGTGAATTCTATGTAGGCTGTTACTGACATCATACATCTCAGCAGCATTGTTAATTTAGACGCAACATGGACTTGTACAAAAGCGTCTCTGGCCGATGCTATGAAATAGGGCCCTGGCGTTGATTGATATATTACGCTTACGCTGGGAAGATGCCCAACCTTATGGGGCAAAACGAGGTCCAAAAAAATCTCACAACTAGATGGCGTACCATAGTTCGAAATCTCACATAGTGGCGGCGATAGTGTCGAACGATGTCAGAGCAATACTATGGCAATACTTCATAATTTGACTGGCAGGTGCGCCATTTACGAAGAGAATCTATTGGAATGCAGATGGCGTGCGACTTGGAACAATTAAACAATCCATAATCCAGAACGCTTGTATCGAATCCACGATCAGTCAGTACGATTCTAACTAATATGGCGGTAAATTCGAATTTGTTAGTAATAGTTGTACTGGATGTGCTCCTAACGAGCGCATCACGGACGTGAGATCATGAAAAAAGTTTATAGAAATCGAATTGACGTGAATCACAAAATTTAATGTCTCAACAAGTCAACAATAAATGCTTCCATTTTTGGCGATTGTGGAATAAACTGGTCAGCGGATATCAATATAAGCTGCTCATAAATTTGATTGAAATTCACGAACCCGGACCAGTGTTGTCACCTTAGTGTATTGCACCCTAGAACTGAATCTAAATGGGTCTGTTTGAGTGGAATTTCATATTTCATTATGTCGAATTACTAATGCAAACTATAATTAACTGTCGCAAATCATTTTCTTGTCAGAGCTATGTACAATTTTTGAAATTTTTGTTATTGAAATTACTGATATTTATCACATGAAAAACGCGGAACATTGCGTGACAATTCTATACCGCTATCAATCCAAAGTATTTCATACTGGTATATGATCCGACCTATGTATTGCCGAAACTTGGAGTGCCAATAATGATTTCCTTTGACTTTTGTGGGGCGGCCGACTCGGTGCGTTTGTCGGCGATAGGGCTGCCAAGCCGTCGTTTGTCGCCCTAACAACACAAGTACATCCTAGGGACTTCCCATCAGGGACGTCCCTAATTTTATACAAGGACATCCCAGAGATATCCTTTGTCGGGACAGAGTACATACTAGGAACGTCCCAGGGACATCAGCTGGCTGACAAAAAAGCATCCAAGGGATTTCCGTCTGGTACGTCCCTGGGATATGAACCAAGAACGAAGAAAGGATATCCCTAGGAGGTCGCAAGGATATTCCAGGGACATCCCTTTGACAAAAGAAAAAAAATGTTGGTCGAGTAGGGTTTGAACCCGGGACCTTTAGCTTTTCAGGCACGCACCTTACTCCATTGGCTGATATGCCTTCTGAAGATTTATGTACCAAACAGATTTTTAAACAGGACTAAACTGCAGAAACCTGAATAAATACAACTTTGTTAGGATTTGGGTATGATTATTATTATCATTCGTGGATGTTTAAAAATGAGGGGCATTATGCATTTACGATTTCTGTTTGCGAAAAATGGTCATTTCTTGAGAAGTTCTGAGACAATTTTCTTCATTTTCATTACAAATGTTTACCGAAAAAAAAACAAACATTTTCATAAAAATTCAACTCAATATTTTGATGAAAGTCAATGACTCTGATGTGAATAGATATCAGATATTCCAGGGACACGAATAGGATAACCTATGGATGTACCCGGCCGGATGACCACTGGGCAACCACTGCGGGACATCCCCTGGATACCTCAATTATGTCCTTGTACCGTGTGACAAAAAGGGTACGTATACCTAGAACATTCCTGTGTTGTTAGGGTATGGAGATTCTGAGCGTTCCGTAGTCTGTACTCCGTTGTTCTGGAGCGGCAAAATCGATTCTACTCAGAAAAAGTTAGTGGTATCACAAAATATCAACGCCGATTTCATGATTATATATCGTTGCATATATAGACTGGAAATGTAGCTGTTATTTCTGTTGAATTTGTTTTTATCTCTTCAAAGATACCATAAAAGAATTCATATTTTTCAACAACTAGATACTGTAAAAGATGTTTCATAAGCTTGCAGCTTCAACTCTTGTAATCCAATAAATAAATGAATTCTATATATGTTCCAATAGTTATGACTCACTCTGTATATTATGCCTATTATAGATGATGTATTTTTTTTCATTTTTATAGTGAACCATTAACAATCAAAGATTCAAAGATATCTGACTATTTATTTTCTATCTACTGATGAGACTCCAAGAAATTATCACATTCAGATTGATTATATTATCAATATTTTGTAATGTATTAATCTCGGTATTAATACAAAACTTTAATATGGATACAAATTGAGTGAAAAAAATAATCAACAAAAAGGCGTGAGATGTTTTTCCAGATATACATATCTATTGGTCTAGGCAAAGTATGACAAGTTATTCACAAGGGAATTTAAAAAAACGCCACGGAGTAGGAACCCAACTGAGTGAGAGATCATAATATGTTGTTCTCTCTTCCGCAAGGAACCGAGGAAAAAATCAATACTCGCAACCCGTTGTTATTGTTGCGGATTGCGGATTCCCCATATACGTCCATGGGATTCACCGACCGTAGCAAACATTTTTTTATCGGAACCGGTCGGGCGGGTCGGGTCTCATCTCATCGTAGAAGACAAGGATAAACAAACATTTCTGGAGCGATAGCACGCGGTGGGATGGGATCTGTAATTCTGTACAAAAGTGTAGTAATCTGTACAATTAGTTCAGACATGTTCTGTGTGCCTAGTGGAGTCGCTACCTCACAGTGGCTAAACGATAGACGAGGGGATGAGAGGGGCATCGACTCGCAAATAACACAGGTTGGGCATCTTCCCAGCGTAAGCGTAATATATCAATCAACGGCCCTGGGTGGGCCAGGTAGCCGTGCGGACAGAGTGTCTATATTCTAATTCGCATTCGCTTGCCGGTCGTGGGTTCGATTCCTATCGACAGCAGAAATTTTTCTGATGGCCCAAGAAAGTGTTTGGGATCACACGTTAAAAGGTAATGCCCCCGTCATTACTTGCTCGCACAAGACTTTCGAAGACTTCTGAGGGTTGCTCGTAAGGGGGCAACCGAATGACGGATAGAACAATTTTAGAACAACAACAACTCTTTTTATAAATGAAAAACATCTGCTTCACCAGGGACCCGAACTCACGATCTTCGGCTCCCACTGTGCAAGACCTGTTCTCCGTTAGCGCAATTGCATACAATAACAATCATTAATTTTGAAATTATTTTCTTGGTATCATTATTATCGCTTATAGAAGAAGAATTTCTAAATAAAAATAAGATTATCACTGAATTTTGTTGAAACGCTATACAGGGTGTCTGTAAAAGGTCTTTACAAATACATATTACATATTCTCTAGACCAAAATAAGTCGATTTAAGTAAAATTACCTCAGTACAGAGTTGCATCGTTTGGGCTCCAGAGGGCCTTGAAGTTGCAATTTTTAAATCGTTTTTCCCATATAAATTTAAAACGGCATATGCGATTTTGCTGAAATTTGGTATATTGATAAAGGTTTATGTGAAAAAAAAAATGGTGTTAAAATTCTGTCCGATAATAATACATAGGCGTAGAACTTGATTTTTTGAATAATTGCACCTTTGAAAATTCTACTCTGCTCTGAGTTTTTATTTTTTTGAAAGGAGAGCATATAAGTAGTTTTTTTCAAATTTATCTGCAGCTTGTTTTTTATCAACCATCCTTGGTATTTCTCCAAGTCATTGTTCACCAATATTTCCAGTTGAAATCATCTATGGTTCACATTAGTTTTTTGTTTATGAGTATTGGTCATTACAACAAAACAAACCACTCAGAAGTGTTCAAGTTGTAGCCGTCAGGTGAGGCGACGTATTATTTTCTATCAGGAATAGGTGAAGACTCAACTTCTACATAATGATATTATGTGTGATGATACAGATCCAGAGGCAAAATCATCAAGAAATTATAAATATTTAATATTAAGTGCTTTAATATAAAATTAAATACAATATAGGATTATGCAGTTTGTTTCTGTTCCTTTCTAGTAGCCTCAATAGCAGCTTCAGACTTCTCAAGTTCAGTGATAAGTTCTTCAACCTCTTTGTTACTTAAAATATTGATGATAGTTTTACCATTTTTTCTAGTTAAAGTAGCCATTTCAACTGGAATAGTCATAAAAAAGTGAAGTTATAAAAATGCAAATTCAAAGGCATATTGATTATTACCTTTTTCTGAAGTAAGTTTTGCCATATCCAATGTCTTTACTAGAACTTTGACAGCTAGAGCCTTGGCATCTGCAAGTGTCATTTCTCCTTCTTTGTACTCTTGTTTCAAACTTGATATTGCAGCCTGCAAACACAAAATACCTTCAATCACAGAAAACGCAAATCCTCATGAGCAGTAATCCAATAAATGCTTTCAATTCTATAAAAAATTACTTTGAACATTCCCAGAAACAATTTGTTTCCACTCAATGGGCGTTGATAAGTTCAAGTTGAATATTATTTTGGAATATACTCTTGTCAAAAAAACCTGCCGGACTCAACATCTATACAGTGCTTCAAAATTTCTTAAAATCTGCACATGAGCTAAATTTGACCTTACAGGCTTTACAGAGTGATCAAATTACAATGATTCACACATTAAATCTAGTAGGATGTTTCAATAGCTAGAATCATATTATGTTCCTTGACCATTGTGGGTACTTAGGATAGTAAGGGAGATGGGGTACAGATGTTAAATTATTTGAATTCTTGGTGGTTTCATGAGTAGTTTTCTTTCTCAAAACAGATTAACTTTCATCATTAAATTTGAAAAAAAAAAAACAAATGATGTGTTGTATTTTTTCATGGAAATATCAACTTTACATTTTCCAATGATGCCACTATAATGGAGAAGATAAATCTAATTACATGGAGTTATGTAAACTTCAAAATGCTCAAAAAAAAGTTATACTTACCGAACTGTTATTCCCAATGCAAGTAGCTTTCCAACCACTGTAATTTCCACTTGGATCAGACTGATACAGCTGATAACCATAATGCTTATCCCAACCCATGTATAAGATAGATACACCAAAAGGTCTTTTGCCTGAAATATTCAAAGATTAGTGGAAAACACTCAAATAGTAAAAGACCAATCTGTTTATTACCTCCATACTGTGTGTAAGCTTGTTTAACATCACATAACCATGACACTAACTGTTCACAAGGAATGGACTGTCCATACTGGAATAGATAGCGCTGACCTATCAATCTCAATTCATTTGTTAAAACATTGGCATCAGAGGTAATTCCTGCTACACTGCATACCATGTCTCTGAAATAAGACAAAAAGTTGAAGTCTAAAAGTGGCCTATCAAATTTAATGTTCAGTTGAAGTGGAAATTTTAAAATCACAAAAATAACCAAATTTAGGAGACTTAATTAGGCAATCCAACTTAGGTTAGAACCAATATAGTAGGTTGGCAACCTAGGTATATATAATGGAAAGAATTATGTGATTAGAACAATCAAATAGATACTTTTTATGATATTCTTTGATTATATGACTTGTACTTCTGAAACCAACAGCAGTTCTTGTGAGGTTTAATATATCTTTGGTAAGCAGATTTAATGTCGAATACATATCTTTCTTTTTAATGTGAACTGAAGTGATTGTGAACATACTCATTGAGTTTGTAAATTTTTTCTGAAGTGAACACTTCATCTAGCAGCTTGTTTGTATTGCGCCTCTCAGCAGCTAGCAAGATTCCATCATTGGCAAGAATACCAAGACAAGTTCCAGCATGTGATATTGCTTCCATGGCATATTCTACTTGATACAATCTACCTATAACATACAAAATGACAACTGTTAGCAAATATTTGTAGAACATGTCTTTGAACCTATTCTACATGTTATTATAGATGAAAACTTGATTCATACCTACAATGTTTTACCAAATCATTTGTATAGTTGTTCTATTTTGAATCAGAATAACAAATATGTGTTCAACTAATTCAACTTTATCAGAGAATGAAAATGTGTTGCATTTACCTTCAGGAGAGAAGATTGTTGTTCTGGTATCATACCGACGAGCCTAAAAACAATTATATATCAAGAAAACATATCTTCCGGTATACAACTTCTCGAAAATATTTGGATATCCAAATCATGAAATCAATCATGACTCTGCAACTAGGTATATCAAACATAACCTGTTTTGTTCTTCATATCGTTTTCTTCATAAAATATCTCACGCTTAAATAATCGGCATCTTACCATTGTTAATATTCACTTGATGAACAGTCCTAATGTCCTAATTATTATTATATTTGGAACTTTTTTAACTTTGTATCCCTAGAAAAAGCAAATTCACTATTCATCAATATAAATTCACCACTCACCACAACTGACAAATGAACATGTCAAACTGTCAAATCAAATATCATGACATGACAATAATTCTGTCAGTGTCACTGGAACGTCAACCGATCGCAAAAAGGGTTGCCAAACTTATTTGTACTAAGGATTTCTACCTGACAACAGTGAGTCTCAGTGACAACCTATAAGATCAATATGGATCAATATAATATGACCAATTTCTTATGACTCATCAACTATGCACTATGCCATGCCTATGCCGATATGATTAGCTCTGTCAATTAACTCTAATCTTATCGTTGCTATGACGAATCGACGGATGGTAGGTAGCATTATCTGCTAAATATGGATATTTTTTTATCGCTTGGAGCGCACGAAAGGAAATCCCTATGATGTTCAAAGAACATCGTGCGTTCCTATAGGGAGGATAGGGACAGGAGGTAGGTATTGGATTTTTTTTAACTTCGGGAGATTATATGTTGTTGGGAATACTTCCTCAGGCAATGTAGGTAGCATAATCATATGAAAGCATTCTCTGGTGTCATATGCACACTTTTCTTTTTAAAAAGTCATTATAATCACTTTTTTCTCATTATATTGACTTTTTTCTCATTACAATTAATGGCATTTTTCTCATTACAATGACTTTTTTCTCATTATAATGATTTTTTTCTAATTATAATGACTTTTTCCCTTTATAATCCCAGTAAACACAACGAGTTTCAGAAACATTTAGTGTCATCTGAAACATTTGAAGCTCTCTATGTTATTTGAAATATTTCAGAAATATGTCAAAATACATATACTTACGTTTCATATTCGTTTAAAAAAATTCGCTGATTGAAATGTCTCACGTGAATCTCTGGATGTGTCATCTGAAACATTTCAACGTTGACATAAAGGCCATAGCCAGAGAAAAAAAGAATATTAAATGCTATGTTTTTTTATTATGGTCTAATAAGTTTTTTCATAGTATAAAATCCACTAAAACTGCATTTTTATTTTATTCACCCTGCTTTTTTTTTTCATATACCTATATTAATACCAATTGACTACATTACACACGATGTTAATTTAGGTTTCACTTTCATTATGAGTAAGTGTGATCTCAATTAACTGCTGTGATAATGTAGACTTGGTATGAACTAAAAATGGTTTCATATTTGATATGTTCCAGTATCAGCAAAAGTGAGATGTATCGGGAATGTTTTAAAAAAAGTCATGTTGGAAATGTTGCAAAAATAGTGCAATAAGGAAATGTTTCAAAGACAGTATTTGTGATACGTTTCATGAAATGCAATAGTGAAATATCTCACCAATGTTTATGCATATTGTTTATTTAATATTTCATGGAGATTTGGGTTGAAATATTCCAATGAAACATTACACGCGTCCCTAGGTCATTTATGGTCTCTAGGATGTCTCATATACAGGCTGATTCACGGTGGATGGCACGTTAGACGTTTATGGAGAACGGGACATAGGATCATCCTGAAATTTTGGTTACTCACGTAGTTGCTCTTGGTCTATCGATCTAAAATATTTTCAGCTCTGCAGCGTTGCCGCTTCTATCGAAAAGTAGCAACAACTTTGTTATTTTAAATGGAACACCCTGTATTTTATTGCATTTTTAGATTCTCTCTCAAGAGCTGATTTCATCGATGTATCACACTTGGGGTCTAGCGGAAATGATTACAGAGATATAGGGTGTGGAAAATCGACATTTTTCAACTTAAGGAATTTTTTTTGTCGAAACTATTCATTATTGGTCAAAACGGCTCACATGTCCCTATCTCAACTTTTGATCAACTATCTACTGACATTTAATTGAAACAAATACAGGGTCGTGCAGAATTCAGAATCTTGATCACCCGGTATATGTCCCAATTGTATATCAGTAGATAGTTAATCAGAAGTTGAGATAGGGACATATGTGTACAGGGTGATTCACCGTAAATGTCCCCCCCTCTAGCTCAATTATTTTTGAACCGATTTCAAAATTTGAAATATCATCTTGAATGATTTTTGATTGAGTTTTTTTCCGCTACATCAGAAAATACAGGGTGCTCAGAACAAACGATCTACAGGGTACCATTTGATTTTTTTATATGGAACACCCTATTTTTCATTGTACTTTTAGATTCTCCCTGAAAAGCTGATTTGCTCAATGTATCACACTTGGGGTCTATCGGGAATGATTACAGAGATATAGGGTGTTCAAAATCGAGATTTTTCAACTTTAGGATTTTTTTGAGACGAAACTATTCATCATCGGTCAAAACGGCTTTCATGTCCATATCTCAACTTTTGATTTACTATCTACTGACATTTAATAATTGGAACAGATACAGGGTGATCAGAATTCTGAATCTTGAACCACCCTGTAAATGTTCCAATCAAATCTCAATAGACAGTTAATCAAAAATTAAGATGGAAACATAGGAGCCGTTTCGACCAATAATGAATAGTTTCGACAAAAAAATTCCTAAAGTTGAAAAATGACGATTTTTCACACCCTATATCTCTGTAATCATTTCCGCTAGACCCCAAGTCTGATACATTGATGAAATCAGCTCTTCAGAGAGAATCTGGAAATGCAATAAAATACAGGGTGTTCCATTTAAAATAACAAAGTTGTTGCTACTTTTCGATAGAAGCGGCAACGCCGCAGAGCTGAAAATATTTTAGATCGATAGACCAAGAGCAACTACAAGGGTTACCAAAATTTCAGAATGATCCTATGTCCCGTTCTCCATAAACGTCTAACGTGCCATCCACCGTGAATCAGCCTGTACATACATGTTTCGGAGTATATAGGTGGAATGTTTCATATTTCACAGAGTTTGTTTCAGGCACGTTTCAGAAACACAAAATGGTTTACTGGGATGACTTCTTTTTCATTATATTGATTTTTTCCCAAAATAATGACTTTTTTTTCAATATATTGACTGTTTTTCTCATTATTATAATGACTATTTTTCCCAATATAATGACTTTTTTCTCATTATAATAACTTTTTTCTCATTATAATGTCTTTTTTCTCATTATAATGAGTTTCTTTCTTGTTGAAAAAAGTCATAATGAGGTAAGTTTTCACCAAATTTTGTGAGATCTTTTTTGTGTGAAAGATGAAAACAAAAAACCAAAAACTTGACAATACAAAAGTTATTAATCTCTTTATTATAGCAACAACTTTGCCTGTAATTTTTTTCCATAGAGTTTGTATTTTTGCCGGAAATCGGGATAATTCGTTTTTTATACCCCTAAAAGTTCACTCCCTTCCATTTCCCGACCTCAGATCGCTCGTAAATTGTTTTCTCATTTTTGTTATATATTCCTTTTTCTACAAACGTCAGTAAAAGTATAATTTTTGACGCATGCTGTCAGTGTATAAAATGTCAGTTTATGACACTGGTGTTAAAAGTATAAATCACTTTTAGCACTACCTAGTGCTAAAAGTTATTTATTTTTATGAGAAAATATGTAAACATAATTCAAAATGAAGTGTTTATTCAATTAAAAGTACAATTAGGAAACTACAATTATAATACGAAACTCCATGGCCAGTCTCATTGGTAGATGTGACAGAATTTATTTTCGTGAAGCTTGTACCAGGGCAGAGAGCAATATTGTCTGCTGAAGTTTTCGACAAAATTTGATCTGCAATGTTCTGTTTCCTTTGTAGCGAGTCTTCAATATAACCCTCTGCTACTGTACTGGACTTCCATCCACCATGTCTTTTGATTGTAGTAAGACTAGCACCAGAGTCCGCCATCCGCCAACAAACTAGCTATGAGGAACGTCGGAAACAATGTCCAGTATATAGATGGCCTCCTTCCAACTGACAACTCCTATGAAAACTCGTACTGTCGCTTTGACTTCATCATCATCATCATCTTTATTATTCCCAAGAAACAATTGACGTATATGTTTATAATAGGGAACATTGAAAAAATAAACCATATGTATCACATTACATTCAAAATATAGTATTTATATGTAGGTATAATAATTATTCTAGTAATTCTCATAGTTTGAGCAGATCCTTGTTTGGGTGAATGAATGATTAAAATAATTGATATGTTATATGATCTCAATAGGCAATAATTCAAAAACAGATTTATTGGCAGCTTCCACAATTTGCGGCGAAAGAATAGTAGATTGTTTTATTAGGATCAAAAGTTACACTTTGTTTGACGAGCGAATTTTGCATTTGCGAGGCGGAGCGTTTAGCGAAGCCGAGCGAAAGCAAAATTTGCGAGTCTAACAAAGTCACTTTTGATCCGAATGAAACATGCTATTTTTTCTGCAACCGAAACAATTAACTCAAATAAACATGTGAAGTAACCACCTATGCCGTGCCATATGTATGCAATGCAACAAATATTGACAAATATAATCCATGTGGTGAGAATATTCTACCTGCATTAACAGCAGCTAGGTTAGGTTTTCTAGGATGTTCGAATTGTAGTTTCAATATAAATACAACCACAAAGTGACATATTTGTGTATGGACCATCAGGTGCTCTAATGACAAATACCGAGCCAGTGCCAGCTATAGGAACAAGACGTGAAAAATATTAGGTTAGTGAGCATATCAACAATGATAATAGTGATTATTTATTCCTCTCCATACTACACTGTGTTTGACTTGATAATCAAATGAAGGTAAACAATATCGTTGTTTGAGACAAAAAAACTATTGCCTGCCGTGATCATTCAAAAACAAGTTATTCATCCTGAGAATAACGAATGAAACACAGATCAAGCAAGTATTTGAATCTTGAAGGCTTCCCTGATCAAAACAAAAATACTTAATTGAGATGTTCATTATTCGCCAATACTAAACTATAATAAGGTGTATTTATATCTCCAGCATCGGTATGAAATGCCAAATCTGCTGAAATCGGAAACAAATCAGGTATGCGTCTCAACCCAAATAACAAACCGTCACAATGTTGTTTATTCTTGATGACGTCCAGTAGATCCTTTTTAGTTCCTAGGAGCTAAAGTTCAACTTTAGCTCCTAGGAACTAAAATTCAACTTTAGCTCCTAGGAACTAAATATGTTGCCTAGCAACATATCTATTTTTGTGTCAGTAATAGAAACGTCAATTTAAGAGCTAATTTTGGTATTAAAATGGACGACTTTTGTGTCGGTTGCAGAAAAATTCATTTTCTTGGGCATTTATTTCCATCGAGGAATGAAGAAACGAGAAAGAATAATTCGTGATTTTTATTGACGTTAGTTGTCAAAAAAGATAAATCAACGAATTCAGTTTTTGTTTACCTTGATAACTTGTTTCATGAATAGATTAGATTGAATTGGATTCAAAACTGATAATCTCGAGGCTGTTATTTAAACAATCAATAATAAGTAATGTAAAATAGTTATGCGTTAATTTGGACTTTTGATGGTGTTGGTAGAAAAAATAGTGTATGATATACCTATGTGCTAAAAGTGTTTTTTCTTTTGTTCGAACTTCCCTTCTCACGAAATAAAATGTCACTTTTAGCACTTATATCATAAATAACTATTTCCAATGGCTTTCATCCTACGATATTTTTTCCATTTTTTGTCATTTTCAAAGTCTTCAGAACTGGTCCATACTCCATACCTCTAGAAGAAGCTTTCAGTAGCATAATGATACTGAAACCTAAAACCAAGTGTAGGTAGGATGGTACTGAAACCAAAGGTATAGGTAGCTATAGATATACCTCAGAGATCCATCAAATTTCAAATTAGTTTTTGAATAATCTGATATTGAAAATACCCTCGTTGAGTTGATTTTTAGAATAGGTAGGTATATCATATCTGTGTTTGAGATTATTGGATTTATCTTATCGAATTAGATAAAATATTATAATTTTCAGATCGATTGTTAGATTTTCAGAAATATCATTTCTTTCATCATTCAGTACAGTTTTGAATGTAATTTATGATCTATGTACAACGAAATGATACGTTTTCCTACATTTTTAATAATTATTCTCACATGTAAGTTTGTTTTTATATCATAGAATACATTAAGTTCAACCCAAGTAAAAATCATAGAGGGTGTCCGTAAAAATGTGGGAGATCTCTCGGATTCAGATATAATTCGAAAAGATAGGATGATAATGAGTTCCTATAAATTTGTTTTCAACTGGCCCGGAGACATATGCTGGACCTTTGCTGGACCCCTCTGAATATAACGCCGCTGGGAATCGGTTTTTCTTGAATAACTTTTGAAAAAATTGATGTACCTATGGGTAATCAAATGAAAATCTGGATCAAAAATAAATGAGGGACTATATAAAGAGTGATTCAAAATTGGATTTAAATATTCCAGGGACTTATTGTTGGGATCAAAATGAGAATTTGTCTTCATATAAACGTGTTTCCTAAACATCCCCTTTGAGCTACAGCCAGTGTGGACCCCCCTACCTCCACTACCCCAAGAACTGGGTTAACATAATTTTTTCTGAAACCGACACAAAAGTCGTCCATTTTGATACTAAAATTAGCTCTTAAATTGACGTTTCTATTACTGACATAAAAATAGGTATGTTGCTAGGCAACATATTTAGTTCCTAGGAACTAAAGTTGAATTGTAGTTCCTAGGAGGTAAAGTTGAACTTTAGCTCCTGGGAACTAAAAAGGATATACTGGACGTCATCAAGAATAAACAACATTGTGACGGCTGGTTATTTTGGTTGAGACGCATACCTGATTTGTTTCCGATTTCAGCAGATTTGGCATTTCATACCCATGCTGGAGATATAAATAGACTTTACTATAGTTTAGTATTGGAATTATAAACATCTCAGTTAAGTATTTTTGTTTTGATCAGGGAAGCCTTCAAGATTCAAATACTTGCTTGATCTGTATTTCATTCGTTATTCTCGGGATGGATAACTTGTTTTTGAATATTCACGGCAAGCAATAGTTTTTTGTCTCAAACAACGATATTGTTTAGCTTCATTTGATTATTAAGTCAAACACAGTGTAGTATGGAGAGGAATAAATAATCACTATTATCATTGTTGATATGCTCACTAACTTAACATTTTCCACGTCTTGTTCCTATATATAGCTGGTACTGGCGCGGTATTTGCCATTAGAGCACCTGGTCCATACACAAATATGTCACTCTGTGGTTGTATTTATATTGAAACTACAATTCGAACATCCTTGAAAACCTAACCTGCTGTTAATGCATCAGGTAGAATATTCTCACCACACGGATTATTTGTCAATATTTGTTGCATTGCATACATATGGCACGGCATTGGTGGTTACTTCACATGTTTATTTGAGTTAATTGTTTCGGTTGCATAAAATAGCATGTTTCATTCGGATCAAAAGTGACTTTGTTCGACTCGCAAATTTTGCTTTCGCTCGGCTTCGCTAAACGCTCCGCCTCGCAAATGCAAAATTCGCTTGTCAAATAAAGTGTCACTTTTGATCCTAATAAAACAATCTACTATTTGAAGCAAGAATAAGGAAATAAAGTGTCTAAAACGACAAGGGCATGGTGATTTTCGGAAGATTCAATCCGTTTTGTCAGTGACAATTTAATAGATAATATTTTTTTACCTATCTTACGTGCTTACAGGGTCTGTAGCTCGGAAGGGGTGCATTCTAGTATACATTTGTATAACGAAAAAGTCTTATATATAGGGTGTCCGGAAATTATGCGCAAAAAATCAAGGGGGTGATTCTACATGATAAAATAAGAAATTCAGTTCATATGTACGTGGGTCCGGAAATGCATAATTTTCAACATACAGTGTGTTAAAACTTTTAAAAAAGATCGGATTTTTATTTATATCTCAAATGTCCTTCTACCGATTTTCTTGAAATTTGGCAGTGATATTTTTTGTCATGAGGGGCTCATATAGTCATGATTCAATTGGAATTATGAGATCCAGTGGCGTCCCGGGGGGCAACCTACCGAATATTATTGTCAATAAAATGTACGCCACTGATTTTTTTGAATTTTGTAACTTCATAACCTATTGACCAACTAGAAATACAACATTTAGGTCTCTTGAATTGATTTGATAATTAGCTTCATTTCCATGGAAAAAAATAAATACCAATGTATTGCACAAATTTGTGCCAAAAAATTCCTCCAAAAACTGGGGTGAAAATAAATGAGTGATCAATGTCCATAGACATAATTTCAAATCTTCTTCAAATATTTGTTGATACATGTTTGACACACTCTACACTCTGTATATTGAGAACTATGTATTCTCGGTCCAGGAACGTGTAATTATCGATAATACAAAGTGTGTCAAACATGAATAATAATAAAGTATTTGAAGAAAATGAATCGTCATTCTTATTCTTCTATGGAAATGGATCACACATTTATTTCACCCCTGTTTTTGAAGCAATGTTTTGCACAAATCTCGGCACAAATTTATACAATGAATTGGTATTTATTTGTTTCCACGGTTATTCGTTAGGATATGAAGATATAGAATTAAAGAAAATCAGTGACGCACATTCAATAATATAAACAGTTATTTATTATACAAGGGAAAAAAGTAGTAGATTTCAGCTCGAGGTTGTGTTATCATAGACAAAAACCGTGGGCTAAAATCTTGTATTTTCCCGTGTATACTGGTCCAACGCGACAGCTAGAGATTCCCCGTGTTTTTCTATTGAAGATTGCCATAAATGGGTGACGTAGGCAAGTAGATCTCCAGTAGATCTTCGGTGGCGAAAGCCGTATTGTCTATCATTGATGATTCCTGAGCTCTCCAGATATTTGATAAGCTCAATATTGATGGCTTTCTCCATCACTTTGGAGATTACTGATAACAGGGCAATGGGCCTGTAGTTGTTGGGCAGGTTCTTGTTCCCTTTTTTGGGGATTGGTTGGACTCTAGCTGTCTTCCAGCATGATGGAAAAATACCCGACCTGTACGAGATGGTAAACAACTTGCAGAGAATCGGTGTTAATTCTGGTGCACATTTTTTGAGGATAATGGGTGGAATTCCATCAGGACCGTTAGCCTTATTCGTTTAGAGACCAAGCAAAATTCGTCTGATAGTGCGTTGACGGAAGACGATTTCGGGCATTCGACTCTCAACGGGTGGAATGTCTGGCGGCAGTTTTCCTTGGGAATCTAAAGTAGAGTTTGCTGCGAACATCTCTGCAAAAATATTCGCTTTCTCCTGCGATGTTGTTGCTAATGTGCCGTCGGATTTGGACAGTGGTGGAAATGAACTATTAGTGAAATTTCTGGAGCCATTGGGTCAATCTATGAGTTTCGATCTTATCTTGTATATATATAGTATATTATAGTGTTGAATTTAATTTTTTTTTGTATTTTCTTTGAATATCTCCAGCCAGAGACGCAAGAAATGGATAAAATGTGGTATACAGAGGTTTTTTATCATGCTAAATCCAAATATGATCTTAGTTTTGTGATGACTGATAGAGGGCGCTACATACAGGGTTCCATCCCTATCGGATCGTTCGTAACTTTTTTGCTATACACTGTATGTCATTTTCGACGGAAAACATTTGTTATCTCTTCGTTTATACTTAAGAAAGGTATACCTTGTCCAAGTCGCTAGAAGCAATGGTTCCAGTACAATATATGCATCTAAAAACCGACAATGCACGCAAATTATTCAAAAAGCGCCAAAGTAACTTTTGCAAAAACAATGATATAAATACTTCAACAATTACGTTTTAATGATATGATGAGAAATATGATTAATCAGAACAAAACATTAAAATTCAACACCCCGTATCTTTTAACCTCTACAAGTCCTTGTTCATAGGAACTTTTTTCCTTATTTTAGTGTCCTCTATTGTGTGGCACTATGCAATGTACTTTTTTCTATGTAACCCTGTACACAGGGTGTTTCAGTTTTTTGTAGCAGGACTTTAACAGCTTGAAGAAGACATTTTTTCAAGATGAATACACTTCAAAAACTCAATATTTGAGGCTATTGAGCATTTTTGAATACCTACAGGGTGATAGACTTTCAGGGGTCGTACCCAATTTAACCCTATAGACCTTTTTTGCGTGCCGCCTCTGCTTTCAATGGGACATAGATTTAGTTTTCACTGCAATTTGGAAACTTTTTGCCCCCATGTATGTTTTTCGAAAACTGTATGGATTTCGAGATAAATAAAAGTGGAGTCCGAACTACTTCTAAGGGTACTGATAAAATTAGAATTGCCGTTCACGAGATTAAATTATTAAAACCTAATAGGTCTATGATTAAAACCCACAACACCTCAACCGTCAGAAGCGACAGTAACGCCTAGACCATGTGTCATACAGTCCCTGATATCGAAAGTTTAACCAGTTTCAGTTATAGAGGGTGTCCTAGAATTGTCTACAATACAATTTCAGATTTTGCAATCCAGTTAGAGAAGTTTTTTAAATTAAAAACACTTTTTCTTTGTGTTTCCTATAGTTCTAATTATAATATATAATATTATAATATAATATAATAAAATTCAATCTAATTTTGCAACTGGATTTCATTTGGTATGGAAGCTTTCGGTCATTCTATTTTCCAATGAAATGTTTGAGAAATTTCAAATAAGTGTGTTTGAGAAAACGGTTTCATGACAAGTAATACATTTTCGGCATTTATCTCGAGATCCATACAGTTTTCCGAAAATTTACATAAGGGCAAAAAGTTTCCAAATTGAAAGGACAATCTGAATCTATGTCCCATTGAAAGCAGATACGGCACGCGAAAAAGTTCTACAGGGTTAAATTGGGTACGACACCTGAAAGTCTATCACCCTGTAGGTATTCAAAAACGTTCAATGACCTCAAATATTAAGTTTTTGAAGTGTATTAGGTGTACCAAATTTCAATCAATTATTCCGAAAATTGTAGGAGAAAATTCAAGAAACATAAAAATGATCTGAAACTTTGACACCCTGTAAATCGGAATCGAAGCTTCCACGCATATATGTTTGTATGAGATTTTCATCTTCAAATAATGTCTTCTTCAAGCTGTTGAAGTCCTGCTACAAAAAACTGAAACACCCTGTATATCCGGGAATAAAGTACTCTTTTTTCCCGCGGGAAAAAAGTAATTTATGGAAAGTTACATTTTATAAACTGTCAACAGAGATGAAATGTCAATAAGAGATACAACGCCTGTTCAATTATGAACAAGATGCGTAATTTTATGCCGAACAAAATGCCGTTTTGAAACTTCCGAATATGTTCGGGGATATACAAAAGTTTTTCTGAATTTTCGTTTACAAAATCATTTTGGATCCCATTTTGATGAAAACTTTTAATTTTCATCAAATTCTGAAATAATATATTCGAATGTTTCATTGGAACACCCTGTGTATACTTACTTAATTTCTTAATCTCAAGTCTTGATATCAAAGGCTTATATGCATGATGAATATTGATTTAAATCTGAAGGATAGTTGTTGCGAATCATTCCAAAAAATCATTCATTTGTATCAAAGATTTTTTCTCCGATTGGCAGCAAATATCAATTTTGCTGACACATATCAATCAGCAAAGTATTACTTTTCCTGCCTAGGCAGCAAAGTGGTTACTTTGCTGATTGATATGTATCAGCAAAATTGATAATCCATAAATCGTTTATAATTTCCTTCATATTTCATCCGAGACTTCTACGGCAACAAATTCAACTCTATATTTTTTGCCACCTCCCTTATTTCTGGAGGTGTAAGTACTTCCAGGTCCCTATCACTGTCCATTATATAATAATTTGAATATACCGATATTTTTTCGCACAACTGTCAGAAATTTCATGAATTGTCAAACTATAATTATTATGGACATTTCCATAGCCACCAACCATTCCAACAACTGCGATTTCTATCAAATTTTATTTTAATTGAACAATATAGGAAAAATAAAGAGATATATATATCATTATGAACAATCGGAGAAAAAATTATATGTTCAACCCGGCAGCAAAGTAGGTTGACTGCCTTAGCTGGATTCCTAGCCTCGCTACGCTCGGCTATGAATTCAGCCTCGGCAGTCAATCTACTACTTTGCTGCCTAGTTAAACAAATAACTATTTTCAGTATTTCCTAAGAACAATAATGCACAAACGGGTATCTCTCCCACTACAAATGAACCTACTCTAGTGATCTATCTAGATGATAACCATCCAGAGGTATCATGGACTCCCAATTTGAAACCATCTGTGATTATCGAAACTGATCGAAGGTTCATAATTTCGGTGAAAATTGAGTACTGTGACTTGGATGGAGAAAATGGAGAAAATGTTGCAATAAGTACGGGTAAGAAATGGAATGCGTTATTGTGAAAATGTGAATTGCTGATTTGATTAAATATTTTCAGGTAAAGCAAATGAAACATTACTGTTTACATATGGAGTGAAAAACAAACCAACATATTTATTCCGGTCCCATAAATTATATGTCGACTTTGTGGGCACACATCTCACTAATTTCAATGCCACATTTACAAGAATTGGTAAGTATTATTCTCATAATAAGCTACACCTTTTCCAGATGTATTTCAGAAAGCGTCAATTCAATTTCAGAAAGCATCAATTGTATTTCAGAATAGTCAATTGTATTTCAGAATAGTCAATTTCATTTCAGAAAGCGTCAATTGTATTTCAGAATAGTCAATTTAATTTCAGAAAGCGTCAATTGTATTTCAGAATAGTCAATTCAATTTCAGAAAGCATCAATTATTGTATTTCAGAATAGTCAATTCAATTTCAGAAAAGGTCAATTGTATTTCAGAATAGTCACTTGTATTTCAGAAAGCGTCAATTGTATTTCAGAATAGTCAATTGAATTTCAGAAAGCGTCATTTGTATTTCAGAAAATATAATTTGAATTCCAGAAAGCGTCAATTGAATTTCAGAATGCATCAAGATCGATTAGTTAGTAGAAAGTGCACCCCATGTAAGAATGCATAGGATGTTCTGTGCTTCCTGTAGTGATGTTTTCAATTTATTCACCCCAAATTTTTTTTATGTACCTTTTAGGTACCTATATACTATTCGATGAACAGATCACAGAATATCAGGTATATGTAGATGGGACAATCAGAGATAAACTTCTTTCTATTGCTATGAAAAAGTTCTGATATTTATACATGTTTGTCCAATCGGAATAAGTGACTGGCTGTTTGAATGATACTGTAGAATAGGTTGCCTGGCAGGAGAACACCCCGTGGAAAGTGTCTGGCAATTGTATATTCTCTATCATGAACATAAAAAGATCAGCTTTTGTTGAAATGATGTTTACGCCAGTTTCCACCGAATAAGGTATACCACACATAGAAAATATCAACCTTGTTGAAATGATGTCTGGTGGTCGCTGGCTTTTAGTCTATAGAGAATGATTTCTGAAATTCAATTGCCTATTCTGAAATACAATTGATGCTTTCTGAAATTCAATTGACGCTTTCTGAAATTCAAATGATACTTTCTGAAATACAATTGACACTTTCTGAAATTCCATTGACGATTCTGAAATACAATTGATGCTTTCTGAAATTGAATTGATTATTCTGAAATACAATTGACGCTTTCTGAAATTGAATTGACTATTCTGAAATACAATTGACGCTTTCTGAAATTGAATTGACTATTCTGAAATACAATTGACGCTTTCTGGAATACAATTGACTATTCTGAAATTCATTTGACGTTTTCTGAAATTGAATTGACTATTCTGAAATACAATTGACGCCTTCTGAAATACAAGTGACTATTCTGAAATTAAATTGACGCTTTCTGAAATACATCTGGAAAAGGTGTAGACTAAAGATTTCGATACTGGTGGAATATTATAATATAACTATTCATAGACCGGAAGCCCTCAACGTGTTTTTTGAGTCTCATTTCACACTCAGCAGTATAAAAACCCTCCAAATTATATACAACATGGATATATATGAGCTCGCCAAATGAAAATCGAGGACAAAAGGGCGAGGGTCGCGTGGATGAAGTTGTATTCAGAAACCGGGGTTTCGAATCTTTACTTACCGTTCGGCGTATGTCGCAAGTTACGTAATTGAAAAAAAAGTTTTGGCGAACGGCATTGTCAAACACTAGAGTCTAGCCATAGCACCATAGCGAGGTAATATTGCGCCTCGCTCGCTGCTCGAGAAACTGAAAATTTCCGGCCGATCCTGAGAAGAAACATAATTGAAATGGCGAATCACTATCGGCCTAACTGATAAATGCCTCCATAGTATTTTTTCGCTTAATTACTTCGAAAAAAATAAAAAAGTAAACAAAGACTCCGGTCTTTTCGCTCAGAGGGTGGTTCAAGATTCAGAATTCCGATCACCCTGTATCTGTTCCGCTTAAATATCAGTAAATAGTGAATCAAAAGTTGAGATAACGACCGTTTTGACCAATGATGAATAGCTTAGACACACAAAAAATCTTAAAGTTGAAAAATCTCGATTTTGAACACCCTATATCTCTGTAATCATTTTCGATAGACCCCCAAGTGTGATACATCGATGAAATCAGCTGTAATCATTCCCGCTGGACCTTAAGTATGATATATCGATGAAATCAGTTTTTCAGTTAAAATCGGAAATTGCTATACAGGATATGAAATAACAAACTTAATATTGCGGCATGACTGCATTGTCGGAAGTACTTTAGATCGATAGACCAAGAGCAACTACTTGAGTATCCAAACTTTCAGGATGATCCTTTTTTTTTTTTTTTTTTTTTTTTCTTCATTACACTACAATATACATAAAGTACAAAAAAAAATCAAGAAATACAAATTTTACAATCCAAAATAAATACAAGTTACAATATAACAGTAGCTCAGTGTTTGATAGTATTATAATACAATTTTCACAGTTTGAAATAGTACATACATCTATAATAGGGATGATGAAAAACTCCTAATCAGCAAAGAGAATGCTGGTATCGGAGTACAGTTTTCTTTAAATGCGGTATTGTGGTAAGTAAATTCTGTTAGTTAAATTCATTGGTTATCTAGGATATATCTTTTAAGTTCTTCGTTGAAATGTTTGTAATTGTCTATATTCCTTTATGTTTATAGGGATGTTATTGTATGTTTCTACACTTCGGTTAATTGGATTATTTAAGGCTATGTTGGATCTTACGTTTGGTAAATAGAGGTTATTGTTAATCAGCTGTCTTGTTTCATGGTGGTGAATATTATTTATATATATATATACTTGCTTTGCTCCATTTTCAGAATTTTCTTAATAGGTACTATTTTTGTTTCTTTGTAAATAGTTTCTGTTGGTGTACGATATTGATAGTTGAAAAGTATTTTTATTATTTTGTTTTGAATTATTTGAATTTGTTTTAATTTAGTGATGGAGCATATTCCCCAGATTATAATTAGGTATCTAAGGTTTGAGAGGAAGTAGGCATTATAAATTAGGAAACGATTTCGGTTGTCCAGATATTCCTTACATCTGAAGAGCGCACCAATCATCGGCACAATTTTGGATGTGAGGTGGTCGATATGTTTTTGCCAGTTCAATTTATCATCTATTACGAGGCCTAGGTATTTTATGTTGTCAGTTTTGTTAATCAGTTCTCCATTTATGTTTATAGTAATCTCTTTGACTAGTATATTTTTTTGGTGGAACAACATGTACTTCGTTTTTTTAGTATTGATTTTGAGTTTATTTTTCTTTAACCATTGTGTATAGGTATTCAAATCGTTATTTACTGTCTCCTTTAAAATTTCAGTGTTTGTACCACTATATACCAATACTGTATCATCTGCAAATGTATAGTATTTTCCAGATAGTTGTGCCTGCCTTAAGCTTAAAACATGAAGTGTGTACAATAAGGGTCCCAGAACAGAACCTTGAGGTACTCCACAATAATTTGTTAGCATTTCACTAGATATGTTATCTAGCGAGATATATTGTTCTCTATTCCCTAGATAACTGTTTAGAAGATCATATATTTTACCCCTTAAGCCCATTGTTTCACATTTACTTAAAAGTATCCTGTGGTCTACAACATCAAAGGCCTTTTGGAGATCAATAAATACTGTTATTATTATTTTTTTATTGTCAAGTTCTGTTGTTATGTGATTGATTAAGTCAATTGAGGCACTTTGAGTGTTACTTTTGGGTTGAAATCCGTATTGGTATTTGTCTGGCTTTATATATTTATCAATGAAACATGTTATTCTTTTTTTGATGATCATTTCAATTATTTTTGATAAGACACTTATAACACTAATGGGTCTATAGTTTTCTATTTTGTTTTTTGGGCCTGATTTGTGGATTGGTACTACTCTAGAAACTTTTAAAACATCTGGATATTTACCGCTGTCAAAAGTTTTATTTATTAAAAATACTAATATTGGTAGTACGATTTGCTTAATAGAAATAAGGTTTTTTACACTTATTTCGTCAATGCCAACTGCTGAATTTAGGTTCATTTCTGTCATCACCTCCAGTACTTCTTTTTCATCCGTGTGTTCTAGGTATATACTTTGGTTACAATACACCTCTTCAAAATTTAAATTGTTTGTGTTTCCTTCCCTTTCTATACTTTCAACTATGTCTTTACCTATACTTTAACAAAATAGCTATTGAATGTGTTTACAATTTTTTTTTGATCTGTAACTGCTTCTCCATTTATTTCTAATGATATCTCTTCAACTTTTTTACCATTTTTATTCTTTACTAGTGTGTTAATGAATTTCCATTGTTTTTTTGAGTTGTTTCCTGCTTCATTCCAATTTTTATTAAAATAATCTTTTTTTAGTTTCCGTTTTTTGCTGTTTACCTCATTTTTCATTTTTTTAAATTCGCCTTCAATATTTTTATTATCTGGATATTTTTTTTTTTAGTTTGTATAGTTTGTCCCGTTCTTTTATCATATTTATGTACTCATAGGTTAACCAATCATTTCCTTCTTTTGCCCTGACATTAAATGTCTTTGATGCCATACCCTTTGCTTTTTTTATAACATTTATGAGTTTTTCAAATGAATCTATTACAATATCTTGGGATATTACCGAGAAATTTTTTATATAGTTATTTTCATTCAGTTTCACAATTTTTATGTCTGTTTTTGGTCGATGAATCTTGAGTTTTTCTACGATAGTGATTTCTATTAGATTATGATCAGAGTATGAACATGGTTTTATCTTTATGCTACATTCTAGTTTATTAACAAGTACATGATCGATTATGGTTTTAGTTGCTTGTGTTATTCTAGTTGCACAGTCTTCAGAGATATTATTTGCAATTTTGTACCCGAACAGAGAAATACTATTTCGGTATTGTTGGACTTTTTGAGAGTCCTTCAGTAAATCAATATTAAAGTCACCCACAAATATACATCTTGACTTTTCGTTGCTGATTATTTCTTCAAAATCTGGTACAAATTCAGTTAGATCACAATTTGGCGGTTTATACACTGAGTATATCTTTAGTTTCAGTTCATATAGATTAATTCCTATTAAATTGTATGGCATATTACCCCCTATGTTTCTTATTTCTTGATATCTTAGGTAGTCCTTGATGTAAATGGAAGTACCTCCACCTCTGCTGTTCCTACATGAGTGCGCCACTGCATATCCCGATAGAGAATACATATGTAGTTCATTATTGTTCAACCAAGTTTCGGTCAGCACCAATATATCACATTTGTTTATTTCAACAAAACATTTCACTTCGTCTAATTTGTTTCTAATACTTTGAATGTTTATATAAGCAATGTGATATTCCGACTGTGTTTCTTTGGTTAGTTTTTTTAAATCGTTGACATCTTGTATTAACTCAATTTTGCTCATCTCATCTTTTCTCAAGAATATCTTGCCATTACTGTTTGCCCAGACAAATTTGTAGTTATTTTCAGATTTGAAGATCCTTTTCTAATATACATTCATAGATATTCCAATTTTTGTGGCTTCATTGGGTATTTTTTGTATTTGAACACTTGATTTAAAGATATATACTGAGATAGATTAGGGCCCTTGGCATGTGAACAATTTCTATAACATATTCGTATATTTGAAATTTTCTGCTGCTTTCAACATTATCTGATAAACGGACAGAGGTTTATTTCTACTCATCCAAATAAAAAATAATGAATGTATTTATAGTGCGCTGTCTAGTTGCTCAATATCATTTGTCTCGGTTTATTGGCATCACCAATTTTGCACAAGTTCAATCCACACTATGGCATTGCCAAACCATTAATCCAATTTTGTTTTCATTCCTTGATTATTTCAATGTTTTTTCAGGCGAGGCTTTAACAACTACTACCACGACTGAAGTACCGACAACTCGAAATTATCCTACTGCATCCTCCAATTATTCAGACTATTTAACCGTTTTCATAGCAGGAAAAAGTGCTGAGGAATATAAAACTGAGGAAACAAAACATTTGTTCAGGAGGATAGTGATTCAAATGGCAGCAGAATATACTGATAATGAGAATTTTGACTTAACTCATAATATTACGTAAGCCAATTATTCAGATTGCATTTTTTAAACTTTTAGGAAACCTTCGTCACCTTCCGCTTTAACCGGAAACGACATCAACTTAATTTGGTATTCAAATGTTAGTTCAAAAATCTTCTCAAAATAACATTCACTCACGTGTTATATTATTTCACACAATCCTCTCGTTCTCGTAATCAAATTTCATCAAAACAGTAAATAAAAAACCAAATTATTTCCACAACATTAAATTACACGACAATATATCCGGTAAAAATTTCAGTATTGATTAAACCAACGGAATTGAATGGAGTACCTATACTTACCTGTGCTACATACCTATAGGAGATTCAGGAACACTTGGCTGGATAAAACCATATTCTGGGCTCGCTGTTTCAGACACCATTTTCTAAAATGCCCATACGATTCTGAATATAATTCTGCTTATGTCGTGACAGCCATCATTATCATCACTTAGGTGTCAGCTTCGTGTTTGTCTTGACACTTCTCAGTTCTCAGTGACATACAAAAAAAAAACATTTTTCATGTTGAAAACGGGAGCAGATTCGTTCCCGAAACGTCCAAAGATAACTGAAAATTTTATATTTTTTCTATATACCTTTATTTCTCTTCTCCAAACCTTTTGTAATACAAATTGTCACTGAAAAGCTAGTGAATTTTTCTCTTAGGCTCTCTGATAGGAAAATTCTTTAAACGCAGTGACATTTTGGGAAAATCATCCGATTTTAGTATTCATATTTTTATTTTATAGAGACGAGGAGAGAAAATCCCAAAAAAAATCTGGAATAATGAATTAATAATAAACTTTTCACTATTGTTCTTGTTGAGAACACAACAGGAAAATAGTTATTTGTTTTACTAGGCAGTCATTCTACATTTGTTACCGTGTGAAACATATAATTTTTTCTCCAAATGTTATACAACCAATTTTGTGTTGAGGATCAACACTGATATTTTTAACACCATCATAGGGTGCCATTCGTTCTTACATACAGTCAAGAACAACACTAGAGTACCTAGTGCTTATTTTATCGTTTCGTGTTATTCAACACCGAGTGGTGTACCATACAATCATTTGATGATTATTTTGACACTATATCTTTTGCGTTTTTGTTTTTACTGATAACATTAAGATATGCGAATATTTTTTGGATATATTTTTCTGTTGTGAAAACACAATCATTTAGTGTCATCACGCTGAGAAGCGGTGCTTTCTTGTCTGCATCTGAGTGTTGAATAACACTATTCTGATACACTAACATTATTAGTATTCAGTGAATGAAATGATCCATTGTAGTGAGAGTTGAGACATCAAAACATCTCTGAGCTGATACTATTAGAAGGCTGTCGAGATACGAGCGTCGAAGGAGCGCTAGTGTCGCCATCTATCAAGATATTTACTCAATATTTGTGTGCACAAAATTTATACTTTGATATTCAATTCTATGTATCAATCTGGTTCGATATAAGTACTCTATATGTATAGCTTCGCAATCTCAAAATCATCATATATAATTGATGAATCAACTTAAAATACATTCAATTCATCGTTTTCACGAAATCATCCGTTCTTATTGTCACCTACTAATCTGGATACCAGAATTCGTGGATGATGATATACCTACACAATTTTTATCCATTCTTCAATGAGTTTAGGTTTCTCAGGGGGGTAATTTCAATCAGTAACATTATTTATTCACGTGGGAGAATGCAAGACGATATATTAGACCCAAATCTTATGATTAATACACGATATTGATTTATTCGTGATTGGTGAGGGTGTAACTAGGTGTTTATTTCATATAATAAGTGTATTTTTCTGAATAATACCACTAACGAAAGTAATTACTTTCCATCTTTTTGGTGTTTTTTTTTTAAATGAATATTTCAGAACCCCTTTAAATCACCATGTGTGCATGTGATTTTTCACTATGAAGATGTCAATTGATATCACTGTACACAGTACACACCCGAAAATTTCTCACTGTACAGTACAGGAAATAGTAATTTTCCTAACAAGTGCGGAAAGTTATTCTTTCCCGCACGCGACTGCCGGTGACACGAACGACGCGAAGCGGAGTTCGGGCAAGCAGTCGAGTGCGGGAAAGACACTTTCCGCATGAATAAGGAACAATATTTTTTCAGCACAGCATTGCCAAGTCTCTTTAGCCAATATTTACATAATGTTTTGTCATAGAATATAAGAAATATTTCGAAAAGCTGCAGAAAATGCGAATTCTCAATGTATTTCTTTATATCAATCTCTTATGTTCATAATTCATCTGAGAATATTTCTTTTCAATACTTATTTCCTCGAACTTGGACGATGGAAACTTGTTATTTTTGTAGACCTTCAATCGCAGATTCGTGATTAGGTTTTCTCAATTCAGAAGTTCTTTCCACGTCATGTATGATGAATATCAAGGACCTCGCACATATAGTACGGAAAATGGCTTTCGTCTAATTTTTCTGGAAATTTGATTATGTTTCAAATATTAGCGTCCTTATTACACATTCCAATTTAGAAATCGATCCTATGACCTGTTTTTCGAGCTAAAGGGTGCCAATCATTTGATTCTGGCTGTTTAGAATATTTCTACCCCATGAATCCCTCCCTATTCGAATAGATAATAATATCACATACAGGGTATTGCATTCCATCATGACAAGGTAATATTCATAGGAATAGACAAATATTGAAAATATCAGAATTTCGATTTTTACTCAATCACTGAAAACTTTAAAACGAACCGCTAGAATTGGCAGATTCTAGCCGTTTGTTTTCAGTGATTGAGTAAAAATCGAAATTCTGATATTTTCAATATTTATCTATTCCCATGAATATTACCTTGTCATGATAATAATAATAATAATAATTTATTCACCAGAAAAGAAACAACAATACAATATATAAAATACAATAGTTGTTGTACGAAACTAATATTTAGAGTACCTAGTTTATACATAAAATCAGGTGAATAAACACCGTCCATGTAAGGCAGAACCTTATGAGTATGGAGACATATGTTAATACATCAATCTGATTTTTGTATGCACTCTAACATTGAGACATGAATTATTATAAAATCATCAAAAAAAAACGAAAATTATAAGAACCAGTTGATGATAGTATGTGTAAGGATGAAATATAAAAGATGATAGCGTACGAAGTTTAAAATAAGAACAATAAATTAAATATCACATTCAATTATTTTTCAAATAAATAAGGCCATGAATAAAGCTTCGTGGATTTAGATGCAGCAAATCCCTTATTTTTTTTTGAATAATGGAAATGATTGGATTGCTCTCAATTCTGTGGTCAGGCAACTATATATCTTTGGAGCTAAGTAATTGTAAGATCTTTGGAAAATAGTTTTCTCCGCTCTGGGGATAACTGAAGAAGATTGTTGTTTACGAGTATCATAACTATGTTTATCTGATGGCATGTCATAATGACAACGTTATGTCACTCAATTTTGATGACATAAGGAAGCTCATTATGGGACTAAGTACCATAATGAATTCATTAACTTGAAAGAGTTGATATCAAATACAATCATATTATTACTTACTAAGAAAACAAATTCAACAGTGGTGAACTATTAAGGTGTAATTGATCATTAAGTAAAATGTCAAAATTTTTGAGTTTGTTGATTTCTAATGATTCAAAATGGTTGAGTTTCAGTCCTTTATTTTCTATGTGCAGAATTTCAAAATTATCATCAAAACTATGGTTTTTTTCTAATATGTGGTTGGCGTATGTTGAATTTGTTTTCTTTTTCATAAAATTCATCTTATGTTCATGAATGCGCTTTTTAAAAGTTGATCCGGTATACCGTAATTTAATGTAGATATTGTGCCTAATTTCCGAAAATGAAGGTTTATCGTACCTGTCCACAGGTAACTAATCCTTCAGTTTGGGAAGGTAAGATATATAAAAGTTAAGCAAGCCAACGTTAGTTTAGTTCATTGTACCAGTATATCACCTGACGAAGCTACTGTGTTAGCGAAACATGTCGTGTGTTTAATAAATTTTGTGGAAATCTTATCGTTTGTGAAGTTTTTACATGTATCACATGGTATTTCGAGTGAATTGTATTCAGGTAAATTGTTCTGGTATGAGGTGAATGGGATGAAATGAGTTTTTTTGAAGTTTACTGTCAAAAGCTTAGTATTAAACCATTCAATAATTCTTTTGAAGTCTCGCTGTCTCCACTTCTGCTTTCATATACTCTGCCATGATTCGCCTTCATAAAAAACGGCCGTATCATCAGCAAAACTCATTATATCACCTTTTGTTTCCAACTCGAAAAGATCGTTCACATATATATTGAATAGGAGAGGTTCTAACACAGTCCCTTGAGGAACACCATACTCTATTGTTCTGAAATCGCTACGAGTAGTATTTATTTTAACGCATTGTTGTCTATTTGTCAGATAGCTTGTGATCAATTGTAGTGGTATTCCTCTAATACCAACATTTTCTAGTGTTTCGAGTATCGAATGCTTTTGCCAGATCGACGAAGATACAGAGTGATGTCTTTTTCTTATTCAGTGCTTGGTAAATACGCCCTGTTATAGTTATTTATGTATTAAGGGAATTATGAGGGCCTTAATTACCGATGGCAAAGTTTGCGTCCCGAGGGCCTCTGGCCCGAGGGACAGCAATTGCCAGAGGTTATTAAGGCTCTATAATTCCCGTGATACATTGATAATTTTATTTCTGACTGATTTCATTCATTAGATACCTTCCCGATTGGAAGTTAGACATGTTTTCCGTATAGTTTCAATGTCATCAGAACGTCAGATGATGATCTTGACTACCGCGAATAGGTGATTCCTTATTGCTACGTTATTGCGTGGTTGTTGCTATGCATTTCTTATTTAATTTTAGCTAGAGGGAATTATAGCATCTATAACATCCCAAGGGAGATATGACCCTCATTATAGATATCATAACTATGACGATATAAGCTTATAATGTCACTGTCAGAAATAAAAGTTGTTACTGCATCTTCTGTCGATCTGGCATCTCTAAACCCATATTGTTTGTCCGAAATGATTTATTGAAAAAATTTACAAATCTCTTTTTCATTATTTTTTCAAAAATTTTTGCTACTGACTTATTAGAGAAACCGGTCTATAGTTATTCATGTCCATTTCGTTTCCTCTTTTATAAAGAGGTTTAATTATATGTGAGTGGAGGTGCCAAATATCGTATTACTTCCTTTATTGTTTCACTCTTCAAACCATCGATTCCTGGAGCTTTTTTTGTCTTTCAATGAATACACAGTCTCAATGATTTCACTCTCATTGGTATCTTCTAGATAGATTGAATTTCTAAGTTTTTTTGTGTTATATTTTATTGCATTTTTTATTTTTATTTTTTCTGCTAGTTCTTTACCAACACTCGTGAAAAAAGAGACAAATTCATTCGCAATATCACCGTCGTTACTTTTAGTATTTTGATCAGCACCGAGCACCGAATATTTCAGGAATTTTAGTAGTTTTGTTTTTCTTTGGACATATGTCATTGACGCATTTCCATAACCCATTTGTATCATTTCTATTTTGTATAATTTTCGATTGATAATAGTTCTTTTCTGTTGTCTTGATTAGGCTATCTAGTTTGTTTCTATACTATACATGATGGAATGCAATACACTGTATGTCATATTATTACCTATTCGAATAGAGGGATTCATGAGGTAGAAATTAGACGTGGATCGTTTATTTCTACTGAAAGATCTATCACCACTTAGAGCACATAATTCAAATCGGTGCAAACTATTCTAAACAGACAAATTCAAAGAATTGAAATCCTGTAGCTCGAAAACTGGCCATATAGGATCGATCTATAAATTGGACTGTGAATCTATGGACTGTGTAATAAGGACGCTAATATCTGAAACATATCAAATATTCAGAAAAATTAGCCGGAAGTCATTTTCCGTACTAAATGTGCGGGGTCCATTGTCATACTTATACATCAAAAAAGAAAAAGAAAAAAAAAAGATATATTTTTGTTGAATCCAAAATCTTGTTGTTGTTTTAGGGAAGACAATGTATACATTTCACAAATTAATCCTTGTCCCACGAAGTGGACAGGCCATGAAACGTGTTCTGAAATAACGTTTTCAGTACCTGTATTCCTGAATGAAAGCTCGGATTCGCGATGGACAGGTTACCAATTGAGTAGTAGCCATTTGAAAATCATGTGGAGTCGATATTCAGAAAAGTATTTCAATGACGTTTTAACTATTTATGTGGAACCACAACTACAGAGCATGTTGACTAGCAGAATTATTCTCATCTCTATAGTAACTATTGTCTTCGTACTTGGTTTACTGGCAGTCAGATTCACGCTCGTAAAAATGGTCAAAAGAAGAAGGTGAGTAGAACCCGAGATTTCGTAATGTATAAATTATTATACATTTCACTTGATTATTGTATAAGCGCATCATTTCAATATATATGTAGTAGGACAAATCAGATGATTTGTATTGAAAAGGAACATTCTCAGATATATTTATGAACCCAAAAAAAATTGGATATACCGGGTGTCAACGAATCTATTAGACAAGTCATTACTTCTAGACCATTATGTTTATCAAAATGAGATTTGGTATAGGTAAATGGTATGTGAAGAGGAGAGTTTCCACATATTTTTCACTTCCTGGTCACTTCCGGTTTCACCGGAAATGGGTCCGGTTCTAAGTTTTTAAACGAAACACCCTGTATATTCTAACATTTTTGGATTTCTGAGACAATTCTAGATCAGAATGTGACATTTTCGAAAGTTTTTATGCCTACTTAATTTTTTCGGAGTCACTTTTGAAATTACATCTAGGTGGCCATGATTTGAAGTAAACTAATCTAAGGAACTCAGGTGATATCAGAAAATTACAATCGCGAAGTTTTAGTGACAAGTATGATAGATACGGATAAGACAAGTTGGCAAAATTACATTTTCGTGTCTAACTATTATTTTTCAAATGGCGACCATTTTTTGACAAGCACTTTCCGAAAAAAGGATATTTTGACGAATCTAACGATACTAATTTATTTGCGATTGGATTACAAATGAGAACATGAATTAAATATTACTGACGGAAAAACTTCATAAATAATTTATTTACTTTTGTCGAGTGTGCCATGGATAATAATTCATTTACTTTTGTAAGCACTTCCCGAAAAAAGGATATTTTGACGAATCTAATGATACTAATTAATGGGGAACACCACTGATTTTTTAAAACGACATTATCGTGAACTCTATACTGAAAAACTACCAGTGAATTGATTTTGATTTTTTTCATTCATGCTAAGACGATGAAAAAAATAAATTAGTATATGTCCATTTCAAAACACACAATTCCTGCGCCATTTGAAATTTCATCAATTCATTGGTGTGACTGGTGCGACGTCTTAGTCCCAACACGCCTATTGTCCTTGAACTGACCAATTACACTGCAACACTGCAGAATGACGAGGTATCAGAGAGAGATAGCTACAGTTCGGGACTCTTACGTCACGACTCCACCATCATATTTGGCTGTTTGAAATATCGAATGAAATATGCTGATTTCAAAACGATATAGATTCGATTCCCCTCAACTTCAACTCATAATATTGATTGTACATAAAATGTGAATCATGATTCGTCGATTGAAAGAGGTTTGCACGAATTTCTTCCCTCAGTGGTCTTCCCCATTGCGATTGGATCAACAAATTTAACTATATTAACAATAACTTCAGCGATTCACTTAAATTTTTTTCAATTTCCTAATTATATAGTAAATTTTTAAAGTGCATTCCTTTTTCTTGTGCAAGACACATTTCAGCTCCTTCAATTGTCTCTCTCAACACGTTTCGTAAAATTTGTGGCGTTATACTTCTAAATGCCTGTAGAATCCTTCCTTCTAAGATTTCGAGAGTCACTGGGGCTGTTGCATAGTAGACCCTTTCTTTAACATATCCCCAAATGAAGAAATCTAGCACAGTCAGATCCGGTGAGCGGGCAGGCCACCGTACTGGTCCATTGGTTGCAATAACTTGATTATTGAAATGCTCTATTACATACAACTCAGCAGCATTCCTTGAATTTCTGTGACATTCTCCAAACAATAACAACTTATCCACTTTTCACTTCGAGTATGCATTATTTTGACGAAAAATTAAACTTAAATTTAACGAAAATCAAGAAAATTTTACCTTCTGCTCTTGAAGCTTATGTCACTGTCATAACCCAAGTGAGTGCTTTGTTCTCCCAAGAAGACTTGATCGAAATAACTGCAAAACATTATGCATTATGCCTATCCTCGGCACACTTGACAAAATTAAGTGAATTATTATGAAGTATTTTCGTCAGTAATATTTAATTTTTGGTCTTATTTGTAATCCAATCGCAAAAGAATTAGTATCGTTAGATTCGTCAAAATATCCTTTTTTCGGAAAGTGCTTGTCAAAAAATGGTCGCCATTTGAAAAATAATAGACAAGAAAATGTAATTTTGCCAACTTGTCTTATTTATATCTATCATACTTGTCACTAAAACTTCGCGATTGTAATTTTCTGATATAACCTGAGGTCCTTAGATTAGTTTACTTCCGATCATGGCCACCTAGATGTAATTTCAAAAGTGACTCCGAAAAAATTAGGTAGGCATAAAAACTCTCGAAAATGTCACATTCTGATCTGGAATTGTCTCAGAAATCCAAAAATGTTACAATATACAGGGTGTACCATTTAAAAATTTAGAACCAGAGCCATTTCCGGCGAAGTTATCTCCACGACATTTCATTATGTTGTGTTATCAGTTAGGTACTACTTCACTCCACCAATCCACCATGACTTTAACCTTATTACATTATGAATTCTGTGTTCTAAGTTCTTGCATAACTTAACAGGTGGATAATACAAATACTAAAAGAAATCAATTGAACTGTTCGAAATGGCCCCCATTGTTCTCGATACATTTTAATATTAGCGAGCGAACATGATTCGCTGCTTTTCTCAGATGAAATCTGTTGATGTGCTAGAATGGGTCCATCACTCTATTTCGTAGATCATCAATGTCTTGAATTGGCTCTTCATAGATTTTATTTTTGGCGTAGCCCCACAGGTTAAAATCGAGAGGCGTACAATCAGGCGACCTTGGAGGCCATCTAACAGGTCCATGAGTAGTAATTAATTTAGCACCAAATAGATTTTCGAGATATTCCTTGAACAACCGCGTATTGTGCGGTGGGACACCATATTCGCATATTCAGCAAGTGGTATCTCGTCTATGAAATTCGAAATCTCATTTCTCAATAGCCCTAAATAACGTGGACCATTCAAGTTATAATCGTAGATTATTGGACCTAGTAGACTACTGCCTGAAAAAATACACAATGAGAAACAGTTATTCATGTACAAAAATTATAGTGAGGTACCAAATATCCTTCGATAAGTTCGATATTTGCAATTTTTTGTTCATCCAAGCGCAAACCATACCTTGGCCTAGGTGCAATGAAGCTTCCATGCTCTTGTAAATTTCTTTGTAATGTTAGAAAAATAGGAGGATGCGGTTATTTTCTTTCCGGACACAAATGGAAGTATTGTCTAGCTGTTTCTCTGTTATTTCGATTATTTCTGATGTAACAATTGTACATATCAAATTTTTCGAGATTTGTGAACGGCATTGTTTGCCCCGAAATAATTAACTAACTTGTATTTTCTCTTGACGTTTACAGAAATGTCAAGATAGAATAGGCCCTGCTCCAAGCCTACTCTATGAAAGTTGTGCCATAACACATAATCGTTATTGTTTATAGAGAGTTTACACGCAACGCGCTCTGATGGTATTGTCCGAGGTATTGTCCAAGCGATTGTCCAAGCGTTTTGAGATCCTTCGCCAAATATTCGAATCCCTCGAACGCCCCGATCAAAGCCAACAGCGGCGCGACGTCTATTCCGCAAAGCGTAGTCTCGTAACAATATGTACTCATTTCAAAAACACTTCCGTACGGGGTTCAGCACCCAAACATACGCGGATGCTTTTAGATTCCATCCAGAGACGAGCCATTCGCCTGGTGGGTGAGGCCACTCTCACTAATCCTTTGACCTCATCAGAACACCGCGTAGAAAAGTCGTTCTTTAGAAATATTTGCTTTCATTCCATCACTAGCAATACCAGTCAGAACAAAACTCGTTCGTCAAAATAGAACGGCAAAGCTTTGGAATTGTTTGCCAATGGAAGTTTTCCCAACAACTTATAACCTCCAAAAGTTCAAGAAAATTTATAATACCTATACCTCCTCCTCTCCCTATCCTCCCTAGGTTCTTCGAACATTATTGGAATTTACTTTCGTACGCTCCAAGAGATAAAAAATATAGCTTCATAATATCATTTTATGTTGTCAATATATTTTTTTTTCGATTCAAAATAAGATTCGGAATGCTTGTGCAAATTCTCAAAATGGAAGTTCAGGTAATATTCATTGTTATCCTCAATATAGGTTTATGTTTGGCTAATGAGAACCCATCACAATGACTGCTATTCCGGAACTATTTGATCATTTAATTATTCGCATTTATGATGTAAAAATGAAACTCGGAAAGCTGCTTCTCATCCAACATCATGATTGATTTATTCTGATATAGTGTCCGAGATGAATGAGAGGATCCAGTGAGTTATTCTTCACAAATTCACCTACATTTCACTCTCGAATCCAACATGATGTCTCATAAAATAAAGAAAATCCTGGTTAATACCCACTTAACATGTAGGTAAAGTTTATGCAAAGTCAGTTGAACAGATCATCAAACGAATGTCGGGCCGCACTGCCACACTCTTTGAACTTTCAAAGGGGCCGACAGCTTGCGGTGATGTGTTTTTCCAATGACTTTGCATAAACTATACCTAATGTTATAAAATATTGCCACAAAATAATAAATATTGACCTAACGGCTATACTGATTAAATAATTCCAACTCGTAGGTAAATATCTTATCACAATCACCTCACCAGATATGGATCATAGTAGGTGAAGTAGCTTAGTGTGTTACTTTCGATGAGGGCTAACATAAGTAATATATTCTGATTGTCCATCTCCATCATCAGATTGTACTACTAAGAAGTGAGGAATATATATCTTATTTCGTTTCAGTTGACTCTTCTTGTTACACAAGGTCTTGTTATTTGATGATGTAAAAGGTGCGCATACAGTTTCAAATTATGAAATGTTAAGCCTACACACCACTCTCTCTGAAAATTATCGAAAAAACAGGACTCAGTCTATAAGGCTATCTAGCTCATTTCGAGTACCTATTTTGTCTATTACAGAAAACATATGCTCTAGGACTGAATCTGACAACAGAATTGCTTACAGAAAGATTTCTTTTTTCATCAAAAGTATATTATTATTTTGGAGTCCCTATATCATTATTATTTCTTAGAAAAGTTATCAGTTGAGCACCTTTAAAACAATTGTGTATTACATTTTATATGTATATTATGTTAGAACGATTGTCTATATTTATGTTGCTTAATGTTAGTTGAAAATAGTAGCAGTCTTGTTGTTGATAAGAAAAATGTGATTTTATTTTGATCAGCACGTTTCTTTGGTCATAGATGAAACACACTCCAGAAAGAGGGCCCCCTAAAAGTTGTCATGCCCAAGGGTCATTGCCTGTTACGCTATTGATATCGCTAATGATTTGATAATAATAATCAGAAAACCACAAGGGGATAATAACTTTAATTTAATAATTTTTTTTTGTAGGAGCGAATCTGTTGATAAAACTCCAATTATTTCCAATGCAACTAGAGATAGTAGCTTCGATTTGTATCCACACCCCTACCAAGATATTCCAGCCTTATTTAAAAAAAAGTATTCGGAATTCAATCCAGAGAAAGGATTTGAGGGTAAGTTACTCACATCATTTCTGGAATGAATGGAAATTGGTATGTACAGGGTGTCCGGAAATTACGCGCAAGAAATCCGGAAATTATGCGAAAAATATCAGGGGGGTGATTCTGCATTTATACGTGGGTGTAGTTTTCAAGATACGGTGTGTTGAACTTTAAAAAAAATATATGAATATCAAATATTCTTCCAACGATTCTCTCGAAATGTTGCAATGATATTCTTTGTCATGGGGGCTGATTTAGCTATAATTGAATTGAAATTGTGACATCCAATGGCGTCCCGGGGGCACCACACCGAATATTATTGTCAATAAAATGTGCGCCACTGATTTTTTTGAATTCTCTATCAAATATTCTTCCAACGATTCTCTCGAAATGTTACAATGATATTCTTTATCATGGGGGCTGATTTAGCTATAATTGAATTGAAATTGTGACATCCAATGGCGTCCCGGGGGCACCACACCGAATATTATTGTCAATAAAATGTGCGCCACTGATTTTTTTTGAATTCCCTAATCAAATATTCTTCCAACGATTCGCTCGAAATGTTGCAATGATATTCTTTGTCATGGGGGCTGATTTAGCTATAATTGAATTGAAAATGTGACATCCAATGGCGTCCCGGGCGCACTCTACCGAATATTATTGTCAATAAAATGTGCGCCACTGATTTTTTTGAATTCTCTATCAAATATTCTTCCAACGATTCTCTCGAAATGTTACAATGATATTCTTCATCATGGGGGCTGATTTAGCTTTAATATAATTGAAATTGTGACATATACAGATACAGAATTCAAAAAAATCAGTGAAATCATTTTATTGACAATAATATTCGGTATATCAGCCTCTCATGATAATAAATATCATTGCGAGATTCCAAAGAAATCGGTGAGAGGACATTTGAGATATTCATAAAAAAGGATTTTTTAAGAAAAGTTTTTTAACACACTGTATGTTGAAAACTATGCATTTCAGGACTCACATGCATATAAAATGAATTTCTTATTTCATCATGTAGAATCACCTCCTTGATATCTTGCGCCTAATTTTCGGACACCCTTTATACCAACGGTGTATGATGTTTGTACATCAAGGTGGATAGAATATGGTGTAATGACAGACAGAGTATTTGTTTCTCCCAAAACGCTTGACGGAGTTTCCGCAATAGTGGCATATTAGTTCTCAGTTGTCCGCAAGATGGTGACACTTTTCACAGATTTCTTTCATGACAGAAAACAGAAAATGGCGCTTACACACCGCTTGCACCAGAAATAATAATAGCATAATTATAACATTCATATATGTACATATAGAAATGATAGAAAACTGAGCGGATAGTATCTATACTTACGTTCATAATAGTGGTTCAGTTGAATAATTGTCGAAGCAAGAATGTTCAGAATGGGGTAAAAATCGATTAATTACAACTGATAAAACATACTTTTATCTAAGCGCAGATCAAACACTTTCGCATACCTATACAAGAGTATAGTAGAGGTGATAATAGGAAGCCATAATATGACTATACAGAGTTTAGCGCTCGACTCACTATATGGATCGCCGTTCACATTGCTAGAGGGGTAGTTGATTGGAATCCGACTATCGGAAGATCATTTTCAAATGTGGCACGGATTGAGTATTCTTGTCCTATCAGCATCTTTTGGCACCCCAGAAGTTTTTTAAAATTCACTAAAGCTATTATAAGTTGTAGAGGTCCCGCACTTCTCAACTATCGCACAAGTTCAGAGTTCAGACTAAAAGGAATAAAAGGATTTCAACTTTGATGAAAGCGATACACAAACAATCCATTTCTCGAATAGGTAGGTACATCAGAGTTCCAGAAAGTGACTGTATTTCAAAAAATTTCCAGTATTTTTTAGTCGGAAAAAGCTCTTCACAAATTTCTCAATTGGACAAACCTTCGAAATTATTGTCATGTAGTATAAGAATTCCAAAAGTCCCCGAACCTACGAGGAGAACCAAGTGCAGGTCCATTTTTTCAAAAATTGTTGTCCATATCTTGAAAACTACGACGGCATATTGGTGCCACATTGGTGGAATCGAAATTTCGAGAAATAACTCTCAAAATTTTGAGAATGTTATGTCTAAATTTTGAGAAAAAAATCTCGAAATTCTGAGAACAAAATCTTCAATATTTAATTTTGCTACTGATAGGAACGAAATGCGAACTATCCTCAAATTGGGGCATTTTCATTTCGGGAATCTCATATATATATGTCAAAAATTCTTTATTGAACGAATATATGCTGAAAAGCTCCCTATAGAATCACAAGAGTGCACAAATAAACAGTCAAAAGTGAATTTTTGTTTGGCCTAAATCACTACCAAAAATCGAAATAATACACACAAGCAATTGGACGATTTCAAAGAAATGTACTTTCATATAATTCCACAACCGGCCACTTTGGCGCTGTGATCTCAAATTCAGTCGCCTTGGGTGGATGAAAGATTCCAATAGATATATGAATCAAAATCGTACCTATACTAAATAAAAATTTCTTGTAGAAGTTCCAACCGTGGAAACAGATAATATAAGAAGAGGATCGGAGCAATTACGAGTAAGTGGTGATATTGGAGTATCTACAGCGTGACACTTCGATTTAATAGGTACCTACCTGCCTATATATTCCACCCAGCAAGAACCACTAATTCAGTAATATAATTATGATTATTTTTCAATACTTCAACTGCAGAAAACAATCATGAAAGTAATATAATTGTACGAAAGTGTAAGACTAAAAAATATTTCAAAAACTTAGTGATTTTTTTCCTACGTTATTATTAGAGATGCAGAAAAAATAATAAATTTTTTTCATATCAACTTTTGATTAGATTTATTTTCAAATAATAATGTGTACAATACATTATACCCAAACCTACCCAAACATGTGTAGTGACACAAGTTGAAAGACAAATTGCGACCATGTGAGGACCTACTGTATTCAAGTTTTAAAAAAACGGGACGGTGTAATTATCCGACTGAGCAAGAAATCATTATACCCCTAGATCATATACTCTAAGATTATACCTATTTTCTTGCCTCTCTCGCGAGGAGCTGAAATCCTCATATTCCTCATTGAAATCTATACTGAAATGAATAATTATCGAAGAGTTTGCTCATGGGTTATAAAACCTCATTTGACAGATATGCACATAGAAATATCTCACCGTCTTCCTATAAATCAGTTAGAAAATTGTTACAGAGTACCTATATATTCTGAACCACCGCTTAACTTTTTTGAGAATTTTTTCTCATAGAACGTTGTAACATGCTTTTTGTTGTAGATTTCAAACTCATGGACAACATTATTTTATTAATGTTCAAATAAGTATTTCAGTGTATTTTCAGATCCTTCCTGAATAAGAGCCGATTTTTCATCGATCTAAATGATGACATTGATTACTACGATAAATACAGATTTGGTTAAATGGAAGAAAAGTTGCGCGAGTGAAGGAACAACAAAAATTATTTTCAAAAATGTCTGATTCGCGACTTTCCGTCTTTGAGATATTTACAAAAAAATAATTAAAGTTATGACAAAACTTAAAGAATATCTTCACGGCAACTTTTGATGCGATTTAATTTGGCATCATCGATTTTCTGTTACCTACGTTTTTAGTCTTCCAGTAACCATTATTCGAATAGCACTTTCTTTCCATTCTGATTTTGACGATGTGCTACAAATCTTGATTTTGATACGTTTTGCGTCTATTTTGGTCATCATCTAGTAATTTTTCGAATACGGACCTGAATTCAGTTCAAATTTTTCAGCATTTCAGGTATGTTACAGAAGCAAGGTTTATTTATGTTCATCCTCCACTGAAGGGAGATCAAAATAAGTTGTTTCCTTTGAAATCAAATCAATAAGAAAATATATAGCATCCGACGTAGTTATTTTCACCTAAGGCCACTATAGATAGTAGGCAAGAACACGAGATGCAGCCTCAGTATGTAGCTCTTTACGCACAGTAAGCACATCGCACAGTTTTCGTTTATTCCGCCAGTCATGATCGCGTAATCGCCGTCAACAGCGGATGACATAACTGTCAAGAACTATAATTCCGACTTTTTGTCCAAACTTTTTTGATGTACTATATGGCAGTAGGCAAAGTATAGTACGTAATTTGTGTTGTAAAGCAATTACGCACTCGCCGCTCCGCGGCAATGTGCGTTACTTTTCCAGCGACAACAGCGACAGGCTTCTGCCGCGATCCACTTGTTGATTTTTAGGTTGGTGAGATGTGACGAGTGCCTGCAGACAGTTTTCGTACCTCCAAATAATATTTGGCTTCCAGCGTATTATCGCAATAAAAGGAAGGTATTTTTTTCTCTTTACTGCAAATGGCGGCGTTCACGACTTTACATTGTACGTTTCGCTTTTTACGTTTCGCATTCTGATTGGTGAAAAAAAATCAGGAATGAACATGACGCAAAAAGGTGAATATTCTCAGCTTTTTGCGTTGTAATATCGGGTCGATTCTGTTTGCAAATAGCAATATGGTTGTAGAGAAGATATTGCTATCATAGCAAGATTCGAAAAAGTGGAATTCTAATCATCGATTTTTGGCAATATGATCTGTCAATTTCAATGACATCTGGTCAGCTTTCTTGCTATCTCGGCAACATCAATTTTGTGCCTGCTATCTTATAACAAGGTAGTGGATTCTTTGTTTTTGCACTACAAATTCTTCCAAGTGTATGAAAATTCAGAAAATAGTGGTTTGAAAACATATGTGAGTTCACTTGTGTCACTGACTACTAGAAGACCTTTCCTCAAAGTTTCAATTTGTAGAAGAATTATTGAAAAACTTAGAATGGTGGTTACAAACATATAGGATAGAGGATAGGTTCATTACTGTGACCAACTACTTGAAAATCTTTTCTTGAAGTTCCAATTTGAAGAGGCAATATGAGACCACAATTTCGGCATATCAGAGAAACCAGAAAACCATTTCAGTTGCCTGATGGACAGTTTATCAAGCTATTTTGCTAGAATATTCGAAAAAAAATTACGATCATTTTCATCCGGCTTTTAGGTTGTTTTCTCATTTCGGGGACATGATTGATTACTTGCACCATAGTCGCACAACGACGACCAAATTCATCGAATACAGAATCTCTCAATTTGAACAATATAATTTTGTAAAGTGTCAGTGCAGGACTGACTAATTTGAGAGGTTAGATAATCATGAACTCTTCTTCTTCATGAAAAAATGGCAAAATCGATACCCAACACTCAAGAAATGAGTTGAAAACAGTGTTGTCAGCCCAAAAATTCTCAATTTTTCAACAATATTATTGCTATCACTTGAACTTATAACCAATCTTGCAGTTACTCTGCAAACAGAATACAGAACTTCATAGCAATATTGTTATAAATTATGATCATAACAATATTGTTATCTTAGCAATGTTATAACAAGATCCGAACAGAATCGACCCGATGTGTGAAAATTGCACGATGTTGGAGAATGGTGAAAATAGACAAATATTCAATACTTCACACAAGTGACAAAGCCGAGGCAACTGGGAAAAGCCGTGAAAACTCACGTTGACGTTTTGTTGAGAATGATATTCGCTTCAGTTTGATTCACGTTGAATTTCAGATTCCGCTTCACCAATCAAAATACGAAACGTAAAAAGCAAAACGTAAAAAGTTTGATTTTGAACCCTGCTTAAGGAAGTAACCTAACGGCCTAAATGAACATTCCCAAAAATATATTTTAGTATAGTTTTGGTTGAAGGTTTCATCAGTTCACTATAATTCATGACTCTAATATGTTAGAATCTTCTTCGTAGCAGCTTCGTAGAAAATATTTTCGGAAAATTACTTGAGAGAACAAAATTAACAAAAAAAAGACTGAGCCTTGGACCACATTTCACCGGTGGCTGCAGGCATGGCATGCTGACATTTGGATCACTGTATCACGAGTGGCCGAGCACACTTCATAATTAGTACGGTGTAATTAGACCTAAACCTCAACATCCAAAGTAAAAGTTTTCCACCAACACCAAATTGCTCTACATAGTCCCCTTATTCTATGGTAGAAAGTTACACCATTTTGAGCGTCGGGTTTGGGGGTGAGGGGGAAGGGAATTTGAAAAATCACTAGTTTTTTTAGTTTTTCGTAAATATTTCAAAAACTAAGCGGTTTATCCTAAACATTGTTATATACAAAAATGTTCTACGTTGAATTTCAAATAAGAATGGTCCTATTCATAATCACTCTAAATTGTAGGGTTCAAGAGTTACAGACGGTGTAAATGTTAACTTTTTCGTAATTTTGATAATTTTTTTAAAAAATAAGCTTCGTAAAAGAATGTTGCTATTTCAGTGGCCGGTGGTATGTTAGTGATAAGCCCTTGAAGGAACGACAACGTCACCACCTTATCAAGGGGCACTCTTTTTTAAGGGAAAAGAGGCTTCCACAGGCCTAGGCCATATAAACCTGTGGTACGGAGAAACCCACCCTGAACTTTCTACGAACATTGCTACATAAATTCACTTCTCAAGCATAAATATCTTACAAATTTGGAATGTTCAATGTCTTTATTAACTTCACTCATCCTCCAGCACATTATCCTCATCCTCTAGCTCGTCGTCTAAGATGTTATTATTGTCCATGTTCTCACATGCTTGGCCTGAGCAATTGCTGCATATGCTAGTGCAGTTTAGACCACTCCTTCTGCATTCACAATTACGAACGCATTCATCTTTGCAAGTACACATTATAAGGGACAGTAATTCCTGGGGGCTGCAGGACGTGCTGTTGTAATTGGTGTCAGGTGGTCGCCAATCTTCTTCCAACCCCACTCGAGTGGATCCTTATCTTCATTCATCCACTGTTGTACCTGGTGGTAGGTCCTAAATGAATGCTGTCTGGACGCTCCTGAAGTGGGGGGTAGTGCATCCAACTTCAGTAATGCATGTATAGGCTGCTTTGCAATCGCAAACGTGTGTTATTGGTGATGACATGGACTTATTAGTACTGTTGACTGTCCACGCACCTTCAGGGAATAAACTGAAAATGGTCGTACCTAAAAAAGGAAATCACCAGGAAAAAGTGTACATTATTTCTGACATTCAGCAAGGCATTGGGGATATGAAAGATGTACTTCTGGTTACATACGCCCTCACAGGATGTGACACTGTGTCTGCTGTCTATAAGGAGGGAAAAATTGCACCTTATAGGAAAGTTCAAGCCAACAACGTTCTTCGTGAAAATCTTCTGGTATTCAACAACCCCAAAGCCGACCCCAGTGCAGTGGCTGATGCAGGAAATTACTTCCTACTTGCAATGTTTGGAGCCAAGAACACTGAAGATCTAGATTGTCTCCGCTATACCAGTCCTACTTGAAAGCGATTGCAAAGCAGCCTATACATGCATTACTAAAGTTGGATGCACTACCCCCCACTTCAGGAGCGTCCAGACAGCACTCATTTAGGACCTACCACCAGGTACAACAGTGGCTGAATGAAGATAAGGATCCACTCGAGTGGGGTTGGAAGAAGTTTGGCGACCACCTGACACCAATTACAACAATTGTGAAAGTTCAGGGTGGGTTACTCCGTACCACAGGTTTATATGGCCTAGGCCTGTGGGAGCCTCTTTTCCCTTAAAAAAGAGTGCCCCTTGATAAGGTGGTGAGGTTGTCGTTCCTTCAAGGGCTTATCACTAACATACCACCGGCCACTGAAATAGCAACATTCTTTTACAAAGCTTTTTTTTTTTTAAATTATCAAAATTACGAAAAAGTTAACATTTACACCGTCTGTAACTCTTGAACCGTACAATTTAGAGTGATTATGAAAAGGACCATTCTTATTTGAAATTTAACGTAGAACAATTTTGTATACAACAATGTTTAGGATAAACCGCTTAGTTTTTGAAATATTAACGAAAAACTAAAAAAACTAGTGATTTTTCAAATTCCCCCTTCCCTCCCCCTAAACCCGACGCTCAAAATGGTGTAACTTTTTACCAAACAATAAGAGGGTTATATAGAACAATTTGGAGTTGGAATAAAACTTTTACTTTGGATGTCAAGGTTAGGCCTTTTTTTAGGTTAATAACACCGTACTAAATTCCATATGATAATTTACGTTGAACGGTTGAACAGATGGTCACGTGTGGTGCACAGTCACGCACAGTCGAGCAGTGGAAGCCAAATATTGGATCATGGCGCGGGAACTGCCTGCAGACACTTGGATATGACTGTATGACAGTGAGATGTTGTCATATTATGTTATGGCATATGTCATTCATATGTCGAATGCAGCTTTGTGACTTGTGAGCCTTTGTTTTTGTAGCTTTGCTTGTAACTTTTGTAATTTTGTAATCAATATTCAATATTACAAGATTACATCTAATTTAGAATTCTAAAGAAATAAATACAAATTCCAAACATTCCAATTTCCAATCATGACAAATGACAACGGCCATTTAAAAACTATTGAGCTAAAATAGTATTTATGTTTAATGACGTGTTTGGTTGAAATACCTTTTGTGTTGTGAAATTTAAGATCTTGTTCAAATCTTGTTCTGCAGTGTCCTGATTTGAAATATAATTTATCTCTTGAAGTCATCAAATCATCATCCTACTGATCCTAGTAGTGTATGCATAATGCATCCAAGTAGGAGGAGAAAGAAGCGTCCTAACTATGGAATTAGGACAGTGGAGGTTATGAGGGGTCCAAATGGATTTGGCTTTACAATTTCAGGACAACAACCATGCATTTTATCCTGTATTGTGAATAATTCACCCGCAGAACAAGCTGGTCTTCGAGCTGGTGACTTCTTGATATCTGTTAATGGTGTCTCTGTATCAAAAAAAGCTCATGATGCTGTGGTAAGCTTGATAGGGAGTTGTGTTGGGCCAATTGAAATGACAATTGCAGAAAATTACTATTCAGATAGTAGTGATGAAGATTTAGGATGTAGCAGAATGGGAAATGGTAGGAAGCCCAAATACATGCACAAACCCAGAGGGAGAGTTAACAAAGTGGATCTGAATAAAGTAACAATGGATATGAATGAGAATAGTTCATTCCAAATTGGAGAATCAGTTTTAAAACAAGATTCAAATGAACCTCAAATTGTCTGTAATAAAAGTGGCCCAGTTGAATTTTTGAACATTACAAATTCCATTTCAATGGATGAAGAAGCTGGTCCTTTGGAGTATAAAGTTTTAGTAGGTTATTTAGGAACAATTGAAATGCCTGAACAATTGCTACCAAACTCTAGATTACAGACAGTTTGCAGCTGTATAAGAAAACTTCGCCAAGAAAAAAGAAATCCTACTGCAGTTCTGATGACTGTTCTTCCAACCTGCCTAACACTGAAGAATGCTTGTAATAATATCTTGGCAATTTATCCTAGTAACCGTGTTGTGTATGTTGGTTCCACTGCAGATAGAGAATCAAGATATTTTGGTTTGGTAACTAGTGCACTGAGTGATAGATTGAACGAGAATTTTGATAAATGCTGTGAAGGGAAAGTTTGTGAACCAGTTGAAAAAAAAATCAACAATTTTGATAATAACATAGCAATTTCCAACAGTTGTCACATTTTTGTAACTGATCCGAAAATTGTAGATCATAATTTGCACCAGAAAAAAGCAGAAAGCTTCAAAATAACCTGTACCACCAACATGATTAATGGAAATTGTCTGGAGTTTCCAAGCAGCTCTTCCTACATTGTGAGGATAATACAGAGTATGTATAAGTTGCAAAATGCTGATAAAAATAATGAAAATGTTGGTCCAATTGTTGCAAATTCCCCACAACCAAGTGCATCTAGTAACTCTGATTCTGGAATAGGGTTCAGGGATGATTGTGGTAATATAAGTGACCGGATTTTGGTTGTAGAGTTTCCTGTACATAGACCTCTACAAACTTCAAATTTCAACAAAAGGCCAAGTGGAATTCATGCTTCAAATGTTCCTTTAGAATATTTAGACAAACCACTGAACAGTGATCAACTACATTCCTTTGAAATCAACAACTCACATCATAGCAATGTTATATCAAACAGTCAATCCATGAATAATAATGATTATTCAATCTTGAATAATTTGAACAATGTGAGGGCATGTGAGCACAATATGAAACAGGAAATTGAAAAGGGAGACTTCAAAAATGCAAAATATGACAATATCCATCAGCCAGATAATATCTGTAGGCTGACTTGTAGAGCCATCCCTGATTTTTCAGTAAATAATGTTAATCCTGGTCCATCATCTCTGAGCATCAGAAGCTCTGATGATAACACACACATACCTGATTTGGGAAAAGAGTTTTACTCTGAAAGACCAGTTGATGTTCCTCTCTCAAACCCAAATCAACATACTGAATCAAGAAATGGTTCTGTTGATACTATCTCTGTTCATAGTTCAAAAAGTTGTGAGTTCTCAAACTTGCTCAGTGTTTTCAAAGCTCCATTTGAAAGTAAAAAAGCAAGAAAAAATATAAAAATAATGAGTAGTCTGGATAATTTAGACAAATGTGGTGAAAGCTCAATGAACTACAAAATGAGCCCAAGAGTTTGTCATCTACCAAAAATAAATTACAGTTGTGAAGATTTCAATAATTTTGATTCCATTGACAAATATGGATATGGGAGTCTACAAGATCTATGGAGTTTGAATGGACCCCATCTGGATTTGAAGAATATAGCACAAAGTGAACCAGATGTTCGGATTTCAAGAAATATTGAAAATAACTTGGTGAGTTTTTTTTCACTTTTACATTGAAGAATATCAATATGCATATTTGAAAATTTGTAAACATTAGAACCTACAGGAACCCAAAACCAAAATTGAATATTTAAAATAGAATGCTTCTCATATTTTCATGGTTCCCTTTGAGGAGTCATCAATATTTTATTTGTTATTTCCTAGTACTAGTCCAACATGTGGTATCAGAAATATTCATAGAAAGATTATGGAAAAAAAAATCAGCTGGTTGGTGATACATTATCATTTAGCCATTATTTTGTCAAGTTTTAGGGTGGTGGCATAGTATGACCATATATTTTTGTGGGACAGATATTTTTTCATGTTTTTTCTTATTTTCAATTCCATTTCACCTCACAAGTGAACCTGAAAAAAATAGATGGTCATTCATTTTCAATACTCCATCAAATTGAGGATGAAAAAAATGTTGATTGTGACAGTATACCTACAACAAAAATCTCGACAAAAATCGAATATAGCAACAAACCATGGCTTAAAAGACCCCTCATTGTAAATCAAGGGGTGGCTCACTTGCCTAAATTTTGCACACCATATTACCAATAGGAATTTTTAAAATATTATAATTTCACATCATATCGCATTATGGTTGCTAACTTCAGGAATGACTATATTTTCTACGAGGGGCGCAAGAAAGGCTCACAAAATCGAACATCAATTTTTTCAAATGGAACACCCTGTATTTCATTGCATTTTCATATTCTCCTTGAAGAGCTGAATTCAACAACCTAGCACACTTGGGGTCTAGCGGGAATGATTTCCGAGATATAGGTTGTGGAAAATCGAGATTTTTCATTTTTGGGAATTTTTAGTGTCAAAACTATTCATTATTGGTCAAAACGGCTTACATGTCCATGTCCATATCTTAACTTTTGATTTACTATTTACTCGTATTTAATTGAAACAAATACAGGGTGGTGTAGAATTCTGACTCGCGTTTGTTTGTGGTTCTCTAAAAAAAAAAAAAAATTTTGTTCTAAAATTTGTTCTATCCGTCATTCGGTTGCCCCCTTACGAGCAACCCTCAAAAGTCTTCGAAAGTCTTGTGCGAGCAAGGAATGACGGGGGCCTTACCTTTTAACGTGTGATACCAAACACTTTCTTGGGCCATCAGAAAAATTTCTGCAGTCGACGGGGATCGAACCCACGACCGGCAAGCGAATGCGAATTAGAATATAGACACTCTGTCCGCACGGCTACCTGGTCTAAGAATTGTGTAGGACCGAATGAAACGGCAAAGAATGAAGAATGACATTGATGTGATGACAACCGTGTGAAAACCACAGTCAATCGAAATGAAATAATAATCATCAATAAAAAATTATATCAATTTTTGGATCTTTGGATTGGATCCATGGATTGATGATACATATTGAATAATGGTTTTGGCAGCGTACATACATTAATGTATGTACGCTGGTTTTGGTATATACGTAAGGGCTGCGGGGTAAGTACGTGGGACTTTCTAACTATGACTGATCAATAACCATTCCCTAGACATTGGTGTCATTCGATATTATGAAATTTTGATAGTACCTATATATTAATGAAGAATATTGTAGTGAATCATGTAGTGAGCACCATATTATGGAAATGGAAAGTGCACTGGAACTTATATTTGTTACCTACGTAGCGACATTCTTCATGAAATTATGGATTCATTAGATGACAAAATTAAATCCAGAATGATGAATCTTTCATACTGACCTTTTTCAGAATATGTAATGAAGCCAAAAAAGTCGAAAATTTTCATGACATTATTGGTATACCAAGACTCAATACAAAGACATTTCAGAGCCATTTCAGATTGCCTCCTGAATATTTCCATGAGTTATATGCACATTTTTCCTCTTTTGTTGGCTCATCTTTTCCATCAGTAGGTACCTACCTATTCCGTATCTACTATTTCTATTCTACAAAGTTTTTGATTACAACAAAATTATATTGATGTATGTCAAATACCCTTATTTGTTAAACATTCCAAACATTCCACCAAGCATTCAATGTTCTGAGACCGAATGGCCAGTGCCACCGGAATGATGAAAAATTTCACAGAATTGTCAATAAAATGGCGATTCTTTCCCACTAGCAATGATAATAAAACGCAACTACTATATGACACAAGGATTTGACATTGAAGATGACAGGAAGTTAGGTTGTCAATGTAGTTTGCCTTCTTTTTTTTTTGTATTTCCGGGAGCCTAGGCATTACACTCTTGCCCGTGCTACAAAATAATCTGTGATTAAATAAAATCTTGATCATTATTAGGAATACTAAGATATTTTCATTGGTACTGAAACATCGAGTGAAACATCTTGCAAGTATATAAGTTGCTAGATATCATAACTAAGAGAGATCCAGGATGAATAGAGTTGCCCTAATTGACAGCAGGAGCGAGGCAATACTGTTTCGACCCACAAGGTCTCATCAGCCGCTCTCGGTCGACCACGATGCAATTTTACACCCATTCAATTATCACCCTGTAGCAATGTTATCTGAAATCACAGAAGTTTCATATTGCCACAACAAACTGTCAAGAGATTAGGCTAATCATCGGTGGAAACCGATTTCAAATTGGTGAGGAAATACGTGAGTTATTCTACTTTGAATTCAGGCTATATTTTGGAGCACGACGTTATCAATGTTGACCAGTTTAGTATGTGTCGCGATCTCTTGATCTTACTTTAGAGCTTTGCCACTAGTTGGCTACAACATATAGTATATAAGTATTCAATAAGTGATTATTAGGGACCAGTTGAACATTATAGGGATTCCCTTTCGTGCGCTCCAAGCGATAAAAAAATAAAAAAATTCGACTAGTGTACAACCCCATTATGCTGTGACGGGTCGACCGGCGCTCTGGACTGGACGTATGGGTTGTATGTTCTTCCTTCAGGAACTATAGGAAACCACTCGCGTCACGAGAGATAACTTATTAGTATATTACGTAACAAGAGTTGTAAGTAACCCATTACGCACGAAATGAAAAAGTTTATGCACGAAGCCGCGCCGAGCGAGGGCATAAGTTTCAGGAGTGCGTAAGGGGCTTACAACTCGTGTAGCGTACTATACTTTTTCTACGCCCATTCATTTTCTTCCATTAACTAAGAAACATCGCAATCATTTAAACTTTATTATAATAGTTGTTAATAACAATTGAACAATTATTGTAAATCGATTGTGCCTTATTAATCATTGGTGATGACCGGTTATTCATAATTGTAGTACTGCTCGGTACATCAGAAGACGAAGATTGATAATTAATTAGCGGTGACAATTTTATTATGTCTGGCAGCTTGAGATTTTTCTAAAATCTCCGGTGGAGTGCTCATAATTTCATCACTTTCAATACTATCAGACATATTCGTAGATAAAGTTGAGAAAATGTTTGGATACAATTATATTTTGTTAATGAAATTGTCAATATAAATGACATGACATTTATTTTCATAGCATGCTACAAGACATTGCATAACGTGCTGTCTACATTCAGGGGCATCACTCTTTCAATCCTATAATTATATCTCGCTAATGCTAGAAGTTTTTATGTTTTTTAATTGACTTAATTTGTGTTAATAGAACAAATAAAGTCTTACGTAAATAAGTATTTTTGTAATTTGATTAAACCAAGAAGTTTGAGTTTTCTTCTCAAAACGCACGTGTATGTTATGAGACCTCATTACGTGCAAGTTATTGCTAAATGTCATTTACAAGTAATGTGGACAGTGCGATTTTTGACGTATACAGGGTGGCTGGAATTCGAGCCTCATCATTGGGATCTCGTGAACCGTGAGAGATACAGGGTCGGTTAAATTATGGCAAAGTTGCGCAATTTCATGCCTAACAAAATGCCGTTCTGAAACTTTGAAAATTCCCAATACTTTCGGAGATATCCGAGAAAAAATCGAAATTCCATAAAATCGTTTTTATTTTTTTCTGGCGTTATTTGAAGAAATTAATCGATATGAATAACACTTTATCCTATCCACTTTTTCTTCCCTACAACATGGCGTCATCGCATTTGGAATCTGACGTTTCGTCTTCCAGAAACCATCATCAACTTACTTTTTTAAATACGGACCTGGATTTTTTATTTCATTTTTTGTTACCTTCAGATAGCCCAAAAACTATAAGCTATCACAAATTTCTATTTTCAAATGTTTCAATGACTAAAATTCACGGTTTCTCTATTTCTAATAACGCAAGAAAAAAATAAAAACGATTTTATGGAATTTCGATTTTTTTCGGATATTTCCGAAAGTATTCGGAATTTTCCAAGTTTCAGAACGGCATTTTGTTGAGCATCAAATTGCGCAACTTTGCCATGATTTAACCGACCCTGTATCTCTTACGGTTTACGAGATCCCAATGATGAGACTCGAATTCCAGCCACCCTGTACAGACATGAGCGTAGAAAAATTAATTATTATTCAGAAACTTGTACTTGGAAAGATCCAAGGCGTATCAAGTGTCGTATTCGAGGTACAAAAAATTTAATTTGGAGATATACAGTGAGCCTAACACGGATAGCAGATAAAGCATAGACATGCAATATGAGTTAGATATTGGACATAACAAAGGAGATGAACGGAGCAAATATTTCGAAAAATATTGAATTTAGGAGTAGAGTGTATTAGATAGAACTGTTGAGAATCATGAGGATATTTCCAAAATAGTATAATACTTATACGGGGTGTTCTATTTGAATTTGAAATATATTCAAGATGGCGCTCAGCCGCCATTTTAAAACTGTCAGCTGTCGTTTGTTCATGAAAAAGTAGGTTTCCATCTCTTATATTTCCTTTTCATTAAATGAGCAATGCCATTGACCATGTTTAGGTATTCAGCATTGTTTAGCATATTACTAAAATCTCGATATATATCAAGTAGCCTGGGAGTTCAGTTGTCAAACAGTGTAAAATTTGTCACTGTAGTGATAAAATAGTAATAAACTGATTGCAGCTCTGCTAGGTTTACATAAAGCTGGCAGAACCGTTTTTTTTTTTTATTTAAGTAGTGTATGAAGCTCAGTATGAAGTATTCTCGGTATTTATAGGATGACACAGAACGTTATGCATTGGAAAATTCAAAATACCTACAAGACAGTTTTGTTCAAATCAGTGAAAATAAATCTATCAGTATATAAGTACATATTTGGTTATATGTATTAATCTTGTAAGTATGTGGAATAGGGTAGATAATATTGTTTTTTTCACCTTCAGAATTTTGTTTTGTTGATATAAAACTACCTATAATGTTGACTAATAAATTCTCATAAGAACCGTTTCTGCCGATTCACCGAATCTCACTTTGGCTGACTAACTCATAACTCAGTGAATTAGTGTTGTATTTTATCATACCCACATCCCATTGCTATTGCATTGAAGAACGATTCTAAACGTTGCGTTACAGAACAGAACAGTAGTAAAAAGACTGGCGTGCCGAGTGAATCGTACCATAATGAACGTTCTAATGACGACGACAGAAATCAAGAGTGTATTCGAACTTCAGTTGTTTTCTTGACAACTGTGATTGCGCGGCTCCAGCGGTCTTGATCGTTAATTCTTCACAGGGGGGTGAAATGATGTGATATTGTTTTCTATGGTGTTGTGTGGTAATTTCGTCTGTTCGATTTCTTATCAACCCAAAAATAAACATGGAAATATGCATGTAAGTTTAATTGATTGATGGTGTTTTCATTGATGATCATTTTCTATTAGTTCTAAATTTTTCATGCATGGTATGTACATTGCTTGATTGATCATAATTAGGTGGGTTTGACATGACCCCTATTGTGATAATAACAAACCATTGGCATCGTGCGGTATATTCCCGTTCTCAACAGATTCACAGTTTAGCTGTTTATTGAATATTCTTCTTTATCATATCAATTATCTATGACAACTTTGTCTTTGGATGATGGGTTAGGAATACGTTAGAGCATAGATTTATCTAAAAACCCTATGGTTAGGGTAAGGAATAGGTATGTTAGGAAAATAGTTGATTCTTCATTTATATAAGACTGAGGTTTATGCTACCGCGGACCAGCGCTTATTTAGTTATTTAAAATATTTGACGGCTCATTAAAAATAACTGTCCTGACTCTATAGAACTGTATCCATAATAAAATAATAAAATACCAGTAATGCTTTATAATACCTAGAAAGTGTTAACAGGAAGTGACTAGCCACAAAATCATAATGAACCGGATGAATGCAAAAATCTATTCGAATTCGTCATAACTTCAATAATATAGATTTTTATTGGAATATATTCCTTGAATGCACAATAAGTGTCGAAAATGGAAAATATCGTCTGAAGTTGAATGCAGTCGACAAACGGGGCGCAGCTAAGCGAATCAGACTCGCACGCGGCACTCCAGCCTCAAAATGTCAACTTGCTGACTGATGGGTGGTTTTCATATTGCTGACATCGAAAAGTGCCTTGAAAGTGTTGCTATGGCGTTTGAGAGAAAATATTAGTATTTATTTTTAACGACACATCTCATTTGCACATATGTTTTGTACAAAACAATCGAATGTATTGTTGATTGCATAGTAGTGGACATTTATTGTCGAAGACGCACTGAAAGACCCGAGAAAGACCTGTGCAGTAATAGTATATTGTGCAACAAGGGGCAAAAGTACTTTTCCCCACATGTTGCACACTACATTTTCTATAACTGCACTTATCCAAAGAATCCAAGTAATGTAACTTATTGGTATTCATTTTATAATGTGGCACTATGCCACATTGAATATTGTGACCAAAGAGTAGACGCCTTTCCTAGTTCCTCAAACTATTTCAAAAAAGTACACTTTCGGAAAAAGATTTTATTCCCGTATTTTTTTAGATTACATAAATTTTTCGTATATTATGCCAATTCATACTCTTTTCTTGAAATTTCCGGAAACAAATCCAATTTTCGCAGCTTTTTGCATTCTCTGTCTCTGGCGGTGTATTACGGTATTAATCAAAATCGTCACATCTCGGTATATACATCATATTATTTATTATGAATTGTTGAAATAATATTTGATGGAAACTGCGATTTCTATCAAAAGCACTAATGAGAACTCGAGTGAGAACTACCCTAAAGAATTTAAAAACTTCTTCTGACAGTTGTGACAACTATTCAAAACTGAACACCAGCCAATTAAGTTTTGGTCGATTTTTGTTGATTCTCCATGGAAATGTATGTGGTGTTGGCAAAGTGCCGTGAGAAAAAATATTTGGGAACAATTTTTTTCCTACAAGCGTAGGAAATTGATTGATTTGTTCAATCAATTATTCGTGCAAATAGGAACACCTAACAATAGCGATACATTCTCTATCTTCTATTAATTAGTGATATATTTATTGTGTGTTCCGTTTGAAGCATTATGTAGGTAAACTTATTGCGGAAGCCAGCATGCCCATGGTGTTTGGCCTCTAGGTTTCAGATCTAGGTTTCAGAAATTTCTAGGAAATGAGCCAAGAATCCCTCTTCTTCATTTGGTGTGTTCCGAGGTGTTTTCAATTTTTTACTATTGAACCATTCAATAAATCCCGTGTAGTGCTTCTCCTACCTTTCTCAAGACTTCATTGGCAAAAACTCATCTGTATCGCATCTGTAGCTGGAAGTTTTTCATCGCAATTCCACTGAATCGAAAATGACAGTAACGCTCTGTCTGTCACTCTGAGAATTACTCTATCTAATTTGTGTTTTGACTGACACAACAATTGTTTCCCACAACAGATCAATTAAAGGCTATTCGCGGAAATCAATGTTACCAGGTGGCGCTCGGTTTTCATCGTTCCATGTCAAAGCCACGTTAAAACTGGGGGAAAACAAACTCAATCCTCACTCAATGTACTCTATCCCATTAGTGTCATTAGATTGTGCACTGTGTACTGATAAGAGTGATAAATTTTCAAATTTCTTGACATTAATTGTCAATATTCGATCGAAAATGCTAATGCTGCCTGTTGTAGATGTTCTTTTGGCAGATATTTTGCTCTATTTAGATGGAAAAAGCCGAGCAGTAGTGGAAGGAGAAGCAGTTCTCTGTGCTAATCATGTGATTTTGTGTGAGGCAGAAGACTTCAACAAAAGGCACATTTTTGCACTTTGTCTACAAACTTCGACGATGCAATCTTCCCCACATGAAGTAAAATTGAAGTTGGGGTCCAGATGAACTCCTGTAGAACAATGGATTTGTATTTGTTCATGCAAAGCAGGACAATCTGGGTATTGTAAACATGTTGTAGCTGTTCTTTTATATGTCAATTGATTTGCTCGTCATAATTAGTTTGAATTGTTTGAACTATCTCCAATTCTTCACCCGTTTACAGTTCACTAAACTAATGAAAATGGAATAATGTAAAAAAATCAACCAACTCAACCATCATCACTACCAACAGTGCCAACACTTTATGCCATTGACAAGTTTGACTAAAGCTGAATGCAATGTATATAGTCTATGCACTTTATCCGACTTTATCCATAGACAACAGTTTGTTTTCCTCCAGTTTGAAGTTCGTATTATGTAACCTAGATGTCGCCCACTTCGTGAATCTCGCGAATAGGGGGATTTATATAACGTCAATTATTATTTTTCAATAGTTCTTCATTTTCACAATAAATAGCGCAACAATTTGATGGATGATTTTGTAAAAACTTACTAAATACTGCAACAAAAAACCTAAAATTTTCATATAGTGTCACCCACCACTCATATTTTGCGAGAATATTATATATATGTTTTTCCCGCACTACTGCGAAAGAAATGACACTTCCCAAACTGAATTGCGTGCGGGTAGAGGGGGAATCACGCACGCTTGTAGAAACAATCATTTTGCAATAATCTCGGCAATAATGGTACATATCGCGCGATACTTGTAGATAAAGTATAGTAATCCTCTCGCGCATAATGGCTACAAAACTCGCACTCGGCTTCATGTAATAGCCTATAGTAATTCGTAAAAGCCATCATTATGCTACTATTTCTGTTGATGGACAAATTAAGATTAGTTTCATAGTTTCATTATTTCCTACAAACAGCTTAGTTGCTCGTTAGGAACTGCACGCTCAGTTTTAATTACTTAGCAGACGAGAAACAAGGTTTTAGAAAGAATGAAACCTTATCCATATTGTTATCCATGTAACATGTCCATGTTAACAAGCCGACACACAGTTGAATGGGAACGGCTGAAATAATAATAATTATGAAATCATAACTGAATTTTACTGATTGTGATCATATGATCATACCTACTTTGCGAGGCCGTGAATGTATTTGTTGATTCATTGTGCGGTAAACAGAGTTCAGTAAACTTTCTTTGTTCGGCTGAAAACATAATATGGATACAACTAAGTTTTTTACTTTTATCTGTACCTAGTATACCGGAATTAAGTCGATGATTAGAGTTGAAACATTGACATATTATTATGAGGTATTCAATTTCTCATGAAACGAGACATTTTCAATCGTGTTCCTCGAACATGCGCCACATGCATTTTTTCTTATTGGAAGATATAAAAAAATTGATAATTTGTCATGTACTTGAGGATTTTTTTATTTAGTAGTTTCATTCAATAAATAGACACAGTCATGTTATTAGAAGTTTGAATGGAAGGCGAATTTCGAAACTATAAACAACTTGAGAAGCTGGTCTATTTCTAGAATTTTTGAAACAAAATATTTTGAAAACGAAAATAGTTAGGCAGATAAAGTTTCTAGAACAGCATTTTCTCGAAAGTATCATCTGAATTGTCCGAGTGGAATAAACTGGGTCAACTCAACCATGACATGGAAATACGGTAGAAAACATTTATACAGAGTGTTAAGTAAACACATTGCAATTTTGCGTTTTATTTTTGGTTCCAGACTTTGAAATCATTTTGTCAGATTTTATTGTATGGTTTATTTGAATTTGAATAATTGTTTCAATGGGTCATGGTGCATCGAGTGGTGCATAAAAAGATACAAACAACGCCCCATGGGGCCATAGCGCCGTTATCAATTAACTACCCGATTTGGAAAAACAAAAAAGGCAAATGAAATTACTCGCTGTGATCATTATTGTCTCAAATGGCACCATAGGTTCTTCTTTTTTTTTTGTTCGAGATTTTTTTTCAGAATACAATGAAGTTGACTTTGTAGATTTTAGGTCGAGGATGTGTTGACATTTCATAAGATATGAAATTTATTGTGAAAACATCTCGGTAATAATAACATAGTTAAGTAAAATACAATGTACCTCATCGATTTTTCTAAAACAGTAAAACAAGAGCAATTGTGTGTTGTAGAAAGAGTATATTTTCCGTTTGCTAATTCAAGATTTCGAAGGAGTAGTATCAAGATCAAGTGTCTCCTCATCGATCGGGATATCGATGATTGTTTTGAAATAACGCGATGTACTATGTGATCGATACAAAAATGCTACCCGCCCCTTATGGGAAATCGGTTTTTCTACAACTGATTAACAAGGGTAGCCTTTGCCGCCATTTACGCGCTCGAGCGTAAATGATGAAAAAACTCGTGAAAAATACGGTCAATGAACTGTCAAACACATCTCCTGATGTAGCAGAAAGTGCAAAAGTTGTAACTGAATGAATTTCATATTCACCTATTGTGAAGTCAAGGAAGAAATATAATATAAAATATAATATAAATATCAAATACCCTGGCTGGAGTCATGAAGATGAAGAGATGTATCTTTATTTATTGAAATGACAAACAGTTAAACTAAATTATTATTGAAGTAGAAAAATCTACACTGTATTTCGAGCACACAGTGTTATTGTTGCTGTACAAAGATAACTTAAGCTCGCTGGTAGGGCAGGGCAGGCAAATAGTATTCAAGGGCTTCTGGGAATAGTGTAAACACCATCTAAAAATAAACATTGTAAGGGATTATTATTATATTGACAGCATATTGACAGACGGGGTGCCATCTGAGAATACTTCGGAACATAATTCTTGGTCTGAGGGATTCAAGTCAAGAAAATATGAAAAAATTGACAACTTTTTTGCGAATAACAATTTGATCGTAATGATTCGTCCTTAATCCCCTACCCAATCTCCATTGTCGAATAAGATGTGGGCTGCAGCTCATACTATTAGCCCACCACGTTACCTGTTTGTTGAAATCAGTTCTTCTCCTTTCAGTCTTCCCTTGACAATTTCACCGTTTGTACTCACCAATGCAAGACAACCCTAATCATAATACAAATCCTTCTCTTTTATGCTTTCACATCATAGATTAACTGATTTGTCCAGAACCGAGAACATTCTAACATGGTTGTGTAATATGATAATTTGAAACACGATTTGAAACGTGCCTTTCTGACCAACAATCAACAATTTGCATCTACATTATAAATAAATACCGTTCTGTTTCATGGCATGGGAAAATCTAGCATGATCATTTTGTTTGAGCAGCGCTTATTTCAAGGACGGTTTTTCAATCACACTACTTATGGCGCCGTAACGAATTCCTGCCATATGTTCATATGCAACTTAAGCACACCTACCTACCTATGTGCTCCGCGTGATTTTGATTTGTTTATACTAGAGTCCCTGTATGTATTTAACAGTTTTGCATAGATTTTCATACCGAGGTTTATATTCATCTCAGAAATATTTCGTGCTGAATTTTCATTCATCATCAATCTCTAAACTTTTACCTAGCCTAGCATAGCTATTTTGGGGATTCTTAAGATGAATATGATTAGTGGAATAGTGGGGCCCAGCTGTATTTAGATCTGGAACATATTCGCGTTCGCCAAGGTCATTACATGACGTTGCGATGACATTAAAAACTACGGGAATAGTATATTTGTTTAACAAGCACGGAATGATAGTGATTTCCTACGAGAATGAAGTTTGCAGCATGAGCCATAGGCGAATGCTGCAATCATTCCGTACAAGTTATGCACTATAACTTTTCTACGGCTGTAACAGATAACACCGGCATTTTCGATTTCTTTGGCTTGTAGCCATCTGATTTCCTGTCAAGTAGTGCTCATCTGTCAGACAGATTTGTCATTGCGTGAAATTTGACATACCATGAGCGATGAGATTTTTTTGGCATAATAACACAATTCGCGATAGAAAATAACACGTCGCCCCACCTGACGGTAGCAATTTGAACACTTCTGAGCGGTTTGTTTTGATGATATGACCAATTAGCACAAACAAAAAACAAATGTGAACCAATGAAAACAAAGTAAACATGCCTCTTTCACAGCTTTCAAGAACGCTTATTTTCTATCGCGAATGGAATCATTGTGATATATCAGATACGGAAATAAATTGATGACATACAAAGTACCTCATTGATGTATCGAACACAGTAAAACAAGAGCAACTTTGTGTTATACCCGTATAGAAAAAAACATTATTGTCTAACATTCAATATATGCCAGGAGTTACGATGTTTTCCCGTAGTTTTGAATGTCATCGCAACGTCTTTTAATGACTTTGGCGTGCGAATAGGCGAGTGAACTATTTTTTTTTATTCCTCATATAGAATCATCACTCAAATACCTTTCAATTCCATATTCTTTAGGAATTTTTTGGTTGATTTTCACGTGCTAAAATCATCAATAATGCCACGGTAATTTTCAAACGGCTAGAAATTTACCGCCAGTAAAAACTGACGCCACGATTTCCTGAGTAGGGGCAGACCAAAGCACAGTTGCCATGTGTTGAAATACGATTGGAAACTTTATTAGCTATTCGATAATTCATAAATTCACAATTGAGTATTGGTGGTTGCTTATAATAAATGTGTGTAAATATTAATGCACACTAGAGGACATTTCAATCGGTGAACGTGACAACCTCGGCGTATGACTTGGCGTGGTCCTGTCAGTTCTCAGCATTCAGCACAGTGTTGCCAAGTCTCCAACATCCACATGCTATTTTTTTATGGAGAATAAGAAATATTTGGACATGCTGGTTGCTCGAAAATGTCATTTATGAACTAAAACATCATGGGTTCCCCCTATTATGTTTTATTCAACGACAGGACTCGTTACATCTTTTCGATAACTTGATTATAATTGGTGACTTGACAACCTTGCTTCATGAGTGGAAATGGAAGATTATCTGACGTCACCATTTATTCGACGTATCGCCAAATGGCCAAATGGCCAAAACGCATAGACTCATTATTTACATAAAAAAAGCGTGAGAAGTGATGCAAAAATTGATTTAGGTTCCTAATGACACAGTGGAGTAATTGAATGCCAGTCCATTCGCCCATTGTGACAGAAAATACATACTATGTATCTATAATAATATCTCATGAAATCTTAACAATGGTTTTATTAATGAAAAATCACAATTAGCATTCTGTACATGACTAGGTCTCAATAACTCAGGATTTGGCTAGTGTCCCATCATGAACATATTTTCTTTCTGAGCTCACGTCGAAGCCAACTTTCTAGCATGTATATCCCTGAAATAATAGCCATACAGAATATAAGTTTTGAAAAAAAGTAGGTATGTGGTAGGTATTTGCTCATCACCACTTTGCATTCAGTCCACGGTTAGACAGAATACCCTTATTAGTATACGAGTCAAGTTGCACTGCATTGATAGTTTCCTCATTTTGTGCGGGACATTTTTCAGATTCTTCAAAAGCCAGAAGAAAAAATGCATAATATGGTGAAACAATCTCAGTCCATTAGAAAGAGCACTTGCTGAGAACAATAACATCTTTTTCCTACTATTCTGTTTATCAACTATTTGGCTTGTAATCATAAAAAATTAGCTCGAAATTAAAATATGCGAGTATAGGAAATTAATACGAACTCTGAATTCACTTTTGCTATGTAGGAAGTTTGATTGGATCTTTTTACTTTGAAGTGCTGGACATGTGGGCAATGGTAATGCTTGAATCACAATCAAAATTCTGTGCATAAGTAGGTGTTGAATTCGGATTGAGCTCACTCCGAAGTCCACTTCCGAGCAATCCTCCCAATACTTCTTCTCTACTATTTCGAAAACTGGCGGAATATAATCAAAATTCACATTTCAAAGGTCAATCAATCCCTATATATGCTGGCAATTCTGAAATAGTATATTATGTGACAAGTGTTATAAACGGTTATAAACGCCATTTTAGTAACGAGTATTTTAAGCACGAGCATAGCAGAACGGAGCGAGTGTTTAATAAACGAGTGTCTAGAAGGGTTTATAAACGACAAAATCCCATATTTCCGAAGAATAGATTTTCTAACCTACAAAATAATTCGAAGGGAGTGGGAATTGAGAACATAATACATAATACTATGCAACTGCATGCAACCAACGAGACACGTATAAGTTATATTGGTTTTATAGATGTGCGTCCAGTCCATGTTATGATACATGAATTTATTGTTTACTGACCTTTGTGAATAAGATTTCATCTGACGTAAACTCTTCTATTCGCTGAGGTGTCAAAGTTTTCGATTTCTCAGGTTAGTATCCATATTATTCTGATTGTATAATTTTGCTCACATGAATATTGTGTTTTACGTTTATTGTCATGCTCAGCATTGAATGAATTGCCCATAAAGATGCGAGTGTTACAACTTTTAGACAAAGAATTATAATGATTGGAATATATTGCAGTGCTAGTGGTGAAAAAATTTTCATATAACCACACAGTATTGGTAGTATTAGTTATTTATACAGCAAGGTAGTAAAAAATATCATCATTACCCAATGACCAAGATTTTATCTTGAGGCTTCAGTCGAGCAGTGAGGGGAATAAGGTCCCGCGGTAATAATATTTATTTACTACCAAGGTGTATATTGAATTTTTTTCACCACTAGCAATATATTCCGATCACTATAGTTCTGTGATTTAGTGAAACTGAAATATGGACGTATTGTCACTATGAAAGCACTTCTTTTCTGATTAAAATTTAGTAGCCATGACTACCTAAACTAACCTGACCATGAGAGCATATCGTTATTGATAAATACCTACTAGATTCGAGTGTCATTCCAGCGAATCAGAACAGTGAATTCGGGTCAATTATAACAGAGGTAGAGCTATGTCTTTATAGTCGTTACGCCCTGGCTTTGGGATGAACACTACTCTTGCAGCCCTCCAGAGTATTGGTACGTACCCGAGAGCCAAGCATGCTCTGAAGTTTTGCAGCAATGATAAACCTACGTATTCTAGGCACTTTTGTAGTAGAGCCAGAAATACGCCATCTTCTCCAGCTGATTTTTTGGGTGCAAAGCTTTTAATTGCCCAGCACACCTTGTCGTATGTGACCACCTCCTTTGCCAGTCTGAAGTCCTCCTTCCGAGGTCTCCGAGTTGGTTCTGGGTTGGCTGGATTTGTCCTACTTCCAGGAAAATGGACCGACAATAAGTGACGTAGGGCATCCTCGTCTGAGGAGGCTGGTTCACCGCTCGGACGACGCATGGGTCCTAGTCCTATAGTCGGTTCGTTTGAGAGAGCGTGGTGAAGCCTAGTAGCAGCTGGCATGTTTTCAATGCTTTCGCAGAAGGCAGAAGACCCATCAGCTTTCTCTTTTGACTCCCTATATGAAGGCCTTGTACTCCCTCTGGCCCCCCTTGACCAGTGTTGGGTTTGTCTTGTACGTTTAGCCTTGTTAAAGAGTCTTCTCACGTCCCTCTGCTGTTTGCTTTCGCAGAAGACCCTTCAGCTTTCTCTTTTGACTCTCTTTATGCTGGCTTGTACTCCCTCTGGGCCTCCTTGAAGATTGTCCAGTTTTGAGTTTGTCTTGTACGTTTAGCCCTGTTAAAAGAGTCTTCTCACGTCCCTCCGCTGTTTGCTCACTTGGGAGTTCCACCAGGGAGTGGTTTGATCTTGTCCTCTGACCTTCAGGGGATAACTTGTCTCATATGAGGATGTGAGGGCACGCGTGATGTATTCAACAGAGCCCTCCACTTCCTCCTCCATGTTCTGACAATCTGGAAAATCCATGACATTCGCTCTGAGCTCCTCTGTGAAGAGTTCCCAGTGGTAAGTGTCGTTCTGGTGGACAAGTAATCCTATCTCCAGTAATAGATGCCTGTGATCAGAGAGAGATATTTCTTCTGATACGGTCCATCCTATAATTTTGTTCACAAGTGCCCGAGAGCAGAGTGTGAGATCGACCACTTCTTGCCTCCTTGCCGTGAAGTAGGTCGGCACCGAGCCCTGATTTAGGATCTCTAGATCGGTTTCCGAAATATATTGGAGTAACGCTGAGCCCCTCGGGTTGACCCCAGTGCTACCCCATACCTGTGCCCATACACTATGGTGTGAGTTGTAGTCGCACCAAATGAGCAACGGCAGTTGCACCCTTTCACAGTACCCCACTAAGTTCATCAGCTCAGTAGTTGGTGGTGGTTCTGGATCGTCGTAGGAAAAGTAAGCTGAGCATACCGCTATCTCCATCTCGGACGCCCCAATGACGATTTTTGTCTTCACCGCTACTAGGTCTCTGGAACAAAACCCTGCAGCAGCGAGGCGTGTACTTTTTTTATTAGAATGCAGGTTCTAGGAGCCCTCACTGTGTTGCACCATAATAGTGTCCCACCGCAACCCCATGCCCCTTATTCTGCTGTTATATACCCACGGTTCTTGGATAAGGGCTGTATAGATCTCCCGTTCTGCTAGTCATATAAACAGGACTACAACAATATTCCCGGAGGTTGGTCTTCTTACACTTTCTTAACAAGTATGTAGCAGCGATTTTGGCAGAAAATGATTGTCAGATTGAAAATATGAATGTGGTAGAGTTAGATTCATCATATTCGAAAGGTGGAAAATAAAAAAGTACATGATGTTACAAGCAATTATTGAAACACTGTAGAAATCAGAAGTCACCATTTATCGTACTATGTCGTGCGTTCTGTGGTCGAAATAAATATAATGATAATAGACAGAAAACATTTCGTCCGTAGCCCCTGAGATTCTTCATATACTATGGCGTCATAGCGCATCAAAGGGCTTTCACACTCTTTGTATTAGTGCACATAATAAATAACTATTGTTTAATTTTCATATCTTTATAGTGCTGAATTATACGTGTATCTCTAATCGGGCGTCATCCGGATACCGCGTGATAGGGATCAAATACTTGATATACTTCGCGTACGCGAATTGGTAGAATAGTTTATCTTATCCAGGTTTCGCACGATCATTATTTTCAATCGTGATGTGGGTACCCACTACCCATCTTCATGATTATTCGATGTAATTTCCACTTGTGATTCTCTTTTGCTGAACATTGTTTAGAGCAATTCATGGAATGGGTAAATAAGTAGGTTTCAATGATACTTTGCCACACTGCTTGTACCGAAAGTTTCTGGAATTGGAGATATAAATGAGATGAAAATGACGTTTTGTAGCAATCAGAAATTTTCTAAAAATATACGGTTTCATTTACGATACCATCATATGATTATTATTGAACGTCCGGCAACCGGTATACCTATAAACATTGCAAAAGTCCTCCAAAAGTAATTGATACTTCCGGTGTTTCTGACCTCGTCTATTTAAAAGCGTTCCAGGCAAACCTTAAAGTTCAAATTCCAGCTTCCAAAATATTAATTTTTAGACAATATCGTAGTCTTCAGGGATGGACTGAGTGGATAGAAAAACCTAGAAAGCTGATATGAATATTTATTATGAATATATAATTATTTTAAATATACTAGGTGTTTCCAAAATTTGAGCAATCAAGTCGAAAGCGTACACTTAGGTTCAGCTGTTAACATCTGATCAACGATTCAGAAAAGTTTCAGGCAATCTTCAAAATTCAATATATTCCAAAATAAATGTTTTTCGACGAATGTATCCATTTATTCCATTTGTTCGTTGTCTTTGATCCCTCACCTTATTTTCTGCTTCAATTTCGGAAACACTCAGTATACAATTTGATGGTTAAGAATAAATAATGCACCGCAGGCGGTATTTTTTGTGCAAGGTCAAAGGTCTTCAAATTGAGAGCAAGGATTCTTACGGGTATGGCAGCTGTACGAGACCTGTCTCAGTACGAGTTGGCTCAACGCCTCAAATTGGACAAATGCGTCCAAACAATATTGACTGTATTTTCCAACAAGATGGTGCCGTTGCCATACGGCTAAAAAAGTGAAACATTGGTTGTTAGAAAACAATATTCCAGTTTCAAAATGGACGTCGAGTAGTCCAGATCTTACGAATGCGCTGAACGGACATGATACTTTTTTTATTATAATTGCCAGTTTGAACTGGCATTTAGCTATAATTGCCAGTTTGAACTGGCAATTAGCCATAATTGCCAGTTTGATCTGGCAATTAGCCATAATTGCCAGTTTGAACAGGCAATTAGCCATAATTGCCAGTTTGATCTGGCAATTAGCCATAATTGCCAGTTTGATCTGGCAATTAGCCATAATTGCCAGTTTGAACTGGCAATTAGCTATAATTGCCAGTTTGAACTGGCATTTAGCTATAATTGCCAGTTTGAACTGGCAATTAGCCATAATTGTCAGTTTGAACAAGCTTTTAGCGCTTCCGTACGAAAGGATCTAGTCATGTTATCGCCATCTAGTGACGCCAAAAAACGCGAACGATTATTTCGACCAACGCAAAGGGCGAGTGGACTGATAATGACTTATTGCCATTCAATTACTCCACTGTGTCGTTAGAATCTTATAGTATATTGTTCAACAAGGACGGAATGATAGTGATTTTCCCCGAGAATGAAATTTGCAGCCTGAGCCGTAGGCGACTAATGCTGCAATCATTCGAGTGGGAAATTAGCATTCCCTGCGAGTTATACACCATAATTTTTCTACGGCTGTGACAGATAACAGCGACATTTTTGATTTCTTCGTCTTGTAGCCATCTGATTTCCTCTCAAGTAATGCGCATCTATTAGACAGAGCTGTCATTGCTTGAACTGTGACATTACATACTGGCAATTATAGCTAATTGCCAGATCAAACTGGCAATTATAAAAAAAAGTATCATGTCCGTTCAGCGCTTTCGTAAGATCTAATCGTCGATTGAAACCGAATGAATCCCGCAAGAACCGTTACAGAATAGGCGAGTGGACTATTTTTTTTATTTCTCGAATAGAATCATCACTCAATTACCTTCCAATTTCATATTTTTTTAGAATTTTTCGGTCGATTTTTAGGTGCTAAAGTCATCAATAATGCCACGGTAATTTTCAAACGGATAGTAATTTACCGCGAATGAATACTGATGTCACGATTTCGTAAGTAGGGGCAGACCATAGCACAGTTGCTATGTGTTGAAATACGATTAGGAACTTCAGAAATATTAGTTATTCAAACATTGATAAATTCTCAATTATGTATTTGTAATATTCCTATTTAGCAATACAAAATCAATTGTCTCAGAATGTTGCCTTATGATTTGTGGCTTATTGCTTATGATACATTTGTGTAAATAGTAATTATATTAATTCACACTAGAGGACATTTGAAGCAGTGAACGTGACAACACCGCGCAATACTTGTGGGCGTGGACTGGTCCCTTCTCAGCATTCAGTACAATGTTGCCAAGGCTCCAACATTTACATGGAATTTTGTATTGGAGTATGGAGTATATTTGGACATGCTGGTTGCTCGAAGGAGTCAAGATTGAACTATAATATCATGGGTTCCTCCTATTATGTTTCATTCAACGACATGACTCTTATATCTTCTTGATAACTTGATTATAATTGGTGACTTGACAACCTTGCTTCGTGAGTGGGAATGGAAGATTATTTGACCAATAACGAAGCAGCATAAAAGCTGACGTCAACATTTATTCGACGTATCGACAAATAGTGGCCATGACGGTACGTTTGAAATAAGCTCCGAACTTCAACTACACTCATTATTTACATAAAAAAAAGTGTGAGAAGTTTTGCAAAAATCAATTTAGGTTCCTAACGACACATTGTAGTAATTCAATGCCAATAATTCATTATAAGTTCACTCGCACATTGCGAGGTCTTTAAGAAAATTAATTAATCAGTCGAAAAGGCGATGTAACGCATCAATGGTGATATTGGTGATCTGCTGCTATTTGCATGGTTTCGTTTATTTTTATTAATCGGCTGTTTTTTTTTTATTCGCAAGATAATTATTATCTATTACAAAAAAATTTTTATTTCAGACTAATATTGAATAAAAATATCGTATGTTATCAGAAATACATTTTGATTTCAAATATTTTTTCGCTAATATTACAAATTTCATAAAAAACGTTGTTTTTATATTTCATGGGCCAACTTCTCTGAGACAGGGCTCGTATATTCTACATACATTTCATGTTCCGAAAATATCCCATTTTTTCGTAGAATAACGATGAAATTAAAAAAGATGATTATCCTCCTGGTTATCCGTCATCATTTTCGATGTAGTTATTTCATTGGCATAGCTAAATATTAGTATGGAAATTTTGAATCAGATTTTTTTTTTCTGGTTCCCACGAATAGGGATATCCTGTTATGTTCAGAGAACATCGTGAGAACCAAGGGAAATAAGGTAGAAATTGGTGTTCTTCTTAAATTTCTGGAGGTTAGGAGGTTACATGCCTCGGGGAACACATTCCTTGGCAATGTGTTCCAGGGCCTCGCTGTTCGGTGGATGAACGAGTCTTTGGAAAGAGATGTTCTGCAGGTCTCCATAGTAACCACAAAGGGGTGCGAAGCCTCAACTCACTTGACTTTTCACGTTCATATTATTTCTGGGACATTCAATTTTCGATCGATTTTTACCAAAAGTTGTTTTTTTTGTCATTTCAATCCATGAATCGGAAAATATATGTAGACCCAATTCGAGAATGTTGGATTGCAAATATGGTGGCAGATTTGATGACTACTATGCATCATGTACTATAGGTGATAGTTTTCAGGGTTATTATAAATCATATGAAACGCATTGGAAATCAGTGCTTGTCAGCAATAATAAATAATAAGAATATTTACTATCTTCTTGTAAACGCAAGTGGATTTCTAATTAAATACCATGACCTCGTTGTAACGCATTCCTCACAGATTTATTACCGCAGTGAAAGAAATTTAACCAAGATACGGTTTTTGCAGTTTACAAACATTGCAAGGTGCCACAGCTAGGGGTGGGCGATAGTGATTTTGGTTTATCGATTATCGATAAACATAATGTATCTATATTAACGGAACGGAACATTGGGCGTGCTAGAACGGAACATTGGGCGTAGAAAGCGAACTATATACTACATTCCGAATAAGGATATAGTACACGTGGTGCTTCTTCTGAAGGAATGTTTACACTGACAAAATAAATATGACGCCTAATCCAAAATTTCAATGTACGAAAATTAATTGGAATTTTATTATGTGGACATCTTCCCATAAAAAAAACTTCAATCGTTATGCCACGTCGTAAGTCATAATATTTGGCAAGTGTAATATTGCCTCCGATATTAACCAATGAAAGCGAAGGTCAACGCTTCCCTATGACTTCCAATACTGTCTTCTTAGTTGGAATAGACCATAAGAGTGGGCGATTACAATTAATGAACGGATATTTCGAAAAGTATCGAAAGTCATCGAAAAGTTTATTGATAATTATTATCGATATTATCGATCATCGATATTATCAGGATCATCGATATAATCGAATTTATCGATAGTATTGATAATATGAATAAATCGATATTATAGATAAACCGATGATATTGTATCTGAATTTTTATCGATATTATCGATAATTATAGATATATCTATAAATTTGCCCACCTCTAGCCACAGCTATGATTCTAGAAATTGAAGTTACCTATTAAAAATATGTTCCAAAATGTTTTGATTTCGAAATATGGGTTTTTAAAAGTAGTTAGATTTTTCGTATGACTTATAATAATTATTGTATATACTTGCTATATCAAACATGATTTTATAATTATCCTGTTTTAGATATGTACATTTGTTGGGAATCGAACATCATTCAATCTGTTTCTCACCGGTTATGACTAGTAAAGAAAACGTTCAAATCACAATTATTATATACAGTGCGTTCATAAAGTGTGGAAACGCTCCATTATCTTACGATATAATTATTTTCAGAGGTAAAGCTCGGACAGGTCGATTTTGTATTTCAGTCTTCCATCTTTTTTTACAAAAAAATAATTTTTCCCCCACCACCTTACAAGATATGACGTCATCGATATTTTTTTCAAATTGAAAGGGTATATTTTTATATCAAAAATTGAAAGCCCATATTTTTCTGAGTTCAACCATACCACATACGTCATATCTTACACTTCAAGTTACAGTATACTGAGTATAAAAGAAACCAGTGTTCATATTTCTCAACATTCATTTAATTATTTATTTGCAATGAAAATATCATAAGAAGTAGTGAAAATGAAGTAGATTTGTTATTTGTTTATTTTCACTACTTCTTATGATATTTTCATTGCAAATAAATAATTAAATGAATGTTGAGAAATATGAACACTGGTTTCTTTTATACTCAGTATACTGTAACTTGAAGTGTAAGATATGACGTATGTGGTATGGTTGAACTCAGAAAAATATGGGCTTTCAATTTTTGATATAAAAATATACCCTTTCAATTTAAAAAAAATATCGATGACGTCATATCTTGTAAGGTGGTGGGGGAAAAAATTATTTTTGTTGTAAAAAAAGATGGAAGACTGAAATACAAAATCGACCTGTCCGAGCTTTACCTCTGAAAATAATTATATCGTAAGATAATGGAGCGTTTCCACACTTTATGAACGCACTGTATATGCCTATTACACAATATTGTACAGGTGCGTGTGCACCTGCCATTTCAGTTAATTTCCCAACCTGTCGCACTGTTCGGTTAAATAGTAGTAGGGTCTTTTGAAATTCACCCTATGGAAAGACGATTTCGACTTCCAGTCAGTATAATATTTTGTGGTGCATAACGTTGATACCGGTTGATATTCTTTCTAGTTGATCCATATTTAAGTGCTAAGAGTTTTTCTCAAAGTCCGCGAAAATGGGCATGCTCGGTACTTTTCCATCATTTTTTTCAAAGTAAGTTTGGTAATCTATTCATTTATCGAATACATTCACCGTTAGAGGTAGGTACCTACTTCGTTATGTGGTGACATTTGTTTTCTGTTAAAAAATGAATATGTTATTGTATTGTACCTACAGACATCATTTATGGTACACTACACTGTTTTACCACTAACCAAACCGATTTTTCAACGCCTCGACACGTGTTTCGCTAACTATGTTAGCATCTTCAGGGGAAGATTAATCCTGAAGATGCTAACATAGTTAGCGAAACACGTGTCGAGGCGTTAAAAAATCGGTTTGGTTAGTGGTAAAACAGTGTAGTGTATTATCGTGCCAAAGGTTCCAGTCTTCGATATATATCATTTATGGTGTTAGTTTTTTGAATTATTTTTATTCTCTATTATAATTTGGTAGATGTTCTTTTGCCCACATCATACATGTACAGTTTCTAATAATACCCACCCACATAACTCTCCTAGACCATTTATATGTGGCTACCTAATTATAATTCAAGTGCTCTCACAATGCTCTTACAGCATATATTTTGATCTCTATGTACATGGTTTCATTAGACGAATTAGAAAACATTGATGCAGAAGTTTCGGGATTGTTCCAAGAGCATTTGATTGTATGTATTGGTATACCTATAAAAACAAATGAATGAACGTATATTGTTGATCAATTCTCTCTTCTCAAAATATATTCATAGAGAAACGTGTGGAAATACCTTCTTGAATGCAACACATTTCACATTGTCTAGATAGGCTCTATTGACGATACTTATTGCATTTTCAGTAACTAGTTAATAATTATTCATGTGTTTGAAATAAATGTTTTTTTGACCACTTGTTTATTGAGAATTTTCGGGAATTAATCCGAAACCTTTGAAACATGTATTTGCTCATAAACGATCGAGGTCATATCACTCCAGAAAAAATTGTAGATTGGTGAATTTGAAATTTTCCAATGGTTCAATTCAAATCAGTTTCTAAATCAAATATTCCAGAAGCAGCTGAAGAAAACATCAATATATCACACATATTTGAAAACCGAAGACTGCATTATTTCGTAAAATTGGGTCTTTCATTTGAATAATCAAGATTAGTATTTCTTAAACTTTCCAACCTCATATTATGTTGTATAGAACATGACAATCAGAGAACTCTGAAACTTTTGCATTTATAATTCTTCCTAAAATTCTACCTTTTCAAATTAACCATATATCTAAGAATCATAATATAATAGCATATAACAGAGAGTATGTATGTCTCGGAGTATGTTCACTGTAACATTCATCCAGAATCGCTCCAGCTTGAATTAGCGTAGATAAATTGCACTTGAGATCTCGAATTAAATTTAGAATGTTGAAACCTGAAGTGCGTTGTTTCATTCATCCCGTGGTTCAATCTTGCTCAGGGGTGTAGTGAATTTGGTCTTCCCTTGGCCAAACGGCGCTGAAGTAGTATCGCACCCGGTGAATGCGTGGGTAAATAGTACCGTCCCTAGTGACCGCTGGGAGTCCTGGTTGTTGTAGAAGTTCATATAGAGAAATGACAGCAACCAGATTCGCTCTTTTTTAGAGAACCGCTATGCCTACAGATATACCAATCTAGTCTCAAATGAAAGTTAATTAAATTTAATACAACTTCATTCCATATAATATTTGACGTGGGAAGCGTATTTTGAAATGATGATTCACAGAATAGGTGACCATTCTGAAGGAATTCCACTTTTTCGAAAAAATTGTCTATTTTCAAAGAACTGTATCTTGGGAACCAATAGCTGTATAGAGCTCACCTTGGCCTCGAATTATAGCAAATTTAGTTATGTTCAAAAATTTATGGGGTGACTATAGCGGTCAAACCCTTTCTTCTCTGAGATATTGAGCGAAAACTGAAATAAGGACTCTTTCATATGAGCTCGCATATGAGCCTAAGTTTGCTAAAATCGGTCGAAATAAACGGGAGAAATATTGGTTTGTTTAAAAAAACAATCGAACTTCCCCCACCGCTTTATTATTATAGATAGAACAAAACGTTTTAGACAAAAAATGTAGGGGGATAGTCAGTAAATATGAAAATGATATCATCGATATACTTTCATTAGACAAAATTCTGTAAAAATCCCATTTTTCTACTTGGTGTTGGTTGTTACGCCCTCTACTGGACGTTTGACAAACTCGAAAATAATTTCCAGCAATTTCTCTTGGCGACTTTTATCATGATTTTTTTTCTCAAATCTATACGACCAATATCTTATGAGATATGGCCGCTCGCTACCCTTAACTGATCACCCTGTACACTCGAACACGAAAGTCATATTTTCGATCATTAATGGTTCCTGAGCTTCAGATATTTGATGAGCTCAATGTTGATGGCTTTCTCCATCACCTTGGAGATAAGTAATAACAGGGTGATTGGCCTTTAGTTGTTGGGCAGGTAATTTTTTTTCTTTTTTTGAGGATCGGTTGGACTTTAGCTGTTTTCCAGCAAGATGAAAAAATACCCGACTTGCACGAGATGGTAAATAACTTGTAGAGAATCGGTGTCAATTCTGGTGCAAACTTTTTGAGACTAATGGATGGACGGTGCGTTGACGAAAGACGATTTCGGGCATTCGACTTTCAACGGTGGAATGTCTGACGACAGTCTTCCCTGGGAATCTAATGTGGAGTTTGCTGCGAAGATCTTTGCACAAATGTTTGCTTCCTCTTGCGATGTTGTTGTTGTTGTTGTTATCTCAATAGGATGGATGATTTGGTGAGTAGGGGCAAAAAAGATATTTGGTATGTTTTTGGCTATCGAGTTTGAACTACATAACATCAAACTTATTTGGTTCCAAAGTTTTTTCTCGGGGACATAATTCTTTCAGAATAGATGCAGAGACCTCCCTTGAACCTGAAACGTATGTCTAGTTCGTACTCAGGACAGAGCATATAGGTCGTATTGGTGGATGAATTGACCTGTCTCAGTCAGGCCCAATATGCCAGGGTGTTCAGTTTGAGGGTGTCGATCGACATCGTTGATGTTCTTATTCAGACCACGGATGTTACATAGGTCTATCTTGAGGCTTTTATTAGCCGATGGTGAACCCCCCTCTGGCACCTCTCGCCCGGAAATCCGAATGAAGAGGTTTTCACCTCCGGATAATTTTACATGGAGAACTCATCATCGCTTCTTCTGTGTTGAAGAGGAATGAGGTTGGCGTGAAAGGATAAGGAAAATGGATTGGGTTGGGTTGCCCGAAATCATCAACCAGCTACTGAAACATTATTATAATAAATATCTCTTATGTATTCACATAAATGGAATAAAAGGCACAGTACTCAAATGGCTAACAAATTATCTTACAAATAGGCAAGAAAAAACAAAAATTTATGGTAGTTATTCTGATGAGATAAGTAGTATCTACGGGGTTCCTCAAGGAAGTGTCCTTGGACCACTATTGTTTATACTATATATAAATGACCTACATCTTTATCTACAGAATTCATTTATAAATCTTTTTGCTGATGACACTCTGATTTCTATATCTGGAGAAAATTACAACAATATGGTTGAATCCATGAATAATGAGTTAGATATTTTGAATAGTTGGCTCAGGGCGAATAAACTTAAAATAAATGCTCAAAAAACAAAGTGTATGATATTAGGTAGCAAAATCAACTGTACTAAATTCAATCAAGGGAATTTTGTGCTAACGATTGATAATTCGGTGATAATGTATGTTAATGAGATAAAGTACCTCGGCATTCTTTTTGACCCTCAACTTAACTTTTCTGCGCATATCGATTTTTTGTGTAAAAAAATAGGAAAAAAAGTCGGACACTTTTATAGAATCTGTACAAGCCTTTCCCCGTGGTGTAGAAAAATTGTTTATAATACTATTATATTTCCACATTTTAATTACTGTATGTCTATACTCCTTTCCTGTTCCTCTACACAAATACATCGATTGCAGCTACTCCAGAATAAAGCAATGCGAATTCTTCTTCGTTGTAGCAGGTTTACTGCAGTAAATGATATGCTAAAGACCTTGAAATTTCTAAATATTTCCCAACTGATTGTAGAGTCGTCTTTGGTATTAATTTTTAAAATTGTCAATAAGCAAGCTCCTTCCTACTTGCGAAAATATATAATCAAAAGGGCAGATATGATACATTATAATTTGAGGTTCAATGATCAGTTCTACATACAAGGTTTCAACACAAATGCTTTGGAAAAAACTCTCTTCATTGAAGGTTTGAGAATGTATAATGATCTACCTCTTCTAGTTAAGACATCAGGAAATGTAAGAATTTTCAAAACAAGATTGAGAAAAATGTATTTTATTGTATAGATTATATTGTTTATGTGTGATATTATCGAATGTGTAATATTCATGTATGGTTATGTAATAGCTATCGATGCTAAATAAAGCTCTATTCTATTCTATTCTACCCCCGATGAACATTTCTCTAGAGATAATATACTTAGATGAAGGTGAGGCTTCAGTTATTTTGAGAAAACAGAAGTCCAGAATTTTCTAAATGCGGTTTCAAAATGTATTAAAAATCTTGAAACTTTTTTTGGAAAACGGCGGTCCTCATCGATTATCGATGCAAAAGTGGGCAGTTTAGAAAAGTCCGGGCAAATATTCCTCATGGTGATTCCCAGTGACTATCATTTTATTAGCATTTCGTATCCGATATCATTATGTATTTTGGTTTTTGGAAGATTAGATTAGGTGTTCAGTTAGATAGTATTAAATTCTCTTTATTGTGTAGACGCGTCGTACCTATGTTACTGACGGGAAGGTGTTTTCGGTGTGTATTTTCTAGTACATCCGCTATGATGAAACCGACTGTCATGGATAGGTTTTGTGAAATTTATAATGAAATTATTTGCCACGCCTTCAACCACTTAGGGTAAGATATGTTACATACAAAATTTGGAATTCAATAAATTCGTACCTACTTTGACAGAGTGTTCCGGTTCTCATTATGAAAACTTTTCTGAAAACGTGAGTTTTTTTTTATTTCTTTGTATGGCACAAAAAGAAATCTATATTATATTCGTAAAACATAATATAAAACGTAGGGAGGTTAGAGAGAGAAGTTAGGTATTGGAAATATTTCTTTCAACTTTTGGTGGTAATAAGTTCTTAGTAATACTTCCCTAGACAGAGAATCCCAATTCCTTGCCGTTCTATAGACGAATGAGTTTTGGTAGAGAGATTATCGACATTTCTTGAGGTTGATGACAAAAGGATGTGATGACTCAGCTTTTCGACTAAGTGGTGTTGCTAGTGATGGAATGATTTCTGAAGACATTTTTTTCTGGAAGTATCTGTAGAAAAGTGAAAGGTATCCGACATTCTTGCGGTGTTCCAATGATACCAAAGAATCAGTAAGTGTGGCATCACCAACCATATACTTTATGGGAACAGTATTCTCAAACAGGCCGCACTAACTTTGTAGATCATAAAAATCTGATTAGGTGTGAAGTAGCTTTTCGCACAGAATAAAAAAGTTTTTGTGAAGCAGCTTTCGCGATAGATCTGAAATGATTGTGGTATAACTGATCGTGATACCGAGTACATAAATATTAAAACCTATTTAATAGATGGCAACAGTGCATTTCCTAACTGATACACTATCCAAATCGATACCGTTCTTTCTAATGACACCATTTTCGCAATAAGTTTTTCTAGAAAAATAATACGCCAGATAAAAATGAAATTGAAATCTTAAAATTAAGTTCTTTCGAAGTATTCTGAAAATCAACGAGATCATAGTGTCATTTGACCAAACCAGTAACTATTATAATCATTGATAGAATACAGCGAAACTGCTGTTGAATAGGTAATTAATTGATAAATTCTCTATGTTTTTATTCTGATATCTGATGTTTATTGAACACCAAAATAGAGGAAGATGAATGGCATCAATGAATGAAATGATGAAAAATAGTTCAGTGATTCACGAGCACTTATCGTGTACACAAAATGATCTCTGCATACCTATTACTATGTTCATTTTTGGAGAGAGAACAAAAACGGTATGGATAAATCAAGAACGTGAGAAAGAACTACCTATAGAAAGTTGGTGCATTAGAAGACTGTTTATGGGTCGGTGTTCACTTGTTTGTTCAGAAAAGCATCATAAATAATAAACATTAACGGATAATTACGAAATTACCCATATAAAATAACTAACAATGAAACAATATTTCACGAATCTAGGCCATACCAAGTTGGTATCTGATCTGATCTGATAATATACTGGGTGGTTGGTTAAATGCGGTCATAACTATCTCAGAGCCTCGTATATAACATTTACATCACATTCTTGTGGTTATGGTATTCCTGTTTACTATTTTTCATAGACATATACATATTGAGTGAATGTGCTTGTAAGAAAAAAAAAACAAAATCCGATATCCGATTCAGATTGTGTCACTTCCAGTGGCGTATTTTTATGGAGGTTCAGATTTCTATACAATCCTCGTCCCCTCCATAGCGTTGAGAGTCCTGATATAGGTGATAGTATCGAGGGTATTATTATACATAAGAGCAGTTGTTTCCTTCTTCGAATATTCGTTTTCACCCAATGAAGTTTGTCAGTACTGTATTCCAAAATTAAATCGTCAAGTGATAACCGAGGTGATAACATACCTATATCTAAGTCATGGAAACCATTCATCCTTCTCAAAGTGCTACAGATTTTTGCAAAGAAATAACAAAATAACACCAAGTCGATCGACCACAAAAGTTATATTACACAAAACGTATTGTGAATTGTGACTAGTTTCGGCTCGAACAGACATCTTCAGACACCTCCACAGTACCTATAAGGCCATGTGGAAATCACATTATGAAATAAAAATAAAATTAAAGAGCCGTGGAGTCATTTGCCCAAAAATCAGTCCGGTAAAGGTATACTTAAATTTTTGAACCGACTAAACAGCCAAAAGAACCCAACTATCATCAGGTTCAACATTGGCACAAACTTGGGAAAATTTTATTTATTTAATTCCCTTGGCTTCTGTCTTTCTCAAAAATGGCCATTTGAAGATGAAACTTCTTTGAGAAAATTAAATTAATACAATTGTGTGATTTGGATCTTCATAATTTAGATGCCTAACTAATGTGTAAATCCTGACTAAAAACCTGAATGAATGACCTGAAAATTATGAGAATATCAATTCTGGCTATATCGTTTCCTCCGTATTCCCAAGAACTTATAACCTCCAAAAGTTTAAAAAAAATGCCAAAACTTACCTCCACTCCCTATCCTCCTTAGGTAGGTAAGCAATATGTTCTTCGGACATTATAGAAATTTCCTTTCCTGCAGTCCAAGAGATAAAAACACTACATATATTCTTAACAGAAATGGATCAGAAAAGTTAGTATGAAATGAAAATGAACAAAAAGATAAACACGAACAGTACACTGCTCAAGGAAAATAATTGAACAATGTATTGAATAATATTCTATAAACACAAGTATGAATTATGAATGAAGCGAAATGAACACCTTTTGAAAACCATGCAAAACTACATCGTATAAAAAAGCAGATAATCATCTTTGAACTCAAATTTATACATTATAGCGCTAGAGTTTTTATGAGAATTCAAAATATTGGAATATCAAGTCTCGCATCAGTTTTCCCTCGATTTTTCCCCTTATTATTATTTCGTCTCCTAAAGAGGTATACGATGGTGCTTAGTACCGCTCTTAAGATAGCGCTTTATATACCTATTACCATTGGTTACTTAGGATTTTGGTAAACCTGCGAAGAAATATGACTTTAGCCCCTTAACGCCCAACATTTTTTATTGAGATATATGTTGTATTTTTCATAAAAGTCATTACCTTTTTATTATGAAATATTGATTGTGAATCCATTTTCATTTTCTTCAATGTTCAAATGTTCAGAAAAAGCAATGGTAAACCGTTTTACCAGCGAACCGTCACGACTCACTAAGACTTGAGATGCTTACTGATATGAACGTCTTACCCGTATGTAGAAGTCTGAAATAACAATAAGAAATATTTTCATTTCGAAATGTTTATTGAGGAATAATTATGAAAATATAGTATCCATATGCTACAAAACATTCAATACACAAGGCAACTTGACATATTTTGCACTGAACACTACTTCTCTTCTGTTTACCAACATTACTAAGGGAAATCGATTTGATGAAACAGAGATGAAAACTAATGAATACATTTCATATTTCGCCCAGTACTTCCGAGCGCATGAATATAGTGGAATATAGGAATGAATTCATTCATGAGCATAAGTCTCAAAACAGTTTTGTTATCATTTTTTAGAAATTGGATATTTGTCACAAAAATTTTCACATCATTGGAATTTATTCGTTTTTCACTAGAATCCTATGTATTTTCATAACTAAATCAACTGATGATGTAACTATAATAATATACCAACCAAATTATTTGACACACAAATGCATAAACTAATGTGAACAATTCAAAATATTGCGTGAAAGTTGTTCCCGAAGAGAAATGATAATTTTTAATGAGTCACAAATTCCCGTTGGTAGCTTATTCGACCAGACGAATCAACTGTAACGCATACTGTATAACAGTGGCTATGGAATCAACCATTGAGCGTACGTAGCATTGTTCAATGGTACAATTGTCTACCAGTGAGCGTTGAAGGGTTAAGACAGAAATGTTAAACAACAGGCTGTACTAAGTTTGGTCTATTATTCACGCTGTTTGTGCTAGTCACTTGCTAAAAACTAAACAACAATATTTTCTCATTCTATAATCTGCTGATCATATCATGAAATCATATAAAGTAACATTTTCGTAAACCAACTACCGAACTATCCACTAACTACTTATAATATATGTTTCATATTGTGCATTTGAACTTGACGAATGAAGAACTTTCGACCTCTCCCCAGATTGAAATCCAAAGTACGCCACTGGTCACTTTATCCATATTTCACTGAACTCATCAGATTGTTCTATACAATAAGGATCCTATGAAATAACGAACAATTTCATGCTTCTTATATTTCAACTATTAACAAATAACAAATAGGAATGTATAGTCGATCCAAAGTCAGTAGGAACTCGATAAAAAAACATATAGGTACGTAGAGCGGTGTCGCTTCTTTTGAAGTTCGTTTGGAGACATTCACAGATTGAGTTTTTTCAGATCAAATTTTTTTCCGCGCCCTGTATGATGAACAATAATTCATTGTACAACTGACTTCGGATAGACATACCTACCTTAATTTATGGTCATCAATTTTTTAGTATGGTGACCTTGATGCTTGAGCGAAAACATGAATCCAATAATCTACGACTGACGTCATCTTAAATTTTTAAGTGCATGCTACATTTATATCTTAACAAATAAAGGAAATCCGGTCCGATACTTGTAAGAAATATTCCACCTTTATGTCCGGAGAGTTGATTGTCTGGACATTTTCACTGAATGTTATTTCCTAATTTTTCCTTAAAATCTACTAATACCTAATTTATCCAGTATAATTTATACTATTTTTATCATATTATACTAAACATGCATAATAATACTTACATTAGGACTATTTGAAATCAAAGTTCACCTATATTAATTTCTATGATATAATACACATTGTCTTCTGTTATTCTGCTTTCAATTCCCATACAATATTTAAGACGATGAGCAATCCAATTGTTTTTCCCATTTTTCACACATACTGTTGCTCATCAGGAAATTTTCCATTAAAAAAGCTATACAGTGAGGATGTAAAAAGTCCTAAGAAAACTTATTTTTGTAAAAGCGAATACCTACACCTTATGCCTGCCTAATTCAGAATGTAACAATTGTAATTCAGACTACGTTATTCGTAATTCAGATAATGAACTTGAAATTCAGAAAATATCAATTGTAATTCTGATTTCACAAGTGGAATTCAGATTAATCAAATGATCATATATCGTCAATTGTAATTGGGAATATATCAATCATTGTAATTCGGACTGATGGATTGTAGGTAGGCAGGACCCATCGGCGAACAAGAAAATATTGAAACATGTAGGTTTTGGGTTGTTGTCCAAATCTGTTTGTTAATTGACATAACATTCAAGTATAATTAACTATAATTGGAATTCAATTAGTTGATAGTATCGTGTGCAGATGCAGGTGCACCTCTCTGAAAGTAATCCTGGCGGCGCCTATGTAGGTAGGTATTCATGTTGAATCAGTGACTTGAGAATTATGGAATTATTTTTATTGATGGTCAATTGAAATTAATTTCAATAGGCCAAATGAAGAAGTTATAAGAGAGAACGCAATATCCGAAAAAAAATTGCTTTGTAATACTCTGTGTTCAACAAGCAGAGGTAACACTGTTCCATATTTCTGACTCACAAATCAAACTTTCTGAATTTCATCTCACTATTTCTGAATTTCAAATCACTAATCTGAATTACCATTGATATTTTATGAATTTCCATGGCCTAATCTGAATTATATATGACGCTTTCTGAATTTCAATTGACTTTTTTTTATCGCTTGGAGCGCACGAAAACAAATGTCGTATTTCCAAGAACTTATAACCCCCAGGAGTACAAAAAAATCAAACACCTACCTCATCTCCTTTTCCTCCTTTGGTACGCTCGATGTTCCACGAAGATGATAGGAATTTGCTTTCTTTCGTTCCAAGAGATACAAGAAAGTCTGGATTACAATTGACCCGTTCTGAATTACAAATGATACATTTTGAATTTCGAAGACTTTTTCTGAGTCCAATCGCTGCTTTCTGAATTTCAATTGACGCTTTCTGATTTTCAATTGATTATTCTGAAATTTCTGATTTACAATTGACGCTTCCTGAATTTCATTTGGCTAATCTGTTTAACATTTGATATTTTCGAAATTCCATTAAATAATCTGAATTACAAATGATATTGTCTGAATTAAATTTGATTCTTTCTGAATTATAATTATCTCCCAAGGTTAGTATAATTGATGATTATTTGTAAAGGACGTAGCTTTGGTCACAAAACACGGTTAGGGAAAGTGATCATCGAGATCACATCAGTGCCTATATTTGTCCATTATACTACGTGTCTCGGTTATGATCATTCATGATATCATTCCATCAAAAATTTCATTCTGGAGTTATGGGAATCTATAGTATTATATGTCGAGTGTAGAGTAGATTTACCAATTCAGTTGTGATCCAAAATTATTCATAATAATTACTCAATGTAGAATTTCATGACGAACACTTGAAATTCCATACTTCTTCGACGTACGAGTATCAGTTGTTGAGAAAAATGAGAAAAGCCGCTAGAATAACTCTAGCTATGGGGTAATTAGTTCAGAATGTTGTTTCTACACTTATCGAGAAAGCATAACCCCAAAATGAACGGTTTATAATTTCATTCTTCTACAGGGTGAGTCAGAATAAGACCGACAAACGGATTCCTATCCTCATTTTCAGGTCAAAAGTTTCCATCAACTATGTCCTACAATGCATCCTCTCTGAGATACAGGGTGTCAAAAATACGAAAAAAAAGAGTTTCATATCAATATCTTCGGAACCCCTGTAGGAAAAAAATTCTAACTTGATATACTATTCCAGAATAATCAACGTAATTACTTGGAGTTTTCAGTATTGAATTTTATTAACCATTGGCGTAGTTACGGTCGTATGTCGCCACTTTTTCTTTCATATTTTTTCATAGATAGATAAATTGTCAAATTGGTTCATGACATCAGTTAGGCTCATCGATATCTAACCTAAAAGTAATATCATTCCACATGCTTAAATGTAGAGGTTCCTGAGATATTTGCGAAAATCACTGAACAAGATATCAAAAAATGTCGCAACCTCCTGAATATTTTTGAATGTTGAGAACATTGGGAAAATAGTAAGGGTGAGTCTGGAGTAAATGGACAAACTTATTTTTCATTTTATACGTTATTTCAAGGTGCAAAGTTTACATTGAGCTAAGTCTTTAAGTGCAACCTGTTTGAGATACTAGTTGTTTATATGAAAAAAATTGAGCATTACAATATTTTTTCTTGAACACGTATCAATATAACCATGAGACATATCTTAAGTTTTTTGCAAATATCTCAGGAACCTCTACATTTAGGCACATGGAATAATATGACTGATGTGGAGTATTAATGAGCCTAATTGATGCCATGCACAAATTGTGACATTTCATCTATCTATGAAAAATATGAAAGGAAATGTGGCGACATAGGACCGTAACTACGCCAGTGGTTCATAAAATTCAATGCAGAAAAGTCCATGTAATTACCTTGATTAATCTGGAATAGTATACCAAGTTTTATTTCTTTTCCTATAGGGGTTCCGAAGCAATTAATATAAATCTCAATTTTTTTAGTACTTTTGACACCCTGTATTTCAGATTTAGATTAGGTTTAGATTGGGGCCTTCGGGCTATCTGCCTCCACACTGCGACCTTTTCAGATCTATTGTGTCTGCCCTCAAAATCGATTAGAGTTCTTCGGATAGCCCCGCCTTCTCTATGAGACTCCATAGGCTAGCTTTCAGATCCCCTGTGTATCTTTGGGCTTCTGGTTTTTCCTCACCCAGCGTAAGGAACCTGCACAGCAGTTCTTCAGTCAGACCTATCATACTCATGTGTTTGTTGAGCCTACAATGCCCTGTGAGAAGTCCCACTAGTATTCTAGTTGAACTTCGTTTCTGGCTCAGTAGATATTCTGTGAATGTTGGCGATGGTTTTTTAATAAACTCTTTTGCCTGTCTCATACCTGGCGAGTTGTTCCACCATTCTTGAGATTCGGTTTGCATCCATGATTTGATACTAGTCTTTTGTATAGCTTTCGCAATACCACAGAAGGGTTCTGGGCCATTGAGTGCTTTGTTTGCTCCTGCTCGGGCAAGTGAGTCTGCCTCTTCATTGCCCTCGTACCCTGTATGTGCTGGTACCCATGCTAGAGTCAGTCTGTTCTGACTGCCTAGTTCATTCAGGGTTTCTATGCAGTCCCATACTAGTTTTGAGTTAACTTGCATAGATTTTGACTGCTTTGATGGCCGCCTGGCTATCTGAATATATTGCAATGGTTTTGCCTTTAAACTCTTGCCTTATCAATTCTCTCACGCAATGATGTATTGCAATAACTTCTGCCTGAAACACCGTCGTGTATTACCTAAGCTCAGTGAGATTCTTGTCTTTGGCTTTCAGATAGGATGTAAAAAAAATTTAAAATTTGTATATTGCTACTTCAAAGTTGGGAACCAACTTCCCAGAAGTCTAAACTTGTTCGGTGTTAGGAAGAGCAGGACCCACAGCTGATAGTGGAATTCGAACCACTTCTATGGCATGTATTTTAGGACATACGTTGATAGGAATTGCTCACCTGAAAATGAGGTTAGGAATCTGCATACGCATATTCTGACTCGCCGTGTATACGGGGATCTTTGATCCAATTAACGTGGACGAATAATTAAAATCAGAAAGAGGTGAACTTTGATTTGATCCGCTTGAAATAGATACTTATTCAATTCGAATCTAATGGGTGTGCATGTGGTACTTATTTAGAGATGGAAACAGTATGGGTACTGGTCTGGTGGTGGCATTTCGATCTTCCTCCTTGAAGCACATCAACACGTTGCGGAGGGCCGGGTCGCAACGGTTGCCGAGGAGGCCCACCTCTTTGTTAGCGTCGCCTGAAGCAGCCCCCCAGGTATTTGTATAGTAGGGTAAACTGTCCCACACTGAACCAATTTTGTTTTTAATGAACGACGGAAACTTGTGATCTTTATAGACCTCTAATCGCAGATTCGTGATAGAGTCTCAATTCAGAATTTCTTTCCACGCCCTGTATGATGAATGTCAATTTATCATACACCCAAAAGCGATATAGTTTCCATTCAAAAGAATTCAATCTATTTTTTCTTTTTTTCTAAGTGTTTTTAGTCCAGTAACTTTGTCGCCTGAACATATGGGGGTAGTATGCGTCAAATCCGGTAGTCCTGATTTTTTGCAGACTTGTTCATGATGTTGGCCTTATGAATGATCCAAGTTTGTGACCCCGAGCACCGAACGCAAATTTGTCAAAAATCGAAAAAACCGCGAAGTAATCTCAATTTTTTCGAATTTTAGCGATTATAACCCTGAAGGACTAGTTTTTGAAAAAAAATCTCTCAGGGCGTTTTTAAAGCTGATCAAATTTACTACAATATGATACAAGAACTGTCTCTGTAGACCCAATAGTTTTCAGAGTTCATAATTTTTTTCGAACTTCGCAATTTTTTGCAATGTTTTAGGCGTCACTCGAATATACTCTAGCGGAATGAAGTTTCAATTACCTCCGACAGAATGTGCTAGTACTGTTCGTGTGAAGTCACGAATGCGACCCACCTGTAGCACGTTTTCAAACTTTTAAGGCAATCTAAACCACGGGACTTTTTAGCTGGCAAGAGTATTGGTTTTCTCTCAGGTACCTGCTACACATCCTTTGGTTTCTCATGATTGATTCTGTTGTTAGATCATTTCTCTTGATGGCTGCTATCCACATCTCTCTTCTTATTCTTGATAGATCTTTTATCTGTGGATAATGCACAGAGTTTTTCACAGAATCACAGTGGGAATGTGAAAAGACTGAGCAAATTTTCCCGATCTGCACGGCTTCCACTATCCACCACAATACACGTTACCCGCATTTTTCCTTTAAAATCATATTCACCATTCCCTGATGGGGATATGTCATCCCAATATGTCAATTCAGATCCAGACGAACCTCAACCGGGACCTTCCAAGAAGGCTAAATTTCCTAACAATTAAACACATTAACTTTTATTGTACTTATCTTTTTTATTTCATCATTCGTAGCTCAGCTTAAACATCCTCGTTCACACTCCTCATTTTCTTTCTTATCTCATCATGAAAGTACAGGGCTTCGATTGTATAATCAGGGTCAAAATTCAATCAGAATGACAGGATTGCAAAAAATTGCGAAGTTCGAAAAAAATTAAACTTTGAAAGGCTCAATCTCGGAAAGTAATGAGTTTTATATCATATTGTAGCAAATTTGGTCTACCTTCAAAACGTTCTGAAAGAGTTTTTTTCAAAAACTAGTCATTCAGGGTTATAATCGCCAAAAACTGAAAAAAAAACTATTTTTCCCAGTTTTTTCGATTTTTGACAATGTTGCGTTCGGCGCTCAAGGTCACAAACTTGGATTATTCATTAGGTCACCATCATGAACAAGTCTGCAAAAATTCAGAACTACCGGATTTGACGCAAACTGTGATGTATAAAGTTACTGGATTATTTAGGGTGTCGGCAACAATAGCCCAGACACTGTTATCGTATCAATCAACAAATTGATTTATAATTTTTTTTTTTTTCTAAAAATCATGTTAATTGGTTCACTGTGTACCGTCTTATGAAAACGGTGAATCAGTTGTTGAATTCACAGTGAACCAATAAAAAAAACAGGGTAAATTCCTCAAGAAAATATAATTTCGAAACAGTACAAAAACTGAAAATTATGTGACAGTTCAAACAAAAAGTAGTGGGATAAATGGAAGAATAATTCGCTACTTTCAAAAATATTTACTATATGAGTATTATAGTTTACAGTGAACCAGTATACAGGCTGATTCACGGTTTATGATACATTAGACTTTTCTGGAGGACGCAACGTAGGATTATTTTGAACATTTGGTTCCTTGGATAATTAGTTATGTTCTATCGACCTAAAATATTCTCAGCGTTGCGACATTGCCTCTTATATTGAAAAGTATCAACAACTTTGATTTTTTTAATGGGACACTCTGTATATTCTTCCATTTTCAGATTTTCCCAGAACAGCTGATTTCATCGATCGATAATACTTGGGGTCTAGCGGGAATGATAACAAAGATATAGGGTGTGAAAAATCGAGATATTTCACTTTAAGAATTTTTTGTGTCGAAACTATTCATAATTGGTCAAAACGGTTTTCATGTCCCTATCCCAACATTTTATTCACTATCAATTAATATTTAATTGAAATAAATAGTTTCGACACGAAAAATTCCTAAAGATGGAAAATCTCGATTTTTCACATCCCATAACTCTGTAATTATTACTGCTAGAGCCCAAGTGTTATGGATCGATAAAATCAGCTCTCAAGGAAGAATCTGAAAATGGAATAATATACAGAGTGTCCCATTTAGAAAATCAAAGTTGTTGCTACTTTTCAATATAAGTGGCAACGTCGCAACGCTGAGAATATTTTAGGTCGATCGAACACAACTAATTATTCGAGACAGAATACTCCAGAGTTGCGTTCTCCAGAAAGGTCTAGTGTGCGATCCACCGTGATTCAGCCTGTAATCACATTGAATCATTATGTCTACTGGTTCCCTATTAAATTTTAACAAATATTGAGAATAAATTAGTAAAAAATAATCGTGAGACTAGTTGAAACAGTTTTCACATTTTCCATGCTGAAATAGACAGTTTTAAACAAACTATACTTAACATCTCCAAACTCCAAATAAATATGCAAATAGTGAAAAATCATAACGTGAACGGAATAGTTAATTTTTATTCACCTACCTTAAACCACTATCTCACTCATTGCTTGTTCTGGGATGAACTAAAAGACGGAGACGGTTGATGATACTGATGTGATGATGTGATAGATCGTACCACGTACATCAGCGTTTCTCCCTAAATATTGGTAAGTGTAAAATTAAAAATGGTTCACTGTGTATGGCGGTTCACTGGTGCTTGCAGAGATAACGCATGGGTATTCCCCTCCAATTACGAAGGTGACTAAACTCGCGGTACAGAATTTTCAACATTGAAAAATAAAAATGTTTATACAGGGTGAAAAAGGTGGGAAATCTGTCGGACTCAGGTGGTATGTGAAAAAATAAGATGACAGGTTCACCTTATGAACAACCCTGAGAAGTCTTCAAGAGACTTGTGTGAGCAAGGAATTATGGGGGTCTTACATTTTAACGTGTCATCCCAAACACTTCATTGGGCCATCAGAAAAATGTCTGCAGTCGTTAGGATTTGATCCCACTATCGGCACGCCTATGTGATTAGAATACTAACGCTTCTATCTCGGGGCTAACTGGCAATTGATCGTAAACATCGTGTATGAGCTATCGTTACGGCAAAAATTAGTGTTTCATGGGACTGAAATGGTGCCAACATTCCAAAATAATATCTAATATGGTTATCCAGTAATCCAAACAGAGGTCTTGAATGGAAAATCCGAAATCCGAAACCTGTTGGCACACCAATGTTCAGAAGGAAATAACCTGTCATTCGAAACAAAAAACGTCCAAATCGGAGAAGTACTTCTGACGAAAATGTTTCCTATACTGCTAGCTACTTTTTGGTGGTACGTTAAGTTCTTGGAGAAGTGCATTTTATTTGTATAAGAATTTAGAGGTACAGTCGTCTTCAGAGAACATGTGGCACATAAACGGTGTCAGCTGTCTTAATCACCGCTGCAATAAGAGCGCTCATACCGTCCAACGGCGACATGTTCGAGTGTACCTTTGATTTCGCATAAAATGAATTAAAACAAGAAATATCTATATAACAGATTTGTTACTTCACTGGTGACATCGGTCTGACAGTCCGAAAACAATAACTACAGACTGGCTTCGTGCTAACGCTAGTGCTTTCTGGTTGAAGAGACCCAAAGAAGGTTAAGCTAGAGAGAAGCAATAAAGGGCGCGTCGTGTGTCAACGCTAAAATTCAAAAAATGATTTCTGGTCGGTCTGAGAGAGCACAGGTCACCACTGCAGGACAAAATTTACTGGGTTCTATTCATCCTTCCCTTGTAGCCAAACAATTATTTTCATGCTATTCAATTAAGTTGATGTATGTGTTACTTAACTAAAGTGGGTGCGCATACAGTGCTTTCATTTCAAAACTTACCACCCTGCATATCTCTTGATCTGCGAAGATTACAGTTTTCGGAAAAAACAGGTCGATTTAGATATCGAGGGGGAAGTAAAATGCCAGTATCAATGGAATTCTATGTTCATCCTCTTCACCCCCAGACACCCCTACTTTGAAATCTCAAATGGCACCCCCTACTTTGAGATACAAAAAATTGAGGGTCTATCAATGATCAAATCAACCAGGTGAAGAAATATTTATTTCGTATACAGGGTGAGTCATGAGGTACTGTACTCCTATCACGAACAGAAGCCCCTGAGGAAAATCTCAAATGGCCATCTGGAGCTTTCCTCCTCTTCTACAATAATAAACAGGGTGATATATAGGATTCAGCTAGAAAATATTTGCTCCACCACATGTTTTTCTAGGTGAGAGAATGGTTGAATCAACGATTTTCTAGGCACTGTATTGGCAGAAGAGGTGCCATAGAATGGCCAGCAAGATCTCCAGATTTGACATCTCTTGACTATTATCTGTGGGGTCATTTGAGAACAATGGTTTATAAGACTCCGCCAGAAAAAAATTTTGAACTCAAAAGAAGAATCATTTCAGAATGCAGATTTTGGGCAATTGCTTTGAATACCACTCTGAAAAATTGCATTTCTTCTCAGACACGACTCGTCAAAATGAATCATTCTAGTTGTTTTTGAAAGGAACTAGTAGGGTATACCATTCTCAGCTGGATGAAACAACAACACATTTTGTTCTGATTGATAGAGATGTCATTGTTCACTAAAACCATATACAGAGTGAACTCTTTGATAGCTGGCAATATTTCACAAGTACGGTATTGTTTTTTTTCAATTCTGTATACGTTAGTCTATTGGTGTTGGAGTGCCTAATGTTCCATGAAAAAATGAAATGAATCAAAGAAGCTGTTGTCCTATAAATCACACTGTTTATTATTGCAAAAGAGGAGGAGAACTCCAGATGACCATTCGATATTCCCGTCAGGGTCATCAGTTCGTGGTAGGAGTATGTACAGTACCTCATGACTCACCCTGTATACGAAATAAATATTTTTCACCTGGTTGATTTGATCAATGATATACCTTCAATTTTATGTATCTCAAAGTAGGGGGTGCCATTTGAGACTTCAAAGTAGGGGTGTCTGGGGGTGAAGGGGATGAACATAGCATTCCATTGATACTGTTATTTCACTTCCCCCTAGATATCTAAATCGACCTGTTTTTGTCAAAAATTATAATCTTCGCAGATCAGAAGATATGCAGGGTGGTAGGTTTCGAAATGAAAGCCCTGTATAAATATTCACATAATTATTGTTAACTTTCGAATTCTATTGTATTTTTATTTGCGAACTCTAGTTATTTTCTTATCACGGATATCTCGATCTATTTATACAATCATCGGTAAAAGTAATGTTTGGTACCTATTATGTAAATTTTGGATTCCAGAAGTACAGTTATCTGAATGAATAGGTATTTTACCCGTCATAAAAAATACAGTAGTTTTTACGAATTTTTTACATAATTTTTGTAAATAAATGACATGATTTCATTCCAACATTTTGATTCTAAAAATCATTCCATAAAAAATATTCTTCGTTACAATGTGCTATGAATCATATCAACCTTATCAATTAAATTCTGTGTTATCTTGTTCATATTAAATGAATTAGTAATAAATGTGAACAAGTAGTGTCATGTGTTGATTCAACTTCCATTCTTATTATTTTCTGTTGATGTTGAAGGCTACGAAGAAGATTTTGCAGAAATTATTAGAGGTACTTAACTTCCTATTATATATTTTCATTCTGAAATATGCCCTGTGTAATTTTCTTTTGTTATTGTACCATTGAAATCAATGAATAATATAATACATTGTGATACTTATTTATGTATCAAATGAGTAAAGTCTATTTCTACAATATTGGCGTCAATTTCGATTATTAAAAAACCTGAATTGACTTATTGAATAACGCTTTGTTTTTCTACAACTCTTGTAATATATCGGAGACTGAAACCTTTGGCAGAATAATAACAGTGTAATCATTGTAAAAGTTCAATTTTTGTGTGTGAAAACCATACTTTAGGTATGAATAAACTTCTTGGCAGTTCTATAGAAAAAAGTACTGTGTATACTAATAATATTTTATTCTACTAGCGTGCGGAGAAGTCCACTTTCCCTCAATCAATTCAGTGTTGAAAGAGTCATTTTTCCGCACTAGTTCGGAGGAAACTTTCAACACTCAAATGAGTGGGGAAAAGAGTAATTTGGGTTTTTCCCTCACGCTAGTAGAAAAAATACTATACCTAATACGTGCGGAAAATTATCACTTTCCGCACTTGTTAGGTAAACTACTATTATCAGAAAAGATTTTAACTTCTTACATCCAGTCTCCTGTGTCAAACAGTAACACACGAATTCAAATGTTATGGAGTGGAAACTTTGCTTCCATTTCCCTTTAGGATACTGTATGTAACTAATTTATGATGAAATAACAAATACCAATGCAAAGAGGTGGGTAACTTATCTCTGACTCTCTGACCAATAAAATGTGTCATCTGTTTAGTTCATTGAGGATTGTTTAATTCATTAAACTTCTTCATTCACATATTAATGCAGCTGTGTATTGGGCTCAAGTGGATAAACACCAAACTCATTAAATTCAATGGGAATGCTGGTCTACATTAACGTTTGTTTATGTTACAGTTTGACCAAAATGGATTCGCAAAGTGCAGTAGCCCCGAAGGTCCAACTGCTTGGGCGCACTCCTTCGAGAAACTCTTGGAAGATCCCTTAGGGCTCCATATGTTCACGGTAGGTCCTAATATCAAATTGATATCTTATTAATTTTTCTAGATTTTTGGGATTTTCTCCTCGTTTCTATAAATAAAAATATGAATATTATTTAAATATTTGTAGATCATTGTTTATTTGTAGTAAGGACAAATCAGATGTTTTGCCGCAAAATGTCATTTCGTTTAATATTTCGCTTCAACGGACCTAAAAGAAAAAATCATTCAAATAAAGAAACCAATACAATACATGGTGATTAGGGGTGGCTAGGAATGGACGATAACGATTTTGGATTATCATTTATCGATATTATCCATATTGTGGATATTGTTCATTTACCTCTTATTTTTATAATTGGGACGTACGAAAAAGACCCTAAGGCGAGTTACGCATAGAAAGGGCACTTCACTATATTCTGAATAAGATAGTAGGCGGCGCTGCTTCTGAAAGAAGTAAACACTGACGAAATAAATATATGACGCCCAATTCAAAATCTTGGTAATTCTAATGACTTATGTCCACTTTGAATTCGAGTTTAATCTCAGGATTCATTGAAAAGAAAATACGACAAATAATTGAATCTTGATGATGTGAACATCTTTCTTTGAAGGAAACTTCAAACTTGACGCCACGTCGTGAGTAATTATATTAGGCAAGAATAATATTACCTCAGATATTAACCAACCAAAGCGAAGGTCAACGCTTCCCTATGATTTTCCATGCGGTCTTTATCATTGGAATGGACTATAGGGGTGGACGATAACGATAAATAATCAATGGGAATTTTGAAACTGATCTAAATCGATGAATCGATAATTTTTAATCTGAATTCTTATCGATATTATCAATAATGCATGGGCAACCATAGGGAAGCGCCGACCTTTGATTGGCTAATATTGGTGGCAATATACTTGCCTAATTTAACGACACACGACGTGGCGTGAAGTTTGAGGTTTCCTTTATGGAAAGATGTTCACATCATTGAATTTCAATTATTTCCTGAGATCAAACATCGCTCATTAGAATTACCATGCGTCATGTATTCATTTGGAATATAGTCGATTATAGTTTCCATCCTATGCATTACACGCCTAATGTTCTTTTTCATTCGTCCCAATTATAAAAATAAGATGTAGTCAATGTAAAATATCCAGAATATCGATAATTTCGATAATACCGTTAAAATCATTGTTCGAACACATAAAGGACCCCGCACCGCACTAGGGGGGAAATTGGCTTTCGGTGAATTTTTTCGAATTTTGGATACATCGTTGAACTCGTGATGCTGATCAGATGTCCCAATTATCAACGCTCTAAATTCAATAGTTTGGGATTATATAGGGTGCTGAAGTTGACTTTTTCAAATTTTCGAATGGCCATTGTGAAGTTTGCTTCTTGAATACCAAAATCAAATCGACTACGTTTTGTTTGTCCATGTGGCCGGTGAAAATCCACTATAGAGTTCAATGATATCTGCACGTACTCACGATATACAGAGTTGGTCCAAAAATAGCAAATGTTCCAATTATTAAATCAATTCATTTTTGGACATTTCGTGGTATACTAATATCAACATCGATTCATGATAATTGCATTTCTTGTCTTGCATATTATACACCAGATGTTCAAGTTTCCATGAAACAGCACCCGTCCCGATACCCATATCCATCGAATGATTGGAATCCCGTAAAACTTGGTGAGGAAGTTGATAATTCGTGATGACAATATTTTATGCAAATACCTGAATTATACAGGGTGGTTGTGAAAGTAGTAGTGGAGTTTTCTTGGAGTTAACGTACTCCAGAGCAATTTAGAAACAAGACAGAAATCCTAATTAAAACCAGTCAATAATGTATTAGTGTATCAATTTTCTTCACAACAAATGTTATTGATCATATTTTTTCTTTGGAATTTCAAAAAAACATTGATAGCTAAAACTAAGTCGAAACACATTCAAACCACTCAGTATAATACTTAGTTGTATACAGAGTTACAAAAGCTTTGAGAATCTCTGAACACGTAATCGGGACCGTAGAGATAAAAAAAAACATAAATCTGAAATATTTTCAGATTTTTTATTACTCTAATAACAAAAAAAAAAAATTTTTTTTCGATATAACTGAAAAACTAAATGATTTTGAAAATTTTCGAAGGCTGCTCTGGATGCGCAACTTTTGCCCCACTTAACCAGTCACACTTTGTATCATCACATTGATTAACGACTCTTAATCTATGATCATCATGATGAAATTATGATTATTCATACCCAAGAAAACGGACCTGAAAATTGAGGTCCGGTCAGAGAAAATGCCCGGTAGCAGAATAGTAGCCAGTCCGGGCCTGATCACTACACGTATATTGAAATAATACTCATATTTTTATTTTATAGAAACTAGGGTCCCTTGATGTAAATCGACGTATTTGTCATCTTAACAGGGTACGGACAGATCCTCGTCTCCTCTTACTCCTAAGTGTTTGTGAAACAGTTATATAGTTCCATCTTTATTCATTCCTGGGGATAAACACTAGATTTCTGACATTTGTTGTTTTTTAGGTTATATTGAGGACATTGGCGTATCATGCGTAATTTCCACATGAATTTCTCATTCAACTCTACATATTAGTAATATTCTTTCAATCTGAACTAACTGAAATATTTCACTTGATGATAATTTTCGAATTTTTGATTGATTTTTCAACTCCAGCATAATCTTTGTGAGGCAGTGAGCAAATTTTTCTGAAAGTTTAATACGTTTTACCAAATGGGACTGTTCTTAGGCAGTACCTATCAATAAATGAATTTTGATATCAGACTAAGCCTTATGGTTGAGAAATTGTGAAAAATGTTATGTAGGTATTCAAACTAATGTGCTCATATGTCATGTGTGTTGTATATATTCATGTTGGGAATCATTTTTGCAGTTTTTCACGCACACTTGATATTTCCCGAATGTATAACTTTTTAAATGGTAGGGCACATGCCTCTTCTTTTAATCCTTCGTTTTAATCTAAACTGTTTCTACTAAAATGCATTCAAAAACTGGAGTGGATAATTATAGGCACAATGAGAAAATATAATATCTGATTTCGTATTAGTTTTACCTCGAATATTTTGCTGATGTATTTACCAATTTTCCCCATTCGGTCACTTCACTTTCCATGTTCTAAGTTCATTTGCATTTGATGGAAAGTTGACAAATTCAAATTTGCCATCCAACTGATTGATACAGCCTAACGCAGCACATTTTACCATCCTTCCAAAACAGAATTGAATATGTCGTATTAAGATCAAGTATGAAATTGAAATCTTGTAAGATCTCTTTTAACGCCTATGAATGTGACGTCACAGTAATGTCATGTCAGGGACGCCAAAACACGAAACCAAAGTCACTAGATGATTAAAAGAGAATGGAGCTATAATCTGTCCGTACCCTGTTAGAACACAAATACGTCAGTTTGCATCAAGGGACCCAAATAGAAACGAGGAGAGAAAATCTCAAAAAATCTGCTCCTCGATTAACCTACAGACAGTATTTAGTCACTAACGAATCCGTCGTATCCAACAGGAGTCCCTGAAGAAGCAATTCAGCGCCGAAAACATATACTTCTGGACGGCGTGCGAACGCTTCAGACTGCTGCCGCCCGGCGCCGAGCGACAGGCCGAGGCGCAGCGCATCTACCAGCTGCATCTGGGCGTGGGCGCCGCGGAGCCGGTGAACGTCGACGCCCAGGGCAGGCACTTGGCGGAGCACTCGCTGTCGGCCGCCGATCACGGCCTGTTCGAGCAGGCGCAGAAGCAGATCTTCGTGCTGATGAAGCTCGACTGCTATCCGCGGTTCCTCAAGTCCGACATCTACAAGCGGTGCGTGGCTGGGGAGATCGAGAAGTGGCCGCTCGATACGAGGTCAGTCATAAGAAATGAACTCAATATAAACAACTGGAAGGGACCCTCTGTGAACGACGAGTGAGACAAAAATATTTTTCAGGCAACCCGCAGTGTTTACGGATACCTATCTCTCTCTATCTTATGTTCGCTAGTGGGAAGCGGTCGCATTATTTCAAATATTTTTCCGTTTTTTTTAATTAAGAGTAAACGTGATTAAATAAAAATATTCATGTAGGAAAAAGGATAAATTTTGAAAATGAAATTTCAGTTTTATTCTTACAGGATTTGGAAGTTAAATGAATACAAAATCGAAATTATATATTTTCATTCAGATGTCAAAATATATTGTACAGGGTGAGCGAAGCACAATGTCTCAGCACTATCAGAAGAAAAAAAAAACGATAGGAAAAATTTGAAAAGAGGTTCTTGAATGGTATTGACTACCTATAAGGTCCATTTTGAGCATAATTTCCATAGGTTCCTATTTCACCATTAGTTCACTGCCTACAAACATATCCCTATTAGAAATTAAAAAATGCAATTCTCAATACAATATCCTTCTCCAAAGGAACAGTTTGGGTTTCTTTATTTTTCAGAACTTGGGAGCTGGAAGTCATAGGTAAAGTCCATAATATGAGAAACATCTTCCTCAGGACCCAATGCTATGAACTTCCACAGATGCATCTTGAAAATAAATTACTATAGCTAGTTTTTTATTTCAAAAAGGTGCAAACATACTTTTTTTTTTTCATTATTAATCAACTAGGTACCTATGAGTTTTCTTATTTTCCTTCAAGGATCAGTATTTTTTGGTAACAAATGCTTAGGAAATGGAAAAATACTGGGTACAGCATCTGGTTTCAATAACCTAGCAGTACCTGGTATGTCTAAATAAATAATCAGTTGGCAGGAAATGCTCTCCACAAAGCTTGCTGGTTTTAGATGGAGTCCAACTCTCTCTAGGAACTGCCTTAATTCATAAATCAAGAATGTCTGAATGGAAAACTGCAACAAATAATATTACTTAATATGTTTATGGAAAAGTCATGGAAGTATTTAACTTTGACAAATAATATGGTTATAGTTTTTGAACATATTCTGAGACTGGGAACATTGTACACCTAACTGATGATCATTTCAAGAACTATGTTTTCCAAAAAACTGAACAATATTCAACTTACCCACGGAATGACAATTTCCATCTTACATCCAAAGGTGACACAATAAATCATCATTGTTTATCAAAACCTTCTCAACAATCAGTTCACAGTGTTTACACCAACAAATTCAGTCCTTTGTATAAAACAAAACACGCCAAATGAATAGATATTTCACATAAACAAAGACAATGAACTTATGTCTTCACTTTCTTGTCTGTTTAGATGTGACAAAAAAATCTAAAGTACTTTAGTTATTTGATAGAAGCAAACGTAAACACCAGTCCACCATTAAACAACACGAGTTGGAAAGAGACAGGTTACCGTAAATCATGCTATCTTTGTTGCAGCTGCCCCTGACACACTTTGTGCTATTCGAGAGAACGGCCGTCTCCCTTCCAGTTGTATTGAGTTCATTGGTCATAGGCTTATAGGCGAATCTTGCTAAGGAATACGCCCTCTACCGTTTTCTAATATAACTAACGTATGGGCCATTGGTTGCTTTGTTTACATCAGTTTGCATGTGTTTTATATGAGAAGTAGTTGTGTTTAAATCGTCTATAATTTTGTTTGAGAAATTTTATAAACGTTTAAAAACATGAATCACTATTGTTGTGTACCCCATTGTTCATCTTCAGCAGAGAAATCCCGACTGAAGCTTTCATACCTTTCCAAAATCAGGACAACCCTAAGTTGTATTTGTAACTAAGTTGGGAAACAATGAAGTGATCCATAGAAGAAAAATGTGAATTCATAACTTTTCTTTTCACTTTACTGAAAATTTACCCATATATTTCCATATAATAGGTATATGTCTATTATGAATATAATACCTACTTCTTGGGGTAATAATAAAAAACAAACAAATTTTCAACTGATTATATCTTTCATCATAATACTACTCATGAACAGTAGAATTTATAAACAGTAAAGAATTTCATCAACCAGAATCCTGGGTTTCACATAAAACATGTAACATTTTATTGATATAATTTTCTTCCATAACATAACATGTTCTTCGCAAACTCAAAATCAAATTCTATTAATAACCAAAATAAATTCAGAATAATGTAACTGAAAGATTAATATGTAACCAAAAATGTATTGTTTAGATTAAAAGTAGAGCCATCCCCAATTGTATCAGCCCATAATAATTATGTAGCTTCTTCAACTATATAAATTCACCATTTCCTTGGACTACATATAAATGATTTTTTCGAGAGCTTCTATGATAGTCTTCCTACTATGTACCTGTAAAATGATTTTTAACATTCAGTTTTTGTATCAAGAATATAAATAGAGGTATTTGATTATTATGTGTTGTAAAAAGTAAGTAAAACAGAGGTATATAACTTTACCTACGAAAGAACATTTCATTCCCAAAAGGTAGGTCCTTTCTTCCAAAAATATTATGCTATCAGGTGAATACATATACAGGTAGAATAATGAGAATTTTTGTTCAATAATGATGAGAACTTAAAGCTTACATATGATGGTACATATAAATGTCAACTAGAGGTAGGTAGGTTATCTACTGAACAGATATAATCTTGTCCTCAATCAAAACATGATAAACCACTGGAAAACACGAAGTTCAAAAATACACAAATAATGAAGCTAAACGTTTGAAATATCAAAACGAAATGAACATAAACACCATTACTGAAGAATGTAAACAATCTGCCAATGGCCCATAGAGTAGTACCGACATTCGCCGTTCTGGCGCTACGATCTTAATCTCAGTCGCCTATAAAGGAACTAGAGTCACTGGATGGTATCAGTTGAAGAGTTCGGACCATATACCTACTAAACATATACGGATAACATCCTTATAGCACAGTATATTATCCTTTCACGAGACAGTAGGTTCAGTTGGCGTCGGGACCTTTAATCTTTGTGACAGACTGCAGTAAACATGAAAAAAACGCTATAATTGCTACACCCGGTATTCATAAAAAAGAGGTTCTTATGCGAATACAGTTTGCATACCAATATTCAGAAGATAATAAACGATCATTCAAAACAAAAAATGGCCAAATCGGACTAGTAGTTCCGATGAAAATGTATCTCTTTCGGATACCTTTTGGTGGTGCTTTAATTTTTTGGGGGAGTGTAATTAGAAAGAGTGATTTATTTTGCTTATTTCTTTTGTGTAAAAGACATCACATTCTAAGAACCTCTGTGGAACCGCTGGCAAATCGACGATTCAAGAAGATTTTCCGGATAAAACACCTCATTCAACTCGGCAAATAGCTCATGACAAAAATCCTTCAAAACATTATATTACACCCATAATAGGCAATTTCACTATAATTGAAAATAGCCTTTTTTATATGGGGAATGGTCTCAAACATGACTCAATATATCAAATAGCACTTCCTCTCATCTATTGATTCATTTACAACCGTTCAATTACTACTTCAAAAGTGCTACAACTTGAGAGTGAGCGACCATTTTTCGTGGTGTGACGTCAGTTATATTTTCTTGTGGCTCCATCTGACAATGCATTTTGCATGCGTTGCACAGAACCATTTCATTACTTCATTTTATTTATCGTGGACTCGCGTGTTTGTTTATTGTGTTCCTCAAGTATTCATGTTATATGAGTGTTTATATATGAGTTGACATGGAGGAAACATTTGAAAAGGCTACCAGTCAAAATCTACCTGTTGTTGACTTTCAAAAAGGTATTCCAAAGCAAGCAGGTATTTTGATAACTTTATTTCAACCAAAGAACTACCTATAAAAATATTTTTCGTAGGTTATGTTAACATTTTTTATATGACGAGTGACAAGAAGAATTACCCAATGAGAAAGCCTATCCAAAGTGTATGACGCGGTGTGACGCACCTTGTATTCGTCCAATGAAATGCCAGTAATATTTCGCACGCATTAGAGCTATCGTTCGAATTCATGTTCAATTCAGTTATTTTTTCTGGGTCAACCGTTATCATAAAAAGAATTAAAAAAATGCTGATTTCATCCAGTTTGTGTTCTATATCGTGGAAAAAAATTAAATATCATGGTGAAATTCCCTATTGTCGAAAATTCACTACTAATAATTATACATTTATTAGTATTAGCTATTGTAAGGTATATAAAACAAGAAGAATATGAATTTTTTAAAGATTTACATGGCAGCACAGTTTCTTAGTACATGAGCAACAATCGTGGTAAGAAATGTCGTTTGTCATTTTTGTTGTCATTAATGGTTTTCCGGCTGCTGTCTGATCAGGTTTCGGTGTTTCAGTAGCTCATTCAATATTATAAATGTAAAGAAGCCTATTTTGTGAATAAATTGGTGCAGCAGTGTCAAATCTGTAAATAAATAAAAATTTGAATACGAATATCCTAACCTGATATTTTACGTTACATAGAAAGGAACAGTGGCGGTGTTTTTGCAGGGCTTGCTATTGTTGATGAAAAGCCTATTTAAAATATTGAAAATATCAAATAGCCTCACTGAGACGTTACAAAATGACGTATTGATATGTTACAATGCGTGAGAATTAGTTTATTAATGCACATTCATACATTTATATAAGTACAATTCAGTAATGTTTCAAATTTCGTAAATATGTATATTAAATATTAACCAGAGAAGCGCAAGTATACTCTTTGAAGAAATATATAGGTATATGAAAAATTTCAATTATTCACTGGCAATGATTCCGCAGAGTTATCCCATTCGCGATTTCATTAGTTTATCCGTATTTGGCGTTTAGGATTTTTGGCATATACTTTTTGATGATTTATCTATCTATTGTTATTTAGTCTGAGGAAATAGGTGTGAACCAAAAATAATACAATACAGAAGGATAATTCATTTCGGCTGTTTTGTCGGCGGAAGACGTGGCCTGAATGACGAATTCGAAAATGTTCATTGCATGTCCATTGAGAACGAATTTGATTACGAATTAATTGCCGATCTATTTTGAACTAAGATATATGTGTAGAATGTTAACTCTCGAAAATAGAAAATGATAGATTGTTAATAAAATATTTTATATTTGTTGAGTTATGTCATTCGCGATTTTATTTATTTATCTGTGTTTGACGTTTAGTATTGTTGGAGTAGACTTTTTGATTATTTATAAATAAATCGCGTTGTCCTATCTATTGTTATTTAGTCTGAGGAAATAGGTGTGAACCATAAATTGAGTAACAATGAAGAATTTATCAAATAAGTGAATACTGACCTATACATATAAATAATTTTTGAGTGGCCTATAATTTAATAACATCGTAGAAACCATCCATATTTCTCAAAGTGGTCGGCAGACTTTAGGACCTTTATTGCTTTTTCTTCTAATAATTTAATCACAATTACTCAACAGGTAACTCAACTTGCATTTTTTATCAAATTATCCTTAGTTTAAAATGATTAAATTGATGCTGGAGTATGATGGAGAACACTGCTTGAACAACATAAATTCAAATAGAGATCTTACTTTGAGAAATAATTCATTTGGAAGTTAGTGGATATACTGTGCACTCTGATATAATGTGTTTTTCAATCTACTCTACAATAATTATAGAAAATATTTCATATAACCTGAATTTAATCTAATTTAAACCACGACAATATCAACCATTTGTTAACATTTGAAATTTGAGGTCAAGTAGGTTCTCTTTTTTTTGACAATTGCTTTCGATTATTATTGTGAAGTTATGAAATCTCAATGGTAGAATAAGATTCAAGCTCGAAGCTATTTCATTTGACTACAACGGTCATTTGAATTCGAACAATAATCTCAATAATCATTCTTGTAAGAGAAAATATTAAACTGATTGAGATATTTGATAAGTACACTCGTCTTCAGCAAACATGTGGCGGTTGAACGATATGAGCGCTCTTATTGCAACGGTGATCAAGGGAGCTAACACCGTCCATGTGCGACATGATCACTGAAGACGAGTATACATTTGGCAGTGTGCATGATTTCTACATTTTTCACTCTCATTGGTTCCCGGAGAGTTGCGTCATCACTAGCTTTGCTTTACAGAAATCACATAATATGTGTTAAACTTTGAAATTGATGATTCCATTTCATACCGTTGATATTCGGCATTTCAACTAAACAACCCCATTAAAATAGTTTCTGATTTTGACGTCAAGAAAATTGAAAATTTCCGTATGTCAGAAAATCGAAAATTACTGTTTTCTTCTCTTTGCCTATTGGTAACTAAGTTTTATTCACAACCTGAATGATAATTTGAAAATGAGACGAGGTGGTCAAATGTTTCATATTCTTTCAAATGCTTTTCTTCACAGTGATATTTATCATTCAAAACAGAAACCTCTAATCTATATAACCGACTTCTTCCAAGATTAAAAATAGGCCCTGGACGTGTGAGATATAAAAAACGATCTATACTGGGTCTGTTGTGTATTTGAAATTATATTTTTGTCTTTGTTTCTACTTATAGATTGGTATTTCATCAATCACATTCCACACCTTCGAAATTATTGAAGAAATCTGTCAGCAATGCCGAAGGTCGAAGAAAGTCGCTACTACCTTGGCACCGAAAAAATAGATCAAAATCAAAGGATCGCGGAGAGTCGGAATATAGCCAGAAGAGCGACATTATTACTAGCGAAAACAACAATGTAGCTGATAGCACGAGAGGTGACTTGCAATCCAGCGGATCTTCTTTGACTTCCCTGGACCTAGCTATTTCAAATCAGGTAAGGAAACTGCTGATATATGCTTCTGCGATTCAAGAATATTCTATTCGCGATATCCACAGAGTGGGTGACACCTACATTTATAAAGTTACACTTTGAACTCCGGGAAAACAAACAAGTGAAAAAAGTCAAAGGAAGGGTGTCAAAGTCTTTAAGTGATTCCGGTAGCGGAATCGGATAAATAAAACGCAACTATTGTTATGATGGCTATGTCACTTTTATGGTAATATCATTGTGGTGATATATTATCGAATATTTCCTTTTATTCACATAAATTGTTAATTTTACGTTTGTGAATCTCAATTTCATAGTTGTGTTAATACACAGATTGGAAATCGGAAAACCGATCAGTAAATATATGTGTTTGCAGTGAACACTTCAGTTTGGAAAATTACACACCAAGTGATAATTATTTTTCTGATAATTGGGTGTTCAACAAATGTAATTCAATGTTCGACGAGGCAAATAACCAGGAAAGTACCTATAGTTGTTTTCTGTTGAATATTGCGAATATATATTCTTGTCTGAAAGATAATGCAAATTCCCAACTTCAGAAGATCTTATTTCAAATTCAATATCTACCTATCGATTAACATGTATCAGTAAAGCAACAACATGCTTACAGAAGCCACATTGGCCTGCTTTACAACTGCATATACAGATCCACTGAGTCACAGATGTACCTACTGATCCCAAATTCAATTTGATTTAGTGTGGATGAGATTTCAATGCAGAACTTTGTGAACAAAGACCAAAAATTCGTCTATTTTCCACATCTTCTACCTGGCACAGGATAATATAGTTGGCATTGAATCTGCTTCCCCTTCGGCCACAGGCCTAATTTTCCCACTCAACTACTCAATGATATAAGCTAAATTTATGTTCACAATAGGCATTTGGAAAATTATAATTTGGAAGTAGAGATAAATCACCAAAAGCACATCTCCGAAATGACATATGATATATTATGACATCAAGATGACATTCCCTTTGTTTTCCCGTAGTTTTGGTGTGACACCTGGTGCCGATGGTGATCACGAATAATTTCTTGAAGAAAAATATTTTTCCTCCGATTGGCAGCAAATATTAATTTTGCTGACACATATCAATCAGCAAAGTATTACTTTTCCTGCCTAGGCAGCAAAGTGGTTACTTTGCTGATTGATATGTATCAGCAAAATTAAAAATCCATAAATCGTTTATAATTCCCTTCATATTTCATCCAAGACTTTCCCGGCAACAAATTCAACTCTATATTTTTTGCCACCTCCCTTATTAATGGAGGTGTAAGTATACTTCCAGGTCGCTATCACTTTCCATTATACAGTGTGTCCATTCAGTGCGTAATTCTTCGATATCTCGAAAGCCATAACCTATAGAGAAAAACTTTGGAGAAAAAACTTTTTCAGTTACTAAAGTTGCTCAATTCAAAATTATATTCAACATTACTGGGTGTTTTATAAAAGCAGGGCAACTCGAAGTAGAGTTTTTTTAAAAGGGACACCCAGTATTGTTCATTCGGAATTAATTCCGTCGAGGTTCACCTTCACATCGCTGTGAAAAAAATTGAAATCGGTTGCGGCGTTGCCAAGTTACAATTGATAAATCTATTTCTACCATTATTGAAGAGTCATGTTGAATTGGGCATGATATATTCATTTATTCAGATTTTGAAAATATTTTTGGCATACGGTAGGAGCAAGGACCAACGTATACCAATCCAGTAATTTTGCGACATGTTCTTCAACAGGGTGCTCAATTTTGCATTTAGAATTTTGCAAGATTCAGATGACGTTCATCAGAATTTTTCAAATGGAACACCCTGTATTTTTATTCAAAAATTAATTTCGACATCTTTCGCCTTTTTATCGCTGGAAAACAAATCGTAATCGGTTGCGGCGTTGTCAAGTTATGGTTGATTTCCTTATTTTTACTACTATTTCGGGGTAATTTGTACGTCATATAGTTCTTTCATTTATTTGTATTGTGGAAATATTGCGTTGCTACGGTATAATCAAATTTATTCATTGACCATTCATATATTTTTTTACAAAAGGAACATTTATACAGGCTCTCCAAGTTTGAATTTTGTTCGAAATATTTGTGTAATGACCTGTCAAACATCGCTACAATCAAATATATCTTGGATTGATTCGACATTTTGCTGAATTTCCTCCCAAAAGCCGCGTAGTAGAGACATATTGTTTGTATCATTATGTTTACCTTCTTCAAGGTAAATGAAGATTTGGATTGTGACAATAACGACAATAAAAATGGCCCAAATTTCAAAAAAATTTCCTAATTTTCGTAATCCGCATCTTCATTGTTTGTATTGTAGAAGTTATTTCACAGACAGGCGTTGCTTTTGGCATGTTTGTTTGTTTCACATATCATTTGAATCATAAGTAGCAAAATTACGGAATATTTCAAATTTGGACGATGCACATATCACAAAAATACCTGAATGATCTATGTAGAACCCCGAATGTCATGTGGCAAGCAATTGTTCTAAAAATTTGTTCAAAATGCAATATTCCCACACTCAAATCAAATTGAGGAACCATCAGGACGAACAAATTACCCCGAAATAGTAGTAAAAATAAGGAAATTACTCATAACTTGAAAACGCCGCAATCGATTTTGATTTTTTCTTCTGCGATGAAAAGGCGAATGATGTCGAAATGAATCCGTGATGAAAAATACAGGGTGTTCCATTTGAAAATTTCTTATGATTGTCGTCTGAATCTTACAATATTTAGAATGTAAATTTTAGCACCCTGTAGAGGATTATCTCGCAAGATTACTGGATTGGTATACGTGAGACCTTGCTACTACTGTATGCCAAAAATATTTTCGAAATTTCAATAAATAAATATACCATACCCAATTGAACATGACCCTTCAATAGTAGAAAAAATGGGTTTATCAATTATAACTTGGCAACGCCGCAACCAAATTCAATTTTTTTCACAGCGATGTAGAGCTGAACTTGAGCGGAATAAATTTCGAATGAACAATACTGGGTGTTCCATTTGAAAAAACTCGTCTTCGAGTTGCCCCGCTTTTATGAAACACCCAGTATCGTTAGAAATATTTTCGAAATGAGCAACTTTAGTAACTGAAGAAGTTTTTTCTCCAAAGTTTTTCTCTATAGGTTATGGCTTTCGAGATATCGAAGAATTACGCACTAAATGGACACACTGTATAATAATTTAAATATATCGATATTTTTTCGCACAACTGTCAGAAATTTCATGAATTGTCAAACCAACAACTGCGACTATACAGGAAGTATAAAGAGATTGTGGGAATTGTATTAATTCGCAAATACAATATTCTCCCATATCATTATGAACAATCGGAGAAAAAATTATATGTTCAACTCAGCAGCAAAGTAGATTGACTGCCTTAGCTGGATTCCTAGACTCGCTACGCTCGGCTATGAATTCAGCCACGGCAGTCAATCTACTACTTTGCTGCCTAGTTAAACAAATATCTATATATTCCTGATATTTCTTTGTTTCTATGGGTAAATTTTGATTCAGGAACTAGATAAACCAAGACACTGTTGTCAAGAAGACTTAGCCTCAAATAATGACAGAATAGCATTGTGTCGGGTGATTTTGAGCAATGGAAGTACAACTGTCACTCAAATTAGGGACTCCGAAACTATCCAAGACTTGGTGAATAGGATATTGGACAAAAGAGGAATTGCTTACTCATCCTTCGAAGTTTTCACCAACAAACATCCAAAGGTAAGTTCATTTTCTTCGGTTTTCGAAGTTCATCAAATGTGAGGGAATCAGAATCCAATGATCTCAGCATTCGCCTACGCGTGGGAAATCACTATCAATCCGTGCTCGTTAAACAATAAAAAAACTATAGTTAGGTGTGAAAAGTGACACAGTGGATTGATACAAAGATACAATCTTTTTTTTTAGTGCATGGATGTAAATGAATCCTCCAGCAAATTGGCGGGGTGTGAGGTTACCGTCGAACAGCGGGTAGTATTCAAACTCGATCTTCCCAATAGAAAAACGATAAACATCAGATCGAAATATACTAAAATCATTGTCGACGTACTGAGACCTAGCTTACACAAGTATCAATACAACTTGGACGAAGTTTTCATTCTGAATGGGAACGTTGCCATCGATCTAGATGTACCTGTAACCACTATAGATGGGCTCAGACTGAAAGTCCAGTTGCGCGAAGGTAAGATTTTTTTTGACGTGATACGATTATCTCGATTTAACTAACCTAGGGTAATCACCAGCGAAAAATTAGTTCAAACAAAGTCGTCTCCACAACTTTTATTTAGCGTGATCAAAGATCACTCATGTTGGTACATGTTTCGGGCTCATATAAGCCCATCATCAGCCGAATACAACGTTCAGTTATAGAAATGAAAGCATGAAATTCAAAATAATGTAGACAAAGATAGGCAAAACCAAGACATAAAATAAATATACTCAATTATTCTGTATACAGGCTGACTGACAAAAGATGCCCCAAGCCATAGCGCCGATATTCATTATTCGATTTCAAAAAACAAAAATGCAAATGGCATTACTCATCAGATACTCAACTCTAACGATAGCGGTTGTTATTTTTGTTTCAAAATGGCTTATTGTTTAATTTTTTTCTGATGTACATTTTGCTTACTGAATACAATGATGTACAAAAAGTTGACTTTTGCACAAAATTAGTTGAAAAAAATGCATGCTCTGTCGTCATCCATTACTCTTTCTAGTTTGTAGTTTCCAAAGATGTTTTCAATAAATCATTTTCTCAACCTTATAATGTCTTGTTTTTTATAAGGATCGGACTCGACCTCCAATGACTCGATAGAAAATTTTATGAAAATATTCATTTCTTGTCCACAGAGCCTACATTTATTTCAAGTAATTTTGCGCGAAAGTCAACTTCTCATACATCATTGTATTCAGAAGAAAAATACTTGTGTTAGTATCTGAGAAGTCAATACATTTTTGTTTTTTAAAATCAGATAAATAACAGCGGCACTATGGCTTTAGACGTGTTTTGTCAGTCAGCTTGCTATATTAGCTGTTATTTATAAAAATATATCAATTAAATCAATTCACGGGTCGGGTTATTGTTTTATAAAGGCCCACGTGCTCTCAAATTCCCAAAAGTGCAATTAAACATGAACATATCAAACTTATGCAACTAGTCCGAAGGAAACTTCAGGAACTATAAACTTTTATTAAAATTAAGTGTCCATTTTTTCATCTTCCATTTCATTTTGTCAAGGGTTGGAAGATTGAAATGATAATTATGTCCCCCATCTCCATGTAGTTCTATCTATAGCTAATGTTTCAATTTTGTGATTTCAGATACTAGACAAGGAAACATGCATTTTCCCGAAAACTGCAATAATAACAGTAAAGTTACCAAACTTGAAGAAATAACCAATCAAGTATTTGAGGGGATTCTACAAGATAAATGTGATTCAGCTCATAAACCAACAAAATCGGATAAAGGATCTATCAAGGTGTGACATCAATAAAAAATTACATCTCATGCATTATTGTATTTTTCTGATATTCTAGAGTGAAGATTGGGGTTCGGAACACTCTTCAACATTTATCGGGAAATTTCTGCGAAGAGATTCGGGCATGCTTGATCGCAAAAAGAAAATGTCTACCAAGTGCAAACCCACTTTCTATCCCGAAGACAACGGGGATGATCATAGTCAACTGAAGAAGCCGCTGATTGCCAAAATGAAACAAGGAGCGAATAAATTGCATTTAAGTGATGGTGAGTTTTCAGTAGGAATACAAGGTGTCCCAAAATTGCTGGGACTTAGAGCTTCCACATGTAATTCACAAAGAGAGAGAAACTCAAAGTCATTACCACATACTAGTTCATAAAATGAACGAAAATGGTAGATAACGAGAGAAAAACAACTACTCCTCCCGAAATCTATGCGATAGTTCGTATAAACGAATAAAATCGCAAGTGTTTCCTTCCTAAACACTGAGCTGCGCTTAAGTGATTCAGGAACGCTGACTACCTGCAGACCGGTTTCGAGCTGTTGGCTCTCATCAGTACAGGGCTGTCCCAGATAGCTTTTTGACCGCTATCTGGTGCGAACCTGCCTGACCCAACGTAAACGCATCTCAGCATTTATACCATACGAGGCGTTCGAAGTCCGCGAAATGAAAACGCGAACGCCGAACGCCACCTGGCAAGGAAATAATTACTCCAAAACAAGATCCCATTCCAGGTGAAATGGGAGTGGCTGGTTGCCCGACTGGCGTATTTTCAACTAGGGAAGGAAACACTTGCGATTTTATTCGATTATACGAACTATCGCATATATTTCGGGAGGATGTAATCCAATGTTCTGCGTGGCATATAGCCAGGAAAGTAGTTGTTTTTCTCTCGTTATCAACCATTTTCGTTCATTTTATGAACTAGTATGTGGTAATGACTTTGAGTTTCTCTCTCTTTGTGACTATTGCATTCCACTTTGAGTATTTAGCTTTTTTCCCTAGTTTTTGTACGCTGTTCGAAACTCAGTAGTGCATTTTAGAGGATAACTAACTCTTCTTTCAGTGATCGAAGAATTCCGAAAGATATAGTAGAAGGGTTGAAACCACCCCCACCCCCTGACATTTTTGTCAGAACATTCTCAGGAGTGTTAATAGGGTTCTCAATTTTTTTTAATGAGATGACTGATTATCTTCATTTTGTTACTCTTGGGAAAATTTCGTATTACGCATAGTTCCGAAGAAGAAAAATGTTTTCTCAAATGATGCACACAGATATTCCTAGTAAAAGTTTGATATCAATACAGGGTGTCCCGAAATTAGCCTGCCAAACTTCACCTTCACTTCACCTTCTCACATAATCTTCATGTCCCTCGAAATGTTTCCATTTAACCAACTTTTCAATCTAACCGTTTCATAGATAGCAATAGTGGGACAACAAAATGTGGGCAACCCTGTATACTGGCGAACAGTGTATATCATCGGTAGCTCGGTCCTGTGAATTAGAGAATTGTTTTTAGATAATTAGGGAATATACAAGGGTGAATCCATCAGTAGTGAGACACACTGTATAGTGACTGAGCTCGGCTTCTATAATAATTCTCCTCTAATGCATCAGCATTTTGAAAATTATATTCATGATTGATTATGCCTCCAACCTCAAGGACTTTTGAGAAGTTATTCAGGACACCAATATATACCCAAAACCACAATATACCAATTTCTGTGGACTATAAAGATAATGAGTAATTTCAAGACATGTAGATGTCCATCAACCATATTAGTGCTAGCACGCGAGAGCAATATCGGACATTCATGCCGTTTTCTTGATGACAGAAATCAAATTCAGTTGACCAATCTTTTATTCAAGAGGTTTTGGTTCATTCTAATAGTGATTTAAATTACTTGAATCATAAGCATGTGTGATTAATTCCATACTCCCCATTCTTTTCACTAACTCTATTGAGTGATGTCCAATGAGTGTGGCAGAGAAATATCCCCATTGAGCAAACCCACCAGCTGCCGAAGAATCGCAAATAGGCTACTGGACTGATAGTGAATAATTGGCATTCAATTACTCCACTGCCTAGTTAGGGACATATATAAATGTTTGCAACACTTCTTACCCGTTTTTTATGTAAATGTGTCTATGCATTGTTTGAAATTGTTGAGAATCAGTTCTGGGATATGTCGGATACATCAGTTGCCATGCTGTTTCCTTATTGGTCAGATGATCTTCCATTGCCACTTATGAAGCAGTCACCAATTATCATCAAGTTATTAAAAAGAGTCCTGTCATTCAATAAAACTACATCCAAAGTGAATATTTCATTTGACATATTACTTATACTTGGTAACATGTGCTGAATGCTGTGAACTGACAAGACAACGCGCACAATCCTTGCCGTGTTGTCACGTTTACCGGATCAAATGTTCTCTGTGTGAATTGATATAATTATTATTTAGAAAAAAATATGAGCAGTAAGCCCCAACACAAGACTCATAATAGAGAATGTATGAATTATTGAATAAATAAGATTTCTGAAGTCCCAATTGTATACCAACATTTGGCAACTGTGCTATTGTCTGCCCTTACTTACGAAATCGTGACGTCAGTTGCCATTTGCTGTACATTTCTAATTGTTTGAAAATTACCGTGGCATTATTGATGATTTCAGAACCTTAAAACCGACCGAAAAAATCTAAAGGTAGTTAAGTGATGATTCTATTTAAAAAATATTTCTTGCCGAGCAGACGCTAAGATTATGCAACAGGCCTTACACTATCTCCAATGCTTCCAGTTTCTAGAATTTTTTCTACTACTCAGTAGGTGTAAATTGACCTCGAAATCGACCATATTCTTTCCGTAAATTTTGATACACAGTTCGTACAAATATTATACCATTCAAATGCGTAAATTTGTTATTGAGAAGTGAATTTTTTCATGAAAATAATTTATTGACAGCTGCTTTATTTAAAATAATATACACACACTGGCACAATTAGGGGAACGGGTGAAATTTACACTGAGTTTGACATCAATTTTCTCTCGAACCGATCACTCGATTCAAATTTGTTTTTCACGAATTGTAGCTTCATTCTTCACGAATACATCTGAGAAATAACCACCTCCAAACGATTCGTCTTTATATCATATACAGGGGTGTAAAGAAAGTACGGATTTTTCGATATTCTTTAAGACATCCTGTGAAGTGAACCACTGATAATTGAAACGATGTTCCAACACCAAATTATAGCCCAATCTATCCCGAATATTTTCGTTTTTTATTCATCTTGATATCCCAATTATCCAAGAAAATATAGAGTTTCAAAGAAGAGGTGGATATTGGTATTAATTTTACCACCTCGAAACTCGAACTGGGGAGAACGTGTCGTTTTTCAACTTGTTTCTGCGAGGATTTTTACTTCAAGATGAGAATTGTTCACAGTTTTACCTATCGGCTTACTGTTTAAAGATACATATACGAATACTCTCATGAATATGCAGGGGTGATAAAAGTTGCTCCAATGTTCTTTTGGTGAAATGCTATTTTTGTTAATCAACGTTGGCTATTTTGTTAATGTAATTGATTATTGTCAAAGTCAAGCGATTCACAATTCATGAATTTGATTAATGGAAATTCAACATGAGAAATTTGACTCCTACTGATGTGGCGAGGGCTGTAGCATTAATTGAAAATGACCAGTGGGCCAATGTTCTTTTAACATATGAGAGCCGCATCTGCACCAATTCAATAGATGGCAGGGAAAGACTATATCGCCGAGGTGAACAAAAGGAACAATTTGATTTTACTGCTTCTGTCTCCTATGGCAGAGGTTTGGTCATGGTTAGGTTAGTCAAGAAACGACATATTTTCAGATTCAATTTGAGTTTTGAGGTGTAAAATTGATACCAATATCCCCCTTTCCTTTGAAACTCTGTATTTTCTTGAATAATTGAGATATCAAGATGAATAAAAAACGAAAATATTCGAAATAGATTGGGCTCCAATTTGGTGTTGATAAATCGTTTCGATTATCAGTGGTTCAGTCCACAGGATGTCTAAAAAAATACCGAAAAATCCGTACTTTCTTTACACCCCTGTATATGATGGAAAGACTCATCGTTTGAGGGTAATCATTTCTCAGATGTACAAAATTTGAATCGAGCGATCGGTTCGAAAGAAAATTGATGTCAAACGTAGTGTAAATTTTGCCCGTTCCCCTAATTGTGCCAGTGTGTGTATATATAGGTAACTCAAATTGAATCATCTTTTAGTTCAAAAACTAGGTCATCAAAAGACAAAATTGATATTGAACAAGCAACAATTGTTTGATTCACACAATATCAGATGACTTTATCAAGATTTTCGTGCTTTAGTTGTTTATAGATTATTCTTTTTTTATAGAATTGGTAGAGGGGCTCACTAGGGCACAAAGACGAATCGAGGATCAAAGAGGAACAGAAATAAACTTCGAACTGCCAGATTTTTTGAAAGACAAGGAAAACGAAGAAATATCAAATAAAACGGAACAAAATACTCAGTTCGGAATGAATCACCAAGAACCAAAGAATACATCCGTAACAACCACGAAAAAACCAAATCCTGGAATCCAATTCAACTACGAGAACAGAAATGTTCTAGTGCCTACCAAGTACCTTACAACTCATGAAACTGAAATAATCAAAGGGCGGATGACTTCTCCGTTCAAATCGTCCGAGGAATCGTCTTCCTCGAATCAGTCGACCCCGGCGAAGGCTGGAAGCTTGAATGCCACCGTCATCGAGAACAAAAGGCAGAACGATCCACCCCCTCTGCCTCCGAAGCCCAAAATCGTGCCTATCAAACCACAGAACTGGGGGCAAGTCAGCAACGTTTACAAGCACAAAGAGGTGCCGACCAGTGAACGAAGTCAGGGGTTGTTCTTGGAAAGAACTTCCAGCAGCTTTGTGTAGATCGAGCTAGGTTAATTTCCAGCAAGATTAGCTTTAACACCCTCCACGTCAGAGTTGACACACCAAGAAAATTAGGTGATTATGAGGAATTAAACAATGCGATATATTTTTTTGTCTCTTGAAAGTACTGAATGTTTTTGGTGTGTTGATTTTGTCGTTGATTTTATTTATTAATTTGTGTATGTAAAGAAAGTATTATATTTAATATTTAAATATATATTTGTATGTTTTTAAGTGCATTTGTTTTTTTACTCCTTTACTAACTCATTTACTCTTCTTGTTAATCTTGTTCTCTACTACATTTCGAAATTTTTTTTTTCGTGGAAAAGAACTTTGACGCAATATTTCATGTGGTCGAAAAAGCCTTGAACCACTGATGTTCGAAATCTACTAATTTGAGCGTATCATTTTACCTTATTTTTTGAGTATATTTTTTTTATATGTATTTACAGGGAAAATATCGTATTTTAATTATTCCAATTTCGCGCTCATATATGCACGATGATCCTTAATCGCCTGCACTAGTGCCTCCGAGTCAAGGATGAGCAACGACAGCTCGCCCCACTTTGATATATACCGCATCACCGTGTATGTCATTTTACCGGTAATTTTACATCTAACGATGTTGAGTGAAAATGGTGAATATTAGTTAATGAATCCGCGATATTTCACGTGTTGAAAGTTGAACCTGTTACATCCACAACGAGAAGGCCCTCTTCCTGCGTTTCATCGGGATCAGTACCGAAGCAGTGCCTACTTGAACGTCTCCGCCGATCAAGGAGGTAAGGTCATAAAGGTGAATCGTGTACGATTATTCAAACTGAATCGAAGTGATACAATAATATTGAATCCACAACCGAAAATATAGTCCACTAAAATTTAACACCTAGCTAAAACATTTGTCCTTCGAGCCTTCAATGTTTTGAGTCATTCGACGCAGAATTTCATGCCATTCAACTTTGAATACTATGATATTTTTATATTTTTCGTCCGGTAAGTCGTTTGCAAGATATGACCAGAAAAACTTCGAAAATTTAAAGATTTTTTGCATTTTTTATATTCTTATATTTTTCGTACGGTAAGTCGTTTGCAAGATGATGAACAGAAAAACTTCGAAAATTTCAAGGTTTTTTGCATTTTTTGACCTGAGCCGATCCTGCTACGAGAAATCTACCGGATTCAAGTTACGAGACATCCACTATTGAACATCACTTGATCAGGCTAAATTTGACCTCTCAGAGGTAATGTCGGTGCATATCGATCGACATACACTTTGCTCAAAGAGGGGACTAGTGGCACTTTGTTACTTCAGCAAATTACATCATATCTTCTTTGTCCATTGAATAATGGTTAAAATGAGTTACAAATCTGGAAGCCTGTTTGATTTTACATAAAAAATGTACTCTTTCGAATGTTCTAGCTCTAAAGGTTTTTCGTTATTTGGTGTTGAAATCTGCGATTCACGTATACAATTTTCATTAATTTAAATCGTAAAGTTTGCGAAGTGACACTGAAAAAAACAGTAGGTAATTGATAATGACAATAACTAATAACACCAACAACAAACAATAAGATATGCTGAGCTGAATCTTCATATTTTGGTGTCTACAGTCTGTAGTTCAGAGATTGCCCATTTTTATGAATCACCCTGTATAATATATGATTATCAATGGATGATTCGGATTATTCCTGGAATTTCCAATGAAATATTCATAAAATATTCTCAGTTGAGGAGTGAGGACATTTGAGAAACTCTAGAATGAATATGGAATAATGTATTGCTCTAGGGGAATATTCTAGGCATTCTATAAATGGAATATCAACACTAAGGTGAATTTTTGAAACTCCAGAACACACTCTGTCTTTCTCACACATATTCACACAATAACTTCATAACATCATATTGCCGCGATGGACAATATGAGGGGGAGCCGAGTAGTTTTTTTAAACCTCACTCCAATCAGACAAAGATAACTTTCTGGAAACCCAAAACATGTTATGAAATTGGAGTTAACAGTAAAAAACATAATGAAGACTCAAAATTTAATACTAACTAACAGTGAACCATCATCTGGCTATTATGCTGTATTTACTCTTTCACTATTTGGTGTTGACACATTTTCAGTAGAAGCAGTTTCCACAACAGCTTTCTCAGGTTCTGCTACTGTGGTTTCAATTTTTCGTTTGAAGGTCAATGCGGAGGGTTCTCTGGGTGGCAACCAATCAGGAATTATTTTTGCATGTATTCTCCAGGTTCCATATTCATTGGCCATATGTTTTTCAAACACAACATATTCCAGAACATCCTTTGCAACTATTTCACTGCCATGGAGTAATCTGCCAAAGCGGTCATAAATAGCTAACGTCTAAAAAAAATATTCCCATGTGTTGAAATTCACCAAAATTTTTGTGATATTTCAACCAAATCGTAGATTTATGCTTTGAAATGTGGAATTTTAATTCCCAAGAAATTAATGCTGATCGCCTGATATACAGAGAAAAACAAAAGTGACTTTACCACCCTTAACTTCTTAACGCCCTGTGAAAAACGTATTTTTGATATAGAAAAACCCTTTTTTCCTTTCTGCCTTTTTTATATTATTTCTTGTCAAATTTTAATTTCTTAACAAAATCTCCATAGCATATAACTGAATACATTATACAATATGATAAATTTTAACAATCTTCATTTCATTTTCATTCCGTAACACGCCCTATGGCAGAAGTGATTAGAATAAGCTTTATTTTATTATCTTTTGAATTTAACAAACAATGAGCAATCATCCTAGATTTAGTCAATATCAAGTATGCTTTCCTGAGTTTCCTGGAGCTTGAATTACAGCTTATTCAACTGCGTGGCATTGATTTGATCAAATTTTTCATGTATCGAGAAAAATTTTGCCCCAATATCTTAAATAGCGAATTGTAGTTCTTGAAGAGTCCTAGCGAGACAGGAAGAAGACGAATACGCCTCTGGGATTCATCCCAAAGATGCTCTATTCGCGGGAATCAATGTTACCAGGTGGTGCTCGGTTTTCATCGTTCCATGTCAAAGCCACGTCAAAACTGGAGGAAAACAAACTCAATCCTCACTCAATCCCATTAGTGCCATCAGCTTGTGTACTGTGTACTGATAAGAGTGATAAGTTTTTGAATTTCTTGACATTGATTGTCAATATTCGATCGAAAACGCTAATAATGCCTGTTGTAGATATTCTTTTGGCAGATATTTTGCTCTATTTAGACGGAAAAAGCCGACCAGTAGTGGAAGGAGAAGCAGTTCTCCGTGCTAATCATGTGATTTTGTGTGAGGCAGAAGACTTCAACAAAAGGCACATTTTTGCACTTTTTTACAAACTTCGGCGATGAAATCTTCCCCACATGAAGTAAAATTAAAGTTGGGGTCCAGAGGAACTCCTGTAGAAAAATGGATTTGTATTTGTTCATGCAAAGCAGGACAATCTGGGTATTTTAAACATGTAGCTGTTCTTTTATATGTCAATTGATTCGCTGGTCATAATCAAGTCAATTGTTTGAAATATCTCCAATTCTTCACCCGTTCACTGTTCACTAAACTGATAAAAATGTAATAATGTAAAAAAATTAACCAACTCACCCATCATCACTACCAACAGCGCCAACACTTTATGTCATTGACAAGTTTGACTACAGCTACAGCAAGCTGAATGCAATGTAGTCTATGCAATTTATCCATAGACAACAGTTTGTTTTCCCCCAGTTTGAAGTTCGTATTATGTAACCTAGATGTCGCCCACTTCGTGAATCTCGCGAATAGGTTGTGAATTATTGTAAATGAAAACTAAGAAATTCCATACTTCTTTAAAACACTTTCTCAAAAAAAAAGATATTGAAGTGATTCAAAAACAATTGTATCAATTAGAGATCACACTTCGATCCAAAAACATGATTTTGTTATTTTAGTTATTTGAGTAGAAAAAATGATTTTCCTATAGAGAAAGCGTGTGAAGTATTGCCTTCAAGCGAGTCCAGACCACGCCGGATCGGAGGCACGTGTATATGGATTATGTAACCGTTTATCTGGCTGTCTCTCCGAAAATTTTATTTCATATGAGTACTTGGTGCAAGACACTACTATCTCTCTGGATGTAACTTTTTTTTTCATATCATGAGTGTATACTTGATGCTAGACACTACCGTGTATCTAGAATCTAAATGTAAAAATCGTTCATCCTGAAGATCCTGATCAGAACAATGAAAGAAAACTATTAAATTATGTTATTGTTATCAGTCCTGGATAAGTGTGCTAAGGGAGGTTCAAAGTTTCAATTCCATTTGACGTTTTGAAATGAGTCAAAATCACGTTTGAAGATTCAATTACATAGGAGATTACATATAAACATACAACACATACAACCAAGCTAATATGAGCTGTACTCGGACCTGTAAATAATAGAGTGTAACCTAGATTATCCCTGCTCCACGGAACTGAATAGGAGGCAAGAATAAATCAAAAATGACTTACATAATATGTATGAATGTATATATGAACCTTGGTATGAACATACTGAAAAGATAACAAAAAAAAATAGATCTCATGAGTTCAAAATAACTTTAGAATTGCATGAAAATATAGGCAAACAAATCTTCCTATTTCAACAAAACTTCAAAAATACAATTTCAACAATGGGAAATCCCAGGAGAAATGCTAGGAGAAATCATGGCCACAGGGATAATCAGGTTCCTACTGTACATGATATATGAGATGATTACCCTGTAATTTTGATAAACAATTCCTAGTAGGAACATACAATTTTATTGTATCAGTGAAATAGTTAATACATTTTAAATAATTTGGAAACCAATGTTAAATTTTTCATGGAATATGTTATTTGTGCTGAATAGAACAATTTGTTACTATTCAATCACTAAATCCTGCTCCCAATTTTCCCTATGATTTTCCAAAATTAAAATATCAAACAGTCAACCTATTACTCAAACAGTTCTTATAAACTAATATTCACCTGCTGGGTATGAAATCTAACAGTCACTTGCCCAAAAATATTTTCTCTACTGATGACATCTGTACATCTGGCTTGCACTATCCTTGGCAGCTCAATATCTTTGATGTATTTCCATCTTATAGTTTTGTTCTCAACATTATGCAAAACCTCTGGATATGCTCTTTCTGTCACTACATCAATCAGATTGTCTTTGTCTCTAGCACTTAATAATTCATGCATCTTGATATACAGTTTGGTAGCTTCTTTGCAAAATTCAGGTGAGTCAAAATCTTCCTCATATTGCCGGATCTTACGTATAGCCATCATGGTTCTAGATTTCTTTTCAAGAAATTGCAAACTCTGCATTGCTCCCTTAATATCAAAATTTGTATAAGTATAAACAAGCACCAAATACTATTACAGTATTGAATTGAAAGATTTGTAAAATAATACCTGCTTTGACACTGGTGAAACTTTCCCATCTCCTTCTGGAGGAACATAAGGTTCAAATATTCCACCAGTAGAGTGAATAAAGAATTGCCTTTCTACCCAAGGTCTTGGGGGTAGTATTCCCTGTTCTTTTAGCCGGATTCTTATCTGCTCATCTGTCAAGTTTTCAACTTTTTCATTGAATTTGGGAAGGTCTACCTTCACAACTTTCATACGTCGAAACAGTTTCCACTTTGGATCCCAGTGCTTAGTTCGTCTATGCCTCACTATTTGATGATTAACTTGATTTACCACAGGTGCCAGGAAGCCCTGTGGCATCTCCTGAAATAATTCATTGATGAAAAGCTGAAGTTGATCTAACGAAATTAGCTGAAACGTACTTGCAGTAAAGTTAGGCCCAATTTGCTGGTGATCCTTAAACTCATTGTCGTTTAACTTGCAAAATATTCTTCCCTAAAACCAAGTTTGATATAAAAATGGAATATAGAATTAAGCAAGTAGTTTATTCCTAGATTTTGGACACACTTGACAGAGCTTAATGATGGTAAAAGTCTCAAGAAGTTTGGTATGTTGATTTGATCTGCAGTCTGGCTCTGCACCAACATAACATAACCTATAACAGTTGAGGTTAGGTAGTGCTTCAGCTGCCGACAGCCGATTTTGTTTGCTTTATTATTTTTGTATGAAGAAATCTGTGGTGAAATCACAGAAGCACATTCTAGTTATGTACCACGATTGTTACCCATGTTATTCGGATATATTGGTCAAGAATCTTTTTATTCTTGTTTATTTCAACCTACGAACGAAAACCAGGAACCGAACCGGGACCGGGACTCCAGACACATCTCAATGTATTATAAAATATGTTGTGTGAGAGTGGCGTATCAAGTATTTGGGCCAAGGGGGTTGTACACACTAGTCGTATTTACGCCGCATACCTCTTTTATATTGATCATTCCAAGCATAAATAGTATTCGATGCATTTATTCGGTATTTCAAATTATCACAAATACATTTTTTCAATCATTAAAATCGCCCCATTCGAAAAACGCCAGCTGTCAATGACGTCGTACACCTTCTAGCAGCAGTAAAGATATTATATTTTTCTACGGCTATAACATGAAATTGTTCTCGTTTCACTGTGTTCGATAAAGCAATGAGGTACTTTTTGTATGTCATCAATTTTTATCCGTATCCGATATCACATCAATGACTTCATTGTGTTATTAATTATTTCACAGAATCTCATCTCTCATAAAATGTCAAATTTCAAGCAATGACAGCTCTTTTTAATAGATGAGCATTACTTAAGAGAAAATCAAATGACTAAAAGCCGAATAAACCAATAATTTCGCTATTATCTGTTACAGCCGTAGAAAAAAGTATAGTTTTACTCGCACGGAATGCTAATTTTCCACCCGTATCATTTCCAGCATTCGCGTACGGCTCAAGCTGTGAACTTCATTCTCGTGGGAAATGTCATTTCGTGCTCGTTAAACAATACATATATGTATACTATTTTCTACGGCTATAAGACAAAATTGCTCTTGTTTTACTGTGTTCGATACATCAATGAGGTACTTTGTATGTTATCAATTTTATTTCCGTATCCGATATCACATGACATAATTGTGTTATTATATCACGAAATCACATCTCTCATGGAATATCAAATTCAAAGCCATGACATCTCTGTCTAATAGATGAGCATTACTTAAGAGAAAATCAGATGACTACCTAGCCAACACACGATGAGGAAGCACTGCGATATTACGATTGTTACATCACTGCGATAAACAGAAGCAAACACATCTGTTACATGACATCTGTGAGATGTCGCGATGAGGCAATGCGATATTACGAATGTTCTATCGATGCGATATACAGAAGCAAACACATCTGCGACATGATGTCCTGAGATGTCGCGATGAGGCAACACTGCGATATCACAAATGTTCCATCGCTGCGATGTTTCAAAAGCAAAGATTTCATGATGAGGCAACAATGCGATATCACGAATGTTGCATGGGTGCGATGTACAGAAGCAAACTAATATGCGAGAATTTTTCAAAAATTTGTTAACACCGACACACACTATATAATTTTTTATACAAATACGAGTAACTGATCTCATTCTGATTGGAGATTCTTAGGTACAGGGTGATTCACCATAAATGTCCCCCCCTCTAGCTCAGTTATTTGTAAACCGATTTCAACATTTGAAATATCATCTCGAATGATTTTCGATGAAGTTTTTTCCGCTACATCAGAGAATACAGGGTGCTTGGAATAAACGATTTACAGGGTACTATTTGATTATTTATATGGAACACCCTATTTTTCATTGTATTTTTAGATTCTCCCTGGAGAGCTGATTTGGTCAATGCATCACACTTGGAGTCTAGTGGGAATGATTACAGAGATATAGGGTGTTCAAAATCGAGATTTTCTAACCTTAGGATTTTTTTGAGACGAAACTATTCATCATCGGTCAAAACGGCTATCATGATGTCCATATCTTAACTTTTGATTTACATATCTACTGACATTTAATGATTGGAACAGATACAGAGTGATCAGAGAATTCTGAATCTTGAACCACCCTGTAAATGTTTCAATTAAATGTCAGTAGACAGTAAATCAGAAATTGAGATGGAAACATTGAAGTCGTTTCGACCAATAATAAATAGTTTCGAGACAAAAAATTCAAAACTTGAAAAATCTCGAAGTTGAACACTCTATATCTCTGTAATCATTTCCGCTAGACCCCAAGTGAGATGCATTGATGAAATCAGCTCTTCAGGAAGAATATAAAAATACAATGAAATACAGGGTGTTCCATTTGAAAAAATCAAGTAGTATTCTGTAGATCATTTGTTCCGAGCACCCTGTATTTTCTAATGCATTGGGAAAAATTATTTCAGATTATCTTTGAAATTTTCAAATCGGTTCAAAAATAAGTGAGCTAGAGGAGGGGGGGACATTTATGGTGAATCACCCTGTACCAAGGATAGGGCCGCTGAAAAGATGATTGAATGGACAGGAGACCCGAAGGACCTCCAACCAACCAGTCAGATCAACACATAATCAATGTAAGATGTCATCAGAAGCCAGTGGTGCATAGATCTTTTCATGATCTAAGCAACTGACCTGACCTCAGATGACTTGACTTTTCGGATTTACCGTGTAGGGCCGTGCTATATCTGATGAGAACACACTATCACTGCAGAACTCAATAACTGACAGCATTTCCTTCTATTTGCTGGTGGAGCTTGGCACTTTATTCAACTGGCGACTATAGTAGGATGCAATATCCATCACAATACTGCTCTTTGGTGGTATATTCGGAAATAATTTGTTTTGAAACCAGTCCTCAAAAACTTCAGCATATGTATCGCAGTGGTAATGCAAGCTGGAATCCGAAATGTTTTTGGCTGCCAAAAATAAACATTTTGGTACCCAGCCGTCTTCTGACCCCGTTTGTAGAATTAATATTCTTCTACATTTATTGGACGGAGCTTTATTACATTTTTTTGATTTATCAGTCCATCCTTTACTTGGTGTGTCATGGGTGTCATACCATGTCTCATATCTAGGTATAGAGGTATTATTGTTCGATTTTTCGATCTAGCGTTTCTAACAGATATTCTATTCCAAGTTTTTGCAAGCGGTGTGATTCCATTATAATTTGCCTTTTGTCTATTTTCTCGGATAAAACCCCCAAACGACGTAGAGTACGCCACAAGGTTGTAGTACAGCAGCTTATGTCACAATCATCCTCGGATAACCTTGCTGGGAGCGATAATAATGTGGGAACTTTCTGCTCGGATTGAATCTGCGTTGTATACCTAACAACACAGGGATATCCTAGGTACGTCCCTTTCATGTCCCAAAGTGTGCTATCGGTACAAGGATATAATTCGGACATCCCTGGGATGTCCTGCTCAGTATTTCCAGGGGAATGTTCCGAGTAGTATATCCCTGAGGTGTCCCATTCATGTCCCTGTATATCCTGATATCTATTTCTATCAGAATCGATATGCAACAACAATTATCATTGAAGATGTGATGGTTGTTTATTTTTATGCTACTCTCATTCTGCTAACATCTTATTGCCGATACTCGCTACATAAGTTCAGATACAAATATGAATAGCTAACGATATAATCACATGTAGGTTTGTAATAGTTCGTATACTAATGATAGCGCCAGGATTGAGGACTACAACCGATGGGACCAACGACCAAGTAACACAGTCTTTCTATAAGACCGTATATGTATGTACTTACATGTACCTTGAGAATTGTTTATGTTCGTCCCAGAAACGCCCTTCATCCTTCATATCATTGCAAAAAGTCCCTGGAACCTACAAGGGATCTTCCTGGGATTTACTAGGACGTACTGAAGAAAAGTCCCTGGTAGGTCCTTTTTGGAAGCCACATAGGATGTCCATAGACCGTCCCCAGTACGTCCTGTGACCCGACCGAGGCTGACCCAAGAACATCCACCTACGGAATGAGGAACGTCCCTGGGATGTCCATTGGCTCTTATAGGCTTTACAGTATTATTTACAGTTTTCCAGACTGTATACTTTCAGAAACGCCGGTTAAAGTTGATGTTTCCTAAATAAATACGACCCTGTCACGGCTAATATCTTTATGGCCTCATCGCATGTCATTATATCCCATCTCAGGTCAGGTCAGTTTCTTAGATCTTGAAAAGAACTATACCTCTTTCTTCAGACCATGTTTGAGGATTTTTTTTTTTTCGTTTCACTGCGATGTCATCTCGCATCACATCGTAGTTTTATCGCAAAAACTCCCAGTTTTCTCATCACAAATAACATATCGCAATTACATTGCAAAAAATATATCGCTGTTATATCGCAGCGACGTCGCATGGATGAAATTGAGTGGGACAAAATATCATCCCTTTGACATCGCACCGACGTCTATGTGACATAGAATGCGATATCGCAGATCACAATTGTTACATCACTGTGATATTTCTGTGATGTAACTGTGTTTGCTTGGTAAAGAAGAAAAAAAAATTTTGCTGTTATCTGTTACAGCCGTAGAGGAATCATAGTTTAACTCGCACGGAATGCCAATTTCCCACTCCTATTATTTGCAGAATTCGCCTACGGCTCAAGCTGCAAACTTTATTCTCGTGGGAAATATCATTCCGTGCTTGTTAAACAATATACTATTGTAACCACATGTTTCTACGCTGTAAAATTTATACATGTAATTACCTGAGAGAGATTCAATATGATAAATGACAACATCAGTATCCACATTCACAGAAGACATAATGGTTCCACCTCTGGTCCCTATAATAATCACTTATTGAATACTTATATATCTTGCAAGATGCTTCAGTGTCAATAAGAATATCCTCATATTCCCAATAATGATCGAGATTTTATTTACACCCAAACTTTTTTGTGACCCTGGCAACAGCGTATTGCTTAGAGTTCACAGCAATTTCCAAAAAATAAGAAAGAACTCTCTCAATTCCACAAATTGTGCTTTCAAAAAATATTCGTTTTTAGATAGAATTATATACACGTTTGGCAAAAGAAAATCTTCTCTTGGGGAAACAAATCTATCGAAGTGAATACGCCATAGAGGTGCACGAGTATCTGATAAAGAGGGCCTTTTCCCTCTACCATTGATTGCTATATTATGCTGGGCGTGTGGACAGGGGCAGATCCAGAGGGGGGCCATATGGGCCATGGCCCAAGGAATAAATCACGCTTCTGGATTTCACAATTCAATGTGATATTGCTACAGTTTTCATCTACATTTTTTATTTAAAATATGTTATCCTCATAGAACTATTCAAACAAAATTCGGCCAGTACCTATATATACCTAGTTTATAGTTTTCACTGTATTTTCAGTTGTTCATAACAAGGATTTCATAACATAGGATTATAACGAGTAAATGAATAAAAAACGACTCAAACCATAGATACGTCGGTAGGTTTCCAAAAAACTCTGTTTATTCAAATTGTCATCCATATTACAGATATACATTTCTTAAAAGGGTGCTGTATTAATTTTTTTATAATATGTCGCATCACCAATATAAAACTAAACACAAATGGTTTATTTTCATCCAGTCATAAATAATATAATTAAAATATCACGCTGTGAAAAAGGAATGATTTTTGTATTCAGCAAATCGAACATTTTCCAATTTATTATCAGCTTCTTCTATGTCACCGTTGATGGCAGCGATTAGATCATCTAATGATGTGAAATTCTTCTCTGGTCTTAGATATTCAAGAATAATTATCCTCAATTCTCGTCCATAAAAATCAGAATCGAATTTATGTAAAATATGAGTTTCCATTGATTTTGTTGTATTATTATAAAATGGGTTCCATCCAATACTCATTACCATTTTGTGGACGTCTCCTCGGTCAACGGAAGCAAATCCATAGTATACACCTGTTTCCATATCGGCAGGCAGTTGATTCACAACTTCATTTGAAAAATTGGCTGTAGGGCATCCCAATTCTTTAGATCCTCGACCGAATCCCTTTATCACCTCACCTTTTGCAAAATGAGGCAAACTCATTTTCTTGCACTGCTCGAAAGGGAAATTGAAGCACGCCACTGGAATTGCGATTGCGCTCACCCTACCCTGAGGCCGGTTCTGTCATAACAAAAAACGAAAGAATTACCTACTGTGTTTAGAATTCGCATCAAGAAAGTGATTAGTGATAACATAACGATAATAATATACACACTAGTAATGTTACAAGTAAATGAAGATGTAGATAAAAAAGTGAGTAACCTTTTCTCTCTTCTTAGTGGTTATCAATGAGTTATCTTCACAACTTGTTATGTCCTAGCAACGACCTTTAACTTCGACCGAACTTGAGAAATGTACTCAAACTGTAACTGATATTGTGAAGCTCACGTCACGCTCACACTTTCCACTCCTTATTTCTATATTATCCACACAGGGTACTTGGGTATATACCTAGTACCTAGTATGGTATATTATACATACCTACCAGAAATATCCACGTAATTCTAAGGTTTATAATATGATGATTATTGTATGCAATCTTTTGATAACTGATTGTTAACTAAGGATCTATCGACGTTATCATGAATACACAAACTTTTATATTATTATCAAAGTTTACTTATATTTTTATTTTATCACATAATATACAGGGTGATATCATAGGTATAAAGTAAGTAATGGCAGGACAAATATATAAGCTGGAGAGCTGGAAGTAGATGGCCCTATATCCTATAATTATCCTTTGCTATAGTCGGGTTTAAAGTGAATAGAGCAGAGCCAGCAGGGGTAGAACTAGTAGAAGTGACTGTATAACACAGAGTGGTGACGGTGACAATAGTGATGCACTTTTTGATTGGTCAGACCTCTAATATGGAGGTGCATCCGCTTGTCTTGTTTTTTCCCATCCATATGCATTCTATTTCACTTAGTCAACACTTTGTCAATGTTTCTTGCTCTTTGGACACAAAACATCCAAAATCTGACATTGAATTCTATACGTCGATACCTTGGATTATTCAAATTATGAAATGAACATATCAAATATATAAACCTAACATCAGGTGGGCTCTTCGGGAGGCGCGAATTCATCACTACGTGTGAGATACCCTTCCGATTTTCAACTATATTCAGTGACTTGACCACGAATGACATTCCGGAAACGTCAGCCATCTTGAAGTCTATTGTCGCCACTCTATTTAATGTGATTTAATCTAGTCACTCTAGAGGTGCATCCACCTATTTTGTTTTCTCCATTCAGTTCTATGCATTATATTTCAACGCTTTGTCAACGCTTTTATTGTTACTGGTTATCGCTCTTTGGACACAAAACATCCAACAATCAGACATGAAATTCTATACGTCGGTACCTTGCAACTACTCGTAATCAAGTCTCAGATTATTTAGGTTATGAAATGAAAGTGATAAATGTGTTATCAGGTGGGCACGAAGGTGCAAATTCATTACTGCATGGGAGATACCCTTCCGATTTTTAGCTATTCAGTGACTTGACCACGAATGACATTCCGAAACAGCTAACAGCAGCCATATTGAGGTCTATTGACGCTTGTCGACACTGTATTCAATCTACTCACTCTATTTCAAAAAGTTGTATTGGGTTTTACGCTAAATTGATCTCGTATAATCGATCTCTTACCATCTACATTGGTGGATTTCTGGATTTCGAAGACTTGTAATAACGTAATATTAGGAAGGAAAATATCCTTTCTGCATAAGAAAGGAAACTTCCGTTTCGAAACAGTCTAACCTAACTCAACCTAAATGAACCTTCATAAATAATATATTTTTCGATAAACTGACAAAACAAGGAAGACTTCTTTTTCTACACAATCTAAGCTAACTCACCCTAAATGAACCTTCTCCCGGAAAAAATCCTATTGACAAAAGCCAGGAGACTACTTTTTCCAAACAATCTAGTAGTCAAATTTGGAAGTGGGCCTTGGTTTTTGGCGGCCGTTGCTATGAGAAACGGCATGGCCTCCTCTATCTCTCATAGAGTAGGCCCTGGTAACGGCTACGAAGTTGTACTTCGCATAATGGGTAGAGAACTCGAAGTACTCTTCATCTTCTTCTTCTTCTCCAAAGCACTGGTTGGCGGGTGAACCCTCCTGCACGTAGGCCTGCTTATTCGGGCCCATTGTGCGCCCACATGTTCCGACATTCAGCTGGATATGCCGACTTTCTTGTAGAAGTTCAGCAGCTTTCTCAGCTGAATCTCTTTCACGTCCTCAAAATTATGTTGCCAAGGACAGCCCTCCTCTGATGTGTCAGTGCTGGGCACTCAGTGAGGACATGCGATGACGTTTCGTCATCTTCCAGGTACCATCTGCAAAGGGGATCATCTTTGATCCCAATAAGCTCTAGGTGCCTCTATTGAAGAGTTTGTGCCCCGTTAGGAGCCCCACTACCATATTAAGGTCTCGCCTGTTGAGGGATAAAACCTCTTTTGTGAGCCTCTTCGAAGGTTCCGTTATGTGGAGCTTCGATTATTGTCTCATTCCTGGTGTGTCCTGCCATATTTTGAGGAATTGCTCTTGCAGCTGTCCCTCTATGGAGGACATTGCCAGACTGTTTGGTATTCCCAAGATAAGTTCCGACCTGACCGGGGTCCGTCCTGAACCGATCTTGGCCAGTCTGCCTGCCTCCTCATTTCCGGGTATCCCCGAGTGTCCCGGGATCCATATGAGGCTGACTTTTGTTGATTTTTTTCAGGTTTTCCAAGGCCTTTCTGCACTCGGACACCAAATTGATTGTGATCCTATTGGATTGCAAAGCCAGTATTGCAGCTTTGCTGTCCGAGCAATAGTGATTGGTCTACGACCTCTCATAATCACTCGAAGTACTCTCTTCACGTACAATTGCACGAAACGAGAAGTTCATTTTATACAAATCAATATACATTTATACATATAAGCGACTGAGGAGAAAATAGTGTTCATAGCCGCATAGCCCTCATAAAGAGTTAACCGTAGATACGTGTTTCGGGCTTCCGGACCCAACATGACGGTGAAAAAAGTGAAAAGGATATGCAAAACTTGGTAAAAGATGAAACAACAATTCAACGGAGTCAACAAACATAAGCCAGCCGCACAATTAGAAAAAGTTACAAAAAAATTGTACCTACTGTAGATATACGCGCATAGCTCAGAACGACTGCAACAAATGTCTTATATTTTTTATATGGGTACACCAACTGTGCGAATGCCGTTCTTAAAATATTCAATTTTGAATATTCAACGTGGTATGGCATATTTATGTTCAATTTATGCAAGATACTACTACCACATGAGGGTCTTTAAAAGACTCTGTATTTGTGTGATAGGTACTTCTAGTGTTGTATGAGATTTCAGAAAATTACTATAAAAACAATACTTTGAAGACAACCTGCGTACCCATCGTCCGTTTATCATCCAAGCTCTTGAATTTTCATAATTAAATATATTAAAAACGGCTGAACCGTATATTTGAAAACATCAGCGTACATATATTAGTAGAGTACCTAGTTCATGTACGCTGGAAACATGAAAGAAAAATGTTTTAAATTTTTCAAAAATATGTAGCAATCCTATTGAAAATTATTGAAGATGTATCTTTTCTACTCTTTGTGGCATCGATATTTTTCTTTTTCATCTGGCAACGCAAGAACAAGGTAATAGGTACTTTCTCTGCGACTATTTTATTGAGTCCATGTGATTTGTTTTAGTGACAGTGGCGTCATTTCAGTGTTCACCAACAAGAAGAGCAAGTGTAAAGTATTTTCAATCACTGTCTGTAGGATAACCAAGTTGGTAAATATTCATTTCTCGAAGATTTTTTGGGACTCTCTATCTCGTTCCTATGAATTAATATAAAAGTATTATTTCTTATTTCAATATATTGTTACCTACCTTTGAGATTTATTTTTTAGATTTCTGAAAGTAACATTTTCTTGTCGCAGTGATAGGAACAAATCATCTGATTTGTTCTCAATACAATAGTTATTTGTTTTACTAAGCTGCGAAGTAGTAGATTGATGACTGCCGCGGCTGAATTCAGCCAAGGCAGTCAATCTACATTAGCTGCCGTGTGAAACATTCAATTTTTTCCAAATGTTATAAAACCAATTTTGTGTAATTTTCTATTGATAACTCGGATCATTTTGTATTCACCCAATGTCAATGTCAACTTTGATTACCAATTTCATTCAAATGCCTTGGAACGTTGCATAGCAACAAAATTATCCTACCTAGAAATAGTACACCTCTCCTGCCTGTTAAGTATCATAGAAAATTAGAAGTGCTACTTTCTATGCCGCTTGGAGAAAAATATATGTTTTATACAAACATCAAAAAACGACATCAAGGTTTGCGCATTGGTAACAATATGCGAAGTGACTCTGTTTTTCAGTTTCCTTTTAGTGCACGAAATAAAGCAGTAAAACTATATGAGATTTATGTATTATACAGATACTAAATTAACTGTAACTGGTTCAGTAGAAACTGCTCTAGAGCTGTCGCTTCCAAACGGGCAGCATTCCATCGATGGCAGAAAAATCCAGGCCCTGAGACAATTTGATCATCAAAGGATGCTCATAATGCCAAAATAAGATCAAAATGGGCTCCGACGGAATCCCACCGATTGTTCTCAAGAAAAGTGCTCCCGAACTAACACCTGTTCTCTGCAAGTTGTTCAACTACTCTTTCGAATTAGGGATATTCCCGTCCAACTGGAAAATTGCAAGAGTACAACCATTTCCTAAAAAAGGAAAAAGACCCTACCTAGCAACTACAGACCGATCGCACTGCTATCTATTATTCCAAAGATCATGGAGAAAGCTATCAACATCGAGCTCATGAACTACCTGGAACATTCTGGTATTATCAACGATAGACAATATGGCTTCCGTCATCAGAGATCAACTGGTGACCTGCTCGCTAAAGTCTCACATATACGGCAGCAATCTATTGAAAAATATGGTGAAACCTTAGCCGTGGCACTTGACATCTCCAAGGCATTCGATCGAGTCTGGCACCACGGACTCCTCGCCAAGCTTCCATCTCATGGCTTGCCTCCCAAGCTATGTTCTCTGCGAGCTAGTTTTCTCTCAAACATGTCTCCATGTCGACGGAGTTTCATCTGACTCTCTTATCATAAATGCTGGTGTTCCGCAAGAATCAATTCTAGCACCAACACTATTTCTACTCCATATCAACGATTTGGTGGAAGCAACTTCATTTTCAGTACAGTGCTTCGCGGATGATAGTACCCTCCATACCGCCTTCTCTTCCAGGGCTCCAATTCCAGCCAGGCAAGTCAGAAATGAACGAGAGAGAAATGTTGACAACATAAACATGGACTTAGCAACAATTCTCGAATGGGGATCCAATAACTTGGTAGATTTCAATGCAAACAAAACACAAGCATGTCTTTTCCCTAAAAAAGCCGATCTCACTGTTCCCAACATAAACTTGTCAGGAGTAACCATACCTTTGAAGACATCCATTTCGATGCTTGGGATTACTATCAGCAATAACCTTTCTTGGGAAAATCACGTGAGATCAATTGCTAAAAGTGCATCCCAAAAACTGGGTTTTCTGTTTCGGGCCAGGAGCTATTTCACTTCCAGTCAGCTGCTTATGATCTATGAGGCACATATCCAATGTGTCCTGGAATTCTGTTTCCATATTTGGAGTGCAGCACCCAAACGTACCCTGAAACTGTTGAATTCTGTCCAAAAGAGGGCAATTCGTTTCGTGGGTGATGCCTCACTCACAAACTCTCTCACTTCTCTGGAACACCGTAGAAAAGTTGTCGATCTGGCTTTATTTTATAGATATTTTCATGGACGATGCTCTTCTGAAATATAAACAATTGTTCCTCCCTTGGCAGTCCCCGCGAGATTAACCCGTCGAGTTGAGGCTTCGCACCCCTTCGTGGTCACTTTGGAGACCTGCAGAACATCTCTTTCCAAAGACTCGTTCATCCAACGAACAGCGAGGCTCTGCCAAGGGAGGTGTTCCCCGAGGCATATAACCTCCAGAAATTTAAGAAGAACTCCAATTCCTACCTTATTGCCCTTGGTTCTCACGATGTTCTCTGAACATTACAGGATATCCCTTCTCGTGGGAACCAGAACATAAAAAAAAACTATTCATTCATAGAAACGAGAGGAATTCGAGAGGAATTCCCAATGAATCAAGGGAAATTAAATCTATTTTGTTAACGAGAAAACGAAAATGAAGAAATTTTATATAAAAATGAATACTTAAATGATATATACTGATTGGTGATGATATTTTTTATCAAACAAGGGATACTGACTCATTTTTTAATTCAATGGAATTATTGAGAGATACCCTAATGCATTCAAATAATGTCAATTCATCCGAATCAACAACTATCACATATCATAGCTATAAATCATCTGCGGTAGTATACTTAGCAAATAATCTGTTATTACGCGATTATTCGGTGATATTTCCAAATGGCTGAAGGCGCCAATATTTACATTTTAGGGAATTTCGTTATTTGCTTCCTTTTTTAAATATACACTCAGTTCCAAAAAAAGTGACGCACTTGATATTTTACCTATGTTCTTAAAAACAAAAAACAAAAAATAGTAGGCCGATTTTTATTATTTTTCATTTGTTGGTAGGTAATGCATTTGTCTTTAAAGCCACCTTGATGGTGGTGGAATAACTCGAACCATGATTTATTCTTAATTTTTGACTCACCCTGTGTGTTAATTGAGTAATGGTATACAAAGTGCTTGCACCCAATACAAAAGAGGCTTCTTTTGCGAGCATTTTGTTTTTTTATTCATTGATTTGTCTCTAAAATTTTCCGAATAACAACTTTTTTGCTGATACCTTACGCTTATCCCACAAATTAAATTTATTGAAGGATCAGAGTACTCAAAATTGATTGGCTTGCACTCTGGTAGGATCACATTGTCTTTAAAAAAGCAAATGCCGTTGCCATAGCAACTAATTTGTTGTATGCCTCCATATTTGATCATTTGTCGTTGTGTCATTAATTAAGTGTCTTGTTTTATTGACTAAAATTACATATGATACCTCAAATAAATCCTGAACAAGTAGCAAGATTAGTTGCGTTAGTAAACGATGGGCGTAGTAAACGTTATGCCGCTCGTGCAGTGGGAGTTCATGAAGCAACTGCTCGTAGAGCAATCCGCAAGTACGAACAAACAGGAAGCACCGCTCGGAGGGTCGGTTCTGGTCGCCCCCGAAAAACTTCTCCAAGAGATGATCACTTCTTGATATTGCGGATATTACGGAATCGATCAAATACTGCGGTAAATGTTCAGCAAGATCTTCGCCAAATTCGTGATGTTGCAGTAAGTGAGCAGACGGTATGTAGACGTCTAAAAGAAGTTAATTTAAAGGCTAGGAGACCTGCAAAAGGTCCCAAATTATTGCCCGAACATCGTGCTGCTAGAAGAAATTTTGTTGAAAATTATGGACAGTGGAATACTCCTGAATGGTCGAATGTCTTGTTTACGGATAAGTCAAGGCTTTGCCTTAACATGGTGGATGGAAGAAAAAGAGTGTGGAGAAGAACTGGTGAACGGTTTAATCAAAATTTAACAGAATGCGAAAGTTTTAATGGTGGGTCCGTTATGGTGTGGGGAGTGATTTCAATGAATGGAAAGACACCCCTTCATGTTTTTCCGGTGAGGCAGTCGATGAATGCCCAAATTTACATTGACATTTTAGAGCAGTATGTCTTACCTTATGCAGAGTTAGTGGGCAATAATTTTATATTGATGCAGGATAATGCCCGATCACACACCGCAGCAATAGTGCGAAACTTCTTAGAAGCTACTGATGGTATTACCACATTACAATGGCCTGCGAGAAGCCCCGATATGAATCCTATAGATATAGAACATTAGTGGGATGAATTAGGGAAAAGGGTACATTCTCGCGAGAGGTCTCCGGAAAGTCTCGCACAAATGGCAGATGCATTAGTGGATGAGTGGGATCGTATACGAATGGAAACGATAAGCAACTTAATTTCCAGTATGCCTCGTAGATTAGAAGTTCTTAGAGTTGCTAGAGGAGGAAATACACGGTATTAAGCAGTCATCCCAATTTATAATTTTGTGTTCAATAAAAATGTTTTTTATAGTTATTAGTATCAGTTTATTTCATCAGAAAATTGTTTCTCGATAAATTCAGAAAGTTGGTAATCTGCAAGGATTCAGTAAGAAAAGCTGTAATTCGGAAAATTTCAGAGATAAATCAATGAATAAAAACAACAACAACAAAACAAAATGCTCGCTAAAGAAGCCTCTTTCGTATAGGGTGTAAGCACTTTCTATGCCATTACTCAATTAACACACAGGGTGAGTGAAAAATTAAGAATAAATCATGGTTCGAGTTATTCCACCACCATCAAGAAGGCTTTGAAAAAATGTTCACCTCTTTATTTTTTTTAAGACAAATGCATTACCTACCAACAAATAAAAAAAAAAAAATCGGCCTACCATTTTTTTTTTAAAGAAGATAGGTCAAATATCAAGTGCGTCACTTTTTTTGGAACTGATGAGTGTATTTTTGTGTGATACCTATAATATTATTGTGCATTATGATTTCAAAATTTCAAAATAATAAGTAGTTATTTCTTCAATTTTAGGTACTAATTTATATCGTTAGGTGTTTCATTGACACCTACTGGAAGATTTTATGTAAACTTTTTTTGTAGAAAATCAGGGGATTTCCCCCTTCCCTCCCCCCCCTAATGCCCACCTAAATGTCGCCCATGTTCATCAGTTATCTAGCCATGACCTATCCATTGTCATGTTGATCATGTTGTCAAGCGTGTATTCGAAGTATTTCGGCCACTCTGTAATAATTTCATTATCTATCCCTGATATTGATATTGTTTCAAGAATATGTAACTAAACTGATAACGTGACTTTGGGTCATTCAGACACAGATTCCTACTTATCAAAGTCTTTTCAGCCTCCATGCTGTGTGTGTTTTGATTACAAATCAACGAATTAGTCGCTGTATAAAACTGAAAGGATTGTAAATATGTCTAGTTTGTTAGATAGGGTACGTAATTAAACATATCTTGTAATATTTATTTTGATTGAATTATTTTAATTGTGATATATCATTTTTCCTACGAGCGTGCAGAGAAGTAACTTTTCCGCATTATTTTTGCTTTTCCGCACGATTTCGAAGGAAATACCAGGAGACATGTGTAGTAAGAGTTGCTATAAACTGACAGTAGTGGCAGTCAACAAATAAGCATTTCAATTTCAAGCGTAATTTTTCCGTGTACGTAATTCCAATTAAAATGGACAACTCAGGGAACTTTCAAGATCTCCGCTCGGAAATAATTGATGCAAACACTAGCCAATCAAATTCAAATAAGAAACGAGCTTCTTCAAGATGTTGCGGCATCTGCTATATTACAGCATGCAACAAACACAAATTGCACTTTCAATTTCAATATTTACCATCGTTAATGTTTTAGTTATTGTTATTTAAATGTTCTTCAGATAATTTCTTACAGTGCATGAAAATATCGTGCGAAAAAGTTACTTTACCGCACTAGTGCTGAAAATTTACTTTTCCGCATGATTTTTGTTATATTGTCTGCCATATTCAATCCGCCGTCTTGAATTTTCAAATTCAAAATATGGGCTTTGAAGGACTATAACTATGATCCAAACCCCAAGAGTTTAACATGAAAAACAATTGATGGATGACGCCCTGGCCAATGAATTCGTTGTCATACGGTATATACAGTGCCCCACAATTGAAGTGGGACACCTGAAATTTTCGCTCGAGTTTGTAAGATTATAACTTCTGAGAAAATGATCCGATTTCGATTCGATTTCCAGAATTCAGAAGTCCATTCTATTGTCTCGAGATCTATGGATTCGAAGAACTAGAAATATCATTAATTGAAATTGTACAGGGCGATTAATGGTATACTGTAAACTGCATCGACTTTGGAGTCACCCCATTCCGTCCAAAAATTTTGTCTCGACAATATGATTCTTTTTTGTGAAATGTGTCAAAAATAGAGTATTTTCTGTTCTATAAATGTTACGAGAGTATTTTGACAGTTATTGCGTACTCAATAGGAAGATTTAATCATTTGATTTTTATTTACTGACCAATATTGGGTGATTTTCAGAGTTCGATTCAAGCCTCAATTTTTATTTTTATATGAAGATGGTAATGCGTGCGAAGTTTCAGGTTTCTGATCGCATTTCCACTGTTTGGATTATCATACAAATGATTTTTTTCATCATAATAAAGAAGAGTGTTGAGTAATCTTGAAACAACTTCGAGTTTTTCACGATCGGGTCAATAATTTCGAAGGAGTATTTTTTCTTCTAACATCACTATAGTTATCGAGGTATTTAGGTGACATCAGAACGAGTTTTGATCCAAGTATTATGATTACACTGACCTATCGGGAAAATTGATATCATGAAAATTCACATACTGTGTGTCCCATATGGAGTCACACTGAGACAATACATGTTATTTAACAGTGCGTAAAATGCATAAAATCTTTTATGAGTGAAACTTTATAAGTAAAGACGTTTCGAAGATAATCAACGCTTAAACACCTTATAAAACTTTTAAAATTGCAATATTCAACAGGAATGCTGTAATCCCTATCCATTCAGTGTTGAATGCGCTTCATGAAAAATGTCTGAAACTTCATGAGACGAAATAATACTGAAAAAAATGCTCACCCGAAATTGTATGGAAAGTGTTTCAAGTGGGAGAAATTTTTATTCGAATCATGAACATTGATAACAGTTACAATTCAGTATTTTGTTGGCCCTCCTCTCGTTCGAATCAGAGCTGTTATCCTCCTAGGCATTCCCTCCACAAGATTTCTGATGAAGTTCTGGGGAATAGCTTTCCATTCATCCAATATCGCAGTCGTCAATTCATCCAAATTATTAATTTCTAACTTTAATTCCATCCTACTCCAAACATGCTCAATTGGATTCATATCTGGTGACAAAGGTGGCCAATCCATTCTCTTGATATATTGTTTTCTCTCAATACTTCGGCGACGATTAATGCTCGATGAGGTCGGGCATTATCATCGAACAAAATAAAATAATCTTCAAAATTTTGGGAATATACTATCACAATATCTATCAAACATCTATCTCTGTATCTTAATACATTCATGCTTTCTCCTCTCAAAACTACTAACTCAGTCCTCCCATTCATCATTATACCACCCCATACAGTCACACCACCACCTCCATAAGCCACCCTTGCCTCCATATTTTCTTCCATGAATCTCTCTTTTCGACCACTCCATACCATGACACGTCCATCCAATCTAAAAAGATAACATTTGCACTCATCAGTAGACATACACCTACTCCATTCTGCTACTCCCCAGTTTTCACGCTCGGCAGCCCATTGCCGGCGGTGAGCCCGATGACGCTGCCCTAACAACAGGCACGCAGCTCGCCTCCTGGATCTCAAACCGCTTTCGTGTAATCGTCTCCGGACAGTTTCCTTAACAGGTTGAGTGCCACCATGTATCGAAAAATATCGGTTCCAGAGGCCGATTATTTTTGCCTAAAACATCAGATACTAACGTACTGTTGATATTCACTTTTATTTTTGATGTGCCGGAATTTTTGAAAGGTTGACAATGGCGCTTAATTTTTGGAGACCACATTGGTCTCTCACGGCCCCTCATTCGACCATTTTGTTCAGGCGGCTGCGCGAGACCAACGTGTCACTAAGCTATGCGCATGTCTGCATGTTGAGAATGGTAGCGGGGGACCGGCAGACCGGCTCAACTTGTCTCGTGATGCTGCAAAAGTCACATCATGTCCTCGTACGAGGAAGAACAAAAGCAATTGACGAAGTTATGTCAGGAGGTGTTGTCCGATGAAGACGAAAACTGAAGCAATCAAGATGGAGAATCACTGTTTGGGGACGTGTATCTTTCTGATGAATATCAATATGAGTCATCAGTAGATTCTCCGTCATTGTTGAAGAATGCATTTTCCAAACAACCGAAAAAACGTCCCAAAATCAAAAAGGGAGTATGTGCTAGAAAAACTCAAACATTCAGAAATGATATACCGTCGACTAGTGCAGTTTCTAACAGTTGGTATATTGTTCAATGAATGATATTTATTTCATTCTTAGAATATTCTGAATGATTTTGTTACATTTTCACGATGTATAAATGAAGAAAACTCATAAAAGTACCTATATATTTGCGTGAAAAAAAAAAGGTTAGTAACATTTCTTAGCCACGTACTACCAATTTGGTCTCTCATATCCACAGGCCAAAATATGTCTCTGGACCACCAGGCCGCGCTGTTTCGAACGCTATTTAGTTCACAATGCTGCGAGAGACCGCTGTGGAGATATGCAGCCAAATCAGTTGTGGATATATGCGAGACCATATTGGTCTCACGCGGACACAAAGTCAGAAGTATGTGCGAGACCATGTTGGACCCTCATGGTACTCAACCTTGTTGTTTATCTGTCGGGCAGTACTGGTCCTGTCCCGACGAGCAGCAGTTCGGAGGAAATTATCAGGTCTGGGCTGTGACGGCTGTGTGCTGTGTAGCCCTAAACGCCCTCCGCCATGACGATATCTCGTAGTCTCTTGGTTCCGCAAACGGTCAATTGCTCGTTGAACAGTACCTCTTGATGAATGGACAACATCTAAGATTCTTCTAATGGAAAAAACATTATTCCATAATATCTGGCTATATTTGCCCATTCAGGTGACGTTAGCCTATGCATTTTTCAATGTGTACTTTATGACTGCAAATACGATCTGAACACAATATATTCACATGCAGAGAAGTGGTTCATCAAAAAAACGATAGTTCTATAAAAACAAACCATTTTTTGATCCTTGTTGATTTCGATATGATAAACAGAATGATATTGAGAGAAATGAGCACTGCCTACTCCATCTCAAAAACTTTGGTATTCACGTCGACAGTTAACCAAAAAGATAGGAATTGTCTTCGAACTTCAAGAGCAGATTTATATTCCGTATTAACGTACAATGATTGGAATATTACAAAACTCAATTCTGCTATTCGAATTTTGATGAATCAGAATCAATAAAACATGAGGGACCGTTTACAATTGAGATTCTAAATTTTTAATGATGATTTTTCGATGGACCTCGTATCTTCAGGATGAGAAAAATATTCTTATGAACGAGAGGATATGGGGCAATTGAGAATTAAGCTTGAATTATCATGAATTATTGAGATATAATGATAAAAAAATACCTCTCTGGAATAATTGACGCGACCGAGAAAAAAAAACAGAATAATTGTTTCAAGATCTCATCGTTCTTCAATATTGCAACGAAAATATTCATAAAAAAAAATCTAGCCTGAATCAATCCCTGAAAATCACTCTGTATTGGTCATTGTATGGAAATAAAGTGATTCGATTTTTTTATAGAGTACGCAACCGTGAAAATTCTCTCGTAACAATTTTTTAAACAAAAATTCCCTATTTTTGACACATTCCACTGAAAAAATCATATTGTCGAGACAATGTGATCAATCAATGGAAATCAAAAACCATTTCGAGATATAGCATTGAACTCCATGAAACATCATGAAGAAAGTAGAAAAAAAATTTTTGGACGGAATGGGGTGACCCCAAAGTCGATGCAAGTTTACAGTGTACCATTAATCGCCCTGTACAATTTTTATTTATGATGTTTTCAGTTCTTCGAATCCATGGGTCTCGAGACAATAGTAGGATGGACTTCTGAATTCTGGAAATCGAATCGAAATCGCATCATTTTCTCAGAAGTTATAATCTTACAAACTCGAGCGAAAATTTCAGGTGTCCCACTTCAATTGTGGGGCACTTTAATATACCGTATGACAACGAATTCATTGGCCAGGGCGTCACCCATCAGTTGTTTTTCATGTTTATCTCTTGGGGTTTGGATCATAGTTATAGTTCTCCTAAACCCATGGGTCTCGAGACAATAGAATGAGCTTCTGAATTCTGGAAACCAAATTGAAATCGGATCATTTTCTCAGAAGTTATAATCTTACAAACTCGAGCGAAAATTTCAGGTGTCCCACTTCAATTGTGGGGCACTATAGATTCAAATCTAATATTTGAGTAAATAAATAAATAAATCATTACGGAATGTTATCTCGCTATCAAACTATGGCAGTTATGCACATTTGTTTGATAAATATAGCTCTCTCACAGAGGGTATAGCTATTATACAGCATAATGGGGATCTCGGAAACGATAGAAGGTGAGACTCACTCAGAGGGTCATTGCAGTGGCAAATTTAAAAAAGATATATACTTTTTCAGTTACATCAAAAAAGTGAATTGTTGAAATAGTCATTTGTTTTACTAGACAGCAAAGTAGTAGGCTGATTGCCGCGGCTGATAGTTCATAGCCGAGCTGCCATGTGAAACATATATTTTTTTCTCCAAATGTTATAGAACCGATTTTGTGTAATTGTATTATTGAAAACTCCATCATTTTCTGTTCATCCAATGTAAGTGTCAATTTTGATCACCAATTTCATTCAAAATCGTCGTCATCTAAATACTCCACTGACCCATCCATAACTCCTCATAGATTGTTACAATGGGCTGCATCATCTTCTTCATGATCAAAATCTGAGGTGAAAGAGTCACTCTCAGAATAATAATAATAATAATTTATTTCCAAATAATATCATACAAAATTAAATTTGAAGAGATATTAAAGACATTTCGAAAATAAGAAGTCGACAAGCCCACTGAAATCATAAGATTAGTTTGTGGGTATCATAACTTTAGTAAGTTCAAAAATCTTGAAAACAACTAAAGAATAATGTAAGTATCATTTGACATTATGTATAAGGAATACAAACAAAAATATCACCTACCTACCTATTTGGTTTTCAACAGAAAAAGAAAGGAAAAAAAGGAAAAAAGGAAAAGGGGAAGAAGAGCCATAAGTAAAAGTAAGACAGTAAATAATTGAATAATAGTAATAATAATAATTAATATCTCTGGATAACTAATGATAATGTGATTGGGATTTGCTTGACTTCATTTAATTTCTATTAATTTATGAAAATAGCTACGTGGAGAGTTCAGGAGCCAGTGTATCAGGCTTTTTTTAAAATGCAGTAAATTAGCATGTTGCTTCGTTATTTCAGGTAACTGGCGATAAATGTGCGGTGCCAGAAAAAGGAACGACCTCTGAACTAGAGATTTTGTCACTTTTATATTTTTTGTTTTCATTTCTCTTTTATGTCTTGTGTCATGGTCATGTTGTATTTGGATTAAGTCATCGCGATTTTAATGTTGTATAATTAGAATTTTTTTATGTAAATCTGTCTAATGTCGAGTAGTTCGCTGTCTTTGTATAGAAGGTCGGTGGGATAGGTTTTTTTTGCCGTATATGATTTTTATAAAAAATTTCTGCATAACTTCGAGTTGATGTATGTGATTTCAACAAGTTCCTCCCCATCCCGCAATTCCATATTGAATATGTGACTCTACAAGAGAGTAGTAAATTTACTTGAGGTGCGGAATATCTAATATCTTTGTCAGTCACCCTGTATACTACCCGGTATACAATCTCCAAATTCCTCTTGTTCCCAATCGTCATCCTTGGGCTCATCACTCCACTATTCACAATATTCTCGAACAGCCCTAATTCGACACCTCTGTCACTCAAAATCTCTGTGGAATCTCTACACCGTGCCACAGATTAACCCAACTAGTTGGGTTAATCTGTGACCGTGCATTGATTCCACAGACTCCCTATTCTCATCCGACCAGATAGTCTTCGAACCGAAGCTTCTTCGTCACTCCTCCAACATATATACTTGCTCTACCGGGAAAACAGCAGGACTCCTCTTCTTCCGCCGGTTCCTCTTCTTTCTAGGACGAACTTCTTCTTGTGGAAAATTCTCAAAATTTCCACCTTGATTTCCACATAGTAATAAAATTTTTCTGCCTAGGCAGAGAAAGTAGACCTTTGCTGCCTGTTAAGGGTTATAGAAAAGCAACTACTATGCCGTTTGGAGGAAAAATTATTTTTTTGTCGACCTCTACAAAAAATCACATTTCACGTTTTAATTTCCGAATGAAAAACCGACTTATTCCGAAAGCAAGTGCTTTTCGTCCGCAGACACTAACTTTTCGTCCGCTGCAGGGATGCCAGTTCTACTGAATTTTCAGTAGATCAACTGATTTGCATATTGATCTACTGATCTACTGAAATATTTCATAACCTACTGAAAAAGGTTATTTATTATTATAATTACCTATATTATAATTAATCTTTAGTGAATCACGTACACTTATAATTTGCTTGATATTTTGGCACACTTTGTTTATAAATTAATTTTACAAAATAAGTAAAAAACTCACACCAATGATATGTATAAACCAAAAAAGGGTTTCTGATTCAGATCAGATTCGATTTTTCATGACATCTGTTATTACAGTTTGTTTCTTACGTTTAATTTTTTCATTTGTTCTGTATTCTTGTTATTAATTTTTACTATTCGTTTCTGTTTTTTATATACTCAGATCTTATAAGTAGAGGTACCTATGTAACCGTATTTTGTGATATTTGCGAGTATTTTCAAATTGAGAATTAGAAATATGATCATTTTTTTATGAGAATGTTTGTTTTGTTTGTTTCTATTGTTTTGGAAATAGGTTACTTCTCTGTTTACTAGAGGTACATAATGTTTTGATAGGTTTATTTCATTATTGAGCGGTTGAATGCATTATATTCAATTATTCTTGAGATATTGTGAACCAATTAACTATGTTCATTTCTTAACGCCTTGTATCTTGAGAACTGAACACTTGAAGGCCGTAGGTTCCTATCTCAGTGATTATGAAATCACGAGGGCTATCACCTGTCAAGCGTTGTCGGTCGAATTTCGAAACACCCTGTATAATGTTTCTCTCTTATATATAATGTTCGTCTATATAGATTCATATTTTTGTAACAACCTGACTATTCCAATACTTTTTTAGAAAGTCTGAAGGAAAACTCTCACACGGGGGCGGAGGGAAACATTATACAGGGTGTTGCAAAATTTGACCGACAACGCTTGACAGGTCATAGCCCTCGTGATTTCATAATCACTGAGATACGGACATACGGTCTTCAAGTGTTCAGTTCTCGAGATACAGGGCGTTGAAGTTGAGAAATTAAAATAGTTTTTTCGCAATATCTCAAGACAAATTTAATATAATGCATTCAAATTCGGTATGTGGTTTCATCTTTCAATGGTTAATTTTTTGACCAGAAAGACATTCCGATAATTTAATCCAGAGGTGCGCTACAGAGGGTTGTGATTACTTTGCCTCCCATATTTTCTACGCCACTTATTTCCAATTTCTCGAATTGATTGTTCAATTATGTTGAAAAAATGCATCACCTTCAACTGAGCTAAAATGAACAGTCATCGAGATATTTGACCCAAAATAGAAGTTTGCATAGCAATTTTTCATCTTCCTCAGTAGTAGAAAATTACAAAAAAATTTTGTTTTCTCGTGGAATAACTATTTGTGTTCAGCTATAGAATGAGGTCTGAATAGTAACTAATCTACTCAACACCAGAAGAATATTGTTTCAATTTTCTACCACTGAAAATGATGAAATATTACTACGCAATCTTCTATTTTGGGTCGAATATTTCGAAAACCGTTCATTTCAGCTCACTTGAAGGTGATGCATTTTCTGAACAAAATTGAACAATGAATTCGAGGAATTGGAAATAATCGAAATTTGATCAGTGGCGTAGAAGATATGGGAGGAAAAGTTGTCACAGCCCCCTGTAGGGCACCACTGGATAAAATGACCGGAATGGCTTCCTGGTCACAAAATGACCCATTCAAAGATGAAACCACATTATACCGACGTTGAATTCATTATATTCAATTATTCTTGAGGTATTGCCAAACAACTATTTTTATTTCCTAACTTTAACGCCCTGTATCTCGAGAACTGGACACTTGAAGACCGTATGTCCCTATCTCAGTGATCATGAAATCACGAGGGCTATCACCTGTCAAGCGTTGTCGGTCGACTTTCGCAACACCCTGTATAATGTTCGTCTATCATATTATGTAATCTGTCATTTATCTAGTTTATAGATTTATATTTTTGTAACAACCTGAGTATTCCTATACTTTTTTAGAAAGTATAATGGAAAATAAAGATATTTAGGGGGCGTCGCCCTAGCTTCTCAGGTAAGGCTCTAGCCGTTCGATATCTGAAGTTAAACAGTGTCGAGCGCGGTTAGTACTTGGATGGGTGACCATTCTAGGAAACGCCGCGTAAGCCCGTACATCTGTAGCGGAATAGCATATCATAGCTACAGCTACCATATCAATGAGCACAAGATATGGTACGGATATGCCGTCCTTCGGAGGGGACGTTAAGCCGGCGGTCCCGAGGCCATGGATGTTGGACTCGTTAAAGATCCCTACCTCTGGTTGTAACACCAGAGGATTCGGCAAAAATTTCCGGTTGGGGGTATGGTGTGCTCACTGGCGTCGGTGATTAGCCTCAGTAGCAGAAAAAGGCCGACGTTAAAGAAACGAATAAAAAAAAAGATATTTAGGTAATGAATTAACCGTGGGATAATTTGTTTGCAGGTGCGCGGCCACAGCAGGGCGTCCAGCGACTCGAGCCAGTTCATCCAGGCGACGAAGCGAGATGCCTTGAACATGCTGCAGAAGGAGCTCGACAAGCTCCTGGCCACCTGCGAGCCCTACAGGACCGAAGAGGCGCGGAAACAGTTCGACGGATTCTCCAAGCTGTTCACCAGGTTCCTCGACGAGAGTGGACCGTCCGTCGATTGGAACAAGATCGAAAAGCTGCCGAACGATGCGGTCAGTAAAGTTTATGCAAAGTCAGTTGAACAGATCATCAAACGAATGTCGGGCTGCGGTTTTACTAAATATACTGCACGCTAGCACAAACCACGCCCACCATAATACGTCATATCTCCAAACATTACCGATATACTCGGAGTCAGCACATCGTACTAAATATACTGTGCTCCAACGCAAGAATACACTTTTTATGATTTTGACACGAATTCGACTGAAGCTCTCTTGTTGTCTATCTCTTGTACGCAGTGAATTCATATACCCAAATGGTCTACTGGTTAGTGCTGTCGACTTTCAGTCTGAAGGTCCATGGTTCGAATCGCTGTGAACTTGAACTTTTTTTTGCAACTTTTTTTTTCACCAATGTTTTTTTACCTCATTCTGGTTTTCCTTTTTCATAAAATATTTGAAGTCAAATAGGTTAGTGCGTTTAGGATAAACAGTCTCATTTTATTCAATTTTGTTGAAGAACTCAACTTTTGAAATATACAGGGTGTTTCATAATTGAATGCTGATCCTTAAGGGCGATAATCCTTGGATGATTTCAAAGAGAAAAGTTCATATCAACATATGTCCTAAACCTCTTAGTTATTGAGCTACAGGGTGATGAAATTTCAAGAAAAAAATTTGTTTTTCATCATAATTTTTTATCACTCTTAGATATTGTTATGATATTTTGTATACACCTTTTCATTATTGGGGAGCATTTTTTTACGTGGAAGATATTCAAAAATTCTCACCAGTGGCGTCCGTACGGGGTTTGAACTGACAATTTTTGAAGAAAAAAATAGTACGCCACTGATTTTTCTGAGAACCAGATTTTTTTTCCAATTCTCATTCATTTTGGAGCAAATTTGGTTCCTAGACTTACTTTCATACAACGTACCGTTTTCGCGTAAAAAAATAAAAACCAAAGAATTTTGTTCCTTCAGTTCTTGGATATTGTTTTTGGTAATTCAGTAGACACCCACTATAAGTGGAAACACATTTTGTTTTGGGACGAAAATCAAACTTTTACTTTTACCAGTGATGTCCTCGTAGACCTGATATTGAATTTTTTGTTTGAAACAACGCTGTACGCTTCTGATTTCGACACCCTGTGGCTCAAAAACTAAGAGGTTCAGGACATATGTTGATATGAACTTCTCTCATTGGAATCATCCAAGGATCATCGCCCTTTAGGATCAGCATTCAATTATGAAACATCCTGTATTATTAATCAATGTGTTTCTACACTCCATTCGGTTTTCCTTCCTCAAAAATATTGCAATCAGGGATAGGTTAGTTCGTTAAGAATAAATAGTCTCTGAGTTTTGCCTAAGTACTTCGAAGATGAGATATTACGGTGGGCGTGGTTTGTGCTAGCGTACAGTATATTTAGTAAAATCGCTGTCGGGCTGCGCTGCCGCACTCTTTGAACTTTCAAAGGGACCGACGGCTTGCGGTGATGTGTTTTTCCAACTGACTTTGCATAAACTGTACATAATAATAATAATAAATTTTATTCAATAAGCATCTACCTACACTACATTATAGGTACATGATGTAGTACGATGCTTGATTGTTATACATCTAGTAAGTAGTAATACTCATTGAAAAAGACCACATTCAATGTCATTAAACAACCAGTGATAATACAACCACAGATTGAAATTTGAACTATGACCTTGTTCTTCCACATGGCCTTGAAAAATCCTAAAACTAAGATCCTATAAACTAAAATAACCTAGGTATGTATTATGTGAAGTACTTATATAGTTTAAATCATGCGCATGAGTTCTGCCGATAGATTTCTATTTATCTATACAAAGTAACAGACGCTCCTCTGATTCGGATACTATATACGAAATTACTTTCTTATTATATTTCCTATTCCATCAGGATATGAATATGTTTTATATTTTAAAATCAATAACAAAATCGTCTTCCAGTAGCAGACATTTCACTTTTTTCTTGAACTGATTCATATCACAACATTTTATTTTTCTTGGCAGAGCATTCATAACCTTACATATTACATAATATGAGAATGAACTTTTCGTCAGAAAGTCTCTGTGGCGGATGTTAATGCTACGTACGTCTGCACGTAGTTTTAGTTTACGGTATAAGTATATCGGTGTTTTGAGTTTAATGACATTATGAAACAAACAACTACCATGAAAGAATCTCCGTTTTTTAATGCTCAACCACTTCAGGTCAGCAAGTTTGTGTGAAATATGTGGACGAAATGTGAGATTTTCATCAAAAATGATTCCCAAATTCTTCACATTACTTTCCACCTCCACTATTAGATTATCAACACTGATAGGTACCGTCTGTTGAGGTTTACATTTGGCTATAAGTGACTTAGTACCGAAACAAATCGCTTGCGATTCATTTGGGTTTATTGAGAGACCATGATCAACAGAATATATTTACTAATACTCTCTAAGTACTGCGTTCAAATTAACTATGCGTTCATTCACATTCTTATGATCACAGGAACCACAGATTTGAACGTCATCAGCATATAAATGAATATTAAAGGTACTGTCTAAATTATGTACAATATCTGCTGCGAAAATCACAAACAGGATAGGGCCCAGAATACTGCCGTGCGGCATATCTCTCTCTATATCTCCCTTTCAAATGTCAAGACATTCATCCATCCTGGTCGAGACTATCGCGGTGTCCTAAGTCAGGGCCTACCTATGCAGACGCGACGGGACGCGATTTTGAGGCGAAGTCGAGCGAAGCGATGCGAAGCGGCTGTGATGTCCTACGTACTCCGCGCCATATTCCTGTTCGCGAATTTGTATTTATATAATGGCAGGAAGTATTTATTTATTTATTTATTGAACAAATAACTTCCAGACAGAATAGGCTCTGGTATAAGGAAGTACATAATTATATACCTATAGGTAAACATAGCATCATTCAAAATATATCAACAACTGTAAATTGGCAAACAAAGAATAATATTTGTAAATGAAAAAAAAAAATAAATGGCATGATTAATTTTATCCAGTCCGCTGAGAAATAATCAGTTTTTTTACTTCATTTTTGAATATACCTATATTTCTGCAATTTTTTATATTATCAGGTAGTTTATTGAATTCAGTCAAGGCTGAATGAGTGAATCTTTTTTGTCCGATTAGGGAGCTAGCGGCGTCAAGATGGAACAAGTTATATTGTCTAGTTTCATGATTATGAATTTCAGAATTCCGTATCAAAATAATATTCGACTTCAATTTTTTATTTATGATATTATATGATATTTTGAGAGTTTCAATTCTATATATTTCATCTAAAGAATACGTATTTGTTATTTGAGAACAAATTCAAATTCCTGGAGAAATATGAATATTATATATCTACTCGCTTCGCACTGCTCCGCTTCGCGTTTGCATAGATTTCGCCCACGCAGGACATCGCGTATTATGGAAATATTTCATGTCCTTTCAACGCCTTTGTAGGTCAGAGATTACTGCACCCTGGAAACTCCCACTGCTGACCTGGTGCACCAAATGCTCGACAAGCTGGTGGTTGTCAAGTTGAACGGAGGTTTGGGAACTTCGATGGGGTGCCACGGGCCCAAGTCTGTGATATCGGTCAGGAACGATTTGACGTTTTTGGATTTGACTGTTCAACAGATTGAAGTAAGGACCTACATCAACTACACATCTATGGCGATCACTGAATAATCCAGATTTAATAATACACCGGCAAGTAGTGACAGATTTTCGGACTTGATTTCACCCAGTATGCCTTTTGTAGGGTATCATTATGTATATATTACGATGTTAAAAAGTGATATATGAAAAAATCCTCCTGGGTTCTTCATGCATTAAAGCCTGTTTTCAAGGTCTAGGAGTACTTGGACATGCACAAAAAGTATGCCATTTTTTCCATAGCATATATGTATAGCACAAACATGTATACTCCTTAAATGCCGCTTGTTTGAAAACATGATTCCTTTTGGGATCACGCAACCGGGTGTGCATTTGTATTTTCAACTACGCATATCACTTTTATTTCATTTTGGAATACAGACAGCTTGTGTGAAATTGTATCAAAGCACTCAATTTGCGAACAAATAATGTTAATTAACTTGAATGCATGAAGAAACCGGGAGGATTCTTTCATGTATCATTTTTTAACATCAATGGTACCCTCCAAAAGGCATACTAGGTGACGTCCAAAAATCTGTCATTTAACTCTCGGTCTATATATTTTTCAAAAGCTATGAAGAAATAGTTAATTTCAGATTTCTTGGGTTTTTCCCTATTTATTTCTGGAAATTACAAAAATGAATACTTATTAAATAAATCTACATTGTGTGTGGTTTAAGAGCACAGCACCCTCTTAATTTGAAACCCGTTGATATGTATGTTGAAAAATACTCCATTTTGTGATTTGTGGAAATAAAACAAAATAATCTTAGCTAGCGCAGTTACTACTAGAAGCAGACGTTCAAAACAAAAAAAACTTGTGGTTTACTCCGTAGGTTTGACTTATTATATTGTGTTGTCATGAGTATAATATCAGGATGTTCTGAATATTCGAGTCGTCCTGCATGACGTAGTTATACAAAATTATGAGAAAATATTCAGAACAGAGTGGTATTTTGCTCGACTATTTCACGTTCACGAAGCATTTATTATGAATGAGTGATTCATTCCGACAAGTACAGCCATATTATTTCATGCCAAACTGACAATATTTGCTTCGCTATACATGGTTACATCCAGACTGTGATTTGACAGCTCATGTTTTCGCGATAAGCAGACGTTGATTGTGATTGGTCAGATTATGGAATGAGTGAAATAGACAATGAAAGGTGTCAATGTAAAAGTTATCGACTTTCAACTTGTGTATATGTCAAGTGTTAGATATATAATTTCAACAATATATAACAGAAAGCAACAACTACTTTTCTGATGACTAATGAATAGCATATGATTAAAATTGAATTAGGAACTTATTGATTCATTCGCCATTCAAACACACCACAAAAGGTACGAATCAATTCTGTAATAGATAAAATCAAATTATGTTCACTAACTTTTATTCACAAAAAGTGATAAATTCCATCAAACTTGAATTATTATAATTATACTGTCTATAGGTTAATCAAGAAGATGGTACATCCATTTTACTTGATCATTTGGGATTTTCTCCTCGTTATTTTAATACAAGTGTAGTAGGGACAAAATCAGATGGTTATTTGCCCCAAAATGTCACTGCGTTCAACAAATTTTCCCCTCAAGGAGCCTAAAAGAAAAATCCAATAGCTTGTCAGTGACACTTTATTTGGAAAAACGTTTGGGAGAAGAAATATAGATATATTGAAAAAATATCGAATTTTCACTTTGGACGTTTCGGAAACGAATCTGCTCCCGTTCTCATTATGATGATGCAAACATATTTTTCTACGATAGTTGTTTTCTTATAGGACGATAACCATGCAAAAGAGAAAAATCAAGAAATCCGCTTGCATTCTTCTGAACGGATACAGTAGCATTGCTTCCTGTTCAGTTGATATAGATAGAACATGGAATTCACCACTGAAAACTGAACATGAAAATGACAGATTCAAGATCAATTAATGAAAACATCCTGTAACTCATTTGTATACTAACATCACTCATTCATATGCCAACATCAGTATGTCACTGGGAAGTGTCAAACCATAAGAACACAACTTTCAAAGAAAAATATGTTTGCATTTTCATGTTAAGAACGGGAGCAGATTCGTTTCCGAAACGTCCAAAGATAAGTAAAAATTCTATATTATTTCAATATGTCAATATTTCACAAAGTGTCACTGACTATCTATTCAATTTTTCTTTAAGGCTCCCTGATACTAAAAATTGTTGAATGCAGTGACATTTCGGGGCAACTCATCTGATTTGTCCTACTACACATATATTGAAATAATACTCATATTTTCATTTAATAGAAACGAGGAGAGAAAATAATCAAGTAAAATCGAATTATTATCATTTTACTTGGAAACATTACAGAAAGTATACAATGTATGAAAATATCAAGTTTGTCAGTAACAAATTCATCATAAAACCATGTGATATTATGTATAGAGTGGAGCTTAATTGAAAAGACAAACATTCCATAGGTAATCAAATTGCATTGTACAACTGATATCATCTAGATTTATTGATTCAATGTGTCTGTAGCCTGATATGCAGATTAAGATCGATGAAATTTTATCATTCAGGAATCTGATTTTCATCATGTTTGCCTAACAAAATTATCCTATATGCTGACAAAAGCAATATTGATGAAAATATTCATGATTCTAGGTAAAATATATATTATATAAAATACTGGGTGCTGGGTGGAGGAAATATTCCTTGACTAAATACACAATAATATCCCTCTTCGTGTAATTTTTACTACACAACTCCATCTGAATAACTCAATATTGAACATTTCACCAGTAAGGTCTATCATGAGTGAATCTGCTAGCATATCCATGATTTCCAATTTTGTGAACTCTACACACTACACAGTGTGTCCCACTTACCATGCTCACCATGGGTATCTTTTTAACGGTGAGAGATACGAGGTCGGTTAAATGACACCAAATGTGGAGTTTGTCAGGGTCAACTATAATGTGAAAAAACATTTTGATAAAATCTATTCGTTTTTGTTTTATACGCAAAAAACAGATTTTGATCATTTTCATGTCTCCTCCGTAACTTCTTTATTCATGAAAATACTCAAATTTCACTTTCTTATGGCAGGTTTTCAAAGTGATTTCGAAAAAAATATAAAATGTATACCAACTCTTCTAGAATTTGAGATATCAGCACCAACTTTAGTTTTTCAAATGTAGGTCATAGCTCACTATGACTTAGTTACAAATTACAAATAACTTTTTTTTCTCTTCCAGATGATATGTCGCAGTAATAGTTTTGTGTTGATAACAACGGAGTTATCGTCATTTATACAGAAACAAAAAATTATTTGGAAGCCGCCATCTTGAATTCATAGATTTTAACAAAAAATCATGATTTCTGACCTCAAAAACCCCCACTTACCAATTTTGAATAGAATCGGACCAAATCTTGTCCGCCATCTTGGAGCAGCCATTTTTTTTTTAATTTAACAAAAAATCCATAATGTATTGTCACCAGAATTATGAACACCATCCAAATTTCAAGTTAATCAGAGTTATGGGATTTTTGTTGAAATTAAAAAATATGGCTGCTCCAAGATGGCGGACAAGATTTGGTCCGATTCCATTCAAAATTGGTAAGTGGGGATTTTTGAGGTCGTAGGTCATGATTTTTCCGTTAAAATCTATGAATTCAAGATGGCGGCTTCCAAATAATTTTTTGTTTCTGTATAAATGACGATAACTCCGTTGTTATCAACACAAAACTATTACTGCGACATATCATTTGTAAGAGAAAAAAAAGTTATTTGTAACTAAGTCATAGTGAACTATGACCTACATTTGAAAAACTGAAGTTGGTGCTGATATCTCAAATTCTAGAAGAGTTGGTATAAATTTCATATTTTTTTCGAAATCACTTTGAAAAACTGCCATGAGGATGTGAAATTCCTATTTGAATATTTTCATAAATAAAGAAGCTACGGAGGAGACATGAAAATGATCAAAATCTGTTTTTTGCGTATAAAACAAAAACGAATAGATTTTATCAAAATATTTCTTCACATTATAGTTGGCCTTGACAAACTCCACATTTGGTGTCATTTAACCGACTTCGTATCTCTCACCGTTTAAAAGATACCCATGGTGAGCATGGTAAGTGGGATACACTGTATAGTATTTCCTAGCAATGGGCGAGTGGACTGATAATGAATTATTGGCATTTTATTACTCCACTGAGTCGTTAGGGACCTAAATTAATTTTGTAACACTTCGCACGCTTTTTTTATGTAAATAATGAGTGTATGCGTTGTTAGATTGTTGAATTCCAGAGCTTATTTCAAACGTACTGTCATGTCCGCCATTTGGCCCTGTTCTGCGAGACGTCGAATAAGATAACAGATAATCTTCCATTCCCACTCATGAAGCAAGGTTGTCAAGTCACCAATTATAATCAAGTTATCAAAAAGATATTAGAGTCCTGTCGTAGAATGAAACACGAGATAACACGTAATAGGAGGAAGTCATGATATTATTATAGTTCATTCTTGACTTTTTGGAGCGACCAGCATGTCCAAATATTTCTTATACTCCATAACAAAATATCATGTAGATGTTGAAGACTTGGCAACAATGTGCTGAATGGTGAGAACTAGATGCGAAGCGATAAGACAACGCCCACAATTCGTACGCCGTGTTGTCACGTTTATCCGTTCAAATGTCCTCTAGTGTGAATAAATACAATAATTATTATTTACAGAAATGTATTATACGCAATAAGCCACGACACACGTGGGAACATTTTGAAAATTGATTTCTTATTGATAATTATTTCTCAAGTTTCCAATAGCCACCTTAAAATCGACCGAAAAATTCTAAAAAAATATGAAATTGACAGGTATTTGAGTGATGATTCTATTTGAGAATGAAAAAAAAATTAGTTCACTCGCTTGTATCGGGCTCGGTTTTTGATCAATGGGCGTGTACACCTTAGTAGAACTTTTAAGTCAAACCATGTTTATAATGTTCCTTTTATACATAAATAATGATTGGCGACATAATTCGATCGAAAAATTAACTGGGAATATTTTATTTTTCGGCATGAATAATAGTACCTTCTGAAAACGGACCCTCTCATGACGTAGAAACCTCATCTCGCCATAGTTAAAAGAAAATACGAAACGTCCGACGGAGACTGAGGCAACTGATATATTAATTCTTTCAACTGTTATCTCGCGCTAATTCACTCTGTCAGAAATCATGTATCATTCATCGTTGTCTGGAATAGTCTTGTTTCAGTATTAGGGTTTTGACGTCACATCATCGCCTCGTTTTCAGAGGTGCGAAAAATCGGGGATTTCAATAATTTTTTATAAAACGTAGGTAAGGGACCTCACAGCAAGAAACGGTTTGCGGTGGTGAGCTAGTTTGGGTGAGTTCTATCAAATTATGAAATAAAATTTTTTTGTGATATAAGCCCATTAGCATTATCTTTACTGACCGTATAGCAAATCATGTCTCTAGGAAAAAGAGGAATAGTATTTTTCTTTATCTCTTGAAGCGCACGAAAGGAAAGTCTTATATTGTTTAACGAGCAAGGATTGGAGGAAATTAGCATTCCGTGCGAGTTATACACCATATTTTGTCTACTGCTGTAGCAGATAATAGCGATTTTCTTTATTTCTTCGGCTTGTAGCCGTCTGATTTCCTCTCAAGCTGTCATTGCTTGAAATTCGACATGTTCTGGGAGATGATATTTATTGTGGAATAATAAAACAATGAATCAGATAAGGGAATGAAATTGAAGAGTACCTACCTCATAAATTTATCAAAAACAGTAAAACAAAAGCAATTTTGTGTTATAGCCGTAGAAAAATGTATTTTTTTGAAAAAGGACACGATGTTTAGGTATTCTGAATGAGAACTGAATGAACTGTTAGCACATATATCATGGCAGTAGATTTACTTGCTTGCGTGACAGGTACCAACAGCATTTGAGCTAAGGGTTTCAAGGATGTAATCATCATTATTCTGAATATTTAATTTCAATTTTGGAATGTTGAGAATGTTGGAACTTTGAAGAAAATGTTGAGTTTTTTGGAGTAGTACTATTTATAACACAGTTTAACTGCATAAAAAACAATGTCCAGATTGCTGTAAATTATTGTGATAAAGGATAACTACCCAACTGTCTTTCTTCTTTCAGAATTTGAATAAAACATATAAAGTAAACGTGCCACTGGTGCTTATGAATTCGTTCAATACAAATGAGGACACCGAAAAAATCATTAGGAAATACAAGAACCTTGACGTAGACATCCACACATTCAACCAGTCTTGCTATCCAAGAGTTAACAGAGATTCCTTGATGCCGATCGCCAAGACTGGAGTAATTGACAGTGATATAGAAGCGTGGTATCCACCCGGCCACGGTGATTTTTACGAGAGTTTTAAAAATACAGGTTTACTGGATAAATTCTTGAAACAAGGAAGAGAATATTGCTTCATATCGAACATCGACAATTTAGGTGCCACCGTGGACTTGAACATCTTGAATTCCTTGTTGAATCCTGATCACAAACACTCAAAACCTGAATTCGTTATGGAAGTTACAGATAAAACCAGGGCTGACGTCAAGGTGAGTACCTAACCTACATATACATTATATATACTATGTTTCATTCAACGATTTTTAAAACCTTTAATAAATGATGATAAATTGATAGTATTCGCGATAGAAAATAACATGTCGCCCCACCTGACGACAGCAACTTGAACACTTCTGAGCGGTTCGTTTTGATGATATGACCAATAAGCACAAACAAAAAACAAATGTGAACCAATAAAAACAAAGTGAACATGCCGCTTTGACAGCTTTCAAGAACTCCGATAGGTGGCGTGTACGCTTATTTTCAATCGCGAATAACATTGAAGAAGTCAAAAAGTACCTACATAAAATACATACCGTTGGCCGATATCTCCACATCCAAATTTGTTCATATTATATGGGTCTACCTCTTTGCCTTTATCAAAAATGGTACAATAGTCTAACTAATCTGCTGTACTACTATATAATTTTCCTAAACAAAACATTTTGATGAAATAGCTAGATTTATTATGAAATGTCTAAAAATTGAAATTTTATATCCTTGGACTGAAATTTTCAATAAAATGCCAGTAAATGGCTAAAAATATCGGTCTTCAAACTACACAGATAGCTATGGTTTAGTCAGATGCGAAGAATGTCGCGGCTGGATGGTGTTAGCGCTCTTATTGCAGAAGTGTCTTAAGACGTTATCTCCGTCCACCGTGCGAAAAACAACAGTTTGTATATCAATAATAAATTTTAGGTCTGACAAAACACGGTCATAGCGATAGATCGCGTTTGATTTCTAAATTACCGATGGAAATTTTATAGGTACATCCACATATCGGAGTGGAAATTATTGGGGTCATAGAAAAAGTCTCTCCTCACAGGAAATTGAGATTATCATATTGCAGTAGCCAGATATTGAATCATCAGTCGCGGTAATATTTTGCTGAACAATTGAAGAATAGTATATAGTTTAACGGCCACGGAATGACAGTCATTTCATGCTGCTAATACGAGTGGGAAATTAGCATTTCGTACTAGTTATACTACTATACTTTTTCTACGATCGACATGAACATATAATAGCGGAATGATTCAACAACAGAAATGACATGAAATTCAAATTTGTCAGAAGAATATTCATTGACATAACAGATACAACTTCTTGTCAAAATTTCGAACGAAGCGATCAAAACGTAGTTATTCTATTTTATGCTAGATTAACAAAATTATCGAAAAGGTTAACTGAAAATCTTTATTGCTACTTATAGTTAAGCATAAACGTTCTCATTTTACAGGGTGGTACTTTAATTCAATATGAGGGAAAACTGAGACTACTGGAAATTGCGCAAGTGCCAAAGGAACACGTAGACGATTTTAAATCTGTTAAAACCTTCAAATTTTTCAATACAAATAATTTGTGGGCCAAATTAGATGGTGAGTACTGTAATAGTTATTTAACCAACTAGTGTATTAATGAGGGCGATTAACGCGATTAATCGCCTTATTAATATACGAGTTGGTTACAAAATGTTTCCGTCGACTTTTATCCTGCGATGAAGAAAACTTAGTTCGCGTATTCATCATTCATTAGGAAACTACTAACAATCGCCCAGTAGCCCTGAAAGTCACGAGGGTCTTGGAGCAGGACAGTTACATCTCCTCTTCATTCTCTCCTGACCTGATGGAGGAGGGATAGTATCATTTCAAATGTAGCTGATAGTGATTCATTGTTTCAATGATATTGATCATTCTAGAACACGTGATTTTGACATGGTTTCTCGAGGGGCACAAAAACTATCTGTTAGGTTACCTTTGATGAGCATAGCCCTGGCCATCCCTGCCACATCCACAATATGATAACAATTTCACCAAACAAAATTATGGAATTCTTTCTGGTTGCAACTCGGATTCCAAGGAAAACGATCTCACTTATCCTGGTTTTATATGACAAATCTTGACAAAATATAATGTTTGCCCCTCAGCAACCTGTCAAATGACGTATTTCTGGATTGATCAATTTTCGTTCAGGATCTATTTGAGAAATTTCAATGTGTAAATAATAATACTACTACATTCATAACCTGTCAGAATGAAGCCAACTACCCTCTACATTCCTACTTCTAGACGCCGATTAAAAACGTACTTGTCACTGACATTAGTGACATTTGAATTTTATCGAAATAATCAATATGGAAAATAAATTCCTTTTGTTAGGAAAATGGATTAAAATCATTTCAGAAACGTTAAGAGGCTAACCCGTTAACCTAAAATCTTCAATGAAATCCATATTTTCGATTTGAATGCAAACAATGAATGGAAGCGGTGTATGTTTGGTTGCCTATACAACAATCGTTCATTAATAGACAAATTAATCATTAATAGGGGTCATTATTAATCAATTTCATAAACATTAAACATACTCGTTAATACGAAGTCGACGGAAATCGTTTTTTCTATATGCTTGTTCATTTTAAAGTCGATCACTTATTATAATTGGCCTAAATATAGAGTAACCCAGAATTAGGCAACAAATTTCAAAAATATATTTACTGTGGTGTTCATGTCATATAGTTCGTGCAATTGTCTCACAATAATATCGGTAAAATTTGTCAGAAATATTGAGCTGTATCAAATTGCTTTGAGGAAACATCAAGCAATTGAATCTCGTTGCTTTCTGACAGAATTACCATCGATAGTATAGCGAGCACTCATGGTATAATATCACAATAATATTGAAAAATTTGTCAGAAATATTGAGCTAGATCAAATTGCTTTGAGGAAACATCAAGCATAGATCAAGCAATTAAATCTCGTTGATTTCTGACAGAATTACCATCGATAGTATTACGAGCACTCATGGTATTACCCCTGGTATTCTCATACTGTCACTCTGTGAATGCAGTAGAGTATAGAGATGAATAATTCACAATTTTCCGCACATTCGATTGTACAGGCCCATTTTCGATGTCCTTACGGGATATCTCACTTATTTTCGAAGATAGAGATTTGCGGTTTTCGCGAACGATGCCTACTTTTTTGTGAAACTCACGATATCGCAAACAAAATTGTCATAACTCGCTTCGTATTTGTGAGTGTAAGTGAGTTATGAAAATTTTGTTTGCGGTATCGTGAGTTTCACAAAAAAGTAGCTAGCGTTCGCGAACACCGCAATTCTCTACCTTTGAAAATAAGTGAGATATCCCGTAAGTACAGTCCCATAAAAAAAAGCGTGCAAGTATATTACAGAGAGAAATTAACGTCATCCTATTCTGCATAAAACGGGCTATCGGGAATGATTGTTCACCAAATGTTGACAGTAAAGTTGTCATAGGTTCTCGAAAACACAAAGCATTGGCTGAGCCAGTTTTACACAACTAGAACTAGGATCCCAAAATCCTCTCTTTTTAATACTTGTACGCTTTTTTATTGAATACGACTGTACATCGAAAATGGGACAGCTTGTACCGTGAGAAATCATCTCAGGAAAATGTAAGTTTTTTTAGTCAGCTGGAAACGATATTTCATCTATTCTATTGTCCCATGAAAAACTCAGCATACAAATTTCCATTGATAAGTTCTCTTATGGTACTCAATGGTGGTAATCTATATTTTCTTTCTCCTATTCAGCAATTGATAGAGTTCTAAAAGAGGATCTCCTTCACATGGAAATCATCATCAACAATAAAACCCTCGAAAAAGGCCAGAACATTATTCAACTGGAAACCGCGGTGGGTGCTGCCATGAAGACATTCGAAGGGTGTATTGGTATCAATGTTCCTCGTAGCCGGTTCTTGCCTGTCAAGAAAACGTCGGATCTCTTCCTCGTCATGAGCAACTTGTACAGTTTGAAGCATGGCTCTCTAAAAATGTCTCCTCAGAGGATGTTCCCCACAACGCCTTTGGTCAAATTGGGCGATAATCATTTCTCGAAAGTGAAAGAATTCTTAGAGAGGTTTGCGAATATACCGGACATTCTTGAGCTGGACCATCTCACGGTTTCTGGGGATGTTACCTTCGGTAGAGGTGTATCTGTGAAGGTAAGTTGGTTTTTTACATTAAAACACTCAACTTGAGCACCGGTTCGACTTGAGTAAATGTGTACAAGAGATTGCATTTTGAGACAAGGCAGTGTAAATGAATTGGCCCTTGGCTTAACCTAACATTGTACCATTCGGACAGGACGAGCTTTTTCAACTATGTATTTGTAAAAATTTTCTGAATTCTGTTGTAATATGTGAACATAGTTCATTCCTCCAGAACAGTGCTCCTATGTAACTAAAAGCTGATGATGAAGCTTTGAATCTTCGAAACATGTCCCGTGATTCCGTAATTTGATTAAAATAAAGTATAGTTTTGGTGGAGTAGACTGTAAGAATTTCGTCCTGTCCTATTGCCTCCACTCCACTGTAAGATGGATCACTTTAGATTATTGTACCATGATGATTCACTTACTGGCAAGTAGTGTATTTTAACGAAGATGACCACACTTGATCAGTGATTTTAGGTATCGCGATTACTCCTGTTACTTACAGAATTCTCCCTCAATAATTACTGAAGGTATAGGGATAGGTACTTCCATAAGCAGTTGAAAACACTTTATATAATCCTGAAAATTTGCCTGGTGGAAGAAAAAAAATTACCTCAGTTTCCAAGATTAGGTCATACAATCATCATTTAAATACTGTCTGTAGGTTAACCGAAGAGGTGAGTTATTCATTTATTTCTTTCAAATTTTTATATTTTTTTTCCGTAAAGATATCAGCGCGATAGACATATTTTTTATAAGTACCAACATTATTTTGGCTCACTCTATCAGCCCTATCATTTACGACATTACCTTTCCAGACACCCTGTCTACATTCAATGAATTCTATGATGATCATTTAAATTTTTGTTTTGTTTTTCATTTTCGAGAAGACCGCTCTCCATTCCGTAAGAAACAACCGTGGCTAACCAATTCCAGTTAACGGAAAATGTAAATCTAAAAAGTGAAAAACGGAATGATTGCACTTTTAACGGTTACGATAACCTCTACCGAGCGCAAGAGTTTTCGATGTTTCAGGACTTCTTCGAACGATATCGCCCGACTTCATTCGGAAGACGAACTGCATATGGGCTTGTTTCACTATACAGGGTGTCCCGAAATTAGCCTGCTAAACTTCACCAGCGGATTTTACGACCAAAAATAGAAAGAAAACTTTCAACGAACATGAGTCAAGAAATGTCTTCTAAGGGAGCTATGGCCCCCTGAAAGGGGGCTCCTGAAGATTATATTTCTTGAGTATTTCCGAAACTTCATGTGAATGAAAAGATGCAATTTTGTACAAGAACTAAACTATAAATGTCCAATGCAGTGTAAATAAAATCATTTCAAAATTTTCAATCAGGAGTGTATAATACAGGGTGGGCTACATTAAATATAGCTAAAAAAATTTTGTTTGCATATTTTCCGACAATTCAATCCCTGATCATAAAATTTCACACCTCATTACAGAAAAAAGGTACTCTTGTTCCGTGAAAAGCAATTTAAAAATATTGTTACATCTCAGATAGTATGCATAACATTGCAATGGGGCGTAGTGGAAATGGAAAAGAATGCACAAAAATTGTTTTTTCCATCATCATTTTCCTATTCTTCGCGCTTTTATGATATTGTTTGGCAAAAAGAAAGTACTTGATTTTTTTAGAACCAACTATGATTCGAAAATGGGCAACGTTATGCATTAGATGTAAGTGCATCAATATTTTTAAATCGATTTCACTCGAAAATGATACATCTGATCGATGCGGAACAAGAGCACCTTTTAACGTGAAACGGTTTGGATTCTCATAATCCGAGATTAAATTGTCAAAAAATATGCATACGAAAAAGTTTGAACAATATTTGATGTGGTCCCACCCTGTATTATACACTCCTGAATGAAATTTCGAAATGATTTCATGTTCACCGCATTGGGCATGGAAAATTTAGTTCTTTTGTAGGAAATTGCAACATTTTATCACTTGGCGTTTCGGAAATTCAAGAAATATCATCTTCAGGAGCCCCCTCTCAGGGGGCCGTAGCACCCTTAGGGGACATTTCTCGACTCATATTCATTGACACTTGTCTCCCTATTTTTGGTCTCAGAAGCCGCTGGTGAAGTTTGGCAGGCTAATTTCAGGACGCCCTGTATAAAGGTTATCCATCTTCAATAACCAGAAAAACACGGATCAACTACTGTTTGGATGGGTCAATTTTTTGACATACTAATGAATATCAATCGACGTGTTTTGAGGGCGGCTAGCCTCAACTCATGAGTAGCCCAACCAGTGCTGCCAATTCAGCCATTTTATTGCTAGTTCTAGCCTTTATTAAACTCATCTAGCTACTAAAAATTGCATCTAGCCATTAAGCCATTTTTTCTAGCTATATTTTATTCTGACTATAAAAAATATTTGCATATTTATAAAATTAACTCCCATATAGATACTTCGTTATATTCACATCAAATTCACACCAACGTTCAGAGCCACACTACTAGAAGGTTTGTTATCGTTCAAAAAATAAATAGTGCGAAACCATCAGAAGCATGCACAGTTCCACGGAACATAAAAAATACCAACAGTTCTGTGAAACGGCGCATGCTCCTGATGGTTTTGGACTGTATAACCTATGTCTTCAGTTAATTTTTGATGTCAGATTCGTAGTCCATGGGCAGATTTCTTGTTTTTGCGAAAAATGGCTAGGATTGCCATAAATTTTTCGCCTGCTTCGCGCTTTCCTTTTTAGTAATATTTTAGCCTATTTTCAGCGATCATCTAGCCGATTTTGAAATTGGCTGTTGGCAACACTGAGCCCAACCAGTATAGTATCTTAGTCTTGAGTTTCTCGATCTCTCAAACTACATTGTTTTATTTCAGGGTACTGTAATCATCATAGCAAATCATGGAGATAGAATAGATATTCCGGCAGGTGCCATACTAGAGAACAAAATTGTTTCTGGTAATATGCGTATATTAGATCACTGAAACGACATTCATTTATTACTGGCTGATATTTTTCGTTTGATTTAGAATGATGAGAATTTTCAAATGTTTATGTACATATTAAAAATATTATTCTAGTTAAAAAATATATATATATTTTGTTTTGTTTACTATCACTTGTCTTATTCTGATGAAAAATGCTAGAATGAATATTATACCGTGCTTTCACGTTTGCTGCCTACATAGGACATAACTCGTGCGATATCACCTCCTATGTAGCTGCTAGCCCCGAGTACGACCGAATATATACTTTGACTAGGTGGTGTTTTCCAATGAAAGCATTGTTATGTATATATTTTTAAACCTATTATCATCATAGTCCGTCAATTATCCATGTTATCAAATACATCTCATATTACCCAATACACTATGATGAAAATATCTCTTCTTCCACAAAACTCCACGCTAATTCGACTTGAATCTATATTCACAAAATAAATGGTAGCTCGGCCATTTTTGAGTATTCTAAGAATCCTAACAACCTACAAACAAAAAAATGTATTTACAACTATCAAAAGTCATTCTTCAACAGTAATGACATACCTACATTATTTGTGATGAATCGACATCTCATCATCCTGTCAAATGCAAATAGGTTGGTATTCGTTCTACTGAAGCACAGCACAATACTAGACTGTTTTTGAAATACACGCAAATTCAAAATACCTTATTATGGTTCTCATAGTCTTCATCTCCATTCTACAAATACACGGAACACTATTTTCCCAACTTTTTTGAGACTGTGAGATGGTTATTATTTTTTCAACATATGCGCATGTTCACCATCTAATCAAAGTGAAATCACTCGTAAGAATTGGTGTTTCTAAAATACTCAATTTATATTGATAACCTAGCTATAAATAACCACCCTAGCTTCTCAGATAACTAGCCGTTCGATATCTGAGGTAAGCAGTGTCGAGCGCCGTTAGTACTTGGATGGGTGATCATTCGAGAAAAAGCCGCGTAAGCCCGCACATTTGTAGCGAAATAGCATATCATAGCTACAACTACCATATCAATGAGCACAAGATATGGTACGGATATGCCGTCCTTCAGAGGGGACGTTAAGCCGGCGGTCCCGAGGCCATGGATGTTGGACTCGTTGAAGATCTCTACCTCTGGTTGGAACACCAGAGGATTCGGCAAAATTTCCGGTTGGGGATAGTGTGCTCACCGGCGTCGGTAATTAGCCTCAGTAGCAGAAAGAGGCCGACGTTGAAGAAAAACAAGCAAGCAAGCAATCCTCACGTCATTCTTTTGACGTATTTCTAGCCCTACCAACAGGTATGTGCAAGTCGTGATTCTTTCGTACATCATTATTTTTGACGTAGATACATATCTTTGGTAGAAGTCCATATTGCTCAAAGTGGAGTGAAATATTTCACAGGAAGGAACGAGATGACTTCGAGCATTCTTTCCTTCCTGTGGTAGATACATATGTTCTCAAATGAATAATCTACAATAATATGATTAATTTCACATACTGAAATATGTCATATAATACCTGATAAGATTGACTGATGCGCTCGCACGATTTTTTTTCTATTGATTAAAATTAGATCCAACATTTTTAAACATATTTTCACAAAGAAAATTATTGAACTAAACCTTCGGCTCGTACTGCAACTTTAATCTTCGTGGGTTATACAGGTAATACGTATAGGTATTAATCATTATGCGCTCGTTGAATTTAATATACTATTGTATGGCTTACTTAATACTCGTTTATTATTGTTGCTTACAGGCATTGAGGCGACCGAATATGTTATAGTTCGATCTCCATAAGTGGAAAGAAGAAATTCTATAAAATATTTCAACGGTCTACGATGCTACGATCATTTATAGAGACCCTCTCAACTTCGAGTGAACGTTCAACACAAACACCATTCATCGAATGAAGACATATATATGTAGTTCCAGACGACTTTTCTCCATTACCTGATCGAGAGTGAATCCGTCATTTAGGCATCGATCTTAGAGTTGGATAGTCAAAACGCAGCAACCACGATGCAAATCCATTCTGTGGAGGACATTTTCAACAAGTACGCTTCAATATTCGAGCAGAAGGTTGGCTGCATTCCTGGTATCCAATGTTCTCTTCATCTCCGACGAGCAAAGCCAGTTTATACGGGAACGTGACGAACCATACGCATACGCGAGAAGAGGTCGAAAAAAAGCTTGATTTTCTTGAGGTTTATGGCATAATTTCTAAATCAACTATAGCGATTGGGGCTGACCCTTGGTATGTGTACCTAAGCCAGGTTACAAAGTAGGTCTGTGCGTCAATTACAAGGTTGGAGTTAATCCACAACTATACAGTCTGCACATTACCCTATCAGAAGGATCGACGATATTCACAACAGTCTTCAAAATTCTTCGTGCTTTTGTCGGCTAGATCTCTTCAAGACATAACTTCACGTAAAATGCATCAAGACAGCGCTAAAATTCAAACCATATCTACACACAGGGGCACCTAAATCATGAACCGCCTATCCTTCGGAATCGAGACGGCACCGAGTGAATTCAACAGGATTCACGATCAAATTCTCCAGGGGCTGGAAGGAACTCTTTCATATTTTGATGATATCATCATCTTCGAAAGCTTGGTAAATGTGTTTCGCAGTTGTAGAAGTATGATCTGCATCTGAATAACGGTAAGTGCGAGTTCTTCAAAACAGAAATCCAGTATCTTGGTCATACCAGACAATGGTCATACAAACTGACAAAATAAAATTTTGAAGTGCTAAAGCATGATCAAGGCAATCTTGGAGATGGCCAGACCTACAAATGCTGATGAAGTCAGGAAATTTTTAGGCATTGTTTTTAGGCTATTATTGTGTATTGCGGGAGTCGTTTCACATCTAGTTGATGGAGAGGAGAGACCCGTTGCTTTCGTATTTCTCAATTCTACTGAGCAGAACTACAGTCAGCTTGACAGAGAAGATCTGGCGATTTTTTTTCAGTCAGTCATTTCTACATGTACCTGTATGGCCATAATTTTCAACTCATCACAGATAATCAATCACACATCCGAATGTTTCATCATTTAAACAAACTTCCAGCTATGATATCTGCTCGTTTGCTTCGTTCTTGTCAGACTTCGACTACGAAACAAAGTTCATAAAAGGTTCATATAACACCTAAGTCGATCGTTTATCCAGAGCACCACTCAAATCGAATCTCCGAACAATCGATACCCCAATAAATCAAGAAGTGCAAGAGATAAATTCGTATTCAATATATCAGATATCGTCGGAGGAAGTCACAGCAGAGACCATTGCTCAAGAAACTGATGAAGATGAGGAACTCTCAAAAATCAAGAATGGTCTTACTGGTGGTGCGGCTGAGGATCTTCGATACACACCCGACAATGGTGTTCTCATCAGAGGTCACGAGGTTGTGATTTTACGTTCACTCCAGCATTCTATCTTGAAGGAATTCCACAGCACTCATATAGGGATCACCAAAATGAAGCAGTTGGCCCTCCGTGAAACATGTGCTATTCTCAACTCAAGTACGCCCAAAGCACCGCTCCATCCGTGGGAGGAACCGCTATAGAACTGGGATCGTGTTCACATGAACTATGCAAGGCCATATGAAAACAAACATCTCTTGATCATTGTAGATGCCAAATCAAAATGGGTTGAAGTCAGAATTTCTAAGACCATCGATTTACTTGAGAATGTATTTGCCATACAGAGTGTTGGTATCTGATAATGCCGCGGTTTCTACCAGTGGCAATTTCAAAAAATGGTGCATGGTGAATGGAATCTTCCAAGGTCCTTCAGCAACAAACAACCTCGCAGAGCGCAATGTGCGAACCATTAAAAACTGTTTGAAGGCCATGCAAAGATACACATTTAACGCTCTATAAAAAATTACAGAAGATCATGTATCAGTATAGAGCAACTCCACTTGCCGCAGGAAAAACTCATGCTGAACTCTACCTGAAACGAACTTGTAATGGAAATCTTATCGTTTGTGAAGTTTTTACATTTGCCATGGATTTCCATCAAGTAACGGCCGAGTCAATTCAAAAAATGAAACGAACTTTCCGAATTCGATTAGATACCATCAACTCATTTTATGAACCAGATCATCCACTTCCAGTTCCAGGTATCCGATAATTCAATGCTGGAGGTCGCGTTCTGTCTTGATTCTATAGTGATAATCACCCGGCATGGTGTTTTGGTGTGGTGATGGAAAAGTTTGGCTACCTGCACTATCTTGTGAAACTCGACGGAAAATGGATTCCTTTGCCTCTGACACAAGCCAACTGAGGAAGATTCCGAAGATCCCCAGGAGAATCCAGTATATCTTAATACCTCCGGAAGCTATGGTTCAAACACCAGGAGATAATCCCATTGACCCGCTTCCCGAAGAGCAACAAGATCCACCAAGGCGATCTGAACATGACCATCGATTACCTACCAGGTCACCGAATAATCAGAGAAGATTGTAGATTTCAGATTGTGATTGAGTTTTAAAAGTTTTGTTAAGTATTTTGAGCTCAATTTTCAGTCCTCATGACTATCCTATCTTTCCAATAGCTGGGGAGAATTGTTATAACTTACATATCAGAAACATCTGTTATATTTGTCAGATATACTTGGAGTTGACAAACAGTAAAATAAATGCTAAAAGTACAAGAGTATTTTATTCAATATCTTAAAAATCAGTAGAAAAAGTATCAGTTTCTGGTATGGAAAAACCAAGTGAACTCTGCAATAGCTTTGAAAACCACCCCAATTCTGAAGTGAAAAACCTCATTAAATTTTTTTCTGAAAATCGATTTCAACTATCATGAGCTGGACTTTTGTCTTTTGAAATTAAGAGTCGAATGTGAAGATATCTAAGATGGAATTTGTTTTTTTTTTCTCTTCATTATCAATAAGTGGAGAAAAATATAGGATTTTTGTTTTTCTCTGACTGCAATGACTCTTTAAATTACCCCATGGCTAAAAAAGTCTACTATGCTCCTGAGAGGCAATAATTTTTACATATGATCAAATAATATTCAGTGTTTTAATCAAAATTATTCACCCAACTGGATATCTAATCTGTTTCTTTCTAAAAACTAAAAAATGCCAAAACAGCAGCATGAAAGTTCGTTTTTATTTTGACAATTCAATATATGTATATAAAATCCCATGATCCCCTATGATTTAGTCATTATGACAGGAAAAAAGTTTGTCCCAACTTTTTCCATGACAAAAATGAAAACTTACCAATTGAAAGCATGACAACCAAAATTGTAAACAAATATTTGATGGTGTTTATGTCACTTTTTCTCAAAGTTGCTTTGTCAGAAAAGTATTTGATCTGTGGAAATTTTAGTCTTCCAGTGGAGGAATTGGAAAAAGATCAATAAAAATGTAATTCACCTATTCATGAAATCATCTTATGGAATTACACTGACTTGAAATTTATAAAAATTTTTGCCTTTTGGAATTTAAATTTCCATGTGAATAAAACAAACTAAATTTGAACCTAACAATCTCCCTCTCTGTCACCCCTGCACCACAAATTACCCCCCTCCCCTTGGAACAAAGCTGTATAGGTGCCTGGCAAAAAGGCCCAGTGTAGCCTGATAAGTGATAACTGATGTGTAACTGCCCCCCACTCCTACCAGTCTTATCCCCAATTAGATTAATATAAAAGAGTAAAATTAAAATTGATGTTTTATGAAATATTCCTTAGCAAGTTAATTTGAGTATGAGCACCATTTTGATTAAAGTAGTTTCAGTACCCTTCATGAGTACCTAATATATAATTTATCTAATCATTTGTAATCTCATTTCTTTCAATAAGAAACAGCCTATCTCTGTCAGCACAGCTTCTTTCAAGGAGGCATTTGTTAAAACAAGGGTCAGAAGTTTCAGACAATCTTCAGGTTTGATTTTGGATATCAGATTCTGAACACTGTCTACAAGTTTCCTTTTTTGTTCAGGAGTTAAATCATTTCTTAGTACATCTACTACAGATCTGTATGAGTATCTGGACCTCCAAGCAGTAGTTACAGATGCAATGGTTCCTCCTGAAACAACATTCAATTTGTGAAGGAATTACATAATTATGTTGATATAAAATATCAACAACGCCTACCTACGGCTAATCCTACTGGTCCAGCTAATAATGCTCCTGCAAATGCTCCAAAACCAACGCAGAATGCACCTTTGGTTGCTTCTTTGATTGAAACTTTCAAGTTCTCATGTTCAGCTAACATTTCACACAATTCCATGATTTCTTTGTTCTGGAACATGATGGATATGTTGTTAAAAGGCCTTCCTTTTTCCCCTTTTCCAAAAAATTTACAAAAAACAAATATTTACAATTTTAGGCCCTTTCTTTTGTACGAAAAGTGTAGCACATTCGTACACTTACACTTCTTGTGATTTACACCGCATTTGAGCATTCTTTTGAGGAGTGCATTCGACATCAGTGTAGTTATATCCACGATATCCGCGGGACCAATGACGGATAAATATCTAGACTGTCTGATGGTTTATAATTATAACTCGTCAGGACAATCTAAATTTTTAGCCGTCATTGGCGGTACATGCTTTCGAGTCACTGACATACATTCTATTATATCTAGAGTCCCTGTATATACTTTAGACAAGAGTCCGGACACAGCTAACAGCTATACTTCTGCCTTTTTCTGTTTTCAAAAAATGCATTGATGATTGAATAAAGGAATAAGACTTATATATCGAGCTCTGTCTCTTCAATTCCCCTAGTATCAATGATTGTCAGAAACAATTTTGAGGGTTAGATTATTTGTCCACTTGTAGTCATATCTCAGCACACTTCAATCATAGGCCTCTCAATCGCTGTGACTTGATGCAAATAGGTAGGCATGTTCATAAAGTTTTGGAAAATGAATAAAAAATGGTGCTAAGAATACTGAACTACTTATTCACAGGAAATTTAGGCACATCGCACATGATAGTCAGAATACCAGAATAGTCCGCCTGTTATTTTTCCTTTTAGATGAGGGCCCATAGCACAGTTTAATCATCTATTGTAAGAGGTATCTACTGTGCCCATAGTAACATCATCATGGACAGCAAATACCACAAAGTTATTGTTGTTATGCTTCTACCGAGAATATTTACCCATCAGTGTGGTAAAAATAATTTTAATTAAAAACAAGAATGTTATGTGGACAGTAATTACCTCAAAGATCTCGCAAAAATGAATTTCTGTATGCAATTTTCACGTTTTGTTTTCACAGTTCCATGATTGTAAACAAATGATCTACACGATCTCCACTTTCCCGTTCCTCTAAAATCCCAACACTCATCTACACTATCAAATCAACTGGATTTTAGTGGTGGTGTAAATGACACTACACTGAAAGCAGAGGAACAAAACTATCGGGTAAACAAGATTGACATTTAGAATGTCAAACCTCAAACCTTTCATTTTACCTTCTGATTCAAATTTGTTACTTTTTTCAAAACAAATTTTGTATAAAACAAATTGGCCCAGGAACAACAACAACATTAAAACTTTAAAACACTACTCAAGAGTTTTCCATAATTAAGCATTTTCAGATTTTCTGGATTTTCGGAATATCATATATTTTCTGAATAATCATCTATATGAAATGTTGAGAGAAATTGTTAGTGGTACTCACCTTGGAGCTCACATAAATAAGAATGTGAGCATTACTGGATTTGTTATGGAAATATCTCCAAATGGCCTATGGTTCGAGATGAAGACAACCGACAACCAAGTTGTAAGAATTTCCTTGCAGAGGCCTATTGATAATCCAATAGAAGGATATGTAGAGGTAAAAAAACAGTGACTTGCAGAAATGGTTGCTTTTTTGGGTAATTCTTGAATGAAAATAGTTTCTGCAGCATTCATACAGTTGTGCTAATCATCCTATTATCACAGCACCCTCAGCTCTATTACTTTGCACCTAAGAGATTTGCATCCTAGCCTAGAGGCCTAAGGGTGGTTTGAATTTCAAACATATAAGCTGTAGATTATTTTTCACTCCATTTTAGTGTTGCTTTAGGAGTAGTCATAATCAAATACAGTCAAATACTATGAAATCTTTTTTTTTTTCAACACATTCAGCACTCATCAAGTTTGTCCTTTTTTGGGCATGAATTAGATGAATTGAAACAAGTTGCAAGTTTCATTTATATCCAGTATCATACCATTTTCAAATTAAGCAACATTTCAGGTCCATGGAAAATCTACAGGAAAAGGTATCACAGCAGATGATTACATCACATTTAGTAATGAAAGTTTTGATGCCAAAGCCTACAATTCCATGTGCACTCTCTTGAACAGTGTACCTAACTTATGGCATACATCATAATCTCAGGAGATCAGGATTTCATATTGATGTCTCATCCCTTTCTTTTAGTGTATCTTCATTTCCACATAGTAATATAATATGAGAAAAATTTGTATCATATATATGTCTGCTAATTTTGAAAATTCAATTCATGATAATAATTGTAAGTTTGATTTTTTACTCATACAGTGTTGAGTAAACAGTTGCATTTATATCCCTGAATTCTTTATAATTTTTTCAATCATGGTGGTTACAGGGTTATAAGTTCCAATACCAAATTTGTTGGCTTACATTCTCTGTATCTCTGTTTTTCTGAACCATAAAATAACTTTTCAACCACTATAGTAGTTTAAATGTAACAAGTGTGAAAAATTCACTTCATGCACACCTGTTAGGTACACTATTTTTTTCTACTAGCATGTGGAAAAAAAACAACAGTTGACATAAAGAAACATTTATTATTAAATATCCAAATGACAGTATATATAGGTACTCCCCAAAAACTCAACAAACAAACTTTTGCAACACTAAAATGAGTGCAGAAAAGTGGACGTTTCCGATATTGAGCCCTCACACCCATTGATCATATGGAAATAACTTCCAATGCAATAAATATCTTCATAATCATTTGAAATAACCCAATCAAATGTGTCACTCAGTATTTATAATATATAAATATCAAATTTCCATAAATGCTCCAAAATCACTAAAACATTGAATTTTATTAGAGTGGGCTCTATGGATTTTGCTTATAAAAAGTTCCAATTGAAGGAATATTTCTTTTGATTTTTGCACATTCGGAGGCTCATATCATATTATAGGTACTGTTAGTTAATTAGCGTTGGTATTGTTTTTGTCCTCTTCTTGGAAAATCAAAAGAAAAGTACGTCCCTTCAATTGGAACTTTTTTTATATGAAAAATCCATAGCCCACTATTGAAATTCAAAAGTCCTGTTCGTTTGTGATGGTTTGTGCTTTCTCTACCTACTGAACTCAACTTTTACCAATTACTTTCTCTTTGTTTACATCATGCCATGAACAGAGACATACTATGGACAAAAAAATCAATCAACTTTAGCGCAGGTTTTGCAATACAATGGAAGAGAGGCCTAATGTTTTAGTGATTCGAGCATTTTTCAAAATTTTACCTCCATACAGTTTGAAGCAAAAAAAAGGATTTTAATAGGCTAATGAAATACAGGGTTTTTCTTTCAAATTATAATAATTGATAAATAAATTTGAGTCATGCCAAAACCATAATACGAAAAAAAAAAATCAGTGCGCCACTGGATTCTGCACATAATTCCCCATGGAATATGGTTTTAATTTGACATTATCACAAAGAAAAAAGTATAAATTTTCAAAATCGCCCTGTATCTCATAAACGGAAACAGTTTGTTATGCAGAATCTGATTATGTGGCACAGGACCGCGAAAACCGCAAGGTTATATCTCCAAAGATAACTGAGATATCACGCAGAAGCATCGAAAACTGGACACACTGTGTAGGCGCGGTTTCAGATTCAAATGTATACATAATAATATATTACCTGCTGGAAAGCAATTTGCTTGATTTTAGCAAAATTTTCATCTACATAGTGAGTCATCTCTGAGCCACACTATTCAAACACATCAAATCCTGCAAGACTCTTGATGGAGCTCTAAATGTACTAGAAGGTATCTACATATACAGGGGCGGCGAGTTTTGTTTTGCCCAATGGGTGCCAAAATGGAGGGGTTAGGGCAAGCCAAAATAAAATGCGCCGCAGGCGAAAATTTTTTATGGCTCAAGGTCAAATGCCTTCAAATTTGAAGATAGCTTGATGCAATATTGATTCTGCATTACGTGTGAAACACCCCTACTAGAATATAATGTTTTTTGACTAATCGGGTTTCGGGTCTGTTGTTAATATCAACATAAACAAAGGTACATCTTCGTTTCGGCCAATGGGTGCATTGCACCCATACCTATGGTCTACATGGGTGCATTGGCCCCGATGCCCCCATGCACTCGCCGCCCCTGTACATATATAAAACCAAAAACCACAATACTGGCTCCTTACGTGTTGTCGAATCGGAAACAACGTTCAGATGAATCCATTTCCGACTACGCGAGAGCCTCAGCGAGAGCATTGCGCCTATCGGCACAAGACTTTCGCCAAAGAATAGTTCTTTGCTTTCGCCCTTTCGCTTCATGGCGATTACCGCTGAAGAACATGAGGACCAAGCAATCCGTAGTGCCCTGATTTCAGGCCTTCAATCGAAGAAAATAAGAGACCGTCTCCTGGAGAACTCACAACTTACTCTAGACGAAACACTTAACCAAGCTATAGCTCTTGAAACAGCTGAAAAAGATTCCCGTGGAATGAGCAGCAGCTGCCCGCTACTCAATGCCGTACCTGATCGTTCATCGAAGGATGTGCCGATGTCAGTGGATTTAGTTGCGACTTCCCCACAAACGACACGGAACGCACCCTTGTCGTCACAGTCGACAAGAAGATGCTTCTTTTGCGGTGGAAAAGGTCATCAAAGAATCAAATGTCCTGCCAAGAATGCTATTTGTCAATTGTGTTCGACGAAAGGTCACTTTGCGAGTGTATGCAGATCTGGTAATGCTACCAGCAATGCTAAATCTGACGAGAATACGACAGGTATTTACTCTCATGCCACTGGACAGTCATGTGCTGGCGCCATTTCCGCAGCCTCGCCATCGAGCCTCAGGAGTGCGACTATTCCAATCAGTGTGAACGAATATAAAGTTGACGCACTCATAGACACCGGCACCTCTGTCAGCTCCATTGAAAAAAGGTTGTTCGTCTGATAAAGCTACAACAAAAACCCTGTAGACAAACTGTGAATCTTGCATCCCTCAATCATGTCTCTTTTGTTGAAGGGTTATGCTTTGCAACAATCACTATGAATCAGCATACGTATAAACAACGCCTTCTTCTCATCGTAGATGATCTTTGTGCTGATGTTATCGTGGGTCATGCTGACGCGTTATCTCGAGTTTGCAGCTACATGAATACGAACAAGCTTAGTGAACTTCACAATGCACTTTGTCATCCGGGCGTCACCAGGATGTTTCACTGGATACAGTGGATACTCAGCTCACGACCACGATGTTACATCGTGCTCACGACGTTAAGGAAATGACGGCTTCATGTCGAATATGCACGGTTCATGAAAATCAAGGGTCACTTGATAAAAGCCACTTAGCCTTTCGAACGAATAATAGTTATTTATTATACAAGGGAAAAAAGTAGTAGATTTTAGCTCCAGGTTGTGTTGTCTCCCGACTCGTAGCGGAGGGAGACAAAAAACCGTGAGCTAAAATCTAATATTTTTCCCGTGTATAATACACTATTTTTTTCTGTGACAGAAGGAAGGACGAATCAATATTGAGAAGATATTACATTATTTTGAAATCTGAAAATTATAGACGTGAAATTTCAAGTTTTTAACAGTAGGGACACCTGCGTTTTATAGGCATCTTTATCATTCTTTTGAAGTAATTAAATATCTGATGTCACTTCTGTCAGTTCAATTCTGTGATTTGATTTTAAAAAATTGCGAATTCAGTAGTTGTTTAGTAATATACGAAACCGCGAAGTCGAATGGAAGATAAATGGACTTGCAGTTCTTTCTCGGAGACGGTATTATTGACTCATTTTTTGGAACTATAGCACAACAAAAGCCATTAACAGAGTATATATATGTGATATATATCCGGGAAAAAAGTACTCACTTTTTTCCCACGGGAAAAAAGTAATTCTTGAAAAGTGACATTTTATAACCTGCCAACAGAGATGAAATGCCAAACTTTTTTCCCGTCACAGAAAAAATATAGATTTCAAAGGACCCCTACCATCCAATACAGGGAAGAGATTTATATAAACAATTATTGATGAGTACTCCAGGTTCCCGTTTGCGTACGCCTGTAAGGATATGACTTCGACCACCGTCATAAACTGCCTGAAAGATCTTTTTCTCACTTTTGGACAACCGTTATATATACACAGTGATAGAGGTTCTTCCTTCATGTCTGAAGAGTTCAAAACCTTCTTGAAGAACTCGAACATAGCTTCTTCTAGGACGACTCCCTACAAACCACAATAAGGAAATGGACACGTGGAACGTCTTAACGGAACTCTCTGGCGTACCATCAGTGGCGGATCTACGATTTCTGGGGCCCTAAGCTTGATAATTCTTGGGGCCCTTGTGGCCCCTACCCATCTTTTTTTCTCCTCCTGTTATTTCTTCTCACCAATTTTCCCATCTAACATTTTCTGACCAAATAGAAGCGAAAAATGCATGATGAAAATATATAGGATATAAGGAACAAAAAAAAGTGCATTCATTGATATGGTTTAGGATATAATAACAAATAAAAAAAATCAGAGCCACATGAAATAAAATGAACGTAACTATAACACTGACTAGGATCAGATACGTTCAAAATAAAAGAACTAAACCATAACGAAATCACTAGGAGAAACATACTACGATATCACTTCCAATTTTCTGATTCACGAATCTGCGAACACTTTCATTGCACCATCATAAATCGAACTGCTCATCAAATCACTTCAGATGGAAAGCATTCCCAAAGTTTGTTATGTTCTCTTCGGAATTAGGTACACAATTTGATTTGATTATTGATAATTTTGAAAATAAACGCTCTCCTCCGCAATTGGTCACTGATGGCAGTGTTGAAAACAAGTTCAATTTAGTATTTTTGCATTGAAAAACACGTACGTCCATCATTCCTTCAGTATATAGGGTCCCTCCGACTTCATAGGAACATTATTAGTATTGCCTCAACGGTATACGTTTTGCAGATGAAAAAAAATTGCCGTTCCTGAAAAATTGGAATAAAAAAACAGAAAATCATTTTGTTTTTACTGTTGATATTTTATCTGAATCGAAACGGCACATGTTTTTTTTCAGTTTGCAAAATGCCATATCGAGGAAGTTATTGAACTTTTGTCGGATTTAAGCAACTTTCTTTCCCTTAACCGGCCCACTGTCTCTATGAGATCGGCAGGACCCTGCTTATGGTTTTCAACATTTTTGGAATGTTGCCGCTGCTTCTAGGTATATAAAATAAATACCCATTGCTCGAAAGAGAAATTCATTTCAATCATTATTTCATCTATACAAACGAATGATATGGGAAAATAGTCATGCAATGCCAGGGCCCCTCAGGGGCCCCTGCAAGGGTCAGGGCCCTAAGCTTGAGCATACTAAGCGTACCGGTAAATCCGCCACTGCGTACCATACAACTTAGTCTCCGATCCAAGAATCTGCCTATAGAAAACTGGGATGTAGTAATGAAGGATGCGCTGCACTGTGTACGCTCATTTTTGTGCACCTCGACTAATACTACACTACACGAGCGGCTTTTCACTTATGCACGGAGATCCCCTAACGGAGACTCATTACCTACCTGGTTGACACCGGGACCTGTACTGATGAAAAAGAACGTTCGCCATTCGAAGTCAGAGCCAATAGTCGAGGAAGTAGAACTCGAAAGCAATCCCCAATATTCTTTCATCAGACGAAACGATGGCGAAACAGTGACGGTGTCTAATAGACGATTGGCACCACTGAACAACTCAGTTTGCCAGGTTCTTCAATTTTGTCACAGGAGGAATCTGATGAGGCACCGGCAGAGTTATAAGAACCTCGGAGGTCTCACAGGAACAGAAGGCCCCCTCTGCTTATCTCCAGAATTTCGAAGTGGACAATGAAAACTCTAGAGGGGAAGAATTATATGAATCTCCCCATATTTGGTTTGTCTATGAATCTCCCTGTACTGATGTCTTGTTTGATTTTACTCAGTTGTCAATGTCAACGTCTTGAATATGATAATGTCTAGTTTTTTAGAGTTTTTGAGTTATAGCCAAGTTCTTCGTTGGTAATTCGTTCATTACGTATCAATTACCCATCAAAATAAGAATCTAGGTCCGTTTTCAGAAAAAAAATCATTTGATTTCAAAATTCAAAAATACCACTAGCGGAATTTTTTAGATTTAGTTATATATGAATCTGAAAAAGAGCGGAAAATGTGAACAAAAAACCTTTTTACGGTTAGACATTTTCGAGTGTCATTTGTCGAATGCGTCAATGTGCTGTTACGCCATGCCACGCATTGGAACTCGTGGACGGATCTTTCGGCAAAACGAATTCGTGCGTGCTATTGTATTGTAGTGGAATGGTGGAATGAATAGGGTTGGAATAGGGTCCCTTGATGACAAATACGTCAGTTTACAACATTAATTATAAACATTTTGATTCGTCCCTTTGTATTCGATAAATGTCTCTTGCATAAGTAGTTCAATTAGTATCGTGCTGCTTGTGACAAACAGCCAACACACGATATTTCTTCTTTCTTCAAAGTTATAGAAGAAATAGAACCCTAGAGTAGCTCGATAGCTCAGTGGTATGTGTATCGGACTTCCACGGCGACAGGACAAGTTCGCTTGAAAGAAGTTGCATTTTTTATGCAGAAACGATATTTTATTTTTCACACTTATAACCATCATACGTTATTATGAAAACCTACTTTTCTTTGTTAATACTTTCTTCCTCAAGTTATAGAAAATCACTGACACAGGATTGAGCGGCGTTCACAACCAACATTTTACTTTCTTCCTCAAGTCTCAAGTTATAAGGCGTTTTCGGAAACCTACTCGGGTTGACTCGATCCCTAACCTGCACGTTCGTTTACCTAACCCGAGTAACATACCCATGTTCGGAAACTTCGGTGTTACTTACTCGATCACTAATTCGGGTTCATGTTTCGCAACCCTGCTCCAAAGCAGGGTCAGCCAGAGTTACTTCCTTAGATCATACACTTACTACCACAGAACTACTCACGATTCATTTATTTCCAAGGTCACTTCAGATATCATTTGATTTCATCAATTGAACAAGAAGTGAATTATGTTGAATAGCATTAGTTTGATGATGAAAATTCACCAACATCATGAGCAGAAGCAATATTCATCATTTCTAGAACAATAACAACGTGTATATCTTTTAAGAGTTTAGTGGTATGTTTTTAAATATATGGAGAAATCAATCCGAAAATATTGATATCGTATAGCAAACTGAAAAAATTGCATACAGCTGTAAGAAATCGAGAAGTTCTATTCGAAGAGGTATAAAGCTGACTCAATAAAATAGTAACCTGATAAGTTCGTAAACCATAGTATTAGGATAAGTGATCCGACTGATCCATCACGTGACCCGTTCAGATCGAGTCAACAACCCAGAGTAAGTTTCCGAAAACGCCTATAGAAAATCACTGACACGCGAAGTCCCCACCACTATTCCATTCTATGACGCAGACTCCGCAGACGCGAGCAAAAAGCTTGGGCAATGACGGCTAGATATCTAGCCGTCATTGTTGCTGCGAAATGACTACTGGCACGGTGCATGTCAAACTGTCAAAGAATTTCTGATTTGAAGGAATAAAGGGATTATGTTTTGATTTTAGTCATAATAATTTAATTTTGACTATTGTACTGTATTCTAACTTTTTGTACTGTAGTCTATTATAATTATTGAATATTGATACCATTTTTAGTGGTAATTGTGGTACCTAAATACCATAGGTCTGATAATGTACTCTGGTCTCTGGCACCAATGCCATTCCATAAGGAAAATTTAAAATCATTTGATATAAAGTTGTAATTAATGAATTTCAACAATGATTTATTTACTTATTACACCTGGATAAAACTGGTACTCAATTGATATTCTCGTCATGAATGGACTAGAAATTGACTTGATTCAAGTTCACAATGGAGAGCTTGATCGTCGCCCCAAAATAACCTGTGAGTTTGAACAACATTTGAATCCTCCCAAATGATTCAATATTTTGTTTTAGGTGCAGGAGAGTTGGAAGTATTTTCCACTCTTGAAGACAATCTTACAGAAGCTCTTCCACAAGAAAACTGTGAATGGAGGCGAACATTTGGAAGACCAGTTCGATCTGTCCATATAGGAGCTACATTTCTTCCTTATAGTCTGGAAGCTTTGCCCAAAGGCAATCAATGGGACCTTATTAGACAACCACTATTTCATATATACTTCACTGATTGCATGGTTTGTGTTACTAATTCATTTGTTGGGGTAAAACAAAAACAAAACTATTTTTTTTTTCAGGATGTTGATGTTTATAAAGCTTCAGTTAAAGAAGATATAGAAAATTGGCTCAAAGATCTAAATGCTAAAGATATAAATGATTGGCTGATAGTGGTAGTTGAGAGTTTTGATGGAAAACGTTCTAATAAGTTGCTTCCTAGAACAACAGTGTTGGATAAAATTAGAGCAGATTTTGCTGCAAAACAAGGTATTAATCAGAATATCTCCTTGGTGAAGTTGATTTCATGTTATATATTTTTGAAATATTTAGGAGATAGATGTATTTCTGTGATAAATCCTAATAAAACAGAATCAAGGTCTGCTGATTCTTGGAGAGGCTTAGTGAGTAGGATCAGACATCTTTTACTTGTAGCCTATGGTAAAGCTATCTGTAGATTAGAGGAACATGTTCGACAGCAGAGAGAAAAAAGAAATGAACCAGGTTGGAGTTTCCTAAAATATTTTTCTCTACAGGTGGGTTCAATTTTTAGTTATTCTGATGATAATGAAGTCCACCTATCCAATGAAACTTTCATGATGATTCATAAATTACTATTTCCAGGAGGAATTGGCTCAAGTTTTGGAAATGCTGGGATTATATGATGAAGCTCTTGTTCAATATGATGAACTGGATGCTTTGTTTTCTCAATTTGTCACTAATGGTATTACCAATGAGTCAGTCAGCTGGTTGGGTACTTTTCAAAATCCTTTGGAAAGGTGGCATGGTCTGAATCTGAAACAATCAAAATTGCCAGAAAATGCTTCCATTTTGGAACTGAGAGCATATATTTTTGCAAAACAAGCTCATATGCTGTTACTCATCCATAAGGTTTGGGAGGTGAGTAAAAATTCACCAAATATGAGTGAATATTGATATAATTGGAAATATTGCCATATACAATGACATTCAGTCAATTGAAACAACAAATTATTTTTATTTATTTATTTATTTATTTATCAAATATATCTTCCAGTCAGAACAAGTTCTGGTATGAGGAAGAACACAAACATGAGCAGAAGTGAACATGAATAATGAATCATAATAAATCAGGATATCAAAATAAAACAAAACAATTAATGAACAAAAAAAAGCATTCTAGTCAAGGACATAACTTACTGATAAATTTTAAACATTTCTCTCAGAAATGGTCAGTTTTTTTTTAAATGTACCTATATTTCTGCAGTTTTTAATTTCATCTGGTAGTTCATTGAACTCTCAGATAAGGCTGCATGAGTGAATCTTTTTTGTCCTAGTGTAGAACTAGCAGCATCAAGGTGAAATAAGTTATATTGTCTAGTTTGATGACTGAGTTTCAAAATTTCTTGTCAAAATAATATTAGATTTCAATTTTTCATTTATGATATTATATGAAATTTTCAGAGTGTGTAATCTGTGCAGTACTTCTAAAAAATATGTTAGATTTATATTCTCAATTGGTTCCCAGCAGGTATGATTGTTCTGAGGGGGAGGGCATTGCTGCAATAGGTGTACAAAATGTTCTGAAATGAATGGCAATACTTATGGCATTATAGGTGTTATCAGCATTATTTGAAAATAATCTACACTAAATGGCAATAGTGGGCATTGAAGAAGAAATGCAGAAATATACAACATTAAGTTGGAATTATTAGGCAATAGATGTAATATTCTGCAATAGTGGAAAGGGGCATCTATTCTTTATTTCTGTTAATCATTCATTGCAGTGAGTTGCCTATGTGTTGTTTTTATTTACATTTCAAATATGTCATTTTTGAAATACCCCAACTCCCAATACCTTTATTGACATGTCACAACACTCAAATAGTTACTTTGTTTTATCAACCCTTTGATGTATATACTTGAACTTTGCTGTAAGAATAATATCCTGAAAGCTGTGTACTTGAAGCCCTAAAACTAAACTTGACTTTCACTGAGTGTCATTTTCTAAACAGACATGACAGATTTTCATAATTAATTACCACCTGAAACTCTATGGTAATCAAAATATCATAAATGGAATAAACCATCAAAATATCATTAATGGAAGAAACTATCTCAATTGAGCTGTCTACAATGAACAATAATATTCAAACAAAAAAATAACTCTGAACAAACCCAAAAAAAAATACCTACATAAGTGTAAATTCAGCATGAAAATGAAGGGGCCTATGAGAAAAATTGAAAGTAGGTATATACTTGTTCTCCTACTCATCCAAATTCAGATTTACACTGGTATTCTGAGACCATGTCATGATTTTTTTGTATCTCTTGGAGAGCAGGAAAGGAAGTGCCTATAATGTTCCAAGAATATCTTGGGAATACTTCCATTGGCAAAGAATTCTAAAGCAGTGATAATTTAGAGAGCTGACACCACCATGTCCTATGAAGTATAGTATACATACACCAGCTCTGATGACCCTGCCTCAATATAATAAAAAGATGGGCAGTGCAATTATAAAAATATATTTCAAACTAGTATTTGAAGGGAATTCATATATTTGTTTTTCTGAACAAAAAAATGCTACAAAACATTTAGGATAATATGGATATTCAAATTGTGGAATAACAGATATGTCTAAAATTCGCACATGACATTATTTTATTAAAACTATTCAGCTGTAGGTGAGTAATTTTGGAACATTGTCATGAGGTAAATCAAAGCAGCAAGCTGGAGTATGTCAATCGACAAATGTTTGTAGAAGAATAGTTTCAGAAGTTGTATTCCTATTACTATATAGAAATCTGTGTAGTAAAAATTGAATACTAATAATTATAAATGCTAAGTTCATTTTGACCCAAAAAATTGCTGGAGTGTAATTCGGTAAGACAATTTAATGTATGCGTAAATTATTGTTGATATATTTTTCAATTTCTCCACTACAAATTGCGTCATATCCACAGATTATATACTTTTTGACAGGGCAACATTGTGAAAGATTGACATAAACGCCTTGAAAGATTTGTTCACAATTTTGGTTGTCATGGTTTCGAATGTTAGGTTCCATTTTGTCGCGTGAAAGCTTATGGCAAAGTATTTTCCATGTCAAAATGATAAAATCACAGCGGCTTATGGGATATTTCATACATGAGTTAAATTGTCGTTGAAAAACGAGGTTGGATGGTCACGTGTGGGTCATTTCCGCTTCTGTATTGGAAGAGTCAATCCGATACTTTTTATCGAGATTTTTAGTAAACATCCTATTATACCTTTGAAATGGACTTTTCTGACAGCTCTTAAAGCATATGTGAATGTTACTATTTTCTCTTGTGAAACAATTTAGAAGCTGGAAGAACGGGTCCTATGTCAACATTTGAAGTGAGTATCATAAACTGAGGTCAGAATGACAACTGATGCATACATATCATAAACATGACATGTCTTGATCGAGATTTGTCAAGTATCATTCTGCTTCTATCAATTGAGACCACTGACAGAACTACTATCTAGACCGCTATTGGCGGATTTGAAGGTCATACTTTCTTAGGCTGCTTCTGTCAATTGAGACCACTGACAGAACTACTATCTAGACCGTTATTGACGGATTTGAAGGTCATCATCTGACGTTGTGATGACATTTAGCAATAGGGAAAACATTCCTAACCCCTGGCATATATTAAAAGTTGAACATGTTCTATATAATGAGAAAAAAGTCAATATAATGGGAAAAAAGTCAATATAATGGGAAAAAAGTCAATATAATGAGAAAAAGTCTATATATCAGATAAATTATGAACATGAAAAAATTTATATATATAAAGATATACATTGAGAATTCGCATTCTCTATGTGATGAAAATATCAATTCTTTCTCGGTTTATTCAACAGAAAACAACTACTTCGCGATAGAAAATTACACGTTGCCTCGCCTGACGGCAACAACTTGAACACTTCTGAGCGGTTTGTTTCGATGATGTAACCAATGAGCACAAACAAAAAACAAATGTGAACCAATGAAAACAAAGTAAACAGGCCGCTTTGACAGCTTTCAATGATTCCGATAGGTGGCGTACGCTTATTTTCTATCGCGCCACGACGAACATTGAATTATATCTATTGAATACACACGATAAGAATTTGAAAACGAAATCTGCTGAAGTTAAATAAACCGAGAAAGAATTGATACTTTCATCACATAGAGAATGCGAATTCTCAATATATTTCTTTATATAAAGGGTGATTGAAAATTCGATGTAAATATTTTAAGGACTTATTGTTGGAATCAAAATAAGACTTTTTCATCGTATAAACATGTGCCCTGAAATGCACCCCATTTCGGCCAATTAAAAGTAGGGACCCCCTCCAACATACATTGAAAACAAAAAGTCAATGTATTGAGAAAAAAGTCAATATAATGAGAAAAGTCATTATAATGAGAAAAAAGTCATTAAAATGATATAATAAATAGTATATTATGTAATATGTAACAAGTGTTATGAACGTCCTTTTAGTAACGAGTAGTTTAAGCACGAGCGGAGCATAGCGGAGCGAGTGTTTAATAAACGAGTGTCTAGAAGAGTTTATAAACGCGTTACATACTATGATTTTTCTATGAACTCCAGAAATTATATCAATATACCTGCAATTCCTGCTAACCTACAAAATAATTCGAAAGGAATGGGAATTGAGAACATAATACATGCAACTGCATGCAGCCAGCGAGACACGTATAAGTGATATTGGGCGTAGATGTGTCCAGTCCATTGCTTACTAACCTTTGTTTCACGTTCATTGTCATGCTTAGAGCAGAATAAATAAATTGTTCTCAAAGATGGATGCTTCATTTTTACATTTCATGGGAGATATGCAAGTACCATCCATAACATTCTCTTCGATTTCACATTCGTCTACTTTTCGCATATATTTTCAATGAAGAATTCTGATACAAACGAATATTGTTTGAATAATTCTGATACAAAATTTGTAAATAACAGTTGACAGTTAATACAATTGACAGGCGAGACATGTCAGAAATTACTGAAGCTGTCTTTAATGAACTGCGTTGCCATGGTAATGTGTTTAAGAAATCGTGTTGCCATGGTAACGTGTTTAATATTTTGAATAAATCACAGATCGACAATCCGTGATTAATCGATCATTTAGCGTGGTACATAACCGTACGCTAAATGCCCTTTTAGTTATGTGAGTAGAAAATAGTATATTATAGTGACTTTTCAAAAAAGAAAAGTGTGTGTGACACTAGGGTGCTTCCGTAGGACACTGCTAAATGTTTCCACTATTTTTAGTTTTATGCAAAAAAAAAACATATGCGGAGGTTCGGACGAGGAAGGCCACCATTGCTTTTTTCAAAGTATACACGATTCCCGACAGTTTGAGCTATAATTCAATTTTCTCTAGTCTAGTAGCTTCCAAGATACGTCCACAAAATTGTAGACCAAAATAGGTTTTTGGACATGATTTCACCCAGTATGCCTCTTGGAGGGTATCACTATATTGATATATATATTTTGATGATACAAAATGATACATGAAATAATCCTCCCGAGTTCTCCATTTCATTCATTGAAGTTAATTAATTAATATACATAATGATATCCTCCAAAATGCATACTGGGTGAAATCAAGTCCGAAAATCCGTCACTACCTGCCGGTGAAGTTGTAGGAAATAATGTAATTACTTCAAATTACAATAATTCCTGCATAGCAATTTCCACTGGATACACTTTTCTTTTGTTCCACTAGTTTGGTTCTTATGTCCCCGTGGTTTTTGATGTGTACCCGGACAATGCAGTTCTGAAAGGCACCAGAAGCTCTGAGCGATCATTGTCAGGAAGTGCGCTATTCGAGAAAGACTACATAATAGGTATAATCATAATCCTAATACCCCCAGCGGAAATTCCTGGTCAATGGAAGCAATAAGGAACGCCTCATGAGAATGTTGATGGATGAATTCCAGAGGCAAGGAGTGGAAGCCAATCAAGCAGAAGAGGATGCCGATGTAATGATTGAAGATACGACAGTTAGATAATGTCAAGCATGATTTACTCTGTAATCTTTATGGCCTAGGCTCCACTTATTCCAGTGCAAGTCACCACAAAAGTGGCAGAGAAGGGTTAAATACTAACGAGATTTTCTCCACCTCATTCAATACTGGAATTGAAGGCGTTCTACTAGGCAATGTGATTTTCCTCCATGCATTCAGTGGGCGTGATACCACCTCTGCCCTATTTGGGTAGGAAGAATCTACATTATGGCTATGGAAAATACATAAGATGGCATTGGAAAGAAAGGAAATACCAAAAGACTGGGGCAAAACAATCTTATTGTGCCCATCTACAAGAAAGGAGAACACTTGAATTGTGAAAACTACAGAGTAATATGCCTATCATCTATAGGATATAAAGGTATAGGAAGCCAGGATGGTTTCCTACAGATTCCTGTCATTGGAAAATCAAATTAGAGGGGGGCGACTGCTGGACCACTCCGGGATACTGTGTGAAACAAAAAATCACCAAACTCTAGGAATGGTTCCCGACATGTTGGCCACTCAGACACACGTGAAAAAGTCTTTCAAAGTCCTCTTCCCAAAGAGAGACGAATGGGCAAGTGGATCAGTCCAATTCCCAGAGACCGAACACGTAATGTACACAGAGGGTTCGAAAACCCCTCTTGGAGTTGGAGCCGGTGTGTTCAGCAGAAAACCGAAGACGGAAATTTCCGTCAATCTCGGCAAATATGCTACAATCTTTCAGGCGGAGGTATTCGCAATTGAATTGTGTGCTAGAGAGTTGTCGAATAAACCTCTAGTGAACAAAAATATCAGTATTGTATCAGACAGTCAGGCTGCTCTTAAAGCACTGAGCTCCAGCAAGATAAATTCCAAGCTTGTATGGAGCTGTATTGAATCCCTAGAATGCCTGGGTGCTAACAACAGAGTCACTTTGCTGTGGGTGCCTAGACACCAGGGGATGGAGGGTAACGAGAAAGCCGACATCCTCGCCAAACAGGGAACCGAATCTGTGTTCATAGGACCAGAACCATATTCTGGGGTCACCGCAAGTGCGGCGAAAACAACTATCTCGGGCTGGGCGGAGGAAAAAACACTCACGTACTGGTCTGAATTACCAGGATTAACCCATTCGAATGCGTTCCTGCCTAAACCATCGGAAAAAATGAACAGGCAGATCCTAGAATGGAACAGGGGTAACCTGCGAATTCTGACTGGACTGCTTACGGGACACTGTCGTCTAAGATACCACCTGGCAAGGATGGGTCTGAACCAACAAACGAACTGTCGGTTTTGTTGTGTGGAAGAAGAAACGGCTGAATAGATATTATGTTCATGCTCTAGCTTAGAAAGACTAAGGTTCGACACATTTGGCTTTACCAATTTAGAACCTATCGATTTCAGATAAATCTCACCCAATTCAACCATGAACTTTGTAAAAAGATGTGGATTGTACGGTGAACTGTAACCTCTAGGGGTGAGCCACAATAGACCCATCTGGGGTCGCAGTGGAGGGGAGGTATTCGCCCCACTCACATTGAACCTAACCTAACCATAGGTTTCAAAACATATACGAGAATAATAGAGAAGAGACAGACGAACGACAATATATACATACTGAGAAACTTGATAGAGAGGAGGATGGAAAATGGGGTGGAACTCTTACTGGCGTTTATCGACCTCAGAGCAGCCTTTGATTCAAAACGAAGAACAATAATTTGGAAATGCCTTGAGGAAATAAAAGTACCAAACACACTAATACAAATTATAAAAAGTATTTACAAGACGGTAAAAGGAAGAGTACAAATATCGGGAGAAAGATCAGAAGAATTCGCCTCGCCTCAGCCCATTATTATTCATAATAATTATGAATGAATTGATGGCAAGAACTAGGAGAAGAACAAAACAGCTTCATACAATAATCTGATATCACAGACTACAGCCGGTTAAAATTGAGGTTTTAATGTATGCAGACGATATTGTATAGATAGCTGATACTGAAGAAAAAACGCAAGAACTAATCAATATATGGACAGAACAAACAGAACAATTGAAATGGAAATCGACACGGAAAAGTGTAAGATAATGTTAATAAATAAGAAAGATGATACCAACAGAAGTATATTATGCAAAGAAACAGAATTGGAAGTAGTAACAACATATGAATACCTAGGAAGTATTATCACAGATGATGGAAAAATTGAACTGGAATTAGCCAATAGAGCAAGGAAATCAAACAAGATATATTATTCATTGAATAAGATATTAGGAAAAAGAGAATTGACGCAAGAAACTAAACTAAGAGTATATAATACAATTGTTTTACCAACCATACTATACGCTAGTGAGAATTGGACTATACAAAAGAAACACGAGAGTAAAATAAATGCAATGGTGATGAGATACCTAAGAAAGATGGATGGGAAAACGAAGTTGGACAGAATGAGAAACGAAACAATAAGAGAAAATCTGAAGCAGGAATCAATAACCAACAAAATAACGAAAAGACAATTGAATTGGTATGGACACATAATGAGGATGGGATGGGATAGAACCAGACAGAATAACGAAGAATATACACGAAGCATAACAAAGAAGAAGAAGGGAAGACCACGGAAGAAATTGATACAACAAATAACAGAGGCAGGAAGAAAAAGGAAGATACTGACAGAAAATAGCATTTATACGTCCATGGAAAATAGGAAATCATGGAAACAATGGGTAAACGACACAACAGAAAATTAGCCCATTTCCGACGCCCAAGAGGGTAAAAGGAAGGGGAGAAAGAAAGAAAGAATTGAAATTCATTGAGGTCCCAAACAAAACACCGACCTCATTAAAACATTGGAAGTGTCCAACAGCCAGATTCCCTTCCAGAAGAGATCGAGAGTGCAGACGAGACATTTTTAATTGGTTTAACCCTGACATTCCCGAGAATAATTTGGAAAGGTCAGCCGGAATTTTTCTAGCAGGTGTGACTTAAAGTGACCTCAGAAACTTCCTGAACTTTTTTCGAATTTTTCCAGGATGACGTAATATTATTTTCAGGACCCTCACAATCGTGTTATTTGGGAGTGAAATGGGATTTCAACTCAGAATGAAGGAAACGCTAATCATGGAGAAATATGCATTTATTGGTTATGGTTTGTTATGAAAAGTGACGAAACAATTACTTTGATTGTTCAAACATTTTTAACATCTCGTCCTTGAACGCCTACTGCAACTTTCCAGTAAGCGAGTCCGTGGTGATTTCGGAAAATCAATGACAGGCCAGTGGTTAATCTCATCATATCGTTTGTCATTTGTTGAAATAGAAGTTTCTCTATTTGCAAGAAGAACGATTGGTTTATTGGCATTTTCATCCACCCACTCAACAAATATTCCTCCGGCACTTCTACCTGTTCATGTGCTTTCAACTCCCACTGGTCATCTTTATCGGAATCGATTTCCAGATCTAATCCTATCTGATCCAACAAATCGTAAATTTCATCTTGATCTGTTTGCAATTAAAATTTCTTGGAATGGAGGACAGTTCTGACACACTGGAATGTTAAATCAAAATCGATAATAATCATTAATCCGTAGCGGTTCGCTTCCGGAGCACACACAATTTTGGAAACACCCACTATGAACCACCATGTTGAATCATGTTTTCATCTGCCATTCACTGCATAAAATCATTCACAATATCATATACAGCTGATGTTTTTGATTCACTCACCTTCAGGAAACATTTTTCAGTCGAGACCAATTGCACCACAAGATGATTTATTTTCTTACGCCGCCTGAAAATAAGATAAGCAGCTAATGCGGTTTGTTCCGTGCAAATGGAACACTCACAAGCATAGTGACTGGTTCTCAACCCAGCAAAATGATATTTTGATCCTTCTAAACCACGTAGATAATGCCCGTAAAATTGTGAGGGTAAGGAGCGTAAGGGCTATACTGCGGATATCACCGAGGAGCTCTCAACACCCTGGGCAATGCCCTATTTTTGAGGACCTCGGTCAGCAACAAAATAAATGTAGCTCGCTATTCACCTACCAAAGTCGCAGCCAAGTTTCATTCATTCTGGAGTTACCACTAAGTTTAGAAGTGGTTGGTTGTACACAAGACCCCTACTGATGCACGACATCCATGCCCCCATCCCCTCAACTACTTATGAAATGCCTAACCTGAGGTATAAGAAAGGTTAATCTTTGGAAGGAGTCCATGGTAAATCAAAGTGGAGTGGTGTGGTTAATAGATGAAAACCCAAAGTCATCTCCACAACTTTCATTAGAATGATCAAAGATCAATCGTAACGAAACATCTTTCGGGCTTATATAAGCCTATCATCAACCAATAGAAAGTATCATAGTTATGGAAATGAAAAAAGTAGACATACAAATAGTATAGTTATTAACAGGGCAAACAGGGAAATATGATCCATGAGTGTCTGTAAAATTATGTAAATTTATTATAAAACTCATTTGAAACGGTTAAGGGTTGGGTTCATATTTTACATGGGCCCACGTGCCCTTGAATTAACGAAAAGTGATAATTAAACGTTGAAAAATCAAACTCAGAAGTTTGATGAGGCAACAAAATTAACCTGATAAAGTAAAGAAATGAGTTTTGCATCATTTTACAGAGACATTCATGGAGCATATTTCCCTGTTTGCCCTGTTAATGAATCCAGATGAACATAGTTACTAGATAATGAATTCATAGAGAACAATTCTAGTAATTTCATCGAAGTCCTCAAAATGGAGGTATCAAATTTGCTACAACTTTATTTCTCATTAATTTCCGCGTAAACGACCTTTTGGAAAAAACAGCAAATTTTGTGAACCCTGTATCTTGGGAACTATTAGAACTAGAAAACTGAATTGAAGCTCAAACTGTGGGGAATTTAGTAAACTTGAAAAATGGTCATACGACACCTTTTTCGTCAGAGCCATCGCATGTGATATTTTTGCATAAAACTAAAAAACTGGCGGTTTTTCTGCAATGACTCAACCCGTGGACATTTTAGAGTACTGCAAATCTGAACAAACACTATCTAAGGGGTCGCAAACAACATATCAAAAATGCAATTATTGGAATTTCGAAAGTAACATATTATTATGTCAGGCCTATAGTTACATGAACAAAATATCTTGAAAATGTTCAGCCATATAGGTTTACAATATTTTCAGATGGCTTCTCGATGTTTACCATTTCTTCACAATTGTACCAGAGAATTAGTGATTTTAGAAATATCAGCACCAGCAGGTACAGTTTCTTGCTGGTTATTCTTGGCTGCTATGGAAGTTCTAGAGACCTGTGAAAGATTCAACCACGCTGATGAAGTCGAGGAATATTCTCTGCATACTGCTGCCTTATGGGAATATGCTAGTCAAAAGGTTGTCTTAACGAGCAGATCTTTTCTATTCAGGCAAATTAATAAGCTCATTTATTTTCAAGGTTAAAGATTTAGGTAAATTGTGTGGTTTAATGCCAGGCGGATCACCGACTTCAGAACAACTTCATATTGTTGTGGGGCTTTCAGCAGGAATGGGAGACAGTCCAGGCACCCCCACAAATCCCTCGCCAACTGACAAACTGAAGGAAGCTTTGTGTTCTCAAGAGGCATTTTATAAGACATATTTAGTAGGTATATTATTTCAATTAAACCAGTCAAAACATGAAAACAGTATACAGGGTGGGGTATTAGTACATCGGAGCTCGATTGCTTCGAGTTCTATGATACCTAGATACTTGATTCTAAAACGAATGTGAGGAATTCTAGCTGTAGCCAGATTGCTGACGACAAGCAGTGGTACCGGGTAGTCGGGATTAGAGTTCCTAAATGTACTTGACACTGCTGTTTTGACGTTTTTTATATATTAGAGTACGTACACTAGACAAGCAGTGACAATCGAACATAACCACAAACGATTTTGAAGTAAATCATATTATGTTTTGCCCGACAAGGACAAGAATATGTTTTTCGCTTGGAGAAAGAATCCTCGCAACGTTTAGAGATAAAGCATCAATCAAGAGGATACAGGATAACAAAAATTATCAGTTCAAACGGTAAGGTGACCACGATGCAATTTTACACTCATTCAATTATCACCCTGTAGCATTGTCATCTGAAATTACACAAGTTTCATATTGCCATAACAAACTGCCAAGAGATTAGGCTAATCATCGGTGACAACCACTATATTTTATTTATTTATTTAAGTAGGCAAGCCTAATATACAAAATATATATATATGAATTACAAGTCTATGGATATCTTACAACCGATTTCAAATTGGTAAGGAAATTCGTGAGTTATTCTATTTTGAATCCAGGCTATATTTTGGACCACGACGTTATCAATGTTGACCAGTTTAGATACATCAATATCTGGTACATCTTTTTGCTTTAACTTATTTTCCAACTCTCTATTTTTTTCTTCTATTTGTTTCCTGAATTCCTCACTCTCTTCCACTCGTAAACCTTGGATTTTTGAATATTTCTGCTCTAAAAATTCAAGTCTCTTTCGAAATGAATTTCATTATCTGCAAGTTTTTCGTTTCTTGTTGGTTCTAAATTGGAATAAGGTTCTTTTCGATACTCGCTCAGTTTATAAATTGTGGGTTCGGCTCTTTCTCTCAATACGATCCTATTCTTCAACATAAAATCTTCCGTTCTTAAGTGTACCTGATAAAAATGCGTTGAAAAATGTCCGTGTACTGTCTGTTCCCGCTTTTTCCATCAATTTATTTGTGGTTATGTCTGATTGTCACTGCTTGTCATAGTGTCCGTACTCTGATATACAAAAACGTCAAAACAGCAGTGTCAAGTACATTTAGGAACTCTAGTCGGGATGACCCATACTCGTTTTAAAAAGATATTTTACAAGCACCACAAAATTACCCAATAAGTGTATGCCCAGCGAACATAATCAGAGACTAGAAGGTTCACATTCAGGCAGAACTCTGATGTAGCGCCCACATATGCAGCGGCCGCCTGCGGCTGGTTTCGAGTATTTACATAATCTGGATACAAGGGTGTCGCCAAAGAGGAGCAGGGTGGGGCATCTGCCCCCCCCCTTCCCCTTCCCGAGGTTAACGCTCACTAGTCTAATTGAAAGGACTATTCAGCGTTGCCACAGCTCGCTCTATTGAGCGAGATCTTGCTCGTTTTTCCACTAGTTCACTCTCTCGCTCCTCTTTGTCAAATCTCGCTCGTTTTCACCTCAGCTAGGCCATACAGATGGGATAACGGAGTTTATTTTTTTCAATGTTCAGCTATATTAGCATAGATGGCCTTAACACAAGCGATAAATTTAATGTTTCTACAAACAATGATGGAAATTAGTAGATGGTGCGCGTACTTGACCATTTTTACGTATTGAAAACTTGAGATAAATCACTCGACCGCTTACTATGATTTATCTACGTCATATCGAGCGAGACGTTCTACTTTTGTCCGCTAGATGGTGATGCTGCTATTGCTGCTGTGACGAGTGTGACGAGTGAAAATAAAATGGCAAATGGCAATTTAGGTACGCGGAACATATGTAAAAGCGGGTTTATTTCACTCGGAATTAGGAAAATCTGCGGCATTTTCAAAATTGACAGATGTCACAATTGTGCAATGTCACTATTAGAAGATCACCAAAACCATTGTTCTCGAGAGGTCAAGAAGAATTTCTGAAACGAAAGTGCATCAGTTGTGCTAATTTCCATCATTCTACAAACTGAACATTCGACCGGATAGCTTTGAAATCTAAGGTCCCTTCAAAAAATCATAATTATGATGCTTAGGGTCGGTTGCATGATTCTCTTTGTTAACTCAACGGGGAATCATGCATTTTCATGAATAATTCAATGAAGAGTAAAGCTATGCTCTGATAAATGGAACAACTTTCAAAAAGTAATGTGTTGTGAGTTAATGATCATTTATTTCATTAACAACAAAATTTCGCTCTTTCAGTCAAGATCTCGCTCGTTTTCGACAGCGTAGCTCGCTCGAAAAAATATGTCTGTGGCAACATTCATTACATAATCTGAACAATCACCAGCCAGAGACAACGTGAGCTTATTTATCTCGAAAACATTAGCTGTGTTTCAATTCTGATTGGTCTTTCAGCGTTGATGTTTTCAACGATGTAACCATGGATAGCGAAGCAAAGCCTGTCAGTTTGGCATGAAATAATTATCGCTGTACTTGTCAGAATGAATCACCCATTTTTAATAAATACTGTTTATGCTTCGAGAACGTGAAATAGTCTAATAAAATACCACTCTATTTTGAATGTCTTCTCATAATTTTGTCTTTCATTGTTAACTCAATTGTATTCTTGTACAGCAATACTACTCGTCCTGACGAACTCGTGGTGTTGCTTGGCAACACAATTTCGTGGACAATGAGGCAGAATTATCTCGAACATCGTGATATTACTTATGATAACTCTCAGTTTGAGCCAAGAACTTCCGAAAGCAGATTTTTTTTCTGAAACTAAGAAGGCTTTGAAGATCCTTGTTGCTTTACCTTGCAAGACTTGTACAGTTGAAAGGTCGTTTAGTAGCCTTCGGAGAATCGAAACCTGGTTGAGAAGCACATGTCTGAAGGGGAGTCTGACAGTTCGACCACGGGCAAGGTACCTGTTTTAAGTACACCGATCAGTTGGACCACGACCGCTCTTCGAGCGGATTAAGGTTGTATTCTAAGAATTAAAACAATCACTCTTTTCTTAACATATATATTATTCATTATTGAGATGAATTATAATAAGACATAATTTTTTACAAAATCTTCTTGTGATAGAAGGCCATTTCTATATTCAGATATCTTAGCTTTAATAAAATAATTTTTTTTCTGTGTTGCACTTCTTAGTTTTTTGGTGAAACATTTTACGGAATTTATTTTAATATATGTTTCTGCTTGAAAGATATTAAGATATTTACAAAATTGAATAAACTTGGGTGAGAACCATAAAATTCTGAATTATAATGAGAATGAAATGATTCACACGCGTTTGTGGTCCTGTACATACTATCTGTAGGACATCAAGCCCAACTTGGGGGAAAACTACTCTCTTCATAGATATAAGTTTCTACGATATATTCGCAAAATTTCGATGACTTGGATTACTGGGCTTTATTGAATGCATTTCTTCAGAAAAAAGTTTCCTACTTCATTAGGGTCTAAAAATGGAAGTAAAAAAAAATAATTTAAGAAAATTGCCTATTTATGAGTTTTTGTTCCGATATTCTGTGACTAAGCCCAAATTTTGCGACTCACTTGGAATGTCATGTGACCACGTGACTGGAAACTAAAGACTTGAGGTTCAATGTTATAATATGCAAGAATTAGTTAAGCCACTGTTATTTTTGAAGTGAATAAATCTTATCCCTAAACGGTTCTTCCGTTTTCCTCATTTTTTTGGCAAGTTTTTCCCATAGATGAATTTTTGTCAAATATCACGCAATATCATACAAAGCAACTCCCCATTGGGTGATTCCGTGGTGCTTGTACAATATAAAGAAAGTGCTCCGGCCTCGAAACCCTTATAAAAATCTGTAGCAATTTGTCGAGTATTTTTGAGTTTAATGATTTCTGGAATATTCTTCATAACAACTTTTTTACCCGATGTATTTTCCAGGAATTAGCTGAACTAGCAATGGGAACTTACAAACACATAGGTCGCTTAAGATCAGCCAGATTGGTAGGGAGGGAAGTGGCTTCTTTTTATATGCTCTTGGGAGAAACTCAAAAGGCAGCAGCTTTCTTAGGTGATGTCCTGAGAACTTTCGAACAAGACGGTTGGCATGAGCTGGCCGCTCAGACCAACTTGGAATTAGCGGAATGTTTCAAACAAGCCCAAGACACTAGAAAGTTCATCAGCTCTTGTGCCAGTGTATCGGCTGCATTAGAAATCGATACTCTAATTCGCTGGACATACTTCGATGAGATGTGTAAATGTTTAAATTTGCTTGAAGAACCTTTAATAGTGCCTTTCAACAATATCATAAAAATAGTCAGTGTAAGCTTGACGAACGATGATCCTATAATGCAGGACAGCAATATTACTGCTGAACTAGTTATAGAATCAAATTTTCCAAAGGAAGTTCTTTGTACGAATTTTATGATTTCCATTGAAAGTGATAATAAAGACAACAAAAAGATGATGGAAAAGTATTGTGCCAGTAGGATATTGACAAATAGGGACATGAAACAACAGGATCCTGTGATGCAGAGGTTGAGGATCAAGAAGAATCTGGACTTCAAACAGGACAAACAACTGGCATCTGCAGGTGTCGCTTCGAAATTCACGGAACTGAGGCGAAAAGATAGTTCACCGATTCAGGTTCAGCCCGGTGATTTCAGCCATTGCCTAGAAGTTAGTAAACTGGTATGTATCAGTGGTCCTAAACTTGAAATATACATTCTTTTGCATTCACCGGCAGCTGAAAATATTGATTGATTCTTCAATACAAGAGCCAATCAGATTATTATAATTTCTAATGGGGTTGTACCACACCAACACATCAACTGATATGGTTGAATTATTTGGCTAGAATTCAATTTTGCAGTATGGATTGTATCCAATGCAAATATTCATATATTCGATACATTTCATCAACATGTTCATTATTCGAGAAAATAAGATTATTGTGGTGTACTTTGTTCTTGTCTGCCACAAACAATTGTGAATTCTAATGCCATTCAAGCATGGTTTATGGAATTCTTCTGATCATTGTATACAAATAGTTTTCCATATGATATTGAATAGCCAAGAAAAAAAAAATAACTATTTATTATTTCATAGCAATCAATGTGAATGGCAACAATTTTTTTCCCATTTTATTAAATAGTCAGTCATTCAATTGAAATTAATTCTTAATAATTGTGGTATTAATAGTCATGATCTCAATTGCAGGTATTATTAGTATATATACATCTCATTTCATCAATTTCAAGTAAGTTTCCTATATTTTGTAGCCTCTCGTCTTAACCCCTGGACTGAACATAATGAGACTGAACAAACAAGCAAACCACATAGGAAAATATTATTTAGGACAAATAGCCATACATATAAAGAGCCTTCATTTAGTTTCGCCTGCTTTATCGCCAAAGTTGGCTTTCGAGGTCAAGGAAGAAGCACCGACGTTGAAGCTGTACAAAAAGGCGGCACCACTGCTCTCTGGCATAGAGCAAGTTATGAACTTGATTTTGACCATAGGAAGTTATCCTGTTGACCCGGTAAGAATGATAACTTGATACAATCCCAATAACCACCAGAATTTACAACTTCATCTCTATAACCATAAAAATAAACGAGGAGCTAAATTTGCCACCCACTATGGGCAACTTAGATATTTCTGTAATTAGTAATTATATTGATAGCTGTATACAAATATAGAAGGGGAGACTTCCGCGACTGTTGGAATATGTATTTTTGGAATATTCTTGTACATTTTCTTCATCTAGACCAATAATAATTATTTGTAATAGGTGTACACAACCAATATAAACACAAATATGGAAGAAAGTCTACAGGTGATTCATTAGGTGTTATTAGTGATTGTCATTATTAATTACAGTATTTTTTTTGAATGTCACTTTGCTAACTTAATAATTTAAAATAATAAAAAAATCATAAAAGACACACAGATCGTTTCAAGAACAAATAACGCATAAACTGTTAAAGCTAGACAATTTGAAAAAGAAAGTATTTTTCATGTTGAATTGAACAGGCTTTCAGATTTTCGACTTATTTTAAGTGTTATCCATTGGAAAAAGAGGATAAGATGTAATTTACTGCCGTAATAGAGTGCTACCAGCGACCTCTATGAACAATCATAAAATGAGTTTCAAATTTATAGTTCTCTTGTCAGGAAACCTGAAACTGCAAAATTTTATGTTTATGCTGTTGAAACTCACAAAGTTATTGGGAGATTTCAAAATAAAATCTTCCCCTATCTCCTAAACCAGTTACATTTTTATTAGGCATGTAAGGCTCCATCTTCATATCTTGGTGTTTACTATCTGTAGTTCTGAGATTTCCCATTCTTAATGAATCACCCTGTAGATATAAAACACGGCAAAGTCCGCCGTTGATGGCGTTTGGAAGCTATTGTATCATATCAAGATTGGTAGCACTGGTAATTATAGTTGTTACCAAATAATTGGTCATATTTTCAAGAGTTAGATATTATATCAACAGTCGCAGAATTTGAAATTGAAAGAAATTAATAATAGGTGCATCCTCGAATTATTTGAGATATTATTTAATTTGGTTTTTCTTTCGTCAAAATTGAGTAATAACTAACGACACTATAGATTGGATCGTTTTTCGTCCTAATTAATTTTACCCCAAACATTTTCAAATATTTGTATTTGGCGGATTTAATAGTGTTATGTGGGCTCTGTCATCCATGTTCCCAATCCTTATTTGGAATTTTCACCTTTGAGAACATAAATGTGTTCTCTAAAAGGTGCAAGAACGTTCTAAGTATTAACAACAACATCCTAATTTCGATATCATCTTATTTCATGTATCTATATCATCAGGAAGCAAAAATAAAGCTCATAGCGTCACCAGGACTGACCATGCAAATTGCACCCAAGGCTGGTCTCGTCAGTACCCTAGAAATTGAAGCGGGCAAAAACGTGCCGTTCTCCAGCACCAGGAAACCTCTAAGGGTCCTAGCGGATATGTTGACGAAAGAACACCAAGTAACCGTTCACGTCCCATGGACCTCGAAACCAATCGTGGTCCCGCTGAGTTTCGCTCCGCCGCTGACTGCATTTTGGAAGCTGTACACGGTGTTGCACAGGAAGTTCGTTCAAATCAATATTACAGGACAGTGCGAAAAGGATTTGATAGTCAATCAGGCGAAGTTGAATGTCGGAGGTGCCATGGATATTGTTGAGAAAAACTATGCGTCTGTGCAAGTAGGTAACGTTTATTCATTCATTATTGTTTGCCACTTTTTGCTCTAATTAGGGTCCCTTGATGCAAACTGACGTATTTGTCATGTAACAGGGTACGGACAGATCATAGCTCCTTTCTCTTTCAATCATCTAGTGTCTTTGGTTTCGTGTATTGCCGTCCCTGACATGACATTGCTGTCACGTCACATTCATAGGCGTTAGAAGAGATCTTACAATTTTAATATACTTTATATTAATATGACATTATTCAATTCTGTTTTGGGAGGATGGTAAAATGTGCTGCGCTAGGGTGTATCAATCAGATGGATGGCAAATTTGAATTTGTCAGTCTTCCAACAAATGCAGATGAACTTAGAACATGGAAAGTGAAGTGACCAAATGGGGAAAATTGGTAAATACATCAGCAAAATATTCTAGGTAAAACTAATACAAAATCACATATTATACTTTCTCATTGTGCCTATAATTATCCACTCCACAAGTTTTTGAATGCATTTTAGTAGAAACCGTTTTTATTAAAACGGAGGATTAAAAGAAGAGTCATATGTCATACTATTTAAAAAAATTATACCTACATTCAGGAAATATTAAGTGTTCGTGAAAAACTGCAAAAATGATTCCCAGCATGAATATATACATATGAGAACATAAGTTTAAATACCTACATAACATTTTTCACCATTTCTCCACCATAAGGCTTAGTCTGATATCAAAATTCATTTATTGATAGGTACTGCCTAAGAACAGTCCCATTTGGTAAAACGTATTAAACTTTCAGAAAAATTTGCTCACTGCCTCACAAAGATTATGCTGGAGTTGAAAAATCAAACACCCGAAAATTATCATCATCATTTGGATATAATATGTAGAGTTGAATGAGAAATTACATGTGGAAATTACGCATGATACGCCAATGTCCTCAATATAACCTAAAAATCAACAAATGCCAGAAATCTAGTGTTTATCCCCAGAAATGAATGAAGATGGAACTATATAACTGTTTCACAAACACTTTAGAGTGAGAGAAGACGAGGATCTGTCCGTACCCTGTTAAGATGACAAATACGTCAATTTACATCAAGGAACCCTAGCTCTAATATCCTTCCTTCTAATGGTTAACTATTATCACAAGTTATACTTAACAAGAGTAGTTTGAATTCATAACTGCTTAATTCTGTTTCAGATTATTTCTAATGGTTCAACATATTCATACATTTGGGAATTGCTTGTCAAATCTGATATGGAGTCTACAATTAAAGCAGAGTTTTCACTTGTATATAAATTAGAAAATCAAGATGATGTTAATAAGCTGTATCAATATTTTTTTGATATCACTGATTTTCAGGTAAGTCTGATTTTTTGTTTGAACAATTGTTGTTCTAAAATTGTTCTATCCGTCATTCGGTTGCCCCCTTATGAGCAACCTTCAGAAGTTTTCGAGAGTCTTGTGCGAGCAAGGAATGACGGAGGCCTTACCTTTTAACGTGTGGTTTCAAACACTTTCTTGGGCCATCAGAAAAATGTCTGCAGTCGCTGGGAATTAAACCCATGACTGGCAAGCGAATGCGGATTAGAATACTGACACTCTGTCCGCACGACTACCTGGCTCCCAATGTTTGAGTGTTTGCCAGTGATTATTTGTTTTTGATGCAGAATGTATGAGTTAGCCAATTCAGAAATTTGTTATCGAATTGCAATATGTTTCTGTGATGATTGTTCATCTCTCAAACTGACAAATAAGAACTGAAAATAAACATTCTAAAATCAAGACCAACGAGCTATCCCTACTACATGAGAAACGAGTAACACCTTATTTGTTTCACTAATTTGTTGGCATGCATCATGTTGACAGAGATCCGATAATCGAAAGATATAGAACTAGCACATTACATGAATCAATGATATACGTCTGCCTACAATTTATGGCGACCAGAAAATCATGTGTCAAGTGTCAGAAATATATCACGTGATCCAATGTGATATATGCGAACTTGGAGGTGGAATACATTTTATGATTTTTCGTATTGTCTATGATCATTCATAAAGCAAAGTGTTGGAGGTAAGGACGGAGAAAAATTGTGACACAAGGAAAAATTGTGACACAAGGACACCTTCACTGCTAACCAATTTGTTTACTTTCCATTCAATAGGTTTTGATAATCGGAGATTCTGTATAATTAAATTGTATAAATTATAATGGAATGACACAATACAATTCATTGTAAAGTAACTTGAAGATGATTAATTGGATCGAAAATTTCAAAAAAGAAATGACGAAACATAACCAGCACTGACAGTCAGACATTACCACAGGTAAATAGATGAAAAAAGCGGAACTGATAGTACACGAATGTATGAGTGAAAAAAAAGAAGAAAATATGGAGAGTTGGAGAATGAATTGAAACAAAAAGATTTACTTAAATTCCAAAATTAGAGTTAACAAAATTGACAATTATTACCAAAAAGTTATATCAGATTTTAAACAAAATCAACATAATATCTTCAGAGGAATGCTATAAAACTGAAAATGCAAATAGCCAGGCAATTTTGAGTCAAATCCACAGTTTTGATGAATAAAATTGAAAAACTTTCACAATTAAAACACGAATGCAAGATATTTGAATGACAAATTGAAAAATATTAGTAGTAAAGATGCTTTTTTTAATGGTAATAGATGGGATACAAAACATTTGAAACAAAAAAGTGTGGTTTATTTGGTTATAATACTTTATTGTAATTTCAATATGAATTAACATCACTGTGAACTTCGAATAGACGAATTTCAAACCTTAATTCTCAACCAGGTATGATGAATGAACATTAAAATTCTAAATTTTTGATCCGTGCTCCAATGCTCCATGTGAATGAGACTGTTGTCCTAATTTAGATAAAATGACAATCACGCCTGAAAAATAATACTCAATTCTTGGCTATAAAACATTCACCAAATAGTCTGAAACCGCTACCCATATTTAGGTTGTTTTGCTGGTCTTACCATTTTTTTTTCTACAAGGAGACGTCATAAGTCTGAAACCGCTACCTATATTTAGGTTGTTTTGCTGGTCGTACCATTTTTTTTTCTACAAGGAGACGTCATGCACCCTCATAAATGAATGAACAAGTGGACATGTGGAGGAAGGAAAATACGAGAAGCACTGTGTCTTAAGTCATTTCATTTCGTGATTCCGTCGTGTGATTAAATTTGTCTGCAATATTTGAGAATGTGAAAATGGAGAAGAGCAATGCCCTTTTTGACTCTATATTAGTCCATCTCAAATCTGGTAATGTATGATAATAGTCTCAAATCTGGTAATCAGTCCGATTCTCTAGGAAGTGTTTAACACGGTGGCTAAATTTGTAACGTTGTTATTAAGAACTTTTTTAACCACCCCAGATTTTCCACTATTGATATTTGCTATTCTATAAAAACAACATTTATCAACGTGGTTAGTTTTTTACATTTCCACTCAGTGGTATAAAATAAAGCTATATTACTAATTTCTGACTTTTCAACGTCAATTCAACCTGAAAATTAATTTACTCTACAACTTCTACAAGCATTGGGTTGAGACATTGCTACATTAGAATCAGTCCCTCTGATAGGATCCTCGTGCAAGCAATAAATGTAAGGCAGCAAGTACCTGAAATACTAGGCATTAGTTATAAATATTCTATAAGTACTCTCTATACCTACTGGTATATTACAAAAACTCAACTGAGATTCACTTCTACATGTAGTAGAATAAAAGTAGCCAACTAACGTCTTTCATCTGAGGTTCTATTAATGGTATCAAAACCTCTAAAACCAATACTTTTGGAATGTGATAACATTTTCGAAATTTAAGGATGGACTTGTTGAATCCCTCTGAATTCTATTGTTTGATGCTATCCTTCTAGTGAAATAGGTAATTTTTTTAGGTTCACAAATAATTAGGTAGATATTTCATACTTTCTTGCCGTAGAATTACCTCTTGTGCAACATCTAGCATTAACAGATGAACATTTCCTTGAAATAGTGCAACATTTCTTTATTAAAAACCTTAGCCACTCCACAAATCACCAGAAAAGGCTGGTGGATATCTGCCACTATGAAAAGTGGAAAAAAACATAACAAGTTGTTAAGTTATTATCCATCTAGGCCTTAGAGAATCAGAAAATCTTTGAGTGGTTCATATAACCACTGACCTTCATATTAACCACCCGAATGACAGTTGTTAAAATAACCACGCTCTTAGTGAATCGGACCGAATGTATGATAATAGAATGATATTTCATGAAGTGAGATCTATATAAACATTCAAATATATCAGTAGGTGTAAGAAAAATAACATGAGTTGAAACTCTTGATTACTTCCACAGTTGCCTTTTTTAGTATGAAATAAGATTTCAAAGTATCACCAACTTATTGTATGAGGTATCACTTTGTACTGAAAATGAAACTAATGAATACATTTTGTTTATTATTCATTTGGTATTTTGAACCACATCACGCGCTATTACAATTACCTAAAAGTATGATAGAATCCATACTTGATGACAGTTTTAACCTCAAATTACGATTAATATGTTGATCCACCAATCCACCTAGTTCGAAGGACGGTGAGTTGATAGCTCATAAGATTGTTCACCAGATGAATTAAGCAACACAGCATATTCTTATCACATTTAATTTCAGTGAATTTGGCTAGAGTTTCTAAATGTACTTGACACTGCTGTGTTGACATTTTTTGTATATTTAGAGTACGGACACTAGACAAGCAGTGACAATTAAACATAACCACAAACGATTTTGAAGCAAATCACATGTTTTGCAAGACAAGGACAAGAATATGTTTTTCGCTTAGATAAAGGATCCTCGCATCTTCCTTCCTCCAAAAGTCCTGGGAAGAGTACATCCATATATCTTTCTCTGTCTTTGATTCTTGTATGAGAGTGGGTAAAAGGATACGATAAATTGATCAGAAAATTATTTCTTCTAGAAATATTCAATAATAAGGCTGTAGGACCACAATGAAGGTTGATATCATATATATGTAGGTATATATATACGTTCAGTTGAATATTTTTTTGTCACAAAAGATCAGAATGGGGTAAAAACTGATAAATTTCAACCAATGAAACATACTTTTATTTCGTATGGAACAATTTCACTTGTCCAAGAGTGGTAGGTATTAAGTAATTAATAAATGAACATGAATCATGCTCATATAAAGTTAGTATTGTTCATCGAAACTATGAATTTTGCTCAAAATTGCCTGGATATTTGCTTGTTCAATTTCCTTTTATTTCTTTGAAGATATTTGCTAATTTTGTCTCAGATCTGAGATAATTCTTAGGTAATAGTTCTGAAATTTGCTAACTCTGACTTTTGTATCTAAATCTTTTTGCTTTAACTTATTTTCCAACTCTCTATTTTTTTTCTATTTGTTTTTCTTTCAGAATATGTTCGAAATGAATTTCATTATCTGCAAGTTTTTCGTTTCTTGTTGGTTTTAAATTGGAATAAGGTTCTTTCCGATACTCGCTCAGTTCATAAATTGTGGGTTCGGCTCTTTCTCTCAATACGATCCTATTCTTTAACATCAAATCTTCCTTTCTGAAGTGTACCTGATAAAAATGCGTTGAAAAATGTTCTATATCCTACCAAGAAATTTGAATACCTCGCAAATGTTGTGGCCTGAACCTATATTCCATGCCGACCGCATCATATTCTGTTTCCATTTTTGTAGAATTACCTTATCCGATGGAAATTCGAATAAAGTGAATTGATTTCCCGTGTTCTCACAGTTGGAAACTGCACAAACTTGCATCTTCTCCTAATTCTGTCAATTTGTCAAACCTTTGAAAGTTATGTCATGTACGTCCGTGTACTGCCAGTTCCCGCTTTTTCCATCAATTTATTTGTGGTTATGTCTGATTGTTAGTGCTTGTCATAGTGTCCGTACTCTAATATACAAAAAACGTCAAAACAGCAGTGTCAAGGACATATAGGAACTCTAAATTTGGCAACAGTAGGAACTCTAAATTTGGCAACAGTAAATTATCCACCACTTGTGTCGATAGACCAAATTGGTGAGTTTCGCAACACAGTGAAGCCTTTATCTAATAAGCGAAAAACATATTCATGTCCTTGTTGGCAAAACATATGATCTGCTTCAGAAACATTTGTGGTTATGTCTCACTGTCACTGCTTGTCGAGTGTCCGCAAATATACAAAAACGTCAAAACAAAAGTGTCAATCAACTGATGTATCTTCTAGACCCTGTACATCTTGGACGCGGCCGTCGAGCCGGCCAAAGAAACCGAGTTCTGCCGAGCCGGCGTCGTCTGCCGCCTCAACCTCACCATGGAAAACGTCGCCTTACATCTTCGCGCGCCCGATTCGACGTCGATAATGTACGAGGTGCTGGCGGAACAAAGCGTGTGGGCGGTGTGCGGCCGGACGGCGGGAGTCGTGTCCTTCGAGCCGGCGGAGCGTCTGCGCATTGTGGCGTTGGACGTGATGCCGCTGGCCAGCGGCCATCTGCCGCTGCCGGCCGTGCGGATATCGAAGTACATTCCCGGAGAGACTGGATCTGCAGGTACCTATATTATTTATACTCCAGTCGAAGTTTAACAAACCTTACAGATGTGCAACTCCGCCCCTTTCGTACCACATAACTATAACCCAGACTCCAGAGTAGAATGGATATTGAGGTTATTAAACTGAAAATGTACCATTTTGGTAAATTATTTCGAATCAGCATAAAACACAATTATCACAGACCTTGAAATGGGTTCTGGAGAAGTATATGGCTCATCAGATTTGGGTAGATAAAATTGATTTATTTATTTATTTATTGAAAATGTGATTTCCAGTCAGAATCAAGTTCTGGTATACGGAAGTATAGTTAACAATAATACCTAAAACTATACAATTATAATAAACTCATAAATAATATAATATTTGAAAACATTAAGTATTAAATTTTGACAAATCATTTCATATTGGTGAGCAAAAATCAATTTGAATATGAATCAAAAGTTGAAAAAAAATCATCTATTTCGTTCAGAAATGAAAAATTTGGTATTTGATTGTATTTTATTGTATTTCTGCAATTTTTTGTATTATCTGGTAATTTGTTGTATTCAAAAAGAGCAGCGTGGGTGAATCATTTTTGGCCTATAGAAGAATTAGTGATATCAAGATGAAATAAACCATGTTGTCTAGTTTGGTAATTATGAATTTCATTGTTTCCTGTTAAAATAAAATTGGATTTCAATCTTTTATTTACGATATTGTATGTAATTTTCATATTATGAACCTCTCTTCTAATGAGAATGATTCAGTTATTTTATATAATTGATTTGTTGTTGTATCATATGGTAAACGATACAGTACTTTCAATGTATTTTTATATAATGCAGATATTTTATTAAAATTGTTTTTTGAACAGTATCCCCAAACATTTATCAAATACGACTGATTATATGAGAATATAGAATTATATTTGCAACTTTTTTATCCAGCTTGGGACATCTTCTCAGGGCTCCAATAATAGGAGATATTTTTTTCGTCAAAACATTTATATGTTTGTCCCACTTTAATTCATCATCAAACCAAATCCCAAGATACTTTTTCTCATTAGTTTGTTTCAAAGATTCATTTTTGAAATAGTTTTAGAAATAAGATTTCACTCACTTATCCATTCTCATATTCCTTATACTTAGGTATGAGAATTGAAAACCGAAGGAATGCGACATATGTAAGGGGCGAGTAATGAGGCACACACAAACGATACAACACCACCTTTAATGCCCCAACACCTTACAACCTTGCCACTTGGCTGACTGTAATATACTGACTCATTACTAATCTCCTATCTTCAACCGTTCTGCATTCCGTGATTCATCATACTCGTAATCACCAACCGCCGTCCGCTTATGTTATATGCTGTGTGTATAACACTCGGCCATCCTGATTCCACCGATTGTCCACAATCGCTGCAATCGACATTCCATCCTAAAAAAAAAGAGGAATACATGCAAATCTCCTGAATAGTTGTGCGAGCAACGGCACTTTCACGAGTTGTGCGAGCAAAGGCACTCTCAAAGGGTTGTGCGAGCAAAGGTACTCTCAACGGGTTGTGCGAGCAAAGGCACTCTCAAAGGGTTGTGCGAGCAAAGGCACTCTCAAAGGGCTGTGCGAGCAAAGGCACTCTCAAAGGGTTTACATACCTTTCAATTTCTAAGAACGAATGTGGAAATGTTTCATGTGTTCCAGGCATACTACAGCTTCGTATGGGATTCTGGAACGAGTGGTATGAATGTCTTTTTTCACCCTATATCGATCATTCGGAAGAACTTCAACCACCTTGAACAGGCCCTTGTACTTGGACCACAACTTCTTACTCTGATTGTCGTTTGCCGGTAGACTAGCTATTCTTGTTAGCACCATATCGCCCACTTGAAATCCGTCGGTCTGACGTCTCTTTTCATTAAAGCGTTCATCTTGAGTTCGTCTGTTCGCCTCTCATTTTTCACTTGCCGTTTTCCTCAGATTATGGAGTCCATCCTCTATCGTGTTTGATGAAATGATTATGTCATCTAAATATGGTACTACACTGAACTGTCGCAACGGTTCAAAAATCTAAGACATCATTTTTTGAAAAACACTCGGTGCATTACACAATCCAAAAGGTACACGAAGATACTCGTAGTGACCTTCAGCGGTGACGAAAGCAGTTTTATGAATGGATTCAGGGTTCAATGGAATCTGGTGATAACCAGATGCTAAATCTAGTGTAGAAAAATATTTTAAACCTCACAGAGAGTCGATCAGATCCTCAATCAGGGGTAAAGGGAAGGTCGTTTTTTCTGTTATTTTATTGAGAGCTCTGTAATAGACTACTAGACGTTTCTCGTTATTTTTCTTATCGACTAACAGCGCTGGGCTAGCATAATCAGAATTACTTTTTCTAATAATTTTTGCAGAAAGTAGCTCTTCAATCTGTTGCCTCATGATTTTTTCATCATTTTCTGATAGCCTATACGGACGTTTACAAATTGGTTTTAGTGGAATTAGTTTCAATTTTTAGTGAAACAGAGTGTACCTTACCTAGCTTGTATAAAGATGTAAACAAACAGTTCTCAAACTCGTGAATCAATTGAAATAGTTGCAGCTTTTCTCTTTCGGTTATATCACGGTGAGAAATCCTGTGCATTTGTTAGGGCAGTTGCTCTTTTGAATGTTAATTCGTCACCTATTCGAAAATATGAGATTGTTCTATCCTCCGTGAAGTTTCGACCCGAGTTTCGACCTATTATCAATTGAGTGTCGTTGAGTGATTCATCAATAACAAAAACCTTTGTATCTGATATGGAGCATTCGCCAATACTTATTTCGACGATGATATAATCGAAAATAGTTGTGAATTGACCTGTGAATCCAGCGAAATTCACAGGGCAATCCAATTGTTGAATAGTTAACAACAAATGGACTGCCAAATTTTTTTCTATGACGGAACAGTCACTGCCTAAATCTATGAACGCTTCCACTTTTTGACCATTGATAGCAACTATTTTGTGGAACTTTTTGGAGTTCTTTTGATCATTTTGACATTCTCTGTCCTTGTTTGACTTCTCTCTTTCTTTCTACAAACAATTTCTAAATGACCAAGAGTTTTACAGAAGTTACAGACTTTGTGCCTATGAGGGCATATTTTCCTTTTATGATTATTATTGACACAAGTTTTACATGGGCTTGACATTGAGAAGTGCGTCTTATGGTTTACGAAATGTTTACTAGGTTTAGGTATTCTGCTTGAACTTGGTCTCGCAAATGAAGACTTAAGAATTTCTGTGTTCTTCGACAATATCTTATTGCGCAAATATGCAGCCAATTCATTAGTGCTCTTGATTCCTGAAGCCTCTACAGCGGAAGTTATGTTTTTATCATTTATAGACCCCAATATCAGATAAATTTTGTCATCGTCAGAAAGATTCAATTTTAAATTAAAAATTTTAGCGGAATGTAGGAAGAAAAATTCATACAGAGAACTGCCTACTGCTGGCTTATGATTCATGAGGTCAGAAAATAGGGAGTACATTTCGCGTCTGCTGTGGAAAGATTCTCAAAGTTTTTGTTTCCACGTTCTCCAAGAGTATTGTGACCATCCTGGCTCATTTGCGATCAGATTCTCATACCATACTCTTGTAGTTCCTTGAAGTTTACTAATCGTTTGAAAGATAATGTTTTCCGAATTCCACCCACATACGCGAGCACTATTTTAGATTGTTTCGACCCACTGTGAAACATTGTCTGTTACAATACAACACCACCTTTAATGACCCCAACACCTTAGGTTGTAAGGTTGTCACTTGGCTGACTGTAATATACTGACTCATTACTAATCTCCTATCTTCAACCGTTCTGCATTCCGTGATTCATCATACTCGTAATCACCAACCGCCGTCCGCTTATGTTATATACTGTGTGTATAACACATACAACCTGTGATACAACCGTTAGGGAATCACAGGTAGGGTATTATTCTGTGCAGAATCTTCACCATACATTTAGATGGGTAGATAGTGCCCGCATACAGAACACAAAAATGTGTTTTGGATGAAGAAAAGTAGCACATCACATGTCTAGTTCTTTCAGTATTCAATATGTGGTCTGCTAACTAGTCATCCAAACGAAAGGGAATGCCAATGATGATTGAATAGAATGAACATATGAATATTGTTATTTTATACATAGGAGCGGAAACATGAAAATGTAACAAAAATGTCTTAAATTCAAAATGTAGTACCACCGTACCAAACAGAATTAAATGTACCACCGCGACAACACTGTTTATGCAAGTGCAAATTCGAGCGTAATGAGGCACATGCGCAATAGCGTTGTGTAAGGACCGGACTTGAGACATTACTATTTGATATGAGTCATAAACAAACTACACTATGATATGGGATAGTCAGTACCTACAATAAGTGAATTTTCTGCGTGGACTAATTCTATTATCAGAAATAACTGTTATACAAGTTATTTTTTGGAAGATACCTATCACTTTGAGAACTATTTTACTTCAAAAACAGTTAATTAATTGCTTCAACTCTAGTAACTTTCACATATTCGCATTCGAAGATAAATAAATTATTAGATTTTTTGAAAATATTTAAATCAATTAATATTAATCATGATTGAAGAAGCAGACATTTTTGTTAAAGTCCTAGCAGTGTCATGAAACATTTCATTCATAAAAGTTTGAAAGAATAAGGAATCAAGTGATTCAAATTGTAATGTCTGTCACTCGTGAGGTTTAGGGTGAATATCAATAAAACACTTTTGTACTCGATGACACCTTCCACTCCGCCCGACCGTCGGATCACAACTGCCTTCTTGTGCTGTTGTTACCTAACGGCCCAACGTCACATTCGGTGATTTATTCAGATTAATCATTCACATGATAATATATTGAACTTTAGTCATTTATATGAAATACTACACAAATGAACATATTATTCTATATACTCAGTATGAAATAGAAAAAAAATCAAGAAACAAGAACACTGACACTATAAAGAAAAACAAGAATTCAAATTCACTCAATGAAGGTTCTAATGAAAATTAAGAACTCAGGATTTTTCTATAGGAAATCCTTGGGATTTAATGCAACTAATGGAAACAGAAAACATGATGTCAAACCTTATTTTAATATGTTGACACTGCATCAAATTATTTTTCCGTGTTCTATCATTCGTATGATAGTAATCACTTTCTTCAAAATGTCTCGAGCATATAATAATTATTATGAGGTTCCAAAGGTCTTCCTATAGCCTGTAGCCAAACAGAGCGCCTTTCTTCCAAAGCTGCAAGTTACAAATCAGAATTCAAACACATGGAGATTCTCCCAAATCGATCCTGATACACTGAAGGTTTGACAGGTGATTCACCTGTGATATGTGATTCCATGGATATTTCCGATGTTTTCATAACTTATAACTGTTCAAGTCAGGATATTTTCATAAAATTATTGTTTCCTGAACCGCTTTAAATAAAAACAAGTGGAATCGAATGCAAAAATACCAAAATAAACATACAAAAACAAATGAGCTGAATCAGCTGATATGTCTTACGTCAAACGATACAATCACAGCACATGTTCACCGTTCTGCTGAGTCTGCCATGTTGTGTGAATGTTTTTCCGAATAAGTTGAGAACTAATTTCCATTCTAGTCTGGGTTATAGTTCTGTGCCTCAGACCTTCAAATTGGTACAAACAGTCGAGAGTTCGTTGAATAATTCCGCTAATACAGTGTTACCATTTCATGAGAACCTAAATTATGACCGTTGGCACTGTTGCCAGTTTGTGGTAAACATTTTTGATGCAATGTTTCATTTTCCTGAGATGAACCCAAACTTTTTCAATTACCGATTTGAGATACCTGGGAATCTGAGGAGTAGGTATTGGGTAGCAACAACGACGACTCCTGGCATCAATGTAGTAGTATACTTATACTATATAGAAGAATGTAAAGCACTTTCGTAGTACCTGCAGAGAAAAGTTTGGAAATATTCAAATTATTTGGTACATTTATGGACATCAAAGAAAAACGATAAACAATAAAACTGCACATTGTTGGCAATGAAAGCTATAGATTTTGGTGTCTGTAACTGGGCCTTTTTTCTCCCTTCATTGATGCATATTTTCTCGTTGCAAGTAACACATCTACGGCGATTTTTAGACATCTGCGAACATTATAGAGCACTTAACATAAAATAAATATGGGGGCCTGGAAGACAAATGTTTATTGTCTGATTTGGGCGATTCTGGTATATTGTTTCTCAATGTTCATTCATATATTTCTTTATTATGGTTCCTTCCACTGGATCAGTCATGTGTGAAACATCAATTTGTTCTCACAAATCACTCATAACTTTTTGTTTCTCAGTTGACAATCAACCTATTTAGTTGTGATCTTCAGAGAGATGGCAAAGTTATCAACAATATGAAGTTGGAAAAACAGCTTGCATGCCATATCAATAAAGTGCAAACAGTAGTCTTTCATCACAGTACTAATTAGTTTCCAGTTCCTACTAGAATTGAAATATCTTCAATAAATCGAGCTATTTCATCAAGCATTATGCATTCTTCTTTCATTAAACTATTTAATGTGTAAAGATGAAAGATTTTCATACCTAAAATGTTTTAACATGATAGGAAAGGTGGATCTTGAAAGTATTATGGTTACGATATTAAATGAATAACTTAGTTCAAAATAGAGGTCAATAGGTCACTGTCTCACGGTAATTATCGCCGACAAGGTCGATTTTAACTTTTTTTTCAATAAGTAGATGATAAAATATTTCACCTGCTAGGTTTTCATCTTGAACGACAATGATTCCATTCTTCATTCAAGCATTATTAGGAATTCCAACACAAAATAGTAGCGGCTATTACTGAAAGGTTTGATTATAAGGTATGGCAAAAGCAAAATGTCCAGAAGTGATCCTGTGATTTGGATTAGATGGCCAATTATTGATTCTAACATTTTTTTCATCTAAAACAATGTTGAAGTCTGCTCAAAGTGGAGTAGATTTGTTCATCTCGAATAAAAACTCTTCGTCATCTCCACTAGTTTGTCAATAACCTGATGCTATAATAAAACTTGTAGAGATGACTAAAAGTTTTTCTTTCTCATATAAAAATTGTTGTCCTACCGTTTACTCATCTGGAAAATTGTTGTTTTACTATCCAAACATTCATTCATCTAGAAATTTGTTGTTTTTGTGGTGGCCCCTGTACCCGACTGAGTGCTGAGTATGAATGTAGTGGTTGTTTTGATGAATGATCGTTACTGAAAAAGTTCTCCCAAATTTGGGTTTCAGCTTCAGAAAAAATATATATTCAAAAAACCTTAGAAAATATTGAGGTTGATTTCAAGTGATGGCAGAACCGTCGCAACTTTTGAATCAATATAATACAAAAAATGTCATATCTTCTGGTTTTTAAACACGTCTATTAGGACACTGAGTTTGGCCAAACCTGTATACAAACTGGTGAAACTGGGAAAGATATGCTTTACCTACATTCGTTTTTACGTTTTATGAAAAATGGCACTTCTGATTTCTAGACAGAAAACACTATAATATAATTGTCTATATGTATTTCCATAAATGTTCCATTTTACCAGTTATCTTTCTTTTAGATATTTTGAAAAAAGGCGATACTCATCCAAGATTAGAACCGTTCAGCCCTGGTCAAGTTTACAATAAAAGCAAGGGAAAACAATTACATGTTATTGTTAATTCAAACGAAGGTGTATAGTGATCATAGTAATCATTTCAACATGTCATAGATTCCATTCTTTGTATTTTGATATTTTGTGTGATCGATTTTGTGCCAATTTGAGTTTACTTGCCTATCACATACTTTGACTTACATCACCTATATTTATGTATGCTAAAACACCACCACTTCACACGTTTTTATTTGGTTATAATTATTCAATTATAGTAGATTTGTTGATATAAAAGGTTCGAAATACCCTGAAACAATGGTTACCAACACTACAATTTGTAGGTATACCATAATGTATGCAGAAGCATGCTCAATGAAAGATTTTTATCATTTTAATTTTGTACATATGTCCATCATGGGATGTTAGTGATGGGCAATGTGAATTTTTTCCATTTGAAAGAAAAAATATAATGTAATATTTTGAATTCTTAAACTTGTTCAAGTCTTTTACCACAGTATATCATCTTTAGGCGATAATGATAATATACTGTACTTTTACCCATATTTTCATGGATGTGCTTTCAAAGAAAAAAGAAACATAATGGATGTAGATTGTGGAATTTTTCAGCACTTTATGAGAATGGATCTTGGAGATTTTTGAGTTCAGTTCTGATGATAATCGATTCAATTTTTACAGCCTCACGTAATTTTTAATGATAAATATGTGAATTTATTCATAATATAAATTTCTATAAGTGCCCATCACACGATACTTACATACCACATGAAAATCAAAAGAATGTAAATGAAGCGTTAACGAGGAACATCTTGCATCATTATTGCATTTTTGAGTTTTTTCATTCAACTTCCAAAAATAGCTCAGGCAACTAAACTAGTTCATAATTGCAGGAAATCTGGAAAGTTCGAAACATATTATGGCACTAGTTAGGTTGACGGTCATGTCAGTTGTCAATCTTTGTTTCTAAGCAGCGAAGATTATTTTACGATTTCAATCGAACACGAATAAAATCGGCGCCAATTCCGAAATTATTTCATGATAAGCACACGTGAAATATGTTTGGATGGTTAGTTGTTGGTGGAATGCTTCAACAATGTATTGTGTCTTTAATATGTCTATTCTGCTTCTTAAGAACGTCTGGACTGGTCTGGACAACTAACATACTATCTAGACGGCTATATGTCGGTTCCCAACAACCCGAAAATCTCATCCAAATTGCTCGCCTAAGACGTTTCTCCTTAGAATATTCAAACTTTCATTCATGACTTGATGTGATATTAAAATCAGGCCGAGTATTCGTTTTCCTTATTGGCGTCCGCTTACAAATATTCAGTGAACTGATAATTTAATTTATTCATTATTTTGTTGTGAGATAAAATAAGTGCTTTTTTTTATTGTAAGGATTCGTCATATAACAATTTCAAAGGTGTTTCTTTGTATATTATTATTTCAATTTCCTTTTATCAGTAAATCAAGTGTAACAAATGGAAACATTGCATATTCTGTGTATTCATTCAGCTGTGCATAATTCGCGAGATTCAGGAAGTGGGTGACATCTAGGTTACATAATACGAACTTCAAACTGGGGAAAAACAAACTGTTGTCTATGGATGAAGTGCATAGACTACATTGCAAACATTTACTGTAGCTGTAGTTGTCAAACTTGTCAATGACATAAAAGTGTTATCATTCTTATCAGTACACAGTACACAAGCTTGAGTGAGGATTGAGTTTGTTTTCCCCCAGTTTTGACGTGGCTTCGACATGGAACGATGAAAACCGAGCGCCACCTGGTAGCATTGATTCCCGCGAATTGGAATTAGCGGTCTAGATAGTAGGTTATGTGGGTGGCCTAGACATAGTGTTCCATCGTCAACTGTCAATTAATTTTCAACTTCTTGATTCTCAAACCTCTAAATTTAACGAGCATTAAAAAATATTGAAATACTGAAAAATAACCAAACCTCATTGAAATACTGAAAAATAACCAAACCTCTCTCTTTTATTTCCTTGAAATTATATAATTATTATACAGGGTGAGTCATGAGGAACTTTACATCCTTCTACCACGACGAGGCTCCTGAGGAGAATACCCGATGTCCATCAGAAATTGTCTTCTCCTCCTACTTCTTCACCAAAATATCGGGTGATTTATGAGATTTGGCAAAAACATATTTTGCTCATATCTTTCCAACAGCTTCTTCGATTCGTCTGAATTTTTTATGGAATATTTTGCTACTACTCCTAATCGACTGATCTATTCAAAATTTAGAAAATCCAGGACCGTTCTTTACTAGTTCAGTTTTAATCAAGAAGTTCATACTGTATATGGTTTTTGTAAACTGTGACAGAGGATTTTGAAAGGTCACAAACATCAAAAATAAAATATTCAAAATTCTTCTCACACTTTCACTGAATTAAAAAAAAAACAATAAATTTCATGAAAAAACGAAAGTTTGGATAAAAATAGTTATTTAGGTTGTGTTGTCTCCCGACGCGTAGCGGAGGGAGACAAAAAACCGTGAGCTAAAATCTAATATTTTTCCCGTGTATCACACAATTTTTTTCTGTGACAGAAGATAGGAGAAAAGGAAATATTGAGAAGATATTACATTATTTTGAAATCTGAAAATTATCAACGTGAAATTTTAAGTTTTTAACAGTAGGGACACCTGCGTTGTAGGCATCTTCATCATTCTTTTGAAGTAATCAAATATCTGATGTCACTTCTGTCAGTCTAATTCTGTTATTTGATTTCAGAAAATTGCGAATTTAGTGGTTGTTTAGTAATATACGTAACCGCGAAGTCGAATGGAAGATAAAAGGACTCGCAGTTCTTTCTCGGAGACGGAATTATTGACTCATTTTTCGGAACTATAGCACAACAAGTGCCATCGACAGTGTATTATTATGTGATATATATACGGGAAAAAAGAACTCACTTTTTTTCCACGGGAAACAAGTAATTTATGAAAAGTGACATTTCATAACCTGCCAACAGAGATGAAATGCTAAACTTTTTTCCCGTCACAGAAAAAAATATTTATTTGGAAATTATTAGTCCGCAAAGCATGAACTTGTTTGTATCGTTTTTAAAAAAATTCAGTGAGTGTGAAGAACATTTTGAATATTTCATTTTTGATGCTCATTTGTGATAGTAACAGTTTACAAAAACCTTAAATAGGATTACCTTTTTGATATGAACTACACTAGTGAATTTTTTTAAGAACGGCCTGGATTATCTTCATTCTGAACAAGTCGATCTGGCAAAATAGTCCATGAAAAATTTGAACGAATCGAAGAAGCTGTCGGAAAGAAATGAACCAAAGATGAGGATAAGAAACTTTCTTATTGTCATTAGGTATTCCCCTCAGGAGCCTTTACTCGTCGTAGGGGTGTATAGAGTTCCTCATATTTCACCCTGTATAATGCCTAGCAGACGACAGGATGACCCCTTCAACCATACTAGCGCCACCACGCGGCCGTAGCGGACATTCCAGCTAATGCTGTTTGTGTATACGGTTTATGCATTCACATTGAATATGACTAGAGTGAGCTGTGATCTTTTTCAAAAAGTTGGTACAATAAACCACAGGTAAATTATTAAACAAACACTTATACGGCACAATTTCAACCAGTTATACTACCTATTCAAATTATCGGCTTGAAAAACTTCACATTTTTTGGAATAGTAGGGTATGTACCTATACGTCATATCTCCAAACATTACCGATATACTCGGAGTCAGCACATCGCACTAAATATACTGTGCTCCAACGCAAGAATACACTTTATGATTTTGATACGAATTCGACTGAAGCTCTCTCGTTGCCAATCTCTTGTACGCAGTAAATTCATACACCCAAATGGTCTACTGGTTAGCGCTGTCGACTTTCAGTCTGAAGGTCCATGGTTCGAATCGCTGTGAACTTGAACTTTTTCTGCAACTTTTTTTTTTCACCAATGTTTTTTTACTTCATTCTGGTTTTCCTTTTTCATAAAATATTTGAAGTCAAATAGGTTAGTGCGTTCAGGATAAACAGTCTCATTTTATTCAATTTTGTTGAAGAACTCAACTTTTGAAATATATTATTAATGAATGTGTTTCTACACTCCATTCGGTTTTCCTTCCTCAAAAATATTGCAATCAGGGATAGGTTAGTTCGTTGAGGATAAATAGTCTCTGAGTTTTGCCTAAGTAAAGTACTTTGAAGATGATATATAACGGTGGGCGTGGTATGTGCTAGCGTACAGTATATTTAGTAAAATCGCTACCTGGTGACACGTTCTATAGTACCAGTACCACCCTCTGTAATTCTTTTATTTTCGACAGTACAAGACACTCGAAAATGATACATCTCATCGAACATCACCTTTTCTCTGGAAAGAGGTGTGGATTTTCATAATCCGAGATTGAATTGTCGAATAATATGCATACAAAAAAGTTTAAGCAATATTCAATGTAGTCCCACCCTGTATATTATATTTCTGGATGAAATTTTGGAATGATTTCATTTTCAATGCATTGAGCATGAAAAGTTCAGTTCTTGTACCCGAATTATATCAATTCATCATCTTTAGAAGCCCTTCTTCAGGCCGTAGCTCCCTTAGGAGACATTTTTCGATTCATGCTCATAAAACTTTGCTTCCTATTTTTGATCGTAGAAGCTGCTGGTGAAATTTGGCATGCCGGGACACTCTGTAGATATCCGGGAAAGAAGTAGTCAATTTTATGAAATGTGACATTTCGTAACTTGTCAACAGATATGAAATGTATAACTTTTTTTTCTCGTCACAGAATATCAGATGGTCTATGAATTGAGTTTGATTTTTAGTTTCATGGCCTTCTGCTTTGTAAGTTTCTATATTGTTCTGAACATACCAAAAATATTACATAAGTGAGGGCGGGAAGTAGAGGTGTGTAAAGTGACACTTCCCAACCTTCAATGACGTTGGTAATGACAACATTACATAATATGGTTGTAAATAAAATGAATTTTTTTGTCAAAAATTCTTTGCTTTCCTAAAAACATTTCATAAGCATTGAGATTGTCATGAAAACAATAAAATCTTGCAAAACAAATAAGTATCAAGAACTTTTCAAAAATGCAAATTTTCATCAGTTCTCATCTATGTAGTTTGAAAATAGAAATATCTCTTCAAATGAATTCGTTCTTACGTAAGATCGTCTAGCCATGGTTTTCTTTGTTTCTGGCCCCATACGTCACCTTGTAGGGGCAGCACTTTTGGTCGGATCGCAACAAGGAATCCGGCCGAGGCTACGAAAATTAAAAACAGTAACTTACTAGCACTGTGGATTTCATTTCAAATAACCGACGTACAGGGTGGCCAACTAAGACTCCAGAGTTCGATTTCTCTGTTGTCTTGAGAGATACAAAAAAAATTCATGAATCAAAATTGAAGTAATAACCGAGCTTCACATTTCAAAATTCCTTTGAAATACACAGGGTGTTCCATGAGGTCACAGCACATCAAAGCCATGTTTTTTTCATTAAAACGCCCTATATTTTATTTCGATTTCGAATTCTCCCTGACGATTTGATTTCAACGACCCATCATACTCAGGGTCTAGCAGTGAAAGTTACTGACATATAGGGTGTGCAAAATCAAGATTTTCCAAGTTCAGGATTTTTTTCTGACGAAACTATTCATTATTCGCCAAAACGGTTTACATGTCCCTATCTCAACTTTTCACTCACTATCAATTGGTGTTCAATTGAAATTGATACAAGGTGGTCAAAAAATCTAAATTTATAATTTGTTTCAATTAAATGTCAATTGAACACCAATTGATAGTGAGTGAAAAGTTGAGATAGGGACATGTAAACCGTTTTGACGAATAATGAACAGTTTCGACAGAAAAAAATCCTGAACTTGGAAAATCTCGATTTTGCACACCTTATATGTCAGTAACTTTCACTGCTAGACCCCAAGTATGATACGTCGTTGAAATCAGATCTTCAGTGAGAATTCAAAAATGAAATAAAATATAGGGTGTTCCAATGAAAAAATCATAGCTTTGATGTGCTGTGACCTTACGGAACACCCTGTGTATTTCAAAGAAATTTTGTAATGTGAAGCTTGGTTATCACTTTAATTTGAATGCAAAACTTCTTTTTGTATCTCTCAAGACAACAGAGGTATTGAACTCTGGATTCTTAGTTGGCCACCCTGTACAAAGATGAAATTTCAACGTTTTCCCAATTTCTGCGGACATACATAGCAAAGTCACAGCCAACCTAGAATCAGATACAATGTGAATGCATCATATTTTTTATTACATGAATGTTCTTAATTTTAGATTATAAACTCAACATTTCTTTGGAATTAACAAATCTGGTTGATGATTCCAAAATTTGTTTGTTCAAAACGCCTCTTACCTTTCTTAGACGATGTTTTATAAAATACTCAGAAGTTGCCGTGGAAAGGAAATAATTTAAATTTTTGTTAAAATAATTTTATCATTTAGATAGGTTCATGAAGCAATTCGAAAATTATGACTATTTAGGTTAAGAGGCTTTTTTAGTTGAAAATGTAAGTTTACTTTAGGTGAGAGGTTTTTTATATGTATATTTCTTTATATTTTGTTTCATGTATATTGTATATTGTTGGTGTAAATAATTAATTTATAAAAGAGATTCAGATATGAATAAAATGTATATCATTTGTTAATTATAATTGTTTATTCACTTGAGCACTGATTGGCTTAATATTCTATAGGAATATTCCTTATTGTTGAATGAACGATTCAGGAAAATATTGCGACGATTTCTCAATTATTGTACAGGGTGCGTCTCTTGAAATAGAACCCCCTCTTTTGTTTTCATAGTTATGAAATAATGTTGAATGAAAAAGTCTTTTGAAACGACCCATTAGTTTTTCCGGAAAGGACATGAACTTTGATTTTTTCAATAGAACAACCTATATATTTTCCGACATGTCGTTGGAGCCTTTTTTCTGATCTCTAAAATATATATGAGTTGCAAATTTGGATGAAAAATAGTTAAGTTATTGATGATCAAAATTTATCAAAATACCGCTTTATGAACCTTCACTTCATATCATCTAATAATGTGAGATGAACATAGTGGGCTTGAAAATAATGTTCAGGCTCTTTGGAAATGTCATGATATTTTTTACTATGAAATTTGAATCTTTCAATCCCAATTCAAAAGAATATGAATGGAAGATGCGGTATTTTGCTAAACTTTGATCAGCAATAACTCAATTATGTTCCATTCAAATATACAATTCATATATATTTTTGAAACCATGACAAAAAAGCTCTATCGACACGTCAGAAAATATATAGGGTGTTCCATTGGAAAAATCAAAGTTAATGTCCTTTCCGCAAAAACGAATGACCCTGTATATACAACAACTCCTTGAAATAAGAGTTTGGGTCGTTTCAAACAACTTTTTTATTTAACATTTTCTCACATCTTTGAAAACAAAAGAGTTAAGGGGGGTTCCATTTTAAGAGGCGCACCCTGTACAAACCCGCATGTCATTTATTAAGAACGGCATTAATTACGTCCATAAATATTTGAAACTCTCAATGGATATCCAAATCAGACTTCACTAAGTCAATAATGTGATTCCATCCATATTCCTATTAGTTAAAGAGTAGATTAGATTAAAAAAGATATGGAGCAGTAAGAGCACAATATCAACGAACGCCAAAAAAGGCTGAATAGAGGAAAAAAATCGTGTTGATGCCGCATGTAAAGTGCCACCATGGTTATGAGGGGAAATTACTTCTATCAAGAACTCTGTTTCGACCACTACAAGACCACAGATTGCGAAATTCGACTGAACTTTAGTGATTCGATGAAGAATTAAAAATCGTTCATTAGGAATAGCCTGAAATTCCGATTGAATAACATTCTGATAATTTATATTTGGCCAAGTTGAGTTTATATAGACGCCCCCGGTCCCGCAACGTGTTTTTTGTGTCTTATTTGTTCACACTCAGCAATATAAGAACTCCCCGAGTTCCACTTTCCACTGCATGGATATGAACTCGATGAATAACCCTTACACTTCCGAGAATATTTTGGAAAGTATAGCCAGAATTTTTCTAGCAGATGTGAGTCAAAGTAACCTCAGAAACTTCCTGAATTTTTTTCGAATTTTTTCAGGTTGATGTAATATTATAGGACCCTCACAATCGTGTTATTGGGGAGTTAAATGGGATTTCAACCCAGAATGAAAAAACGCTCATCATGTAGAAATATGCATTTATTGTTTATGGTTTGTTATGAAAAGTGACGAAGCAATTACTTTCATTGTTCAAGCACAGGCATAGACGTACATTGCATTTTCAACATCTCGTCCTTGAACGGCTACCGCAACTTTTCAGTCAGCAAGTCCGTGGTGATTTCGGAGAATCAATGACAGGCCAGTGGTCATTTTCATCATATCATCTGTCATTTGTTGAAATAGAAGCTTCTCTATTTGCAAGGAAAACAGTTGGTTTATTGGCATTTTCATCCACCCACTCAACGAATATTCCTCCGACACTTCTACCTGTTCATGTACATTCAACTCCCACTGGTCATCTTTATCGGCATCGATTTCCAGATCTGATCCTATCTGATCCAACAAATCGTAAATTTCATCTTGATCTCTTTGCAATTCAAAATTCTTGGAATGGAGAAAAGTTTTGACACACTGGAATGTTTGAAACAGAATCGATAATGACCATTGATCCGTAGTGGTACGCTCCCGGAGCACACAAATGTGATGGTACACAAATATGTCCTGAAATCTGATCCTGAAAAAAGTTTTGGAAACAGGCACTGTGAACCACCATATTGAATCATGTTTTCATTTGCCATTCAATGCATAAAATCATTCACAATATCATATATAGTTGATGTTTTTGATTCACTCACCTTCAGGAAACATTTTTCAGTCGAGACCAATTGCACCACACAATGATTTATTTTTTTACGCCGCCTGAAAATAAAATAAGCAGCAAATGCGGTTTGTTCCGTGCAAATAGAACACTCACAAGCATAGTGGCTGGTTCTCAATCCAGCAGAATGATATTTGGATCCTTATAAATCACTTAGATAATGCCCGTATAATTGTGAGGGTACGGAGCAGCGTAAGGGATAAACAATCGTGGCCCAAAGGGTGGAGGCCGCGTGAGTGAAGTTGTATTTATAAACCAGGGGGCTCGATTCTCGAATCATTATCCAGCAAACATCACTTTCAGAGCAATGTCACCTCAGTGAACTATCATTGGCTTAATATTGGCATTTATTAATGGCAAATCGTAAAAGTTGCCCACTGGCCGACTCAACACCAATATTGGCGAAGCTTGTTCATTGCTGGCCCAGTGATGACTGACTCAAGTATTTTCAATGCATTTCCTATGAAAATTAAGTGGTTTATTCTTACACAGAGAATTTTGAGGTTACGTATACAAAATATTATTTTACTAATAATAATAATAATCACTAGAGGTACACATATTATCACGATGGATAATATCAGTTTATATACAACTAAATTCGTTATTTCAATTTGATGACATTGAATAATAATGTACTCAAACAACTTTCTATTTATTCACTTGTTCACTTCACATATCTTACAATAACAAATGACGGCTCATGCGCAAAAGGATAGAAAAAACAAAATGGAAGACCTAGTGAAAACACATCAATTGTCGATTGTCGGAAAAATGCTGTCAATAAAATGCATCTGTTAGGCTGATGATCCATTGTCATTTCATTGGCAATGCCGCCTGACCATACTTTTTTCAAATACAGTAACTTGCGACATACGCCGAAAGGTAAGTAAGTCTAAAGTGGAACTCGGGAGGTTGTTATATTGCTGAGTGTGAACAAATAAGACAATAAAACACGATGCGGGCTCCCGGTCTATACACTCCACTTGGCCAAATATAAATTATCAGAACGTTATTCAATCGGAATTTCAGGCTATTGCTAATGAACGATTTCTAATTCTTCATCGAATCACTAAGGTTAAGTCGAATTTCGCAAACGCATGTCCAACTGTCTCTGAACCAAACTAGTATTTTAAAAGAATGCTCCATTCATAAAACAGGCTACAAGTAAATCGGAATCAAAACTAATTCAGAGGAAATTATATACCACAAATGAAGTAAAAATCTAATATATTATGAGAAAAAATACCACATGTGAAATGAAAAAGGCATAAAAAATCTATGCACAAAAATAAAGCATTGTTGTTACAATACATCTCTGACCGAACTACAAAAAATATATTCGTATATATACATCAACTATTTTCCTACATAACTGTGATTAACTGTACTGTTCATAAATAAATTCTACGACTACAGAGATATGATCAAAAAACTGTTTCATGCATAATGAGAGTGTATCACTTTCATTAGGCATAGGTATACAATGTTTTTTTACCATATCTTCGTACTCTGAATCATCATTAGATTCGTAATAACAAGCCCCTAGCCTTCAAAATAATCGGTGTGTCATCAAACAAACTGCCAATGTAATTTTTACTGAAATTCAAAACACTACATATACATTTCAGCATGGTTGAAAAATTCGCTATTTCAAACAAGATTTATAGATCTAACATGATGCAAATTCATAATAACATAATCGATGATAATTTATGTTTTTCGAGATTTTTACTATTACTTATTTGATTTATGAACAATATAGCGGGATTTCAACATTTTGATGTCACTGGTATTAATTTTCAACTAAAACTACCTACTTCTATCTATCACTGGATTTGATATAATTATGTATTTCTATGTTCTACAATCCTGGGATTAATAGTCTCTAATCAAGGCGATAGATGTTTAATTTGCTTGGATCGAAAAACATTCATGGTGAAAATTGAAGACATTCAAGACAATTCTGAATGGCAAATATATTCTTTTCATTTTGGGTGACGGATGTTTTACTGCAGAATATAAAGAATGGATAAATTCAATTTTGATAACTGTACAACTTGTTCTGCGAATAATCAATCAATTCAACATAGATAAACCACCAATAACATACAGCGTGTCTCATTTCAAACGGCCTCCCCTCTATATCTCAGCTATTAGTCGTGCGATCTTTACCAAATTTGTATCAGTTCTTCAGGGACCAACATCATTTTAGACAGTGCCGTGCATTTTTATTGAAATGAATAGGGGTCAGTTTTTCATTAAATCATATTAGGCATTTTTCCATAGGAAAACTAACCTCATAATATTATTCTCCATGGTTTCAAACCCACATATGTGGATTTTCATAAGATGCCTATGAAGGGTTTCAGAAAAACAGGCGCATCTAAACAGCATCTTTGCGAACGTAATAATTATTTACTCGGAAACGGTGAGTTCAAAATAAAAAAGTATAACCCGTTTCTCCTTCCAAATCATGATTTTCCACCTACCGGAGCCATTAAACGTTCCAAAATTCGTAGTTGATTTGAAGTCACTATTTATGCGAGACTGAAAATGAAAAAAATGAAGCCAATCCTGTTAATTCGGAATTAGGTGATTTATTGCATATGGAGGTTTGAAAGCATGAGGAACAATAATATGGGGTTAGATTTCCTGTAAAAAAATGCCTAATATGCTTTTATGAAAAATCGACCACTTTTTATTTCAATAAAAACGCACGGCACTGTCCAAAATAATGTGCATCTCTGTAAAACTGATCATATTGATGGTTATTTATACCACACCAAATTTGGTTGGAATAGCATGACTAATAACTGAGATATAAAGGGGGGCCGTTTAAAGTTATTATTATTTGGTGTTATTACAATGGGCCTAAATATGTCATTATTTTGTTTTCTATCACAAATCGTTTCCTTCTTAAGAGCTCTGTACATTTTTGAAATAACTATTGAAATCCACATAAAAACTCGGAAAACGCAAAGTTGGGCGTGACGACATCCAACGTGACCAATAGGTCTTTCCAATATCGTAAAAATTTGACCTTATTTGCCATAATGTTATGATGCGAAGTCAAAAACGTTATCCCGACCATATATTCATTGCAAATGTCGAACAACAAATGAATTTTACAATTAATGATTCCAGATTTTCTGAAATTTTGTCTCGTCGTTTCTATAAAATAAAAATATGAGTATTATTTGCCCCACAATGTCAGAAATCCAAAAAGAAAAAATCATTTGCTTGTCAGTGGCACTTTCTATTGAAAAAGGTTTGGGGAAGAGAATTGTATATATGTAGAACAAATATCAATTTTTTAATTAGCTTTGGATGTTCCAGGAACGAATCTGCTCCCGCTTTCAACATGAAAAATGTAAAGAATTAATCTTTGAAAATTGTATTCTTATGGTGTGACAATTCTCAATGACAGACTGATGTTGGCATATGAATGAGTGATGTTAGCATACAAATGAGCTACAGGATGTTTTCATCAATTGATCTTGAATCTAGCATTTTCATGTTCAGTTTTCAGTAGTGAATACCATGTTGTATATATATATCAACTGAACAGGAAGCAATGTTATTGTCTCCGTTCAGAAGAATGCAAGCGGACTCCTTGATTTTGATCATAAGTACAATATCAAAAAAAGACATATCGATGAATCAAAACTAGCTGAACATGTCCATACTGAAAATGGACAACATATGGCAGAGTGGAATAATATTAAAATCATAGGAAATGAAGATAACAACCAAATAAGAAAAAACAAGGAATCCGCTTGCATTCTTCTGAACGGAGACAATAGCATTGCTACCTGTTCAGTTGATATAGATAGAACATGGTATTCACTACTGAAAACTGAACATGAGATGGTAGATTCAAGATCAATTACTGACAACGTCCTGTAACTCATTTGTATGCTAACATCACTTATTCATATGCCAACATCGGTCTGTCACTGATAAGTGTGCCACACTATAGGCAGACAATTTTCGAAGAATAATTTTTATATTTTTCATGTTGAAAACAGGAGCAGTTTCGTTCCCGATACGTCCAAAGCTAAGTGAAAATATGATATTTTTTCTATATACCTATATTTCTCTTCTCCAAACCTTTTTCAATAATAAGTGTCACTGACACTTCATTTTATTCATTTATTTCATAAAAACGAGGATGAAAAATCCCGAAAAATCTGTAATAATGAATATTCCACCTCCTCGGTTAACCTACAGACAGTATTCAACGAATTATTCAATATTGAAGATGCACTTTCGATACCTGTGAATTCAAACGCTACTGAGTTGTGACGTCAGTGTCTCCTTGCAATTTGATTGATAGGAATTTGCGATGACTGGGAAACAACCACTGTTGCCAGGTCTCTTCGAAATCCTTGGATTGATCCTATGTGCAAGATGGTGCAAGAAATGCCATTATTCGAAATTACTATGTAAGTATTAGGTAATTGGTTAATTGGTAAATCACATCTGATAAGTTTCAATTTACTCTGAACTGCGAAATATAAGTTTCAAGACTAGCTAGGATAAAATGTGATACAGACATCTAACAATAAGACGCTTTTCACATGGGTTCCCGTTCTGATCAGTTTGTTAAGATTCATGATGTTACAATTTCGTTGACAATCATCAAATTGATCAGTATTATGTTATCTCAAGTACTCATTCACGGAAAATATAATTGTTAATGTGGCAACCATGTCTACAAGAGAACAAGATGAAGTAACTGGCGCTAGCATAATGTTGTCAAGTTAAAAAACCTCATTCTTCGCATAACTTCACTGTTTTCATTTCTCAATATTATTGACAAGATGGCAGTGATGCTTGTATAGAAAATTTAACCAAGCGAGTAATTTAGTATTGAATGATTCAGAATGTGTTCCTTTCCCTATGAATGTCATGAATATCTGCATTGTAATTCAATACAAAATCAAATTTCACTTGTAATTTTAAGTAATCAACAAACAGAAATCAATTATCCAACTAATTATGCAATGCAATTGTTCAGTACCACGAATTTTTAGGTGGGTAGGTATTAGTTGAGTTATCTTATAGTAACATATGCTGAATCGAAAAAAATCGAGGAATAAATATCCGACTAATCATAGTTTTTGTTCCGATTGGCAACATTGTCACGTCCATTATGAATTTTATTTCTGACAGTGACATTATAAGCTTATATCGTCATAGTTACGATATCTATTATGAGGGTCATAACTCCCTTGGGATGTTATAGATGCTATAATTCCCTCTAGCTAAAATTAAATAAGAAATGCATAGCAACAACCATGCAATAACGTAGCAATAAGGAATCTCCTATTCGCGGTAGTCAAGATCATCATCTGACGTTCTGATGACATTGGAACTATACGGAAAAACATGTTTAACTTCCCATCGGGAAGGTATCTGATGAATGAAATCAGTCAGAAATAAAATTATCTATGTATCACGGGAATTATAGAGCCTCAATAACCTCTGGCAATTGCTGTCCCTCGGGCCAGAGGCCCTCGGGACGCAAACTTTGCCATCGGTAATTAAGGCCCTCATAATTCCCTTAATACATAAATAACTATTACTAGCACTTATTGCGAGATGGTGAGGGCATTACCAATCCAAATTACTTGCGCACTGACGTCACACGTTTCACAGCCATGTCTGATCGTTTGAATAGGTTAATTTATTTTGGCGTTTTCATTATTTTAAGGTATACCAGAACCATACATTTCGAGATATATTTTTTATGACGGTTTCTTTGACTATTTTGATGGGGAAGAAACTTGCTTGTCTTATTGATATTGAACTTTGTGATTCAGTCAACTTGATTGCTCCTGATTTTTGTTTAATAATTACTAATTATCAGGCCTCAACGATATACATTCGAAAGCAAATAGTTTCAATTTGAATGATGCTTGCGCCTGGAATTTTTAAGTCTTTGGCCACATCATTTCCATCTTCCGACGATATTGAAAAAACACTTTTTCTTGCCCAAAAGGAATATCGAGAAGTTTTTTATAATTTCTTCCCGAGGTTCAAAAATAGTATATTTCATAACGGGTCTGGAAATAGGGATTTTTCCGTGCGCATTAGACAAATTCTCGTATGAGGCGAAGCCGAACACGGGAAGTCATGCAAGCACGGAAAAATCATTTCTGGACGAGTAATGATCGATATTTTTTATTACACTTCAATGAAAATGAAAATATAATAATAAAATATTACATAAAAAAGACACGAAAGAAACTTGGAACATATATATTTTCACAGTTGTAGGAATGAAAAAACTTGTAAATACTAGACTTGGATTTTACTGGTAATAAATTCGCGGTCGCTTGTGCCGCTTGTTCTAGGACATTATCGGACATTTCTGAGTTCATTTTGTCAGCATAGATTTGATTGACGGAGAATAAACAATGCTGACAATACAGTGTTTGGCATGTATGATTCGTTTCCATGGTTATTCTCTAAGTTTTTCCGTGCGCTGTTTTCGTGCGATAGTCGTAAAATCCTATCTTACAATATTACTTATATTGATGAAAACAAGTTGACTTCAAAGAAGTGTAATGAAAAGGTTTTTTTCACTTCTAAAAATTCAACAAAGTCATGTGGCCTTTGGTTTGCAAGTCCGACTTCTGTTGGTGATTCAAATTGTTGAATTGATTGAGTTTAGCATGTCAAGTTGTTTAGTGCTGATAAACTATGATTGACTTCAGAGATTTTGTTAAAATATTGAGAGACATCTAGACAAGTCCAGATATGAAAAATAATATTGTCGTCCATTTCTATAAATCCCAGATTAAGTGACTGATAAAACCTCAACGATTCCTACAAGAAAATTCGCAAGAACGTTATTTTAGATGTAATATATAGTACACCCGAATATCACAATATCACAAAATTATTTTCACATGCAAATTTCAAGTACCTAATAAAATAATTCATAAATATTAGTTCTGCAATCTAACATTTAGATTACAATAATGAAAAATAGTTTTATGACCTGGAAGCACAGCCTTTTTCCAATCATTACTCTCCCACAATATAAGAGTTAACCTTGAGTATGGATGATAGGTTTATGCAATAGTTTGTTATCGCGTAAGTGTATTTTCTAGCAGTTGTAAATAATTTAAAAACCTGATTTTTTTATGTATAAAATTAAAACGAAATAATTGTTGCTATGTTCTTCCATCAACTCCCAATATCAAAGAGAATAATAATAATATCGTTTATAAAAAACAGATTCATAAAACTGTGCGAACATTGGAAATTAACCAAACTTACCACATAAAGAGAGTTGAAGTAATCACTGTACGTAGACCTCAACCTAGACGTTAAGGTACGAAAAATAACGTTTACGTATTGTCGTTAAATTGAGTTGAAGTCGTCACTGTCATCATAACGTAATAATACATTTTGTTTTTGGTTTGTATTGGTCAATTTTGGTTGTGTGTTTAGATTCGAACATTTATTCCTGTCAAAATGAGAGGACTCCTTGATGCAGAACTCGTTGGTGATCCCAAATTTGATAATTTTGACTCATCGGCATATTTCGAGTATAGTTTGGTTAACGTACGTTAATATTTAAGGTATACGTGAAGGTACGTGAGATAACGTACACCCGTAAGCCCACTAACAACGCAAACGTGAAGAATTGGAAAATGCGCATGCGTAGCTGTCAATTTCTACGTTTACGTTAACGTTCATGACAACACTTCAACTCTCTATTATTCAGTAAATCAGTACAATCCATGTTGAGAAAACTGCTGCATAAACTAATCATAATTCACAAACGAATAATATTTGTTGCATTTCAAGTTTCTAAATTTTCAGAACATACACAAAACATAATAAAAATGCGACAATTCTCTGTTTACCTATCTCCTTTAATTGGAAAACAAGTATTCCTCCTCTAAATTAAATTTGTGGTTTGTCAACATTTATAGGTAATTTCTGAATATTTATTTTTTCCTCTCTTGGAGATGAGAAAATTGGGATAAAGAATATTTCACCTGATAACGAAAACGTTAAAAGACTGGGTCATTTAATAGCCCTATGCTAATTTTATGCAATTTTTTTATAGGATCAAGACACTTTTTTTGAGTCCCACCCCTGACTCATCTGCTCCCTAAGATATAATCAACAACGTTAACATTTTCATCGAAATAAAAAACCGTTCCATTTAGATCAGAACTAAATACAGCAGATCTCCAAAATTGATTCTAACTACAAATTTTCCTGTAGTTTTATATTAACTGGTCTAAAACTAAACTCAATAGGGCTACCGACAATATGCCTCCAACATTTCCAAAAATAATTTATTCATAGGTACTAAATCTTGCTGGTGGATGCCAGACCAAAACCTCCGAACGACATAATTGGCTTGCCTCAAGGCGGGCAAGCAGAGCAACAACTGCTGGATGTGATTCAAAACACCATTGGGCCTAAAAAATAGATTTTCAAAAATCTAGAATAGATATCAATATCACTTGTGCAAAGTTAAGATTTGATCATGGCTCGATCAACGATATTCAAGTTTCTCAAGTTCACATACACACAAAGTGAACTTCTCAGAATTTGACGTGTTTTTCGACAACCTGTACAAGGTAATCTATTATAAGATTTATTGTCCCCACCAAATTGAATTCAAGTAACTTTAAATAGAAGCAAAATTTGAAAAAATTAAGGATTAAAGTCGAAGAAATTATTCGAATTCTGAACCATCACACTCAATGTTAGGCCTGGGAATAAATTAATATATCGAATTACCACATATAATTTCAAAAATATATCGATAACTAGATAATTATCGATATATCGATAACTATTTCTCATCAATATATTGGAAAAACTTAATTTCTTTTATTTGTGTGACCCCTAGACGCTTTCGTAATATCCGGACAATAGTTATAATATTTTGGAAATATTTTTTTTGTCTGGTTTGTTCGGGCATGAAAATATATTGCCTAGGTAGGTAGGTAGGTAGTTTTTATGCTGATTTAATTAGTTCCCTTGAAGATTCTGTAACCTTTGTTTCCGAGAAAAAATGATATTATTTTGAATTCGGCGTGGCGATATACTGATATATAATTTCATATATAGTGTGATAGTTCAATGAAATCAGCTCTTCAGGAAGAATCTGAAAATGGAATAATATACAGGGTGTCCTATTTAAAAAATCAAAGTTGTTGCTACTTTTCAATATAAGCAGCGCTGAGAATATTTTAGGTCGGTAGAGTACAACTAATTATCCAAGGCACCAAATTTTCAGAAAATTCCCAGATTACGTTCTCCAGAAACGTATAATGTGCCTTCCACCGTGAATCAGCCTGTATATTACCTACAACCATTATAGAAAGTGTGAAACTAAATTGATGAAAATTCATCCGATGAAAACTCATCCGATGAAAACTTCCGCATTGTTTTGGTCTGTTCGGCGCCAGTCAGGTTTTATAAAGTATTCACGAATACACTCCTGCAAATATTAATTTACTGCACCAAAAGTCAGTACAAATCATAATATTCCGGCGAAGTGAAAGCTGCCATATTTACACTATTTCCAACTCGATTACTGATCAACACGAAATATTAAAAGGGACAAAGTCATCAACCCGCTATCATTGTACACTGGACTAGCACGTGGCAGTTGCAGGTAGTTACCTCGCACTGCCGGGGAATTCCAAGATTGTTCAATGCTCCGAAAATGTGTAAGCACTTTTGCAGATGGCACTTATTTTCGCACCCTTAAATAGATCACCTTGTATATTCCGAATAAATTGATCGATTTACTTGCAGTTTTGGTATCTGATGTGATATTTTATCGATTTTTGAGAAAGCTTTATTGAAGAGTGAAAATCACAGAACAAAATGTACATAACTTGTGAATGCTGCATGGCATTGAATGGAAGAGCACTATTATCTTCGGATAGGAGTGACTGAATTCCGCCCTTACATATTGTCATACAATTCTTGTGTACCATCGATGTTATGATCAATTTGTAATTCAGGGAATATGAATAAAGATATATTATTATTATTATTATTAGAAAAATATTTCCCGATGAAAAGTTAGACACTTCACGATATATTGGGACTTCATCTCGGGACGGGACGGAGAATTTCTTTCCAATTCTCCATTGGATGAAAAATAATGTATTTCTTATAGTCATACATTTCTTGAAATTTTTCTCTAGAAAATTTATAAACACTGATTATGTTTCATGTTATTTGAAGTTCGAAGAAAAACGAATGAAACATAGCATTACAAATTGACAATGCTCGATACAAATATGAAATACAATTAGCCGAATTAGCAAAAAAAATGCAAATACCTACCTCTTCTCCCTATCCTTCCTAGGTACGCACGATGTTTTCTGAACATCATAGGAATTTCCTTTTGTGTGCTCTAAGAGATAATAAAACAAATATATTCATATTCCTACACTTCCAGAACTTCCAATATGAATCATCATCAGTGACCACTATGTGTGAAGAACGAGGATACTATGCGTCATACTGGGTACTAGATGAAGGGATTATGAGAAATTTCAACCTGTACAGCAATTATTATAGATTCAATTTCAAAATTCACTTAGAAATAGGAGTTCGATATGGATAATGAACATCAAGATGGCCGATTCTGAGTATCCAATGAGCCATTATTTTAATTTGCGTTTGTGCATCTTTTTTTAACATGATATTTTTCCTATTTTGCCTCCATTATGTATATTCTGCTACAGTGATTGATTCGTCTCCTCGTTCTTTTTTATATTAAATAATTACGTATCTCTGAAAAAAAAATTAAGGAATTGATACTAAAATAAATCATTATTTTTTAACCAATTGCGAATTGGGGAGGAATTCGAATAACATTCCAAGATCGAATCCTAATGTATTCTCCAATTTTTCATTATAAAACTTTTTTTGAGGCCAGGCAGTGTCACAAACATAGACCATAGTGAAATGTTCCACGTAACACTCTATGTGAGTTTCGTTCTATTGTAGCTGTTCCTGAAGTCGATAAAATATCACATCTGATACCGAAAACCGCAAGTAAATCAATCAATTTCTTAGGAAAATACCGGTTGCTGAAAAATAACCAAATTCAGAGAGGCGTACTTAGTGTGTCGAGAACTGCAGTAAACATTTGAATTGCAGTGTTAGTGTTGAATATACGTGAACGTCCTATACATAAAAGAAAAAACATAATACGTTCATAGTACTCACCTCAAGATACCAATAGCATCTGATAAAGAGCTCAAAATAGTATCCCTGAATGTTTTTAGTGCCTGGTACTCGTCTAACTTAACATCAGAATTTGTAAGGACTAGTGCTTTCAAGAGGTAATATTCTTCTTTCAATATCGAAAGATTATCTAACCTCTCTACAACATGGCAACACTGAAAAAAAAGCAAAGAATATAATTAGATTTTTGCATGTCAACGAAGTGTTGCAAAAATTTAAAAATATGAAGAAATCTATTATGGTTATCAGGTAACTAAATGCTCCTTCATTAACTTTCAACCACTAAATCCTAGTACTATTTCCTCTAGAATCACTATTGATAAATTCAAAATATCAGCTTCTTTTGACCATACCGGGTATCAACGAATTCACTAGACAATTAATAACTTCGAAAATATTAGGTTTATCATAATGAAATTCTGTATAGGTAAATGGTAGGTCAAGAGAATGTTTTCGAATAATTTTCACTATCCTGTCACTTCCGGTTTAACCTGAAATGGACCCAGTTTCGAATTGTATCCTATGGGAAACATGTTCCCATGGGTATTATCATGGCAAGCAGTTCTCTTGAAATGTGTAGGAATAGTTTCCCATACAATAGTTCAAGAATACATCATCTCAAATTTCCATCGGAAATATCGAGTTTTTCCCATGGGAACGACTTCCAATGGATTCGAGAATCTGGGCATTGGTGTCAGAGTGCATAGATAGCCTACAAAGGCTGTCAGCAACGAACAAAGTATGTCTTTTGTGGGTCACTGGGCACTCAGGGGTACCAGGTAACGAAATGGCCAATGGTCTGGCCAAAAAGGGGGCGAAGGGTTCAGTGATTGGTCCAGAGCCATTCTTGGGGTCACTCGATCCTGTAGCAACTTCAGGATGAAGGAAATCCTGACGGAAAGGTTTCAGGACAGCTGGAGAGAGGCTCCTGGAATGAGGCAGTCCAAACTCCATATAGGAAACCCGTCACGAAGACACACCAATGCCCTCTTGGCTTTCAACAGGAAGGAGCTGAAACTGGTGGTGGGCCTTCTGACAGGGCACTGCGACTTGAACAAGCATCTCAGCACGATCGGGATTGTGGAAGATCCTGAATGCAGATGGTGCCTAGAGGATGAAAAGACTTCTACTCACATCCTCACTGAATGCCCGGCAATAGTGGCAGCAAGGGATATCCATTTTGGGGACAGTATCTTAAAAAGATTTGGCCTAGAAAGTTGGTCTCTTTTGCTCGCGAGATCGGCCTTCTCCATGGCTGACTTGCGATCCTAGGAATGTGGGTGCACAATGGGCCCGAAAAGGGAGGCCTAAGTGCGTCAGGTCCCGGACCGCCCACACACATACTTACTACTACATTATCGATTCCTTTCGTTTCATTACATTCCACGAATGTCATGAGCCTCTCTGAGCGGCCCTCTGCAACAGGCGCATCTGGTCGCCCAGCGAGAGATCGTAGAGTAATCCCCACCATTCGCGATTTCATTTTGACGTTCAGGATTGTTCGCGTATAGTTTTTAATGATTTATGGATGAATATAGGTGTCTATTTAATGTTATTCAGTCCGAAATCTTGCTCACCGTTTGGTAAAGTTCCAGCGTCCCGCTCTCCCGCGCCTGCTTCTCGTCCAGCACGAAATCGCCGGCGAACTGCAGGCGGCCGAGCCCCGTCAACGGCAGACTCCTGAACGCCAACGTCAGCGTCAGGATCTCCGCCCAGGTGCTCTGCAACAGGCGCATCTGGTCGTTGAGCGAGAGATCGGTGAAGCCGGGTATCTGCTTGGCCCACCCGATGATGCCGACTAGTTCTCGGTCGTAGAGGTCGCTGAGGATAGAGAGCGTACGGTGCTTCGATGTTTCCAAGGCCTTGTTGATTTCGAGGCAGTCAGGCTCGCAGCTGACTAGCGCTTCCAGCATTTTTATGTCTGGAAGAGTTTCACATATTTTGAGTTGAACATATTTTTTACGAGAATGAGAAAGTCAGATCGACAAAAAACTGTGAACGTAACTATGAGAGCATGGAAGATATAATTTTGAAGAAATATTGAATATTTGAAACAAAATGACAGAATGGTGAGTGGCACCTTCTTCGATCATCCAACTGAATAGATGAAGTTCAATATCTTCCAGAACAATTTTTTCGTCAGAAATGTATTCTTTCATCAACATAAATGTATTATATAATTTTCAATTACTGGTGTGACCAAGAACTTACTGAGTAATATTTATAGAATTGATAAATAACATAACTACACATTTCAATAACTTTTATTGTGAAAATAATCAACAATGTTGGATCTAATTTTTATTAACAAGGACAAAAGTATTGTGAAAGTGTCAGTCAAACGTATTAGGTATGCCATTTAAAAAAAAACATGCGAAACTAAGCATATTAATGCAGATTACTCATTCTAGAACAGTATCTACTCACACTTCAAAACTGATAATTGCATAATAATTATATATGGATGCGTCTATGCAACCAATAATGTATGTTCGATTGTTGCTCTGTACTCTATTCGAATCGCCAATACGTTTGTGTTGGAATTCTTGCAAACAATAAATACCTTTTTTACGTTTATTTGCGATTAAGGATGGAAAACAGGTAATTCTATTTTTCTGTTAATTAGTAGAAAGGTAATTGAAATTATAAAACTAAAGAGGTGAGTCTTGAATTCACAAATATTTCTAAAGCAGTCCCATTGTGCTGTGCTTTTGTAAAATGGATACCCTATCTTTTCTTCCTTTCGTTGTCAACCTTGAAATAAGTCGAACAACCACTTTACCAAAACTCGCTCGTCTATAGAATGGCAAAGATTGGGAATTCTTTGGAACTTATAACCTCCAAAAGTTAAAAAATCGAACACCAACCTCCTTTCCCTATTCTCCCTAGGTACGCACGATGTTCTTCTAACATTATAGGAATTTTCTTTTGTACGCTCCAAGATATAAAATAATTGAAACAAAATATTCGAATATATCTAAGCAGATCCTGGTATGAAATGAAAACAACCTACGTTAGTTGCAGCACCCTAGGGTCTTAACCAACACACATACTGTCAGTTCAACTATGTGGAACATGAAACGTCTGAACACTTATTATGTTCATGTTTAAGTTTGAAGATCAAGGATCAACACATCTAGTATCATCAATCTAGAGCCAAATGATTTTGAGAAAATTACACCTCATTCAACCATGGACTTTATAAAAACTTATCTGAGCTGATCAATTCTTGACGGTGAGCCACAATAGACCAATGGGAGGTCACTTCACCAATATTGAATCTTCTAATCAATTCGATAAATCGAAGACACATCAAGAAATAGAATTATATTATCTGAATCTATACAGGGTGTTTCAGAAATTGGGGGCGATGAATAAAATTAGGTGTTCTATGAGACATAATGACACGAAGAATCACTAGAAAAAATTGATTTTGAAAATTCCACATGTTTACCTAACCAAATTGGGTTTCTTTGACAAATAAACATAGCAAATTATGTATTTTGGTAGATTTTTTTCTCGTGATTACCTACCAGCGAAATAAATCGGAAATTTTTGTAATTTTTTAATGACAGAATAATATTTTCATGTCCTAAAATAGTGATTTTGTGCTACTAAAATGAGTAGAAATCAAGAATTAAAAGGCTGAGAATCCATTGGTGCCCAAACTGCATCTATTATATCCAATGTCACACCACTACCTGGGCCAGTGTAGGACGTATGATGGAATATGGAATGCTAATATTCGAAATTTTTGGTGCTGATACGCTTCAACAGGAAGATCAGCTAGGGTTAAGAAAGACAAAAATGTCTTCCCCATTTGTCCTTGTCATCAGTTTTCCAACATAAAATACTAAAGATTTCATGTTGGCAACACTGGAAATAAGAATAAATGGAGAATATCATTCTAACCTTTTTTTTATATTGAGGTTAATATGATCTTCTTCTCCATTTTTTTCATTTCAAATGTAACCAATATAAAATTTCCATTCTTTAACGTTGGAAGACTGAAGACAAAGACAGATGGGTAGGGCATTTTTATTCTCTCTCGACGCTAGCTTAACTGCTCTATTAAACTAAGGTGGACGTACGGACATACTGACCTTCATCAGAAGGATCACGGAGGTTCGAAAAGAAGAATTATGAGAAGGAAGAGGATATGTGTGCAGCGAGGGCCTAGTTGTTAGGCGATCGCCTCCCCTTTTGATAAAATTATAATCTTCTACCACTTGTAGTTGATATAAAATGAAAGAATATAATACGTTACATTCTAAAATGGTATTTTCATGCAACTTCCAAAGGTAGAAATTAGCCATTTGTGAGTTAGGAAACTATTATTGGTATTATATGAAAATCAAATGAGTAAACAAATTCTAAAATCATTTAATTCACAAACACAATCTGGTGTGAATATTCTTACCGAATACCACCCGTCTTCGACTCGAAATAATTTTCAAAATGTCCATGAGCTCGAAAAAAATTAGGGGAATAATTTAACCTCTAGTGATATTACAAGTAAATTTAAAAAAAAAAGTGCGCTCCCACCATACTACATATTTCAACTATTATTGAACGTCCGGCAACATTGCAAAAGTTATAGAAATTTCCGGTGCTAAAGATCTCGCCGAAAGCAAACGCTTGGGTTGGGCTATTCGCCTCTGCTCTGATCGATGATTTACAGAAGTTTCAGGAAAACTTAGGTAAATATCTCCAAAAAAATTTTTTTTAGACAAAAATGTATTCCTTTATATCGATTTGTTTTTTCATCTCCTATCATCCATTTCATTGCTCGCCCCAATTTCGGAAACACCAAGTGTAGTGTGTGTTTTCCAGATAAAGCACCCACCGTGCTTTCTTGCGGCATTGATCCCGATTACAATGAAAAAGATCAAAAAATATATCTGTATTAGGGATCATAAATACCTTCTAGAAGAAGCATCGGTCTCTGTGCAGAAAAGACTTGTACCTGATAAGGACTGTCAGGGTTTCTTCTATATTTCTGCCGACCGCCTCTCACCCTGTCCAGCCGAACGCCTTCCTTCAACATGCCTGATCTCAGGCATTTCCTGAATCTGCACGCTTGGCAAGCTTTCCTCCTTCTTTTGTTTATCTCACATTCTCCAGAAGCTGGACACGTGTATTCAATATTGCCTGCAAAATAATGAATGAAAATTTCTCCATACCATGCACATTAGTTTCTTTTGATCTAGTCTTTAATAGCGATAAATCAACTCCTCCATAGAAAATACCATTTGACGATGGCGAGTCATTTTGATATCGATAAAAGAGATGCATCACTTTTTATCATTTTTATATCACTGTGAAAATGCCTGTTCCTCAAAACCATACTTCATCTACCTACTATGCGCCCGTCACTTCGATTTTTGTCGTGTCAAGTGTGGTTGGTGTGTATTGTACACACGAAAATTCGCAAGAGCCGTCTTGGAGAGATCACAAAAATAAAATTTCACAAACTACAAGAAACATGAAATCGTCCCTAAAGGAAATTATCATTTATTATTTTATTAGATGAATTTCCTTACCAACTCAAAACATTTTCATCAATACCCCCCGAAAAACTGACATATGACAAATTTTTCATGTTTTTCATATTTTCCTCGTAAAATTACTGATTGGCAAATTTTTTTCGTTAGGAAGAATCAATTTAACCTATAACAGTATAACAGAAAGTCCTTATGTTCTTACTGTGATAAATTATATTCAACCACATTCCTTTTTGCGCTTCTTTATATTAATTTCAAGTAAGCTGGTGTTATCTATGACAGTGTTTATTCATAAGAAAATTGCATATTAAAGATTCCTTTTTCGCATCTCGGAAACTAATACAGCTAGGCACAGAAAATAATATGTGTTCTGTACCTTGGTATGTACAGGGTCCTGCAACAGGATTGAATGGGTTTGAAAAGGTTGCTGTGGAAATACCGTTTATTTGACAAACGTCAAATAGTGATAAAATTGTAGTTTATTATTGAAGGTTTTATGTTACAATGGCAAATTGGCCGGTTAAACAACGTGCAATTCCCAGTGCAATTGAATGCCGAATTGCAGAATGTGTTGGACTCCGTTCAACGACTACTCTGGTTCTCGAAATTATACTCATATGGTGTGAGTGGGGTTGCTCTGAATTGGGTAAAATCGTTTGTATGCTCTCGCCAACAATATGTTTGTATCAATACCAACAATAATAATAATGAATCCAGAATAGCCAATTCGAACCGGCTTAATGTTAATCTGGGTGTTCCCCAGGGCTCCGTATTGGGGCCAATTTTGTTAATTTTTTATATAATTGAGCTGGACACTTTAGCTACTGATGCTCAATTCGTCACATACGCTGATGATACGTCAGTACTGATATCAAATAAAGAAGAGGATTCTCTCAAAGACAATTGTGAACAGTTACTGAATTGCATCTACTCATGGTGCAGTGCAAACTCACTTTTATTAAACACGGAGAAAACCCACATAATGAGGTTTCATAATGCACAGAAAAACATTTCGGAACTGAATATTACAGCTAATAGTAAAGCTTTGACTGCAATAGATGCAGTTTTCTTAGGATTAACAATAATTGATGAATGGTTGAGTTGGAAATTTCACTGCAATAGCATAATTTCAAAGCTGAACTCATTCTGCTACATGTTTTGACATCTGCGTGGAGTATTGTCTGAGGAACAATAATTGATGATGTTGTATCATGCTCAAGTTGCTTCGAGAATACGTTATGGTATTCTTATTTGGGGTGGATCCACATTATCACAGGATGTGTTTATTGCACAAAAAAAAGTCCTCAGAATTATAGGGAAGGTTCCAAAAACACATTCTTGTAGAAAAATGTTTCCCAAAAATAAACTTCTAACTGTCGTAGGTATATTTATTTGAGTTGTGTTTCTATGTCTTCAATAATCAGAATGATTTTCCTCGAAATGAAAATATTCATAATATTAAAACTAGGCTTAATGACGAATTCCATGTTCCATTCGTCAAATACAAGGTGAGTTCCGACACTCCGCCATACTGCAGGTACGATGGTATTCAATCATCTCCCGCGTGAGGTCAAAAATATTGTGAGCTTGAATAGTTTCAAATATAAGTTGAAACATTTCCTCACTGAAAAATGTCCCTATTCACTGTAGGAGTATTTTGCTCCACATTTGCATTGGATAATAAATATTATTATTATTATTTCAATATTACCTTGTGTACGAACTGTACGTGTACCTCCGACAAATTTTGAGTTTACATTGCCCTTTGTCTATATCTCTTACCCATCTCCAAATTGCATTTCTTGATGGGACTTCAGCGAGCACTGCCAAATTAAATTCACGGCGAAAACGCCTCTGGATTTGCACGATGGACTGGGTCAGGATAAATGATTTTACAGCAAAGATCCGTTGATTAACCGGCCAATTTACCATTGTTACACAAAACCTTCAATTGGGATTTTAATCTTCATTTTCCCGCGCTGTCATTCTGTCAAAAATGATATGTTTCTGACGCCAAGTGTGATATATCAAAATAATAGTTTTGCCAGAACGACTCGGAAGATATGTTTCTACCATATTCGGTTGTATAAACAAATAATCTAATAATAATCAGTCACACAATTGAATGAACAATTCTTATAACCTTCAATACTACTACCAAATAATCACACTTGATGATCACGTGATATATGCCGTCAGATGGCACATTGCTTAGCATTAAAACACAATAATAAACTACAATTTTATTACTATTTGACGTTTGTCAAATAAACAGTATTTCCACAGCAACCTTTTCAGAACCATTCAATCCTGTTGCCGGACCCTGTAGTTACTATTTTCCACTACTAGCACATATTTTCCCAAAATGAAGGTTTCTTCGACCTATTCTCTGAATAGTCAAGTTAAAATAGCATTGTAGCTAGGCTACTAAAAATAGTAGGCTAGGGTAGTAACTTGATACACAATTATCAAATATTTTCTTCAAACGTCAGAAAATGTTTATATTCCGTGCGTCTATAATTATTGATGAGGTAGGTACCTTGTATTGTCCTTTTGAAAAATGCTTTACAGGCTTCACAAGAAGCAACACCATAGTGGAAACCTGAGGCAACGTCACCACATACAAGACATAACCTTCGAGGTGAATCTTCTTCTTTTATTTCACCCTGAAATAAAGACGTCATTAAAAAATACAGTTTTTCACATTGGAGCAATCATGTCTATCTCTGTGGTGGTAACTTTTTGAGTGTTTTTTTTTCTATAAACAAATAAAATCATTTTCTGAAAAAAGTGATATTTTGGTATTTTAAACATTTTAGAATTAATATTCGCATATCCTAATTTGTAATCAAAACTCCTTATGATAAAATATTGATATGAGGTAATAATATATAATACTACAAGGTCTCTATAAATGATAGAAGCATCGATATGACCGTTAAAATATGTACTTACTTCTATATGTCCCATTCCTGAGTCTATGTGGGGTTGTGTAGTTGAAGAACAATATTGCCTTTCCGGACTACTTGGAGATCTTATGTTTCGTTCGTATTGGTTTTCATGGAAATCAGCCTGAAAAGAGAATAATCGTTATGGAATATGAACGGACTGAGAGTATATAATCTGAACTTAATTCAATAAAATATAGCGATAACCATTGAAAATACTTAAAGATCATGATTCTGACACAAGATACTTTTATAATATTTGTGTTTTCTAAAAAAATATTATCCACATCGCACATTACCACTATAAATAAGAAATGATTTTATAGATTGCTCATTTTTATTATAGACATATGTCTTTCAATATAATTTCGTATTTTTTTGTGGATGAAAGCAAAACCTTACTGGACTAGCCTCACTGGATGTTGTTGGTATACATTCAGAACGTTAAAAATAATGAGGTGTTATTTTTTCTCGACATCCTGATGCCCCAGAATCCAAGATGGCCGCCACGACTTGTCACTCAGCAATATATCAATTGACATGATTCGAGTAATATAGGTTATAATTATTAAGGATTGTAATTGTTCTATTCAACTATTTTATCGAATTTTTAACCTTGGTTTGTAAAAAGAAAAATATGAAGGTGTATCAGGGTGTGTGTGCATACACACCAACTGGCGATCACTAACTCCATACTCCTCCTCCATCGCGTTGCAAAAGAGGTACAGAGTCTCCATTTTTTGGTCCAGAGCCTTTCTGTGGAACAAGCAAATGTCAACTAATGGCAGAGCTTTGGAAATGGGAGGAGACCGAAAAGTCCTCCTCCTGTAGAGCAACTCCGGGTCAAGCGAACAGGTTCATCAACCATTCGCAAATCTAAGCCAAAGAGCTACTCAGCCTCAGCAAACCAGAGCTGAAGCTTATCAAAGGCTTTCTCACAGGACATTGCCCTTTGAATCACCTCAAAGAGATGGGTAGAGCGGATACTGATACTTGCCGTTTTCGCAACACGGGAACCAAAACACCTTAACACATACTTTGCTCATGTAATGTATTAGTCCGCCAAAGACTGAATCACCTAGAACAGGTCTATCTGTCGCCTGCTCAGATGGAAAATTCGAACGTCAATAAAATCCTAGGCTTCGTTAAAAATCTATGGTAAGAGGACTCAGATTTCAGAATAGATCTCCTAGGTTGCAGTGATATCTCAACCTATACGACCAACCTAAAATGAGTATTGTTGGTTTGAATGCGAAAGTGAGAGAACTTATCCAGCAGAACTACATGATTAAAAATTTATAACTAACATTATAAACTGAACATTTCGGCCATGACTGAGGATTGAACAAAGTAGGTAAGTAGGTAATTTATGGTCAATAGACAAGGATCATACTCAATGTGCTGATCCTGCTATTGAGGAAAAGTATTCACCAACAATACCTATGCTCCGAATCGTCAAACAAGACGTTGAAAACGAGAACTTCAACTCAAGACATATTTTCCATAAATTCCTATTGAAAACAGGGTCAGATTCGGTCCCAAAACATTCAAAGATAAGTGAAATTTCATATTTTCCAATATATTTACTTATATTCTTCTTATTCAAACATTTTTCAAACTAGGTGTCACTGTTTATCGATTAAATTTCTCTTTCAAGTCTCTAATAGTGAAATTTTAAGCGCAGTGAGATTTTGGAGGAAATCACTTGATTTTTCCTTGAGGAGGAGAGAAGATCCGAAAAGCTTTTAGAGAAATAACTTCATTATAATCACAATTCGAGAATATCACGAACCAATAGATGACGCTGAAACATTTATGTTTTATGAAATGGAGGTAACATTTTCTCTATGTAAATTAGTCGTTATTAAATCCTTATTATGAGTAACAAATCATCAATTTGAGTTTTAACGGGGGATATTAATTTATTAGAATTATTTATGGAATGCAAAAAAGCATTTTACAAGAGTTTCATGCATTTGCATTGGTTTCAAAAAATGTTTCACACAACCACTCTTATTATCTTAGACAGTGAATCCTTGTGAATACTTTTGACATGCCTAAAATAAAAAGCATAGGAATAGAATCCAAGTTCTCAGAAAAAAATATTTTATGTTTACCCGAGTACATATTTACTCCACATTGAAATTTATCATCTTCAACTCTGCAATCAGTTATTATTAATCCAATGGCACACATAGTGCTCTTTACATACAGGCAATCTGCTATTTGGTTTGGAGGTTACAAAATATCCGCTGTTGAAGAATCAGAAATTAATTAAATCCAGCTCCTCAAACATTATGCTGGGCCTCTGATTAGTTCTTTTTATCATTGGAGTGCAGGGCAACGGCATTGCTAGAATCACAATCATCATGAACACAATTTCTTTCAGAGCTCACTCCGAAGCCCATTTTCTTATGTTTTTGAACTCTGGAACTGGAATATAGTATAGTCCTGAAATCACAACCAACACGAAATCAAGCTTGCAAAAATAAACAATACTACTGCATTATGAACAAGATATACCCCATTTTTTCATATTATTTCTCAACCAGAAAGAAAATTTGTATGAAAAAACAATGTAAGGTACATCAGGAATAGCTTTTTCTGACTGAGAAATTCTCCAACTATTTCATTTCTACAATATTATTTATTTGCAGAATGATTTGGAAACACAATTAACCAGCTCACAACCACTAAAGTAGTTCCAGAACTAGTGAAATAAAATCAGAATTCCCTTTTTAATGTCCATTGAATACGTTTGTAGTTCGCCTCTTCTGCTAGTTCACAGAGGTCATTTACTTCGTGATTGTCGGCATTTCGCATATCGCCTATATTTTTTCGAAGCTTATTTATACCTAGTTATATAAACCAGTGAGGTTTTGCTTTTACCAAAAAACTACGTAATAGCTATTTATATTAAAGTGAGGAAAGGTATTCATTTCCTCCCGCGTGTGAAGTTTGATGCACGACGCGTAGCGTAGGGCATTAAACACACAAGGGAGGAAATGAAACTATTTTCCACAGGTTCACAACACCATTAAACACATTGAAAAAAGATAAAGAGAATAATGAAACGAGGACAACCATCAAGATATTTATCTCAGTAATAGGGTTCACATGGTACATCCTCATTCCTCATCCACACGAAATCTCAATCAAGATTGAAACATCGGACCTTGAAGGCTACCGGTAAAGGTAGCGATGTCATCGATAGTTTATCGATAGTCCAAACACCATAGAGACTATCGATACTATCGATAGTGACACTGATAATTTCCGCGATAGTGGCGAAAAGTGATTGAAGCCTCTTTGACTGTCAAATAAAGGATATGTCCTTATTCACATTTGAAAAAGGATTTAAATTTTTCAGTTTAAGTTCAAGTTAAAGGCATTTGTGGGTACTCTTGATATTCTTTGATTTTTGTTTGAAAAATTCGTTATGTAGTTTTATTGTTTTTGGATATCGATAGCCAATTTTCAACCATTATAGTTATATCTAGCTACCGGCTCCGGAGGCAATTGCCTCCCTGTACCACCCCTGTAGCCAGTAGCTCATATACGTATTAATTAACAATATGGATAACAATGAGTGCCAGGTTGAAGCTAAAAATATTAAACAAATCATTATCCATAAGGATTTTGTGGCATGATGCGCATGCGCAAATATAGTAATCATCATAGACATGCGTTATCATAGACAGTGGCGTTTACCAGCATTTGAATTAAAGGAGTACGTGTTTTATCATTTCATAAGGTCATGACATTCTGTTGTTTCTGTTGACGTTTTGCGGACATGTTCATTAGCAGAGGATTGAGGATATTATAAATATTCAGAGTATATTTTCCCTCTACATTACGTCCCTGTCTAAACTACTTGAAATTTACACTGGATTATTACAGATTCAATATGAAATAATTTGAAAATGTGATTATATTGCAGTAGTTTCGAGTAAAAGGAATTTTTACATGTGGAAAATTCTTGATGTACTTTTTTTGCACAATTATTGAAAGGTATAGTATTAATTGATTATTTTTGCTCGATATCCTACTTCCAAACTACTAGGTACGTGTACCTGCTAAGTGTAACCTGCCGATACCATCTGGTGATAACCAAGCTGATAGCAATACTGATGACTAGTATTAACAAAGACCTCTTAGTGCATCATTTTCAATGAATTCGTCCTGTTGAATAAAATAAACATAAATATTTTATAGTATACTGAAAGAGAAAACTGGAATAGGATATCATTAGGTATTTCAGATCTTTGTGCATAAATATCCATAAATGTCATGTCAAAGATTGATAGGTTAGTTACCACGATGATGTGTCTGTCATTTGAACATGCATTTGAGCATTCGCAGTATATCACCTTATGCTTATGGATAGTCATTTGTCTTTTTCGCTAAGGAACATAACAAATAGAGATTATCCATATTGTTGATTGATACATATACAGTGTGGTCCAACGAAAACTTAACACCTCGATTTTCCGGCGTTAACATGAAAATGTGGAAAATCGCTCGAACCCGTCAATTTCTGATTCGAGGGGGAACAACTTTTCCGCTGTTTTCATCCCCGTGACTTCAACCCCCTAATGGGGGTGAGCACAACCCCTTGATTTTGAATAGGGATGAGGGGTGTTGAGATACCTCATTTTGAAGATCTTATCGTGTACTATCTGACCGTAAAATTTCGCTCCAAAATATCCATCGATAACGAAATGACAGGTAAAATAGTGGAAGAGTACGTACTTTTGTGATTACTTTATTAAATGTTCGAAATGGGCACCATCCACTTCCATGCAGTAATATAAGTTTTGCTGAAAACGTTCACGTACATTACTCAAGATTTCTGGTGTAATTTGACGGCATTCATTAATGATCCGAGTTCGCAAATCATCCAGTGACTCAGGCTGGGTAGCGTAAATCTTAGATTTCAGGTGACCCCATAGAAAAAAGGCCAGTGGAGCCAGATCAGGTGATCTGGGTGGCCACTCAATATGTCCCCTTCTTCCAATCCAGGCGTGAGGAAAATTGTCATCTAAAAACTGACGAACCGGTTGAACAAAGTGAGGTGGTGCGCCATCTTGTTGGAAAATGATCGTTTGATGGTCTTCTGCATTCTCCAATACTTGCACGAGGGCTGGATAAATAGCGTTCTCCAATAGATCAAGATAAATTTGGCCTGTGAGATCACCGGGTAGAAAAAAAGGACCGATTATGTGATTTCCATAAATACCCGCCCAAACATTTAATTTTTGGGGGCGCTGTGTATACACCTCACGAAATAATCGTGGATTTTCATCTGACCAATACCGACAGTTATGCCGGTTTAAAATGCCGTTAAGGTAAAATGAACACTCGTCCGAAAAACAGATATCGAACATGTAGTTTTGATTGCCGTTAATTATTTCACTGATCACTTCACAGAACTGGAGTCGGCGATCGGGATCATCCTCATTCAGTTCCTGAACCAATCGTATCTTATACGGATGGAGTTTATGTTGTTTCAGGATTCTCATGATTGTTGTGCGTGAAACACCAGATACATCGGACAATTTCCTAGTACTAACGGTCGGATCCATTGCTATATGACCTAAGACAGCCACGTCCCTCGCTTCGTCTCTTTCATGCACCCTCTTTTTGTTTCCAACTGAACCAGTAGCGTCAAATTTGGCAACCAGTTGCACAACGTAAGCAGCGGATACATTTTTTCCAGGATGTCGTTCGTTAAATAAAGCCGCTGTTGTGCGCGCAGAGTCGTTATTTCGGAAAAATAATTTTATCATTTCCAATTCCACTACAAATTTAGAATCGCTTGGACACACTTGTACCGTTCTTAACAATTCACGATAGACTAAGGTACAAAAACAAGGTCCGTCTACTTTTTTGGACAAAAAATTAACCACTCAATACCTTTGAAATGCGTCGGATACGAATAATATTCTCGAGATAAATTCCATATTGCCTCTTTCACTATTTTCGCTGTTATTTCATTATCGACGGATATTTTGAAGTGAAATTTTACGGTCAGATAGTACACGATAAGATCTTCAAAATGAGGTATCTCAACACCCCTCATCCCTATTCAAAATCAAGGGGTTGTGCTCACCCCCGTTAGGGGGTTGATGTTACGGGGATGAAAACAGCGGAAAAGTTGTTCCCCCTCGTATTAGAAATTGACGGGTCCGAGCGATTTTCCACATTTTCATTTTAAAGCCGGAAAATAGAGGTGTTAAGTTTTCGTTGGACCACACTGTATGCTGTAGTTACGCCACTGAGTTGATCTTCCTAGTATTTAATTTCTGTGCATAACTACAGTCTCCAAATCTCCACTTTATTTTAGTTGTTGTGACTTGACTTTCTTACGAAACCTTATCTGCAATGCTCGCTATCGTCTTGTTCTCTAATTAGAAAATTAGTCAATTCTCAGTGCGAATAATCTGATAATTTTGGTATATTATCGTGAAATAGATTATTTCTAGTAAAAATATCAGTGCCTAACCTTACTGTCGGCCGGCCTAATACTAGTTTCATTTATGACTGTCGTTGTGGGCGAATACATATCACTGTTGGAAGGCGAACAATCAGGAAACCCGTCCATTTCCTTCTTAATACGTGGAACACAGCCTGTCGTTACTTCTCCCGCCACTGCGTTCATCATAGATACCTGTAACAAAAATAATCAGTTATTTCCATTTGTTAGCCACGAGGGTAGACGAATTATTATTTTATTATAGACTTGGCCGTTACTTTGATAAATATCTCTAGAAATTGTGGAAAGTTCACGAAGACGATTAATCTTTGGTAAAAGTCCATATTTCTCAAAGTGGAGTGAAATTTTTTTAAAGGAAGGAAGGAAGGAATGCTCGTAGTCATCTCCACACATTTTATTGGTGTTGTTACACAATCAGAAGGGATATGTTTAGATCTTATAAAAGACCATCTTCAGACTAATTGAAAGATCTACAATACAAAAAGATTGATGTGAAAGAATTACATAATTTGTTCTTGACTTACTTGGAGTTGAGAAAATGTAATGCTACTAGTTGTGAGGTATTGACAACAATTTCACAACTAGTAGCATCACACTTTTCCAACTCCAAGTAAGTCAAGAACAAGTTATGCATTTCTTTCACATCAATCTTTCAATTAGGCTGAAGATGGTCTTTTATAAGACTGAAACATATCTGCTCTGATTGTGTAACAACACCATTGAAATTTGTGCACATAACCTCGAGCATTCCTTCCTTCCTTTGAGTTTATTGAATTATTCATTTACAAACTACTGTGGTGCGTTTTGAAATGACACTCTGGTGTGTTGGGTGCACTCCAGTGGCGGCTCCTCAGAGGAAGCAACGGAGGCTGAGCCTCCTCAGAGATTTTCCTTAAACTAATATTATCTATACTTTCTCATTGAAAGGACATCAAAATACATGGTTTTTTATTTTATTTCCTGTTTTAAGTTAAATATTTTTGGATTGGCAACAGTGCTTACCCACGCATCACACGTCGAAGTCTGCAAATCACGCGTGAAATATTCAACTTGGCAACATCCATAGGAGGCTAGACTCCGTCACATTTCGCAACCTACGCGCGCAATGCAAATGCCCGAATACGCCCGAATAGCACGTGTTTGTCGTGTCGCTTCGCGAATTACGCACAAACGCGTGTGCATTGTTTATGTTAGGTTAATGGTTAGGGGCTCTATAAATTTCTGAAAAATGAGTGTTTTAAACGATTGTGATTTAGTGGAATAATTTTTGGTGTACCCATTCAGTGCTTTGTCTTATGAAGATAAATTGATTGTGAAAAACAAACGTCCGACACCGGAATTAAAAAATCTGATTGTAACAGGTAACAAACAAAATCGTTCGTTCAATACTGATAATTATAAAAAATATATCTGGTTGACAGGATTTGAGGTAAGGAATAAGCTATTTTGTTGGTACTGCGTATTATTTTCAACCGATAAGTCATCATGTTGGGGGCGATTAGGATATAATGATTTGAAAAATTTGACTCGCGGATTGGACAGACACTGCAAATCACAGGAACACATCTCTTCAAGTATCAAGTTCAGGTTAACTGGTGAACAGAATATCATTAAAGCTATTGATTTGGGTGAGTAGAGAGTTGTTTTTCACATTAAATCTCATATCATTCAGCCTCCTCTGTCATGAAAGTCACGAGCCGCCACTGGCTGCACTCCCGTGTTACCTTAGAGCGTTTAGGAATTGGAAAGTGCAGTCTGGAGCGTCTCTCATGAACCGTTCAGGAATCAACAGGACGTTGTCCCAGTGTGCGCCCACATCACCACACTCTGAGCTGCGTTTCAAAAATGTATCGAACGTCCCACAAAGGGTAAAAAGATGACGTCAGGAGTATTCAGCAGGATCACGTCCGTTGATATTAATTTTGAGACGGCTATGCAAGAAGTATTATGTCTAACCTATATTTCTTTGGATCAGTAGTTTTCAAGTGTTGGTATATTTTATATTTCATTTTTTCATTGAAATGAAGCAATACTGACAATGGAGGGAGTTATATTTGGATTCTGTAGTTTCCTCTATAATTTATTTTTTTCACGATGACAGTGGCTCTTCTTCCTCGGACGCGGAAGAAACATTTGATATTATTATACGTCCAAAAGTTCAAAAACCACCAGGAGCACCAGAAGGATTTTTCAAGAGGATTCCAACATGTGTCAAAAACATAATTCCAGGATTTAGGGGAAACAAATTTCAGTCCCATTTTCGTATGACTAGAACTTCCTTATTTGATCGACTGATGGAAGTTTGTTGAAAAAAATATACAACTTTCAATTCTGTAAGATTTCATGCAAAACTAATTATGCAAATGTTCAAGTTACCAGCTAGAAAAGTAGCATGTAGTATATGAAAAAAACAGAATATGATCAATTTTCTTATGTGAATTTACATCAATCTCTTAGAATAAAATGTATATCTTTGTAACACAGGTGGGGCTTCTCAGGCCCCAAAGCTGTTTACTACTCTGTCACTATCTTGATAGCTGACTAAAGACTGAATTCGCCACAGATGGAAATAAGTGATTCAAAATTTGTTAGGGTCTGTCAGACCGCACCTGGGTGACGCCGGGTTAACTCTTGTGCGATTTATAAACTTCGCATTCGTCTTCGTCCGGTATTACCAAAGACTCTTCAAGATCTACGATTTGCCCTTTGAGATAATTCCTCAAGAATCGATGACACGGCAGTTGAATGCTGTCATTCAAGCTCGAGGAGGGCATACTTGTTATATTGACAACCTACATCTAAGGAGTTTGGTTCTTGTAATTAGGGTATTTTCACCGTGCTAAGAAAACGGGGTATTAATTTTTACATGTTTTTTGAGAAGATATTGACCTGAATCAAAAATCATTGTGATTTCAAGGGATCACACTTCAATCTAGGAGATAATAAAGTTTAATCCCATCTATGCCAACGACAACACGCCGCCATACGTAGAAACGCTCTGGTAGCTCATTACTATGTTATGAGTAGGCATTGAAACGATTGATACGCGTTGTACTTTTTAAATAACTTTTATTTCTCAGAATAACCTCTCGGTACTGAATACAATAAATGACTGACTCGTCTTGGCGACTCATCTACCCAAAAACACTAGTATAAATTACATAACACAAATGTGAATCAAGAAATGATTAATGTAGTGGAATGCTTCAGTTTTACGGGGTGGCGTCTGCAATAGGGCCAATAGGTGGCATACGGTCCTTAACAACTACACTGGTACGGCCGAGCTTGGCGTCCGTTACGTACCTACCAGCCGTATAGTGTGCTGTGCCTAGTACCGACCTAATTAATGCACAGATCGTCATCCTATTTTCGTTTTAGCAATATATTGTAGCTATTTATGATTATTATTTCCATATTTGTATGTTGATGTTGAAATGTACCAACTGCAAGAAAAAATCGAATAGGTATACGAAAATGATATGAATCATTGATGTTCTTGTTCATGTTTGCGGTAATTTTTGAATTTGCAAATTCCTAATAATAATAGTTATTTATGTATTAAGGGAATTATGAGGGCCTTAATTACCGATGGCAAAGTTTGCGTCCCGAGGGCCTCTGGCCCGAGGGACAGCAATTGCCTGAGGTTATTGAGGCTCAGTAATTCCCGTGATACATAGATAATTTTATTTCTGACTGATTTCATTCATTAGATACCTTCCCGATTGGAAGTTAGACATGTTTTTCCGTATAGTTTCAATGTCATCAGAACATCAGATGATGATCTTGACTACCGCGAATAGGAGATTCCTTATTGCTACGTTACTGCGTGGTTGTTGCTATGCATTTCTTATTTAATTTTAGTTAGAGGGAATTATAGCATCCATAACATCCCAAGGGAGTTATGACCCTCATAATAGATATCGTAACTATGACGATATAAGCTTATAATGTCACTGTCAGAAATATTAATAATTTAAGTATAACTTGAATATTGTATGTAATGTGTCTAATATGGCATAACATTATTTGACGGACGTAGCGGTAATAAATAATATGTATGCCTTCATCGCGGGAAACATTTGAGGACACTTGACGATACTCGGAGGTACGGCCGGCCGACCAGGGAGGAGGAGGGTGGCTTGCAATTAGTCATTGTGGCCATGTGGTGCTTTTCGCGTTTGGTGTGACTTGTGTTGAAGTGGTAGAAAATAGTATATTCGAGCTTCAGATTTACCAGAAAAAATAAAAAAAGGCATGGCAAGCGTAAGAGAGGTAATATGATCTGATGCTGAGTCATTTATCATAATTTCATTAAAAACTCCACTGTCTCGTTAGGGACCTAAATTAATTTTTGTAACATTTCTCACGCTTTTTTAATGTAAATAATGAATGTGTGTTGTTCGAGATTGTTGAATTTCGGAGCTCATTTCAAACGTAGGGTCATGGCCACCATTTGGCGATACGTCGAATACATGGTGACGTCAGCTCTTATGCTGATTCGTTATTGGTCAGATAATCTTCCATTCCCACTCACGAAGCAAGGTTGTCAAGTCACCAATTATAATCGAGTTATCAAAAAGATGTAGGAGTTCTGTCGTTGAATAAAACAACATTTTTTTTATCGCTTGGAGCGCACGAAAGGAAATCCCTATAATGTTCAAAGAACATCGTGCGTTCCCAGGAAGGATAGGGACAGGAGGTAGGTATTGGAATTTTTTTGAACTTCTATGCAAGCAGCATGTCCAAGTATGTCTTATATTCCAAAACAAAATATCATGTAAATGTTGGAGACTTGGCAACATTGTGCTGAATGCTGATTACTGACAAGACCACGCCCACAAGTCAAGAGCGCCAGCGTGAATTAATATAATAACTATTTACACAATTGTATTATAAGCAATAAGCCACAAATTATAAGGGAACATTTTGAGACAATTGATTTTGTATTGCTGAATCGGAATATTACCAATACTTATTTGAGAATTTATGAATGTTTAAATAACTGATATTTCTGATGTTCCCAATCGTATTTCAACACATGGCAATTGTGCTTTGGTCTGCCCCTACTGACGAAATCGTGACGTCATTGATGATTTTAGCATCTAACAATCGACCGAAAAATTCTTGAAAAATATGAAATTGAAAGGTATTTGAGTGATGATTATATTCAAAAAAAAAATAGTCCACTCTCCTATTGTGGTAGAATCTTCAGGATGATTCAACGAGAACAAAACGCAAGACCACATCGTTTTATATTGCATTCAGTATCTAAAATAACCTACACGGCATTCGAATTCGTAATGCAGCATCCTGCATTGATACATTTTGTGCGAATGTGCATCACGGTTCCCGAGTGGTCAGCTGGAAACTAAAAAGCAACATAAAAACACAAGAGACTGGTCAGCCTTGACTGCAAATTATTTCTTCTTGTTTGCAGCCGGTTCAAGTTCAATGCCAACTTTGCATCTTTTATTCTAGTCGCGATAATAAATAGTTACTAGTAGGTAGTATCACTGCACAGTCATGTATGTACCTACCTGATCAGCTGCTTGTAAATGAAAATAGTGGTAGGTTATATATTGCTTTATCGGATTGTTCCTAGGGGTTCAAAAGTACCTACTTATCATACACAGTGGCATTTTGGGGCAAATCATCCGATTTGTCCTACTACACATATATTCAAATAATACTCATATATTAATTTTTTAGAAACGAGGAGAGAATCCCAGATAATTAGGTAGAATGAATGTACCACCTCCTCGATTAACCTACAGACAGTATTTATACACAGTGTACTATACTCTAAACGTAACGTTTTTAACTGCACGACAATTTCATCAATATTTTCAGTATCATTGATCATTATCATTTTTTAGTTTTCACTTCCGTTCACTTTATATTGAGTTGTTGAAGCTATAGTATACTTTCATATAAGAATACTTATGGTGTACTTTCATATAAGGAGACTTCAATTGCACGATAATTTCATCAATGTTTTCAGTATCATTGATCATTATCATTTTCTAGTTTCCACTTCCGTTCACTTGATACTGAGTTGTTTAAGCTATGGTGTTCTTTCATATAGGGAGACTTTAATTGCAGGATAATTTCATCAATATTTTCAGTATCATTGATCATTACCATTTTTTATTTTTTACTTCCGTTCACTCGATACTGAGTTGTTGAAGCTATGGTGTACTTTCATAAAGGGAGACTTTAATTGCAGGATAATTTCATCAATATTTTCAGTATCATTGATCATTATCATTTTTTATTTTTTACTTCCGTTCACTTGATACTGATTTGTTGAAGCTATGGTGTACTTTCATATAAGGAGACTTCAATTGCACGATAATTTCATCAATGTTTTCAGTATCATTGATCATTATCATTTTCTAGTTTTCACTTCCGTTCACTTGATACTGAGTTGTTGAAGCTATGGTGTACTTTCATATAGGGAGACTTTAATTGCAGGATAATTTCATCAATATTAGTATCACTGATCATTATCATTTTTTATTTTTCACTTCCGTTCATTTAATACCGAGTTGTTGAAGCTATGGTGTACTTTTATATAAGGAGACCTCAATTGCACGATAATTTCATCAATGTTTTCAGTATCATTGATCATTATCATTTTCTAGTTTTCACTTCCGTTCACTTGATACTGAGTTGTTGAAGCTATGGTGTACTTTCATATAGGGAGACTTTGATTGCAGGATAATTTCATCAATATTAGTATCACTGATCATTATCATTTTTTATTTTTCACTTCCGTTCATTAATACTGAGTTGTTGAAGCTATGGTGTACTTTTATATAAGGAGACCTCAATTGCACGATAATTTCATCAATGTTTTCAGTATCATTGATCATTATCATTTTCTAGTTTTCACTTCCGTTCACTTGATACTGAGTTGTTGAAGCTATGGTGTACTTTCATATAAGAAGACTTTAATTGCACGATAATTTCATCAACATTTTCAGTATCATTGATCATTATCATTTTCTAGTTTTCACTTCCGTTCACTTGATACTGAGTTGTTGAAGTTATGGTGTACTTTCATATAGGGAGACATACCTGTGGTACATATATTTATGTTTGATCTCAAAATAGAAAAAAGTCCAAGTCTATCAGATATAAAAGGTTCAACTCTTCTACTTAGTAGAGTTATAGTTGATTATACCACAAGTTAATAATGAATAGCTTCTATCCTTCAGGAATATTCACGAATCGAGCGGTGTTATAGGCGAACGAGTAGCATTCAGAGAGAATAATAGGCATCGTTGCGAGTAGTATACTCTACTTTATTTAATTTTGGCATTTTATATGATACTTTGCATAACTGACGAATGTATTGATACGTAACCAGTTGCGTTTCATAACTGGTGATGTAAAGTTCATTATGTCATTCAAAATCATGTTATCACGCACGGGATATTCTGTCCTACGAAGGAAACTTCAAACTGAGAAGCAAAATATTGTACCCACAAAAATACACAATTCATTGAAATTATCAATCTCATTAATATGGGAAACATTTTTCTCGTCAAAATTAGAACAAATATTGTACCCACAAAAATACACAATTCATTGAAATTATCAATCTCATTAATATGGGAAACATTTTTCTCGTCAAAATTAGAAAGAACATTGTAGGTAACACGTTAGGAAACGTAATTTTGTTCAACTCTGTGATTTTGCGGGATCTCACAAAATCCCATCGTTTCACAAAACAAAGCGTTTTCTAAAGGGTTAAATAAATATTTATTATTTTCATCTATGTCAATACGAATACACAGACACTATGACTAATGGCCATGAGTAACTTGTCATTATTCCAACCGAGATTAATGTATGGCATTATACCTCAAAAATTACAAGTATAATATTTACATTATACAGTGTGTTTCCAAATTCAGTATCAGGATTCAAAGGGAGTAATTTACCAGTCAAAATATGACCTGTTTTCTCATAAACATTGAACATGAGTCCGCAAACACTTCATTACCATTATACAGAGCGCTGAAATTTCAAGATTTTTTAGTTTTCTCTTCATAGCTCTTCCAGTTCTTGATATATTCAGATCAAATTTTCAACAAAAAGGAGGAAACTATTGTTACAATTGAAAAATAAATAACGTTAAATATCACAAAAACTAAGAGAGTAATAAATTAAAGAACTAAAAAAATCTTGAACCTTAACGCTCTGGAGAACGAAGAAATAAGCGTTTGCGGACAATTGTTTATTGAAAGTAAATCTTATTTTGAGCTGAAAAATGATGAATGATGATGCATTTTGAAACATCCTGTACATTGGTCGTGAATATAAATCATAAATGTCCACTAAAGAAATGGAAAACATGATAATTGATGGTTTAATTTGCTCAATGAATAAATTTATCGAAATGGTCCCTATTCCGTGGAGGTTCACTAAGGAAACGAAAAACGGAATTGAGTCAACCTTGAAAACATACTTCATCAATAATTAGAAAATACGAATCCACTTACATTATGGAACATGACTTGAGTCCATCGAGTGTGCGATATTTTTACGTGGCACCTGACTTTCTGATCACAAACATAGTCACAGCATATGCATAACAATTACCTATGCAAAGAAAAGTAATTCAAGGTAATCGGAGACATTATAGTACCTATGTTTGAATTTTTTGTTCACTGGAACTAAACTATCCTCACTAGAATCACTGGCGTGATTTTATGATGCAAGATTTATGCATGACGGATAGACAGGGACGGATCAAGATAGATAAATAGGAATAAGTATTTTTGGGTCTATGATAAATTGACATTCATCATACAGGGCGTGGAAAGAAATTCTGAATTGAGACTCTATCACGAATCTGCGATTAGAGGTCTATAAAAATCACAAGTTTCCATAATTTATCTGAGAATATTCCTTTTCAGGAATAAGTACCTATAATATTGAAACATAAAACATTTCGATGATAGGATAATATGCACTTCTCCAAGAAATTGCACCACCAAAAAGTAGCCAAAAGTCTAGGAAACATTTTCGGCGAAAATACTTGTCGAATTGGAACGTTTTTTACTTTGAATTTTTTTATTAATATTATTATTGTTACATGGGAAGGGCAGAGGTTTTCACCTATTTTGCCCAAAACTTGAGAACATTGTGAACACAGTCACAAATTTCACATAAAAAAAAAACAACTGGAAAGCAAAAACTAAATGAAAAGTACAAAATTCATCACTAGGAAAATAACAAGATTGACATATAGCAAGATTTTGGACATATTTACACGAGTGCTCGACCCATATGAATCGAGTTACACGCACTTGAATAACTCGCACTAAACCCGGAGCACATTTTGAGTCGAATAGCTATTGTTGTAATGATAATGATCCAGTCGGTTCTTGAAGGCGTTTATAGATGGAGCCGTGAGTCGTATTAGTGAAAAAATGCTGCCTTGGAGAGGTTCTGAATTTTTTCCTTAGAAAGCGTCAGACTGTGGCCACGGAGTCTTTCGTCGGTGTTTGAGGAGAAGATATGGCTGGGATCCACAGAGAAGGTAGCTCTTGGCCCGAAACAGAAAACCAAGTTTTTGGGATGCACTTTTGGCAAATGATCTCACGTGATTTTTCCAAGAAAGGTTATTGCTGATAGTAATACCAAGCATCAAAATGGATGTCTTCAAAGGTAGGTACGGTAAAAGTCAGATGAAACTCCATCGACCACTACATGATGGAGAGTGGAGAGACCTGTTTGAGAGAAAACTAGCTAGCAGAGAACATAGCTGGGGAGGCACGCCATAAGATGGAAGCTTGGCGAAGTCCGTGGTGCCAGACTCGGTCGAATACCTTGGAGATATCAAGTGCCACGGTTAAGGTTTCACCATATTATTCAATAGATTGCTGCCATATATGTGAGACATAAGAAAGCAGGTCACCAGTTGATCTCTGATGACAGAAGCCATATTGCCTATCGTTGATAATACCTGAATGTTCCAGGTGTTTCATGAGCTCGATGTTGATAGCTTCCTCCATGATCTTTGAAATAATAGATAGCAGTCCGATCGGTCTGTAGTTGCTAGGTAGGGTCTTTTTGCCTTTTTTAGGAACTGGTTGTACTCTTGCAATTTTCCAGTTGGACGGGAATTCCCCCAATTTGTAAGAGTAGTTGAACAACTTGCAGAGAACAGGTGTAAGTTCGGAAGCACATTTCTTGAGAACAATCGGTGGAATTCTGTAACATTGAATGACCGTTTTCGTCTTTCTTTCAAGGTAGTCAAATTCAGTGCAGTGAGTCTGTCGTGGTATTCCAGTTCGTAGAGTTGTGGCACCCATTTCGTTAGTTTTCGTTGAACATTCTCGAGTAGTAAGATGTCTCTAGTAAGATTAGGCGACCATATCACGAAATTGTACTCCAGTAAGGGGCGTATGAAGCTTTAATACAGTTGAATAAATAACTTCTTATCCGGGGGCTGAAACGACTTCCTAGCAATGTAAGAAATTCTGTTGGCTTTTTTTACAATGTTGCCAATATGTTCCGACCAAGTCAACGATTTGTTTATTGTCACACCAAGTTCTGTTTGGGATTCCACTGATTGGATGGGTACGTTTCCAATATGATAACGGGTAGTTGCGACCGATATGTAAAACTGTACATTTTGAAGGATTGAGAGGAATCAGTCGTTACACCATTCTTCCAGAGGTTTCAAATCAGACTGCAAGTGGTTCGAATCAACAAGAGGGTTGCAGAATAATTTTGTATCATCAGCGTAGAGGGAGTTGGTGCAGAGCAGAATTGATGGTATGTCTGATGTATATATGAGGAATAGTATGGGGCCTAAGACAGACCCTTGTGGAACGCCAAAAAAGACATTGTGCAGGGTGCATCAAGCATCGCCCACTCGGACCTTGGCGTTTCTGTGACTGAGGAACGACAGGTTATTTCCTTCTTAACATTGGTGTGCAATGTGTATTCACATAAAAACTTATTTTTTATTCATACCGGGTGTAGCAATTACAGCGTGTTTATTTCATGAAATTGATAATATCCTGTAGAGTGTAATAGCTACACTATAGCATTAGAATTGAAATCACACCTTAGCCATATCTTTTTTCAACATTTCTCTCTTGGATTCACTCCATTATTTCTCCTATTACTATCGAGAAACACCATTCTATAGCGTTACATGCTTTAATGGAAGATTATTATCCAAATTAAATAACGAAACAACGAAACAAAATGCGAAGTCACAAGTTGAAAGAAAGGGTTAGTATCGAGTATTTTCGCCGCGGGCACGAAAGATTTTTTGGTAAAGACAACTTATACTCAAAATAAGAGACCATTTATGTCATTTTGGTCCAAGTCTTCCCAAATTTGAGTCAGTCTCTGCCGTGCGTCTTCCAAAGTATTCAAGTTACGTCCCTCTTGTGATCTTGTCCGAAGAATGTCCCAGAGATTCTCAATGGGATTTAAATCCGGGCTCCAAACTGGCCATGCCATGGTAGCGGTACAGACATCCTCTAGATAATTTCTCACAACCCGAGCGACGTGAGGCCTCGCATCATCTTGCATTAACAGAATTCCTTTCACTATGTGGTTCTAAAATCACCGATATGTACCTTTCAGCTGTAAGGCTTTCATTTATGATCACAAGTTCCACGCGACCAGTTAAAGAAATGTCTTTCCAGACCATATAGCCTGCTACTTTTGGGCATATAATGCCGATTGAATTCAATAAATTATGTTATGCTATAAAATTGTGTCTCTGGAGAAGCAGGAAATATAATGGATTGAATCCAAGAGGAATTTTGAAAAAAGATAAGGCTGAAGTGTACTTTCAATTTCAACTTGATATCGTAACTGTTACACTCCACAGGTTATTACAAATCTCATAAAAAACACGCTATAATTGCTACACCCTGTATTCATAGAAAGAGATTCTTATGCGAATATAGTTTGCACACCAATGTTCAGAAGGAAATAACCTGTCATTCAAAACAAAAAACGCCCAAATCGGACAAGTAGTTTTGACGACAATGTTTCCCAAACTTTTGGCGGCTACTTTTTGGTGGTGCGCTAATTTCTTGGAGAAGTGTAGAATATAAAATTTATCACACCAAGTGACCATTAAAATTATTACAATATGATATAGGTCAAGGCCAAGAAAAGAAAACAAACAACAAAATATCAGTAGAAAAGATAGAATATGGTATTGCATAAGTATACAGGTTATCACGACTAACTTTCTTGAAATACGAGTTTGATAAATCATGAGTATAGGTCTTCACGGGTGTAATCATTAAGGACACAACTGAAATACAGCAGACTTCCGGTCACTTTTTGTTGATCAATTCCTCATGCATCGATTTTTAATTCTAATTTTCATTAAATTCTAGGGTTACCGACAGTATCAATCTCTATACCCAAAATTTACCACTATACCCTATATCAATGGGGGAGACCACTGATTTTTTAAAACGACATTATCGTGTACTCTATACTAAAATACTACCAGCGAATTAATTTTGAATTTTGTCATTCATGCTAAGACGATGAAAACAATGAATTAGAATATATCCATTTCAAAGCACACAATTTCTGCGCCATTTGAAATTCTGTCAATTCATTGGTATGACTGGTGCGACGTCTTAGTCCCAACACGCCTATTGTCCTTGAACAGACCAATCACACTGCAATACTGCAGAATGACGAGGTATCAGAGAGAGATAGCTACAGGTTGGGACTAATACGTCACGGCTCCACCATCATATTTGGCTGTTTGAAATATCGAATGAAATATGCTGATTTCAAAACGATATAGATTCGATTCCCTTCAACTTCAACTCATAATATTGATTGTACATCAAACGTAACTCATGATTCGTCGATTAAAAGAGGTTTGCACGGATTTCTTCTCTCAGTGGTCTTCCCCATTAAATCATATTTGATTACAGATGGAAACTTGATATTTTGCAACTAATCATAAGTGTTATAACTTCACAAACGATACGATTTCCACCGAATTCTTAATAACAAGACATGTTTCACTGACACAGTAGCTTCTGCAAGTGAAATACTCCTACAATTGATTAACCTAACTTTGATTTGTCTACCTCATGAGAGCGAAGTGCACAAAAACAGCCAGTGCTGTAACTTCTGAATCATTCGAGATCGGAATTCGAAATTTGATGGGTAGCATTTAGCTATAATATATATTTTTCAATTTTTGGATCCAGGGTATCATTTTACATACCAACACCAGTAGTTTTTCCTGATCAAAATGTCAGAAGGAAAAAATCAATTAGGTTTTTATCTTTTAACAGTGAGCATGATTTGGTAATGATGGTTCAAGACATTTCAGGTGCTTTTTGTGTGAAACAGAAAAAACAACAGAATAAACTCCACGACTATCTTCATTATTTTCAGTAGCATAGAAAAAAAGGTGGTAAAATAATTGATGGATCTGAAACAGATATGATCATAGTAAATGCTCAAATCAACCTCAATTTCGTGCAATGCCTTGCTGGCACCAGCTATACCGAGAGCTATACTAAAAGTTTCGTAAGAAAGTAGACTACTTTACCTAAACTAACTAACTGTTGGCTAGCTCGTTCAGTTTTTCCCGGCATTCCCTAACTCATGACATAACAAGTGAAAAAGATGACTTGGATGTTCTTCATGACCTTGTCAAAAAACAATGGAGACTAGAGAAGGTAGAAAATCCTCAAGAATTAGCGCCATCACGTGAGGACAGGAAGGCTCAGCAAATATTAGAAAATATTTTGAGAAGAATAGGACAGATATATGAGACAGACCTACTTTGGAAGAAAGAATACTTGGTATACTCGGCCTAAATGAACCTTATTCCTAAAAAGTATATTTGTTCGAAAAATTACGTATGGGACTGTGGGAATATCGAAATGTGGGCCTTACGAAATGTGGGCCTAACGAAATGTGGACCAATCGAAAAGTTGTTAATTCGCGATGTGGGTGTTCGCAACCACATGCTCCTGCGTAAAATGCTTGGTGAGTATTGTAGCAAGCCTCTAATATTCGAAGATTCAGGTTTTTTACATTCTTTGGCTGAAATAAAGAAACTTGATCCTTCAAGAAGAAAGAAATCAGTAACTGTAGAGTCTGGACTGCGAGCTGGCCACCGAATCGTTCCATTTGTTCCAATGCATCTTTCTCCAAAGTGAGTAATCAAATAAGTAACATTCGGATCGGCGAGAGGAAGTTAGTCCAGGAAATATCAATACCACCGGTAAGCAATTCGAAATACTTTTTTCTACTCACATTACTAAAATGGCATTTAGCGTACGGATATGTACCACGCTAAATGATCGATTAATCACGGATTGACGATCTGTGATTTATGATTTATTTGAAATATTAAACACGTTACCATGGCAACACGATTTCTTAAACACATTACCATGGCAACGCAGTTCATTAAACACAGCTTCAGTAATTTGAGACATGTCTGGCCTGTCAATTGTATTAACTGTCAACTGGTATTTTAAAATTTTGTATCAGAATTATTCAAAAAATATTGGTTTGTATCAGAATTCTTCATTAAAAATATATGCGAAATGTAGAATAAGAAAGTGAAATCGAAGAGATGGTACTTGCGTATCTCCAAGAAGTGTAAAAATGAAGCATTCATCTTTGAGAACAATTTATTCATTCTGCGCTAAGCATGACAATAAACGTGAAACAAAGGTTAGTAAGCATTGGACTGGACACATCTACAACCATTATCACTTATACGTGTCTCGCTGGTTGCATGCATCAGTTGCATCTATTATGTTCTCAATTCCCATTCCTCTCGAATTATTTTGTAGGTTAGCAGGAATAGCAGGTATGTTGATGTAATTTTAGGATTTCGTAGAAAAATCATAGCATGTAACGCGTTTATAAACTCTTCTAGACACTCGTTTGTTAAACACTCGCTCCGCTCTGCTCCGATCGTGCTTAAAATACTCGTTACTAAAAGGACGTTTATAACACTTGTTACATAATATACTATTATAGCGATTCAGACCCGTTGATAAAAAACGGGCCTATCATATCATCAAGAATTCCGCACCATACATATAAGCTGAATCTTGTTTGGAAGTTGCTTTCTTCAGTATCATGAGGATTTTCTTGTGACCAATATATATGTGATTCCGTTTATCGAAAGTACCATTTCGCCCAAATTATTCTTCTATAAAATGCAGGATCTCAAAGAGAGAGAAACTCTCTTTGTGACCATTGCATTCCACTTTGAGTATTTAGCTTTTTCCTAGTTGGAAATGTAGGATCTCAATTTGATCTGTTGAAAACAATATTGCAGAAATGTACCTAACGTTATCGTGCTCTAGGTGTGAATTTTAAACGTATGGCTTGTATTTTTTGAAAATAAAAAGAACTGTTCTTCGTGACGTACAACAAACCTCTGCAATCTTAATAATTATTGTAGATGTCCTGGGCGTTTCTAGTACACTAAGTAAAACGTTCAATTCCAAATCTGCATCAAATTCCCGCTGTTGTTTATTTGTTTTTCGGAAGAACAAAATCGGCGCATGTATACAAAAAAAATCAAAACAAATGTGTCAAGTACATCAAGGAATTCTAGCGTAGATTAGTTTCCAATCTGCCAAATTTTTGGTGGCTAGGATGATTTTTATTCTATTCGTAATGTAAAGGCCCTCGGCTGACGCCATAGGGCCATTATTCACGCCGCAGGTCATGAAAGACGCCTTTGATACGTTGTGGCACTTAATACATTTTATTTCAAGTTACTCAATATATCAAATTATCAATTAAATATCAAAATATTTAACAATAATATCTATTATGCTAAACACAGGCATGGTGGTATGCTCAACAGAGAGAATATGGATCATGGGTCGTGAATTTCACTCAAATAAATGTATTAAAATAACACAATCAAAAGGTGAAATTAATTTTACTAGATGTTACGTACAAAATAGTAAGCTGTTAGCTCCAGGCGTATATCCGACTGGAGTAACACATGAGATCAATACTCAACATGGTGAAACAAATACATGAAATAATGTAAGAACATTAAAAGATAACATTCTCCCATCCAGTAATTGACCTGGGATATAGGATATAGGCAATTACTTCTTCACATCCAGTACAATATTCTTGATACGTGTCGTCGATATACAGTTTGATTGGAGTTTTTTACATCCTCAATTCTGATTTTGCCATCTGGATCAACCATAATGACGATGTCTCCTATTTGTATTCCTTTTCATTCAATGCAGTTGATCAATGTTGGCAAATATTCTTACGTCCATCTTGACCAGAACAATTCTGCCAACCTCTGAGGGGCTCTCCAGCAGAACATTAAGTTCAGATGTTTCTCCACAGTATCAGTCAATGACGAAGAAATATGAGATATGATAACGAAATGATTTGGTGTCACACTTTCCGCATGGTCCGAGTCAAGCGATACATGAGTCAGTGGTCTAGAATTCAAGATGCTTTCACATTGTAAAAGTACAGTACGGAGTGCATGTTCTGGTGGATATCTTGATTTCAAAATATCCTTCATTATCTTTTTGCCACTCTGTATCAATCTTTCGCAGCTCCCACCATCAGTATGAGGTGTTAGAGGGGGATTGAAGAAAAAATGTATTTTCCTCATCACACTAAATTCCATTATTTAATTTTTCTGCATGATTCGAAATTCTTGTTATTTCCTTTCCGGCACTCTTGAAACAAGAAACATGGTCACAGTAAATTTCGTCTGGAAAGCCTCTTCGAGAACCAAATTGCCGTAGCACATTAATGAAGGAATTAGTAGGTACTCTGATCATGAGCTATTTCCAAAAGAACATCACGAATAGTCATGCATGTGAAAATAGCCCTTTTTTTCGGTTTCTTTTCACTGTGAGTTCCAGTGGTCCAAAATAATCAATGCCTGTTTTCATGAAGGCTCTTATTGTCGATTGGATTCGGCATTCTGCAAATCTTCGGGGTTGCATGTCCAAATTTACAAAGTTAACAACTATTCCAGACCCATTTTACTTCTTGTCTCATTCTCAAAATCAAAAATTCTTGTCGCAAGATATTTATAACAGTTTCTTGGCTATGATGGTGAACATTATCGTTATATTTTTTAACAATAAGTTTCGTGATTTTATGTTGTGGATGTAGAATTATCAGATTCTTTGTTTGTGAACTATGTGTTGATTTTTCTAATCTTCCAGCAAGATTACTACCTGAGGAAAATGGTTTTTTTTTTCAATGCAGCAATTTCTTCAATGACAGTATCATCCTGTACCTTCTTGAAGGGGATATTTTCGGCTTTGTTGATTTCTTCTACTGATAGTTCCCCCTCATTTGTGCATCTTCTGTTGATAATATCATCATCATCCTGGAGTACTTTGATATCATTAGCAATCCAATTGCAAATTACGAAGCCACCTTGTTTATGATCATATATATCTTTCCGAATCAATTTCTTAGCCTTTTCCAGTGTGTCAGCATTTCCTAAGTACTCGTCCATATAAGAAAAGGATAAGTATCTGCGTGGTCTTTGGCATTTCTGTTCTCTGTCTCTTGAGCGAGCCAGGGACCACCATGTTGAATCAGAGAATACTACTAAGATTTCGTAAACGTAACGTTCAGTCCTCTGCTCTTACTCTCACCTGGAGAAACATTTCTCTTATGTCTGATGTGAAATCACATCTCTTTATTCGGAAATTGAGAAATACCGTCTGAAGTGGATTATACAGGTCTGGTCCAGTTAATAAACAATCATTCAGACTGATGCCTCCATTTTTTGCTGACGCATTAAAAACGATTCGGATTGTCCGAAGTGGGGTTAATACCAGGTTTTATAGAATACTACTACAATCTTCGAGATTTATCTGATGTAACTCTTTTCTTCTATTTCTTCGAATTTCGTTTCGTGCATCTCATAAACTTTTTATCGTTGTTCATTTTTCTTTCAAAAAAAGGAAGTTGAGGCACTTGTCTTACTTTCAGGCAAAACCATGTATTCTTTCTGGCAAAACCGAGTATTCTTTCTTCCAAGATTAGATTTAGAATGGGGCCTTCGGGCTATCTGCCTCCACACCGCGACCTTTTCAGATCTATTGTGTCTGCCCTCAAAATCGATTAGAGTTCTTCGGCTAGCCCCGTCTTCTCTATGAGACTCCATAGGCTAGCTTTCAGATCCCCTGTGTATCTCTGGGCTTCTGGTTTTTCCTCACCCAGCGTAAGGAACCTTAGTCTTGACAAGCCCTCACAGTGGCAAAGTATGTGTACTGCTGTTTCCTCCTCTTCTTCCAAAGTAGTTTTGTCTCATATATATCTGTCCTATTCTTCTCAAAGTAGTGTCTAATATTTACTGAGCCTTTCTGTCTTCATGTGATGGCACTAATTCTTGAGGATTTCCTATCTTCTCTAGTCTCCATTGTTTTTTGACAAGGTCATGAAGAACATCCAAGTCATCTTCTTCACTTGATATGTCATGAGTTAGGAAATACTGGGAAAAACTGAACGAGTTAGCCAACAGAAATACAGTCACCCTTTTATGGGTTCCAAGACATCCCGGAGTAAAAGGAAATGAAGTAGCTGACAAACCCACTAAGAAATTAATTCAAACATCCTTCGTGGTGCCAGAACCCTTCTGCTGGATCAGCAACAGTACTGTATCAGAAGAAATCAGAAAAGAAGAAGCTAACCAAATATTAGATATCTAGGAAAATCTTCAAGATCTCAGACAGGCTAAGATACTACTGGGTACATATGATCACACAGGATCGAACGCATGTCAGCCTAAGCAAAATTAAACTTCGTATACCTACTAACAGGAGTCCTAACAGGGCAGTGCCGGTTGAAAGAACATCTCAGAAAGCTCGGCTTAGCAGAGTAGCAGAGGAAGGCGAATGGAGGTTCTGTGAGAAGAGGAGGAAACCTTTATCCACATATTTACGGATTGTGTCACCTTACAAAACCCATGGTCAAGAAACCTAGGAGCACATATAATTCAGAAGGAGCTACTCTACCTGGAATCACCTCATATCCTGAAATTTGTGAGGGATATAGTACTAGAGAAATTGCACCAGCTACGGAGAACATCCTCACGGTATAGCAACGTGCACCCGTTATGTTTGAACTTCAAACGAACCGGCAGCGCACGACATATTTTTTTTGTAGAACTCCCCCAATAATTTACTTTGCAAATACTATATCACATTACACCCTGGTGTAAAATTACTATTCTTTCGGCTGTATCGTCTGTATTGATCTAGAACTCACAATTTGAGAATGCAAAGCCACCAGTAATTTTGAACTGCAAGGTCCATCAGCAACTTCCACAACATTGTCAATAGCAGACCTCTAAGAAGATCCTTACGACATTCAGGGTCGAAAGTTGAACCATATTCTGAATGGTTCATCATCAGTCAAGATTCCTTTTCCAACGTTATTCGAAGAATTTGTTCTTAGGGAAGCAGTGGAAAAAGTCGCAGAGTATAGTCTTTCCATAGTCAGTTGAAGCGCTTCAGGCAAGGAATGCAAGCTGGTGATGCTCCAATTGAATTTGGAAAGACTATATCACACTTTACCCTGGTATAGTGTTTTTTTTTGCCTGTATCGTATTTATCGATCCCAAACTCACATCATCAGCAACCACCACAACATTGTCAGCAGGCCTCTAAGCAGATTCTCACGACCCTAAGAGTCTAACGCCGAACCATCTTCTAATTGGTTCATCATCAGTCAAGATCCCCTTTCCAACGTAATTCGAAGAACAAAACTTACGGAAACAGTGGAAAATATTTATATATATTTTGGTCCAGATCGATTAGAGAGTATAGTTTTTCCATAGTCAGTTGGAGCGCCTCGAGCATGAGCTGCTATAACTGACTATGGAAAGACTGTATTTGCCTACTCGAACTCGACGAGTGAAGTGAAGTCAAGATGAAGGCAAGTCACGAAAAATAACGCCGGTTTTCCTGGAAGAGACAACATCTACCAAGTGGTACCAAGTACGAACGTCTACCGGTAACAAAAATTTGCCGACTAGATGTAGAAGGTGGAGATTCCAATAATGTTCACTATCGCTAATGAAGATTGTTAAATTATATCGTACTGTATATTTATATACCCAATAGTATCCACGTTATGTTATTGACATTAAAAAAAATTTACAAGCAAATATGTAATATATATATATATACTTGTCTTTTCTTGTTGTATTACTTGCTGTAACAAATTTTTGCCAATGACGAAGCTTTGAAGCTTCCAAACATGTCCAATCATTAAACAAAGTATAGTTTTGGTGGAGTTGACTGTAAGATTTTCTTCCTGCCCTATTATCTTCACTCCACTGCAAGATAAATCGACTCCAGATGGTTGATATAGAATAGTGAGAAAAAGTAAAAAAAGGAGTTTTCCAATATTGGAAACAATAGACAAGTGTTTCGCCAAAATCTTCGCAGTTGTTTGACGTACTTTTATCATACTCGGTAGCCCGATTGAAAAAATTCGCCTAAAATCCTCAAGTGTCTGAACTGTACTCAATGACTGACTAATCACACTTTCTGTCAATGTGGGTCATTTTAGATGATCTGTTCGAACGTGAACGTCGTAGAAAGAGTGAGTACAGTAAAAATAGTGAAATAGGGTGAATGAATATTAATATTTTCAATCTCTGGTAGAAGTCCATGTTTGCTCAAAGTGGAGTGAACATTTTTATATAGGGAAGAAGGAAAGCTCGAAGTCATCTCCACAATATTTTAATGTTGTAATTATTCAAGGGGACATGTTTCGAACTTATAGAAGTTAGTGGTGATGAAACATTTTTGAAAAGTTGGTGCCAATGCCCATCATCCTAATATCATTGTTAAAGTTTGAGGATAAACGGGTTTTCATGAACCTGAAGGGCCCCGTGCCCTGAGAGCTATTATAATCTAAAGTGAAGTCCCCGGAGGAAAGCTTGACAAGCCATTGCATAGCAAAGCTCACAAGACACCATTGTTTTGAACGAAGGCGCCACTATTAAATCAGATATCAATAAAATTGATGGGGCGAAACGCCAAACACGTGTTTAATCCAACCCCAGCGGATTATACCCGCCGAAAAACCCAACTTTTATTTTTTGTTTGTAACCAACCATTTTCTTCTGACCGCTCCCCTAGACATTTCGAGTTCATGCCCGATGCAGTGAAGCAAGAAAAATCTCGAAACTCTTTCCAAAGTCGTAACAAATACGTGACATTTTTCCAAGAATTTAGTCCAACATTTGTAAATATTTGTCGTTTATACAGAATTATGAGTAAAACATTATCGTGTAAATGCTTCTAATTTTGAAATGTACTACAGTTAAGTGAATAACATCAGGGACGAATAAAGAATATAGAAATACAGATCTGGAAGAAAATTGCCGGCATATAGGATTTTCAATGTGTTTTGAAGTAAGATATCGTAGCCAGTCGACCAGCACAAAAAATAACAGATATGAGGGATGGATTATGAAATATCCAACTGGACTACTGTTCCTTTCCTTGCTGCACAGCCCGCAGACCGTTTGCCATATCCTCACTCAAATTTTCATCCTGACTGAGCTTGCTAATAGCGATAGCGTAGACGGCGCTGATTATCTGATTAGAGAGTTGAAGTGTTGTCATGAACGTTAACGTAAACGTAGAAATTGACAGATACGCATGCGCATTTTCCAATTCTTCACGTTTGCGTTGGTAGTGGGCTTACGGGCGTACGTTATCTCACGTACTTTCGCGTATGCCTTAAATATCAGTACGTTAACCAAACTATACCTACTCGAAATATGTCGATGAGTAAAAATTATCAAATTCGGGATCCCCAACGAGTTCTGCAGCAAGAAGTCCTCTCATTTTGACAGGAATGAATGTTCGAATCTGAACACACAACCAAAAATGACCAATACAAACCGAAAACCAAATGTATTATTACGTTATGATGACAGTGATGACCAAAGTGACGACTTCAACTCAATTTAACGAAAATACGTAAACGTTATTTTTCGTACGTTAACGTCTACGTGGAGGTCTACATACAGTGATTACTTCAACTCTCTAATATGCATAACGTATATCTGTTACATTTTGACCTCGTCGACTGGCTTCCGCCGGTATTTTTTCCACATCTGCAAACAACATATAGTTTCACGCAGTGCACTTTTTAGCCAGTTGTGTACAATATTTCTCCTCACAACACATGACAAAAAATATACAATTTTGAATTAACGAGACATTTTGAACTATTATGAAGTACGTACTTCTAATCACCCGTGCATAAGGAAAATAAAATACGTGTGTTAGTACTTTCACACTATTATGCTAGGTATGGCTACTCCGTGTTCGTTATGTAATATATTATGTTGATGATACTGATGACATATATTATTGGCTGGTTTCCAAACTAATTCGCTTCGCCTCTATTTGAAAGTGTCCCTTCACCTTTCATGGACACGGAAATCCACACTTTTTCTAAACATTCTCAACATGCAACATGCATCACAAGCACAAATAACTGATCGTCGGTCGATTCCGATACTTTTTTATAGTTTCATTCAGTCCGGATCTGCTGTGACGACAACCATAATAATCGGCTTGGCAACCGGATTATTCAAGATCAAGGTCGGCGCAAATACAGAATTACAGAATACAGAACGGTGGCCTTCCCTAGCCTGCATCGATGCATGAGAGTGTGCATGGAGCCACGAAAGGAGGACTAGAGAGTGGGACTGTGGGCTGAATCGTGAGGGGGCCAATAGGAAAAATAAAAATGCGGCGGCTGATACGATGCCACTCTGCTGAAACTTATCCGATCATGATCATGTTTATGTAGGTAGGAAAACAGGCACACATCAGTTGCGTTTTATTTGTTCCATTCTGGTAGCGGTGGTAGGAACAGAATGACGTTAACAAATAAAACGAGAAACTTCATAACCTTGCTTGAGAGAATTTACATAAGAGGTTATATTTGTATATAGGAGATCCGAATAATTAAAAAAGCATAATACTAGAGTTAAAAATCTAGAAAATGAAGCAACTAATATTTGGAGCAGTGATTGTGATGATTGAAGAAACTTCTCTGAGATCGACAGAGTGTATTTTATCTGGTAATGAACATATGAAACCTGTCTTACTTGAAAGAATCATGAACTAAGTGAAACTCACGCTGGAAATGTCTTCTAAATGTCTTTTACTTCCGAAAAAAGGTTCATTTTTTGTCAATCTAATTTGATTTCTTGACACCTGTCAACGGTCATTCCACATCATTCCTTGTAGTGAGACGGAATGGAAAGTAGCAACCGGAATCGGAAAAGTTGCAAATCAAACGACACATCAAAATTGATTCCGGTGGCGGAATCGGATGAATAAAACGCAACTATTCATTCTCGATCGCGCGACTCGCAACAATGAAATTGAGTTTATCATAGGCGTCAGGCCTGTAGCCAGGGGGGCTGTCAGAGGAGCTCGCACCACCTGGAGGTGACCTGGAGAAATTTGAGCATCCCAGGAAAATCCATGAAGAGTTAGAGAAATGCTCACGTTGTACCTAATACAGAGTTAATCAAATGTATGGAACCATCCATATATCGCAGTAACCAGTCGCTAGATCTTTCAGAATTTTCATACATGGTGAATTGGAAATGTGGCGGTTCGACAAATTATATCGCCAATGTTGCCACGTTATTAGTTTTTCTGGAATTATTATCAACTTCCTTAATTTAAATAGTAAACCCCATAATATATCTTTGTACAATTTGATTGAGAATTTTTCAACGAGTTCATCGATATACTATTTTATAGTTTATAATAATAATAACTAAAACATATCAAGAACAAGAATAGAGACTACTCATTTGAGTAGATATTCAAATTGTTGTCTGTTGACCTCCTGACAATCAGCTAGACTGCATCTACACTGTTTCTGATGTGTTATCCTCCATCACTCTTCGGAGAACAATTTCCAGATTCTCGAGACTGACATTTTATTTTTATGTTCTGGTTCCTACGAAAAGGGATATCCTGTAATGTTCAGAGAACATCTTGAGAACCAAAGGAAATAAGGAAGGAATTGGTGTTCTTCTTAAATTTCTGGAGTTTATATGCCTCGGGAAACACCTCCCTTTTCAATGTGTCCCAGAGCCTCGCTGTTCGTTGGATGAACGAGTCTTTGGAAAGAGATGTTCTGCGGGTCTTCAAAGTGACCACGAAGGGGTGCGAAGTCTCAACTCGACAGGTTAATCTCGCGGGGACTGCCAAGGGGGGAGGAAGAATGGGCTTATATCACAAAATAATATTATTTCATAATTCGATAGAACTCACCCAAACTAGCTCACCACCGCAAACCGTTTCTTGCTGTGAGCTCCCTACGTTTTATAAAAAATTATTGAAATCCCCGATTTTTCGGACCTCTGAAAACGAGGCGATGATGTGACGTCAAAACCCTAATACTGAAACAAGACTATTCCAGACAGAGATGAATGATACATGATTCCTGACAGAGTGAATTAGCGTGAGATCACAGTTGAAAGAATAATTAATATATCAGTTGCCTCAGTCTCCGTCAGGTGTTTGGTATTTTCTTTTAACTTTGGCGAGATGAGGTTTCTACGTCATATAAGAGGGTCCGTTTTCAGAAGGTACTATTATTTATGTCCAAAAATAAAACATTCCAGTTGATTTTTTGATCGAATTATGTCGTCAATCATTATTTATGTATGGAAGGATCATTATAAACATGGTTTGAGTTAAAAGTTCTACCAAGGTGTACACGCCCATTGTTGATATTTCAGAAGAGCATCGTCCATGGAAATATCTATAAAATAGAGCCAGATCGCCAACTTTTCTACGGTATTCCAGAGAAGTGAGTGAGTTTTAGAGCGAGGCATCACCCACGATACGAATTGCCCTTTTTTGGACAGAATCCAACAGTTTCAGGGTATGTTTGGGTTCTGCACTCCAAATATGGGAACAGAATTCCAGGACAGGTCGGATCTGTGCCTTATAGATCATAAGTAGCTGACTGGGAGTGAAATAGCTCCTATCCCGAAACAGAAAACCAAGTTTTTGGGATGCACTTTTAGCAATTGATCTCACGTGATTTTCTCAAGAAAGGTTATTGCTGATAGTAATATCAAGCATCGAAATGGATGTCTTCAAAGGTATGGTCACTCCTGACAAGCTTATGTTGGGTACAGTGAGATCGGCTTTTCTAGAGAAAAGGCATGCTTGTGTTTTGTTTGCATTGAAATCTTCATAAGACGGAATCTAATGGTGTGAGATCCGGAGAACGCGCTGGCCATTCGATGGTTCCACTTCGTCCTATCCATCAGTTTCTGAATACGTCATCAAGATATTGGCTTATTGCATGCAAAATTCGGTTGTGTCAGTCTTGTTGTTAATACTTTGACGTACTCCACCATTTCCATCTGGGAACAAATTCATCAATGCAGGGAAATTTCAACTAGGAAATAGCCACAATACTCAAAGTGGAATGAAATGTTAAATAAATGCAAAAAGCTCAAAGTCATTTCCACACAGTGTTCATAAAATGAACAACAATGGTAGATTCCGGGAGAAAAAAACTACTTCCCTGGCTAATGCCACGCAGGATATTGAATTACATCCTCCCGAAATCTATGCATCGAATCGTATAAACGAATACTGATACAAGTGATTCTTTCCTAGTTGAAATTACGCCAGTCGGGCAACCAGCCACCCCCGTATGGGAATTTCAGTTTTGGAGTGATTCTTTCCTCGGTTCTACTCAGATGGCGTTACTTTCATTTTATCGATGAAAGACGCCTCGGGGTGGATATAATGCCAACTTGATTTTTGTTTGGCTAGGCTTCGCTGAGTCGGCGGTCTTAGGACTGCTGGCTGGAGACTACACTGCACTGATGAGAGTCAAAGATCTCGAAACCGGTCTGTGGTTGTCTAGCGGCCTGGCTTAATCGAAATCAATAGGCATTCAGGAAAGAATCACTTGTATCAGTATTCGTTTATACGATTCGATGCATAGATTTCGGGAGGATGTAATTCAATATCCTGCGTGGCATTAGCCAGGGAAGTAGTTGTTTTTCTCCCGGAATCTACCATTGTTGTTCATTTTATGAACACTGTGTGGAAATGACTTTGAGCTTTTTGCATTTATTTAATGCAGGGAAAATCTCATTCTGTAATAATATGAGGTATCTGTCGCTATTCAACGTTTCTTCAATGAAGAATGGTCCAATGATTCTATTGTCAATAATACCAGCCCAAATATTCAATTTCTTAGGAAATTGAGTATGGCTATCTTGAGCCCAATGAGGATTCTCGGAAGCCCATAGTATCGACAGTTTTGCCTATTCATCGATCCAGATATAGACAGAAAGTGGCTCCATCGGAAAACAGAATATTCCTAATGAAGTTGATACCTCTCGCCATTAACGTTTCACAGAATGCATTTCTCCTTTCAGCATCGCCGGCAATCAGTTCGTGGATGATATGCACCTTATATGGCTTCATGTTCTCCTTCTTCAACATTCGTATCACTGACATTTGACTTATTCCTTGATCTAAGCTGAATTGGGTTGTCGAAGTATGTGGTTGATCTAGGGATGAAACTACAACATCTAATGCTTTTTCAGACGTCCTGTTTTCTAATATTCTTCACATTCCCAGTATTCTCGAATCGTTTCAAAGTTCTGGTAGGTTAGGTTAGGTTCCATGTGAGTGGGGCGAATACCTCCCCTCCACTGCGACCCCAGATGGGTCTATTGCAGGGTTGGCATGAATTAATTCACGAATTAAATCAGTGATTTAATTCGTGAATTAATTCCATTGACTTTTTTCGAAAAAGTCATGAATTCATTCAAATTTTAAAAAATGAGACAAATTGCACTATTACCTTTGATTTTAACTAGTTCAAACTGAAAAATTCGATCGTATTTTGGCAAGACTTTGTTATTTCAAGCATGACAGAGATTTTTACTAACAAATATATACAGTATCAAATATCATCCATAAAGTCCATAACATAATATGAGAACAGGTTCATTATCACAGCATCGAATTTTCTTCACTCGGCGATCCTGCATAATTGAAATTCGATTTTGACACATGTCACGTGATCACTGGTATGGTGATAAATAAAAATAATACTATAAAGCGAAGAAAAGTGGGGTTATATAACAAAATATCCATAAACATTTCTTATTAAGTTGCTATTTCACATTCAGTTTCGAGCAATTTTTGGAGGAGAATTGGAAATAGCTAAGTTTTTTCGAATATTCTACAATTTTGTTACAATTCTCTTTTTTTTTGACAGTAGTGATGTTGATGATGTACAAGTTGTATAGAATTCAATTTCATGCTCACATATGGAGGTTCCAGCCATTATTTGAGAAAACTGAAAATAGCTATTTTCATTTTTTTTAAATAACTTCATCTTCCCATCTAACCCCTCTTTTTGCCATCGTAATTTTTTGAATTTACCGCCATACCAGTGATCAAGTGACACGTGTCAAAATCGACTTTAAAGTAGTCAGACATGCATTATATATCTCCGAGAAAAAATGTTTCGATATTCTACTAATAATAGTTATTTTTGTATCTAGAGCGCGAAATGCTACTTTGGTGATCGAGATCTGATTTTTTTGACGAGGTGTAGCCGAGTTAAAAAAATCGTCGAGATGGCCAAAGTATTTCGCGCTCGAGTTGCAAACAAAATTTTTTCTACAAACGCCAAAAAAGATAGTTCAAAGTAAAAATATGCTTGATATTAAAAATAGTGTTGAACTGGCTTAAAAGGCCTCCCCCTCGGCCTCCCCCTATCCTCCCTAGATACGCACGATGTTCCACGAACATAATAGGAATTTTCTTTCGTGCGCTCCAAGAAATGAAACAAAATTATTGTTGAACATTCAGAAATGAATGATTTCGTAGATGTTTGCTCGATTGAGAACCATAAAGTTGAAATATAAATATCTCATATATTTTACCTAACAATGCGCGAAGTGGGTATTTCGCACACTGTTTTACTTCGCGCATTGTTTTGTGCGAGGTATCATGGTAACGTAGGAAACTGAAAAAAAGTGTCACTTCGCAATTTGTTAGCAATGCGCGAACCTTGTCATTTTTTGACGTTTGTAGAAAAATAAACTTTTTCTCCATGTGTTACGAACTTTATGGATGATACTGGATCTATATGTATCTATTATTTTATATTCTATCATCACTTTTAATTTTGTTTTGGAAAAATTACATGTTATATTATGATGTTAGTCTACGAGATTTCTGAAGGGAATAAAAACATAGTTTTTTTGTTTTTTTTCTATTTCGCTTTGGGTAATAGTTATTTTTGTATCTAGAGCGCGAAATGCTATTTTGGTGATCGAGATCTAGTCGAGATGACCAAAGTATTTCGCGCTCGAGTTGCAAACAACATTTTTTCTAGAAACGTCAAAAAATATAGTTCTAAAGTAAAAATATGCTTCACTTTGTTGTGAGTTGATCACAATAATTAAATATGAACTCGTTACTCGAAGATATATTTTATATTCAGTGACAACATTATAATGTCAAATCTGATCACTATCTCTAACAACCAATCTCCCCGGTAACTCATATACAGAATGATATCATAACATCTTCCCCTTTTCAAACGAACAAATATTTATCATTACAACATCGGAAGTGAAAGAAAAATGAACTAAATATAATCCTGAAGGTGGCAAGGTTTCCTTGTAATACGACCAAAACGAGTTCTATATATGCTACCACCCTCTTCAGCATTTGGTATTTCAGTTGGTTCGTTTTCATTTTCTAAATTATCATCATTTACATTTTCATTCATTTCTTGATTCTCAATAGTTTCATTTCCATTATCACCATAATTCAATGAAAAATCATTTTCAATATCAGATCTGATGCTTGAAAAATTTGAGGATATTTTTCTTAAGAATCTCCTATTTCTGACGTAAATTCTACCATTTTCATTCAATTTAACAACATAGGATCTAGGCCTATTTGGATCAATTTTCATAACTGTTGCTGGTTCCCAAACTTTACCAAATTGAATCATAACTTGGTCGTCAGATTTCAAATCAGGTAAGCTTTTTACATTGCTATCATAATATGATTTTTGTCTACGATTATTATTTATGAAAATTTTATTAATATTTCTATGATAACTACTGGGGGTTAAAAGATTCTCTGTTACAGGTACATGACCTTTGAGAGTGCGACCAAATAAAAGTTGTGCCGGAGATGGAGTATCACGACTAATTGGTGTATTTCTGTATTCCAGAAGTGTCAAGTGCAGATCTTTACCGTCAAATAGAGCTTTTTTCAACATTTTCTTTATGGTTTGTACATGTCGCTCAATAAAACCATTTGACTGTGAATAAGTAGGCGAATTAGTTTTATGAACAACTTCCCATTCTTTAAGAAACTTCTGAAATTCTAAATTTGCAAATTGTGGAGCATTATCACTATAAAAAATATCTGGTTTACCATGAATGGCAAAAATAGATTTAACGGCATCAATTACTCGTTTACTGGTGGTATCATTATCTAGACATCGAATTTCAGGGAATTTTGAGTAAGTATCTACCAATAACAAAAATTGTCTATCATTCAGATAAAAAAAATCAGCAGCCACACTATGCCATGGGTGGGAATATCTCTGTTCAACAAAGGTTCTTTCTGATTACTATTTTGGAATCTCAGACATGAAGGACAGTTCCCCACTGTGTCAGATATTTCTTTATTCATAAACGGCCAATAAACTGTGTCGCGAGCTCGTAATAACGTTTTCTCAATGCCCATATGATTATAATGTAACCTAGCTTTAATATCATCCCTCATATTTTTCGGAATAACCATCTGATTACCTTTAAAAATTGCTCCTTTTTGTTCAACTAATTCATCTCTATACTCCAGAAAGGCATTGCCAATTGAGTTACCTGTTTTTTATCCTGAGGCCATCCATTTTTTATATAATTCATAACTTCTATTAGTTCAATGTCTCTTCCTGTTTCTATTCGCAACAAATCAAATTTTTGAGGACTAATACTATTGAATTCAATTATACCAACCTGAGCCTCTAAATCATTTTCAATTATATCGAAATTTTTGTCATCATGATAAGCACGCGATAAAGTGTCTGCAAAATACAATAATGCCCCTGGTTTATATCTAACTTTCAAATCATAATTTTGTAGAGTAATTCTTAGTCTTTGTAAACGCATAGGACATTTGTTCAGTGGTTTTTGGAAAATAGCCTCAAGTGGCTTGTGATCTGTTTCCACAAGAAACGACTTACCATAAAGAAATTGGTGGAATCTTTGACATCCGAAAACAATTCCCAACATCTCTTTCTCAATCTGTGCGTAATTTTGTTGCGTTTCTGTTAAACTCTTTGAAGCATATGCAACAGGCATTCCATTTTGAAGAATTACTGCCCCTAGCCCATCTTTTGAACTGTCAACTGACAAAACAATCGGTTTATTCTCATCATAATATTGTAGTATGGGTCTTGTCATCAATAAGGTTTTTAAATTCTCAAAACTTTTCTGATGGATGTCATTCCACTCCCATACAACATCCTTTTTCATCAAGGCCCTCAGATTTGATGTGAGTTTTGATAAATTTGGAACAAATTTGGCAACATATGTAATCATTCCTAAAAATCTGCTTAATTCCTTAGTGTTCTTTGGAATATCTATTTGTTTGATTGCTTCAATTTTATCGTTATCAATTTTAATACCTTCATCTGTTAAAATGTGTCCTACATACTTGACTTCATTGACTCTGAACCTACTTTTTTTTTTATTGAATTTTACACCCATTTCTTTTGCTCTAAAAAAAACTTTTTGCAGAATTTCATCATGTTCCTTCAAGGTTTTTGCGTAAATTATAATATCGTCAATATATACTTTAACTCCCTTGATGCCACCAAAAATTTCCGTAAATGTTCTGTGAAAAATTTCTGGAGCATTACATACACCATACGGCAGACGTAAAAACATGAACCGACCGAAAGGTGTTGCAAATGTGGTCAGCTCAGAAGCTTCCTCTGTTAATACGATTTGCCAAAACCCTTTGTTGGCATCAAGGGTTGAAAATATTTTTGCACCACACATATCTCGTGTAATTTCATCGAAAGTAGGTATTTCATAATGTTCTCTCAACAATGAATCATTCAAATTTTGTGGGTCTAGGCAAATGCGAATACTATTGTCTGGCTTCTTGACAATTACTATTGGATTAACAAATTCGGTTGGTTTCTTTACTGTAGTGATTATATCATCAGATATCATTCTATCCAGTTCAGCTTTGAGTTTATCCATAAGATGGAATGGTACTCTTCGACACGGTACAACTGTTGGTTGGTAACCACGTTTTAACTTAAAATTCACCGGACTACTAGAAATTTTACCAATGCCATCGAACAATACTCGATTTTTAGTGAAATCATCATTATTTTGGATTTGAAATATATTTCGTCGTATTAAATCTAGTTCTTGTAGACTTTGAATACCCAGAACAGGGGGTGAATTTCCGTTGGTTTTCAGAATAATAAAATCAAGAAAATATTTCTTACCATTGTAAATAACTTGCAAGTTATAGGAACCAACAACATCCAAAGTTTGACCACCATAATTCGTAATATTCAGTTGAATTTTTTTTAGTGAACCTATTTTCAAAATTGTCCAAATATTTTCTGGTATGACATTAACATGAGCTCCCGTGTCAAGCTTGAATTTCAGAAACCTGCCACATTCTGGAATATAAAGTGTTTCAAACCAATCATTTTTTGAGTTTTCCATCATAAAAATCTGAAGTGATCCTAAAACATATTCATTATCACTATAGTGTTCATCTTCAGTAATACCATTTACACCAGGATGAAAATTATTTCTACACAAATGAGTAAAGTGATTAAATCTAGAACATCTCCTACATTGTTTGCCAATTGCTGGACATTTACGATAATGATGCTTGAATCCACATCTGCCACAGTTAGATTGAAAAAAATCTTCTTTATAAAATCCTCCCTCACTGGTTCTTGTATTTCTATTGTATACGTCCTGTTTTTGACTCGACGAACTGGGTGCTATAGCTCCCGTTCATTATTATTCAGCTGTCTTCTATATTCGCCTGATGTGATATTTTTCTGTGTTTTCATTTTTTCTTCTGGCCTTCTTCTATCATAGATTCTATTTTCATTCACATTGGTAAATCTATGTTGTTTGTTATGTATTTCACTAACTTCAAGATTTTCTGTTTTATCTGTCATTTCCTTAATGTATTGTTCAGTTTGCTCTGCTAAACGACAAATTTCAATAGTCTTTGTCAAATCCAAATTCGTTTCACGCAACAAGCGATCCTTCATTTTTTGATCTCTGATACCACTTACTATTCTGTCTTTTATGAGTCTATCTCTGAATATACCAAACTCACAATTTCTCGATATTTTCTTCAGTTCCGCCAAGTAGTTTTCGAAGGATTCACCATAAAGTTGATTTCTTGAATTGAACTTATGAGTTTCCACACTAGGATTAGATTTTGGTAAAAAATGAACATCCAATCGTTTTATTATCGTATCTGGATCAACTTTTTCATCAGCTGTCAAATCTAATGTCTCCAAAACTTCATTGGCCTCTTCTCCTAAACAATGTAATAGAACTGCTGCCTGAACTTCTTTCGGTTTTTCTTTACACCCTGTTGCTACTGAGTACAGATTGAAATTACTCTTGAACTTCCTCCAGTTTGATCCCAAGTCCCCACACAAACTCATTGACGCCGGTTGTTTCAAAAATTCCATTGCTTCAATGTGAGGTACTTTCTCTAATTTACGTAGATTCTTTTCACGACTGCGCCATGTTGTGAGTTGATCACAATAATTAAATATGAACTCGTTACTCGAAGATATATTTTATATTCAGTCACAACATTATAATGTCAAATCTGATCACTATCTCTAACAACCAATCTCCCCGGTAACTTATATACAGAATGATATCATAACACACTTGATATACAAAATGGTGTTGAACTGGCTTAGAAGGCCTCCCCTATCCTCCCTAGGTAGGCACGATGTTCCACGAACATAATAGAAATCTCCTTTCGTACGCTCCAAGAGATAAAACGAAATTATTGTTGAACATTCAGAAATAAATGATTTTTTGGATGTTTTCGCGATTAAGGACCATTTAGTTGAAATATAAATATCTCATATATTTTCCATAACAATGTGCGAAGTAGGTACTTCGCGCACTGTTTTACTTCGCACATTGTTTGGTGCAAGATATCATGGTAACATAGGAAACTGAATAAAAGTGTCACTTCGCAATTTTCAATCAATGCGCGAACCTTGTCATTTTTTGACGTTTGTAGAAAAATGAATTTTGTGTTTTTTTTTCAAATGAATAAATTCAAAAAAGTCTGACTTAATTCAAAAAGTCGGACTTTGATGACTTTTTTTATAAAAGTCATGACTTATTCCAACTCTGGTCTATTGTGGCTCACCCCTAGAGGTTACAGTTCACCGTACAATCCACATCTTTTTACAAAGTTCATGGTTGAATTGGGTGAGATTTTTCTGAAATCGATAGGTTCTAAATTGGCAAAGCCAAATGTGTCGAAACTTAGTCTTTCTAAGCTAGAGCATGAACATAATATGTGTTCAGCCGTTTCGTCTTCCACACAACAGAACCCATAGTCCGTTTATTGGTTCAGACCCATCCTTCCCAGGTGGTATCTTAGACGACAGTGTCCCGTAAGCAGTCCAGTCAGAATTCGCAGGTTACCCCTGCTCCATTCTAAAGTTCTGGTAACTGTACTTCGTGATATGGGTTTTCGATCTGAGTGACTCGTATTGAAGAGATCGGAAACTTCTTGGTGAGTTCTTCTTCTATCTCCGAATCCATTCATCAATCAATAGTTTTTTTCAGATATCTTCGTTAATATTGTGAATGAAATTATAAAATAGCATATCAGGGCACTTTTTCACATTCAAGGATATTTTTTCACCTTCCGGTTTTCCTGGAAATGACATCAACTTTCGATTTTCGAATGGAACACCCTGTATTTTATTCTATTATCGGTTAGAGATAATTATAACGAATTCAACAATACTGGGTTTGATTGGGTTATTTCAAACGATTACGAAAATATTCACGTTCGAAGTTTGCATAAGCTCAATGGGTGTGACGGCGGAATATCAAAACTTCTTTCTCTGTCACACTCAATAACCAAATTAAACTCGGTATTGTTGAATTCGTTATAATAACCTCTAACCGATTATGGAATAGTACACGGTGTCCATTTGGAAATCAAAAGTTACGTGTCATTTCCAGGAAAACGGAAAGATGAAAAAAAAAATCCTAAAATGTGAAAAAGTTCCCTCTATATGTTACAAATTTCAGAAATATAGCTAGAAAACCAAAGGAGAAAAGAGGGGTATACTAAGTAATTGAATGAAATGGATAGACGGTTCTAAAAAACGCCATAATAGATTCCTAAAATGATTGGCATGGTAAACCACTGACGGTAGACCAAGAAAAAGTCAAACATCCGAATCAATTGCCCGAGTAAGTATTTCCAAGAACTCATAATCTCCAAGAGTTATAAAAATATTTCAATACCTACCTCCTCTCCTTATCCTCTCTGGTACGCACGATGTGCTTAGAATATTATAGGGAATCCCTTTCGTGCGCTCCAAGCGATAAAAAAAATCTCATATTTCTGGTTTTTGTATATTGTTACGGCCCCTATCAATAGTGTAAAACCAAGTTTGCAGCTTCGAAAGATCTGTGATAACTTCATGGAGCGCGAAAAACCTCGGATTTTTTCCCACTGATTAGTTATTTGTCCGAAACTGCTGAAAGGGTGCCTCCTGTGGAAAAGGCAAGACACTCTTTATGGAAGCTGTGAAAATTTCCTACAATTTGAGCCCAACCCCAATTTTGAGTCCGATGAGTCCCAAAAGTTGATTTTTTCCAAAAGTTGAAGAATTTTAGTTTTCGTCGTCTATCGGGCTGAATATTGCCTGGAATACTTGTTCTATGACAAAAAGTATTGTTAATGAAGCTGTAGAGCAGTTACTTAGCTCTAATTTAAGCCTAGAACGAAGTCGGTAAGCTCAACAGATACCTCGTTATATCAGAAAAATTAAAATTGGTGAAATAGTGAATACAACATTCAGTTGCCCAGGATATTCATGGATGAACGAACCAACTAATACTAAATTGAATAAAATAACGTGGCTATTGTAGCAAACTACATCAGGTATACATTTAACGATTGAGGAAGGAATGGAGGAGTCTATACACTTAGTGGAGTAAAATCCACCGAAAAAGTCGCTCCGTTCTCGAAAAAAAATTTTTCAAGGTATAACCAGTTCCGACCTTCAAAATATAATGAAGTACATATTTTTCTATCAGAATATCATTGGACGACATTTTTGAGTGGGGACGAACTTTTTTATTTAGAAAAAACTGAAAAAATAAAGAATTTTCTAAAACACAGATTTTGAAATATATCTCCTCGTAACTCTAAAACTACAATAGGTATGGAGATCATTTTTTTTTCAATAGAAAACGAATTCTTTTCTGCATCTCACGATGGTATGATTACAGTATAAATTATCATCAGTTTTTTGTTAATTGATTGAGAACGCCAGATATCACTTTTCATGATATATTTTTTTCAACAATCGACAAACTTTTTTCTTGTTGATTTTTTTTGTATATATGCAGCGAATAAAATGTTGACAAATAGTCATGAAAGTTTTTGAAATAACAGAAATTTGTATATGTAGTATAGTTTTCGAAATATGATTTTTCAAAGATGTAGGTACGCATGGCATGAATATGCCTTTAGCGACAAGAGCGTGTTGGCGCGACTATAGAGCGTAGTTATAGGTTGTAGGGCAGTATGCAACAATCTGTTGAAGATGCAGTGTGTCATTTGCAAAAAGAGTGTATCATATAATGATAAAAATATTACAAAAAAATCCACGGATACAAGGCCTGCTCTCGTTATTATCAGCAGCGAAAAGAAGAATCAAGAAATGATATTTGTGTAGAATGTAGAAAAAGTTACACCAGCATGCACAATATTCAAATATTGCCGAATTTCACTGGTTGTCAGAAAAATACAGAAGCGGGACCATCAACTCGGAATGCAAATGTCATTTTTGATATTGGAAGAATGTGTATCATTTGTGATAGGGGCGGAAAGAGGAAACATCAGAAATTAGTATCTGTTCAAACAGGTACCTATGTGAAAATGTTTTCGAATTATAAGGACATTCGATAATATTTCATTGAGATCTCAATATCATTGAAGATTGAAAGAATAAGGATAATATCATTATTCAATAATATTATATATTTTGAACAATCTCGAAATAATTTTCATTTGAAATTAACGAACTTTAGAAATCTCATTATTCATTTGCCATATCAAAAAAAGCATACTATGAGTAGAATATCAATTATTATGAACTGATCTGAATGTCAATCATTCGGGAAATGAGTATACATCATGTCGTGACGATTTGACTAAAAATATAGATATAAATAGGACATGTTTTATTTTTGAATTATAATGTGTAGAAATATTCAAACCCAAAATTACGAATTAGGATGAATACAAAATTATGATTTATAGTTGATTTTATTTAACGATAGCATGATTTTATTTAACGATAGCCATTTTAATAAATGCTATCGAATTATAGGAACTGAAAAGAAAAGTTTTGATAAAATAGTTGACTCAGCAAAGAAACGGAACGATATAAATATGATTGGGAAAATTTCTGGATATTTGCTCATGATGCAAAAAGTATCACAAGTCTTGTTACAGTCAATATATTGCCCCAAGGAATATTAAATCATTTATAAATCTGTCGAAACAGAAAAAACATCATCAATTATATCACCAAGACATTCAAGGAAATAGTGAAGAAAATTTCGCAGAACAATTTAAGTCATCAGGATCCAGTAGCTCCAAAGAAGAATCCGAATTTTTCAACGATTCAAACGTAGAATCCGAAATGCAAATTCTTTATAAAGCTGCAGGAATAATAAAAAAACACATGGCAGAATTTCCGATACCTAACACATTTCCAATCAATTATTTCTAGATGTATATATCAATTGAAAATATGGTATTCATCCCTTTTACCATATATCCCTACTGAAAATCCGGAAAATTTTTGTTGGAAACACGAAAACGATTGTTGGAAGCCTGTTTTTACTAAGCAGGAACCTATTCCAAATTCTGTAAGAAAAATCCTGGCCATTCATTTTGCCGATAAAAACTGCACAAATAATAAGTGTATATGCATGAAAGAAGGGTTGAAATGTTCTAGTGAATGTAAATGTAGAGACTGCCAAAATACATTCAGGGATCCAGTTGAGCCAGAATCAGGAAATGAAGAAGAATACTAAAATGAATATCATTTTTTGTTTGATAGTTTGGTTTAAACTCGATTATATTTTGTAACTTATGAAATCGTCCAATTATCCATTATGAAAAATATGAATGCAGTATTATTTTCCTCTATACTTGCATCATTGACCTTGAAACCATCATAAGAACAATTTCTCAACATAACCACAGTAGAGAGCTTACATAGCACATAGCACTGATGGAGCGGGTATTGGGAGTAGGCACTGGTATTGCGCTGAGCGCGAACAGTTACCGGAGGCGCGGAATTAGCATGTTTTTAAAAAATCATACCTTCAAAACTATTTCATATGTATCGAATTTTTTTAATCTAAAAACTTTTTCGACTCATTATCTCAATTTCCTTCGCTGATTGTATATAAAGAATTCGAATAATAAAAAAGTTTTTCGATCAGTGAAAATTTCATCTCACGGTTTTCACTATTTCATATTCTCAACTTATTCAGAAAAAAACCCGATTTCATTACATCATTCTATTGGCATGATGAGAAGCGCTAGATTATCTTCTTTCGATCAAACGAAAAAGCAAATCAATATCTCGAGTAGTTCTCGAAATATTGAATAATATGTTTAGAAAAACACGATTTTCGAATATCCAACTTTTTTCGTATTTTTTTGAATAAAAAAGTTCGTCCCCACAGAAAAATGTCGTCTAGCTGGACTATGATGGAAAATCACATAAGGAACATTATCTAATAGGTCCGATTTGGTTATACCTCGAAAAAAAAAAACGACACATTTTATCCCCGATTTTACTCCTCTAACTCATAAAAGTGCCTCGACAGAAATTCCTTTCCAATAAAAAAAAAGTAGCGTCTGCTCGGATTCCTCCGCAGCGAGGTGGGGAACCACGAAACTACCAACCCTGCACCTGTTTTGACTTCTGGGGAGATGGTTTCCAACTTCGAAATGGCGAAGAGGATGTGGATCTACTGGTTCACCTAAATGGATTGGGCTCCAACGTTGACATCGCGTTCTTCCAAAAAAGTGATAGCGGTGAGGATGGTAGTCAACAGTTCAATTCTACGAGTTTGAACCTAGAAAGCTTGTCACACTGCCCTGGATTTGAAATGTTCCTCCACGCATTTACCGTCTGTAACACCACCTCTGAACTTTTCTGGCAAGAAAAAATTTTAAAAATGGTTGCCTTCCAGAACAATTAACACCTTAACATCCACGAAGAAGTAGAGTCAGCAGAGACAAAATGGCTGGTGTCCCTTTATGGAGGAGGTTCCGAAGATGACCTTCACACCCTCCGATACGATTTATTCGTAAGGAATACTGCCAAGGCAATGGTCCTTCTTGGTCGTATGCCCTACAATCAAAAAAGTTGCTGCTATGGCAGGTGTACCACCAGGTAAAGAAGTGGTTGGGGGTGGATAAGGACCCATCCAACTGAGGCTGGAGTAGGAGGGCTCCTTCCTTTACAAAACACTGCAGACCCTGCCCCACATACTCTCCTCAATCTACTATGTTGCAAATGCCACAAGAAGAACTTGCTCATGTGCCAACAGAAAGGGTTTGGGATGTTCTAGGTTGTGCATGTTCTGTCAAGGTATAAGACTTACGTGAACGTCGTCCATGTTGAAATCGACGACACTGATCATAAGCAAGACCTCGACCGCTCCATCGATCACCTTCTCATCCCAAGAATCACCAGTACAGTATTCCGGTTTTGATCAAAATTAAGTTGCGGGTTGCGGAATTGTCAGTACATTTTGAAATTACAATTTTCCTCAAATTATTCTTTTAAGAAAATTTATAATAATTAATATGTTAGAACTGACTATTCAGAGAGGTTTTCGATGTAGTTGGTTCGGCAAATCGTTAGGCTCCGATCTGTCCCTCCCCAGATTTCCCCAATTTTTGTTTTTATAATATAACGATGGACCTGTTGGGTCTATAGACTTCTTTTTATAATGAATTTAAAGCTTGATAACTGCTCTAAAGCTTCATTTCCGAAAAAAATTTCAGTGAAATGAAAATACAAAACCAATTTTTGAGGTCCTGTATCTTGAGACCCATTGAACCTAAAAAAAATAATTAGGCTCAAATTGTAGACAATTTCCACAGCTTCAAAAAATAATGGAATGTTTTTTTTTCTGTGGGAAGCATCATTTCAGCATTGTCGGACAAAAACCAAGTCAGTGGCATAACATCCGAGGTTTTTCGCGCTCCACAAAGTGAGCACAGATCTTTCGAAGCTGCAGACTTGGTTTCACAATACTGGTAGATACTTTTACAATATAACAAGAATCGAAAACATGTGAATTCATCGTATGTTGGATGACTCAAGTGGTCTTTGGTTAAATACTCTTTCTTATACAGCGTGTCTCACTTCGAACGACCTCCCCCCCCTATATGTATATCATACCAAATTTTGACTGGTATAAAAAACATCAACATGAGATCAGTATTTCATAGACAAACATCATTATGGACAGTGTCGTGCATTTTTATTGAAATAAAAAGGGGTCGATTTTGTATGAAATCATATTGGGAATTTTTTTCCAGGAAAATTAACTTCATAGTATTGTTCCTCATACTGTAGAACCTAAATATGCAAAAATTCACCTCATTGAAATGACTGGATAGATTGGCTTCATTTTTACTCTCATTTTCTGTCTCTAGAAAATAATGAATCTGCGAATTTTGGAAGGTTCAATAGCTCCGGTAGGTAGAAAATTGTGGTTTGGAATTTATTTTTTTGGCACATATGCATACATCTGCTTATACACGTCAATTCTAATTCTCGATTCAGAGTAATTTGACCTTGAATTAAAAAAAAAGTTTGCGTCGCATTTTTTTGTTACTATAGGGAGTGCTCAGAGTTTTGATGAACCAGATCATTTCACTGACTGAATCGGATGATTTCCAAGCAAAATTTGAAATTGACAATACAGCCTTCAAAATAAATATATCATTTCAATAAATGACTAACAGATGTCTGGTTTCCAATTTTTTTAAGCAGCACAACTGATATGTAGGCTATATAAAAATATCTCTGTTTATATTTGGATAGCAATGGCTGTTACATGAGTTGGTATCTAATATTTACATCAACATTTCAGAAAACAAATCGAACTACGCAGGTAGGTATACCTAACCTGCAATAGATGCAGAGCAGGATTCCACAGGATGAAAACAGTCACCTGATAGTGATGAAACGAGGCCAATATCATGTATGCAGCCCACAAGTTTCACAATATTTTTTCTGCTATAACACCAACGCCCAGCCACGCTATGAATTGAACAAAAAAAAAACAAGCCAGTAAGGCAGCAAGTGCGCAGCCGTGTTTTTGTTACGTCACTTGACCTGCCTCAACCGCTAATTTAGCGTCTGGCATCCATAAAAAACATCTGACGGATTTATGATAACGTATAATAAGGTCCCGCTTAGATTTAATAGCATCCAACGCGGTTGCTATATGACCGTGCCATGGCTGTTCCGTTGACTGCTTTTATAGTTTAGTGAGTTAAATTCTGTAGTCTTTGCTTTCAGAGTTTTAGGTGCACTTTTACAGTACAGGCATCGTCAGGGTCTTCAAATATATATTGAACCTCTTTCACTCTCTTGTTGAACGCTATAAAATTGATAGGACATTATCATATTACCCTTTGAGGCGGTGTATATGCATGTCAATTTATTTTCAGACCTTGGCTGAAGGCTTCAGAACGTGTCCTCGGTTTGAAGACTAGGCAATAAACATTGTTCAAATCACACAAGATGATTTACCACTAATGTATTCCAGTCGAGATTGACGCAGTGGACGAGCGCCCGACTCATGACCGCGAAGTCGTGGGTTCGAATCCCAGCCAGGGCAAGGAATGTTTCTAATATTTGATTCAATATTGTTGAGTTTTGGAGCATCGGCTGGGGATAGTCCGGCACGATTCACGATTGCCTTCTAATTCACAGTTCTGCTTCTGAGTTAGCGTATGGAGTTAGTAACAAAGCCTGCACAGAACACACAATGCAGAACATTGGCTAATGGACCCCAATTTAGGTCGTTGACCAGTTGGTGTGTACATATATACCAACGAAGTGCATGCACTACTACTATTTCAGTTATCAATATAATCACAAATGTTCATTGGAATGATATTGAAAGCAACAATGTTTCTGGTCGCTGAGACATAATCTCACATCAAAAGTAGAGCGAAATGAGAACAATTTTTTATCTGAACGAAAAAATAGTACAGGTACTCTTTTCCTAGTGTCCACAACGCGAGACCACCAACTTTCTGGCGAGAAATAAAATTATTCTTCGATAGAATTTCCATTTTCCCACTACTATGACATTTTTCAATGAGTTTTTCACTATTTTGCAAAAGAAACCTCACCTGCTATATTGAAATAGACGAAAAAATAGAATGAAACAGTTGATTAGCAAAGGCAGTATGGAACCATGTTCATTAGTCTAAAACAAATGTCTTCTCTTGCGAATAAGCGGAATAGTACGGGTTCCTATCAAGAGAAGGGACATTTACGCATGCTCTTAAGAATGTGGCTACAATACAAATACACTAGGCGACTGAGTAAAAACTATTAGAGTTGTGTCTCCATATCGCAACCACTAGTACACAAAGGGATAAGTTATCATCAGACACAATTGTGTCTTTGCTATTGTCTCATACGTTGTTTGGAGAACAAGCGCAGCGAGAAGTTGTCAAAAAAGTCCGAAATGACTAGTGCGACAATAGGCGACTGGACTGATAATGAATTATTGGTACTCAATTACGCCACTGTGTCGTTAGGGACTAGAATTAATTTTTGCAACATTTCTCACGCTTTTTAGGTAAATAATGAATGTATGCGTTGTTCGAAATTGTTGAATATCAGAGCTCATTTCAAACGTACCGTCATGGCCGCCATTCGGCGATACGTCGAATAATTGGTGACGTTTGTTTTAATGCTGTTTCGTTATTGGTCAGATTAATTTCCACTCATGAAGCAAGGTTGCCAAGTCACCAATTATAATCAAGTTATCAAAAAGATGTTAAGAGTCCTGACGTTGAATAAAACATAATAGGAGGAAGCAATATTGCGCTGAATGCTGTGAACTGACAAGACAATGCCCAAAATTCGTGCGCCGTGTTGTCACACAATTTTATTTTAAGCAATAAGCCACGACACATGAGGGAATCTTTTGAGACCTTTGATTTTTTATTGCTAATCAGGAATATTACTAAAACATAATTGAGAATTTATGAATTATATTTATGAAGTTTGAAGGTGAATTTCTAGCCGTTTGAAAATTACCGTGATATTATTGATGATTTCGGCACCTTAAAATCAACCGGAAAATTCGAAAAAAATTGGAATTGAAAGGTATTTGAGTGAGTTTTTATTTCTATTCTGCATTATTTTATTTCAAAACAATTTACTCAATAAAAACACCACACACCCACAAGGTACAGTTAAGGAAAGTTCAAAATCCATTTCCATTCCAGATTGAATGCATTTTAATTCATATATTCTATATTCTAATCGGGCATGGAACCAGAACTACCCCAGGTGCCGTAAAAACTGTGAGAGCCAGATTGAGCGCGCCCTAATCAGAGTTAAAATATTTGTAATATACATTTTTGACAGTTGACGTTGACTAAGTAATTTTAGACCAGAAGTGCTTTATATCACGCGATCACGATGTCTAGATGTCTATAGCGTTTGCTAGCATGTTAGAATAATCATTTCTTTTGAATTCTGTCTGCCTAGAGACTTGATAAGTGGAGAAAGACTATAAAACCGTATAAAACTTTAGGGTGTATACAACTGTATGTGGGTCTATACACACCTATTTTGAAATGGTTGTATTTTGTGAGGGGAATTTGTGGAATCTTGTGGCACAGCCAAACACAGTGGCTGTAGTTGGTCGTATGTATATTAACAACGAAATTATATGAATTGATGGTTATCTATAGAGTTTCAGAATATGGCTGGATGAGAGTTGAGATGTTCGATGAGGGAAAGAACAATAAAGGGTGTCATTTAGTTGATAAATGATTAACCGTATCGTGAGAGAAATGAGATTGAGCTACTTTCGCGTGGTGAGTACCGTGTAATTGAATGACCGTGTCGAAAAGGTATCAGGAATGAGCGACAGAGTGAAATTGCTATGGATTTGCATGTTCATGTCACGAAGACACCAGGAATATGAGCGACGGGCGCAAATTACGGTGGAATCGAATGTGGCGAAGGCAAAATAAATTGATGATAGGTTCAAATAACTATGGATTTGATTGCCCGTATCAAGAACGCGAGGGCCTTGAGTGTGAATGCTAGTGCGAATGTTGGAAGATGAACTCAACTGATTGATAGCCGGACGTAATGTTTGATGCCGTGAGAATAACTGCACTATATGTCGATAGATAAAAGAACTGAACTGTGTTCAGTGTCAAGGGCTGAACCTGGTATTACTAATAAACATGTAGGACGGACGACTAGAACTGATTAAAACGTAGTGAATTCACGAGTGATTGTTATAGACCGATTTGATGCATTTCTTTTATGGTGTACAAACAGCGATCAGATTATCATTCAAAATAGATCATTAGACGTACCTATTTGAAAAGGAATGGTGATATTCATCTTAATCTTGCTGCCTATGTAATTGTAGGAGCAATACTACGAAGGACGATTGATGTGACATGAAGGTATAAGCCATTACATCATCGTAGCATACACTATTTTTTCTACGACCAATAAACAATAAATAAAATCATTTCTTACTATTTATATTTCAACATCACTAGTCCATGACTTGTCAGTACTTTTGACGCGTTGTCATTGAATGTCATTTGAAATTAAATGTCAAACAACTCAAGCAAGTAAGATTGAAACAGACTTACTTGATTATAGCGAAGAACATGTTTCTAATAATGAAGTAGTATTACGTGTCTTTATTAATTGGTCAAAATTTGTATCATTATGAAAATCCGAGTTAAAATGAACGCTATTAAGAAATCGATAGCAGATATTTAATTCGCGTTGTAATAAGGGAGTAGAAAAACTGCATTATTCGAAAGTCATTTATTTTCGGATAGATTGAGTGCCTAGAACTAAACAACAAGGATGAGAATGCGATACCGTCAAACGTTTTGTTTATTAACGATTTTCGTGGGTGTACAGTACAGTGAATTCCAATACCAGTGCCAAGGTCTTGCGGGTTGAACCTGAATGAAGTCATATTATTATGTTCGGCGCTCCTCTACTCCGGTGTGATTCTTTTATGATAATAAGTCTAATTGACCATATTGTAATTCTCTAATAAGTCTAATGTCTAATTGACCATATTAAGCATAGATATAATCACTTCGCGGCAACAATAACAATACAAAACATTATTATCTACCATAGTGTTACCGCGAAACATCGCGCAAAACTTTGAAATGAGAAGATTTTTTTTTAACCTGTAACCTACTCGTGATTTCAAAGTTTTATTTCTGGATGAAAAAAAATATTCAACATAAACATATAAATTTGCAATCTCTCGATTTCAAATAGAACCTGAAAACATATTATCAAGTTGCTATAATTTGTTTCCTACAGGTCATCCTTCTTTCAATAAATTAAATGAAAATTCAATATAACGCAGACTGAGAAGGACCCCTTTAAAAAGTGTCCACGGAACATATTCAACTTTCTTAGTTCATCAGGGTTGGCTAAATTATTAACATCATGATGATAACATATGATAATTAATCTTTGGTAGGAGTCCATATTGCTCAAAGCCATCTCCACAAATTTTAATGGTATTACACAATACGGAAGGGACATGTTTCTCCTTGGCAAAGGATCATCGGAAGGACATCGAAAACATTTTTCATCGATATAGTGAGGATATTAATATCTCTTTTCATACAATTGATAATATTTCAAAGACATTCGTTAATACTAAAGATAAAGTTCCTTTGTATCACAAATCAAGAGTTGTATTTCTTGCTCAGATCCAAATTGGAATGCTCAATATGTTGGACAAAGTGGTAGAAAAATTTCAACCAGAGTTACAGAACATCTAAAGATCATTGAAAAATCCAAGAATACACCCCAGAAATGTTCATTCGATTTGAATTATTAGTGAGAATTCATAGGCTTGTTCGTTTGTGTTTGCTCAATTTGCTAAACTTGATTTTTTTCCTATTATTATCTCTGTTTAAATTGTGATGACAATGGAAAAAAATCAACTTGAGCAGGTTTAGCAACACAAACGAACAGACCTTATGTACTTTATGACGTTGGTTGAAAGTTCACAGAATAATTCTTGCTGATGAAAAATACTGCAAGTGATTCACCCACAATACACAATTCACCAACCTACGACATCACTTTGGTGGCGATGCACCATATTGGTAAAATTGGCAACATAGTGGTACCCGTGGAAGTTATAACAGAACTTTTTTTTTATGTTCTGGTTCCCACGAAAAGGGATATCCTCTAATGTTCAGAGAACATCGTGAGAACCAAAGGAAATAAGGTAGGAATTGGTGTTATTCTGTAATTTCTGAAGGTTATATGCCTCGGGGAACACCTCCCTTGGCAATGTGTTTCAGAGCCTCGCTGTTCGTTGGATGAACAAGTCTTTGGAAAGAGATGTTCTGCAGGTCTCCAAAGTGACCACGACGGGGTGCGAAGCCTCAACTCGACGGGAGGAACAATAATTGTTGATATTTCAGAAGAGCATCGTCCATGAAAATATCAATAAAATAGAGCCAGATCGCCAACTTTTCTACGGTGTTCCAGAGAATTGAGTAAGTTTGTGAGCGAGGCATCACCCACGAGACGAATTGCCCTTTTTTGGACAGAATCCATCAGTTTCAGGGTATGTTTGGGTGCTGCACTCCAAATATGGGAACAGTATTCCGGGACAGGTCGGATCTGTGCCTTATAGATCATGAGCAGCTGACTGGAAGTGAAATAGCTCCTGGCCCGAAACAGAAAACCACATTTTTGGGATGCACTTTTAGCAATTGATCTCACGTGATTTTCCCAAGAAAGGTTATTGCTGATAGTAATACCAAGCATCTCTTTCTTATAAAGAAGAATGTCATTTTGACATCAATGAAGACTCAATTATCATCGCGGAAATGGTAAATAGCTAATATAGATAAATAATTATCGCAAAATTGAACGCATTTTGAAACTTTTTCTTTCACGTGGGAAGTTTCCACATGAATGTTTTTATCGCTTCAACCTTCTTTTATTTTATAATATTCGAATGATAAATTCATGGTAGTATAATGGCAATAAATACATAATATAATAATATACATTTTATCTTATTTACTCTGAGAAGAAAAAATATTCAGACTTTAGCAGTTCACAAAGTTCAGAAAATTTTGAACATCGTTTACGAGTACAATGTGCAATTTGGAATAACAAAAATTGCGGAATATATGATAGTTATAAAAATTGGTGATTGCGAAGGATATCAACCAAGTGTAGGTAGCAAAACGGAGAAACTTGACAAAGAATACCTAACTCCAAATCCAAATTAGTGAATGAGAGATCATCACCTATTTCGTGAATTGTGATGAAGAGAAGATTATAAAGGATTCGCAATCATCAGGAATCCTATTCACTCTGATGCCAACTATGAAAAAAGGATAATGGTTTCTATAGACTATCATGAATTGAAGTGTTGTGTTAGTGGCCGTTGAAATATTTTTTCGAATTGCCGCATTTTACTTATGCAGATCTAACTATAACACGTTCGGGCGATTCATGCTTCAATGTTGTAAATAACCAATGCAGAGAGCGGTAAATGGAAAAATATTTCAATGGCCACTACGAGGCCACGATCATTTATAGAAATCCTCATGAAATCCTATACCTTCCTCAATACCGTTCTAAACTGGATGAAGAAAGTTGACACAATAATAAGTGTATTCAAGAGGTGATAAATATCCTCGGAATATTATCTTTCCTTCCAATCACTGTATCAGAACACGTCTGAATACAGGTATTATTCAACTCATTATTATATTACTGTCTTCTGTGGTGGCCAATAGCGAGAAATAATGTGTGAGGTTATTTTTAGTCCGCTAGCTAGGTAGATGAGCTAAGATTGGGGGCTTTGGCTCTGTGAACCTCTACACTGGGATCTTCTTAGATCTATTGTGTCTACCCTAGAAATCGTTCTTTGTTTAGCACCACCTATGACGCCCAGAGACTAGTTTTCAGATCTTCCATATATCTGGAAAAAAAAAAGTGTTTTTAACCGCCAGCTTAGTTGCAAAGCAACCCTCGAAAGTCAGAGACTTGTGTGAGTTAAGAAGACGGGGACCTTAGCTTTTTAAATGTCATCCGAAGCACTACTCGGCTGGTAACCGTGGACAGTCCAAAGGATTGATATCTAGGTACCAAGAATGTTGGGTTGGCCACCTATCTCCTCCCGCCCAACGAAACTACCGAAAATTAATTCAGTGCTCGCGCCGGGGATCGAACCCGGACCGCCTGGGCAACAGCCAGCGACTCTACGCTCACGGCCACCAGCCTTTGGTTTTTCCAAAACTTGGGAAACTAATAATCTTGACATGCCCAAGCAGTAACAAATTATGTGCGGTTTCCTCCTCTTCATGTCAGAATCTGCAAAGGAGTTCTCTCTTCATACTCATGTGTTGGTTGAGCCTGCAATGCCTTGTGAGGATTCCGACCATTAGTCTGGGTTGATAAGTAATCAGTGATGTTGGCAATGGTTTCTTGATGCATTCCATTCCTGGTGAGTTATTCTACAATTCTTGCTATACAGAAATATGGTTTTGGTTGAATCAGAGCTGGCCTTGCGCCTTCTTATATCATCCCAGCGAGTCAACCTCTTAGCAAGCCCCACTATGTATGTGCTGGTACCCTGACTAGCGTCAGCCTACTTTGATGGCCGATCTCTTCGAGAGCTTTTAGGCAGTCCTTAGTATCGCCACTTGCATTGGATTCACTGGCTCTTATTGACTCGACTATCAGCATTGAATCTGCTCCAGAACCTCTTTCGGTTTTGGAGTAATCTTGTCGCAAACTGAGTCTGCTAGGTGTCACCAGCTCCAATAAGATACCAATCAGAGACGTCAAGTGGGATCTGACTCACAGTTTATTCATTTCAATTCTCAATTATCCATGAAAAATATAGACAAAAAAACATTGAGTGCGGGAAGAGTGGAAAACGGTAGTAGTGTGCGAGAGTTATCTTCTTCTTCTTGATTTAATTGGCCTCTTCCTTTTGAAAAGTTGGCCAGCTCTTTTATTTGGTACCTTCTGTGGTGCTACTCTTACGTGCTCTGAGGAGTCCTTATGCACCTAAGTTTGTAGTTAGGTGAAGGTATATGTGTAGGAATGTTAGTCGAAAATTAGCACCCAGGTATTGAAAAGGTGTGAGAGTTCTCATTCTACTGTATATCATCGCATGCAAATATTGTCGTTCAGGTATGCATATTACCTACGTAGTTACGTACGGTCAGCTCAAACAACCACCAACGTTATCGTTCCTGAAACGACGGCCCTGCTCCTGGGATGCGTTCTAGAGCACACCCTTACGCCCATATGAGGTGTGACGTCACGCAGTCATTGAGCGAATGGTTCGTTCCGAGCTCTTGGAACGGCTTGTGAGCGAATTTGGAAATCGGTGTAACAGTGACATCGTCGTCTGTCATTTTGTCATTAAGAAACCCTTTAGAATTATGAATTCATTTTCCAATTATCTGAAATACACGACAAGTCTTCCAACAGGACTTTGAAGCCTCCTCTACTGAGACGAAGATGACTTTGGAATTCAACCTCATTGAAATTTGAGAAATTTCTTTCAATAAAGTTCAGCATGCTCGTTTGTGTTCTTCTATCTGTGGCAACTTGGTGCTTGACCCAAAAATACCTCAATAACACCTTCCGAATCGTTTTCTGGTTGCACTTGATTCGATGTGTAGGCGCTTATAAAACAAATATAACAGACGTGACATGCAGTTAGAATGACTTCGGTTAACATTTTGAATATAATATCAATTGCTTTCAATGATGTCAATATGTGCCAAATTTGATGCATGCCACAATTCAAACACCCCAACGTCGCAGTATTTACCTCGACGAAAAGTTGTCGTTCCAGAGGTTCGTCTGTGGTATTCTGGAACGGCACAATTATGACGTCAACACCAGTCGGTGCTACTGGGTGAAATCTATGTTAAATGGCGTAATACCTCAAATTCTGCTGGCCCAGCACGCTGAGACCTGTTGTTCAGAAACTTTGCGGAAACATTGGTGTGTCATAAGTGAACAAAAAAAAACTCGAGTCATGGAAACCATCCAACCTTCGCTTTCGCTGTGTTCCAATTTTTCATAGAAAAACAGAACAGTCTTCCGACTAAATATTTTTGTTGTTTTTCTTCAAGAAACTTATGGTAAGGATTAGGATTTTTACTTCCAATATGAAACTTATGAGACAACTTTCACATTAACACAAAAAGGAGATATTCTACAGTAAAAGTCAAATGAAACGAAAGAAGAAGTATATGTCATACTAGACCTCATTTCTCAGTAATACGATTTGATAGACAATTGAAACACATTAGCTTTTTTCATAGAAGTTCCCTCAGTCTATCATACCTTATTGTTTTTTACTTCCCAACCACTTCCTGATGATTCCACCTGAACACTTTTAGACCGATTAACCAAGCATAAAATGTCGCATTCTTTCTTTTATATCCACTCAACGGTGTTGAAGATATTAAATGAAAACCATACCCTCAGCGTCCATCTTTGAGAGACTGTAACTTCTCCTAATGAAAAATTACCGGAGCCATGTTGATATGAATTTTTTTCAATCACTTACTGTGGAATCAACTAACAGGAATTTCCGGTGGAGTTTATAAACAGAACCTATTCTGGATTATTCAATTCGAAATGGATATGGAACAAAATTGATCTGGCTAATGTACCTATGTAGTTTTCCAATATTGAATTTCAAATTATGTTTTCTCTTTCATTTGAAATCTTTAGTAGTACAGAATGTGATAAGAAATAAATATTTTTTTAAATCAGGATCTCAGTGAGAGTGTATACTAATTGTATATCAAATAATCCAAATTTCGAAATTCATCTTTTGGAATCAATGAGATGCTATTTTGGAAAGCCAGTCTGTGAAAAAATCCTTTCAAAATATTTTATCAACTCGATGTACAATGTAGATACATACTATGTGGTTATGGTATAGGTACCCCAATTTACAAAAAGTGGGCGATCCGAACAACAAAACAAATAGATTTTTATTCAGAATAACTATCTCTGTTCGCTCAATGAGCTATTGCGATGTTGGGATGTGATTTAATATCCAACATTGCATAATTAGAATGTTGGAAATGAAGTCTCACCTAGACAAAATATGATGATAGACAGATGAAAGATGATATACCTATCTATGAAGACTGAAAACAAGAATTAAAATAAGTGAAACAGAAATGTAAATTCACTTGAACATATGCATGCGAAAAGCTGATGAAAAATAAAATGACCTTGTAGTGCTCGCTATTATTAAACACCGACACTGACCTACACAACTCACATACCTATTTGTCTCCAGATGATTATTATCTAGTGTCTATATACGTATATAGAACTTGGAATAAAATATGTGTTCAGCTGAAAAATGGGGAAACATTATTTGCACAATATAGGTATTTATTTATTTCTCGATATCAAATTAGAAGAGTTTCAGCTGATAATTCCAATATCAAGTAATATGTGGGTAATATTAATAAAATAAAGAACATCCGATATGCTGAACATGTAACTTTTTACGACAACAATTATTATTGTTATTATTTCAAAACTAATCAAAGATTATACTTATTTACTACTTGCAGGCTTGCAGATATACCGTTAGAAACTTCCAGTTCAGACATTTTGGAAACTAATTGGAATTGGACAATTTTGTAAAGGCCTAATGCATGAATGAATGAATTAGTGACTATAAATAGTTTTGGATTTTTGAATATGATAAAATATATAGATTCTTCTGTAGTAGTCCATACTCAAAGTGGAGTGGAATGATCAAGAAAGAAAACTCAAAGTCGTCTCCACAATTTTAATGTCAAAGGAGGCAGTCAATCCTGCTTCAAATTTTAATGTCAAAGGAGGCAGTCAATCCTGCTTATTGAAGCATTTGACATTAAAATTGAGGAGACGACTTTGAGTTTTCTTTCTTAAATATATAGGTATTGTGCTGCCTCGAGAAATATTTATAATCGAAGAGTGAATGGAAGTACAAAATATTGTAAAACGAGTTCATTTTTATGGTTTTGTATCATATTTCAGCACCCACAATCCCACAAAGTGTAACAAAATATTCATTCACTAGGTTCTATCGTCATCAATGGCTTGCGTTTGCAGATTTTCATTCAAATCGAAAAATAATCATCTGAGGTAATATTTTGAAACTAATGGTACTGAAATGAGGTGGCAGCGACATTTGAAGAGAGAAGAATATCCTATTCCCTACTATGGAAAAGCCGAATGATCGATTACAATAATTCAATATAGTTACATAAATAGGGGGAAAAAATATGTATCGGTGAGGTAAATTAATGAAACGAAAGAAGACACAGCCTCGACACTTGTAAAATCAAAGTTTACTAAAAGTATGGATGAATAAATCAAGAAGCATACCATATCTTGCATCCAACAATCCATCTTCACCAGTTTCCTTCAAAAATCACGTGTACGTATTATTTACCCACAGATGAGAGTAAAATATCATATTTTGGTTTCCACAAACCGATAGTACAGCGCGCAATATATATCATTCACTAATCACGATTTTTTCGTTTCTACATTTGCGAGGACGAGGGAAGACCGCGCTTCACGAAAACGCTCGCGAGTCACTGAAGGAATTTAGTTAAGTCGAAACTTATCCGACTATGGAGAAAGAACCGCACACCGCGTGTACCACGTGCTTGCCCGTGCCATAAGATGGCTGGGGCTGAGATGCTGTGTGAGAGTGATCTGATAGAGCTTCGGGCGCAACAGATGTCTCCGGCCTCGGCAAAACTCGGTCAGTGTGGCAGGATTTTTTGGCTTGAGAAAAGAACGACTCGAAAGTAGTGCATTATTGGATGATTTCTACGACCAACCTGAAACGATTTTATTTCGCTACCTTTGCCTAATTTACAACTATAAATTAGGCAAACCTTTTATCAAATACTGTCTGTAGGTTAGGGATTTTCTCTCCTCGTTTCTATAAAATGAGAATATGAATATTATTTCAATATACGTGTAGTACGGACAAATCAGATGATTTGCCCCAGAATGCCACTGCTTTTATAGTAATTTTCCTAACAAGTGCGGAAAGTGATTCTTTCCCGCACGCGACTGCCGTTGCCACGAACGACGCGAAGTGGAGTTCGGGCAAGCAGTCGAGTGCGGGAAAGACACTTTCCGCATGAGTTAGGAACATTATTTTTTCTACAAGGGTAGGAAATTGATTGATTTATTCAATTGATTATTCTTGCATAGTAACAACTAACAAGAGAAATATATTCTCTAACTACTGATTATTAGTAATAGCTATTGTGAACTTGGAGTTTGACGCATTATGTAAGTTCATCCCGGAAGCCAGCAGGCCCATAAGGTGTTTGGTCTCTAGGTTTCAGACACTTCTAGGAAATGAGCCAAAAATACTTCTTTATTCGGCATTTTCATTTATTTCTTGTTGCACCATTTAATAAAATGCGTGTATAGCTTCTCATACCTCGTAGGCAATAACGCATATGTTCGCATCCCTATAGCTGGAAGTTTTTTCGAAAATGACAGTAACGCTGTGTCTGTCACTTCGACAATTACGAACTCATTTGTTTGATTGGCATGACAACTATAATCGTTTCCCATCAGATCAATCCAAATCTATAGGGAGATTTTTATAATAATCAATTTTTATTTTTCAATATTTCTCAATTTTCACAATAAAATAGTGCAATTTGATGGATGATTCTGAACATACATACTAAATACTGCAACAAACAAACTAAAACTTCCATATTCCATCACCTACAACTTATATTTTGCGATATTATCATATCTTTGTTTTTCCCGCACTAGTATGGGAAAAAAATTTCCGCAATGTTGCGGGAAAATGACACTTCCCAAACTAAATTGCGTGCGGGTATAGGGTGAATCACGCACGCTTGTAGAAAAAAGAATTTTCCTGTTCAGTTGATATAAATAGAACACGGTTTTCACTACTGAAATCTGAAAATGAAAATGGTAAATTCAATAATAATTAATGAAAACTAAATAAAACTAAATATCTAGGTATAATCATTGATTGTCATCTAAGATGGGATCATCATGATGCATTCGTGACAAAAAAGCTTAAAGGACTTCTACACAGATTCAGATTTTCAGAAAAATATTTGATATGAGATTTCTGAAAATACTATATTCCTCTCTAGTACGAACACACATCACTTATGGTATAATCACGTGGGGATGAATAAAAAATAATCATCTGAAGAAATTGGAAGTCACCCAAAAATGGCTGCTAAAAATAATTTTCAAAAAACCATACAGGCACCCTAGCAAACAACTTTTTGAAGAAGCGCAAGTCTTAGATATTAGACAACTTTACTTTCAGTCCTTAATGATAAGACATCACAAATTCAAACATAAGGCTCAACAAATTTTTCATAGACATAATACCCGGTATAAATCAAAATCAACACTTATTCCCAAAACCAGAAAAACGGTCTCTCAAAGATGTTTTACTTATCTTTGTCCTGTCCTCTATGCTGAGATTCCGTTCTACTTGAGGGAGAATAACTTCATTAGATCATTCAAAAAAAATCTTAAAGAATGGATTCTAAATACACCAAGAGCAAGAATTCATTAATTAATCAACAGAAAGAACAACTTATGACAGCACTATTTGACAGTATATATTCTTCCCTTACTCTTGTGATATTGAGTTATATTTGCAAAAACACATAGTATGTTATTGATATCATTTATGAATATTTATATTGCATTATATTTATTGCATTATGTAAACTAAACATGCTGCGAGTAGCATATTTCTATAGGTCCTTATTATAAGTTTATTGTATTTATTCACTATTATATTGGCTTTTTTCAACACTATGCTTCATGCTCCATATATCCACATTCAAGGTTCGCCTTTGTGGGTTTTTGAAGTTTGTTTACCGAGTGTGAATCTGAAGATTTGTATATTTCTTGTAGATAATCTAGTTATTTTTGTTATTGTTGTTTTATTGCACAGTGGTTAATAAACTTACTTATTATTATCGAAAGTAGTGCATTATTGGATGATTTCTACGACAGCTCTGAACTGCCAACTTGAAACAATTTTATTTCGCTACCTGTGCCTAATTTACAACTATAAATTAGGGTGATGAACTTGTTCAACACCCTTTTATTAAATACTGTCTGTAGGTTAATCGAGGAAGTGGTACATTCATTATTCCAGATTTTTTGGGATTTTCTCTCCTCGTTTCTATAAAATGACAATATGAATATCAATTCAATATACGTGTAGTAAGTACAAATCAGATGATATGCCCCAGAATTTTCCTGTTCAGTTGATATAGATAGAACATGGTATTCACTACTGAAATCTGAAAATGGTAAATTCAATAATAATTAATGAGAACATCATGTAACTCATTTGATTGTCATTGAGAACTGAGAAGTGTCAAGACGAATACGTATTTGCTATACAAATATCCATTTTTTTATGTTGAAAACGGGAGCAGATTCGTTCCCGAAACATCCAAAGCTAAGTGAAAATTTGATATTCTTTCTATATACCTTTATTTTCTCTTCTCCATACCTTTTTCAATACAAATTGTCACTGACAAGTTAGTGAATTTTTCTTTTAGGCTCCCTGATAGGAAAATTCTTCAAAACGCAGTGACATTTTGGGGCAAATCATCTGATTGAAATAATATCCATATTTTTATTTTATAGAAACGAGGAGAGAAAATCACAAAAAATCTCGAATAATGAACCCTTTTACTAGCTTCACCTGTATGTATGTAACAAACTCTTTTGGACTCAATTTTGGACATAATTTAATGCGACATATCAGAGAAAAAAAAGTTATTTGTAACTAAGTCATAGTGAGTATGACCTACATTTGAAAAACTGAAGTTGGTACTGATATCTCAAATTCTAGAGGAGTTGGTATAAATTTCATATTTTTTTCGAAATCACTTTGAAAAACTGCCATGAGAATGTGAAATTCCTATTTGAATATTTTCATAAATAAAGAAGTTACGGAGGAGACATGAAAATGATAAAAATCTGTTTTTTGCGTATAAAACAAAAACGAATAGATTTTATCAAAATATTTTTTCACATTATAGTTGGCCTTGACAAACTCCACATTTGGTGTCATTTAACCGACCTCGTATCTCTCACCGTTAAAAAGATACCCATGGTGAGCATGGTAAGTGGGACACACTGTATATTGAAATAAAACTCAGATTTTTATTTTATAGAAACGAGGAGAAAATCCCAAATAATCAAGTGAAATGAATGTACCACCTCCTCGTTTAACCTACAGGCAGTATGCAACTGTTAAGTTAGGCAAAGATACATGAAGAAAAAAAAAGTTTTCTGATGGCAGTTCAGAGTCGTCGTAATTGATAATCAATTTTTACAGATTCTAGATTCGATATTATTAGATTAGCTATTAGCTTATCAAACACTGGATCCCGTAATCTCAACAAGTGGACTATTCACAGAATGAAATCTAAGCACCTTGATTTTTGATTTCCAAACATTTATTCAAATGTTCGTGTCACATTTTGACTTCGGTTTATACAGGGTGTTCCGGTGATCATGTTACAAACTTCTAGAGTAGATGAAACACACGAAAATAAGAAAAAAAGTTCATGTGAACATGGGTCCGGAAACGCTTCTTCAGGGAGCTAGGGCCCTTCGAAGATGACCTTCAAAACTTCGCCATAAATTAATAGCATATCGGCATATTCGGCGAAAGTATTATCCATGATTCACTGGAGACACAATATTTTATTGACAGATTTTTGACAACTATCTGTACTGAACCTCATTTTCATATTTCAACGTAATAATTGTACCTTTTTTATGTAAAAGGCATTGGAGAATCATAATCAGATATAAAAATGTTAAGAAATTAAAGCCTAAGAGGAGTAGGGTCAAATTTACCCAAATACCCCCCTGGTTTGTACGCCCCTGATTAAAGGTAACAAAATCCGGAAGGCTCAAATTGATGAACCTACGAACTAGATTTCATGTCCCAAAATTGGTTGCCATAGCTGCAGTAGTACCGAAGCTATAAAACGAAAAGTAGTTTTTGAAGGTCTTCTTCGAAGGGCCCTAGCTCCCTGAAGAAGCCGGACCCATGTTCTTATTTTCGTGTGTTTTATCTACCCTAGAAGTTTGTAACATGATCACCGGAACACCCTGTATAATAACGTTAGGAATAACAAGTAGAAATATCATTTTGATATATGTATATGTAACTGATACTGCACTATATAAAAAAATCCCAATATTTTCTCGAATTGGTCACTCATCATTTGTGCCACTTCTGCCACTTTTGAATAATATTTTATCATTTCTGTATATTCGATATGGTTTGAAAAATTATGTAATGCTTGTGAAGATTTTATTTTGCCTAAATCAGTACTGAAGTCCGCTGAAGACGCAGATCTGTATGATGTTGATCTAGAAATATGACGCAGGGTATAACATGAAGTTGTAGTTATGTTGTAGCCATCGCGACACACACTGTATGGCGCTGCCATCTATAGTCACATGTACAGACCCCTACGTCTATACGCTACAGAGTGGTACTACAAGTAAAGCACTCTGCTGACAGATGGCACTACCTGACATACTTGAGTGGAATTTTTCCACCACCTATTCAACTGCTAAATCTCATAACTAAGAGATCTAGGATGAACAGAGTTGCACCAATTGTCAGCAGGAGAAAGACAGTACTGTTTCGACCCACCAGGTCTCATCAGCCGCTCTCGGTCTGCTGGCAACTCTGTTCATACTAGATCTCTTAGTTATGAGATTAAGCACTAGAAATATGAGTTAACATGGTTTGACAGGTTAATTCATTTCTGATTTGATCAAAGAAATACTTCTAATACGACCCAGAAATTTATTTTGTGATCTATCTCATAATACCATATGACATTTTATAGGAAAATTTATATACAATTTGTTTTTTATAATGTGCTTTTTTCATTCTGAACAGATTTTGAATGAATTTAGTTTTTTAAGATTTTTTATCTGATGTTATAAATTAACTGAAGATGACAAAATATGATCAAAAATGTCGCTAAATCACGGGAAAATGTAATTAAATTTTATGGGGCTTTCTAGTGGCTTCGCTGACTAGTGATTTTTGGCGGTTTTTTTCGAATCTATTTCCAACATTTCATGTCCAGCAGCTGGCAACACAGAATTGTAAAGTAGTTAATCATGATTCAAGTAACACCAAGAATAAGTCTACAAAAAGCACATGTTCAATAATTGTTGAAAAATAGGAGGGCATTTATCACATGTTCAGTTAATAATTTCAAGACTTCCTACAGGAGGGCAGAGTATACAATTTTTTTCTGTGTTATCATTTTTATCAAATTTCAACAAGATCCAATTTGCAAGCATTTACTAATCTTTTGAAATCATCAATTATCAATGAAAAATTAAATTTCATAACTTGAAAGAGGCATACATTGAAAAAACATTGCACTGACTAGACATACCATGCTACAACTGAGACTGTTTTTGTAAAAAACAAAGAGGTTTCAATCAATGTTATAAGTATTTCTGTGCAGTGGGGTGAGTTCTAGGCAGGGCCGGACTGGAGTTACAAAACGGGTTGTATTTACTGTAACAGGGTGTATTTCTCTAAGCAGGCCAACTTCTACTATAAAATTTGTGCCGCAGGCAAATTTTTTTCATTTCAAACTTCAAGTTGAAATGCTTGAAATCCATTGTTAGAATATAAAACACCAAATATATTGAGATTTCAACTACCTATATAATGCACATGTGTTTTTATAAAATTTCAAATTTTTATCAAATATCTGGTCCAAAATGAAGCTCCAACAGACAGGCACAGGCCACTGGCCAGAGGGCCAGGAATGAACCAGGCCATCATGTGAAAGCCACTGAAAGCCGAATCTGGTTCGAAGGGGGAGAGGGGGGGCAGCTGAATAGGGCATTCTACACGATTCTACTCATTCTAGGTAATATAAGTTGTTTCTTATTGACTTTAATTTTTCTTGGAATGTTTACTGCAAATTCAGATACTAGGGTAGATATGTTGAAGTGAAGGACTAGTCAAAAACTCTTGGACTTGGGCAATGGGTGTTGTATCCTTGGTGTTATTATAGGCATAAATGGAAGATTATTTTCTTCCAACAATAATGTTTGTGAAGATTTGATAAACAGTTCTTAATTCTTCTTACTTTGTGGAACATCAACCAAACTCAAACATCGACCAAATACCTATTCCAGCAAACTAATGTTCTATTAGGCTGACAATTTTTCAGGTACAACAAAGGAGGAGAGTAACATACTGAAGGCCTTCTGAATGATGGTTTTCATCCTCCCTACCCCAACACCCACCTAGATAGTAGATACCCTGCTATGCACCTACATAAAACAGAAATTTCACATGTACCTAGCTTTGGCCTTGGCCTTAGCCAGTCAGCCACCTAGCTAATCCCCTACATCATGAATTCAGGGGATAAAAATTCAATTTTCATCAAAAGCTACCTATATGCCAATGGCACAGGATGTGAACAACACAAGTATCAATCCAAACCCATTAGGTATATCATTATGTAAATAATATGAACCTTGATAAAAACTGGAACAGTCACAAAATTGAAAACAATTAATAGTGAAACAGTACAGAATTTAATAACCTACTATGGCTCGGATTCGTCAACAAAATATTCATTATGTAATCATGAAGGTTGGCTTACCCCTTTTTTCATAATTTCACCCTCTGATCCACTTTCAATCGTCTCTGTACGGCTTGAAATAATGATGTCTTGAAATGTAATATATGTATTTAGAACTAACCTAACACAAGCAAAGCAAAATAATTAAAATATCTCTGCTGCATTCTGCAATCTGCATTTCTGCACTGCAACTGCACTGCACTGCTCTGAATGCTCTGTCAGAGATATGTCAGACTGTCAGAGACCTCCAATATTTAACGAGTGCCTCCCAACAGTTACGGCACACTACATCCACCATTCTTGCTTCCAACGCACGATTGTGCAAACGACACGCGACCTCGTATAAGCATAATTTACCGATTAAACGAACTTACCTCTGTTTAACACATGCGCCACCCTTTATGCGAGTAATAAGAAAACATATACATTGAGTGCAGAAACACTCCACCAGTTCCTGCCAATGGAATTCGCTATATATTAAGCGCATTGTCTAGAAAAGATCAAGTGCAGTAGTTGCCACGAGTTTATAGATGATGAAATAAGAAGTACAATATGACTATGACCACGAGGGAAGTGTCTATTTGCACGCAGTGCATGCATACGTACGAATACGTACAAATAGCGATAGGGCACTTTATCCGTACGTTTACGTGCGAATAACTACCAAGAATGCTATCCGTACGTAAATTGACAACTATATTTGCGTACGGATAGGCTTTCCCATATCTATCGGCACGTATACGTACGGATAGGCTTTGGCATATTTATACGTACGTATACGTACGGATAGGCTTTGACATATTATTCGTACGTATACTTACGAATAGATATGCAAAAACCTATCTGCACGTATACGTACGTATAATATGTCAAAGCCTATCCGTACGTATAAATATGCCAAAGCCTATGTGTTAGGCACAGAGGAAAATGTGCTAGAAAATTAAGAAGTTCCTACATTTATTCAGATCAATGTGATCGACAAAACAATCGATCAAATTCGAATTGCTATAATGGTTTCAAATCTCGATATCAACTGATATATTTTTCTAAAATTGAAAACATTTACGTAAAATTGCGGATAAGCAAAAAATACACTACACGTACATAATACGTAAGCCATATTCGTACGTAAACGTGCGGATAGGCATTGGCATATTATACGTACGCATACGTACATATAGGTACGTCGAAACCTATCCGAACGTTAACGTGCGAATAGGATTTTAGCATATTATTCGTACGTAAACTTACTAATAGATGCAGCCGACCACGAGCTACCTTGACGTTCCTAGCGAAAAGCTACTTTACATCTCAACAGCTTCTCATGACCTACAAAGCACAGATACGGCCTGTTCTAGAATACTGTTCCCACCGAGGTTCCCACATATGGGGTTCAGCACCAAAACATACGCTGATGCTCTTAGATTCCATCCAGAGAAGAGCCATTCGCCTGGTGGGTGACGCCACACTCACTCACTTTTTGACATCATTGGAACACCGTAGAAAAGTCGGCGACCTTTCACTTTTCTATTGATACTTCCACGGGAAATGTTCTTCGGAAATCTCTGCTATCATCCTTTCACTAGCAATACCAGTCAGACGAACTAGACAAGCCCAGTCAGCACATTCTTTCGTTGTCAACCTCGAAAGATGTGGAACAGCACATTATGAAAACTCCTTCATCCATAGAACGGCTAGGCTCTGGAATTCATTGCCTGAGGAAGTATTCCCAACAACATATAATCTCCAGAAGTTCAAAAAAAAATCCAATACCTACTTCCTGTTTCTATCCCCCTAGGAACGCACGATGTTCTTTGAACATCATAGGGATTTCCTTTCGTGCGCTCCAAGCGATAAAATAAAAATAATAATAATAAAAAAATGAACAAGTAGGTATTCCTCAAAATACTTATTTAATTTGAAGAATGGTGAAATATTCGGTAATTTTGCACTTATCATGCGATGGGTTTTTTTTCGAAAATTTTTTTTGGTAAATACTGTCTGTATTTTTGTCTGAAAAACACGAATTTGATATTAAAAATGTGAACAAACCACTATTTATCGAGATATTTCAAGAAAAAGTTCGAAATTTTGCCTTATTTTCCCCCTTGTGTTGGATGCATTTACAGGTACTTGCTCTTTTTATTTTGTCATTGGACACTTCATATACTCATGATGTACTTCAATGACACATTTTAAGCTAGAAAATTCAACAGAAAATATGATTTTTATGGTGAGTTTTTACTATTTAGTGAGCAAGCATACCAGATGACCGCCATTTAATTGATGGGTAATCCAAATAGGAGATGTCAAATGTCAATAGATTGCTTTGGAATGACATCACACACGCCATTATTTCAAATGATATTATTCCTTCTTTTCACTAAACATGGATAAATCACAAGAAAATCATATTTCTAGTTGACTCATATAATAAAAAATATGTGTCCAACATTGTGTGATATATATAAATTGTCCAATGATGGAAATAGAAGGGCAAATTGTTCTAAATGCGCCCCAAAGACAGGCGGAAAAGAAGGTGAAACTTGTAACTTTATAGTGAAATATCTCAATAAATAATGGTTTGTTCACATTTTCATTATCAAATTCGTGTTTTTCAGACAAAAATACGTAAGTACCAAAAAACATTTTCGAAAAAAAACCCATCGCATGATAAGTGCAAAATTACCAAATATTCAACTGGACCACTTCATTTTGTCCAGTTTCCTTCTGAAAAACTATTTCTTTGTGATTTCAAAGATATTGTATATCATGATAGGGATAATGAAGATTGAATACCATGCTGCAACTCAGAAAAATCAATTTGGATTGACTGCTTGAGCACCATTATTACTTTTCCTAAGAACGTTGATAAGAACTGTGAATCAAAACTTGTTTAAAATCAGAAAAAATTATTTCTTAAAGTCAAAGCCATATAGATGATTTGAATTAAGACATATAGGAGTATTGTGGTCACTGACTTATTAATTGTACATGGAACATTATGTGGTTCCAAAATATGAGCAATTTCACAAGCTAATGTTGAATTAGGTATTGAAAAATCAGATGGAGCATCAAAGCTAATTTAATGAAGTAGGTACATAACCACAGGACTATTGATGATTAAAGGATAGAATGGATCTATATTATTATAGATAAGGATAACTCAAGTAATGAAATAGGTGAAACACAGGTGAAAATAAGGTATTCAAATATTCAGTTTTTCAAATGTAAAAACTTTACTAACTATGGAATTTCCACAAAATTCTTAGTCACACAACATGTTTCACTAACTCAGTAGCTTCCTCAGGTAAAATACTGGTACAATGAAAAAAAAATGTACCAGTAATTCACATCTTGTGTGACTAAGAATTTTGTGTTTTGTGAAGTTTTTACATTTGCTATGGATTTCTATCAAGTAAAGGCCGAGCCAATTCAAAATTCGCTTTTTTATATCAAGAGTGATCTTACAAGATTTTCAATGCATAAACCACATGAAAAGTAAAAGATTTGTCAACTTATAATCATTCAATGATTTTGGCTAATACTGCAGACCTTCTTGCAGTGTTTTGAAATAGTGCCCTTATTAATGACTTCAATTCACTAGGTTTGAAATGAAGAGCAAGAGGTCCTTTACCATCAGCCCACCTATTTTTGATGTCCAACAAACTTGCCCCCAACACAAAATCCAGTTCATTGAGTTTATACCACATGACTACAAACAGTGTAATTTCCTTTGGATCAGAGAACAATTTTGGACCACGGACCAGGATCATTTTGATGATTTCCATCAGCTGTTCAGCTGATTTAGAAGAAATACCCTCATATTTCAACACTGATGATATGATACAAGTACATAAAGAGTTCAGTATTGCACCTAATGTTCGGTTATAAATGGAGAATGGTAATACTTTCTGCCATACAGTTTTCAGTAATTCCTGTTGCCTAAGGCACTGTCTAACACTTTTTTCTGTAACAGGTTGAAGTTCTTCAAGTACAACACCATCCAATCCACTATCCTTCATGATTTCATTTATGTGTTTTATCTGTTCTTTCACATAGTTGGAAAACATTTCTGAGGCTATATGCTGCAACTGATTTATCTCATTTGTGAATCCAAGATTACCAGTATTGCATGTTGATGGCAATTTTTGGCAGTATGTATCATTCCATTTGGTCAATTTATGACAAATATAAAGGCAGTTATTGTGAAATAATGCTACTTGCTGTGGAATGGTCTGCAAAAGCTTTTTGTGGTATTCAGGAACACATAAGCCATACTCTCTCATTATATGTTGAGCAGTATAGAAGAGACGTCCACCACAAACATCTGAACCTTTGATGGCCTTTTGCATTATTTTCTCAGTGAGCTGCAGTAGTGCTATTGTGCTCTTAGAAACTGAACATTGCTGGAAATCTTCACTCATACTTGATAAAAGGCTATCAGGGTTAAAAGGCTCCCCAACTTCAATCATGTCATGTAAATCTTTCTTCATAATCTGTATGGCAATTGTTGTATATTCCAAGCATTTTTTATTCATGAATAAGACATCAACATTGTTGGCATATTCCACTAGTGATGCAGTTCCATCTACAAATATTTTACTTTCTCTCAGAAAATCTTCCAATTTTTTGGTATCTTCAATGACAGTTTTGTATTTCTGTAACCCTTCTACAGTAGATGGAATTGTGTCTGCTAAGCAGCTTTTTATAAGAATCTCTGACAGATTATCTCTGATACTCCTGCAAATATACTCTAAAGTTGTGAGATCATCATTCAACTTGAAGTTGAAATATTCTCTCAAAAATTCCATTATCAACCTCACTTTGTCAAAAACTTCTGAGTAATGTGACTTTTTGGTAGAATCCTTGATGGTAATCTGAATAACACAGGAGATTTCATTTTTTCCTATTACAATATCTACTACCTTGTCTATGGCTGGTAAAAGAAAACTATTCCACAACAAATTTATAAGGTTATGGATAAGATCAACTTCTTCAGTTTGATAACATAATGCTAGTAGGGCTCCTTCAAATTTTTCATTTATATTCAAAACTTCAATACTAGCATAATTTTCATTGCACTTCATGATGACATTTTCATTAAAAACATTCTCTAGGGCATTGAGTAAGTCATTTCTCTTTGAATGTATAGTTATTGACAATTCTCTCATTATTTCAAGGTGATCTTCTGTGGGAATTTCATCGGTAAGCAATGATTCAAGTTCACAAATAAGTTGTTTACCTTTCAGATATTCCCCAGCTATTAGGAGGGTGTCAATTTCAATTAACTTTTCATTGATATTAGATAGTTTAGAAACAATATCAATAGTGAAATTTAAGATCTCCAAAGACTCTACATTTTTTTTCAATTCCTTGCTAGATTTTGAAAGATCTTTCTTTGTTGCACTCTCAGCATATTTCTTGAGGGAATTGATTTGATCTTCAATGTCATGAATTTGGTTGAGAAGTTCTCGGTTTTGTTTTGGTCGACAGCTGTATTTAACATAAACGTTTTCCAGGTATTGCACTACATCACTTTTCACATCATCTATCATTAATTTCAGTTCTGGGACTTTTCTGTTGATTTCTTCTAATTCCACTTCCTCTGCAGAAGATAGAACTTCCGCTAGAAAATTCATGATCTCAAAGGATTGATCAATGTCCAACGCTGACAATAAGATCAATAAGTTCAACTTCAAATATTTTCAAATCATCACAGATCACCCACCCTACAAATCATCTTCGTTGTTCAAATTCAAATCTCGGTTCTAATCAGGATGTTCAAATCAAACACAAAAAACAATGAGAGGTTAGGACTTAGGTAAATGTCACGGACAGTTTGTCAGTCATGTCACTGATCATGATTTATGATCAATAAGTGATCATCACTGTGTTGCGACGTATGTCTCTCACCAGTTATGCGTATAGAAGCATGCTGTTGTGCTGCGGAAAATCTCAAGGTTATAATGTTCGTTAGCCTATTTTGTTAAGGGCGCCGTACATTATGCTATTTACCAGCAAGTTCGATGCAATGCAATTTTGAATCGAACAATGCGCATGTGTCTATGATATTTCACGGCAAGTTTCATGCAAGTTTCGTAATAGAACCAGTCCTATTTTTCCTGCAATTTCAAGGCAAGTTTAGTAAAATTTTTAGTAATATTCATCGTAGCATCTTGATAAAATACAAATGATCTCCATAACGTGGCCTGAAACACCAAATAACCTCAAAAAGTACATTGAAGGCTTAAAAAACCTGAAACTAGTGAATATGAACGAGTTTTATATGACAGAAATATCTCATTGTACGGCGACTTGCAATAAAGTGAGAAAATTGCGAGAAAATTGCATTGCCTCAAACTTGCCGAGAAATAGCATAATGTACGGCGCCCTATTATGCAAACAATATGCCACGTGCACCAAGTTGCCTTTTTATCATGATTTCAACAATTGGATTCAAAATATCCAACAATCACTACAATCAGACATAAACTCTATACATCGCAAACTTATTGGATATTGATTATTAATTTTCAATGTATAGAATTGCATGTCTGATTGTTGGACATTTTGTGTCCAAGTGTTGAAATCACGATAAAATCAAAGAATAGTAGGTTCCTCTTTGATAAAATAGGCAGCCTGGTGCGATTGGCATGAAATTATGGTTGCGCTTGCGCAGTAAACAAAACGTGGTAACAAACATCAATGGTGTCGACAGCTAGAGTCCCTGTATGTATTTGACACTTTTGCTGTAATAAGAGTACGGACACTATGACAAGCAGTGACAGAAGGCATAACCCTAAAAAATTTGAAATGACATGAACAATTTGGCGGGCACTGACAGTTCATGAACGTACATGACATTAAATTATTTGAAAATTCAGGTTTTCAAAAATTAAAATGTCTAATTGTGTAGTGGAGAATTGCAAAAATGGAAGCGAGTCCTTTCATTTATTCCATTTCCCCCATTCTAACCAACAACAGTTACAGAAATGGAAAGAAAATATGAAGCGGCCACTATGGAAATTGAATTCAGGTAGCAATATTTGCGAAGTAAGTACTCAATATTTGAATTTTTCGATTGAATATGATGCATATTCGAAGGAATAATATCATTTATAATTTCAATTTTAACATTATAGGTGCACTTCAAATGTGAAGATTTCATAGTGGAACATACCATCAAATTGAAAGAAAATGCGGAGCCTTCATTCCATCATCAGAAGCATTATCGAAGACATTCCTTATCGAATTCAGGACAATTTTTAAGAGGAAAAATTCAAGTAGAATACCAAGATGAAATTAAATGTATTTTGGATCACAAACAAGAAATTATCAAAGATTTAGAGAGAAGATATGCCGAAATTCGAAATTTATTAATAGTTAATGATGAAAGATACAGAAAAAAAATCAAAGAAAAGGACGAACATTTGAAAAATAGCTTGAAGCAAAGAGATTCTGAAACAAGACTGCAAGTTACGAATATTCACAACTATTAGAAGGAAATAATTTTAGATCTTCGACTATCTCATCAAAAATCTTTGAAAGAGTGTGAGGAAACTGCTAATGCAAGAATACAGGCAATTTTGAATCGACTCAAGACCCAAATTGATAGTTTCGGAATAAATTTCAACCAAAATTATAGTCAATTCCAGTATTTTAAAACGCGAATCAATGAAATCGATTACAAATTAAAAGGTATTCTAAGTAAAGTTGCTATTTATTATGAGCAACATATTTCTCATAATTCTAAATATAATGGTAATAGATGGAATGCAGAGAGTGTCGAAAAAGCTTTAGTCATAAAATTCATGTGTAGGAGCATTTAAATTGTATGTTGCCAGATTACCCCACTTTACTCTACCATTATTTGAAATTTTGTATTCTTGTCATAGGATATACTATTCTTGAATTATAATCATTATACTTGTATTTGTCGAATTTTCTGATCGTTCATGCCCTATGAAGTGTCTTAGTATGTTATGAGAACAAATATAAGTTTGTTAATTGGTTGAATTGTTCTTCCCATTCATTTACATTCTGCCCATCAGAACTGGCTACTAAATCCTGACTCTATCTATTGAAAACCTAGTGCATCCTGAAATCAAATAAATTGAAGTACATATACCCTTTGTTAAGTATATCGAGAAATACTTTCAACAAATTGATTTACAAACTATGACCCCTTTTCGCCAGTGAGATGAGACGCCACTTCTTTATGAAAATAAAGACAGAGAAAGAAATATGGATGTACCCTTCACCGCGGCAGTAGAGGATAGAAGATCCGAAGTGCATGGAAAAGCATATCCATGTCTTTGTTCAAAAGTCATTTTGAGAATTTGGGGTTATGCCTTCCGTCACTGCTTGTCATAGTGTCCGTACTCTTATTACAACAAAACTGTCAAATATATACAGGGAATTATACATACAGGGACTCTATCGACAGCAAGGTCAGTAAGTGCGAGTTGTGCGACTACTGGATCTGTAAGTCTTCTCCTGTGCTATGGATGAGTCTAATTTTTCATTCCGTGAACAGTTTTTTTGAACTCGCAGACTTCCAGGACTCGCCTACGGCTCGGCCTAGAATTTTGTCTACTCGTCCAAAAAAACAGTATTTTCCGGACTTGTTACATAAATTACTATTATCCACTGATACCAAACCATTCAAACGCTTAACCTAAAATTTACAATCACCACTTCTGCACCAGTGGCCAACAGTCAACTTTTAGCCTCTAACAGGGTTCCTTGCAATGACCCGCGAAAACGTTGCCAGTGAATTTCAGTAAAATCGGAATGATGAAATATATTGGGCAGGATTGGGCAGTACTGTTCGGAATACCGGAACATCCTCGATTACTGATGAAAACCATGAAAACATGTTCCGAATTACAGCAATGTAGTTTTGATTTTATATTTCGGAACACAGATGTGTGCTGCTTGTTGTGATAAATAAGCCAATCCTGAAGCAAACAGACGATTCCTTTCTTTATAGTTGAAACTTCCGAGTAGCGCGATAGCTCAGTGGAATGTGTATTTGTCTTCCACGGCGGTGACTCGCGTTCAACTCTCTGTGAGGTGTCCATTTTTTGTTCATTTTTTTCTCATTATTTCACTCCAGTAATTTTTTGGAGAATACCGCCATATTCTTTTCGCGAAAAAGGTATAATTAAGACGAATTCGGTTGAAAGAAGTCTCCTTATTTATCATGCAGAAACGATATTGGTAATTTTGCACTTATCATGCGATGGGTTTTTTTTCGAAAATTTTTTTTGGTACTTACGTATTTTTGTCTGAAAAACACGAATTTGATATTGAAAATGTGAACAAACCACTATTTATCGAGATATTTCAAGAAAAAGTTCGAAATTTTGCCTTGTTTTCCCCCTTGTGTTGGATGCATTTACAGGTACTTGCTCTTTTTATTTTGTCATTGGACACTTCATATACTCATGATGTACTTCAATGACACATTTTAAGCTAGAAAATTAACAGGAAATATGATTTTTATGGTGAGTTTTTCCTATTTAGTGAGCAAGCATACCAGATGACCGCCATTTAATCGATGGGTAATCCAAATAGGAGATGTCAAATGTCAATAGATTGCTTTGGAATGACATCACACACGCCATTATTTCAAATGATATTCTTCCTTCTTTTCACTAAACATGGATAAATCACAAGAAAATCATATTTCTAGTTGACTCATATAATAAAAAATATGTGTCCAACATTGTGTGATATATATAAATTGTCCAATGATGGAAAAAGAAGGGCAAATTGTTCTTATTGATTCCCAAAGATAGGCGGAAAAGAAGGTGAAATTTGTAACTTTATAGTGAAATATCTCAATAAATAATGGTTTGTTCACATTTTCATTATCAAATTCGTGTTTTCCAGACAAAAATACGTAAGTACCAAAAAAAATTTTCGAAAAAAAATCCATCGCATGATAAGTGCAAAATTACCACGATATTTTTCCTCCTCATATCCTTCTGTTTTCACCAAGTTATTTTTCGAAAAATATACTTTCCAGGAAAAAGGTTCCATTTAGGCTGAGTTAAGTTAAAAGTAGAGTCCGGACACAAAACTGACAGCCGTTGGGGGTTTTTAATATTTTGTTTCATTTGGTTTGCCCACCTGACAATGTGACGAAACACCTTAGTCGTCCCGTCCGCTTTTTTTAATTATTTCGAATTTCTGTCAGTGTCACTTCGAAATTTATGACTGCCAAAAAAAAAAAAAAAAAAATACAATGCAGAAATTAGTGAGCGATATAGTCGAGGGCCTGGAAAGTGGTTATCACACATCTGTCACATTGTGTGATCTCACCAAGGCCTTCGACTGTGTCTCTCACGATATTTTGATCGAGAAACTCAACTACTATGGAGTCAGGGGGACACCTCTTTCATTGATAAAATCATACTTAGGAAACAGATGTCAATATGTCTGGGCAAATAATACCAGCTCTGAAACTATCCCTATCAAGCATGGGGTGCCCCAAGGCTCAGTTTTGGGTCCACTCCTGTTTTTAGTCTATATAAATGATCTCTGTGATTTTGTCTCACCCCAAAATAATTGCATTCTCTTTGCGGACGACACTACCTTGATAAATCGCCATAACTCCTACAATTCTCTGATAATTGATCAAGACAATCTCATGAGGAAAGCTGAAACATGGTTTTCAATGAATAAACTTTCTTTAAATGAACAGAAAACACAAAAACTAATTTTTTCAACAAACACAATGCTCCAAATTACTGCAAATGCAAATTTTCTGGGAATTGTACTTGATACTAAACTTTCATGGCGCAACCACATCGATTTTATTCAGAGGAAACTAGCCAGTGTGCTTTTTTTACTTAGACAACTCAGTAGGCTGACAAGTCTAGAAATTCAAAGAACGGCATACTTTTCACTTTTTCACACAGTCATCTCCTATGGCACTGTCCTATGGGGGGACTCCACTGATTCCATAAAAGTCTTTAGGCTCCAAAAAAAGGCAATAAGAATTTTATCCAAAGTTGGTCCCCGTGAACACTGTCGTCCTCTCTTCACGAAATTGGACATAATGCCACTCCCGGCAATCTTCATATTTAACACATTGATTCAAATTCATAGTCAAAAAGATTCTCTTTGTCTGCAGTCAGATATCCACCGCTATAACACCCGTAATGCATCAATGGTCAGACCTCAAAGGTTTAGACTTGATGTCAGCAAGAAAAACTCTCTAAATTATAATCTATATAATGTCCTTCCTGATACAGTGAGGTGCATGGCGATCGGTCAATTTAAGACTTACATCAAAGAGTTCCTAACAAAAAATTGTTTTTATAATATCGAAGAATATATATCTGCCAGTGAAGTGCTAGGGTGAAAACATTTTGTATTGTTTTGAATTATACTGTCTATATAAATACTTGTCTCTGTGTGTTAAATCTAAAGTAAAGTTTTTTAAAATCTTGTTTTTAAACTAACGAACCTGTGTCCTTGAAATTTTTAATCTGTATAATGTTTTACTGCTCATTTTATAATAATATAAGTTCCATTTAGTTCTACCGAAATCATATGACTTGTCACAAACATCTCAATTGTAACGTGATCAAATAAATCTACTCTACTCTACTCTACTGTAGATTTCTGCTGCTATTGCTGCTGTGACGAGTGTGAAAATGAAAAGGCAAATGGCATTTTAGGTTCGCGGAACATATGTAAAAGTAGGTTTATTTCCCTCGAAATTCCAAAAAATCTGCGGCAATTTCAAAATTAACAGATGCTTAATCTAGTTTCATTATATAAACTCAAAATTTTTTGTTTTATTCATTTTGTCAGAAAGGAATTGAAAATATCGAATTTGAATTTTAATGAGGTTAATACGATTCACGCCCATGAAACAAGGCAATTCAATTTATTGATAGCAAATAATTATAAGTCAAATTTTGGTAAACAATCAATATTCCATAATGGAATAATTTTGTATAACTCCTTACCTAATGAGTTGAAAAATATAGAAGCAGACAAATTTAAAATGAAAATAAAGAAATATCTGCTCAGTAAACTTTAATTCCATATCTACTGATAGTACTAATCATTCACAATTTGATTACTTGTAATGGATTATAATATTTTCATTTTGTGTATTATTATAATTTTTTTATGAAAAACAATAATTGTGCAATTATTATTGTTTCGATTTATAATGTTATATGTATGTTTTGTTGTATATATCTCTATTATAAACAATAATGTTTCTTGGGGTAATAAATAAGACAATAAAATAATTGTGCAATATAGCCATCTATTAGATAATCACCGAAACCATTGTTCTCGAGAAGTCGAGAAGAATTTCTGAAACAAAAGCGCATCAGTAAGTACACCATCTAATTATTTCCATCATTCCCCTTCCTTATGCACAAAAGATATCCGAAAAATATGCTGTCTAGGAAGAAGGATCATTGAGGCCGAATTAGGATAGACTGTTTAGAAAAAGTAATCTCCCTTGTTCTCTCAAGTGATTTTCCAAAAAATATTTCTCAAGTACGAAGCGAGAAATGAAAAAAATTCAAAGAGTTATTACGACTTTTTGACCATTTTCAGCGAAATGTCCACACAGCTGTTTTGGCGTTCTGACTAGTTCGGCAATTCAAGTGTCCACCGATCTGTTTCGTCGTTTTGACCGAAAATTCGGCGACTTGTCCATTCGACGAAGTATCATGGTTACCTAAAATAGGTCGAATTTTCATACCAATTTTCCACATTCATAAGGAAAAATTGAATATACAGGGTGATTCATGTTTGAATAATGACGTCCGCAAAGCTGAATTCAAAAATATATCGAATGTTAATCGTTGGTGATCTAGTCATGATTTGATATGTCAAGTGTACTGGCTGGCAACACTGAACCCTAGATTATAGGTTTAAAGACCTCTCGATCTATTGTGATTACCCTTATCTAGTTTTAGTCCTTTAACCCTAGACGTCTAATGAAGCCTAGGATTTTTCTGACGGTTGAAATTTCTACCTCAGTAGGCGTCAGATTGACCTATTCTAGGTGATTCAGCCTTTGGCGGAATAGTACGTTACATGAGCAAAGTATGTGTTCCGCGGTTTCGGTCGCGTTGTTGCAAAAGCGGCAAGTGTCAGTTCCCGCTAGACCCATCATTTTGACCTCAGAGGGCAGTGTCCTATGAAAAAGCCCTCTGATAAGCTTTAGCTCTGACTTGCTGAGGCTGAGTAGCTCTTTGGCTCGGGTTTGCGAATAGTTATTGATGAACCGTTTTTGCTTGTCGTTGACCTGGAGTTGCTCTCCAGTAGGAGGGCTTCTCAATTTCTTCCCATTTCCTGAGTTTTCCGATTAGGTGACATTTGTTTGTCCCACAGAAAGGCACAGGACCAAAAAATGCAGATTGCATTTTTTTTTGCAAGACGATCAGCTGCCTCATGCACTTTGATTCCTTCATGCCCTGGGACCCACATTATTGTGACTGTTATCCATTCCTAGTTGCATGATTGTTTCAAAGCAGTCCCATGTTAGAGGTAAAAACAAATGATTCTAGTTATTTTTCTGCGGCTTGGCTGTCTGAGCAGATAGGTTGATGGCATGCATTTCTGCTTGGAAGAATAGCCTACATCCGGGTTCATAAACACCAGCGCCTACCCCTTCTTCCATTTTCGAACCATCGGTGTACCAAACAAGCAACAAGGGACCCTCTATCTGTCCAGCTGAGGCTCAGCGGAACCGTACCTAAGGCGACTTCAAAGTCCGATGGTTTGGTTGCTGATTCCAAAATAATCCGAATCATAATTTTTGTCGGTTATTGAACCGAAAAAATACATATAATGATGAAGATGGAAAGCCCTAATTTCGAGTGACAACGGAAAATGAAAACTCCACCGCCCCGTGTGAGAGTCGAACTCACAACCTCTGGGTTACATGCCCAACGCTCTGCCAATTGAGCCAACGGGTCGTCCGTCGATCAATCGGCAGAGAGGTCAAGTTCTCATCACACACCAGCGGCAGAATCCTTCCAACTCCCGAAGTCACTCGAAATCATGCACTATACGAAGCATCGCTCGAAATTAGGGCTTTCCATCTTCATCATTTGTATCTTTTCGGTTCAGTACATCAAATCAAGAATTAATATTTTCAATTTTTAAATAAATCATGCGAAAGCAAAAATTTTCAATTTGTTGTATATTACCGACAAAACAATGAAAGTTGTAGCTTAATCACTTAATCACAAATCATGATAGCCCATGAGGAGTATTTTGATACCTGATGTAACAACACTGATTTGACACCCAGAAAGGAGTTAAACGGCATGATTTCAATATTGCAGAAAATATTCTGTTAACATCATTCTACGTTAATACAGAGCATTCGAAGGTCAAACCGCAATATGCATGACTGAATTTTACGATTCTTTAGCATCACGTATCACCCTGTGGATCGATATTTGCTCAATATCGAAGGAATTGAAGTGACGACTTTTCCCCTGTATCGATTTCATGAGAAAACTGTTCTATTTCATGAACATATCAGCTGATATTAAAAGGACGAATAAAAAAAATCCTCAACTTCCATATGTTGCTAGTGGGAAAATCTCGAAACCGTTTCGGTGAAACACATCAAGCAATCATCATATACAAAAAATCCGAAAATTTTTCAAATGATTGGGATAACTTCGAAAATATTTATTTTTGTAATGTGCCCGTGTTTCTCCCTGTTGATCTGAAAACACAATCTTAATGGGAAGAGTTAGCAAACCAATTCATTCCCAAACGATTTTCACATAACAATAAAGAGCAAACCGTTCCAGAATATCGGACTAGTATTTTTCATATTTGATTTCAAAATCGGGTGAAATATTCAAGTGGACTACTTCATTTGTCATGCAGTTTATTTCACTAGAACTGAACTGAATAACTGATTCAGTGCGTTTTTCGGAATACTTCAATTCGATAATTTCACTATTAAATTGGCCTTCATCATAATAGCATTAGTATAGTTTTTGAAATCTAGTATTTCTAGGTTGCTTCTTCTAAAGGTTTTGAAATTTCTGAATCTCTAGTTGTTATATTAAATTGAATATGTCTTTTATGAAATTCTATTACACTCAGTGATAAGAACACAATGGACATCCACGATTTGTTGCGCTCACAGAATTTTTGAATTGCCACAGTCATTCCAGTGTTTGCTATAATTCAGTGGTATTCTTTCAAGGTATTTAAACAGGTTTGACACAGGTATTTACCAATCAGATTATGTTGGTAGCACTAGTATGCAAAGTATGTTGACTGTGTGCTCTGTGGGACGCGCGGTGATTTAATTTCCGCTCAATTTAAAGTAATTATTAATATAAATCTACAGAAACAAATTGTCATTATAAAAAGTAACTTCGTGGTTATATCAGTGGAAAAGAACTTCCACTCAGATACAAGATCAAAATATTTTCAATAACTTCATAGCAGGAAGTGCATTTTTATCATAATTTGGTCAGAAAACATAATATTATTATGATTCATTGATCGATGCATCAATCCACCATCAATCAAACTTCTGATATTCTGTCAACACATTTTTTTAATCAAAATGCACGATTTTCAAGAAATCTTCAATGACTTCGAGAATTTCACAAATAGTTGGTGGCCATATATTATCTCTTTAATAATAAGTATAGTAAGTGCGATCAGGTGAGTTAAGAAAATATATTCTATTTCTATTAAGCAAGACAGTAAAAACATGTTCAAAAGAGTCAGAATAAGTTTAGAAAATTGATTTTGGAAATCACAATAGAGTCGAATACCATATTATATATACCGTAAGTTTTTCTTTTCATTATATTTCGGCTACTGGCCAAATTATATCCATGTTACATACCAATAATAATGATTGTATTGTAAATCGACAATATCCACAAAATATGTAGATACCTATTTAATTTTGCAATTATCATCATGCGATGGGATTTCCTTCGAAAATTTGTTTTGTAACTTACGTATTTTTGTCTGAAAAACACGAATTTGATGATGAAAATGTGAACAAACCTACTATGAAGTTACAGATTTCAACATTTGACATCTCGTATTTGGATTGATTATTCGCGATAGAAATAAATAAGCGTACACCGCCACCTATCGGACTTCTTGAAAACTGTCAAAGCGGCCTGTTTACTTTGTTTTCATTGGTTCATATTTATTTTTTGTTTGTGCTTATGGGTCATACCATCAGAACAAACCGCTCAGAAGTGTTCTAGTTGTTGCCGTTAGATGGGGCGACGTGTTATTTTTTATCGCGACTTGATTAAATGTGATGGCCGTCATCTTAGCCCAGTCGGCAGGTCGTGAAAAAGGGGTGTCACGATGAAAAATTCAGAAGTTGATGAAATTTAAGTATGTTATTTGTACATGTTAAGTGATGTCAAATCCAAGTTTTCGACCTCGAGGAGGTTGTGGAAAATTTTTGGCGGTCAAAAAACCTCGAAATTTTCGGACTTGTTTCAGTTTTTCACCTATAACTCGACAACGGTCAATCCTACGGGAAAAAACATGGTATACTAAATTAAAGAAGACAAAATTCCCCGTTGACTCACGAAAAAAAAAACTGAAATCGGAGAAGTAGTAAAGTTTTCACGAGCGATCGAAATATGGTGATTATTTCGAATTTTGGTAAATCCTGCTATAACCCCATTTTCAAAGTGCTGCATCTTTTTTATTATTCATCTCAGAAAAAAAATTATTCCTCTCAAAAAGTTCTGTATGTCCTAAAATCTGAAATACAATCATCCGATATCATTTTTTTTCAGTCTAATACACGGTGAGCCAAATATAAAGGTACTTTACTCTTGGGTACAATTCACATTTTTTGACACACCGCGTATATGACTGAATAATTTTTATATCTGATGATTGTATTTCAGATTATAGAATATGCAAAAATTTTTATGAAGAATAACTTTTTAGTGAAACATACTGTATTTAGGTAGAAATAAATCTTGAGAATTTATTATCCTTACACAAGCTGTTACTAATTCTGTTATATGGATATGGAAACCGTCAGAGATAAAACAAAGTTCAAAGGGAGGCAAAGTTGCGTAAACAGAAGTCCAACAAAATGCAGTTAATAAATAAAGAAAAAACCGCTTATTTTAGGAGATATACGTCAGAAAATCAATTTGATATTGTCATTCTGTATGACGTAGGTCATTAGAAGTACCAATGATTATGTTGAATTACTGTCCATTGAATAAAGTTGTTAATAACTAAATAATGGGTCACATTCTTTTAGTTTTCTTCATGTATATCTCCTGAGATAGTTGTATTTTTTAAGGTTTATTGTCTGCATTTTTTGGGGCTTATGATTACGTAACTTTGCATTCATTCAAACATAGATAGATAGATAGATAGAGATAGATTTATTTATTTCAAAATCATACAGTTTAAGAAAAAAACATCAAAATATGAGCGTAGGTAGGTATATTCACCAAGCAGCCTTAGGGTCTTCGGCTAAGAACATCTGGTTCCAGAAAAGGGAACGTCCCCAGCGTCATGTACTCCGCTACATCGTGTAAATTCCATTCCGAAGAAATTCTCTTTCTCCATGCCATAAGTGGATGCGACACTACTTCCGCACCCTTTGGTTTGGGAAAGAAGAAGGTTTGCAGCACGTACGCGAGGAATCCCTTCCTTACGCCCAACGTTTTGATTTTCACCAAACCAGATGCCACTGCATCAGAAATTTGTGAAGCGGGCGAAAAATTTCTGGTGAAAATGTATGGAGGAGACCCCGAGCGAGAAAACCTTGATGGACTGCGATACAAAATATTCACCAAGTCGGTGTCAAATGCCAAATTTCAACTTGCCAGGCTTCCACCTACTAGTGATGCTGGTAGGTATCATTCCTTCCGTACATACCAGCAGGTACAAACTTGATGGTTAGGAAACAACAAGATCCCTGCAGATTGGGGGTGGTCCCTAACCAAGCAAGGAGTGGTACCTATCACCACTACGAAGAATGCAGCCCCTGAGTCTCTCCTGAAGATTCTTGCCTGCAAGTGTGCCAGAGGCTGCAGCACCGCGGCCTGTAGTTGCAAGAAGGCAGGCCTGTGGTGCTCAGTTATTTGCAAGCACTGCTCCGGCCACGCCTGCGAGAACTCGCGCGTGCCAGAACTCAATGAGGACGACGAAGAGGAGGACGACGACCTCCTGGAAGATCTCATCGCCCAAGAGGAGCACGAACTTGAGGACGACGACGTCGAACCTCAGCCAAAAGGGTCTCGACTCAATCAATGTATGTATCTCCATTCATTATTATTCATTAGCGTTCTTATTTTTTACATGAAATATTTCATTGTTGCCTTTTTTCTCGCAGAACAGAACCTTCGAAGACTCGATATGAAGACTGATGCAGATACATTATGTATTATATAGTGTGTAGATATGTATATGTTTTTATGCTATACCTACTAATGAATTCTTCGTAAATATATTTTTTCACATAATTACATTTATTATCTATTGGGTATGACATTGTTCTCCGTCAACCATTATTATTTTCCTAGGTATCAATAAAATTGAGACAGAATCACAAGGTGGTCATGGGTCATTGGGATCATTTACCCCAAGTAAAAAGCATAGAATCAATAGGTGCGTTTTATTGGCAAGATTCTTTCACCGGAATGACCACTCTTGTCGTTTTATTGAACGAAATTCTGACACTGGTTCCAACTTTTCATTCCGTCTTCCCATACGGAATGGCAGGAAGAAGATTGTGGAGGGAGTGTATGAAATGGCGGTATTTCAGAAACTCTAACCTCAAAATCAGACTTAAAAATTGCCTAAAAGTGAACTCGCCTCAGGAAATATTTTGGAATTGTTCGCACATCCACCCAGAATACTTTCAAACACTACTGGACTCCTGAAATGACTTTTGAATGTTGATAAATCTTGATAAAGACTCAAACAAGTATAAAATCCTTTCAAGTGTTATGGGGTCAACTTCATCGATAAATATCAATGTATTTTGCCTTGTAATACCGCGATGCAAAGGAGGATAACAAGAAAGCGGGAACAACATCATCTATTATAAATTATAATTATTTAGGGATGAACAGCAAGATCCCGAAATTATATTATCATTATATAACCAAAAAATGATCAGCAGAATGTCACAAAACTCTCAAAATGATTCACATCGTTTTATTGGTCGTCAATTCTACTGCCACCAGTGGGAAACCAAAAAAACGCACCTGATAGGTAGCTATTTTCGAGAAACGCTAATTTTTTAAAAACAGTCCCAACAATTTCAGAAATTGAGCTGATTTCAAAATGTTAGCGCATTTTGAACTCTCTGATTGATACTCTACAAACTCTAAGGAGGGAGGTTGAAAAAAAAAGTAATTTTGTAAAGATACGGCACTTTGAAAATGGGGTGACGGCAGTTTTTACCAAAATTGGAAATAATCACCATACTTTGATCGCTCGTGAAAACTTTATTACAGCTCCGATTCCAGTTTTTATTTCGTGAGTCGACAGGAAATTTTGTCTTCTTTAATTTAGTATACCGTATTTTTTCCCGTAGGATTGACCGTTGTCGAGTTATAGGTGAAAAACTTAAACAAGTCCGAATATTTCGAGGTTTTTTGGCCGCCAAAAATTTTCCACAACCTCCTCGAGGTCGAAAACTTGGATTTGGCATCACTAAACATGTACAAACAACATACTAAAATTTCATTAACTTCTGAATTTTTCATCGCTAAAACTACCTGCCGACTGGACTATCTGGTATGTTCGTTCACTAAATATGAAAAACCTGACATAAAAAAAAATGTCGTGCTGAAATTTCTATTTAGAAAAGTGTCATTGAAGTACATCAGGAGTATACAGAGTGTCCGATGACAAAATGAGAAGATCAAGTCGCTGTAAATGTATCCAAGACAGGGGGAAAAAGAAGGCGAAATTTCGAACTCTTTCTTGAGATATATCGATAAATAGTGATTTGTTCACATTTTCCTTATCGAATTCGTGTTTTTCAGTCAAATATATGTAGGAAACACGAATATTTTTTCGAAAAAAACTCATGGCATGATATAAGTGCAAAATTATCTTTTATTTCATATATCAACAAACGGAAGGTATTCGAAGATTATATTCCAGTTTCTTGTTACTTAGATTTTTCCTTCTATAATGATAAAATGGTTGAAGATTTTTTGTAGTTCAATATCAAATGCTTCATATCAAATAGGTGAAGCGTGAAACTCATCGAGAATCAAATAATGCTGTTTTGATTTTTTGTCCCCTGTAGAATTTATGTCGGAGGCACTTTCTGTGAAAGCTCAAATAGAATTGAGGGAAAAAATGTGATTATTACTGGAGCATCCAGTGGAATTGGTCTAGAAACCGCTAAGGAATTATCAAAAAGAGGTAAGAATCAGTTATTTATACATCAAGGTAGTAAAGAATATCATCATTACCCAGGGACCAATATAACCCAAGGCTTCAGCCGAGGAGCATTAGGTCCCATGGTAATAATATTCTAATAATATGTTCATTTCAGTGAGATTTACTACATTCAATGATAAGTACATCTCAACATTTTATAAAAATATCTATTTCTTGTTAATACCGAGCATTCACTTTTTTTTAAATTAACAAATACTGCTACTCTTTTCCTAAAGTAAACTTATTATATATCATCATATTCAGAAAAAAATCTGGGACAAAGAATAATTGACAGTTGCTGAAGGTACAGTTGAAATTAGAAAAAATAATGATCAGAACCCACTCATATTAAATGATGAGCCATTGCATTTGCTTTTTGGTTTTTCAAAATCGGATAGTAAATAGCGGAACACTCGCTGCTCTCTCTACAAGCTACTATACTTGGTCAAATTAGGTATTTGATATTTGACGTTCCATCAGTTCAATGAATAAATAGAAAAAATAATATTAACACCCAGTATATTATTCAGAATATGACCAGGACTGCGTTCATAAACTTACTCCTGTGAGTAGTGATAGTATGGTCACCTTATCTGATGAATTATATCGTTGAAGGTAACTCAGAGTAGCGGTTCAAAAACTCTTACGTGAAGGTATGGTATGCAAGATAACAATGCCAAGTGTTATAAAACACAGGTTTTTTTGGTTTGGTTTAATGAGGATAATTATATCATCATGATACGGAATACCAGATATGGAATATATTCGAATACTACTATACTTTGTCTTCAAACCCAACTATCAATAAAAACAGTGTCCCTGCCAGTTTATACTACACTGAAGACTACATTATCCGTAATGATTTGGGTATTACATAAAATTGATTATATATTGATTCAAGACATAAACTCCGATGAACAAAACTCGACAACTGTCAGAGTACATCATTACCACATCATTACTCTTCAATCCAGGGTAAGCAGGGCGTACGTAAACCTGGTGGTGCACTGGTTTTGCACCAGTTTTGCACCCGCACTACGTTAGTTCTCTCCAAAATGTGAACGGGTGCATCCCCAATGGAATACGAAATAATATTATGATAAAATTATTGTTGAAGGGTAAATCGGATAAGTTGGTTTGTCTTTGTTTATAACTTGTCCGCATCCTGAAATTCTTTCTTAACTTCAAAATACTTTCAACAAAATTATGAATTCTGGGAAGTAATCTCTATTTTCTTGAAACCTCCAACTATTCATCACTATTTGATGACGATAATTAAATTGCCACTAACAATTTGGTTTTCAAACTATTCATATTCAATGTTTCCGCCATTTTCAAAACTGCACTGACTTCGCACGACCTATTAAAGCTCGTGCGAGAATTGTTGCACTGAGTTCTAAACTATGTGAACCAGTTTTCCAATGGAATTCAAAACTCGACACCAGTTTTACCAATGGAATACAAAATAGGCACTCAGAGAACCAGTTTTACCAATGGAATTCGCTTTGAGTAAGTTTCTGAACGATTGTGAATGCATACTCTAAACTGCTAGATTCAGTTTATGAACGCTTTGGAGTAAGCAATCCTTACTCAGAGATGCTCAGAGTAAGTTATGAACGCACCCCAGAACTACAGAAATAACAAATATCAAATGATTGGATCAATATTTGGTAGTTGTATTTTTGATGTATAAACCACATTTATATTTTGATAGGGGCTCACTTAATATTGGCAGTAAGGAATGCTGAGAAGGGAGCAAAGGCAATAGAAGAAATAAAGGCAATCAACAGTAAAGCAAACGTATTGGTGAAGCTATTGGATATGTCTGATTTTGGTAATATTCGTACTTTTGTTGATCAGATCAAAGATGAATATAACAAAATTGACATTTTAATTAATAATGCTGGAACAATCTCGGATTCCCATACAATAACACAGGATGGAAATGAACTTACTTTCGTAACAAATTATTTGGGTGAGTTATATTTTTTTATTGGAGAATACCACATACTGAATTCATGGTATCTAGAGAATTTAAAAAAAATGTATTCAACTTTCAGCAGATGGTAGATACATTTCTATATCATATCTAAAATTTTTCCATGTTTTTCTCACGATCGAGTTGAAAATACCGGGTGTCCCTGAAAGGTCTGAACAAAATCTTTGCGCATATGCCTGATGTCAGAATAAGCCGACTTAAAACAACTTACCTCAGTCGAAATTGCTCCGTCTCCGAGATACAGGGTGGTCAAGTTAAAAAATTAAAATCGACAAGTACACTCCAAGAGAGTATTTTCAGAAATCCATTCTTGCGCGGCTAATTCATTGTCCAAATTACATCCACGAAGGTAACAGCAACAATTTTTTATTCAGAATAATTTAAATATTCCGGTGCAGCATCGAACACTAAAACAGAGATATCTAGAAATCGGCTATAGACTGTTGGCCCGCGACACAGGGTTTATCGATGTTCTAAGTCGGTATGCCATTTAAGGGACCCACTCGCTCAGTTCGAGTTAACAATAAGAAGTGCCTCGGAGAGTCGCAACCCAGTCCTTGCCCCGGCCCTGACCTCACCTTTCGGTTGGAAAAAAGTTCAAAATTTTGTTTAAGAAGAAGCTCGGCAATGAAGTGTAATGATCTTATCTCACGACAATTGGGGCGCTTGTCGGTTTCCATACGCCTAGGTCACTCCCCAAAGGCGGCATACGAACCGGAAGAGGGAATTTTTCAGTGTCATAGTCGATGATCGAAGAATGTATGCCCTTTGGCAAAACAATGAATTCGGACCCATTAATCAGTTTCCCGACATTTGCATACGATTCCGGAGAGGGGAGCTCGACTTATTCGAACATCATTTTACTGAATATCCTTCAAATAATCGATAATCGAAGAAATGTTCAAATTTTGACCATGGTTTGTGGACCACACAGTATATATGAGATGATGGTTTGCATACAATTGGTGTTTCACCATAAATATCTCCCATTGTAACTTAGTTGTTTCTGAACCGATTTTGAAATTTCAAAAACCAATTAAAATGATTTTCCTAAGAGATTTTTCATTGTTATCAAATTCACAGGCTGTTCATAACAAATGAACTATAGTTGTTGTTTTTTTTTCTGGAACACTATATTTTATCTGACTCACTATCGAGTTGAGATTATCATGACGAATACAGCTCTACAGCATCTAGCGATATCATTTACACGCAGCACTCTTATAGCGATCATGCGCCAAATTGTTAAATTATGCCAGAAATATGAATCCCGGGTTTGAAGTATTTCCTTTTTTTTTTGCTGAAACAATTTTCATATCTGAACAATGATTTGCTGCGGCAGCCGGGTAGAGTGTAGCACGTAATGATTTAGTAGGCATTCAATAATGTTTTTTCCTTTTGTCGGAGATCCGATATTTAAATATCTCAAAAACCATTTACTTTTGTATAATGTATATTACAGATTTATTCACTTCTTACTGCCTCCCCTACCAGTGGTATGAATCGGATTACCAGTAACCCTGTATATAAGTGCAGCGTGTGAATCTTATCGCTAAACGCCAGTCAACTATACTGGGTTTGATGAAGTTATGTCATTGTCAGTTACATAAAAAATAATGAAGGGGGCTGGGCCCTTGATACTTTTTTTGAGTACGATTTCAATTGGTACCTTGGTGAAGCTCTTTCAGCAGAGGTTGGTGATATCATAAAATCTGAGACTTCAACTGAGAAAGTATCAGGTATATCTTTCGATCATGCCAAGATTTTTCAATAATCATTCGTACTAACAGGTACTGATGACAACTCTGGAGAATCATCTTCAGACAGCGAGAGCGAAGATAACTCTGAAGATAATGATAGAGAGGACGACGTATAATTTAAAAAACAAAAATGTAGATTAAAGTTCAGGATACAGACCCCATACTATACCCAGAACATTCAACAAATAAAATGTACATTCTTTATATATTTTTCAGACGCCAGTATTATGATAAGCAGTCCCATAAGCCCCAGGCAGAATTTCAATTCAATTTATTGTGAGTTTCGATCATGAGCAATAATCCACCCCTCTTCTCCCTGTACGATCCCTCTTGATCATCCTGCGAGTATCTTGTTGTCAATTTTTTTTATTATCTTTTTAAAGCCCTGTTCTTCAAATTGAAATCACATGAAATATTTCTTGGTACTAAACCTCTCACACATGTAATATTGTTGAGCTGTAAATTTCTGATGAATAAATACAAATATATCTGCAATTTGCGTATTTGAATATCCCCATCACTCCCAGGAAGTTAATCTTTGGCCCGGTTTCATGTAAAGTGAGATTATGAGACTTCCCCCGATTATCTAGTTCGCTTTCGGTGCACCTCTGGCCTGCAGTGCGGGGCGTTGCGCCGGACCGAGGCACGCGCGGGTTTGTCCGATTATTACAACGTATGCTCACATTGAATTCGTATGCAAATAGCATCCAGTTATAAAGAATATCCTAGTAAATCGGTCTAGAGATTTGCATACGAACTTAAATCATCGATTATTTGAAAGATGTCTAGTCAATTGATGTTCGAATAAGTCGAGCTCCCCTCTCCGGAATCGTATGCAAATGTCGGGAAACTGATTAATGGGTCAGAATTCATTGTTTCGCCAAAGGGCATACAAAAATTGCCACTTCCGGTTCGTATGCCGCCCATGAGGACTGACCTAGGCGTATGCAAACCAGCAAGCGCCCCAATTTTCGTGAGATAAGATCATTGCACTTCATTGCCGAGCTTCTTCTTAAACAAAATTTTGTACTTTTTTCCAACCGAAAGGTGAGGTCAGGGCCGGGGCAAGGACTGGGTTGCGACTCTCCGAGGCACTCCTTCCTGTTATCTTGGACTAAGTGAGTGGGTCCCTTAAATGGCATACCGACTTAGAACATCGATAAACCCTGTGTCGCGGGCCAACAGTCTACTACTTTATTAGCGGATTTCTACAAGAGTACCTTTTTTGTCTAAAAATGTTCAAACATTTCCCTAAAGAAAAAAGAAACAAACCACACTGAGAAAAAAGTTATGGCCATTCTAAACCATGAGAAATAGTTGCGTTATTTGTTCCATGTTTGTTCCATTCTGGTAAGGGTGGTGGGAACAAAATGACGTTTACAAATAAAACGAGAAACTTCATGACCTCGCATGAGAAAATTGACATATTATAGATGATAAAGGTTATATTTATATATTCGGGCTCCGAATTATTTCAATATCATAATACTAGATTTAAGAATCAAGAAAATGAATAAAATAAATCGATGCATATTTGGAGCAGTGCTTGTGGTGCTTGGAGGAAGTTCTCTGAGATCGAGAGAATTCATTTCATCTGTGAATGAAGATATAAAACCTGTATTACTTGAGAGAATCATAAACTTCTGAACCTCACGATGAAAATGTCTTCTGCTCTCATCAAGTTTTTCGTCAATCTGATTTCATTTTTTGACAACTGTCAACAGTCATTCCGAGTCATTCCTTGTAGTGAGACGGAATGAAAAGTAGCAACCGGAATCGGTAAAGTTGCGAATAAAACGACACGTCAAAGTTATTCCGGTGGCGGAATCGGATAAATAAAACGCAACTATAGTGCATTTGTGAGCGTCCTCTAAAGGCCACAGTGAAGAGGTGTTCATAATGGGGTTTCACATCCCAAAAAAACCTTGGAAACCAATTCTTGAAGTAATTTGTTTGAAAATGTTCATAAAATCTGAAAAATTCGATTTTTGTTCTTCAACTTCACCACCCTGTATCTCAGAAACGGAGCAATTTTGGACTTAGGTGAGTTGCTTCAAATTGGCTTATTTTGACCTCAGGAATATATGCTGAGATTTTTCACAGACCTTTCAGGAGCACCCTGTATATTTACGAAAAAATTTGATATTGGAGGATTTAACAGCACCTATATTGATTTTTTTTTTAATTTTGACATAATGATTGAAAAGAGTGTTCGGTACCCCTATTTGGAATGTTCTGCAATTGAAAGACCAAATTCTGGCTTACTGATATAAAAAATTCTAAAATTGTTCTATCCGTCATTCGGTTGCCCCCTTACGAGCAATCCTTAGAAGTCTTCGAGAGTCTTGTGCGAGCAAGGAATGACGGGGGCCTTACCTTTTAACGTGTGATCCAAATACTTTCTTGGGCCATCAGAAAAATTTCTGCAGTCGTGGGAATTGAACCCACGACCGGCAAGCGAATGCGGATTAGAATACTGACACTCTGTCCGCACGGCTACTTGGCCCTGCCAGTTGTTGAAGCCTCTTCAGGGAAAGATTAAAACATTGATCACTTATTATTAAAAGTTGAACCAGAGCGTTTTCTTTCAGCGTGGTGAGAAGTGCCGAGAGTGACTTTCGCAATGTTATAATAATAGAAGATGTATGGTGAAACCTGAAATTTGTTGAAAAATGTTCAGTATATCGTTGAACAAATGAACTCCAATTTATAGTCATTTTCATCATATTCTGTGCCTTATTTTGCTAAATTTTTATTTTGGTATTATGATAATCATATATATTACTTCTTCAAAATTCTACAACCAAATCAAAACAAAAGTGCATCACAAGCGAAACTCAACAAAACGTAAACAGACTGCGGATTCAACTAAATATCAGATTTTTCGGCCAATTCTTAAGCCGCTATCCATTATTTTGAATTAATTCTTTCGTAGATGGATCATTGGTGTTTCTTAGTTAGTTCCACATGAAACAATTAATTGAACAGTTATTTCGAAACTTCCTATTGATATAAAGAGTATCCACTTATTTAGGAAATAGGAATCATTAAATGTAATAGTAAGAATATACTACAGGCATTTTTATAAGCCGAGTTATAATAGTGAAATTAGAAAGTAATAGTCTTCTTTGCCGTGTGTTGTTGTTCATGTTGATTTTATTTCAACATTCTGGAGTTATCCAGAAACAGAATCAAAATGTAATTTCATATAATAAAAAATATAGAAAAGTCATACAGTTCTTAATGATATCGGAAAAATCCATATTTCTGACTGACTAAAACGACATTGGTCCTTCGAGCCTATAAAAGAGTCCTGTGGAGCGAAATATCGACGAAATTACGTGAAAATCCACAAATTATGGAAACCCAATCATCTGACAAGTGAGAGAAGCTAAAATAAATGAAAATGAGGAAAGGTAATCTCTAAATTCAAGTTCAATCGATGTTTGATGCGGAAGGACAATTTGTATCCAGAAGTTGATGTAATAGACGTTGAACAAGGTCCGACTATACATTATAAGGTTATTCGTGGCGGATTGGATAGAAATTATTCCTCAATATTCCCAATATACCTAAAAATATCGGAACTATCTCGAAAAAAACTGAAGAAAGAAAGAATACATCAGAATACTGTGCTTATCCCTTGGGAATATTTTGAAAACAGCAGTTTCTCCCAGACAAGAGGACACGTGGTCTCGCCACGTAGCCGGAGATACTTCCCTATGTTCGATCGAAAAAGAAGAATGGATGACTTTCTATATTAATTTGAGAAAATTTCTTTGTATTGTGAACATGACCTGTCTTTTGTCGACAATAACTTAAGAATATCACGCTCATCTCTACAATCCTCAAGTAGTACTGAAATAATTCTGCCAAAAGTTACCGGACACTCTGTAACTTCGATGGAGAGAAGTGGTGATACAGAAGAGAGGAAATGTCAACCTATAAGATTTCTCGGTTTGGCTTTCAGAAATTGCCTCTGCATTATGCTGTGCTCCCTTTATAACGTATAGAACATTTATTCTTTATCAAAATGAATCTCGAACAGATAGAAAATGCGTTTCATAAATTTTCTGTTTCTTATAAAGGCCTGTAGATTCAGCTGAAGAAGAGATTCAAGTTATAAGGTTGGTGAAAGAAGTAATCGAGCATCAATATTGAAGGCCAAGGCCCAGACGCGGCTAGCTAGCTAGTTTTTCGCCGAGGTGTATATTACATTTTTTCGTCGACCTCGAACATTTATATTCACACCAAATAATTAATTTGACATCAAAAAATGACGCTCTTGCACCGTGCCGTATCATAGTGACGAAAAGTACGTACCATCAAAAATAGTCGATTTTTCCTCGTACCTATAATGTCATTTTTTGTAGAGGTCGACGAAATAGAATGTGTTAATGCCATAGATAGCGAAAATTGATTTCTCAGACGAAAACAGTGATGTGTTCTGAAAGGTGTCTAGTAGTAAAAAAATATTAAATAATTTTTGCCATGTGTGACGGTATGATTTATGTCTCCAATGATATTATTGCAGGTCCATTTTTGTTGACACATTTGCTTCTACCGCTTCTGAATAAATCTGATGACAATGGGAGAGTGATAAACGTATCGGCCCTGGCACACTATAATGGCAAGCTGAAACTGGAAACTATCAATTCGGCAAATAATTTCAACAATCATACTGCTTTTGCAGAGAGTAAACTTGCTCTCACAATATTCACCAAGCATATGGCTCGTTTATTCAAAGGTAAGTTTAATAAAATTATAACTACTCATTTGAAACCTGGATACACTGAATGAACTCGTGGTGTTTATATTACCCGTTATCCTTCATTCTCACGTAACTTACGTACACTTGTCATATAGTGTGCTCCTAGGTGGAGTGAATTTTTATCACAGTCCCTTGAATACAACAAAGGACATAATATTTCAAGGAAGAATGCGACAACGGTAATGTATATTATTTTCACTTGTACGAGGGATAATTTTCGAAATATTCCCGGAAAGTAATTCGACTTCGTGTGGTATTCGGTAAGAAAATCTCACAGCAGATTGTGTTTGGAGATTAAATAATTTTAGAATTTATTTTGTCGATTTATACCCAATTGAAGTGGCACAAAATCACTATTTTAGGAGGTCAAAATATTATTCTGTCATTCGAACGTCATGAAAAAATTTCCGATGTCACGCTGGTGGGTACCCACGAGAAAATAAATTTAACTGTATTAAAATCACTGGTGTGGAATTTTCCTAATAATTCACGTATTAGGCAATTCATTGAAGAGGAGAAGAAAAACAGAGCAGTACTAGTGTTTGGAATTAGAGTGTCTAGAAGTATTTATCAAAGATTTTCATACTATATACAAGTTACTATTGAAGTATTATTCTGATCTCCTTTGAAGAGATGGAGAAATTGCTTTGTTCATCGTACCCAAAATCTGTTTGGTCATCATTGGAGCTATTAATTCTCCACAATTCCCCCCATGCACATCAAAAGCTTTATGCACTCCAGGAATGTCGTCGATATTTGGAGTTCCAATTATTAAGACATCATGCATGAGTGTTATGGCACTGAGATAGATCGTATTGATTTGAGGAGTCGTGCTTTTTGTTTCTTGGTAGAATTTTCTGATGTGGTTCACAAGAAACCCTTTTACTTTTGGGTTTGAAGTCTTTATATTTTTTATAATAAACTCTGTAGAAGCTGTTCAAATATATCGAATTAAGTGTCACATCGTGGTTGTGTCCAATCGGTGAATTTAAAAAAAAGTTATTCTCAAAATTGCTACAAATATTCGATTTTGTTCATAGGAGTTAAAGGTTGGGCATTAATTTATCTAAGAAATTGAAAATTCTAGCATGAAATGAACATTCGAGCCATCTAGAGGCCAAACGATGCATATTTGTACATGAGATGTGTGCACGTAATTTTTTTAAATCTATCGTGATAAACATTAACTTGTTGGTAAGGATTTGTATTGCACATTCAACCAGTAGGTTACTTCATTTTTGAGCTGTAATCGTTGCCAATTAGGACCAGTTTATGGGCTCAAAATTTGAAAAGTATCATTAGGGAATTTCCATATACAATTTTCAACATTCTAAAATATAGAGTGACCGCAGAAACATCTATCTGTACCAAGTTCCTTATTGTGACCTTCAAAAGAAAGAATTTTGTGGCGACATCTGTAATAAAATGTCAATTTTTTTCAGATACCAAAGTAACATTCAACTCAGTGAGTCCGGGTTTAGTGCGAGATACCGGACACATTGCGAAATACTCGTCACTGGGTAATTCCTTTCTCACGAAATTATCTGTTTATCCCTGGGTATGGTTGTTTTTGAAAACACCTAAGCAAGGATGTCAGTCAATCGTATATTTGGCAGTAGAACCAACATTGCATAATGTTTCTGGATATTATTTTAGGTAGGTACTTAACAATGATTCAGCACCAAATTGTATCAAGATTATAAACCTCAATGATGAGTGATGACTGGTTTGAAAAATGTTAACAAGAATATATCCATATATTTTTTATTTTAGTGATTGTGAAATAAAAGATCCTTCCAATGCAGTTAATGATGCCAAATTAGCAGAAGCTCTTTATACAAAATCTTGCAAACTAGTAAACATTGACCCAGAGAGTATCATTATTTCTGAAAAAGAGCAAGTAAAACAATGAAATTCGCCAGAATCAATCATAGAATAGTTTCAACACCTCAAAATCTGGGAACGCTGATTAAGGCAAGCTGTTCAACCTAGTCCACTTCTCACTGGTCATCCATAACCATTTGGCACTACCTCCATCCGTTGCAGCTGGACCAACGTTACTCTCTTCATAATTACTGAAACAATGGAGGAAATTCTGGCACTCTTTGAAAATTCATTTTTAGACGTTTTTTGTGCAACAAAATTCTATTGAATAAAATTGATTTATACTCAAATCATTTTTCAATTTTCCAATCCTAAAAAAATCTTTTTCAGGTATGAGGAGTTGATTTATTCTTCTTCTGATAGTTATAATTCATTTGAAATTGAAATGACTACATTGAAACATATTTAAAAATGTTATTATTTTATCATTGGAGGAGTATGATAGCACAAATAAATACAAAGTCGGACATGGAAAAAGTAACTTTTTTTGTTCGATTATAATCAACATAGTTATTTCTTATACAAGGGTCGACCTCGAGCTAAGATCTGATATTTTTTCCGTTTATAATACAGTATTTTTTTGTGAAGGGAAAAACGACGAGTCATTATTGAAAATATATAACAAATAACAAAAACAGAAAATTATCCATGTGAAATTTCAAGTTTCCAACGCTAGGCTGCTGTACTTATAGCAACAATTAGACCTGCGTTGCTAAGGAAACCTTTTAAAGTAATCAAACATCTGTCAGTTTAATAATCATGTGATTTCATTTGAAATTTGCGAACTTAGTGGTTATTAGTAATGGAAGATGAAGAAGACATGCATTTCTTTCTCGGAGACGGTGTTATTGGCTTATTTTGCGGCACTGGCACAACATCAGAAGCCATCAACAGTATATACACTCACCGGCAAAAAAAACGGCCAGCAAACAACTTGATCGCCCTGTAACTTTTTCAATTCTTGTCCGGTTCTGATGAAATTTCGACCAGATCATAGATTTATGACTCGGAGTGTTAGCCTGAATTTTAATTCTTAAAATGAACTGATGGTTAGATTATACAGGGAAAAAAGTATTTAATGAAATTTTGAATTGACTCGGCCGTTACTTGATGGGAATCCATGGCAAACGTCAAAACTTCACAAACGATAAGATTTCTACAAAATTCTCAAACACACAACATGTTTCGCTAACACAGTAGCTTCGTCAGCTGATATACTGGTACAATGAACTAAACCAACCTTGGCTTGCTCAACTTTTATATATCCTACTTTCCCAACTGAAAGATTAGTTACCTGTGGACAGATTCGATAAATCTTCATTTTTGGAAATTAGGAACAATACATTAAAATACGGTGTACCGGATCAACTTGAAAGGGTTGATAGCAAATACATATTATTATACCTACTGAAAAAACAAATTCAACAGTCATTCCTTTATTTTCTACGTGTAGAATTTCGAGATTATCATCAAAACTATGGTTTTCTTCTAATATCTGGTTAGCGTATGTTGAATTTGTTTTCTTTTTCAAAAAATTCATCTGATGTTCATGAATGCGTTGATTTAACGTACGACCTGTCTGACCGATATATACCTTAGGACAAGACCCACAGTTGAGTTTGTGTTAATGAAAAGTGACATTTTATAACCTGTCGACTTTTTGCTCGTTACATAAAAATAGTAATTTGTTAGACAAGGGAAAAAAGTAAGTATTAGATTTTAGCTCGAGGTTGTCTCCCGGCACGTATCCAGCTGTAAATTCCGACTGTCATCTGATAATGAAATGACATAATGTCTAAAATGCATATAAAAACATTGTATATTATTGAACAACATCCGTGCCACAAAATAGAATACAATTTATTCCATCAGAGACCAATTAAATGGTAGATCTCAAAACCATAGCTGTGCCATACCTCAAGTTGAGTCAAATTCTCGGCACAACCACAACGATTTTTTTGCTTTCGTCATTCCGGAGGAAATTTCATTACCAAACATGAATTTCGATAGTGAAGTTCGTGAAATTTAGTCAATTTTCATTGCGGATATTTTCTCAACATCATGATTAACTTTAATGAAACAAAATTAACTGAAAATGTAAAATTTCAATGAGCAGGCGCTCAAAATCATTCTAAATTTTTTCGGACATTAGAATGAAAAAATACACTTCTCGAAAACGGTTCGTTTCACGGCATTCTAGCAAGAATAACTTTTTCATGTAAAAGTATTTGAAGAATCATATTCTGGTACTACAAATGAGATGAATCTGGAGACAAAAAAACTTCGGGCATTTTTATAGGAACATTTCTTTTTAATTTTATCTGTAGAATTACTTCCCGAAGTATACGAAAGTTATTCTGGGATACCCTGTATTCACGATGGTGAGAGAAAAAATAGAGATCTGTATAGGAAATAAAACATTAACAACTTCTTATTTGTAGTACACTCAAACTGATTCTCAATTGAAAGTTTCAAGGGCTGTCAAGGAATTATGTTGTGACTTTTCAACTTTTCTAGTGACTTCAATGTTTCTATATTCTATAATTTTATTCCTTACCTGAAATATTTACCATTAATTTTTTCAACATTTTTATCGACAGCCAAATATATCACTGTTTGCGCTCCTTGTCTGGGACTCTTTACAAAAGGCCATATAAATGGTTTCAGGAATATTGCTGTCAACCAACTATTGTAAAAACTCATATGTCTAGTTATTTCAGTGTCCACTATTCCAGGGTGCACAGAATTTGCTGTTACTCCTGTACCTGGAGGTATATGATAATAATAATAATAATAATAATAGTTTATTTCACAAATATATAGTATTTTATAGGTAACATTTAGATTTGTCAGTTCGTGAGTGAACCAAAAGTACTACGTACTTGTATGTTTAGTTAAGTTTGTACCTACTAGTCACTGGATGGTATTAGTCAGATAAGAGTTCGGACACAGCTGAACTTCTGTCCTTTTCTATTTTTTATATTACAATGGTTTAAGTGAATAAAAGAATAAGAGATATATTCTGCTCTTTGTCTTTTCAATTTCCCTAGTAGCGCCTGATTGTCAGATACGATTTTAGAGGTTAGATTTTGCGTCAAATCTACTGATAATTTCCGAATTTGGTCGGTATTGAAAACGCCATTCAATGATATTATACCATGTTGAGATTTACTTGATTTCCTCAGTTTCATTCTCAAATTTTCAGTTTCATTATACATAGTTTTGCAATCAATTCCTTTAACATGTTTCGCATTTCTCGTGATGATAATATTGGAATTTTTTTCAATAGCCTGTTTTGTAAATCAATGGAACAACGGATCGTATAAATCTTCTGTTTAAAATGGGCCTAAAATACAGTTTTATTAAAATCTGCTGTTATTAGAAGTACATTTTAATTAATGTACTCATCTCACAAATGTTGCATGTCTTCAAATTAATTTTCCATCCAGGCCGTTTTATTCATTCCTGCCATAATGGAATGGTTGATATTTCCTTTGTAAAATTAAAGAAATAAAATCAATATTTCAATTCTAACGTTCATAAAATTTATTGTCAAATTCAAACAATTTTGAATGGAAAAGCGCGGAAGGACTATGATGCTATTGTCACAATGCAAGGTGTGCATAGTGGAAGGAGAAGATGGTGTGCCTATGCGCATATTATGTGACGTCATCTGGGATACCAATATCAGCTGCTAGTCACAGACAGATACCGTTGCCATCGGGCGTGCGCAATGAATTCAATCATTTTTATTGAAATTTCTATAAGTTTCTTGATCTGTTTAGAAATAATTCAATTTATATAAACAGGTTCCTATTCCTTCGATTTTACTATTTCATTGATTCTGGAAATTGTGATCTTGAGGTAATTCGCAATGGCAAATAGCAAATACATAGGAATTATCATGCATTGCCATTCCCATCTGAATGATCCACTACTGTGTCGATTCTGACAGATTAAAATTCAGCAGTTAACGACGTTGACGTTGCTTCTGCTCCGACATCGACAATCTTAGGAGTATCAATTTTTGCCGTTTAGTTATTCAAATCTTTGCTGCAATTTATATTTTGTGAGAAATTGAGAGTTTTGAATTAATTTTCAATTATTTCTGACTTTATATTCGGAAGATGTTCTGTAGGAATGACATCTTGTTTCAAATATTTGTGATTTTTTGGAGGTGTGTAATTCAAGAACCGTATACTTTCGCACTTGTTTGGAAACATTTTGCATGGAAATGTTTTGAAGAAATATGTGCTGTAATATGAATGTGATGATAATATGATAGGTGAATACTTTGGAATGAGGATATAAGGAATATAAGGTAGGTACCATTATTTGAGTTTATATTCTGTCGGCAGCAAGCTCCCATCTTTCCATTAGGTCTCCATTCTTGGAAAAGCAGAAAAATTCAATATCTGTGCCTTTTGTATGTTAGTTGGAATTTCCATAACCATAAACGAAACAAGTAGGCATTTCGAAATTATTTCATTCAATTTTAGTACTTATATAATATCAGAAGTTCGAGACATCAATCACGAAAACAAATAATATCAATGACAGTTATAATATCCCAGCTGACGTCCTGCGCAGAACAAGACGAGTTTGAGCTTTCTGTTGAGCACACCATTTTCTCCTTCCACTATGCAAGGTGTGTAACTTGAAAAATCTAAACATTCAAAACACTAACAGTTGTCATTTTTGTGTCCGAACTCTCGATATCTAACTAATACCATCCAGTGACTCTAGTACCTACATATCATTTATTGCTCTAATATAATTCTTGAAGAACAGTTTGATAGTAGAGAAATATAAGAGATGACAATAATAATACTAATAGATATTTACCATACAACTATCGTGATAATAATATTACAACATGTTGAAACTCAGATAATGTTAAGATCTGAAATGATGTTTTGTTTTTTTAAATCATACCTTCTAACCGTTCTGCTAGTTCCTTGGTGAACAGAATATTTGCCAATTTGCTCTGGGCATATGCTTCGGAGCCATCATATCTCTTGTCACTATTCAGGTCCTCTTTATTTATTTTACCTCTTTTATGTGCCACACTTGCAACATTTATTATTCTACTAGGGGCTGAATTCTAGAGAAACACAATTTGGTAGTTTATAGATGAGGAATCATAATTGAGAAGTTACCTTCAATAAATCCAATAACAAATTGGTCAGAAGAAAGTGACCCATGTGATTCACACCCAACTGCATTTCAAAACCATCTTTAGTCTTTGAATTAGGAGTTCTCATTACTCCTGCATTGTTAATCAACACATCCAACCTTTTTTGTTCAGATTTAAATTTTTTGACAAACTCTCTTATCGATTCTAATGATGCCAGATCACATTTCCGGCAGTAAACATATTTATTTTTCGTATCCAATACAATTTCTTCTCTAGCCTACAACCTGACAATGCTGTTATCAAAAGATTATGGCATCGATTAGGGCACTTGTGATCAAGTCGACAATTACAATGACAAAGGTAGGTACCATAGTCTAGAGTTCTTAAATGTACTTATTGACACTGCTGATTTTGACGTTTTTTTGTATATCAGAGTACGGACACTATGACAAGCACTGACAATCAGACATAACCACAAATAAGTTGATGAAAAAAGCGGACGTACATGACATGAATTCCAAAGGTTTGAAAAATTGAGAGAATTAGGAGAAAGATGCAAGTTTGTGCAGTTTCCAACTGTGAGAACACGGGAAATCAATTCACTCTATTCGAATTTTTATCGGATAACTTAATTCCACAAAAATGGAAACAGAATGTGATGCAGCCGACATGGAATATAGGTTCAGGCCACAAAATTTGCGAGGTATTTAAATTTCTTGGTATGAAGTTGAAGAATAGGATCGTATTGAGGGAAAGAGCCGAACCCACAATTTATAAACTGAGCGAGTATCAAAAAGAACTTTATTCCAATTTAGACTCTGGTTTTTGCTTGTGATGGCATGATGGAGCAGAGATCACAATAGCCACTATGGAGATCATGGTCGATAATCTGATGATGAAATAGCTATTGATGTATCTATATCAAAGAGTTGAATATATTGTTCCTGTATCACTTCTTCAAAGTTGAAATCCCAAGTCTGAATGTGCATGTTCGTGCGTAGTTGAGAAGTGCTAGACGACTACATAACTCCTAGTGGATTTTGAACCACTTCTTGGGTACCAAGATACGAGCAAGATATTATCAGAGAACAGAACAAGAACGCTTAACAAGTGCACCATTTATGTTCGGTATTGAAAATGATCTTCCGATGGCCGGGTTCAACCAACAATCCCCTTTAGCAATGTGAACGGTCATCTATAGTGAGTCGAGCGCTGAAGTCCATTTATACCTACTTCCGTATGTCTTGAAGAACCTCTATTATTTATCCTAACTGAAATCAGCTGTTATTGTTGCCATATCATTTGTTTATTCATTAATTACTTATTACCTACCACTCTTGTACAAGTGAAATTGTTCCACACTAAATAAAAGTATGTTTATCAATTTTCACTCCATTCTGAACTTTTGTGATAAACAAATATTCAACTGAACGAATACATATACCTACATATAAGAGACTAATTTCATAGGAATACTATATGTATTTCGTTGATATATATTATGTACCTACTAACTTGATATCGACCTCCATTGAGGTCCTTCAGCCTTATCATTCAATATTTCGAGAAGAAATTATTTTCTAATCAATTTATCGTACCCTTTTACCCACTCGAGGAGACGCTACGCACTCTCATACAAAAATCAAAGACAGAGAAAGATATATGGATGTACTCTTCCCAGGACTTGTGGAAGAAGGCAGATGCAAGGATCCTTTATCTAAGCGAAAAACACATTCTTGTCCTTGTCTGGCAAAACATATCATTTGCTTCAAAATCGTTTGTGGTTATGTTTGATTGTCACTGCTTGTCTAGTGTCCGTACTCTAATATACAAAAAACGTCAAAACAGCAGTGTCAAGTACATTTAGGAACTCTACCATAGTCAAGGCACTCAAGGCAGGTGAATCAAGAAGTGACTTACAGATTCACATTTATCCATATCTCTACATGCCATAACGACTCTTGCACCTCTCCTTGCCAATTCCCATGCAGTTTCCTTTCCTATGCCAGTGTTGGATCCAGTAATGATAATGATTTTATCTTCTGCATCTGATGTGTCAAATCCTTGATATCTAGGTCCACCGACTATTTCTCTGTAGAAAAGAGATATATTATGGATTATTGAATGTAACTAGGTACTAACAGTTTTCAACTATTTTTGGGAACCACATATAATATGTATACAGTGTGTCCCATAACTCCCTGCAAAAACTTGTCACCCCCTTCATCTCCGAAGTCATTGAAAAAAATAAAAAATCACTAGGACAGGTCGATTTTAATTCAGCAGGGGGGCACATTTTCTGTAATTATTATATCCTAGATAGTCCAATCAATGAATGACCCAAGGGTGGGTGTAGAGTGCGTGAGCATGGACCTGAATGATTTCTTCAGAAACTTGTTGGAGGTGTTTAGAAAATGAACATACTAAAAGTCTTGTCGTCTAGCAGGTGAGCCAAAGGAGGGGGGTCAGAAAGATGGTTCCGCTTTTGGATTTATCGCTTATATGTTGAGCCTGTTCGTTTGTGGTTGCCCTACCTGCTGAAATTCATTTTTTTCTATAACTTTTCTATGACTGTAGCAATTTTTGAATTGACTCGGCCGTTACTTGATGGAAGTCCATGACAAATGTAAAAACTCCACAAACGATAAAATTTCCACAAAATTCTCACACACGACATGTTTCGCTAACACAGTAGTTTCGTCAGGTGATATACTGGTTCATCGGTTCCTCAGGGGCTCACAACTTGTGAGTACGGGAATGGTGAACCCGAGGTACCTTAGCCGGATACTTCAACTTGTCTTGGGTGATATCCTCTTCTCTCTCCTTTTTTTTCAATCTATCTATCGGCCTTTCTTGGCCAACTTCTCTTTCCCTCCTCCCCTCCAAGCCCAACCTCACCATCAAGTGGTGTGGGGAAGGCAGGCCGCGGCCGCTGGACAGATGAAGCATTTTGGGACCATCTTTGCTATCTTCTGCCAGATGGGACAATTTGTGGACATTTGTGGCAGGGATGGGGCGATTTGCTGATGTCTGTCTAGGTGGCCGAGGACTGGTCAACGAGGCTCTGGCAACCTAATCCAAGCTGTGGGAACCCGTGGTGATGGATGAATGGCACCGAGGTATAGTGTCGCTAACGGGGCCTCTGGGAAATAGGGCGACATCTCAGAGTAAGTAGCCTTAGCCCTGTGCAGGGGGCACCACAGGGCTGGACCAACCCCTTCCCCCGTCACTCGTAGGAGAAGGAAAACTTTTGGCCTTCTTCGTAGACGAGAACAGGGATCGGAAGAGTAATCTTCAGGAACCTGAACAAAAAGGGTCTTTCATATTGAAGTGGCCCTTAATAAGCTACATGAGTCGTATATGGTAAAATTGATAAGGGCTACTAGGCCTAAGTGTCGTCGGAGACTTCGGTCAGACGAGCCTACAAACGGAGTGGAGTGTTTAGTGGGTATACCCTGAAGTCAGGGGACTCCCACACTATCATATGGGGGATTGGACCCATATGGTGTCCATAAAGGATTTCGACCACCTCGATGAAAAAAAAAGTTAAAGAGGACAAAATTTTCTACATTTATGTAAAAAATGTTGGTAGGACACATATGTTGAGAGTAACAGCTCCATGAAGTTGCATTATTTGAAAAAACAATGTATTAAATTTTGTTATTTGGTTAATAATTCTGCTGCTGTGTTCCTGGACATCAGAAAAGCCTCCGATAGTGTATGGCACAAAGGTCTCCTATACAAACTATTCAATTTAAACTGTCCAAATCATCTACTTTTGTTAATGAAGGAATATCTCAACAGGCAAAACAGAATAAAAATCAATGGTGTGCTTTCAGAAATTTTCAACATAGCACAGGGAGTGTCCCCAATAGCTTCATTATTATTCAACATTTTTTGCTATGATATCGGAAATCAACTACCACTGAACGTAAACAATTACATACTCCAGTTTGCTGATGATAACACAATTATTGCACATGACAAACATATTCTGGGACTCATGGACAAACTCCAAACTATGGTTACAGCTCTGACTGAATGGTTTTGAAACTGGAGATAAACACCTAATCCGAAAAAATGTAAACTTATGATTTTTCCACCATAAAATAAAGAACAATTCTCCGACCATCGATATTCTGAATGAGACCATAAAACCAGTAGCAGAAACTAGATATCTTGGAGTATTACTAGACAATAAACTCAAGTTCCAGAGACATCTCATATCAGTCAAGAAGAAAGCAATTGGAAGAGCCAAACATTTTCGTGGTTTGACTTACAAGACTCAGGGAACAAAGACAACAACAGCACATGCAGAAAAACTACCCTGAAGAACATTGAAGTTGCCGAAAGAAGTTGTTTAAATCCGACATCCTAATAATACCTTACATAACCCTTCAAAAACCCTACTCTACAATCTAACTTAAGTAGAACCCATCCTCCAACGACTTCACAGACTCAGCACAGAATTTGAGAAGTCCGCCTACAATATCCCAGTGATCAATCCACAAGTTATAGGGCTGCCGTAAAACTTCATAACAAAAAGAAGATTTCCAGAAATAACTATTTTCCAAGGACTGATCCAACTGCAGCAAACAGGATAGCAAGCAATAAACTTTTTTCTTCCTTTTTTTTCATTATCACTAATGAACTATTATTATTATTACTATTATTCCTACTCTGTATATTATATTTTGTAATCTGGGCTGAAAGACTTCGGTCAATGGCCTTTTGGGGTATATCCCTAATAAAGATTTTCCCCTCTCTCTCTAATTAAAATAAATGATTTGAACCAATGCGAATCATATTGTGATATTTTTCGAAGAGACTCTACTTTGATTTTCTAAACCTTAACAGGATAGGAAGTTAGCGAGAGCACAGCTGCTGTGTAGTAGGTAGAGGGGGTCATATAAATGAATCGCTCAGGAGAAGAAGGAAATAATTACCATTTTGGGACAAACTAAACTAGCATAGTCATTTTGTTCTTTGGAAATGTACACATAATTTTAGCCAAAGAAGGGAACAATCGTGTTATTTTTAAATGCACTGCGCCGCGAACAAAATAATAATAATAATATATATTTCGGAGAATGTTTTACATTTTACAGAAAAGACAAAAGAAAAACATAAAACGAAACAACGTCAACGTATTTTGTACAAGTATATAGTGGAAGAAGGGAATTATATTATATGAAATTTATGTTTGAAATAATTCCCTTTTTCCACTGAATGCTCATAACGTTCACGCAATGCCCGTTCCCGTCAGCTGTTTAGTGTTTCCTATTTCATTAGTTACAGGCTTTTATTATTGGCACCGTTTTTTTTTCTAATCTATTGATTCTGCTTTGTGATTTCCATGAATAAATATGTGAAAAATTACATAAAAATAGTTATAGTGGAATGAGGAAATAACTAATTTCCACCCCTGATATCTCTTGGGCAATACTGAAATTGGGGAAAACTGGACTTTCAATGAATCCATTACACCATATCCAAAATCTTTCCTGTGAAGGGACTTCACGTTAAATAAACCGTCTAGGAGTTACGCAGTTTTTTTTGTTTTCCCAAAATTCTAGATTTTGTAATTATTTCCTTCTTCTCCTGACCGATTCGAATGACCTTCAGTACATCGAATCTGTATGCGTCAATGTGCTTAATGTCTAGCTTGAAGGTTACGCTGTCATGGTTGGTCAAGTTAATGTTTGTCATGGTTGAGTTCACATGTCACATAACATGTGAACTCAACCACGACAAACATTAACTTGACGGTTAGTATTTTTCACAGTTGGGTGAACATATACCTAGTATATAAGCAGTACACTAGAATAGGATATTTAGTTTTAATCTTCTCCTGAAGATGCTAACATAGTTAGCGAAACACGTGTCGAGGCGTTAAAAAATCGTTTTGGTTAGTCATTCCTTGAAGTTGAATTCAAGGATTTTAAGGATATATCACTGATTATTTAGGTACTTGAATATATCCATGATATTTCAAATTGTATCTTGGAAATATTCATTTATAATTTTGCTGCTTGTATGTTTTTATAATCTTCATTGATTCCTTTTAAAATAGGTACAAGTATGACCTATCGATGACCTACCTCTTACATAGCAGGTAGATACCTACTTTTCCTCATTGTTAATTTGTTTTTACATGAATGAACGTCCTGAATTTCAAATTCATTCATAATTGTTAATTTTCATGAAGGTATCTTGTGAAATAATTCAGGGAAAAACAGTATACATGAGCACTGAGGGGAAAAGTATACTGGTAGATCAAAGGTGGAATTTTCATCATGGTCATAGATAAATCATTTGTTCGGAAATTAATCGGTTAGCAGCATGATTCAACTTATTAGTCATTCATTCGAGACCAAGTGGTGAATCAAGACAGTCTTATATTAGATGTCATCACGAACGGTCGACTTTTGTGATCGCATTTGAAAAATAAGCGAAAGGATATATTTATCGTTCGAAACGGAGTGTTTACTTGAAAATGAGTGCAAGTGTTGTGTTTTTGTGTTCCTCATAATTCAGTGTTTCGTGTTGTTTCATCAAAGCTTCGCATTTTTCATGCTGGTGAGTGAATAGAGATTCTCTGTTTTTCCTCATATTTTTCTGTTTATATTCAACTCAATTAGCTTCTATGTTCTCAAAATAAGAAACGTCTGTTCGTTGAATACTTTCAAGATAATAATTCGAAACGAGCAAACCAGAAGAAAATAAGACGATTCGAAATTGTTTCATGGAAAAATACCTTTTTCCTATACAGGGTGTTTCAGATTTGAATGTACATACTAAACCTGTAGATAGAGGAAACTTTGGTGGTTCCAATCACTCCCTAATATGGATGTGTCTTCCATCTTTACTCGATCTTTTATAATCAATATAATATACAGGGTATGTCACGACAAGCTTACACTATCTTTATATCGAGAATCAGTCGGGAGAAATCCATGAAAGTGTGAATGCTTGTATTTCAGAATACGCTCTCTTCATGTAGAATATTTTCGACAATGCAGTATTGCCACTTCTACAAGAAAAAAATGATATTTCAAATGGAATACCCTGTATTTCATCGCATTTTTGGATTCTGCTGAGCTGATTTTATCAATTCAAGATTCAGAATTCTGATCATCCTGTGTCTGTTCCGATTAAATATCAGTAAATAGTAAACCAAAAGTTGAGGGACATGTGAGCCGTTTTGGCCGATAATGAATAGTTTCGACACAAACAAAACCTTAAGTTAAAAAAATCTCGATTTTGAACACCCTATATCTCTGTAATCATTTCCGATAGACCCCAAGTGTGATATGCATCGATGAAATCAGCTCTTCATGGAGAATAAAAATACAGGGTATTCTATTTGGAATAACAAAGTTGTTGCTACTTTTTGATCGAAGCGGCAACAGTGCATTGCTGAAAATATTTTAAATGAAGAGAGCGTATTCTAAAATATAAGCATGCATATTTTCATGAATTTCCCCGAATGATTCTCGATATACAGATAGTGACATACCCTGTATAGTACATCAGACATAATAATCATTGAAGTAAAACTTGGAAACTCCATGGCCCACTAGCAAAAGTTCATCATAGTCTGATGTTTTAGTGTTTTTTAGGATTTCTGGAAATCCTATGTATGAAGTTTTATGCGTCATTTTGAATGGAAACAGATAACGGATTCTACCTCGGATTCAACTGAATAATAAAATACATATGACATATCTCCAAAATCATAACACCTGAAGAAATTGGGTACGCCACTAAATTCTTTGCAAAATTCTCTGTTAGACGTAGTATTCGTAGTAACTCAGCACAACCTTATTTCTAGTAACTTCGTAGAGAAGCCTGGCAGTCAAAACCAAAATGTACATTCAAATCTGAAACACCCTGTATGTCTCCTTGTGCATTTTACACTCTTCGAGAAATTTGCTAGATTTTTTCACTACTTCTGCCTGTTAATATCTTTCAAATCACTAGAGATTTTCGTGAAAATTATATTTTTAGCCTGTGTTTAATTTTTTCAAATCATTAGAGTTTCGAAAATAATAGTGCCAGTATATCCGTGTTCAATTCTTCATCTTATATCTTGTATACTATATATCTGTTCCCCCCGTATAATTTCATTATCGTCATTAGTCATAGATAAATCATTTGTTCGGAGATAAATCAGTTAGCAGGATGATTCAACCTATTAGTAATTCATTCGAGATCAGGTGGTGAATCAAGACAGTCTTATATTAGATATCATCACGAACGGTCGAATTTTGTGATCGCAATTGAAAAATACGCGAAAGGAATTATTTATCGTTCCAAACGGAGTGTTCACTTGAAAATGAGTGCAAGTGTTTTGTTCTTGTATCCCTCATTCAAATCAATGATTACATTATCGCGATCGTATGCTGTTCTGGTGTTTCGTGTTGTTTCATCAAAGCTTCGCATTTTTCACGCTGGTGAGTGAATAGATATTCTCTGTTTGTCCTCATATTTCCCTGTTCATATTTCACTTAATTACCTTATATGTTTTCAAAATAAGAAACGTCTGTTCGTTGAATACTTTCAAGATAATAATTCGAAACGAGCAAACCAGAAGAAAATGAGACGATTCGAAATTTTTTCATGGAAAAATATCTTTTTCCTATACAGGGTGTTTCAGATTTGAATGTACATACTAAACCTGTAGATAGAGGAAACTTTGGTGGCTCCAATCACTCCCTAATATGGATGTGTCTCCCATCTTTTACTCGATCTTTTATAATCAATATAATATACAGGGTATGTCATGACGAGCTCACACTATCTTTATATCGAGAATCAGTCGGGAGAAATCCATGAAAATGTGCATGCTTATATTTGAGAAAACGCTCTCTTCATGTGAAATATTTTCGATAATGCAGTGTTTCCGCTTCTACTAGAAAGTAGTAGCAACATTGATATTTCAAATGTATGTATTACATCGCATTTTTAGATTCTGCCTAAAGAGCTGATTTCATCAATACATCACACTTGGGGTCTATAAAAAATGATAACAGAGATATGGGGTGTTCAAATTCGAGATTTGATCGGAACAGATACAGGGTGGTTCAAGATTCAGAATTCTGATCATCCTGTGTCTGTTCCGATTAAATATCAGTAGATAGTAAACCAAAAGTTGAGATAGAGGGACATGTGAACCAAACAAAACCTTAAGCTGAAAAAATCTCGATTTTGAACACCCTATATCTCTGTGATCATTTCCGATAGACCCCAAGTGTGATATGCGTCGATGAAATCAGCTCTTCATGGAGAATGAAAATTAAGGGTATTCTATTTGGAATAACAAAGTTGTTGCTACTTTTTGATCGAAGCGGCAACAGTGCATTGCTGAAAGTATTTTAAATGAAGAGAGCGTATTCTAAAATATGAGCATGCATATTTTCATGAATTTCCCCGAATAATTCTCGATACACTGATAGTGACATACCCCATACCCTGTATAGTATATCAGACATAATAATCATTAAAGTATAACTTGGAAACTCCATGGCCCACTAGCAAAAATCATAACTCCTAAAGAAATTGAGTACGCCACTGAATTCTTCGCAAAATTCTCTGATAGACGTAGTATTCGTAGTAACTCAGCACAAACTTATTTCTAATAACTTCGTAGAGACGCCTGGCAGTCTGAGGCAAAATGTACATTTAAATCTGAAACACCCTATATGTCTCCTTGTATATTTTACACTCTTCGAGAGATTTGCTAGATTTTTTCACTACTTCTGACTGTTAAAATCTTTGAAATCACTACAGATTTTCGTGAAAAATATATTCTTAGCCTGTGTTTAATTTTTTCAAATCGTTAGACTTCCGAAAATAATAGTGCCAGTATATCCGTGTTCAATTCTTCATCTTATATCCTGTATACTATATATCTGTTCCCCCTGTATAATTTCATCATCGTCATTAGTCATAGATAAATCATTTGTTCGGAGATTAATCGGTTACCAGCATGATTCAACCTATTATTCATTCATTCGAGACCAAGTGGTGAATCAAGACAGTCTTATATTAGATGTCATCACGTACGGTCGACTTTTCTGATCGCAATTGAAAAATACGTGAAAGGAATTATTTATCGTTCCAAACGGAGTGTTCACTTAAAAATGAGTGCAAGTATTGTGTTTTTGTGTTGCTCATACAGTGATTATATTATCGCGATCGTGTGCTGTTCTGGCGTTTCGTGTCACTTCGTGTTGTTTCATCAAAGCTTCGCATTTTTCAACCTGGTTAATAGAGAGAAATTCTCTCAAGTTTTCATTATATTTCCCTCTTTCCTCTTTACTTTCAACTCCATTACCTTATATGTTTTCAAAATCACAAAGGTACCGCTTGTTGAATATTTTCCGATGAAGGAATACTTTCTTCTGATCTTCGTGCTTTCCGTTCAGAACTATATTTTTTCAGAAGATAATAATGCGAAAAGAACAAATCAGAAGAAAATAAGACGATTCGAAATTTTCATGGAAAAATACCTTTTGCTTATAAAGGCTGTTTCAGATTCAAATGTACATACTATACCTGCAGATACAGGAAACTTTGGTGGTTCCAATCACCCCCTATCGATGTGTCTGCCATCTTTTATTACTGCGATACAGAACGTAATATTGAATTTGGCAAAATCTGTATAATCGATATTCAAATTATATTATTCATCAAAACTAAATAGGAATCACATTTAGAATCCAGAACCGTCTTCAGGAAAAACAGAAAACTTCTCTGTATATCGGAATTTTGTAGATATATTTTGATATTTGCAAAGAGCGGGAAAACTAATGAATTGGTATACCTCTTAATAGTGCGCTTCCAATTTGACATTTTTTTTCATTATTTTTTGACATAGAATTTTTATTGAGCTCGTAATCAAAATTCAATTTTATTGCAAAAAAATTATCAGTCCTCAAATTTCAACTTCATTAGAGTCAAATTAGGTAAACTATCGATAGAATTCATTGCATGGAATAATTTGTCAAATAGTTTAGATACTTTCGAGTGCTCGTTACATTTTCACTATTTCAAAAAATAATGATAACACAAATGTGATTATGCAGTTATGCCTCGAGTTATACACAGTGGTCAAAAAATAAAGACCATATAAAGATTTTGCCAAAATTATATTTTCAGCCTGTGTTTAATTTTTTCAAATCGTTAGACTTGAAAATAATAGTGCCAGTATATCCGGGTTCAATTCTTCATCTTATATTTTATATCATACTATACAGTGTGTCCCAAATTCGATCCTCACCATTGGGATCTCAGTAACTATGAGAGATAGAGAATCGGTTAAATTAGCAAAGTTGTAGCAAATTCAATGTGGAATCAGAATCTTTCAAGAAATCTTGTATATTTGTTTTTCTCGAATATCTCGGAAACTATTGATTTTATGAAAAAATGATTTCAACATTCTCATAGGACCTTTTGGTGTTCTTTTCAATGGTTGTGTCAGTTTTCCTTCAAAATGTCAAATTTCTGAGATATCACCTACAACTTCGATTTTTCTTATGGACGCCATATTGTATTTTCACAGATTTAAAATCAGCATCAGCCTTTCTAGTGATGTATCACAGTCACAGTTTCATCTCATAAGGGATACTGATGTCAAATTTTTGTTTTTATGTCCAGTAGGCTATGCGCTAAACTCTCTATAAACAATAATAATTATGTGTTCTGGCACAACAACTTTCATAGAGTAGGCTTGGAGCCAAGTGACATTTCTGTAAACGTCAAGAGAAAATACAAGTTGATTATTTCCGGGCAAACAATGCTGTTCACAAAAACCAGTACAAGGGTTAAGACCTGGTGATAATGAACGTCGTCTCGAGTTTTGTCACTGGTTCGTCAACCAGTGGGAAAGAATCGAGAACTTTCCATTGAATATTGAGTATTGCTGGACCGATGAAACGATATTTCATAATAATGGAATTTACGATAACCATAATCATCATTACTGGGCACAAAATAATCCGCATGTCATCAGAGAATCGAAGTAGCAGAATAAATTTGGTTTCAATGTTTGGTGTGGGATTTTTGGTACCTTACTAGAATTTTTTTCCATAAATAACTGTTTCCTATTGTGTATTTTTTTCAGACAGAAAACTACTAGGTCCAATGATCTACGATTATAACTTGAATGGTGCACGTTATTTAGAGCTATTGAGAAATGAGATTTAGAATTTCATAGACGAGATACCACTTGCTAAATATGAGTTAATGTGGTTTCAGCAAGATGGTGCCCCAACGCACAATCACAGATTTACGCGATCGTTTACGGAATATCTCGAAAATCAATTTGGTGCTTAATTAATTACTACTCATGGACCTATTAGATGGCCTCCAAGGTCGCCTGATTGTACGCCTCTCGATTTTTACCTGTGGGGCTACGCCAAAAATAAAATTTATAAAGAGCCAATTCAAGATATTGATGATCTACAAGATAGAGTGATGGACACATCAGCACATCAACAGAGTTCATCTGAGAAAAGCAGCGAATCATGCTCGCTCGCGAATATTAAAATGTATCGAGAGCAATGGGGGCCATTTCGAGCAGTTCAATTGATTTTTTTCAGTATTTGTATTATCCACCTGTTAAGTTATGCAAGAACATAGGACACAGAATCCATAATCTAAAGTTACAGTCATGGTGGAGTGAAGTAGTTACTAATAACACAACATAATGAATTGTCGAGGAGATAACTTCCGAGTATTAATTATTAGTTACAGAACTCCTAGCCTACTAGACATAAAAACAAAAATTGGAAATCAGAACCCCAAATAGAATAAAACTGTGATTGTGATACATCACTGGAAATTTTATGCTGATTTCAAATCTGTTAAAATCCAGTATGGTGTCCATAAGGAAAATTGAAGTTGTAGGTGATCTCACAAATTTGACATTTTGATGAAAAACCGACAAAACCATTGAAAAGGACACCAAAGAGTGCTATGAGAATGTTGAAATCATTTTTTCATAAAATCAATAGTTTCTGAGATATTCGAACAAAACAAAAATACAAGATTTCAGTTTTTCTCAAATATCTCGAGAATGACTAAAGCTAGCCCGGATTTCTGATTCAACATTGAATTTGCTACAACTTTGCCAATTTAACCGTTTCTTTATCTCTCATAGTTACCTAGATCCCAATGGTGAGGATCGAATTTGGGACACACTGTATATCTCTTCCCCTCGTATAATTTCATCATCATAGTTGTCATTAGTCATAGATGAATCATTTGTTGAGAAATTAATCGGTTAGCAGCATGATTCAACCTATTAGTCATTCGTTCGAGACCAGGTGGTGAATCAAGACAGTCTTATATTGGATGTCATCACGTACGGTCGAATTTTTCACAATTGAAAAATACGCGAATGGAATTGTCGAGGGAATTATTTATCGTTTTAAACGGAGTGTTCATTTAAAAATAAGTGCAAGTATTGTGTTTTTGTGTTCCTTATTCAATTTGGTGATTACATTATCGCGATCGTGTGCTGTTCTAGTGTTTCGTGTTATTCGATCAGAGCTTCGCATTTTTCACGCTGGTGGGTAAAGAGAAATTCTCTCAATTTTTCCTCATATTTCCATCTTTACTTTCAACTTCATTACCTTATATGTTTTCACAATCACAAAGGTACCGTTTGTTGAATATTTTGCGATGAAGATATACTTCCTTCTGATTTCCGTACTTTCCGTTCAGAACGGTATTTTTTCAGAGGAAAATAATACGAAACGAGCAAATCAGAAGAAAATAAGATAATTCGAGATTATTTCATGAAAACATATTTTTTGCTATGCAGGGTGTTTCAGATTCAAATGTACAAACATCGATGTGTCTACCATCTTTTATAACTGTGATATACAGAACGTAATCTTGATCTTCGCAATATCTTTATCTGGTCAGCTCATAACTTTTGAACCATGGTGTATAATCGATTCATACTCGATAGGTATATTCAACTCATATTACTCATCAAAACTAAATAGGAATCGAATTTGGAATCTAGATCCGTTATCAGGGAAATCAGAAAACTTCTTCTTTTTCAAAAACAACACTCTGTATATCAGAATTTTGTAGATATGTTCCAATATCTGCAAAGAGCAGGAAAACTTAATGAATTGGCCTACTTTTCAATAGGGTGCATCCAATTTGACTTTTTTTCATCATTATTTTTTGAAATTGAATTTTTGTAGAACTGGTAATCCTAAATCCAATTTTATCACAAAAAAATAATCAGTCCTCAAAGTTCAACTTCATTAGAGTCAAATTAGGTAAACTCCCGATAGTTAGTTTTCAGTCTATAGAATAATTATTGTTACTTAGATATCTTGGAGTGCTCGTTACATTTTCACTATTAAAAAATAATGATAACACAAATTTGATTAGGTAGCTATGCCTCGAGCGAGGCCTCGAGTTATGCACAAAGGTTAAAAAATGAATACCATATAAAGATTTTGTCAAAATTATATTTTTAGCCTGTTTAATTTTTTAAAATCGTTAGACTTTCGAAAATAATGGTGCCAGTATATCGGTGTTCAATAATTCTTCATCTCATATTTTGTATACTATATATCTTTTCCCCCCGTATAATTTCATTATCGTCATCAGTCATAGATACATCATTTGTTGGAAAATTAATCAGCAGCATGATTCAACCTAATAGTCATTCATTCGAGACCAGGTGGTGAATCAAGACAGTCTTATATTAGATGTCATCACGTACGGTCGAATTTTGTGATCGCAATTGAAAAATTAGCGAAAGGAATTATTTATCGTTCCAAACGAAGTGTTCACTTGAAAATGAGTGCAAGTGTAGTGTTTTTGTATCCCTCATTCAATTCAGTGATTACATTATCGCGATCGTGTGCTGTTCTGGTGTTTCGTGTTGTTTCATCAAAGCTTCGCATTTTTCACGCTGGTGAGTCAAGACAAATTCTCTCAAGTTTTCCCCATATTTTCCTCTACTTTTAAATTCATTACCTTATATGTTTCCGAAATCACAAAGGTACCTACTTTTTGTTGAATATTTTCCGATGAAGATATATTTTCTTTTGATTTTCGTACTTTCCGTTCAGAACGGTATATTTTCAAGAGAAAATAATACGAAAAGAGCAAGCCAGAAGATAATAAGACGATTCGAGATTATTTCATGAAAACATATTTTTTGGCTATACAGGGTTTTTCAGATTTAAATGTACAAACATCGATACCATATTTTATAACTGTGATATAGAACGTAATCTTGATTTCGGCAAAATCTTTCTCTGGTCAGCTCATAGCTTTTGAACCATGTTGTAAAATCGATTCATACTCGATAGGTATATTTAACTTATATTACTCATCAAAATTGAATTGGAATCGAATTTAGAATCTAGACCCGTCTTCAGGGAAAACAAAAAAAACTTCTTCTTTTTCAAAAGCAACACTCTGTATATCAAAATTTTGTAGATGTTTTAATATCTGCAAAGGGTAGGAAAACTGAATGAATTGGCGTACTTTCCAACACTGTGCATCCAATTTCACTTTTTTTCATCATCATTTTTCGAAATAGAATTTTTATTGATCTCGTTATTCAAAATTCAATTTCATTGCAAGAAAAATATCAACTCTCAAATTTCAACTTCATTAGCGTCAAATTAAGTAAACTATCGATAGAATTCATTGCATAGAATAATTTGTCAAATAGTTTAGATAGTTTCGAGTGCCCGTTACATTTTCACTACTTCAAGAAATAATGATAACAAAAATTTGATTATGCAGTTATGCCTCGAGTTATGCACAGTGGATGAAAAAATAAGACCATATGATAAAGATTTTGTCAAAATTATATGTTCAGTCTGTTTAATTTTTTGAAATCGTTAGACTTTCGAGAATAATAGTGCCAGTATATTCGGGTTCAATTCTTCATCATATATTTTGTATACCATATATCTCTCCTCTCCGTATAATTTCATCATCATCATAGTTGTCATTAGTCATAGATGAATCATTTGTTAGGAAATTAATCGGTTAGCAGCATGATTCAGCCTATTAATCATTCATTCGAGACCAGGTGGTGAATCAAGACAGTCTTATATTAGATTTCATCACGAACGGTCGAATTTTGTGATCGCAATTGAAAAATACTCGAAAGGAATTATTTATCGTTCCAAGCGGAGTGTTCACTTGAACATGAGTGCAGGTATTGTGTTTTTGTGTTCCTCATTTGATTCTGTGATTACATTATCGCCATCGTGTGCTGTTCTGGTGTTTCGTGTTGTTTCATCAAATCCTCACATTATTTACGCTGGTGAGTGGAGAGAGATTCTCTCAAATTTTCCTCATATTTCCCTGTTTATATTTACCTTATATGTTTATGTTATGTTTATGCTTTCAAAATCACAAAGGTACCGTTTGTTGAATATTTTCCGATGAAGTAATACTTTCTTCTGAAATTCATACTTTCCGTTCCCAACGGTATTTTTTCAGAAGAAAATAATGCGAAAAGAGAAAACCAGAAGAAAATAAGACGATTCGAGATTAATGAACAAATTTTTGTCCTATACAGATTTAAATATAGATACATCGATGTGTCTAGTATCTTTTATAACTGTGATACAGATAACTTCTGAACCATGGTGGATAATCGAGCCATACTCGATAGGTATATTCAACGACTTTTCAACAGGGTGCATCCAATTTGACTTGTTTTTTCATCATCATTTTTCGGAATAGAATTTTTGTTGAACTCCTAATTCAAATACCAATTTTATCACAAAAAAATAATCAGTCCTCAAAGTTCATCTTCATTAGGGCCAAATTAGGTGAACTATCGATAGTTTTCATTTCATAGAATAATTGTTAATTAGATATTTTCAAGTGCTTTTTACATTTTCAGTATTTCAAAGAATGCTGATAGTTTGAGAAAGTTATATATACATGAAATTCTTTTTTTTAATCTTACTTTCTAGGTCAATATCTCCGAAACGAAGCGCGATATACTTTTTTTAATATGAAGTACCAACATTATTTTGGCTCACACTACCAATCCTATCATTACATTTCCGGACATCCTGTATAGTTTGAAAATTTTTCTCAAACCATTTTTCACTCATTTGGGATTGAATCAAAGTTGCCGATAACATTTAGATAGCTGTGGACACAACAGGAATGCCATGGAAACAAAACAGGCATTTTTTGACATCTCTGTCGGTCTTTCAATTAAAATGGGTTATTCAGCAGTGGAAAAATACGGAATTGTATAATTGGTATGAAAATATTGCGGAAACTTCGGTAAGGCAGCAAGAATTTAGTCTAAATACGGATTTCCTCTCCAGATTAACAAGCAAACAGACAGAAAGCACAGTGTTTGATGACTTGCCACTAAGTCGGAAAAAACCATCCAGTCAAGACGGACCGAACAGAAAATTCGCAAAGAGAACTGACCAGAGTATACTTTTCAGTATTCTGATCCTTATATTCGTACGAAAGGCGATATATTGAATTCCTTGCCAGATTCTCAAGCAAACAGATAGACAGATTTTCACCTTTATGTCTCTATGGAAACACGACAGGTACCCTTACGAGGGGAGAGTATCAACTCGGCGTTTATAAACCCTCTCCGCAAAGGAGGTCGGCGCATGGTGGGTTAGGTATATACAGTGTTTTTCATTGCAGAGAAAATCGTTGTTTATCTGCCTACCTCGTCAGCATTGAGAGAGTTGATGAATATCCGTAAAAATATATCGCATTTCAGTTACGAATGTTGAAAACAATATTCAGACTTTATAGATTTATATTTTATGTACGTCTCACGATTCAAATTTCAAATTGATGCTTAGTTTTAGATCCGATAGCAGCACACTGTTTGGCATTCATGGTCCTCATTATAACCCACGAAATTCAAAATGTAGCAGATGTCTACTGGAAAGACCACTATTCGGAAGGAGAGTAAATATGGAGCAATTCAGTTACGAATGTTGGAAATATTATTCTGGTTTGTTTCAGATTCAACATCAGTTTTTATTCTCATGGACTTTCTGATATGTAATATTTAGTTGCAGATCCGAAAAGCAAAGTATTTGATACTAACTTGTCAATAAATTGGAGAAAACAGTCCAGTCAAGACGGGGCCGAACAGAAAATCCGCAAAGAGAACTGACCAGTGTGGCAGTCCAAATTGATTTTATACCTCGATTAGGATATGGTGAGTTATCATCAATATTCTAGTGGAAAAATCAAGTTGGCACATGGACTATCAACAGATATTACGAAAACTCTGTCAAAATTGATAGATTATATTTTTTTCATTCTCCTGCGGCAGTCCAAATTGATTTCGACCTCGATTAGGTTATAGTAAGCTATCATCAATATACTAGTGGAAAAATTGAATTTGCACATGGACTATTAACAGAGATATTTCGAAAATTCTGTCAAAATTGACAGATTACATTTTTTTTTACCATTCTCCTACGGCAGTCAAAATTGATTTCGACCTTGATGAGGATATAGTAAGTTATCATCAATATTCTAGTGGAAAAATCAAGTTTATCAAATTAATTTCAAAAACTATTAACCATTTGTACTTGCATTTGTATCCAAAAATAACAAATGTACAGTCATATTCAATAAAAAAGCGTACAAGTATTGAAAAGAGAGGATTTCGGGATCCTAGTTCTAGTTGTGTTAAACTGGCCCAGCCAATGCTTTGTGTTTTCGAGAACCTATGACAACTTTACTGTCAAAATTTGGTGAACAATCATTCCCGATAGCTCGTTTTATGCAGAATAGGATGATGTTAATTTCTCTCTATAATATACTTGTACGTTTTTTTTTTAATGCAACTGTATTTCATAACACAATATATGAATTTCAAATCTGAAAAAGCACAGGCCAATGTCGGCAATAGTCAGTTCATAGAAGATTTATATTCAATATACAGGGTGTTATTTAAGTACGTGGCCAAACTTGAAGGGGTGATTCTTTGAGTGATTCTAAGACGAAAAGTTCATATAAACATAGGTCCGGTAATGTTTCGTTTTCAAGATACAGGGTGTCAAAATTTTTAAAAGAAATCGTTTTTTTCGTAAATATCTTAATAACCCTTCAACCGATTTTATTGAAATTTGGCAGTGTTATTCAAGGTCGTAAAGGGCTGATTTAACCCTAACTATATCGAAATTATCATGTCCAGTGGCGTCCCGGAAGGCACTGTAACCAATATTTTTGACAGAAAAAATGTGCGCCCCTGATTTTTCTGCAATTTTTGTATTTGTTTCACATTGAGCAACTAAAATTACAACTTTTTTATATCTAGAATTTTTTTCGTATCTTGCTTTGTTTTTGAGAAAAAACATAAAAATCACTTCATGGCACATCCCTGTGACAACACAATAAAACATTTCAACTACTAAACCATCAAAAACTGGGGTCTTTCTAATATTTTTTCATATTAATACTCTATTCTAGTTGCTCAATGTGAAACAAATACAAAAATTACAAAAAAATCAGTGGCGTACATTTTTTCTGTCATAAATATTGGTTACAGTGGCTTCCGGGACGCCACTGGACATGATAATTTCGATATAGTTAGGGTTAAATCAGCCCTTTACGACCTTGAATAACACTGCCAAAGGACCCCGCACTTTTAGTACGTAAAATGGTTCTCGGTGAAATTTTCTGAATTTTCAGTATGTTGTAGAATTCGATGAACTGATTGAACCTGCAGAATCGTAAAGTTCTTTGATGAACAGATTCTGAGATACAGGGTGTTGAAGTTACAAATCGGTATTTTTCATTTAATTATTTTCTCGAAATTCAAAGATGCCAAGTACAATTTTCTTCGCTCATATCATTAACGAACCTCCATATTACTCAACATGATTAAGATGGTTCAGATGATGTAATTGTTTACAGAGTGAAACATATAAACATTTCAGTGATGTCTGAAAATTCGATGTAATAATGAAATATCGAAAAAATAATTTAGGCATGCAATATACTATTCTCATTCCATCACGAATCACAATTCATACATTTCATACAGGGTGATTTGAAAAATTGGTGACACCTAAGATCGATTTATTCATACACATCCTGTATATTCGAGTGAATTGTTATCCTCCCAAGATAGATGAAACCGTATGAACATGATTTCGTTGAGATATATAGGGTGATCATGAAGATTTTCGATGATGAAAATGACAAAAAATCGTGTTTTTTGAAATCACCCTGTTATTCATGATTAACTCGGTGAAATTCCCTAATTATTTTTTAATATATTCATCATTCGCTCCTCAACGCTGTCTTGAAAATTCAGTTTCCTATCATGACGGGTGTCATAGTTATTAATTCAGGAACTTACCATTTGCATGAAGAGTTGAAGAGACTTGTTCACTTACATTCGCATAGTGGCCGATATTTTTCACAAATAGTGAAACGTGAGAATGTGGAGACGAAAATAAGTGGAGGATTCATATACAGGGTGAACATTAGAAATTCAATAACAATAGCAGATATATGGATTTATTAATATTAATATAATGTACAGATAGTTAGGCGAATTTCGTTGGTAATATGAAAATGATGGAAACGCCTGATTCTGAGTGGAAAACAAATGTGAAAAAATCTGTCGATTCCAGGATTCAACTCTCCCTATTAGAAATGGAAGCGTGAAAGACCGAATAATTTTCCCATCTCCTAGGTATTGTTCGTTTTTCATTTTGGCAGAGCTTGTATACCAACGAAATTCGCCTAACTATCTGTACATTATATTAATATTATTAAATTCATATATCTGCTATTGTTATTGAATTTCTAATGTTCACAATGTATATGAATTCTAAACCTAATTTCGTCTCCACATTCTCTCGTTTCACTATTTGTGAAAAATATCGGCCACTATACGAATGTAAGTCTCTCCAACTCTTCATGCAAATGGTAAGTTCCTGAATTGATAACTATGACACCCGTCATGATAGGAAACTGAATTTTCAAGACAGCGTTGAGGAGCGAATGATGAATATATTAAAAAATAATTAGGGAATTTCACCGAGTTAATCATGAATAACAGGGTGATTTCAAAAAACACGATTTTTTGTCATTTTCATCATCGAAAATCTTCATGATCACCCTATATATCTCAACGAAATCATGTTCATACTGATACCGTATCTTGGGAGGTTAACAATTCACTCGAATATACAGGATGTGTATGAATAAATCGGTCTTAGGTGTCACCAATTTTTCAAATCACCCTGTATGAAATGTATGAATTGTGATTCATGATGGAATGAGAATAGTATATTGCATGCCTGAATTATTTTTTCGATATTTCATTATTACATCGAATTTTCAGACATCACTGAAATGTTTATATGTTTCACTCTGTGAACAATTACATCATCTGAACCATCTGAATTATGTTGAGTAATATGGAGGTTCGTTAATGATATGAGCGAAGGAAATTGTACTTGGCATCTTTGAATTTCGAGAAAATAATTAAATGAAAAATAACGATTTGTAACTTTAACGCCCTGTATCTCAGAATCTGTTCATCGAAGAACTTTACGATTCTGCAGGTTCAATCAGTTCATCGAATTCTACAACATACTGAAAATTCAGAAAATTTCACCGAGAACCATTTTACGTACTAAAAGTGCGGGGTCCTTTCAATAAAATCGGTTGAAGGGTTATTAAGATATTTACGAAAAAAACGATTTCTTTTAAAAATTTTGACACCCTGTATCTTGAAAACGAAACATTACCGGACCTATGTTTATATGAACTTTTCGTCTTAGAATCATTCAAAGAATCACCCCTTCAAGTTTGGCCACGTACTTAAATAACACCCTGTATATTTAATTTAATTTAACAGCTCTGTTCCCCATAAGGAATGAACTAAATTAAATATGTTAAATTAGATTCTCTGAACGCATCTTAGTGAAAGGAATGCTTGAACTCTTGAGATAAGTTAAAATTAAATATGATTAACTTACTTGCATAAACAAGCAAATCCATATGCCGCCGCAATAGCAGATCCATAAATCACTGGTTTTGGGAATTTTATTGCAATATTCTTCAAAATCATTGAAATTTTGTGAAAAAACAGAAATTAAATGTAAGTTAGGTTAAATACTCTAAAGTCCAAATTATTAATCATTATCTCATTATCTCTGTAATAATCTATATACCTTGCTTTCGTGACAAATTGCCTCTGAGTTGTGTTGACTGTCGGCAAATGTAGTTGAAGGCCTCAAAGGCAGAGAACTTGGATTCTTAGAACCCTTAGAGTCTGTGGAGAGTTGTGACTTGTGACTGTGACTCTGAGTCTGAGAGACTTTATAATGCGACAAACAGTGACAGACAGGAGACAGGAATAAGACAGAAGATCTTAGACAGAAGACAGGAGCAAATATGACAAGGCTCCATCCACAAAAATAAAAATCTTATACAAAAATAAAAAATAATAATAGAAAAGAAAGTATAATGGCGCCAATGGCGGGAAATTATCTGGGGCGGGAGTTGAAAATCATATTATTTTTATTATTATAGTTGTGGTTTGTTGTGTTATAATAGCTGTGTTGTAGTCGTTTTCTCGTTTATCTTATCTGTATGATATCATAATAGTATGTTAAATGAGTACAATAAATACATCATTTTCGTGATGGTGATGCTGGCGATACTGATGATATGGAGTGAATCGATGAGATAACTCTATTTTAAGGTTATTCGTTCCAGGGTTGTTTTTCTAACTCAAAATTATAAACCTTTCAATACTATCATTATATTGCTACGAAAAACTGATATGCTGAAACTTGAACATCTGCCTGATCCTATATTATAGGATTTCCTGTTTTGAAAGTGATTATCTGATGTTCCCGCCTTCTGGGAACAAAGTGGTGTTCTATTAGAGATCTGCCTTCATTTAGGCAGTTTGTATTGTGTTGATTGTATTCCTGTATTTTTGGCCCACATCTCAACTGGATGCTATAGTAGTAAATTACAATGGTTCTATCAGAGGAAGGTGAAGATCAGCTGAAAAAGAAGCTTATGGATTTGTGTGTGAAGTTGAATCTAGATCCAAAGACATCAGCTGCTGCCTGGGATAACTTCTGTAGTATAAATAAAAACTTTGTTCTAGAGGTTGTGAATTGAAATAAGTTTTCCAAACAAGATTATAACCTAGACTTTCACAGGGAGATGCTATTCACTGGCTTGGTTGTGCAGTATTTGTTGCCACTCAATCTGTGGAAACACCAACATTGCAATCTGATGTGGTCAAAGGCAATTGTTTGAACCTAACATGTCTTCTGAGACATAGCAACCTCAGGTGAGTAGGAACCATATATGTATTAATAAACAATACGGATCATAACGGGTGCCAGGATGAAGCCAAAAATATGAAACAAATGAATATCCATAAGGATTTGGTGGCATGATACGCATAGCGCTATCATAGTAGTCATCAAAGACATGCGTTTCGGTGGACAATGATGTTTACTAGCCTTTCAATCAAAGCAGTATGTGTCTGATTGTTTCAAAACTTTTCCTTTTGTCTTCAAAAATCCACTTCATGTTTCGCTATGGAAACAGATAGAGATTATCCTTTTTGACTATGAATACATATATGGTGGGAACCACAATAGGAACACGAATTGTAAATAATTGCATAAAATAGAGGTACAGATACATAGTAGATTATTGATCCTGAAAACCGCCCTTTCAGGTGAAAAATACATGTAAGCAGAGATATTAAAAGTATATCTACATTTTTACATGTTGAAACATTGAAGGTAGTTTACAAAAAGCTCTCAATTAACTCAATAATGTTTAATCACAAAATTATTACACCATACTTGAAGGCTAATTTGATGCTAATTAAAATCATTAGTTTAGCTAGATTAACCATTAAGCTATTAGATCTAAATCTCAAATAGAAGTAATATAAGGATATTGAGTACATCATAATTTGAGGCTATTTAAAGGTTCTTTGTTGAGCCTATCATCAATTTTTCTGTTTCAAGTTCAATCACAAAACTAATTATACCATCATTTAAGGCTAAATTAAGGCTCCAATCCTAGCCTATTGCTGATTTTTTAGAACATTGTTTTTTTTTAAATCATGGGTTTTGCTAACTTAACCAACAAGCTAGCAGAACCAAATCTTGAATAGAAGGAATATTATCAGAATATTGAGTACACCATGATTTTAGGCCAATTCAAGGCTCTTTATTGAACCTATTATCGATTTTTTTGTTGATCATATATATCACATATTTTCCCAAATCCAACATGAACACTACAAACCAATAGCAAATCGAAAAAGTGCAATCATAAAACAGATTATACAATAATTTAAGGCTAATTTAAGGCCCTAACCCTAGCCCATTTTCACACATTGTTTTTTTTTAATCATGGGTTTTGCTAGCTTAACCATCAAGCTAGCAGAACCAAATCTCAAATAGAAGTGATATAATGATATTGAGTTCATCATAATTTGAGGCAATTTTAAGGCTCTTGTTGAGCTTATCATAAATTTTTGTTTCACATGACAAGGGTTGCCGAATATTTTGCATATAATTTATATAAAGATAGATCTCATCATTTCAATTAAAAAAAAAATATATTAACATGGGTTAAGCTAGCAAAACCCATAAATTAAAAAAAAACAATGTGTGAAAAAATCAGATATAGACAAGGTTAGAGCTTTGAATGAGCCTTAAATTATGGCATAATTAGTTTTGTGATTGAACTTTTTTTGATTTGCTATTGGTTTAACATGTTCATGTTGGATTTGGGAAAATTTTTGCAAAAAATGATAAACAAATAAATGTGCGAAAAACTGGGCAATAGGCTAGAATTAGAGCCTTAGATTAGCCTTGAATTATGGTATAATTAGTTTTATGATTGTACATTTTTTTGATGTGCTATTGGTTTGTCATGTTCATGTTGGTTGCACAAATTGATGTTAAAAAAAACAAGGTTCAATAAAGAGCCTAAAATTGGCACAAATTATGGTGTACTCAATATCCTTATATTCTATTTGATATTTGGTTCTGCTAGTTTAATGGTTGCAAAGCCCAGGATTTTTTTTAAACCATGTGCGAAAAAATCGGCAATAGTCTAGGATTAGAGCCTTAAATTAGCCTTAAATTATTCTATCATTAGTTTTATGATCAAACATTATTTCAATTTGCTATAAGTTTGTCATGGGCATGTTGGATTTGAGAACATTTTTGCACAAATTGATTAACAGAAAAAATTGATAAAAGGTTCAATAAAGAGCCTAACATAGCCTTAAATTATGGTGTACTCCTTCTATTTGAGATTTGGTTCTGCTAGCTTAATGGTTGCAAAACCCATGATTTTTTTTTTAAACAATGTGTGAAAAATTTTGCAATAATCTAGGATCAGAGCATTAAATTAGCCTTAAATTATTGTATAATTAGTTTTATGATTGAACAATATTTTGATTTGCTATTAGTTTGTCATGTTCATGTTGGATTTGGGAAATTTTTTGCAGAAAATGATTAACAAAAAAATCGATGATAGGTTCAACAAAGAGACTCAAATAAACGTGTACTCAACATTCCTATATTCCTTCTATTTGAGATTTGGTTCTGCTAGCTTAATGGTCAAGCTAGCAAAACCCATGATTTAAGAAACAATTTGCGAAAAAATCGGCAATTGGCTAAGATTAGAACCTTAAATTAGCTTTAAATTATGGTATAATTAGTTTTGTGATTGAACTTTTATTTACGTTTTTTTGCATAAATCGAAGAGCAATAAATTCAGCCATAGGGTAATAAATTAGCCTTAAATTGACCTTTAATTAAGTCCAAAGAAGAAATTGAAAAATCGAAAGTTGTTCTGCTAGCTTAATGGGAGTGTTTCTTCATGTTCCAAAGGTGAGAACATTTATATTAGTATTCAACTTCTACATTGAATATCTAGAATCATGCAAGCATCATGATTGCCTGGGAATGACACATCAAAAATAGGGTTTGCAATCGCGGATTAATAATACATTCCCGGGATTCCGGGAACAAATTGATATGAACTCGGGATACTAGAAATTTGGTATCAGGATTAAAATTTGAAAAAAGTATGGGGTATACTGTAGATATGTAATGACTACATTAATACTTCTATATTAACTAGAAATGTAATCTATAGATAAAAAAGTAAAGAGAAAAAAGGCCGAACATTTATTACCCATAGGGTTGACTGAACCAGGAGCGTACAAAAATCCTCTCACAAAAATCCACTCGTAAAGGGTATAATCTGTGAGTCCAGTGCTGATTTTTGTGCGAATAGTCTAGCTGCGGAAAATACTCTTTCATATTCGACACTAGTTGGTGGTATAGTTGTAAGAAGATATGTACCTTTGTTGTTTCAATTTTCGAAAAGTGTAATTTCCTTTGTTAAATTGGATGATATCTTATTTTGTAGAGGTTGAGTCAGTGAAGCTCTCGGTGACGCTTGACTCGCCAAAGAAATTTTATCTTCCTCATCATCTTGTTCATCAATTATTGCCTCTGAAACTACTAAGAAACGTTTTATATAATTCACGAGTATCTCCATATTAACTTTTTTCAAGAAACTTTGAATAATTTGGCAGAGCGTCAATATTTTCGATAATATTTCGCCCCTGTCGAAAGATAATATCTGATGGCCCATCGGATATTATCTTTTGACAGACCCTCGGATTACCTATTGTATGAACTTTTATTGTTTACAATGAAGAAACCAGTACCTACCTTGAATAATATACATTTTCTAAAGCACAATTAGTCTAATATATTAAATTCTCCTAGCCCGGTCGCGATTTTACTAAATATACTGTACGCTAGCACAAACCACGCCCCCCCGTAATATCTCATCTTCGAAGTACTTAGGCAAAACTCAGAGACTATTTATCCTTAACGAACTAACCTATCCCTGATTGCAATTGCATTGATTAATAATATATTTCAGAAGTTGATGAGTTCTTCAACAAAATTGAATAAAATGAGACTGTTTATCCTAAACGCACTAACCTATTTGACTTCAAATATTTTATGAAATAGGAAAACCAGAATGAAGTAAAAAAACATTGGTGAAAAAAAAAGTTGCAAAAAAAAGTTCAAGTTCACAGCGATTCGAACCATGGACCTTCAGACTGAAAGTCGACAGCGCTAACCAGTAGACCATTTGGGTACATGAATTTACTGCGTACAAGAGATTGACAACGAGAGAGCTGACTCCGAGTATATCGGTAATGTTTGGAGATATGACGTATTATGGTGGGCGTGGTTTGTGCTAGCGTGCAGTATATTTAGTAAAATCGCAGCCCGGTCACGGTGTTAGTGGTCGAACTCCTCCGAAACGGCTCGACCGATTCGTATGAAATTTGTTGTGCGTATTCGGTAGGTATGAGAATCGGTCGTAATCTATTTTTCAAATCGAAAATTCAAGGTGGCGGATCCAATATGGCGGACGAGAATTGTTATCCCATTTCATTCAAAATTGGTATTTGGGGGTTTTCGAGGTCGGAGATTATGATTTCTCCATCAAAATTAGGAAATTCAAAATGGCGGATCCAATATGGCGGACGAGTTTTGTAATTATGGTAGGATTTCATTCAAAATTGGTATCTGGGGGTTTTCGAGGTCAGAGATTATGATTTTTTCATCGAAATTGGGAAATTCGAAATGACGGATCCAATATGGCAGACGAGTTTTGTAATTATGATCCAATTATATTCAAAATTGGTATCTGAGAGTTTCCGGGGTCGGAGATTATGGTTCGTTCGTTAAAATTTGGAAATTCAAAATGATGGATCCGATATGGCGGACGGGTTTTGTAATTATGGTTAGATCCTATTCAAAATTGGCATCTGGAGGTTTTAGAGGTCGGAGATATAATTCATATGTCAAAATGGGGAAATTCAAAATGGCGGATCCAATATGGCGGACGAGTTTTTTAATTATGATCAGATTCTATGCAAAATTAGTTTCGGTGGGTTTTCGAAGTCAGTGATAATGATTCTTTCATCAAAATTTGGAAATCCAAGATGGCAGATTTAATATGGCGGATGAGTTTTGTAACTATGATCCGATTTCATTCCAAATTTGTATCTGGGGGATTTTGGGAACGGAGATTATGATTCTTCATCAAAATTAGGAGATTAAAGGTGGAGTATCCAATATGGCAACTGAGTTTTGTAATTATGATCCGATTCTATTCAAAATATGTATCTGGGTGTTTTCGGGGTCGGAGAAGAATGAGAGAACAGAATAATATAAGTGTTGATAAATATTTAACTAAAAACATATTTTCTAGAAATAATTGTATATAGCAAAACAACGTTTGCCGGGTATCAGCTATTGTAATGAATATTAGTTTGAAAAACTAAATGAAACACCTTTTTATAGATAGCCAAACTAAAAAGAAGTGAGTAGAAAATAAAGAGTAGTTTAAAAAAATTAAGAGATATAGAGTAGAGAGTAGAATCCCGCTTTTATTGATTGACAAACTAAAAGAAGTATAAATAAAATAATGAAAGTTTTCTGATGAATATTCATCTAAAATTTTTTTTCTAGAAATAATGTTTATGGCAAAACAACGTTTGCTGGGTCAGCTAGTCATTATATAAATGTTGGTTGCAATGATTCGATCTCGAAAATAACTTCAAGTCCTCAATTGCTGGCGATCCTTGTTTATGTAAATTCTTCACTTGAATTCCGTCTCCTTTATAACAGCCATCAGTGATATTTCTTGATGAATTCAATTATTACATTCCATGTGGTTCCATTCCAATTATAAGGATTTCCTTTCGTGCGCTCCGTCATTCCTTGCTCGCACAAAACTCTCGAAGACTTCTGAGGGTTGCTCGTAAGGGGGCAACCGAATGACGGATAGAACAATTTTAGAAATTTTTTTAGCTTCAGCTGTTACGGAGTGTTGGTGACTCAGAGGTTAATTTGGAGAAATGCAAATTGAATTGGATGGTAAAACTATTACAATTGAAGATAATCAATCTTGTATAAAGATTGCCTTGGAACCGAGGAAACATTATAGACTCAAACAATTGAATCAAATTCTATTGATGTTGAATATGTGGAGAGTAGAAGTCAGTTGGCCGATATTTTCACAAGGAGTTTGCTAGCTGATACTTATGAATATTTCGTTAAAGCTCTTGGCCTTGCATGATTCAATATTTCATTAACGTGAACCTTTGACATTATTTCATGAAACTGAGATTAAGGGAGAGTGTTGTATACATAATCTAAGCTTTCTTGATTGATGTATTTTCTATTGTTGTTTCATGTAACTATGTATAAATGTGAATTTTATTTCCGTATCTGATATCACAATTACTCTATTGTGTTATTATTTCAAGAAAATCTCATCGCTCATGGAATGTCAAATTGCAAGCAATGACAGCTCTGTCTAATAGATGAGCATTACTTGACAGGAAATCAGATGGCTACAAGCCGAAGAAATCGAAAATGCCGCTGTTATCTGTTACAGCCGTAGAAAAATTATAGTGTATAACTTGCACGGAACTAACAGTATTTATCTGACTTGTCTTCATTATTCTTTCAGCTTTGTGCAGTTCTTCAGTAATATTACTAAATGGGCTGATATGGCACATCTACCTGTGGATTTTACCAATAAAATTACCCACTTGAAAGATAATTTCAATGTTGCACATAACACATTTAAAGAGTATTATCCAATGTTCTCCAAGATATTTTTGCCACCATCCAGTCAGGACCTTGAACAGTCAAAACCTCATAGAAACAGAAAACAAAGGTAATATATTCTTGTCACTTTGTTCTTATTTAGGTATTCCTCACAAGATTAATTTTAGACCAGTTAATTGCAACACATCCAAAGTGTTTGAATTTATATGGAATCTTTTCATCACCCTGAAAGCAGAGCACCCTCAGTATAGCACAGAGTTGATCAAATCCTATCACCTCCTCTATGCTTGCATTGATTTGGCTTTCAAAAATGCATTTCTAGCTGAAAGACGGGATCTTCTAAATCCCCAATTCGAATGTCTACCTTCAGATTGGAACAACCCAGCATTTGAGTTACTGTCTGATGCTCCCTGTATCATTAGTTATTTGTGCAAGTGTCCATCTATGTTAACTGAAGCCATGCATGTCAAAATGTATATTCTGAAAAGGATGATCATAAATTTGGTTAGTGACCTAACTTTGATTGCCAGTGAGGTAGATTTTACTGGAATCTTTGATAATGAGGTGTTTGAACAGAACTTCAGGAATATTTCCAATGCATATGAAACTCACTTGTTGAATAAAGCTGATATTGATGAAAGGATCTTTTTGGGTAAGAAACCAAAATCATTCTTGTTGGTTATTACTAATTGGAATCTTCATTATAGCTGAATATAGAAGGCAATTATTAGAGCAGCAACAAAATTCAATAGGTCAGAGTGTCAAAGCAACGCCATTTTCAGAAACAGGTAACATAATAGTTATGTAAATGTATATGTTTGATAATTCCCTTGTTCGGTTTTCACTCTATTTGAAACTCACATAGGTGTTCCCAACATACTTGGCTCTGGTTATATAATTTTGTGATTTTAGTCATTTAGGCAATCGGTTCCCTATTTTAAAGGAATGATGTATATTTCAAAACTTAATCAGATTCTTATTCAATTAGATAATACTGTATCATAAATGCATTACTTTCAATTACCAATAATCATATTTTTAGGTGAAAATGCAACACTATTTACTCCAAAAAACAACTATGGAACTGTAAGTACTTTTCACCTTCTTCATTAGAGTTCATGAATTTATTTTTTGCATGCACATTAGTGCAGTTTGTGCTGATCTTGATAACTTTTTGCAGGCAAATCTGAGAGGTTCAGATACTCCATTGACTGGCAGAGGATTTTTGGGTCCTAGAGAAGCTGACATTTGTCCCCTACCCGTTGATAGAACTGCCACCCAGAAAATTACACGTTTACATAACATTCTGAATAATAGGTCAGCAGGTCCTAGTGAAGCTTTACTTCAATTATTTGAGTAAGTATAATAACTCATAGATAACTAGGTATAAAATGGACAAGGTATTTGAAGACGCCTAGGTCCACTAGGTCCATAAACGTTATTTACGATCGAGATACAACGCCGTCAAACTGCCAAGTTTTTCGGTTGTTATTGGAGATAGAGCCTTGCGGTTTTCACGTTCCTCTTCTACTTGTTTGTGAAACTCAAGATGGCCTAATCATATTTTGCACAATTCTTTTCGGTCATGAGATACAGGACGATCTTGAAAATGCATACTATCTGAACCCCTTTTTCGAAGGGTAAAAGTGCACTTATCATCTAATGGTTTTTTCTTTCGAAAAATGTTCTTGGTACTAACGTATTCTCGTCTGAAAAACACGAATTTCACGATGAAAATGTGAACAAACCATTATTAATCGAGATATTTTACGAAAAATTTCGAAATTTCACCTTCTTTTGCTTCTCATCTTGGATAATCATTTACAACTACTTGTTCTTTTTTTTTTCATCACTGGATAAATTATATACTCACGTTGTACTCTGATAACACATTTTATTTCCTAAAATAAACAAGAAGTATGGTTTATGTTTATTTTTATCACACAGATGATTTCTTTCTTCATAATCCTGAAGAGTGATGCGATGTCTTGAAACAATTTCGATTCTTATGCAATCAGGTTTTTAATTTTTATCATTATTATTTTTTTTGGATGGAATCTCTGTAAATGAGTATTGGGGATGAATTTTCAATTCCCCTATATCCCTTATCGATCAGAATATTTTTCTCGTTCTGAGAATACAGGGTGATTCAAAATGTCGCCATTTACAACTACAAATTGGAGCCTGTATAGAACTTATCTTGTGAAGATTTTGAGAAATAAAACACTATTTTCGTGACATTTAACAAAAATCATATCAACAGATCAATAATGAATCAATAAAAATTAAAAACCATTTCGAGATATGACATGAAACTTCATGATACAATATGTGAAAACCAGAAGAAAATTTTTGGAACGAATGGGATCACTCCAAATTTGATTTAAGGCAGTGTGCCATTCATCCCCCTGTGAAATATGTTTCTACCCGTTTTTTGGATTTTCGAATTAATGATTCAGAACACAATAAAATGAGCTTCTGAAATCTGAAAACCGAATTTAAATCGGTTGGTTTCTTTGGAAGTTATAATCTTACAAATCTGAGCGAAAATTTCTGGTGTCCCACTTCAATTGCGGGGCACTGATTGCACTAGTTTTTTTAACCATTAAACAGATATTGCCTGAACAATTTATAAACCAGCGTTCAATTTTTCATTAATTGCATAATTCGCCATAGCCCAAATAAATGTTTTTAGTGTCATGAAATTTGAAGGTTGTAATTATACTTTATCTACTCACTGAATCGAAAGTAGGCGTTTGCTACCTCATTTGAGGAAACAAAGTTATCAATTTACTCCCACGGGAAGAAAAAAATATCAACTCCCGTAGGAGGTAAAACAAATTGGCTTCAGCTTGCATCCTTTAAATTTAACCTATAAAATCTGTACAATCCAAGCAATCAGTGTTATATTCACTATTATAAAACAAATAACAATAATATCCTTCTTGAATTCCAATGATATCATATGCTTCTTCATATTCCGAACGTAACACAATATAAAAATCAATCAATTCATGATGACAGAAGTGTCAATTTGACTTTTGTTCAAATGCCGTCAACTGTCCATGGCATACTATACCTTTGTAATGCATAATGATGGATCGAGAGATAGCCCGCCTGAAGCACAACACACAAAGAATGGTGCTTTGAAAAATGCGTTTCTTGATAAAATCATATATATATATATCATGGGAGCAAAGGTACATTTCCTCCCATGTGTGTTTAATGCTCTCCGCTACGCGTCGTGCATCAAACTTCACACGCGGGAGGAAATGGATACCTTTCCTCCCTTGATATATAAATAGCTAGTATTGTAGAAGATGCTTCTTGAAATGGAACCACCCTAACTTTCATCTTCTGAAATATGAAAAATTTCTTGTTGGAAAAGATGACATGACTGAATTTCTATGCATTAATGTTGCTTATTTCCATGAAAATTGATTGAGTTATTGGTGATCAAAGTGTGCAAGAAAACCACCTCCAATTGATCTTTGCTTTATATCTTATAATAGTGAAAAATAATAGGCAGATCATATTGTGATTTCATCAAATATTTCTTCATCTAATTATCGCTCTGTAACATGACTTTTCTCCACTTTCACATCACAAGTCGAAACAACTTTGTCTATTCGCATTTTAAAAAACAATTAACCCTTTGCTAGAAATAATGTTCTATAAACAACAATAAAAATTGATGGAAGCATTATAAGCAACCAAAGCTCTTCCTAACCCCGCTCAAGTTTTGACTTCTGGGGAGTTGGTTCCCAACTCCGGTGTAGCGATGTACAAATTTTACAAAAAATCATACAAATCAGTCAATGGTGAGTCTAGTAGGTATATCAGGAGACCACCACTAAAGCATTAGCCCACCAACAAGTTGTAAAGACAGCTGTCGCTGCTTACCGATCTATTAATTATTATATTATTAATTGTTTGGCTTAAATTAATGTTCGTAAAAGTATCAACGATTTATTATTATATTTGACTTATTGCTATAATTACTTAACTGAATCTCTTGCATTGGATAGTAATAGTGGGTGAGTGACCAGTTAATTGTAGGTTTCGTTCCTTTGAATTGGATATGTAAGGTTCTCGCAGTAATCTTATTCCATGTTATAGAACTAGTGTTTATGATCTGAATTTGAGATTCAGTAGTTATATTTTGCCTCAATCTCACCAACCACATAGATTCAAAATGACTATTTAATCTATGCCAAACAGACTCTCTTCAACGATCGTTCTCCTATAATAGATTCAAAATTTTCTTCACATGAATTGAAACATTCAAAACGGGCTGCTTTCAAAAACAGAAGTGACACAAGCTGTGGTGATACAGGAGCTGTAACTGCTTGAATCATTCGAGATCGGATTTTGAAATTTGGTGTGTAGCAAGTATACAAAATCGCTGATGTATTAACAAAAAAATATCGATTTTAAAACTTTTTGTTCAACTAGAAGCATCTCTATTTTTTTATTTTCAATTGGAAACACCCTGTATACTTTCTCAGTTTTGGATTCAGGGAAACGTTTTGCCCACAGTAGGATTTTTTTCTGATCATAATGTCAAAATATAAAGGGCATCCTATTTGAAAATCGAATTTGGTACATTTGATAAATGACAATGTATTTGGTATTTCTGTATTGGCAAAGTTAATTGATATTATTGTCATTATTATTTATTTTCAGGTCCTGTCAGAGTGATCCTAGGACAAAAATTCAAGGTATTGTTAGTACATTTGGAGATAAGTTTATATCTGCTTATATTGAGGCTCATCCAAATAGTGAGGAAGATGCAAGGAATAGACTTCAAATAGGCATCACATTATTCTATAAGTTCACAGAAAATATATTGCAAAATGAAAAAGCTATTCGTCCTGACATATCAGTGAGTAACCAATAATATTCTATCTGATTGGTTTTATGAAATGATATTGTTCTAGGTTCTGGTGGAGAAAGATTTGTTTTATCAATGTATGTTTGCTTGTTGTTTGGAAATTGTGCTGTTTTGTTACAATTGCCCAAATAAGTTTCCTTGGGTTGCTGAAGTTCTAAATGTTGAACCACTCCATTTTGTGAAAGTTATCGAACTGATTGTTCGTACAAAGGATCAACTTTCTAGGGAGATGATAAAGTATTTGAATATGGTGAGTATACGTTTTCAAAATATAAAATATTCCCTTTTAGAAACTATAGCCTATTACAACTATTTCTATAGTTTTTCACAAGTATTAGGAATCTCTCTAGGCTGTTTTTCTATGGTTTTGGTGATCTATCACATACAGGGCTTTATTCAGAGCTAGCCACCCAAATAGATGAAAAATAGTATATTCCATAAATATCTAACACAGGAAAGTGAAGATGCGCGTCAACGAAGAGTGATGACTAGAGTTGTAAACTAAAATTTGTTTCCTTTTTCTACTGAACTCGTTTTCTTTCAGATTTAGTATTTTATAAGCACCTGCAAAAAACATAGGCCAGTGCATATATTCTCGATAGAAAATTAGCGTACGTCACCTATCGGAGTTCTTGGAAGCTGTCAAAGGGTCCATGTACTTTGTTTCCACTGGTTCACATTCGTTCATTGTTTGTGCATATTGGTCATACCATCATACCATAAAAACACCTCATACTGAGTCATACAATGAAATCGCTTGCCACAATGATCAATATTTCACCCAGATCGAAGAAACAGTCCTGGAAAGCTTGGTATGGAAGTCGGGATTTGGGAAGCTATCGTGACACCTGATTTGTTTTTTACCGTACTTCCATATAAGAGAATATGAAAGCAGTAAAATGTGTCATGAAATATAGAAAACTATAGAATCTTTACGAACACAATCAAATAATAACGATTACTTTGACATGTATTTTCCTGGTTTCCCATAATTTAGAGTTTCTGTAAATTGTGCTGAAACCCCGTCATTCCATTAGATAGATAGATAGATTCTTTATTGTTCTTCAAACTTAACAGTTTTTAACAAGGGTTCAGGTACATGATTTGAAGTAATATCAAAAAATAAACAAAGATAGATATGAATACATTGATATTCAAGTGTGTAGCAAACTAAGGATTAGCAAGAATAAAAACAAAAATACATTGTTATACAGAGAGATAATCTATAGGAATGATTGGCATTATGATTGCCATAATAATGTTTGGCAGTCATTTACAATAATTCACTCATTTAAGATGAAAGATATCAAATTCATGATGTTGTACATATGGTTATATATAGTTTTTCCTATTGTTGACGTTATATTAATGAGAACGTTAACAAAGTTTTCCATGTTGGAGAGGTATTCGACGTTCGGAGGTTTCATAGAGGTATAGATCGGACATTCAAAGAAGATATGTCCAATCGTCTCATATCTTTGTTGATTACAAATGGTGCAGAACTCTCTCGGATTGATATGGTATGTGTTACCTTGAAAAGTCAGTTTCAACATGTATTTATTTGATAGTCTGATTTGTGCTATGGTTCTGGTTATCTGTATTTGTATTCTCAAATTGAGGTGCTGTCATGAGTTGTCTGTCAGTTCCGGGTAGACATTTAAAAAGGAGGATCGCATTGCCAAAGATCTGTCTTCATGTCTTAGCTTCTCTTCGAAAGTATTGAGAAGTTGTTTTTTGATTTTTCTGAGATCTATTGTTTCAATATTCGATATATTCATGGGTGATTCAGCATATTCAAAAAAAGTTTTTATTTGCATAGTCCAGTAGTATTTGGATTCGCAGGTTGTGATTTCTAGTTGCCTTAGAAAACAGATCTTTGGAAGACGATGATCTCCCATTTGTTGGAGTTTGGTGAGCCAATTTATAATGTGCTTGAAAACTGTGAGTGAGATTTTCACACAACCAGCTTCCAGCCTGACGATTGCGTCTGGAGTGTTGATGGGGAGAAGGAGTATTCGTTTCAGAAAATTGATTTGGACTCGCTCTATGAGGTCGATGTACCTTGTTCCCCATATTGGTATACAGTTAGTTACGAGGCTGAGAACTAGTGAGTCAAGCAGTTGCATGCGCGATTCCCAGGAATCCATTTTAGTTCTCCTCATCATTCCCCGTCATTCCATTAGCATAACTATTATCAACAATATAACAATAACAAATGATTTTGTCATTGAAAAATGTATTAATAAATAATAAACATAATCATAGTATTGACATTGATATGATAGCCACAGAAATCACAGAATGCTCGGAAACCTGACATAGAATAGGTGTAGGTGTCAAATGGTTCTTGGGAATAATCATGCCAAAAGGTTGACCAATGGGTGTCCCGCTGCCCTCTCATATATCTTTATCCTTGTTTATCTCTAGATTTATATCTTCATAATAATATGCTCCATGCGTATGCAACTCTCAATCCGAAGAGATGCGGTGTTGGTTGCCTATAGGAATGATAATTTGTAGGCAAGGTTTATACTCGTTTATATGGTAAGCCCAGCAAAAAAGGAATTATAACCACTTTTTATCCGAGATTCTTTAATCTGCGCTCAATTCGGTCTATTCTGAATTCAACCTGCGGGAAGCATTGTCGATGTCTGTATAGGAGCTTCAGATTCATCATAAAATTCTCAACTAAACTATTTGAACCCTAGCGACTTCTACCAAGTTACAAATATCACGAAATTTGTACTTGATGCCTGGTCATTATATCTAGGTAAGTTATTATATCATTATTTGAATAATTGTGGTCATATTGAGCGCGTGGGTGCATTTCACTTATGCTGTACAGGGTGATATATCCCAATAATATTGAGATCATTTTATTTAGTTGTAGACCTCCACCAACCCTCCAAAAAAAAACCCTGAGAAAAGAGTATCTGTGCAAGATCGTTTCTCTGACTGAATGAATGAAAAGTATTTTTCTCGTACGTGTGATGAGTATTTTCAGGCCTACTTTTGGAATCATTAATATTAATTTTCGATGTCCCCAGAAGAGAGAGAAAAACTTGCGTAATATGACATTGAATGCAATCAGATCTGAGAAAAAAGCGTATATTAAGAATGTTTCCAATCAAAAAAATATAAAGGAAACGTGGGGTGCCTTGAAAGATCTTCATATAAAAACTAATAATTGCTCTAACATACCAAGACACCTGGAAAATGTGGAGGAGATAAATGAATATTTCATCTCTGTATTTGAAAATAGCAATTGTCATGACCTCATAACAGAATATAATAATAAAAACAGCGATTTTCGGAAAAACAAATTTCATTTTACGTTGGCCACTATAGAACAAGTAAATGAAGCTCTGAATAGCATTAAATCTAATGTATATGGATCTGACAATATATCCTTGAGTATGTTGAGATATTGCAGCCCATTCATAGATCCCTTCATAACGCATATTGTAAATATTTGTATAGAAAGAAATTATTTTCCTGATGAATGGAAAACTTCGATTATTCAGCCAATCCCTAAAACGAATACTCCCACCTCACACTCTGACTTGCGTCCTATAAGCTTGCTCACAGTTATGTCGAAAATCTTAGAAAAAATGTTGTCTCAGCAAATAAAAGATTATGTTGAGAGAGAAAACATTATTCCGTCATTTCAATCTGGTTTCAGAGCTGGCCATAGCACAGCAGGAGCGCTCATCAATGTATTAGATGATGTAGTCAGTGACTTGGATCGCATACAGTGTTCAGCATTGCTACTGCTAGACTTCTCTAAGGCATTCGACACTATCAATCACAATCTGTTATGTGCAAAGCTGAACTACTATGGGTTTTCTAATACAGCTGTTGAAATCATGAAGTCATATTTAACTGGAAGACAACAAAGAGTTATTCTCAAGGGACGTACCTCTCAAACTAGGAGTATAACTTCTGGAGTGCCGCAAGGGTCAATATTAGGGCCTTTACTTTTCATTATTTATACAGCAGATCTACTGCTTCAAATAGAACATGGATCTGTACAAAGTTATGCTGATGATACTCAACTCAAATATAATTTTTCACCGTATGAGTATCATATCGCAGAATTTCAGATCAATATGGATTTGGAAAACATTTTTACTCTATCCAAAAAACATAATCTTAAACTGAATGCTTCAAAATCTATGTTTATATTATTCGGCAGTCACAGGGAAACGTTGAAAAAATGCTTGAATATACAGGTAGATGGAAATGTAATCCCATACCAGGAAACAGTTAAATCTCTAGGGGTTCTCATTGACAGCAATCTGAATTTTGTTAATCAAACCAGCTCTCTGATTAGGAAAGCATTCTCTAGTCTGCGACTGCTATTCGCTAATAGACATGTTCTGGATAAGAAACTGAGAATAATGCTATCGGATACATTAGTTCTATCCTTCTTCAACTATTGTGATTTCGTTTATGGCCCCTTTCTTGGCGTTACTCAGAAGACACGCATACAAAAACTACAGAATTCCTGTTGTCGGTTTATCTTTGGACTTAGAAAATATGATCATATTTCATTGAGTTTTGCTAGCTTGAGATGGTTAAATATGGAGAATCGACGAACTCTCCACTTCGCGGTATTTATTCATAAAATCTTGAGGCATAATACACCTGCTTATTTAAAAGATAAACTCATCTTCAGAAACGCTGTGCACAACATCAATATTCGATTTCCCCACAAATTGAGTATACCACGTCATGTCAGTGCCATTTTCAGGAAAGGATTTTCATTTACGGCTCCGTCACTGTTCAATACTATTCCAAATAACATAGTTATCTCAAGTTCACTCAGTTTCAAAAACAAGATTAAAATCCAACTTTTACTGCAACAATAACTCTTGCTAGACCGATACATAGATGCTTGACATCTCAACCGTTTTTTCCCTATTTCTATGGTGCTTCTTGTTGTTGTTGTTCGATCCGTTGCTTGAAGTTGAACAAGGTTATCTTTTTGTTATTTTTTTCTTGACAATTTTTTTTTCATTACTTGATGTTTTGTTACAGCTCTTTTCATTTAGTAAGAGGTATAGTTATTAGTGTATATGATGAATAATCTAAATATTTCACGATACTATTGTTCATAGTCTGTTGGTAGTCATTCCAGGACATTCCTGGATGGACACACTATGTTAATGCTTTATTGAGGTTTAAGTGTAAGAATAGCGTTCGCTAAACTTCGCCTTTCTAAAGTCAATGTACTATCATGTTCTTCATGAATAAAGACGATTATTATTATTATTAAGAGACATGGAATATACATATATCAATAATGAATCTAAAAACTTTTATTGAAACCAAAGTGTATGCCACAACGACCCACAACCTTTCCAGATCGAAGAAACGGTCCTGGAAAGCTTAGTATGGAAGTCGGGCAGCCTGATTTGGGAGGCGATAGCGGCGTCCGGCCAGACGCTGCCCAAGTTCGCGGACACCGCCCTGCCCGGCCACCTGTTGTACGACGACAGCCGCGGCGACGCGAACATCCAGAGCGCCGAGGTGACGTCGAGCAGCGCCGGGGCGCACTCGCCGCCGCCGCCCTCGGCCACCGACAGGTTTGAGTCGCCGAGAGCGGGCGGGCGGGCGGCAGCAGGGGCGGCCGTGCAGCCTGGGCAGTCTCTTCTGCAAAGGCAGACTCATATAAGTAAGTGAGAGAGAAGCAAATATGTTTTTAAATGGAGGAAGGAACGCTCAAAGTCATCTCCACAACTTTAATAATGATGTAGTCAATCAAAGGGACATGTTACGGACTCATAAAAGTTCATCTTCAGCCGTATTTTAGAAGTTACTAACAAGCAAAGGCATGTGAAAATATACATATTGTTGAAAAGGAATATTCTCAGATATATTTATGAACACAAAATATGAATATATATATATATAAAGATATACATTGAGAATTCGCATTCTCCATGTGATGAAAATATTAATTCTCTCTCGATTTATTTAACAGAAAACAACTACTTTCCTGGCTATATGACACGACGAACATTGAATTACATCTATTGAATACACACAATAAGAATTTGAAAACAAAATCTTCTGAAATAGAGAATGTGCATTCTCCTTCATATAAAAATATGCACATAATTTCATTCTGCATATTCAACAGAAAACAACTACTTTTCTGGCTATTTGCCATGTCGAACATTGAATTATATCTTTTGAACAACCAAAAAGAGAGCATGAAAAATGAAAATCCTCTGAAATTGATAATTGACATTATCTCTCAAATCGGATAAAATATTATAAAATATATTCTACCGATTGAGCTGAAATTTTGTATATACGTTTAATTTGGATGACAATGCATGAAAAGGGATTTAAAGTAAATTCCTTTGCAATAAAAGCTAAATTTAGAAATTTATGAGTTGGGAAATTTGTCAAACAAGGCCAAATGCCGAGTTTGATAACCCGTCGGTTATCGTAATATGAATTTACGATACGAATATCATACAATATTTCACCTGCAACCAAAAACGCTAATTATTCAATCGAAAATAAATAATATTTCTTGAATTAACGATTCATTAGGAACATGTAACAAGCGAGCATGGCAAGAGTTGGACGTAAATATCCTTGTGAATATATTGTGTTCTCGGTTGTCACTCATTCTGCGAACTGTCAACTTTGACGCGTTCATTTCAATTTGAGATAAAAATAAATCAACATGAATTCCGATCATGAAAGTATAGATTCAGATAGAGAAATTGCTGCGACTGAAGCAACGTAAACTTCAGTACCCGTCTATATTTATGATCAATAAGTTCTTGTTTTTTCATTTAAACAATGACTGAAATTTGAATTTTTTTCACTTTACCGCACTAGAGCAGTGGAGTATCTCATTACAAAACTGAAATAAGTGTCAAAAAGTTTCACATCACATATTGGTAGTAGGTATAAGACTTTTATGTGAGATTTGGACAATTACTAAATTGAATGAAGATCGCTTATAATTAAAAAACTTAGGTGATCTGGACTGCTAGTCAATGTTAGAATCTTTCGTGCAATTATCATTCTTGAATATTAAAGTTAGTAGAAATTGTGAAGACAATGGGATTAACAAGTGTTTAAAGACCAGAAATTGACGTCCGTAAGACGTCCAAAAGTTTCCGTCCATGTGACGTTAGAAAGACAACGTCCTTTTGACGTCATAATTTGGACAAGTGACGAACGAGACCATAAAAGACCAAAATTAGCGGTCCTATAGACGTCATTTTCGTCGGTGTGGCTACCTGGGAAGTCACAGCTAAAACATATCGACTTCTTTAGTGTCATGTTTTGTAAGAAAAATAATACCAAATACGTATTTAATCAAAAACGCTTCCATTTTACATATCAAAGCTGCTACTTTTATTTGGTATAAGCGGCAACACCGCATTATTGAAGAAAAATATAGCGGGTTCGTTTATGCGATCACCCCAACATTCAAAATGCTCCTTCCCTGTATAAGATCCACAATTTTGTTTGTATACTCCTGTTTTTTCTTCGAATTTAGAAGTTCTATCTTTACTGTTCCTAACCAACCTTCTCAACGTATTTTTTTGTCCTATAAGCAACTCTCAAGTATTGTTTATGTAAAATTGAAGCTGATTTTTCAGTTGATGATCTGAAAACGCTTATAGTACTATAATTTAGAATATTGTTTCTGATGATAAGACAAACTTTTTGAATTGCTTTTTACAAACCCTAACTCCAACCTAAAACAGTGTCATTGAGAAATATAATATTAAAAGTTTTCATTACCAGGTGACACGTTATGAAATACCATCCCCTGTAACTCATTTATTTTTGAGAGTAGAAAAAAAAACAAGATATATCCTTACCTGTTTTTTTCCTTAGAATCAACAGATACATCAATATCTGAAGAAATATTCGGGGAGCAGCAAAAAGTGTATGAATTTTAAATAGTAGAACACCCTATATATTTTTCCTCGCCATTAAAAAGACCTTTCGATGAGTTTCCCAAAAATACCGCACTCAATATATTTATCTTCTGTGTTTCTCAATAGATGGTCTTTCAAAACTGATAGTGGGCAATTTTTAATAACTTTCTCGGAATTAGGCCTTCTTAATGATTACAATATTGAGTTCGTGATTACGTAAAATACTAAACAACAACTAAACTCGCAATTTTTCGAAATCAAATCACAAAATCAGACTGATAACTTCAAAAGAATGATAAAGATGCCTGCAACGCAGGTGTCATTACTGTTAAAAACTTCAAATTTCACGCCGATAATTTTCTGATTTTAATATTATGTAATATCTTCCCAATATCGATTCGCCCTTTTTTCTGCCACAGAAAAAAATTGTGTAAAAATGACTTTTGTTGGGCGATATACCGAAAAATAATACACCGTCTCCGAGAAAGAACTGCAAGTCCTTTCGTCTTCCATTCCACTTCACGGTTACTTAAATTATCAAACAACCACTTAGTTCGCAATTTGTTAAAATTATATCACAGAATTAGACTGACAGATATATGATAACTTCAAAATAATGATATAGATGCTTGCAACGCTTGGTAGCTCACAACCTCGAACTAAAATCCACTACTTTTTTCCTTTGTATAATAAATAACTATTCTTTTCCTTTTCCTCACTTGGTGGGGACAACAGAATAAATAATTATCCATATGTTGATGAAAAAACATTTACTTTTTCATTGTTCAGTGCTCAGACATATTGCACATGACAGGCACTTGATTATTGTATGGTAAGAATTGACAGCTTGTTAAGATAACATAGATCTTTATGCAACCGACCCTCAGGTTCCTACATTAAAAAAAAACTTATGGTTTTATGTTATTCTGTTCTGTTATATATTTTTTCCATCAAATTTTTCGTTAATTTCAGTGATTACAGATCAAGAAGGACATCGGAATTTGATAATTGTGAATAGCAACAATCAGTCACAAACTGTTCCAAGCAATTTGAGTGACTCTACATCACAGTTGCCTAGGAGAACTGGGAGTTTATCTATCATTTTCAGAAAGGTGAGTCAATGAAGCAATCGCCCTCACTTATGTTGATGACATATTCCTGCAAAATTTGTCAATGCATCACATTCCTTGCTGAAGCACTCAATAAAATACATTTTTTCAGCCCAACTCAAAGTAGAGCAAGTAACTCTGATATGAAAAAAAATGTTGACATTCTTGAACCGAAGGGAGAAATATCTATCAAATTTGCAGCATTTGATCGTGTTCACCACCAAAGAGGAAATAGCCTTGAAATAATATAGTGATAATGAGAACACTGATTTCTTGTAGAATTTGAAACAAATAGAAGTAAACAAATTTCGTAGCTCCACTGTAAAAAGTTCAATATTATTTCAGCAGATGCTATAGAATAGTTGTTGACTTGCCTTTGAAACTTTAGGATTTCACCAGGAGATCTTCAGAATGTAACGCTATCTGAACATATGATAACAACTGCGCTTGAATATTTCAATATTTTTGCAATTTTTAATATTTTTCTATAATTCTTGATTATTCTTTTTCAGTTTTATAATCTGGCTGGGGTCAGGATGGAGCATCTCTGCAACAAAGTCGGCTTTACGGACACCGAGTTGAAACGGAAAATTTGGACTGTTTTTGAGGACTCCATTCGCAATAGTGACTTGATCAAAGATAGACATCTTGATCAGCTGCTCATGTGTGCTATTTACGTAATATGCAGGATTTCAAATATCCCTCTGAAATTCCAGGACATCATGAAGTTTTACAGGGAACAACCTCAAAGCAGTAGCAATGTCTATAGGGATGTTTTGTTAACTAAAAAGATTAACAATGAAAGTGAGTTCTGAGATTTCAGCCTTCTTATTTTAACTGCACATCTGATTGAAAATGAATTGAAAACTTTTTGAAATATAATTCATTTTTTTTATACAATTGTGCACTAAACAATAATTCTGAGAAAATATATAATAAAAGGGCATACATATAAAATAACCTTCAACTTCACAAAAAGTTGAATTTATCTTTAGATTATTTGAAACTACCAAATAGTATTTCCTGAGTATTTGACAGCGTTAATATAATTATCATTAATTCACAATATACTGGATTCTATCAGACAAATGTTCCTCTTAGTATGATGTTCCTGACCCACATTCAAAATATATTGACATATTTTTCAGCGGGAATGGTTGCAGAAAAACGAAGTGACCTTATTACCTTCTACAATTCAATATACGTTGAAGTGATGCAAAAATTTGCTGTACGATTCAGAAGTTCCAGTTCTTCTCAAGTAAGATGAAAAACAAAACGATATACCCAATATTTCATTATTGAATTCATTTCAGAATAACAACATACTGCTCAGCCCACTTCCTGCTATAAAACGAGATTTGGTGTCGCCAAGTTTACAAGTTGTCGGCAACGTTTACGTCAGACCACTGGAAAGTCCTTCAACAACTTCCGGATCAAGTTTCAATTATTTTTTCAGTCGCAGTCCATCTAAGGTGACCGTTTTTCCAAACTCTTTATGCATGATGTTTCCATTCTCAAGATCTGATACTGTCCCAGCAAACATTTTGATATGGCGGCATTATTTTTCCCATACCTGACATCAGCGGCCCAGTAAATGGTCCCATATGCCGGCAGCTGGTCCCAGTGCTGGGCATCAAAGATCATTCACACACTAGATAAGCACTGTAAATGTAAGAATGGGCAACGCTAAGTTGGGAACGAACAGAGCGGTGACAATCCGCTGTGCGCATCTATTCATTATAACGCCGCATATTCCACTGACTCGGATAATAATATTTGGTCAACGAATAGCACAGCCGATGAGCCGCCGGTCTGTTAGAACCCATCGGAGCGTTGCCAATTTTTACACAGGCGTTTACTGTCTAGTGTGTGTATCATCTTTGTGGGTACCAAGTAATCATATTCAGTTCCCTGGCAAAATGCCAGTACAACATAATCAACACATTGAGTTTCCCATAGCAAGCCCAGCATATACATAAATGATGGGACTGTAATGGGCAATTCTCAACATTGGTTACATAATATCGAGGTAGCGAGAGGGTCCAATGGATCTGAGAGTTCTAGTAACTCTATATTTTTTAATGCAACCCTCTCATCATATTATATCAAACAGGTACATACCAGTTAAAAGGAAACAATTTTTTGAATTGACTCGGCCGTTACTTGATGGAAATCCATGGCAAATGTAAAAACTTCACAAACGATAAGATTTCCACAAAATTCACACAACATGTTTCGCTGAGACAGTAGCTTCGTCAGGTGATATTGTACCAGTATATCACCTGACGAAGCTACTGTGTTAGCGAAACATGTTGTGTGTTTAAGAATTTTGTGGAAATCTTATCGTTTGTGAAGTTTTTACAGGAAACAATTTAATGAATGACATAATGATATCTTCTTAACCTCTCTCTTCTTCTATGATGAAACTTCTCAGAGTGACTGCTTACTGGCTGGTATTTGGTATCTACATCTCATTTGGGTAGCATTTCTTCAAAATGTATTCTTTGTTGTGAGGTACTCCTGACATATAAAATTCGTCATCAATTATCAGTGGCCTTTCTTGATATCTGAATTCTTCTTGCATAGGCGTATGAGAAAAGATTAACTGTTGTATTGTTCATGATAGTTTATAACTTAATCAATATAGTCTGATAATGTGATAACATTTGGAGCTTTTCAATTCTCATTATTTTTTTGGCACAGGCATTTCTGTAGTTGGAACCACAGATTAACAAACCTTACAGATGAGACACTCCGCCCCTTTTGTTTGATGTACCGACACATGTGTTTTGTGACCTCGTCCCTTTAAACTTTGCGCGTCACGGTTGCCGGTTCTCAAAAATTCAGGTTGAAGTCACAGAATTATTCGTGATGCAACGTTGCCATATCAACGAATATCTTGATATCAGGGATTTACTTCATGAGAAATTCCTGAAGCTTACATTGAATTGATATCATGAAGTGGTTCAAATGTGTTTATTGATTGGCTCAGGCAGATTTGATATTACCTGACTTAGATCTGCACAAAATAATTGATATTAGGAACTGTAAAATTGTTACTTCCGAATGAAATTATTGTGGGGAATGAATTTTGAACTAATATAATATGCAGATAGTGCCTTGTAATTAGTTTATAAATATTTTTCTACAATATGAATCAATTCATTGGAAATATTCAACATCATATATATTTGATTCTCAAGTTTATTTTACAAAATTCGTGAAATAATACAATATGTAAGTAATATTTGAGAGGAATTAATTGAACACATTGGAGACTTGACAGGAGTGAGCTTTATTCATTCATTCATTTTTACTGGTATAAAATAAAAGTAAATAACAGAAAGACTATCTGAATTTTTTAATTGTAAATACAATAAATTTCAACAGCGTTTTCATGCATACAAAATTGAATAAGTGAAAAACATCACAAATTTGGAATTAGGATGTTCATAAAAATAAATCGAGGTCAATGCATATTAATACATTTTATTCAACATTAGAAGAGTCAAATGTCGAAAGGCCTCATTGATGGGCACCCAACTTCCGCATATTGTTTTTTTTTCTTGATGAAAAAACTTTAATATAGGGGTGGTCCTTATCCATGGATAACCCTGTACATGTACAGTGTACATACATAATGACTAAATTAATTGTCTTGTGTTCTAGGAGTGAATGAGAATATTAGTGTTTTGAAAAATAATCATTGTCTGAATCATGACACTCTACTTGAACAAAAGATAGTGAAGTAGGTACCTGATCATTTGTTTATAACTTTTTGGAAAAGAGCAGTTTGGTATGATGTTTCATCCTTTGGAAAACCATGTAATTTAATGTTCTCTGAAATATTTGATGTGTCTTCCACTAGGAACTGCTGCATATTTCACTTTCTGCTCACTCATTATACTGTTTGAAGTTGAACAAGAAACAGCAACAAGCACAACTCAAAATACAATCTCAACTTCGATCATTTCTCAATCCACTATCACTATTCACAGATCTTTGCACTACTCGCTCGAGACTGATATAGAAGTGATTCCATTTTCTGAATTCCTTTTATTGAGGTACCTACAAGTAATTAGATGGCAGTATTTAAACGATTAAAGTTGATTGGAACACATGCTATTAAAACAACATTTTTTTACTGAGTACCTTACCTGAATATAGAATTTATTTCCTTCTTGTCTATAAATTTCGGACATTAACAAACAAATTATCGATTTTGAAACTGATGAGCAAATAAAATGCACAATAAACAAACGCTTCTATCAGTCACAGTGCTGGAATCGAGGCCGTCGGCCTCGTGCTAGTCGTGCTGGAATGTGGAAAACATGCCGAAAATCCCGAGCGCTTGCGCAGTAGTGAGACTGTCCCTTTAAACTTTGCGCTTTTGTCATCTCTCTCTAATTTTGTGCGCCTTGTCTGACTGTCCTATCTGTAAGGTTAATCTGTAGTTGGAACCTAATTGTTATTTAGTTCTATAATAGAGACAGGTTTACATAATCTAAGTATTACTTTTGATAGCAACGAACGAGTTAAACATGATAGTTGTGCTTCTGGAGAGGTAGAGCCACTCCAATTATTATGATCATTAGGTTTATGGGGTTATGAAATACCAAACATACATTTCATAATGAAATTCGAAACACTAGATAGGTAGATTGATACTTACTCGATATTATCATAATTGAAGAATCCATCTTCTATATTAACAATTGAGGATACTGCTGCTGTTATTATAAATAACGGTCAGGGAAAGTGAGGGGCATAATAATTCGACAACAAACCAGAAAAAACGAAACATAGGCTAATATTAGAGTCACATATAAGGCTTGTTCGTCTGTGCTTGCTCTACCTGCTGAACTTGATTTGGGAAACTATGGGAAAAAATCAACTTAATAATGATCCAAATGATCAGCTGATTGTTGATGTAGACGTTCCCAGAACATCCACCAGGGGGACGAGTATTGAACAGTATATTGTCCAGCAAAGGGCCACAACTCGTTAGTGTTCAACTAGCTTCAGACATCTTACCATCTTAAGGCCATCATCGAATTTTTAACGGATGGTTACTTCGCATAGGCCCATTACCAATACCCCGGAATCGTCACTTTTCCAGACTTGCCTGCCTTAGTCCGGACTTCTCCCGGTAGTTCAATGTTTGCTGGGGTGGTAAAGTCCAGGAAATACACCTAGTCAAAATGTGTCTTTGTTTATCTATTATGAATGAATATCATTAGAAAAAAGAATGTTGGAAATGGACTTGTGCATATCATCGAAATGTCTGTTGCTTATTAATGCCAATCAAATCAGAAATATTTATGATACTCTTGGTATAATCAACTAAAAATTGATAGTGCCTAGGTGTATTTCCAGGAATTTCAGTTAAGGATTCCATTAAAATAATGTAAATCATTTGAGACATCCCTCCCCCACCCCCCTCCTTCCCAACATTTTTCCAGCTATCCATTCCACCTCCTCACGGTATCCACGTGCTGCCATTTTCATGATTCTTATATTGAGACACAACGGGGAACGGGCGAATGTGGAATAGTATCTAGCAAATGGAACTTCATCATTTGTTTTTTGCCAGAAAGTGTAATATTGGATATGAATACTTGATCTAATCTATCCTAAGCAAAATAGGAAAGCTTTGGAATGGGGAAGTTTCCTTCAGAGGAATATACATCACATTATTTTCACACTTCTGCAATCTATAATGACAATTGAATGATTCAAGTCATGTATATTTTCGAACTAGAGCAAATTTTGGCGGAAAACGAGAATAACTTTGGCTGTGAGATACAAATCTCCGAACAAGCCCATAACTCTCGCCCGAACTGAAAACGAAGAAAAATTAAACAAAGTTTCACTGTAACAGAAGGCTTACTAATGACGATTACAGTTCCTATATCCTGAAAAATGATCCAATTGAGAAAGAATGAAAATTAATTTAGATCTTGTTGCTTACCATCAGTGATATCGAACTAATAATTAATCTATAGAGATAAAACAACATGAATCACAACAACTTGATCACAATCAACAAGTGCGAATACAACGAAAACAGCGCATATATAATACTAGACCGTACCAGACAGTGAAAAACAGTAAACAATAATAATTAACAATGGAAACAACCTCAATCAATTCGCAGCTATCAGCATGGTGTGGTGTAAAACTGGTTTTGGGCGCGGTTGCCTTGCCAGACATAATTTACTAATTTCTTGGAAACAATGCAAATTCACTCAGGATCCCTTCAAGTTAGAATTTTATTTTGATTCTATTTGTTTCAAGATTCAACTTCGAGTAATGGATGTATTCTAGATATTATTGAAATATATATTCATTTGTCGTCCTGATTAGTAATTTCATCAGGTATCCATAAATAATGCGGTTTATACTTTTTGATTAACCAGAAATTCAATACAAATATCATTCCATGTTATAAAGTATCCAATATTACAATAAAGTCTTGATACAAAATTTCCTAATACCCAATCATATAAATGGAGTATAGCTAAAGTATCACATTTCTTTGAATTTTTGAAATTCGTCTGAAATTGTAGAGAGAATCAGTTCATGATTCCAGTAGCTTAATATATTGCTTATTTTCAGGATTTGAAAGATATAAATAAACTCGTGAACAGCAGCAGAGTGACGGGAAAAAGATTGCTGATCGAAGGAGAACTGAAGATGGATACACCTCCATCAAAGAGAATATCTAACAGAAAACTGCAATCCCTTGTCGAAGAGCGAAAGCGCCAAAATATCGAATAAATCGGTATTGTATATTATTGTTTTTATTGTTTATTCTCTTGTAATCGACTGTGAGCTAGTTATATTTCATCTATTTTGTCTTTTCCAATATGAGCACCATACCCAGTACACAGATACTTCATTGAAACGGTTTTTAGAATGGACAATTATTATGAAATGATCAGCTTCAAATGTTCATGCTTTAATTTCGTATACAATACTTAATTGCACTGTTTGATAAACTAAATAATAAGGTTTACATAATATTTCATATGTTTCAACGTCTTCTCTTCATTACCTAATCTATTAGGTACAGAAAGATTTTATCGACCCAGTCTGTAACTGACTGGTTTTCAGCCTCAATTATTTTGCATTGCCGAAATTCAAAATTGAATTATAATTCTATTTCTGTGTGATTTTGTTTGTTCAATTTGGATTCTAATCCCGAAAATTCATTATTTTTGTTGTCGATCTTCTTGAAATCATTCCATTCTTTGAGAATAAAATAGAAGGATATAATATCTTCTGTTCTTTCACCATTTGCTCATTAGTTATCTTGAAATTTAATGCTATCAAGCAGATGCCATGTTGTCGAACATGGTACATGGTTAGTCAGAACCATCTTTTATTCTTTATAGAATCGATGGATTTCAAGTGGATTCTTTCAAACGTAATTTGAGGTTTATGAATTTCTTGACGATTTTCATTACTGCTAAATTAGTCGAAACAGAGCTGATCATATTCAGATACTAATTTTTAACTATAAAGAACAGGTTTATAGATTGTGCTTGTTTGTGATTTTTAATTTTTATGTGTTTTGTTATCTCTCCAAGAATGCAATTTTGCATTTGACTCTCAGATTTTATTTACCACCTTCAGTTTCTAGTAAGGTGTGCGATTCTTCAAAAGTAATAAACTCACTCTCGTGCTTGATTTCACCGAACTGATTTATTCTGATTAATTTGGTTTCACTTCACAGCTAGGAGACATGAACATTCAGGATAATAACATAATCGCTTCTGTTTTATAATAATTCCCTTTGACATAGTAGTGGTCTGATCAAAAAACTCTATTGTTGATGGATTCATTATTCTGAAAATGATATAAAACTCAAATGAAAGAAAAGTCAATTGAAGTTCTTTACATTCAAATTGTATCTTCGAATGCAAATTTACAGTTATTATTAAATATGATACTAGCGAGGTCTGGATGCTATAGAATTTGTTGAACATTGATATCTTCTTGAAGGGATAATAAAGATACAAATATTTGCAATATTGTTATGAACAAATGTAACTGTAATTTTATAGGAAAGATAATTGATATTTTGAATAACCAATTAATTGGAACTTATTGATTGTCAAAATTAAAAGGTAATTTGGTATTGATCTCAAAAATTTGATTTTTAATATTTTAACTTATTGTTGAGAACTAGGTATAAATTTGATTATTCCCTATTTTTTAAGTGTAGTAATTTTTAGAATTTTATTCACAAGAACTGATTAATGTCCTAATAGAGTTTCAATTAATATCGAGATTAAATAAATAATGTAATTGGTTCTTTTTCATTTTGAATTTTCCAATATTCTATCTTGAAAGTCCTGTAAAAATGTTAGTATACAATGGTAACATGCAATGAGCTACTTCAGAAAAAGTCATTTCAGTATTTTCTAAACAAGAAGTCATATTTCGAAAAAACTTCAATTTTCAATAGAATGATGATTCAAAAGGAGAATGGATGGTTTCCATTAGAGTTCCTAAATGTACTTGACACTGCTGTTTTGACGTTTTTTTGTATATAGAGTACGGACACTAGACAAGCAGTGACAATCAAACATAACCACTAACGATTTTGAAGAAAATCATATGTTTTGTCAGACAAGGACAAGAATATGTTTTCCGCTTGGATAAAGGATTCTCGCATCTTCCTTCCTCCACAAGTCCTGGGAAGAGTACATCCATATATCTTTCTCTGTCTTGGATTTTTGTATGATAGTGCTTAGCATCTCCTCCAGCGGGTAAAAGGGTACGATAAATTGATAAGAAAACTATTTCTTCTCGTAATATTGAATGATAAGAAATACATATACTATTCCTATGAAATAAGTCTCCTATATGTAGGTATATATACGTTCAGTTGAATATTTTTTATCACAAAAGTTCAGAATGATGAATTTCAACCAATGAAACATACTTTTATTTAGTGGAACAATTTCACTTGTACAATAGTGGTAATAAGTAATTAATAAATGAACAAATGATATTGTTCATCGAATTTTGCTCTGAAGATATTTGCTGATTTCGTTTCAAATCTGTAATAATTTTTAGGTAATAGTTCTGAATTTTGCTAACTCTGACTTTTGTATCTGAATCTTCTTGCTTTAACTTATTTTCCAACTCTATTTTTTTTTTTATTTGTTTCCTGATTTCCTCACTCTCTTCCACTTGTAAACCTTGGATTTTTGAATATTCCTGCTCCAAAAATTCGATTCTCAAGTCTTTTTATTTCAAGATATGTTCGAAATGAATTTCATTATCTGCTTTTCCGTTTCTTGTTGGTTCTAAATTGGAATAAGGTTCTTTTCGACATTCGCTCAGTTTATAAATTGTGGGTTCGGCTCTTTCTCTCAATACGACCCTATTCTTCAACCAACATCAAATCTTCCGTTCTGAAGTGTACCTGATAAAAATGCGTTGAAAAATGTTCTATATCCTACCAAGAAATTTGGATACCTCGCAAATTTTGTGGCCTGAACCTATATTCCATGCCAGCCGCATCATATTCTGTTTCCATTTTTGTAGAATTACGTTATCCGACGGAAATTCGAATAGAGTGAATTGATTTCCCGTGTTATCACAGTTGGAAACTGTGCAAACTTGCATCTTTCAGCTAAATCTCTCAATTTATCAAACCTTTGAAATTTATGTCATGTACGTCCGTGTACTGTCAGTTCCCGCTTTTCCATCAATTTATTTGTGGTTATGTCTGATTGTCAGTGCTTGTCATAGTGTCGGTACTCTAATATACAAAAAACGTCAAAACTGCAGTGTCGAGTACATTTAGGAACTCTAGTTTCCATGACTTTCAAATTGTTGATTGCCATTGAAGAAAAAATCAAAGATGTTCTTGAATATTGGTTATACTTCAATTGGATATCATATTTATACACTGTTTATGTTGATTCTACTTCTGGCCAGACCAGAAATTACAGCCATGGCCAGCTTACGCACAACTGAATTGGCCAGTAGCTCTAAGGAGGTGTGGAGTTTTAGTAAGGGAGGGGCTTAGTAGTTGTCACTTCAGCATGGATTTACCGTAGCTTCTCGGGGTACATTATAAATTATACACAACAATACATCGGAAGAAGAACTTGTGGATCAAACGGGTTGAGGAACATTTAGTGGGTCTGGGTACCCATTTACTTTTCAAAGGGTAAGTTCCATCTCTTAGAGGGCGTACCAAAAAACCCGTTTAAGGGAATCAAAACTCCACATACCTCTAAGAAGAGAAACCGGTCGGTAATCCTATCCTCGATTGTAAATCGGTTAGACCCTTCTCAAATAACTCCGAGGCTGCTCCTTCTGTGACTCCTGTTCAGGATCTGATCCGAAGAAGGAATAAAAAAGGTAAGATAAAACAACATGAAACTGAACTGGAACCAGATGTAGGCACACTGCAGCTGCCATCATAATGGTAGTGGTAGCCAATTGTTACCATCTGAGGTTAAATTACCATCTGATAGAATTGACCATTTTAACTCGCGAGATCTGTTCAGCAAAGCTTAGGTATTCTGAAAATATGGAGTTGCGAACATGGCAAAGTACCTTCGTTCCAACACAGCTAAGTGAGCGATCACGATCAGAATTCACTGGTGTCTACCACCACCTTCTGGGCGGGATCGTAACTTCAACTCTAAATTCTTTCTTTGTCTACTACTCTTAGTTATAGTATATCCAATATCAATTGCAGAATATCGCGCACTGTGCGGCGTCAGCGTGTTTGAAGATTCTTTGAAGTGACTGCAGGTGCGGCACAAGATTCTGCAATTGTTTTTGGATAAACTAAACAATATTTCCTCTACACTTTCGACTTCAAGGTAAAAAATAGTGATGATGCCATACATTGCACTTCTGGTATAAGTGCAGTCAATAGTGCTCTCCGTGGAAAAAACTATGGAAAAGAAATTACAAAAAAAAAACACTGGCACAACACCGCAAGCCAAATGGAGCAAGTCATCCATAAGAGGTCCAAGCCTTCGATCTCTCAACTGACACAACCTCTCGGGGAGAATCGAAGGTGACAGGAAGACCAGTCTCTTCTTTAGACCTCAGGAGAGTCTCCGAGCAAGAGGAAGAAGCAATATGGCCACGATACCCGTACTTAGACAATCTGGAGGAAGAGACGATCCGATGATGCGTGGAATCAAGGGCAGGGTCCAGATGGTATCTTCGCTACCTCAAAGAAGGAATCATCCCTGAGGAGGCAAGTGAGATGGCTGTGGATCTCAGGTCCGAAGAAGAGGAGACGAAGATTCCATACGTAGCACAGAAACGGAAATGAGATGAGAATATTTCAAGTCAAAAACCGTCGAAAAACTAAGTACCGCTTTCAGCTCAGCGAGAGGCAGCTACACTGGCTGATGTAAAATCAAAAAGCATTGCTATCCTGTCAAAGGTGTTTCCTTAGGCTACCCTTGGTACGGACGAAATGTTTGCTGGATAGGAGCCTGAAGTCCAATTCAGATTCATCCATTTTCGCCCGGAGTTGATTATCGTCGATTTAAAACACCACAATCGGTAGAGTGGCCCCGACTCGAGGTTAGATAGCTGAAAGCAAGGGGTGGAATTATCTAAAGCGAGGGAGGAGGGGGACAACATCCGTTAGGCGCAAACCGCCGCCCTATACTTCTATAGTTTATAGAAGCACAGAACGAAGGACTACTAACCATCTAGAGGAAATAAGTCTGAAGAGATGAAAAAACATTCAAGGACAAAAGAAAGGCCCAATCCTGATGGTGGGTGTATATGACCTATCATGCCGAACCACAAGATTAGGGACATTGAAAAAAGGCGAGGAGGAAAAACCTAACTCCATAAGTGATCTGAAGATAATCACTTCATCTCAGATCTCTTTGGCGAAGATCCTTCATCCGTGGTATCGATGGAGGTCGAAGACAGACATTGATAAGGAAACATCCTTACAGATGAGGACGATACCCCCATTGTGGCATATGAATGGCGGATATCAACAAAGTCCCAGTGAATGTTCATTACGCCAAGTTGATTATTGCATTGATCCTGTAAGATCCCTGGATTTATAGGGATTGGAGGACTTGTCTGCAAAGATACCAAGGTAATTTATTACATCAGTGATAGTAGAGCGTGCAACATAGTCTGAAAGAAAATTGATCATTTTTGGCTTTCAGATTTCATACCTTGAAAATACAAGCATAAACGTTAAGAATTCGGAAAAGCCTCTCGCTATTACGATGGAGATGGGCTTGAACCACATCCAGAAATGCAAAATCTAGTAGAGTACTGCTGAAGGCAAATACTTCCATTACTCATAGAATGTGACGCCAATGCACACATCACTACTGGAGGAGCACATGCACCAATCAGAGAGGTAAGCAACTTCGAGAGTATATATTTAGTAGTAACTTTAGCGTTCACAATACAGGGTGTTTCCAAATTTCAGGGACTTGTTTTCAAGTCAAAATAGTCTTTTTTTCCTATAAGTGTGATCGCAAACGCGAGAGTATACATTTAGTAGTAACTTTAGCGTTCACAATACAGGGTGTTTCCAAATTTCAGGGACTAGTTTTCAAGTCAAAATAGGCTTTTTTTCCTATAAGTGTGTCCGCAAACGCTTCGTTACCGATATAAAGGGTGTTGAAAAGTCACGATTCATTCGGTTTCTCATTCTTTAGGACATGTTTGGAAACTTGTAATCAAGATCACAAACTATAAATAATATATGTAGCGTTGTTTGTTCTTATTGTAATATACAGTGTGACCCATTTAAGATGGAAGCACCCTTATAAAACTTACATTTTTCAACCGATTGGAATGATTTTTTTTTTGTTAGGTAGATATTCAAAAAGTCTATTAGGATACCAAATATCATGAATAAATCTCCATTTCCAGGGCCAACTAATCTGATTTTTCAAGGTCAAAAATCTAAAAAAATTACTAGCGATTTTTTTAGAAAAAATCTGACTACACCACTGGATTTGTCACATTTTCAAATGGGTAACATGTAAATTACGTTGAAATGCGTCAATCAATAAAAAAGTTATAAAGGAATGAAATTTGAAAAATATGCCGTTTAATCAACCCATCAATTTTTATTACTGAACAGATTTCGATGAAACTGTGATCAGTAATATTTCAAGACATCCTGAATCCAGTGGAGTATACAGAATTTTCATAAAATTCCTGAACATGAATTGGTGGGTTGATTAAACGGCATATTTTTCAAATTTCATTCCTTTATAACTTTTTTATTGATTGACGCATTTCAACGTAATTTACATGTTACCCATTTGAAAATTCAATTGGTATCGGATGGTATAATTCTTATCCCGTAATCAAATCGCCAAATTGAGTGCAAATTACCGCACAGAAAAGTGCGATTCTTCAATCATTTTGCTCAGGATAGTAATTGGCACAGGTGCCGTTTATTATAATACATGTCTTTATGTCTTTGAAACATAATAACATACATATAGATCTACCAGTGGCGCACCACAAAAAAGTTTATGAAGCGAAAAAAGACTTGACCCCTGAAAAAATATCTCCCTCTAGATTCTTACATTCAGCCGACATTTTGTATGATATGTGGACCCTTGAAATATCTCGAAATCTGAAAGAGCTATAAAGAAAAATAAATCTTGAAATTTTAACGCTCTGTAGATCGGTAACGAAGCGTTTGCGGACACATGTTTATAGGAAAAGAAAGTCCTATTTTGATCTATAGAACATGACCCAAAAATCTTGATACTGAATTTTGAAACACCCTGCATAGGGAACACCCCCATACTTGCAACAAGAAGTGTTAGAAATCACACTCAGTACATAGTACATCGAACGAAAAGACTGCACTGGAGAGTATCAAACGAACCTTCTCTTTCTGACCACATCATATTTGTGTTCCTCTGTTTGAGACTGTGGCAATTGAGAAAATGAAATGCTTCGAGTCGAGGAATGGATTGTAATAAACCGCGCGCCCGGCCCTTTCCTAATGGCCGAGTGCTACCCAAACCAAAAAACACTTGGTTCCTATGCCCCACCCTGTATAACCGTGGAACGGACGAATTTGGATGCAATCTCCTATGGAGATGCATTATCTTGCTAGTACTTACGTCAAGTTGTCGCAGCTCGACTTGAGTCCACTTTATTCCAAAGGAGTAAAGGGATCGGAACAGCAAGCATGTTAGTAGCAGCGACTATTGTTCCTTCCCGGCAGTTCTGACGACCAGATCTGTCGGAGCCGCTGCCGATACTTGCTGCGGAGAGCGTTTTTCACCCGTTGTGCCTCCTGGATGTGGGTTTCCTCTACACCCAGGTAGGTGTACGTCTCTCTGGCATCCAAGTGATATAGGATGCTTCCGTCTACGAGCTGCGCGTTCTTGTCGCATCATCCTCTCTTGAGATGAACCAGTGCACATTTGTCCATTTCGAATTCCATTCCAATCGCCTGCATGTACTATTGTATCACCCTGAGGGATTGGTCCATATCCCTCTCAGCAGAGGCATGAATTTTAAGGTCATCCACATAGAATAAGTAGGTGACCTTATGCCTCCGGTAACTGGGTGGCCCGCAGTTGTATCCTCTGGTTTTCCTGAGCTCAACGGATAGTGGAAACAGTGAGATGCAGAATAGGAGAGGGCTAAGGGAGTCCTCTTGAAATACTCATCCTTATGATGACTGGCTCTGTTAGGACTCTCATTACCTGCTGTTATGGTTAAGCGGGTCTTATAGACCAGCATCAGTTGTTCTATGCATCTCACTGAAAAATCGGGCACTGAAAGATACGTGAGCAAGTACACGAGTAACTCATGTGACGTTGTATCAAATGCCTTTCGGTAGTCGATCCAGGGCACAGAGAGATTGCGCTTGTACTGCACGTGATAGATCTAGCTATCAACAGATTTTCCTTGCAGCCAGCGACACCTCTCTTCGACCTACGCTGCTCAAAAATCCGCTGGTAAACCGGATCATTGAATTGAATATCCTGGCCAAATGGTGCACCAGAAGTTGTTGATCCCGTCAGGACCAGGAGCAGCAAAGTTCTTGGAGCCTTTAAGGGCTTCTCGAACCTCCTCAGTAGTTATCGGTTGGCGTAGTAACTCGGGCTCAGGCTCTCGGTATCTTCCGCAGAAGGCACCTAACTGCTCCAGGGCTGGAGTATCTTTGTTGAATGGACTATTTATAATTGAATTTCGAATGATATGTACCTGTTTTGCGAAACGATAAATTGTGTCCTGTTAACGCGTCCACTACTTGCAATTAGCTCCCTGAACGCTTCGCGGAATGGACTTAATTAATTTGAGATTTAATTAGACACTGATCGATTATCATTGTAGGTGGTAAAAAGTGTGTCGTATTAACTCTTTGAGTTTATTTTCTGGGTTTTAACAGTGAGGAATTCCTACGCTCATATGTTCAGGGGGTTAATACCCAAGCGAATTGACAACCTAGTTACTATTCAGTAAATCTCATTGGATGGGGAATTATTAAGGAACTGTCTTGTATTTCTTTATTTTTGTTGGCCCATACCACCTTAGCTTTTATACGCTATTACTTGGTAATTTTTTGTCTACGCCCATCTTACGAACCCTTCCATCTCCACTGAAGCCGAAGACCTTGGACCTTCGGGATAATTTCAAGGTAATAACCTCCAAACAGATAATAAAGAGATCTATTTGATCCTTTGGGACTTCAACTGGTACTCAGGTGATAATTTCGAGGGTAAATTATTCAATCAAAAGCCCAAAATTTAGTGCCCAAAGTGGCTTTTAGTCAAGCCTTTATTTTATTGAGTGGTTGTTTCCCTTGGAAATCAAAAAAGCTCACTTATATTTTGACCCCTACCTACAGCTTCGACTGTACGAGGTGAAAAAAACTTCAAGTATGAAAGTTTTAGGGTTTCATCTGTATATAAAGGTACTACTAGGTATACCATCTTTTGGCACTCATTGAATTTGAAAGAACAAATGCGAATCGCAAAATGGAAAAAAGAGTCGAAATCAGTGTTTCAAAATTAAATACCCTACATATTTCCAACTGTTGTGAAATATATTTTTCTTGTGTTCACAAAATATATTGATAGTTTGCTAAATGTTCCATTAAACCGTTATCGACTAAGTTCTTGCTTCACTGCCTACTAAAATTTTTGTAACAGTTTCATAAAATAATCTCACTATTTTCGTAATTAAAATCAATTTAAAAACCGACGGATGTCAACAAATGCCCAATTTCTTTCATGGCATTTCTGTTTTGTCCACAGCCATCTAACTGTTATCGGGCAACTTTGATTCAATGCTAAGTGCAATGTGAAATTTTTATAATCAAGTTCTGAGATTTTTATCATAGGTCCGGCGCTCAAAATGATTGTGAATTTTTTCGGATATCACAATGAAAAATTACAGTTTACTCGAAAACGGTTCGTTTTACAGCATTCTAACAAGAATATCTTTTTCATATGAAAGTTTGAAATATCATATTTTGGTAGATGAAATAGGATGAATCTTGAAACAAAAAAAGTTGGGACATTTTTATAGCATTGTTATCGAGTTTCATACTTCCCTGTATAATGAATCATGTTCTACTTACTGCGATCCGATTTGTAATATCGAATCATTCCTAGGTACCAAATTTTGTGATTTTAGGATTAATGAAAACAAAGATAATCGAAGAAAACTACATTCAAGAAGCTACCTTCAAAGGGCTCTGCGCCCTTGGGAAACATTTTTGGATACATATGTGGATGAAAACATTTTTCATTATTTTCATCTGAAGAATTTCGTTCCGTAGTGAACGAACGTTATTCTGGGAAACTCTGTTTATTATATTTGTAAACAGAAGAAAAAGATCGTTCAGAGTTGAAAATATATAGGGTTCGGACTCTTTTTTTATCATTTTACGATTCGCATCTGTTCGTTTAAAGAGTCCAAAAGATAGTACAGCGATGAAATCCTACAACTTGCAGATTTGAAGTTTTTTCTCGAGTTTTTTATTTCCAACTAGTATAGTTGAAGCTCTATAGGTAGGGGTCAAAATATACGGAGACACCTTGTACTTTCGAGACAAAAGTGTATCCAAATAACAAGACTTGATGAGTGACCTATCTAATCGCACCTAGGGACTAAAGTGAACCGTTGCTGGTACTTCTTCATTTTAAAGAGAAATCACGAAATTACCGATTCTACGTACAATTTTAGCGGTGAAGTGTGGAAGTGAGTTAACCATTGGCGGCGGAGCAACTATTATTCGGGGGGTTGGCTACAGTCATAGACTTGCTTACGTAAATTAAATTGAAAATGTGAAGATATTTTTTCTGCAGCACACATTTAAACTATTGACATCGTATCTAATGTAATAATATCATTAAAATGATTTTCATTTTCGCTTCTTTGGAGTTTGTATTATATACAGAGTGTCCCATTGAGAAAGGGAAAAATTTCTACCGTGGTTAGACCTCATCAAGGTTGTTCTGAATATACCATATTTGAAGGGTCTTACAAGTTTTATATCTGAGATATTGGGTGTTTTAATCAATTTTGTTTTTTGTGGCGGCATAACTTATACGAACCACCCAGTATATTCTGTTGGAATTTGATACACAATTCCTTCTTCTTCTACCCAAGCGACTCACTTATCAGTCACGAGAAAAAACCAGGTCCGGATTAACGGAAATTGAATATTTCTGAACCCCAAAAAGAACACTCTGTTTTTTCGAATTCCCAAAATCCGCTAAATATTTGGAAAGTCCACAAAATGCTGAGTCGTATGGTGTACTTTTCATTTTCCTCCAGGTCTGGATTAACAACTTTTGAGGTCCTGTATCTCTGGAATCATCAGACTTGGAGGAATGAAATAAGACTCAAATTGTAGGGAATTTATTCAGCTTTAAAAAAGGTCGATATAAGTGTTTCTTTAGGAAGCCGCCTTATAGGACTGAGGCTAAAAACCAAATTTAGCCGACAAATTTCGATGTTTTTTGATCACCACGCTTTTAGCGCAGGTTTTTCGAAGCTGCAAACTTGGTTTTATACTATTGGGACATAGCCTGACAATAAGCAAAAAACAATTGGAATGTGCGAATTTATGCGAACTTTGCCATTTTTTTTGTCTAGGGTCAGCGGCCTATAATGAATTTGAGCTTTTTTATGTATTAATGCAATGTTTTGAGTTTCCCCGTAAAAACAAAAATTACCGCGATTTCTTCTGATATCCTATCGAACAGTCATCGTCAGCATTTGTAACCTGGATGAACACGCCACATATTTCAATTTTACTATTGATTACGCATCTATTTGTGGCAAGAAATTGAAGGAATCAATCGACATAATGACATATCACTGTTGAAACAATTTCATTTCCTCAAATATTAGAACATCAAAAATAACAAAATAAGCGATGATGAGTTCTCCTCAAGTAAAATTATCCGGAAGTAAAATACCTCTCCATTCGGATTTCCGGGCGAGAGGTGCTAGAGGGGGTTCACCATCGACTGAAAAAGTCCTCAAGATAGACCTATGTAACATCCGAGGTCTAAGTAAGAACATCAACGAAGTCCATCGACACCTTCAAATTGAAAAGCCAGACATATTGGCTCTTACTGAGACACAGGTCAATTCATCCACCAATACGACCTATCTGCTCTGTCCTGGGTACGAACTCCACTCACGTTTCAGATTCAAGGGAGGTCTCTGCCTCTACTCTAAAACGAATCTCTCATGTCAACGAGAAAAAACTTTGGAACCAAATAAGTTTGATGTCATGTGGTTCAAGCTCGATAGCCAGAAACAGACCAAATACCTTTGTTGTCTCTACTTATCACCAAATGATCCATCCTATGAAGAGCTCTTCGAATTCTTGTCTCTGAAGCTTGACCAAATTCAACAGAACCATCCAGCAGCAGAAATCATCATCATGGGCGATTTCAATGTACACAACACTGCTTGGCTCGTACACTCTAACAGAACGGATGAAGCTGGGCGACAAGCCGAAGCTTTCGCCATCACTCACGGCTTAGAGCAGCTTATCAAAGAACCCACACGAATTCCCGATGCCAATAACCATTCAGCTAACATACTTGACTTATTCCTCACTAATAATTCAGAACCCTACACCATAGATGTACGAGCTCCACTTGGCAATTCTGACCACACACTCATCTCCACAACCTGCCCATTTTTCATTCCATCAACTGATTCGGCACCCCCACGTCGTATATGGCATTACAATTCAGGAGATTGGGACGGTCTCCGCATGTTCTTCTCCGAGTTTCCTTGGCATAGAGTATGCTTTGACTCTGAGGACCCTTCACAGTGTGCTGCGGAAATATCCGAGATCATCATGCTCGGAATGGACACATACATACCCCATTCTTCAAAAAGATCATCACCATCGAAACCCTGGTTCAACAAAAACTGTTCTAGAACTGTTGCCTTGAAACAAACAGCCTACCATCGCTGGCGCAAAAACCCTAACCTCGCGACTAGAGCAGAATACGTTGATGCCAGAAATAACTGCAGCCAAACAATAGATGCTTCGAAAGAAACATACAATGCCAAAATAAGATCGAAACTCATAGATTGTCCCAATGGCTCCCGTTCGTTTTGGTCCCTCGCTAAAGCAGTCGGAAGAAATTTCACTAATAGTTCATTTCCACCACTGTCCAAATCCGACGGCACATTAGCAACAACATCGCAGGAGAAAGCAAATATTTTTGCAGAGATTTTTGCAGCAAACTCTACATTAGATTCCCAAGGAAAAGTGCCGCCAGACATTCCACCCGTTGAGAGTCGAATGCCCGAAATCGTCTTCCGTCAACGCACTATCAGACGAATTTTGCTTGGTCTCAAAACGAATAAGGCTAACGGTCCTGATGGAATTCCACCCATTATCCTCAAAAAATGTGCACCAGAATTAACACCGATTCTCTGCAAGTTGTTTACCGTCTCGTACAGGTCGGGTATTTTTCCATCATGCTGGAAGACAGCTAGAGTCCAACCAATCCCCAAAAAAGGGAACAAGAACCTGCCCAACAACTACAGGCCCATCGCCCTGTTATCAGTAATCTCCAAAGTTATGGAGAAAGCCATCAACATTGAGCTCATCAAATATCTGGAGAGCTCGGGAATCATCAATGATAGACAATACGGCTTTCGCCACCGAAGATCTACTGGAGATCTACTTGCCTACGTCACCCATTTATGGCAAGCTTCATTAGAAAAACACGGGGAATCTCTTGCTGTCGCTTTGGACATATCGAAAGCATTTGACCGTGTTTGGCACGAAGGACTCCTCCACAAACTACCATCATACGGCTTACCACCTCAGCTATGCCATCTTTTATCGAGTTTTCTTTCAGGCAGATCGCTTCATGTGGTGGTGGACGGTGTATCGTCTGATACAATTGGCATCAATTCCGGCGTTCCACAAGGATCAATTTTGGCACCAACATTATTCCTTCTTCATATCAATGATCTGTTGGGAGTAACAACTTGCCCCATCCACAGCTTTGCAGATGATAGTACCCTACATACAGCGTTCTCTTCCAGAATTCCTATTTCTTCCCAGGAAACTAAGAACACACGGCGCAGGCAGGTCAATGCTGTCAATGAAGACCTTGCTGAAATCACAGCCTGGGGAACCAACAACCTAGTTGAATTCAACGCTACCAAAACTCAAGCCTGTATTTTCTCTAGAAAGGCGGATCTCAGTATGCCCGACATTGTAATGTCTGGCACCACCATCCCCACCAAGCCCACCATATCTATGCTCGGTATTTCCATCAGCAACACTCTTTCATGGGATAATCATGTCAGATCCATCGCAAAAGCTGCTTCACAAAAACTCGGATTCTTGTTCCGTGCGAAATGCTACTTTACACCTCAACAGCTCCTCATGATCTACAAAGCGCAGATACGGCCTGTTCTAGAATACTGTTCCCACATATGGGGTTCAGCACCGAAACATACGCTGATGCTCTTAGATTCCATCCAGAGAAGAGCCATCCGCCTGGTGGGTGACGCCACACTCACTCGCTCTTTGACATCATTGGAACACCGTAGAAAGGTCGGCGACCTTTCACTTTTCTATCGATACTTCCACGGGAAATGTTCTTCGGAAATCTCTGCTATCATCCCTTCACTAGCAATACCAGTCAGACGAACTAGACAAGCTCAGTCAGCACATCCCTTCGTTGTCAACCTCGAAAGATGCCGAACAGCACTTTATCAAAACTCCTTCATCCATAGAACGGCTGGGCTCTGGAATTCATTGCCTGTGGAAGTATTCCCAACAACATATAATCTCCAGAAGTTCAAAAAAAATTCCAATACCTACCTCCTATCCCTATCCTCCCTAGGAACGCACGATGTTCCTTGAACATTATAGGGATTCCCTCTCGTGCGCTCCAAGCGATAAAAAAAAAAAAAAAAAAATCTACCTTCTCAACTTGAAACTTAAAAATTATCACAGTTGCTTAAAGTTTCCTCCATTATGATACAAACATTTTTTTGTTCGTTTTGTTATATTTTTCACTGATTTCCGGATCATTTTCTGATTGTTTTTAATTCGCCGCGCTTGCCGGTCGTGGGTTAAATTCCCCGCGACTGCAGAAATTTTTCTAATGGCCCAAGAAAGTGTTTGGGATTACACGTTAAAAGGTGAGGCCACCGTCATTCCTTGCTCGCACAAGTCTCTCGAAGACTTCTGAGGGTTGCTCGAAAGGGGGAACCGAATGACTGATAAAAACATTTTACAACAACAATTCTGGACTTCAAGATCACCTGATTCGAATACCGTGGATTATCACCTGTGGGATTATCTTGAATCTGATGGAGTGTATTCTCCTGAGATCACTACCGAGGAGGAGCTACAGCTACGAAGAAGCATGCACAGGAATTAGGATCAAGAAATTGTTAGAATCAAAATGGAGGACACTTTGAGCAAATGTTATAATTTTCATGTTTCAAGTTGATATGGTAGATTTTTCATTATTTTTATTGTTCTAATATTTGAGGTAATAAAATTTTCTCAACAGTGATATATCATTATATCGATTGATTTGTACAGTTTCTTTCCACAAATACTCAATAGTAATTTTAAAAAACGTCAAATACGTGAAGGCACACTATTTATCCAGGTTATAATAGCATGCGAAAAAAAGTACACCATTCGATTCAGTTTTTGTGCCCTTTTCAATATGTAAGAGGATTTTGGAAATTCAAAAATACAGGGTGTTCTATTTGGGGTCGAGAAATATGATCAATTTTCATTAATCCGGACCTGGATTTTACCCGTGACTGATAGAAGGGTCACTTGGATAGAAGAAGGAAAACTTGTGTACCAAATTCATGAAGAATATACTGGTTGATTCGTGATAATTTTTGTTATTCGATTGGAAAAACTCAAATCATTCAATTTTTACCTATCCAAATGCATAATAACTCACTTTCAAAATCAGAAATTCTTCAGTGAAATAGCATGCGGAAAAATACAATGTACACTATTCGATTCATCTCTCTGATGTGCACTTTCCGAATATGTAAGTGTATTTGGGAGACTCGAAAATACAGGGTGTTCTTTTTGAGTTCCAGAAATATGATCAATTTTCGTTAATCCGGACCTGGATTCTTCTCGTGACCGATAGGTGTGCCACTTGAGTTGCAGGAGAAGGAATTGTGTACCAAATTCCAAAAGAATATACTGGGTGGCTCGTAGGTTATGTCCTCACAAACAATTGAGCAAAATTGATAAAACACCCTATATCTCGGATATAAAACTTGTGAGATCCTGCAAATATGGTATATTCAGACCCACCCCAGCCCTCCCCCCCTTCGGCCGCCAATGGACTCAGCTCTTTGAATGGTTGTTGCCCTCGGAAAACAGCTACAATCGTGGGATTGAATGAATCACCATCTATTCATAAGGGTGTTTCAATTTTCAGTATCAAAATTTCAGGAGATTATTTATCTGATCAAAGTAAGACTTTTTTGCTATGAACATAAATATCTAGAAACGCTTCTTTAATTTTCGAGATATTCAGATGATATTTGAAACAAATAGGTTCCGTTTCAGGATTCACATCATACAGTATTCCGAGTGATTGTAAGAATCCACCCAGACGGCACCAGATATTCCATTCCATAAATCTCCCTACCATATTTCTTTTGGAATATTGGGATAATCTGGGATAGTCTAGGATATTGAATATGCAAATGGAAATTCCTCAGATATTCATGCAGAATATGTCCATATGAATCTCTAGAATATATTCTAGTAATATTCCAGAGATTATCCAAGGATATAAATAAATGAATGTTCCTGGAATATGACAATAAACATATTCTTGAATAAAAAAATGTGACCCAAGATGGACTCGAACCCGTGACTTCCAGACTGTTATAACAACGCCTTAACCACTAGACCACTAATCGAATTTAACGATGTGTACATAACAATTTCTTGAAACACGTGGAGCCATCTGGTCAGGAGATTCGAAAGCTGATTTGGTTTTTCCAAATGGTACAAAAACATTGTTTTTTTTGTCTTGTATCAATATTATGTTTACATTTATTCAGTACAAACAATTTATTTCTATTCTCGAACACAGATAAGCACAAGTCAAAAATTAAAAGACTAGAAAAACTTATGAAAGCTGGTCTGCATGAATCAAAGAGACCTGTGCCACTATAATGATTCCTACGAGTTATTTTTGTGCTATGAAGACATCAGAGCAGCTAGAGGAAAAACCCCAGAAGCACACTCCATATCTCAGTCTGGAATAATAATCCACCTGAGCAAAGTACAGCTTCAGCAGCTGATCATGATTTAAAACCTGCCTTATATTCCTGAACTGATATGAAGTAGAGTTAATTTTTGATCAGAAAATCACAGTGATTCTGCCAATTTAAATGTTCATCAATGTGAAGACCTAAAAATTTTAAGCTCTCAGATGGGAATATACCTCGAACATTACTCATACCAGAATATTTCCTGAACAATCCAACTAGAATATTCCGAGATTGAATATTCCTACTGGAATATTCCTTGTAAATTATTTTGGAATATTGAATATGCACATTTGGTATATTCCTTGAAATTTCCAGGGATAACGAAATTTCGCATCCAAGTATATTACTTTTCATACCCTGGGGGTATTTTTCCCCCAACTTTTTTTATGCAATTCTCGTCAGTTTGACCAGGAAATATGGAAATATTATTTTCACCTAAAAATGATACTCTTGTTTAGTTAAATAGCACTCACCATTTACGAGAAAGTCTGCTGCGTAATACTTTTTCTTAATATAATATCCTTCAAATTATTCTTTTTATTGTTTTTCTCATATTTTGAGTGGAACATTACAAGTAGGTGTTGAAAAAATGGCATTTTTCTGTCAAAAAATAGTTTTTGGTAAAATTTTAGCACTTTTTTTGTTACGCAGCAGACTTTTTAAATCGATTTATCTCGAAAATGGTGAGTGCTATCGAAACTAAACAAGAGTATTATTTTTAAGTAAAAATGTGAATTTTTTCATATTGTCTGATCAAACTGCCGAAAATTGTATAGGAAAAAAAGTTGCGGTAAGGAATGCCCCTAGCCCCACCTATTTTCCACGCCCCTGATCAATATTTCGGATAATTCCTAACATTTCCAAATTTGGCATGGAGAGTTATATACATGTACAAAATTTTGTTACTCAACACAGGGGGTTAGGGAAATATTTACGAAAAATCTCGGGCTCGCTTTCAGATGCCTATTACGTGCTATTACTCCCCAGTGGACATTTCTGGGCTCATGCTTCTATACTTTTCTTAAATATTTCTGTTCCTAGAATCTGTGATTGAAATCTTTCCGGGACACCCTGTATATTCTAGGAATATTCGTTGGATATTCGGAATTTATTCCTTCTTTTTAGCATATTTAGAGAATATTCTGGGAATGTACAGAGTTGTCTGGGCAGGGAGATAGTTTTTCACGTTCTGGCCCTTTTTCCCTCCATAATTTTATTTGAAAATAAAAAGAATCCTGAAATGTATTCAACGCACTCTGTATAGTATACTACTATTCGACATTGCATCAAGGGTTTGGAACAATTTGTTTCAAATCTCCTATGGACCCTTTCGGTCTAGGTGCCCGCAGCCACTGTTTCGGTCTAGGTGCCCGCAGCGCGGAGGTATAGCTACGCCACTGGTACTATCGTCAATCAACTGCTCGATAAATAGTGAATAGAACCGTACCACAGTATAAATAACCTCTTACCGTACAGCAACTTTTTTCCCATATCCAAAAAACACCATAAAATGCGCAGAGCAGAGGCAGCAGAGGGTTGAGTTGAGCTCGTTCGTATCCTGTTTTCCACCAAGGCCGCATGCGCTGCACGAAGACGCGCCCCTCAGAAATAAACTTCGAGCGACGAGCAACAGCACCTGTTACATTTCGCCTTTCGCCCTTCCCTTCGTTGTTCGTTGTTCTGCGTTGGCGTTCGCTTTTGACAGTAATCGAAGCCGGGACCAGACCTGCGAAACGCTCCGATATAATTTTGCGTTTATCTTCATCGTTTCGCGAGTGATTGACTGAACCAAAATGTCCGAACAAGAGACCGTAGCCGTGCCGGCAGAAGAACAAAAGATCGAGGATGTCCAGAATGGCACCGCCGAAGAAAAGGAAGTCAAGGAAAACGGCTCGGGGGATGCAGAACCTGTTGCGGAAGTTGAAAAAGAAGCGCCTAAGGAAATGAGGGCCGTAGTTCTGACGGGTTTTGGTGGCCTGAAATCCGTGAAGATTCTGAAGAAGCCCGAACCGGCTGTCAATGAAGGGGAGGTTCTTATCCGAGTGAAAGCATGGTGAGTTGAACTGAAATTTCCTATTTGAACAAAAAAACTGCTTCATGAAAGTGAGGATATTTTTGAACGTGTGAATAGATGAACATACTAATTTTGGATCCCGAAATCATGTGGAGCAGATTATTTTGATACATAATTATGTTGTTTTGATTGCTTGTTGAATATTACATTCAAATGTGAATGAATCGGCTACTATCCGAATCAGAAACGTTATACCCTTTGATTATATTTTTAATCATTAAACATACATTTCTGAAGTAAATCGATGTAGACACCCATTACTAGCTCTGTCCTGGAAAGTAAAAACATATGTTCTTTTTTATCAAGATTGTAGGTAGGTAGTGTATTGCAAAAAATGTATAAAAAATTAACATTGTGGACAGATTCATAGAACGAAAAAGACGGTTAAATTCAAAGTTTTCAATGAATAATATGACGACTTTTCCATATGGTGGATTTTGGAAACACCGCCAATGGATTTTAAAAATATTTTCAAAATTGGGACTATTGAGAATCTACTCAGTTGCTGAAGGTAGATATTATATTTTTTGTATATTTCATAACAGTTCAACAAACATTGATGATTTGTGGAGAAATAATGATGACTTGGAAAAGTCCTTATATGCCTTCCTTCCTCTCTTCCTTTTATTTTTGCTACTTTTTGACGATTTGTCATTATTTTTCATTTTAAGTCAAGTATGCAGCATCTTTTTTATTTCTAATGAAATCAGTGATTATCTACGTTTTTCAAATCCTCACAGCCAATAAAAATAGTTATTTATTATACAAGGAAAAAAATTAGTAGATTTTTGCACCAGGTTGTGTCACGTTGTGTTGTTTCCCTACATGTAGCGGGATATATTTTTACGAGGTAAGTCCGTAAAGAGCATCTTTACAGGACGTTTATTCAAATTTCAAGACATCAAAGGGCGTTTCCAGAATGATTGCGTTATACTTGAGAAATTAAGTTTACCTACTCGGTTATCGAAAATGTCGGCGACCTTCAACTTTTTTGTAGATTCTTCCACGGGAAATGTTTTTCATAAATCTCTAATCATTCCATCACTAGCAGTAGCAGCAGTCTGACCTATACTCTACAAGCCCAGTCTCCCAGTCAGCGCTTCAATTTGTCGTCAATATCAAAATATGTCAAGCAACTCTTTACCAAAACTCGTATGTCTATAGAACAGCATAATCCGCAAAAGTTCAAGAACATTCCAATAACTATCTTCTCTCCCTAGCCTTCCCAAGTACGCACGATGTTCCTCGATAATCATAGGGATTCAATTTCGTGTGCATCCAAAAGAGATAAAAAAAAACATTGATCATAATCAAAAACTTGAATGCTGTTTGGGATAGCTATGCAGTGCGCACCATATGTAAGGGATACATTCATTTTCTACATAATTATCCATTTTCAAGAAAAACCCTGAAACACGTCAATTCATGTTTTTGAAAAGACACTCTGTGACATAAAAAAATCGCCCTCATTCACCCTTCTCGCTGTGACAACCAACCACCATTTTTTTAAATGAAATAGGGGGTTGAGTGATACCTCATTTTGAAGTGTATTCAATTGTCTATACAGCTATATCAATTTTATTTTTAACTCATTCCCTCATTCATTCGTCATGAAAAAAAAACTATTTTCAAAATGTTGAAAGGTATCAAGTCAACTATTGATTAGTATTGACTTTGCTGTATATTCCATGGACATTCATTTTTTCTGGTTTATTTACCAACTGTTGTTTGTTAGACGTGACAGTAGAGTAGAAAATTGTATGTCATTTTCGGTAATTTTACTAATTTTTGGACTTGCAGAAGAAAAACAGTTGTATAGACAATTGAATACACTTCAAAATGAGGTATTTTTTTACGTCACAAAGTATCTGTTCAAAAATTTGAATCGACGTATTCCAAGGTTTTTCTCGAAAATGGCTAGTAATGTTGAAAATGCATTTATCCGTTATACAGGGTGTCCCATAAGTAATGGACATATAACTAACGTTATATGTTAATATCGAATTGTTGATGGTTCAAAAGTTATTAAATTTTTCTGAAAAATGCGTCCCATTTGAAAAAAATTAATAACAAAAAGGCTGTTTTGAATCTGTATTAAATGCCAACTTTTTCTCATGATTGGTTATCTTTGTGGGGTAGCTTTTAAATCTGCCAGCGGCATTAAAAAATCGACTTAAATATTTCATTCGATGACAAAACTCAAGGAAAACAACATTTTTCTCAGGTAATTGAGAAAAAGTAATACATGTCATAAAATTATTTCTGGGGAAAGGTGCATCCATGTGGATGAAATGTGTGAAAGAAAAAATCATGAATGTGACATAGTTTTATTGTAATTAATTATTTTTATAGAAATGGAAAAACATTGATAATTTTGAACCATCAAAAATTGGATAACCACATATACGGTTAGTTGAACTTATTATTGAAAAATGTGTTGACGTCTTTGAACTTTATTCACGACTGATCTATAATATACATGGTTGGGCATATTTTTTGTGAAAACACTTTATTTCTGACTAAACCAGAAGTAATTTTTTTTCTATCAAGCCTACTATAATTCTGTCTCTACACAGTGGTTAATGTTGATTTTTGGTAGCTATCATAATAATGTAAATATGCCACACCACAAGAGCTGATTTCCTCAATACATCACACTTGGGGTTTAGCGGGAATGATTACAGAGATATAGGCTCGGATATAGGGTGTTCAAAATCGAGATTTTTCAACTTTGGGATTTTTTTGTGTCGAAACCTCGGTGGAAACTATTCATTATTGGTCAAAACGTGGACAGAACGGTTCACGTGTCCCTTCTTCTTTACTATCTACTGACATTTTATTGGAACAGATACAGGGTGATCTGAATCTTGATATTTTTGTTATTCATAAAATTGCGTAAGATTGTTAATAGTTTTAATTAAAGACCTACACAGAATTTCAATTACTAAAAATAACAATTTTTTCCTTTTAAAACAGGCAAGTTCAAACATCTAAAAAAATGCAGATTTAGTGTGGAGGTAGTAATTTTCAACAGGCCTTGTAGATTAAGTAACATTTACATGTATTTTTAGGCAATAAAATGTTTTAATTGTCTAAAATATTGTCCGCCTTGTAGCTCCTAAACGAAGCGGATTCTCAAAATATATCAAGCAACAAAATATTCTAAGAATATTCCAAAGAACAAGCCCGCCTGTTTAATATCTTGTAACGGATTTAAACAAACGCACCACCCGGTATATAAGAGTTGTGTGCAGTAAAGTGAAGAAATTATTTCTAATCCAAAATGTTTACCAAAAAAAAAGAAATAAGAACTAATTGATCATAAATATAGCATCAGGTACTGAAGTTCGATTATCCTAATATGAATTTACGATATACGAATATAGTACAATATTTTTCCTACTACCAAAAATGCTAATTATTTAATCAAAAATAGTTCAGTTTCCTTGAGTTAATGATTTATTAGGAATATGAATCTATTGTGTTCTTGGTTGTCACTCATTCTGCGAACTGTCAATTTGGACGCGTTAATTTCAATTTGAGAACAAAATTATCGACAAAAATTCCGATCACAAAATTATAGATTCAGATATAGAAATTGCGGCAAATGAAGCAATTCAAACTCCAATAGCTGCTATATTTATGATCAATTACTTCTTATTTATTTTTTCTTCGAGTGAAAAACTGGATATTGATACATTTTTTTCACTTTGCCGCACTAGTGCTGTAAAGTTTACCGACAGTTCGAATGAGTGACAACCGAGAACACGACACGACAAGTATGTATACGCCCAAACTTGCAACGCTTGCTTATTTTACAATAATTCCTCTAATAAATCGTTAACTCAAGGAATAATAACTATTTTTGATTAAATAATTTGCGTTTTTGGTAGTAGGTAAAATATTGTACTATATTTGTATCATAAATTCATATTACGATAATCGATGGGTTATCAAACTCGGCCTTTTCCGATCTCATATCGTAACATGAATATTTACGATACTCGTCGCGTGCGGTAAAGTATGAATTTCCGCACCGTCAAGTCAATAACTATTTCAATAATATATGATTCTTTTTGTTGCATGCAGTTAGCTATAAACAAATACGAGGAATAATAACATCTCAGAATAAAATTATACTGCTGCAGCAAACGTCCAAGTTAGGTAGTTCGGTGGGTAGGTACTCAAATAATTCATATTTAACGCCTTATATATAATATATGCATCATCAATAATGAAGTATTCGCTCTATCGCCACTGAATTTGAAATGGAATTTGATAAGTATTGCTATTGTTATCGGCTTGCACAATACCAATAACAAGGAATATACTTGAAATACCTACTATTAGGTTCGCTAAATTTTACTATATGTTATATTGAAATTATAGGTATTTTACGAGGTATTTTATGTAAACAGTGAGACGCTGAGAATGATAAATACTTTAGGCGCCACGGCTGTAGGTAATACACAGGGTGGCTCAATAATTTTTAGACAAACTATCTAATAGATATAATCGCACTCGTGTATTCTATTTTTATGAATATGGTATTCACTCTTTATTCACTACTAAAATCTGAACATGAAAATGGTAAATTCCGAGGTAAATTCAAGATTAATTAATGAAAACATCCTGTAACTCATCTGTTTGCCAACGTCACTATTTGTCACTGAGAAGTGTCAAAACTAATACCTGACGACAATTCGTGAGGAAAATGATTTCGATATTTTTTATTTTTATGTTGAAAACGGGAGCAGATTCATTCCCGAAACGTCCAAAATAAGTGAAAATTTGATATTTTTTCTACATACCTATATTTTGTTTCTCTTCTCTGAACCTTTTTCAAAACAAACTGTCACTGACAAGCAAATGCATTTTTCTTTTAGGATCTCAGATGGGAACATTTTTTAAACGCAGTGGGCAAACCATCACGTGTATATTGAAATAATATTCATATTCATGTTATATAGGAAGGATGAGAAAAAAATCTGAGAAAATCTGCAATAATGAATATTACATCTCCTCGATTAGCCTACAGACGTAGACAGTAGGTAACACCATGTTTGTATTAAGTTACAGAATGTTGATTCAGTAGTTATGACTAAGATGTTTGTAATTAAAAGTACAGAATGAGTGAAGGAGTTAATCCACATGATAATGTGAGATAAGGGAGGATAGTGAAATAATGATAATATGGTGATTAATATGTTTTTAGGAATAGAATTCATCAGCGGAAGTTATTCGTTATAAAGATGTTTTTTTTTTATAATTTCAATTACCTAGTTGCCCACTGTGTAATAGTGTATATACAGTGTGTCCACCTTAAGGACTTACCACCTATGTAAAAGCTTCATTATCTGATCGATTCCGAAAAACTTTTTTTTGTTGGATATGTCTTTGAAATGACCATCCAACAAGAGAGTGATTTTATTCTTGAGCTGTTATCGTGGCCATCTAATACCAATGTTATTGACCAATATTTCAGGAAGTACTATCAATAATAATTGATTCTGAATCATGATCAGAAAGATACCTGCACCAATTTTCATCAACATAAAACCCAGGGTGTTCGAAAAAAAGAAATAATATATTTTTTCAATTGGTGATCAGAAAATGTAGTACTGTAGTATTTTTGGGAAGAACTAATGACTAATTATCATTGACGATTACTTCAAACATATCTGTACCAATTTTCATCATTCGAATATGCAATGTGTCTGAGATAAAAGAATTAAAAAGGATATGTAAGCCAAATTTTATACCTTGATAATTCTTAACTCAAAAAATATTGATGGATTCTGAACAAAGATCACTCTCGAAATATACCTGTACCGATTTTCATCGTCATCAAAAACAGGGTGTCCGAAAAAAACGAATTATTTTTTTTAATTGATGAAATATTTGCTTACTTATCCTTTTATATTTTTCTTCTCAGACATATTTCATATTCGAATTGTGAAAATTGGTACAAATATGTTTGAAGTAATCCTCAATAATAATGTGTCATCAGTTATTCCCAAAAATACCACAGTATTACATTTTCTCATCACGTGTTAAAAATAATAATTCGTTTCTTCGGACACCTTGTGTTTTATGATGATGAGAATCGCGACAAGTATGTTTCAAGTGATCGTGATTCATCATTATTTTCAATTAGGAAAAAACCCTAATAGTACTTTCTGAAATATGGGTCAATAAAGTTCGAGATAAAGTTGGTCGCAGATGGCGATGAAAACATTCCTCGAATAAAATCACTAGGTATCATACCTACCCAACAAAAAAAAGTTTTTTGAAATCGGTCAGATAATAAATTTACAGGGGTGGTAAGTCCTGCTTAAGATGGACACGCTGATGTCTATTCATTATTCATTCTCAGGTATTGCTACATAAATATGAATAAGTTATTTACACCATAATTGCGATGCTCAAACACATGAAAATAGTATTTTTCTGCAACTGGCTCAAATGTCGTCCATTTTTGTTCCAAAATTAGATCTCTTCTCTTACTGACACAATAAAATGATAAGTATGTATGTTGCTAGGCAACACTTTTAGTGTCTAGGAGCTAAAGTTGAAGTTTAACTCCTAGGAACTAAAAACGGGTCTGATGACAACTGATATGATATCTAAGTGAATGAAATAGTGGTATTTTCACTTATATTTTATTAATATGATATCAATCATTTCGATTGCAGAAAAAAATTTCATTCGGATCAAAAGTGACTCTGTTTGACTCGCTTGTCAAACATAGTGTCACATTTGACCCAATAAAACAATGCACTATTATTTACGAGCTAGAAATATATCATAATAAGCATTGCAGAAATAAACCTCGAGGCCTATACTCGAGTTAGAGTCACTGGAATTCAGTGCTGCCACTCGAATTTGTGGAATTACTTGCAAATTTATTTCAAAATCCTTGCATTTTACTTGCAAAATTTCGAAAATCCTGACAAAATCCTTGCAAATATTCTTCTACAAAATGCTTATGAATTTTATGTTTTACACAAAATAATTTCGTGTCCACTGTATCATCGTAATAAAAATGGAATAATATAAAATTGAAGGTGTTGAAACGGTTGAACTACCAGTCATCATTTTGACATTTGACAACTATGACGTATAAAGCACGTGACATCTAGCGGCCAGAAGCCCAAGGGTATCCAAGTAACAGGATGGGATCTTCCTCCATCACTGGAATCCTTCTTTTTCTGTAAGGGAAATATTCCACTCAAAATGAGCTGGTTGTATCATTGTTTGAATAATTTCCGAACTGAGCAACCACCTTCTGATTATATCGTTTAATTTATAATTTTTCATCTAATTCCTCGCAATATATTATAATCAAATACTCTACATCTTTGCTCACTTCTCAAGCAGCGGCTGCCAATGAACTCAATGTGAACACTGTTCAATGGTGGCAGCAGGCAGGCCTCCATTTTTGCTTTGTCATTTTCCATTGTTGTCGATGACAACTGTCATCAGTGTCAAGTCAAGCCTCGATCCATTAGTCAAGTGCCTAGCACAAAAATGAAGTGCCTAGCACAAAAATGACAATAATGACAAATGCGCAAATACCACAGAAGATCAAAACACAGAACACAGAAAAACGAATAAAGTACGGAACACGACTGACACACTACGCAAAACGAAGTCATGGTCATTCACTCAGAATCCTTGCAAAATCCTTGCAAAATGTTGAATCCTTACCGATTACTGCAAAACTTTGTGATTACTTGCAAATGCAAGTAATTACTTGCAAAACGGCAGCACTGCTGGAATTAGTGTGAAGTTATCCACAAACCTTCATCCACAAATTCTGACGTAGGGGAAATTTTCCATGATGCAGCGATTCAATCTTATACAGTGTTGCCACATTAATTTTTATTTTTTGGTGAGTATGAGAAAGTACTTGAAGGAAATATTTACAAACCAGTATGTTTAACAAAACTGGAGAAAGTCATTGAGTGCTAGATTGGGAAAAACTTGAAAAATATTTATTTTCTTGCAAACTACGGCGTGTTCCGTCATGAAATTTTTACAGAGTGTTCATTACATTGAGAGAAATGATTCAGTCGATAGAAAAAGTTGTGCCAAACCATAGGCCGGGAGCTATGTTGAAAAAACTTGAAAAATATTTATTTTCTTGGAAACTACGACGTGTTCCGTCATGAAATTTTCACAGAGTGTTCATTACATTGATCTAAATGATTCAGTCGATGTAAACAGTGGTGCCAAACCGTAGGCCGGGAGCTATGTTGAAAAAACTTGAAAAATATTTATTTTCTTGGAAACTACGGCGTGTTCCGTCATGAAATTTCCACAGAGTGTTCATTACATTGATCTAAATGATTCAGTCGATGAAAAAAGTTGTGCCCAACCGTAGGCCGGGAGCTATGTTGAAAAAAACTTGAAAAATATTTATTTTCTAGGAAACTACGGCGTGTTCCGTCATGAAATTTTCACAGAGTATTCATTACATTGATCGAAATGATCCAGTCGATGAAAAAAGTTGTGCTAAACCGTAGGCCGGGAGCTATGTTGAAAAAACTTGAAAAATATTTATTTTCTTGGAAACTACGGCGTGTTCCGTCATGAAATTTTTACAGGGTGTTCATTACATTGAAAGAAATGATTCAGTCGATAGAAAAAGTTGTGCCAAACCGTAGGCCAGGAGCTATGTTGAAAAAACTTGAAAAATATTTATTTCCTAGGAAACTACGGCGTGTTCCGTCATGAAATTTCTACAGAGTGTTCATTACATTGATCGAAATGATTCGGTCGATGGAAAAAGTTGTGCCAAACCGTAGGCCGGGAGCTATGTTGGAAAAACTTGAAAAATATTCATTTTCTTGGAAACTACGTCGTGTTCCGTCATGAAATTTCTACAGAGTGTTCATTACATTGGGAGAAATGATTCAGTCGATAGAAAAAGTTGTGCCAACCCGTAGGCCGGGTGCTTAGTTGAAAAAACTTGAAAAATATTTATTTTCTTGGAAACTACGGCGTGTTCCGTCATGAAATTTCCACAGAGTATTCATTACATTGATCGAAATGATCCAGTCGATGAAAAAAGTTGTGCCAAACCGTAGGCCGAGAGCTATGTTGAAAAAACTTGAAAAATATTTATTTTCTTGGAAACTACGGCGTGTTCCGTCATGAAATTTTCACAGGGTGTTCAATACATTGATCGAAATGATTTAGTCGATAGAGAAAGTTGTGCCAAACCGTAGGCCGGGAGCTATGTTGAAAAAACTTGAAAAATATTTATTTTCTTGGAAACTACGGCGTGTTCTGCTATGAAATTTTCACAGAGTGTTCATTACATTGATCGAAATGATTCGGTCGATGGAAAAAGTTGTGCCAAACCGTAGACCGGGAGCTATGTTGGAAAAACTTGAAAAATATTCATTTTCTTGGTAACTACGTCGTGTTCCGTCATGAAATTTCTACAGAGTGTTCATTACATTGAGAGAAATGATTCAGTCGATAGAAAAAGTTGTGCCCAACCGTAGGCCAGGAGCAATGTTGAAAAAACTTGAAGAATATTTATTTCCTAGGAAACTACGGCGTGTTCCGTCATGAAATTTTCACAGAGTATTCATTACATTGATCGAAATGATTCAGTCGATGTAAAAAGTTGTGCCAAACCGTAGGCCGGGAGCTATGTTGAAAAAACTTGAAAAATATTTATTTTCTTGGAAACTAAGGCGTTTCCTGTCATGAAATTCTTACAGAGTGGTCATTATATTGATCGAAATGATTCAGTCGATGGAAAAAGTTTTTTCAACATAGCTCCCGGCCCACGGTTTGGCACAACTTTTTTCACCGACTGAATCATTAAGGTCAATGTAATGAACACTCTGTGAAAATTTCATGACGGAACACGTCGTAGTTCCCAAGAAAATGAATATTTTTCAAGTTTTTTCAACATATCTCGCGGCCTACGGGTTGGCACAACTTTTTTTATAGACTGAATCATTTCTCTCAATGTAATGAACACTGTAGAAATTTCATGACGGAACACGACGTAGTTTCCAAGAAAATAAATATTTTTCAAGTTTTTTCAACATAGCTTCCGGCCTACGGTTTGGCACAATTTTTTTCATCGACTGAATCATTTCGATGAATGTAATGAATACTCTGTGAAAATTTCATGACGGAACACGCCGTAGTTTCCATGAAAATAAATAAAGTTTTTCCAACATAGCTCCCGGCCTACGGTTTGGCACATTTTTTTCCATCGAACGAATCATTTCGATTAATATAATGACCACTCTGTAAGAATTTTATGACGGAACACGCCGTAGTTTCCAAGAAAATAAATATTTTTCAAGTTTTTTCTACTAAGCACCCGGCCTACGGTTTGGCACAACTTTTTTCATCGACTGAATCATTTCGATCAATGAAATGAATACTCTGTGGAAATTTTATGACGGAACACGCCGTAGTTTCTGAGAAAATAAATATTTTTCAAGTTTTTTCAACATAGCTCCTGGCCTACGGTTTGGCACAACTTTTTCTATCTACTGAATCATTTATCTCAATGTACTGAACACTCTGTAGAAATTTCATGACGGAACACGCCGTGGTTTCCAAGAAAATAAATATTTTTCAAGTTTTTTCAACTAAGCACCCGGCCTACGGTTTGGCACAACTTTTTCAATCGACTGAATCATTTAGATCAATGTAATGAACACTCTGTGAAATTTTCATGACGGAACACGTCGTAGTTTTCAAGAAAATGGATATTTTTCAAGTTTTTTCAACATAGCTCCCGGCCTACGGTTTGGCACAACTTTTTTCATCGACTGAATCATTTCGATTAATATAATGACCACTCTGTAAGAATTTCATGACGGAACACGCCGCAGTTTCCAAGAAAATAAATATTTTTCAAGTTTTTTCAACTAAGCACCCGGCCTACGGTTTGGCACAACTTTTTTCATCGACTGAATCATTTCGATCAATGGAATGAATACTCTGTGGAAATTTCATGACGGAACACGCCGTAGTTTCTAAGAAAATAAATATTTTTCAAGTTTTTTAAACATAGCTCCTGGCCTACGGTTTGGCACAACTTTTTCTATCGACTGAATCATTTATCTCAATGTACTGAACACTCTGTAGAAATTTTATGACGGAACACGCCGTGGTTTCCAAGAAAATAAATATTTTTCAAGTTTTTTCAACTAAGCACCCGGCCTACGCTTTGGCACAACTTCTTCCATCGACTGAATCATTTAGATCAATGTAATGAACACTCTGTGAAATTTTCATGACGGAACACGTCGTAGTTTCCAAGAAAATGGATATTTCTCAAGTTTTTTCAACATAGCTCCCGGCCTACGGTTTGGCAAAACTTTTTTCATCGACTGAATCATTTCGATTAATATAATGACCACTCTGTAAGAATTTCATGACGGAACACGCCGTAGTTTCCAAGAAAATAAATATTTTTCAAGTTTTTTCAACTAAGCACCCGGCCTACGGTTTGGCACAACTTTTTTCATCGACTGAATCATTTCGATCAATGAAATGAATACTCTATGGAAATTTCATGACGGAACACGCCGTAGTTTCTAAGAAAATAAATATTTTTCAAGTTTTTTCAACAAAGCACCCGGCCTACGGGTTGGCACAACTTTTTCTATCGACTGAATCATTTCGTTCAATGTAATGAACACTCTGTGAAGATTTCATGACGAAACACGTCGTAGATAGTTTGCAAGAAACTGAATATTTTTCAAATTTTTTCCAATCTAGCACTCGGCCTATGAGTTGGCACAATTTTTTTCAGTCAATAAATCAATCATTTCAAATCAATCAACTTCCCCAAGGAATGCCATTGCGGAACCCGAGAAATTAATGACTCTTCCCAGTTTTGTTAAACACACTGGTTTGTAAATATTTTTCTTTCAAGTACTTTCTCATACTCACCAAAAAAAAAATTGATGTGGCAACACTTTATAGGATTAAATCGCTGCATCATAGAAAATTTCCCCTACGTCAGAATTTGTGGATGAAGGTTTGTGGATAACTTCACACTAATGTCACTGGATGGTATTCATCCAGTGACTCTAGGTCGAGTTACACATCATTCGAAAGGTATTTTCACCCCGATAATAGACGTTTTACTTTTGTATATTGCTTGATTAGTTTTTTAAGTAATGGGTGTGTCCAATTGAAGACGATCCACCCTAAATAATGTTTGAATTAGGGCTGTGCTGTATATCGATACATATCGATATATCGATACATATCGATGCTTTAGTATCGATATGTATCGATATATCGATATGTTTTTTTTATCTCTTGGGGCGCACGAAATGTATCGATATATCGATATAAATCTATATGTATCGATTTATATCGATATTTTGGCCCAGTCCTAGTTTGAATACATGATCGAATGTAAAAATACTTAGACACGTGAACTTTAATTTCTAGGGGGACATAATTCGAATTTGATTTATGATCTGTCATGGATTCTCTCTTCCCTTAAGAACCACCCCTGTTTCAAGAATTCCAATTGGGAACACGGTCTAGTGATAGCTTATACGAAACGTATTTCCACCCCGATGATTAAAACTGTGGAAAAACCTATTTCACTGGAGATATTGTTTTTATGGTAGATTTTTCAATTCAATTGGAATCTAACGTTTTATCGATGTACAAGATATTGGAAATTGGATTTCCTGGAATGTATGCTTTTTTCAACCACTCAATTATCCGTTATATCCTCAATTTCCGGTCAAACTAGCACTTGGAATATTATTGATCAACATAGAGATTGGACAAGGCTCCTGACTTTATCTCATCATGCCATAATCATAATACCTGTACCGGTTGTTTTTTTCGTTAGCAGTTGTCGAATCTCGGAATGGGATTAGTACATCGGTTGTGCCCTTGCTAGGCGAGTAGTATTTATAATCCGAGTTATAATCCGTGATTGCCATTGTGCCATTGACTTTGCTGATTGCTTTTTGCTTGTTATTTCTTTGTTCAAGATTGGACGCCTGATACGATACGCAGACTCGGCGCCTGCGTGGAGAAAGTGTATTTTATCCCTTGTCATGCCAGATTCTGACCAGCCGGAAGGGTAAAAATAGAAAATTGCAACAACATCATTATTCCAATTTTGTTCAGAGGGGAGTTTCGTTACTTATTCATCGCCATATGTCTGGACTGAGATGTCTGGACATTATAGCAATCATTTTTATTTGTTCGTATAGTACGTCAAAAAGTCTGGACGTCTAATTTCTTGTCCCTTCAATTCATTAGGTTGAGGTTTGACAGTTCGATGACATTTTTTGCATCAGAGGAAAGTTTAACGTTTGCTTTAGCTTTTCCGCTGTTGACGACCTACAGCAATCTTATTCAAAAATTTTTTACCAATTATGAAAACATTCATCATCCAGAATATCAACTTTTTTGACGTTTGAAGAAGAAAAAATATACCTAGTACGTTTCACTTCATATACTTACTTGTCGCTACTAATAAAGGGTCACGTTAAATCCATACGCCACAAGAAGTGACAAGTTAAATCCATATAAAACAACTATTATTGGCAGGAAATGTGGATTAGGTACCTATCTTTTTTGCTGTTTTTGTTTTGTAAGTTGAACTGTATCTCAGCGGTTAATGGCATTATAAATCTAAAAATACATTTTCTAAATAACATTCATCACATTATACATTGTCAGAATGAATTATGTAGACTGTTATCTTTTTATCCAAACTCCAAAGAAGCCAAAAAATATACAATAATACGATATCATTGATTAAAATCGACACACGAACATGATTGTTTTCGCCCTCAGAATTTCATTCTAGATCTAGAAGATTTGGATCGATTTTCTGTGAAGTCAGGGGGATTTTCACAAATGTTTGCAGTAGTTTTCGTAATTTAGACCCTCCGAACAATTGAATCTCATTAAAAAACAGGTTTGTGTTTTGAATAATGAAATTGATTCATATTCTTCTAGTGACAGTAATATTACAAATTGTTGTGTGGAAGTGTATTAAAGAAATTATAACCAACACTTTCTCACTAGATGAATGGCTTATTTCAAATCTTTTGGATTGCACGAGATTGAATTCCTGGGTACCTACCTGATAGATATTAGGAGAGAGGAGTAGATATTCGATTTCATTCAACGTGTGAACAGTATAAATGATTGCTCACCTATAATTATATCGATACCACATCGAAACTAACAATTTGATTTTGTCAATTATGGATCAAGACAATTTCAATTTCTCTAATGGCATGATAATTTCAGAGAGATAATCGTTAGTGACATAATATACTGCTTGTCAGTAGTCAACCTATCTTATTGCCTCCTAATAGCCTTTTTAATAGCACTCCACAGGCAGAAAAGGCGTACTTTTACTGCCTAGGCAGAAAAAGTGTGTTGCTATGATACGTTCCGAGTAATTTGAATCAAATTGGTAAACAAAATTGACAATCACTTTGGGTGAACAAGAATGATGGATTATTCGGACTTTGCGTGAAAAGAATTTTGAGAAAAAATTATATGTTCTTCACATGGCAGAAAAGAAGATGTAATGCCTTGGCTGGTTTCCTAATGTTATGATCAAAATTTATAGGAATCTTGTTCAAAGTAAGACTCATAGCGAAACAACCCAACCCAAAACCTCAGGATAGACGTATTCCGTGTCAAGGTCCCTTTTTTTACTAATATTAGTGGGCTATAGATCTAGGATAATAGGGAAGTTTCCTTCAGATGAATTTTCACAGTCGTTTTCATTTTCAAATTGAAGCAATTTCTAATTTTCGGGGTGGCAAGCTGTGACGTACATTCTGAATCTAGTCTGAAAATAGCTGATGGTGAAGAATATAGCCAGCGAATAGCTAACGAATGAAAAAAATTAAAGATGAAGTAAAGCTGGTAAACAAAACATACATAACCACAAATGCACTCGAAGCAGGAATGCAGAGGGTAGTTGGCTTCATTCTGACAGGTTATGGTTTTGTTATTTTGCATTGAAATATCTCGAATAGAGCTTGATCCTAAACGAAAATATCATTGAATCAATGAATCACTATATCTATAATGTTTCAACAGTGGTGGATTTTCCTTAAGACACATCAGTAGGCCCGGGCCTAGAGCGGCCAGATATTGGGGGCGGCCAATCGTGACAAAAAATCTCTAAAGAGAACAAGTAATAACTAAAAGTACCAAATTACAAAGAAAAATACATAGAAATCCTTACTGTCGGCACCAGACCAGTGGCGGATTTCCCATAAGGCACAAATGTGCAACTATCTCTGCAGTGCCGGATGGTAGTAGAGAAAAAGAGAAAAAGCAAGTAGTAATACAGTCGTCGCCGACGAGGCGACCAATATATTATATTGCTTCTTGCTTTTCATATGCCGCCTCTTTAGTCGCCTTTTGAAGCAAATGCGCAATTAGCTACCGCTGGCAGTCGGCACCGCATCGAAAGGACATGTTTGAGATACTGTTTTTGTGAAAATCAATCAGCTGTATCTTCGACGCTATAATACAAAAGCTGCGGCGGTATACATACTTTTATTTAATGATTAGAAAATAAAACGCATCCTACTCAGTAGAGTAGGGGTAATTTTGTGATTCGTCTAACTCAATAACAGAAAAAAATCAGAGTTCAGTATTCAATAGGTTGTCGTTGGTATTGTTGGTATTGGTACTAATAATGAGTAAAAAAGAAGGTGGTGCATTCTGGAAACGGCAGAAGATCAATAAACAAAAGCAATTAGACGAAGTTGTCAAGAAATGCCCTAAAATACATTCATTTTTTCTAAATTTGAATGAGACAGAATCACAACCGTCTCCAGGAACTTCACGATCTCAAGACGGATATGGTGTGTTCTATATACTTTTACATTCAATGCGCGAAAAAGAAGAGTTAGAATCTCAAAAATCGATGAGCGAAATATGAACACGACTAAGCGTTGTTTTAGGGATAATCACAACAAATTCCTTATTCATTAATGGCAATTACTGAGAATTTTTTTACTATCCCTGATGATTAGTAATGCCAGTGGTGAAAGGTCATTCGTAACTTTGAAAAGAGTGAAAAACTACCTGCTTAGGAACTCCATGGTAAAGGACACATTGAATATCTCATCAATTTCAAGTATTACTTTAAAAAGAGTGAAAAACTACCTTAGGAACTCCATGGTGAGGATACATTGAATATCTCATCAATTTCAAGTATTTACTGTGACATAAAATTGAATCTGAATTCTGATGATGCCATTGACAACTTTGCACCAAAAAAATTAAGAAAAGTATTTAAGTATTCATCTGAGAAATGAAGCTTTGTTGTTTGTTGTTATATTTAACGTGTGTAGACAATATAATTTGATTCGTTGTGCTGGTGCCTTAGGGCGGCCAAGGCTGCAAATCCGACACGATGTTTCTATTCAAATAACTTTGCAAGAGTTGCACTCACTCGAAATTGATCCCAGACAGCACCAAATATTTCATGAATATCCATTGAATATTCTTTTTGGATATTGGGAATATTCATGAACATGCCAGGGATATATATATACCTTCGATGGAATATTCCCTGAATGTGCTGGTGGGGAAGAATATATATACAGTATGATGCAAATGTATGGAATAAATTCATTTCAAAACAAGACGACTTCCGAAAAAAATCCAAAAAGTAGAGTTCAGAACTTTCTTATCGATGTATTTTTTCAACTAGACGACCCTTCGGTGTTCAATTCTCAGTAGAAGATCTCTGCAAGATTCAGTTGACCAAATGATAATCCATTTTAATTTCAATCTTCTTTTGCAAAATTTTGATTATTGGATAGACGATCAGTAGACCTTTCAAACGAGGTGTCACATGACCCCTGTTTGTATTTAAAAAACCGTCCATTACGTCATTACTCCAACACCGGTGACGTTACATCTCTCATATGAATGTCATGAGATGAGGTTTCAAAAATTAAAACTCACGTGTTTTTGGAATTTCTTCTAATGTCGCCCATTTCTGAAATAATGAATTTATTCCATACATTTGCATCATACTGTATATATATTCTATTCTAACTACACAATAGTTGTAGATGTTTGAATGTATTACATTCAATGTACGTTCTAGAATCTAGAGAGACATGTAGGTGGCCCATAGGAGTTCCATTTGAAAAAATTGAATCCACGAGGTAAAACAATAGTTATTTATTATACAAGGGAAAAAAGTTGTAGATTTTAGCTCCAGGTTGTGTTGTATCCCGACGCGTAGCGGATAGCACACAACAGTGTATATATATATGTGATATATCCGGGAAGAAAGTACTCACTTTTTGCCCACGGGGAGAAAACTGACATTTTATAACCTGCCAACAGAGATGAAATGCCAAACTTTTTTCCCGTCACAGAAAAAAATAATTTGAATTTCAACATTTTCGAAAAAATGACATTTGACATCAAGATTGCACTCGTTTTGACCTGTTGAACTAGAACATGTAAAAATATACAGGGTGTTGAATTTGAAAAAACTGTTGCTGGAAAAACCGGAAATCCGTCATATTGGATTGGAATTGAATATTCAGATAATATTCGGAATATTCCAGGGATAATACAGGAATATGAATAAATGAATGTTCCTGGAATATTCTACCCAACATATTCATAAATTAAAAAAAGCTCACCCAAGATGGGCTCGAACTCGTGACTTTCAGGTCAGAGTAACGCCTCAACCACTAGGCGTACATAGTAATTTCTTGAAGAGCGTTATTCGGAATCGGATCATCAATACTTCCTGTTCCACAATCTCAATACATATGAAAGAGATGAGCCTATATGGGCTCGAATCATGTATGATGATCTTATTATTTTAATCACTATTAAAATTGCGGAGAGGACTGTGTTTTTTCCCTGGTAACTATCCACACCACTTTGAGATACGATAGACTTCTATCACAAATTATATAATAAATGTGTGACACTTAGTGATTGGTGTTGAGTGTTGGGAATATTAATAGAATATTACCTGAATATTTCCCGAACAAGCCAAATGGCATATTTTGGGAATAATCACCTTTGAAAACACCTTCTGGAATATTCCTTGTATATTATTGGAATATCAACATTGGAATATTCTTTGGATGTTCGCGAGGCACGTATATATTCTAGGAATATTCGTTAGATATTCTGAATATATTCTCTTCTAGGATATTTAGAGAATATTCTAGGAATATCCAGTGCTGTCTGGGAAGTAGAGTTATGTACCTATCCTTATTTTAACATGTCAAAATAGAGGATTTCTCTCGGGTTTTGGGTTTTGTTCATTCATTGAGAACGAGGTATTTGGGCAGGTCAGGTCAGACGGTGCGATTAGTAAGACAAGACAGAATAAGAATATAGCATCCGGTGTCGTCAGACTTGCTCGGCTATCGACTAATTGATTCTTCGAGATTCCCACTTGTCTGCCTCTGTCTTCAATTGACCGGAAAACGTTATTTATGGCATTATTATTGTCTAATGTACCTCATTCAATCATCCACCCATCCCATATTTAATTTGGTGTAATTGACAAAAAATCTCGTCCAATTATACTCTAATCTCGACGGATCATAGAAAGCAATTTCTGTATTTCCTTCGGGTGATTCCAATAATAATCACCCTCTCACTCCTCTCAGTCTGCTGAAGGAGCAACCAATAGCTGAAATAATCATTCATGTCTCTAGATACCAGCATCGGTTTTAATACATAATTTTCGAATCCAAATGTTCCGAAGTCGATACACAATATCGAGTTTTACTTGAATTTTGGACTATCAATTTTAACCCCAAAAGAGTATGTTTGAAACTACTCGGTTCCAAAGCGCCCTCTACGAGATACAGATATAATAATAATAATAATAATAATAATAATAATAATAATAATAATAATAATAATAATGTGTCTTTATTCATCATCAATAAGGAAATTACACAAACAAATTAGAAATATAATACATTAAGATGATGAAAAGGAGAGGTTCAGCTATCAAAGCTGCTTTTAAACCCATCCTCAAGAAGAAAAAAAAAAGATGAGTAGGTAATAATAACATAAAGTTTAACCAAAATAATAATGATCATAATCATATATGCTATACTAACAGTAAAATGCGATTAGAATATAAATATATTAATAATGGTGATAATAGTGATGAAAACAATGATGATAATAATCGTAAAAACAAGTTGATAATATCAATGAAGATGATAAACCAAGTAATGCATACATAACATATCGTCACGCCTGGAGAGAAACTAGCTTTGTAACCATTATATCATTCCCTTGTAAGAAACAATGCTTTCAATCTCTTCTTGAAATTTTTTAAAGTGAATTCTTTTATTTCTGAGGGAAGGGTATTATATGATTTAGAAGCATTATAAGAGAAGCAACGGGTGAATTGTGCTGTGTGGTGTTTGGGAATGAGTAGAATATGTTTGTTACGGGAGGAATTATTACGTGAAAGTGGGACCAATTTTCTACGTAGGTAAGGCGGGTATCCAGTTTTCAATGTTTTATGGGTGAGAGTTAGCATATGCATCTCCCTGCACAGCTTCAATTTCAGCCAACCTGAATCTTGGAAGGATGTACTAATATGGTCATACTTACGGATGCCGTATGAAAATCGTATGCAGCTATTTTGTATCCTCTGTAGCCTTGTAGCATCTGTATCTAGTAGGGCAGGACCATAAATACAGTCACAGTAGGACAGTCTCGAAAAAATGAGAGATTCACACAGTCTCAACTTCATATTTTTTGAAATCAGGTCCCTACTATAGGATATAACTGTCTCAGGATATTGAAAGATAATCTACATAAGTGGTTTACATGTTTAGTGAATCTCATATTAGTATCAAGATATAATCCCAGATTCTTGCATTCATCCACAAATGGTATGACGTTGCCGTCAATACGAATAGAAATAGTGTCACTCACAATATGTTTCTTAGTTCTTGGACCAAAAAGCATGACTTGGGATTTCTTAGGGTTCAGTTTCAAGTTGTGGGCACACGAAACTTCGAACAATAGTTGAAGATTTTCATTGATTTCAACTTCAGCATGTTTTAAGTCATCAAAACTGAAAGATCTATATAATTGTGTATCGTCAGCGTAATGATGTATATTGCCATACCTTATGTGTTCATGAAAATCACTTATATATAGCGCAAACAGGAGCGGTCCCAGTACAGATCCCTGAGGTACTCCAAAAGGTTTCACGAGAGTGGTAGATTGATTTTCTTCGATAATAACACTTTGAGTCCTATCTGATAGATAACTACGCAACAGGGACACTGCGCTACCTGAGAGGCCAAAACACGTTAATTTCTTGCACAGAACAGCTGAATCGAGAGTATCAAAGGCTTTGCTATAATCAAGCAAGATAAGACAAGTGAAATGACATACAAATGACGATATGGAAACGAATTCATGCCATGTGTCAGCTTTCAAATCATATTCATACAGAATTTCATTGTTGCTAGTAGTTTGGACATAATCGTAAAAAATGTGTATAATATAGTGTATTATTTAACGAACACGGAATGATAGTAATTTTCCACGAAAAAAATGAAGTTTGTTAATCATGCGAGTGGGAAATTAGCATTTGGTGCGAGTTATATACTATACTTTTTCAACGTCTGTAACAGATAATAACGAAATATTTTATTTCTTCGGCCTGTAGCCATCTGGTTTTCTCTCGAGTAATGCTCTATATTAGACAAATGCTTGAAATTTGATATTTCGTGGGAGATGGCATCTATTGTATGACTGTTATCAGATAAGGGAATGGAATTGAAGACCTACAATGTACCACCCCATTGATCGAAAATAGTAAATCGAGCAATGTTATGTTATAGTATTATTTCAACGCCTTGTAATGAGGATGTCGTTACGAACATTTTTAACTGAGCAAACCCAACTTATTTTGCAGTGTTCTACCTATCCTAGCAACGGGCCACTTTTTTCAAAACACCCTGTATAGTTTCTCCTTTTTTTTTTTAGAGCATGATTCAATTACCTGAAACCGGAAAGATATATTCCTTGATAACAATCAGTGGAAACACTGTAGGAAACAGATATATCTGACAGGTTTATGAATAACGATAACGAAGTAGAAAATAGAAACTTTCGTTTTCAAAACTGACTGAACATGAAAATAGTAAATTGGGTATCAAAATTGAATACAATCATTGAAATCATTTATATCCATAGTCATGAGCTTCATTTTTATTGTTAAATCATACCTATTCACGGAATTGAAAAGATTTTATTTGAGAACTGCAGCAGAGTGAAGAGAAGTTTTTAGGATTTTGTGAAATTGAAATTGTTGAAAAAAGAAGAAGTGATAATGACTATGAGGCCTTTGAGGGATTAAAATAATCATTATCCAACACTTGTCTCAACTTTCCATTGACATTCTAAGAATTCGAAACTACTTATCAACCAAACCTTCCTAGTTAATGGGTTTTTGTGGTAAAATCTATCTTCATGTAAATAGACTAGGTAATGTAATACACTCCCTTCGATTACCTGTGTTTCCAGTTCTCAGAAATATAATAATTGAATGTCTCCTTAAACAATTTTTCTAATAAAACATTAACAAGAATTGTTTTGAGTAAGATTTACTTTGATTATCATTTGTGGAAGAGAAACTGATGCATATATACAGTCGTATGTACGAGGGGGTCACCACTAGTAAAAAAGAGTTCCGAATATTTCCGCACTTCATGCATTTTGTAAGCATTTCATCCATTTCGTAAGTATCTCATCCATTTCGGAAGCATCTCATGTATTCCATCCATTTCGAAATGCATTTAATCCATTTCCATACGTGATTGCGGTATGTATCTGAAGCATTTTATTCTGACATTTCATTACATTTCAAGGCATTCAAATGCATTCCAAGCCATTTTGTGACATTTCACTACAATAGCATTTCAAACCATTTTCTGATATTTCAAGCATTTTAATTCATTTCATAACTTTGAAGGTATTTCGAAACATTCCAAGCATTTCAGAACATTTCCTACGATTTCCTTATAGCATTTCATTTTATTTCATGTCATTCCAAAATGTCTCAAGGCATTTCAAGGTATTTCATGGCATTTCAAGGAATTTTCTGGCATTTCGAAGGATTTCAAAGTATTTCAAGTATTTCGAGGATTTCAAGGCATTTCATGGTATTTCAGAAATATCATTTCATTTTAATTCATGTCCTTTCAAAATATTTCAAAGCATTTCAAGGCATTTCGTGGCATTTCAAGGTATTTCATGGCATTTCAAGAAATTTTGAAGCATTCCTCGGATTTCAAGGCATTTCATTGTATTTGAGAAATGGCATTTCAGGACCATTTCCTCGCATTTCCTTAGTGGTAACCCCCTCGGGTATGTATCAGGCAAGTGGAATAATTTCGATGAATAAACGGGGGCGGGTCTGAAAAATCTTTCGGGCACATCGATTAATATTTTTAGAAGCGTATTCTTTCCAACAAAAACTTTCTATACATAGCCTGTCATGTATCGGCGGCTAATACCAACTTTCATATTTCAAATGCAACACCCTATATGTTATGTCTTGGAATGAGCGAATTTGACGAGATTTAGCTTTGTATCCACTTCTAAACGATATGAGTTTTTCTACTCGCTGAATGAATGAACATTATTATGCATAATATTGCAGGTTTCAGGGTTCGTTTTCTTCCTAGTTGAAGGTAATCAATACATGGGTCAACCTCAAACAATTAAATGCTGGTTTTGGGATGCCTGGGGACAACGTTATATTTATTTGTAATCGATTTCTCTTGCTAGCCTCTATTGTGAAAAATAGCTCATCAATAAATTCGATTCACTAGAAACAATTCAGAAAGGAGACCTAATTTGACAAACCGTTTCCCAGAATGTTTATTGTTTACTTTAATTACTATTTCCACAGACTGTAGAAGATATACGCTGACTCAGATCTATGCTTTGAAATCGATTCGTAACATTTTATTGAAGTGGTCGGAAGTTCACTAATTTACTCGAAAACCCACATATCCAATAGTACCAGCTAAGCAGCTGAACAGTACAGTCATAAATATCATAAACAACTTGTTGATTTTCTGGAAAATCTCCATGATATGGAACAGGATGATTCATGTTAATGTACGCAGAAATGACTGAAATCGGGCAGCTATCTAGGAGCTGATGAGTGTAAATTTGTTTTCTAAAACATGTAGATAAGTTTAGGCGTATCAGTTTTGTAGCCGTACACGTACACCTCGTTATTAGAGAGGGTGTTTTTTTGGCAGAGCCGAACACAGTTGAAACATCGAATTGTCTGAAACAACGACAACAGCTGGTTGTGAGTGCAGGCGCGTGCCTGAGGGGGGGGTAATGGGGTAATTACCCCCCCCCATGACCACGATGATGATGAAAAAATTTGAACATTCCTTATTTTCAAACTTAAAAAATGATGATGATGAAGACACAACGATGGGCTTTCACACCTGTCTTCTAGTCTTCAGGCTTCTAGTCACAACATTAAATTATAAATTTCGCAATCAGGGTGGCGCATTATGGAGTTGAGTGTTGAGTGAACTGGGTTTTTATTTGTTATTGTTCGCCGACACAACGACGGCCGAATTCACGAAGCAGGTGCTTATGTAAATACATTATATACTTGAAATGAAATAGTCGGGAATACGCCGAAATAAGTTCGTCGTTCATTGTGTTTTGTTGGCTATGCTAGGGTGCATAATTTTTATCTATTCTTATATGGAATATATTCGAGTTATTGTTTTCGTTTCGAAGAATATTTATTCTGTTATTTATTTTTAGTTATACATTTTTTTATTTTTGAGTTATTGTTTTCATTTTGAAATATATTCTGTTTATTTATTTTTACACTCTCTCATATTCGAGCTATTGTTTTAAAGAACATTTTGTTAATTTTCTTTAAGAATTAAATATGAATGCCTTAGTGTTACTGAAGTTTAACTTTTTAAAACGTAGGAAATATTGGTCCTGAAATGGGTGATTACCCCCCCCATGAAATAACCCTAGGCACGCGCCTGTGTGAGTGAAGTATGATAATGTACGCAGAATTGACTTCAGAACTTTGACTGAAATCGGAGCTGATGGGTAAATCTGTTCTCTAAAAAATGTAGATAAGTTTAGGCACAGTTGTTTATGCGTATCGGTTTTGTAGCCGTACACGTACACCGCGCAATTAGAGAGAGGGTAGATTTTTGACAGAGCCCGAAGCCAGCGAAGCCACAGGTTCCTTTTAAAAAATATGTGGCAAACAAATCCAAAATGGGATAGTTATCTAGCTTACAATCAATACTAACACTTTGCCTCACGAAATCGTCATAATATATGCTTTTGATAGAAATACATAATATTTCGTATTTCGACAAATCGTCCCGTATTTTTACTGTTTGAAACGTTGAGCAAAAAATTCGAAAACAGGGTAATTAATTGGCCTTAAATTAGCCATATAATCTCAATATATCAAATCGGCGAAAAATCAATGTTTTCAAAAATGGCTCTGCTGCTGAGTTCGGCCCAAGCTTGCAAAGCCACAGATTCTCCTATGATAAAGAGGAGCAAGAAAATTGTGAAAAGGTTAGTAAATTAGCCCAAAATGAGCAACTACATTTTCACTATATCAGATCATCATATGATAGAGAGGAGCCAAAAAATTCGGGAATGGGGTACTAAATTAGCCTAAAATGAGCCTGAAATTATGAGATGTGTCTCATGTTGAAAAACTAAAGTGGCTTTGCTAGCTTCCTTAGTATGAAGAAAGTGAAGTTTGAATTGAAATGAAGGTATAAGGATTATCATGCGAACCCGATATAGAGATGCTTTCGCAGAAACTCGATAGAGAATAAATATTGATTCAAATTTCAAGATACGTCAATGAATAACGATAAAAGTATATAATATGTTCACAAGTGGGAAATACCCCCAGATAGGAATAAATGTAACATAATTATTTCGACATTCATTATATAGCTACTGAGTACCCAACGAAATTAATCAACTTGTAATCAATGCTTAGCATGCTATAATCATTGCATTTCGTATATCACCTCAATAATTTCATCATCCTTCCTTACTAACATGAATCACCAGTTGATACATCATAAAAATAATGACTATCGATAGAAATCAAAATATCAAGGAAGCGTTAGAGTACATCACTATACAATATTATGTATGTATGTACCTAAATTCGGGAATATGTGTTTTTATTCATTGATGGAGTATATTATTAATCACAGATAAGGCATTGTTTCAGACCGCAAAAATATCAATAAATAATAAAACCGGTTTATGAGTCCCCAATGTATATGTATATCCACAAGTGGGGTTCATAGATTGTATGAAAAAAATGTAAATTCGAGGCATCCGGCTAGGAATAGGTGAATAGCTACTTATGTACCTTGTTAGGCAACAAGTATTATTACCTTACGCTATAGACTACTAGCGGCTTAAAATGTTCCTTACCTAGCTCTTGTAAAATATTAGGTCTTTTGGTACAGCGCTATGACTTGGGCCGTTGTTCATCAGTCACTATTCATAAAATAGTATATCTTAAAAACTTGAGTACCTATTTTAAAAACATTTATTCCCCGATAAGTGGCGTATTTAGGAGTATCTGCCTGTGGACTGACTCATGAAAAAATGATTAATGAAATCTCTAGTCCCATCATTTAATATATTATATGTTTATGTTTCTACTATATTCCATTTGGTTTTCAGCGGTCTGAATTTCCAAGATCTGATGGTGAGGCAAGGAGCTATCGATTCCCCACCAAAATGTCCTTTTATTCTCGGATTTGAATGTGCAGGAGAGATTGAACAACTTGGAGAGGGGGTAGAAGATTTCGCGGTAAGTGGTAATATCAGTGGTATCTTCAGGTGAATCGGCGAAGGAAATAATTTTTATTTACAACCATATACCGGGTGTAACAGCATCATGGTACACCCCCCGTATCTCCGTTAGTTCCAGAGGTAATTGATTGAAATTTGGGATATCCCATATACATAATAAGAGGCACTTTTTGACCTACAGATGATTTTCATTTCAATTCCGGCTTCGCCGGAAGTGATACCAACTTTCGATTTTCTAATGGAACACCCAGTATATTATTACATTTCTGAAATCTGCATAATTTTCTGAATCCAATGATACCACATTAGTGACATTTCAAACGTAAAAATGTTTAATATTTTAATTTTCAGTTTTCCATTTAAGTGTGCCTTGACGGTTCCGATTTATTCCAATTGACCCGTCTAATGCTAGAAGAATCGAAATCCCGTCAAAAATACGAAATTGCGTTTTTTATTAGCGAATAAAGTTCATCGTAATCGATTTTGAGGTGAAACTCAATTTCTTCAAATGGAACCATATTGGTACCGTGGTACCATTTATTAGTACTATTGATAAGCAATTTATCCATACCTGCTAATAAAATGTGCGATAAATACAATCAAAATCACAGCTAAAAGAAAATAAGAAAATACAATTATTTTATTCTAATTTAATGCTAAGAAGTTACTAAGGTGAGAAACAAGTTGAGAAAATATAAACATACTGAAGTAGCAAGCTTTCGACGGTCGATAAAATTAAGAGATTCTGTGTTACTGGGAAGGTGGGTATTCCGTGTCTTAGTGATTCTGAATAAAAAAATATAACATAAACTTCATTTTCATATAATATTGATACCCTTGTTTGGAAATTATATTATCATCCGTTTTCGATAAAAACGCAATTGAACAGTTCAAAGTCTCGGAAGGAGATTTCAGGTATTATTTCATAAGTGTGCCTCGTACTGTCAGATGATTGTTGCTGGTGAATTACATTTCTTGTCAGTGAATAAATTCTGGTGCGAGTTTATAGTCAATTCTTTTTCGATTGAAACTTCCTCTATCTTTTACCACAGCGATTTTTTATTGAGGCATATTTTGGGCCAAACAATCCGCCCCTTAGCCCATGTCCTAATAGTTATGATTCACTCTGTATATGTTCAGTTTGTTAAGTCCAGGAAAAAAAAGGAATTTCGTTTTTGGGGATAGGGTATTGTGTATGTATTTTAAAACAAAATATCCGTATCCATAGTTATAAATCAAAATATCTAGATAAAAAAAATTAAACGCAATTTATTAGGTTGGGTTTGAATAATCAACTATGGATCGCGAGTATCAACTTTGATACTGGATCAAAAGAATGCATTGTGATATCAATATAATACGAACCAAAATCCACCAATTTCTGCTATTGGATCGGTATTCAGAGTACTGTAACGGCATTTTTTGTTGACATAATGATATCGAATATATGTTTTTCAGTGGATTGGTATTCCCACTTCAATTTCAATCATTCAAATGGTTTTTGTCCCTATTTGTACCAATTAATTGGCAACAAATATTCTCATGAAATATTTATGTACTGCTAACAAGAACAAATCGATCGAGAATTTCTCACTCGAATTGAGCGTGAGTCCAAAAAAACAAATACTGCATTGATCTCATCTTGTAATAATGATTTCAATCAAGTTTTAAATTACCTCACGTCCACGAGAGCATGTAAAAAACTCCACAAACTAGTTCAGCATTGATGGAGCATGATTCATGAAGTTGCCAACGCCATTATTGTGAGTGCAATAATAATTGTTGGATGAAGATATGTTATGTGGTGAATATGAGTTATCAAAAATGATCTACTTTGGTCAGAGATCCAAAAGAGACATCGCAACCTGAAATTCTGGTTGCAGGTAGGTATAGTTCGATGCGGTCTATTTTTCAGAAATATTTTCAATACGCTGTCATTTCGGTTGAACCGGAAATGACATCAACTTTGTTTTTCAAATCTGACAACCTTCATATGAATCGTTTTTTGACAACCTTTATATCATCAAATTTTTGAATTCTACTAAAAATTCATGAATTTCATTTTTAATCGTTTTTCTATCCTCATTTGTTTTTTTAATATTAATTGACAATTGGTTTTAAAATACTTACAGTTGATTATAATGATAAAAAGTGCATTCTTGGTCGATTATACTCGTCTGGCAAAGAGATATTCTCAGAGGTATATAATACTGACACAGACGTTTTGGCACAATCAAGTGAAAATCATCTAGTATTTAATAATTAACTATTTTTTACCACCAACCCGAATTTTTTAACTCAAGCGGATAGCGAAAAAATGGTGTTGGGCCAGCTAAACCTCAAGCTAGCACAACCGTTTCACAATCTTCCACCCAAATAAGTTATGCACATGATTCAGATGCTAGAATTTTTAATTTTTCAATAACTTTCGAATGGTGTATCGATAATTTGAATTTGAGTCAGGGGCGGATCCAGAACGTCTCTAAGGGGGGGGGGGCAATTAGCCAGAGTTGAAGTTTGAAGTGAAACGTAAATTGCAAGGAACAAATTTTTATTGCATCAGAATACGTTTATATATACACTGAAAATTCCATCCTATGTCTAGATTTTGCGAAACGATTTATAATTTGGTCTACACTTATGTCCATATCCACATGAACATGAAGCAAGGCTAACCCTAACAGTCTTTCTTGGCACATTCTATTTCTGAGCCAAGTCTTGAGACGTTTTAAGGCAGAAAATGAGCGTTCAGATGAAGCAACACTAACAGGAATGGACAGTAGTATTTGTAATAGTATGTTACAATTTAGAAATATGTCTTTATCGCATAATTTATAAATGTTTAATATTGCATTTTGATTTTCTTGTACTTGTCCATGTCGAGATAATTTTGCTTTCCAAAATAAAACTTCACTTTTAAAAATAGCTTCAGAGTTTACTGCTACTGCACAAAATATCAGTGCATAAAATATGTTCATATCGCCTTTGGAGACAAATGGTAGTAGATACTTGAAAATAGGGCCCCAGGAAAGTTTAGAATGAGCTGCGAACTATTGACCGGAAACTGTGAAGTTGTCGTGGCTGGGATCAATCTCCTCAAGCTCTCAAGGGGGGGGGGCAATTGCCCCCATTGCCCCCCCCCCTGGATCCGCCACTGATTTGAGTAGATTTGAATGTTTTAAAAAGGAACAAATATGCATCAATGAAAGCACTCGTTAGTCACCATATTGCTATTTTCTGTCCTTATATACATTTTCCTTTGAATATTTCCCATCACAACTACTATTTTTGGACAATATATAATCAATTATCATAATCTGTTGATTGTTGCTAAAACAATACGATTGAGAATTACATGAAAAAATTTGCATGCATTTTAGTATTGAATGCATATTTGTTCCTTTTGAAAACATTCAAATTTGCTCAAATTCAAAGTATCGATACACCATTCAAAAGTTATTAAAAGTTGAAAATTTCAGCGTTTGAATCATGTCCTGAACTTATTTGGGATGGGAAATTGTGAAACGGTTGTGCTAGCTTGAGGTTAAGCTGGCACAACACCATTTTTTCGCTAACCGTTTGAGTTAAAAAATTCGGGTTGGTGATAAAAAATAGTTAATTAATAGTTATTAAATACTAGATGATTTTCATTTGATTGTGCCGAAACGGCTGTGTCAGTTATATACAGGGTGTAAATTTGAAAACTTCCAATGCGAATATCTCGCGAAAGAAAAAAGTTAGAAAAACGCCGTTTGGCAAAAATGCTAAAGAGTTAAGGGGAACTAGAACCATCATATTTCGGTCAAGGGATGAGTCACCCCGTCGGCGCGACACACCCCAACTTTGAAATGTCAAATGGCACTACCTTTTTTGTGATGCCTCAAATGAACAGTCTCAGTCAGTAGTATTCACATGTACAAGACTTTTTTTCCACCCACTACAGGGTGTACGAAAAATGTAAAGTCGAATAAAATAAAATGAATTGTGTTAAAAGGATATTTAATTTGATCGATCAGATGTTCAAAATGCATTCCATTCTGTTGTAAGCAATAGTATAATCGATGTTCAAATGCCATTCTAACATTTTGGAACACATCTCTTGGAATATATCGGCATTCTGCATTTTATTCTTTTCGACTTTATGTTTTCCGTTCACCCTGTAGTGGGTGGAAAATAAGTCTTGTACAGGTGAATACTACTGACTGAGACCGTTCATTTGAGGGATCACAAAAGAGGTAGTGCCATTTGACATTTCAAAGATATAGTGTGTCGCGCCGACGGGGTGACTCATCCCTTTACTGAAGTATGGTGGTTCTAGTTCCCCCCTAACTCTGTAGCACTTGTGCCAAACGGCGTTTTCCTAACTGTTTTATTTAGCGAGATATTCGCATTGAAAGTTTTCAAATTTAGACCCTCGAATTAATGTTTTTCGTACACCCTGTAGTGGGTGGAAAAAAAGTCTTGTACAGGTGAATACTACTGACTGAGACCGTTCATTTGAGGTATCACAAAAGAGGTAGTGCCATTTGACATTTCAAAGTTGGGGTGTGTTGCGCTGACATGGTGACTCATCCCTTCACTGAAATATGGTGGTTCTAGTTCCCCTTAACTCTTTAGCGTTTTTGCCAAGCGGCGTTTTTCTAACTTTTTTATTTCGCGAGATATTCGCATTGAAAGTTTTCAAATTTACACCCTGTATACCTTATTCTCAGTGGAAAACCATCTATTGAAGTGAATACGCATACAAATTCGTAGGTATCTAATAGTAAGAAAGCGACGTAAGCGACGTTGCCATTATACCTACTTGTGTGTAGCTCGTCTGGCAAACATGTGAATAAGCGTACGCTATACAAGTTTTTGCAGTGTTGTTTGTTTTTCAGATACTCGTGAACCCTTGGGCGTATTCATTTTGATAAATGGTTTTCCAGTGAGATTTCTTTTGCCGAACGTGTATATACAGTGTTCGTGATTTCAACCCGCAACACTCTCCTAATTTGGAACCCGTCAACCGATTTTCAAAAACAAAAATTCCATAATATAGTACTCAACGAGCTTTATTCGAAAATGTGGACAAATCTGAGATATTCAGATTTTCAAAGGGTCGAAATTTCAAAAACGACTATTAGGCAATTTTTCTCGATTCAGGCATAGCTGAAATACCTCCATACGAAATTTGAACGCAAAATCTCATATTGGCTGTTAGCTATTGAATGGCAAACTTTGATATTTTTGATGTTTCGATTTACATATCGAACATGGGTGCCCAAAATAAAAAGTTGTCTTAGAATAAGTCAGTAGAATTTTGGCTCAAGAAAATATGGTTCACATATCTGAGTATAACCAAGAAAGAATGTTGAATATCGAAGAAAGTCAACATACACCCTATTTCTGAATTTTATGGAAAAGTGAAAGTAATTGAAAAAACTTCTTTTTTGTGTCATGTGTAATGCGTACTATAAATATTGGATCAATCTCACTAAAGAAGTATATTTATACACATGCACGTATCAATACTGTTTACTATTTTCTTACCATGTGAATATTAACGAGCTTATTTTAGGCAAGAGAAATAAATGAGATGAATATTTTGGTCTGAAATCTGTTCAATCTCACAAAGAAATCTCTGAAAGTTTGGTTTCTCAAAGAAATTAGTTTTTTCGTCACCAGCTATAGAACCTACCATTATGCTTACTAGCTCACTACTTTTAAAGGTGTAGAGTGTCGAATCTAGTAGGTATTCATCAACAACGACTTGTCATATGCTGTCATTTTAATTGAGCTCACAATCAATACTAACACTTCGCCCTATAAAATCGTCATAAAATATGCTTTTGATAACGAACAGCGAGGCTCTGGAACACATTGCCAAGGGAGGTGTTCCCCGAGGCATATAACCTCCAGAAATTTAAGAAGAACACCAATTCCTACCTCATTTGCCTTGGTTCTCACGATGTTCTCTGAACATTACAGGATATCCCTTTTCGTGGGAACCAGAACATTAAAAAAATGCATGGTGTAATGTGAATAACGCATATATCGACGAATCGTTTCGTGTTTTCCTTGTTCGAAACGTTGAGCAAAAAATTCGAAAATATGATAATTAATTAGCCTAAAATTAGCCTTTCAATATCGATATATCGAATCAGTGAAAAATATTATTTTCAAAAATGGCTCTGCTGAGTTCGCCCGAAGCCAGCAAAGCCACAGGTTTCTTTTAAAAAATATGCAGCAAAAAAATACAAAATGGGATAGTTATTGAGCTTACAAATCGTCATAAAATATGCTTTTGATAGAAATGCATGATGTATACTGAATAACGCGTAAAGGCTGAGACACAATTGAAGTTTTATGTTATAAGTTTTAAGTTTTATGATTTAAGATATAAGTTTTATGAAATGAACACACAGGTCCTTGTGGCGAAAGACAGAATACAAATTTATGAATTAGGAAATAAGTTTCATGTTTTATGACACGGACGTGATGGTTTTTATTAGTTTTTATGATTTAAAATTTAGAAACCCAACCAATCACAGCAATCCTTTTTCACACGGAACTATTTCTGAATTTCTGTGCAGCTGTATGATGCATGCCACATAACCTCAAAACAAAAACATCAAAGATCCATTTTTGAAAAAGTTTTGAAGAAAAACGTTGATTGATGTGTGAAAATAGTATTAAAACATGACACATTTTCATGATTATACGAATTTAGATCATTCGGACATGATTTATAGGGATCCCCTTTCGTGCGCTCCAAGCGATAAAAAAAATTTCGAGAATTGGGTAATTAATTAGCCTGAAATAAGCCTAGAAATTCCAATGTATGGAATCGGAAAAAAATATAATTTTTTCAAAAATGACTGCTGAGTTCGCTCGAAACTAGCAAAGCCACAGGTTTCATTCAACAATATGCAGAAAAAAATCCACCATGGGATAGTTATTGAGCCTACAATCAATACTTAACACTTTGCCTAATAAAATTTTCATAATATATGCTTTTGATAGAAATGCATGATGTATAGTGAATATTGCATATATCGACGAATCGTTTCGTTTCGAATCGGAAAAAGTATAACCTTTTCAAAAATGGCTCTGCTGAGTTCGCCCGAAGCTAACAAAGCCACAGATTTTTCTATGATAGAGAGGTCCAAGAAAATTGGGAATAGGGTAATAAATTAGCCTAAAATCAGCACTACATTTTCACTATGTCAGATCATCAGAAAATATTGTTTTTTCAAAAATGGCTCTGCTGAGTTCGGCCGAAGCTAGCAAAGCCACAGATTTTTCTATGATAGAGAAGAGCAAAAAATTCAGGAATGGGGTAATAAATTAGCCTAAAATTATGAGATGTGTCTCATGTTGAAAATCGGAAGTGGCTGTGCTAGCTTCTTTAGTATCCAGATCTCGTCACTGGTTCTCTCTAAGGCCTCAATCGGCATACTCCTTCGAGAGAACTGAGGGTGTGTAGGTGGTGGAGCGGTATTTATAGTGCTGGATGTGGTGGTCAGTGAATCGGAAATAGGAGCGTGGTTTGTTATGGCGCAGGGTGTGGAAAGGCGGGAAATGAGAGATTTCAAGTGCTAGAAAGTCTGCGGCCGTCGTCGCGAGTATTGAGGCAATCAAAAGTCGCTTCTCTATCTCAAGGGCTTCGCGGATTATCTTTGTATGCAGAGTTCTTCGGTGGCGATTGTTTTGGCGTTTTCTAAATCTACTGAGTGGCCTATTTCCTCGCCTATTTCTTCGTAATGTTTGAAGATTGCCGACGAAGGGTCTTTTCGGACTGCAAGTTGATGTTAGTTAACTCTGCTGGTAACGCGTCTACTTGTTTGGCCAATATATGTTCTTGGGCAAACTAAACAAGGTATTTCATATATGCCTTGAGAATCATTCGATGTTGTGTCCTTGGGGGTACTGAGGAATTTTGAAACTTGGTTGTTGGCCGTGAAAATAGTTTTGATATCATGTTTCCTCTTGATTCTGCTGATTTGGTCGGTTACGCCTTTGATGAATGGCAAGAAAACTTTATGTGACTGAATGTTTTCTGTTGGATGTCTGATTGCGGATGGATCTGTCGATTCGTGAACTGCTGTAATCATTCTGTAGTAAAGCGGATTTGAGTTTGCCCAACTCTTGTGGCCGGTTATGATTATCGCTGAGTTGAATCGATTTGTGGTTGAGGGAATTCAACACAACCAACCAACCAACCAACTCCGTGTTATTTGGGAAAAAAATTCGAATCTAGGAAAGTAGAACAAATCGCTCGAGTTGGAAATTCTGGATCAAATTTTATTGGTCCAGTAAATATGATTGTGTGAATAATCCATGAATATGTTATTCGAATCGGCTTGAGCGTTTTCAAGATATTAATAAAAACATATTTTTCTATCAAACTCGGACACAAAGCATTCTCGGACCCAAGATCATATGAACTTTTTTATAAATTGTTGATAGGAATCTCCTCTTGGCTTTTGTCCCCACAACTCTGAAACACCCTCTATGCATTTACCCCCGATGATTATATGTTTGTGATCTTGATTTTGGGAGGGAGAAGTCATACGCTCTGAAGCAAACTAGCCAGGTTTTATGTGGTATGTATTCTTTTACTTCAGATCGGTGATCAGGTGGTGGCCCTTCCAGAATACAGAGCATGGTCCGAATTGGTTGCAGTGCCTGCCAAGTACGTCTACAAACTACCCAAAAACGTGTCCCATCTAGACGCGGTTACCATAACGATGAATTACACGGTGGCCCATATCTTGCTCTTCGAAATGGCTGGTCTGACCAAAGGGAAGTCAATCCTGGTGCATTCGGTCGGAGGTGGAGTGGTAAGTTGATTAATGGTTTAAATTTATCATTTCAAATACCTAAATGTGACATTGACGTTGCTAGGTATTTGAAGTCAAGCTTCAAGTACCTAGAAACGATGTCTTTATTTACCACCGGTAGGTATGTCCCACAATGTCTCGTAATTCTAACGAATTCAAATGCATTTTTGTTGGTGGCAGAAAATATACTAAGTAGATATGTTTCATTTGGAATAAAAACTCCTATACCAATGAGATACTAAAATTTATGGAAATCTCAATTATTGTTACACCCGCACATTTTTTGAAAAAGTATATGTCGATGGAGAAACAATATGTATCACGAACTATTCAAAAATAAAGAACCTACCGATAAACGAACAAAAAATCATTGAAATTGATTGAGTCTACACCAAATACTAAAATAAGATGATTGGTTACTTTTTGGAGTTGCGTTAACTTCTTGATAGTAATTTTCATCATGGAATGTATATCAAAATTGCAGGGGGCCAGAAGAAACTCAGTTCGAAGTAATGTGAAGATTTATTATTTACATGCCGTGGTAGTGAAGAATAATTATCATTATTATACAAGGACCAAGAATCTATATTCAGTTTAGGAATATAAGATCTCGTGTGATATTCCACTATGAAGGTAGTAATAATAGTTTATAGGTACTTTTGCAATTATAATCAGATTCCATTCAAAATTTGTATCTGGAGGTCCTTGGGGTCCTAGGTTATAATTATTCCGTCAAAATTTGGAAATTCAAGAAGGCTGATTCAATATGGCGGACGAGTTTTGTAATTATGATCCGATTCTATTCAAAATTGGTATCTGTAGGTTTTCGGTGTCGGAGATTATTACTATTTCGTAAAAATTTTGAAATTCAAGATGGCGGATCCAATATGGTGGATGACTTTATCAATTATGATCAGATCCTATCAAAATTGGTAAATGGAGGTTTTCGAGGTCGGAGGTTATGATTCCTTCATCAAAATTAGGAAATTCAAAGTGGCGGATCTAATATGGCGGACAAGTTTTTAAATTACGATCAGATTCTATTCAAAAATGGTATCTGTTGGTTTTCGGACTCGGAGATAATGATTCTTCCATCAAAATTTGGATGGCAGATCTAATATGGCGGACGAGTTTTGTAACTATGATCCATTCAAAATTTGTATCTGGGAGATTTTGGGGTCAGAGATTTATGATTCTTTCATCAAAATTAGGAAATTAAAGATGGAGGATCCAATATGGCGAGAGCTTTGTAATAAATAGTTGTTTAAAGAACTATAATGAAACACGCTTCTATGAATACCCAAACTCGAGGCCAAACTGAATAGAAGTAGAAAATTGATAGTTAAGTTTATAAAGAGATAGATTGTCGAACTAAAAATAAGTAGAAGACAAAATAATGAAAGTGTGGTGATAAATATTCAACTAAAAAAATATGTTCTACAATTGAATGTATATAGGTAGCAAAACAACGTTTGCCGGGTATTGTAATAAATAGTTGTTTGAAAAACTAATAATACACGTTTTTATAGATGGCCAAACTGAAAAGAAGTGAGTAGAAAATAAAGAGTAGTTTTGAAAATTCAAGAAATATAGAGCGACGAACTAAAGAGAAATAGAAAATAAATAGAATATTTTGAAAAACTAGAGAATCCTGCTTTTATGGATAGTCAAACTAAAAAGAAGTAGAAATAAAATTATAAAAGTTTTTTCATAAATATTTATCTAAACAATTTTTTTCTAGAAATAATGTTTATGGCAAATCAACGTTTGCTGGGCCACCTAGTATAATATAATATCTTCTCAATATTGATTCATCCTTTTTCCTGTCACTTAAAAAAATAGTGTATTATACACGGGAAAAATATTAGATTTCAGCTCACGGTTTTTGACAACACAACCTGGAGCTAAAATCTACTACTTTTTTCCTTGTATTATAAATTACTGTGGTTGGTTACCATCGTATTGTTTACCTTAATTGCAATATCTCATCAAAATAATTCATTAACTTTTCGTTTTCGGATCATATCTAAGTGCCCTTGTAATTGCTCCAATAACAACTACACACAGATATTATTAAATTATGATTGTTTTTGTTCGGATTGTTTTGTTATTTTTGTTCATTGGCTTCTGTTGAATGATCACACTAACCTCCTTGACACTGATTATTTTCCAATTATGAAGAAAGAAGATATGACAAGCATTATACAAAGCGATCACAGTTTCATGAATACGAAATATATAACGATTTTTTTGATCAGCACGCACAGGTGAATATTTTTCCGATTGCTTCAACTGTCTAATAGACAGGAAGTTACATTTCACTATCAGACAACTATGTCTTTCTCTGAAGGAAAAGTTGTCACTATATAATAGACATACAAACGATGTGTCACAGATTTAATAGGGATAACCTTAGTGCGCTCCAAATGATAAAAAAAAAATGTTATAAGAGACACTGGCACTGAATATTAGGCAGTGACAGCTTGTTTATATTTTTTATATTTCAGATGTTATAGTTTCAAGTTTCGTTCTGTAAGCCATAGGAAAAACTGTTCCATAAAAAATAATAATCATCACCATATGGTGACTACAAGATTGATTTTCACACTATTGAACTTGTAAGGAGGCATTTCAGGCCAACATCAGACATCTATTGTGGCCATCGGTAACAGTGTTTTATTTGGAAAATTTCCCCATATTATATTAGTTTTATAAAAGAAAGAAAATATTTAATAGTAGTCATGAGCATTGTAGTTTCAATCAAAGAATTATTCGTTTCCTCATCAACTACGAAATTTTCTGTTCACAAATCAGCTCTTACTTGATGCTTGTGAGCATTGTGGCACTGTATAATATTTCTAATGAATAGTTGCAACTCTTCATCAGACCAGGCCCGGGCCCTTAGGAAAATAGGGCCCGGAGGATTCAAGCAACTTCAAGGACCATCTATGGATATTTTTTTGATCAGAAAGGAACAATGAAGTTTTGTAGCTTGGGTCAAATATTAGTGTACTGAATGAATCTCAACACTCTGAATGAACTGAAATCAGGCTGAATAGTTCATCTTCATTTCATAATTTAAAATCCACTGAAATCGAGAGATAAACTATTAAAAACAATAGATTATCGTCCAATAGTCCAGCGTCTATTAAAACTTCGAACTTTATCATAATCAATACCAAAATGGCTCGGAAATGCAGAGATAAACTGGACGAGCTAGCCAAAAGAAATTTTGTCAGCCTCTTTATGTGTTTCAAAATATCCTGGAGTGGACAGTAATGAAGTAATAAACCCGCTAGATAAGAAGCCAAAACATCCTTTGGAGGATCAGGACCCTTTTCTGGATACAGTAGCAGTACCAAATGCCAGACACATGTGTCAGCTTCTGTAAGAAAAAACTCTGCATATCGCCGGGAATCCTAACAATGCATTGCCGACTGGAAGGTTAGGCTTAGAAGATTAGGAAAAATCCAAGTTCTCTGAAGAAGATTATGACACCTCTACACGTCATTACAGAATGTATCGCCTCGTAGAACCTGAGGGCGGTAAACCTAAGAGCATATGTAATAGAAAATGAGGAATTACCCAACCTAAAGCAACCTGATATCCTGAGATTCCTGATGGGAGCAGGGCTAGAAAATAGTACAGGGTGAACAACTAAGAACGGCTGTCGGCCATATCTCAGCAACGAATTATGAAACAAGTTTGAAATAAAATAAATCTAATGGTATGTATATCATTACTTGATGTAATAGAGAAACTAAATCTCAACAGACCAACGAAAACCGCAACGTTATAGCTTTTCGCCAACGGAAGATATTAACTATCAAAGTTTGAAGAATGATAGATCTGACAGCCGTTCTTAGTTGTTCACCGGGTACATTATACATCAAGGGACAGAAATGCAAGATTTTTTCCAAGGTGCGATTTGTAGCTCGAAGGCGAAGCCCGAGAGATACAAAGCACCGAGGGAAAAATAGCATACTGTCCTGAGCTGAATATACTATTTTTCACGCTGGCAAAAACACATAAATTGAGAAATAGTAAAAATGTGGTCAAAGTGTTTTGTCATAATTAGTAGTAGTAAAGTTTGTGGAATTTGTATCTTGACAACATGCATCTTGTTGACAACCCATGGTGACAGCAAATATCGAACTGAAATTTATGAAAACAGCCTTGAAAATGGTTATGGAACAAGACATCGAGGGAAAACCCCAAGAAACTGTTGATACTGCTTCTGCAGTGATTCTCAACTTGCTACCAGTGAGATCTAGAAATCTGTATGATGAAGCTTATATACGCGCTTCAAAGAAGGGTGTTCCGAAAAGGAAGCGCAGAGCTATGCGGAAAATGTAAAGTTGGTATAAACTCCCTAGAGAGAAACCATGTCACATTATCTCCCTAGGGAATAATACGAGACTTCTGCCCCTCTTTTGTTACCAGAGAAACTAACTTCTACTACTCCTGCCGGCGTAAAAAGAAATATGTTCACAGAGAACCTAATAGAGCATATTTAGCAATAGATAATACATGTTGAACTTTCAGTCGGAAGTTGAACGTTTTTCCCAATTGCTAAATGTCATCTGATGACCTTGGAAATCGCCAATAGGTGATGATATAGTATTCCATATATTCCATATAGCAGAGAATATACATCCTCATAATATATGCCTATTTGAAACAATAAAACACAACAGTTGCATATGCCATTTTTAGAAACATATAACATATGATCATGTGATTGTTCTACGATGGTTCTACGCCTTCGTGGTGACCTCGCTAATCCACAAGCTGTGCCCCAGCCGCAGTCGAGAGCGAAAGTCAATGCCGAAAGTTTCTTGGTGGATCCAGTGCCGGCTGGCATATTTCGCCGCCGAAGGTCTTTAACCCCAAGGCCAATTCTTGCTTCCACCCTCCGACTATATGGCGACTCGCCAACAAGACAACAGGTCTTTCGTGTGCGACAGGCGTGGCGTCCTTCTGTCTGGGTCGGTGACGCATTCGTAAACCCTGCACCCTTGGGAAAGGCGATTCACCCCCTCCCTCCCCTTCCCCTTTAGGACTTAGTTTTCTTCGAATCCGAGAACATTGTGATAATATGCGAAGAATAATTAAGCAGGCTGCATACTTTATTGCTTCAACACGACCCTTTCGCCCTTACATAATTATACGTAATCGATCTAGGGGTCTGGCGTCTGGCTAGTCAAATTGCCACCCTGTGGATTTCTTGTGCAGTAGAAGTTGAAAATGTTGGAATCGTTTTTCGCAATGTGACATCAGAAGTTGATCAATGTTACATGAACTTGTTTCCAAAACTTTACCAGCTCTAGTAAGATGGCATTATGAATACAATTTTTAATAGCGATTTCTCATGAAATAGTTATTTATGTATCAAGGACGAAAAATTGTCTGTTATGGTCGAGTCTGCAAATTGATAGCCGAGGCTAGCAAAACAGGCGGGACAATATACAGTTTTGCGCCGAGGTGCATATTACATTTTTTCTTCGACCTCAAACACGTATATTCACATCACAGTCCTATTCACACTTGAAATCTATTGGATTTCGTGAATAATTAATTTGACAACAGCAAATGACAGTTGTTGTCAACTCTCTCTCCGCGCGGACCAGGGTTGCCAGTTCTATTTTTATTCCATCAGTAAATACCTTGTCAAAAATTCATTAGATTGCTATAGATCTGTTCGAGATCTTTTTTATGCTATACGAATTGCGAGAAAGGATAATGAAATAAACGTATACCGTCAAAACATTATGTACTTTTAGTAAACAGAAAATAACCAATTTTCAACGAAATTGTGACAGCTTGTTTATATTTTTTATATTTCAGATGTTATAGTTTCAAGTTTCGTTCTGTAAGCTAATGAAAAACTGTTCCATAAAAAATAATAATCATCACCATATGGTGACTACAAGATTGATTTTCACACTATTAAACTTATAAGTAGGCATTTCAGGCCAACATCAGACATCTATTGTGGACATCGGTAACAGTGTTTTATTTGGAAAATTTCCCCATATTATATTAGTTTTATAAAAGAAAGAAAATATTTAATAGTAGTCATGAAACAAACAAAACAAACATTCTTATACAAAAGTAATCATATTCTTACACGGAAAAAAAGGAATTGTTGAATCAAGCAAAATTTAATTGAATGGAGCAAATAAATAAAAGTATCATATATGCACGACAAAATATAATCTTGAAATGAGTAAATCTCTATCTTGTTTCAGAGCGAATTTGAAGTTTGAATCAAGTAAAAATGTCTTGCATTAACTCTGGATCTTCTTCAATCAAGCACATTCATGAATTGTTTATGAAGAGATATTGAATTGGCTCAAACAATCATTTTGTTTGATTCAAAAAAACAACATATTGCCTCAATCAAATATTTAGTTGATTCAACAAAATATTTGGTTGATTCAACAAAATATTTGGTTGATTCAAAGAAATATTTGGTTGATTCAATGAAATATTTGGTTGATTCAATGAAATATTTGTGTAATTCAATGAAATACTTGGTTAATTCAATGAAATATTTTGTTGATTCAAGAGGAACTATATATCCATTCGACAAATTGTATTGTTGAACCAAATTCAATATTCGGGAATTTTCTGAAATTTCACATCAATAGAATAAACAAAACTAGGAAACAAGTCGACTTCTAGCATAGATCTTCAGTCTTTACTTCTCCTCAGCTGATGGAAAACTATTTCGGATTGCTAATCATCCTAAGTTCGATTCATCCAGCTGATATTTCAAACACGTTGAATCAGGCTTCACGTATATAATGAATTCGAGGCAGGCATAGACGAGGCGAAATGATCGCCATCTAGAGGCGGAAATTTAAGTTGATGTAGAATGAACAAAATATTTCATTGATAGGTATTACATATTTCGTTGCTCTATTCAAGCAAATGATCCGTTCGAAGCAAGTTCATTGCTACATCGGAATAAGAAAATTTGTATGTTGTTTCAAAGATATATTCCCATCAAAATGATCATTATTTGATCAAATCAACAAAATGTTTATAGTTGAATCAACATCGACATTATTTTGGATCAACATAAATTGTTTTTGATAAAACCATATATTTTGTTGATGGAATTGATATTATACTGTTGATTCAATTAGACTACATTCTTGATTTGAACAAGCTACTTCCATGAAATAATCATGTATCTGGTTGATTGAACAAAAATTGCTTAGTCCAACAAAAATAATTCAAGCATGAATAATTTGTTGATGCAACAAATCCTTTTTTTCCGTGTAATTCTCAAATCAAAAATACTCACAAATATCACAAAATACTTACATAGGTACTTATCAGATTTGAGTAAATAAAAAACAGGAACGAATTGTAAAAATTAACAACAAAAATACAAAACAAAAGAAAAATTTACTGTAAGAAACATACTGTTATAACAGAGGTATATGAAAAATTGAATTTGTTTTGAATCAGATGAAGTTTTTTTGGTTCATTAGTACCCATATGTACATTTATTACTCATTTTGTAAAATTAATTTGAGCATGAGCGTGCATGCCGAAATAGCATTTAATGAGTGTATGTGATTAACTGAAAATTAATGAGAATATAGGTAATTATAATAATAAATAAGTGTCAAAATATTTTTCAGTAGATTATGATATGTTTCAGTTGATCAGTGCATCAATATGCAAATCAGGAGATCTACTGAAAATTCAGTAGAACTGGCAACCCTGCAGTGGACGAAAAGTTAGTGTCTGCGGGCGAAAAGTACTTGCCTTCGGAAATAGTCGGGTTTTTTCGGAATATAGAACGTAAAATGTGATTTTTGTAGAGGTCGACGAAAAAACATTTTATTTTTATTATTATTATTTATTAACTCTTGCACCAATCCTCCAAAGTTTACAAAAAATTCAGGCTATTAGGTATAACACGCCTACTCGGTTTTTCATGATAATGATGAAATGGTTTTTCGAGGTTTCACGTAGAATTTGGAACATACATTTTCAGTATATGAAATATGAACCTTTTGCCCTTTATAACTTCTCCGGAAATCCGCGCTCCGGTAGGACTTTAACCTCGAGAGGCGGTGTGCCGCTAGCAGCAACAGGTCGGCCACCGCCTGCGACGTGTGTTTTTCCGTCTAGGCGGCGGCGACAGCGTTGCTAGTTTGTTAAAAAAACTCCCCATTTATGCCCACAAAATTTCTGCAGTATTTGATGAAATATCAATATCTCAAACATGAGAGGAAAAACGAACAATTTTCAAAGATGAATTTCACTTGATAACAAGAAACAGAAATCATTGCGTTTGAATGCCAGCTGAATTTTAATTCTGTTGACAGGGTGTCCCATTCATAAATCGAAGTTGCTGCTAGCGGTAGTCAATGAATGAGCAATTTGATTTAGTTGTTATAGTTGTTACCCATCAAATTTCAAAATCTGATCCCTAAAGGTTCAGATGTTTCAGCACTGTCATTTTTTTGAGCAGTTCTCTGTATGTACAATAAACGACAATAAACGATTTATATACTCTTCAGGCTATATGTTCCGTATGCAACTGGTCAGTACAGTCAGTAAATCCACTGACTGCTGAAAATCTCTGTTCCGAAATATAAAATCAAAAATATTGTGCTGTAACTCGGAACATGGTTTTCATCAGTAATCAGCAGCAGTTGAACAGATGGTGAAATTTGAATATCATTCTCAGAGTCAATTATTTTAATAACAGGGCAAGGCTTGATGTTTGAAAAACAACGGAACTAAATGATACATTCCTTTCCCCTCTAAAATAATGACAGTTCACTGCAGCCACACTTTTTTTTATTTTGGAATGAAAAATCAGCAGATTCAGTATTGTCAGTTAAATTCGGAAATATTATTCTAATTTGGCGTTGTCAGTTCCCAATTTGAAGTTGTTTGAATGCTTATCATTATGAGCAATGAAGGGTACAAGAAGTTGTTCTTGATCCTATGTCCAATAATGTTAACACTTCAACAGCTCTTCTGGTAAAAAATAGAATAAATATGACAGTGGCGCCGATTTTATTTACATTCAACATTTGATCATCGCAGCGAACCTCGCAATGATGAACTTGAACTTGGAAAAAAGATATAGTTATTTCAATCAATTCTACGTCTGTCAATTTTCTCGGAATTGTAGTGAACTGAATAAGGTGACAACCTGTATAAGGCCGAAGACGTGGTTAACATTTTTTCCCGTGTCAATATATTCTATTATGAGCATCTATAAATTTTTTGTACACAATGTATAGTTGGGATGTTTGGAATATGGGTTGCTATTGTGACATGAGATTGTTAAATGTATAATAATATTCATGAATATTATTGAATGATTATTATTTCAAAAACAGTTCAAAAACTATTTATTTATTTAACAATGTCACAATACCAACCCATATTCCAAACATGCCAACTATTCATTGTGTAGCAATAATTTATAAATGCTTACAAAAGAATATCATAAATTACTTATAGAAAACAAATAAACGCTATACAGATGAGATGAAAATATACTTCCAATTTAAGAATGATATACATGTTGTAGATGATTTGATTATTTTTTTTTAAATAAAAGCTTTTATTTAACTTGCATTGTATGTTTGTATGGATGTATGTATGTATGTATGTTCGGGTGGAATCTTTGAACTCAATTTTGAAGTAGAAATCTTCAACTAATTGAACTGAAATTTTGTATACACGTTCAGTTTGGATGACAATGCACGATAAGGTGTGTCACGTTATTCTAAATCCAATATGGCGGACTATCCGAGATGGCGGAATAGCTATTGTTAATATACTTCTACAATATGGGTATCAAATGAAAAGGCTCGTTGAGAGTAACTCGAAAAATGATGTGACGTCATTCTAAATCGAATATGACGGACCATCCAAGATGACGGAATGGTCATTTTTAATCTACTTCTACAATATGGGTATCAAATGAAAGGGCTCGTTGAGAGTAATTCGAAAAATAATGTGACGTTATTCTAAATCCAATATGGCGGACCATCCAAGATGGCGGATTAGCTATTTTTAATATACTTCTACAATATGGGTATCAAATGAAAAGGCTCGTTGAGAGTAACTCGAAAAATGATGTGACGTCATTCTAAAAACATTATGGCGGACCATCCAAGATGGCGGAATGGTCATTTTCAATATACTTCTACAATATGGGTATCAAATAAAAAGGCTCGTTGAGAGTAAATCGAAAAATCCAGCTAGCGATAACTAAAAATCAAAAAATAAATTAAAATTAAAAAAAAAACTTTTTAATAAAAAGCTTTTATTTGAACGCTCTAAAAAGAAGAAAATGACATTTTTCTTAATAATTTTAACTGTCAACTTATAACCTCCTTATACACAATTTATATGATCATAAAAGCTTGTCGCGATGATCAATACTTAATTAAATTGTAATTTTAAAAATCTTATCTCAGCAGATTTTACATTATTAAATAAGTACTAGTTCATTCACACAAGTGGATCGCGCGACAAACTTTTATGATCATATAAATTGTGTATAATGAGGTTATAAGTTGATAGTTGAAATTATTAAGAAAAATTTCATTTTCTTCTTTTTGGAGCGTTTAAATAAAAGCTTTTTATTATAGAGTTTTTTCTTTACTTCTAATTTATTTTTTATCAAGATAGAATTATTGTTCCGAATAAAATGCTGATGTTACTTCATGAAGAACATTTTCGAGTTGATATAGAAATAGGGATAGGCTTGGTATGTAATATGACATAAAACAATGATTAGAAACTGTGATGTTTGTGAACGTCATAGGAGTGCAAATGTGGAAAGAACCATTGATATTACATGATATACCTAAACTACCGTTTCAAAAAATTGCATCTGTTATTTTTCAGTTCTGAAATAGAACGTATTTGATCATTGTAGAATGGAAGTATATTGCCAAGGAATATTTATGATCTGAAATTATCATCATCTCATTTAAATCTAGAAAATAAGTATTGAGAAAACATACTGTCTGTAGGTTAATCGAAGAGGTGGTACATTCATTATTCCAGTTTTTTTTTAATTTTCTCCTCGTCTATAAAATAAAAATATGAATACTATTTCAATATACGTGTAGTTATGTCACTGCGTTTAAAGAATTTTCCTATCAGAGAGCCTTAACGAAAAATTCACTAGCTTGTCCGTGACAATTTGTTTGGAAGAGGTTTGGAGAAGATAAATATGGGTATATAGAAAAATATCATGGGCATGGATAGTTGAGTTTCTGTACCGAATAGCATCATTTTATCCCTGGAGTTTCGGAAATAATCAAAAAATATAATTTTCAGAAGCTCCCTTTTTGGGGGTCGTAGCTCTTTTAGGAGACATCATTTAATAATATTGATGATATTATGACAAATAGAATATCAATATATCCACAGGCCTTCGTAAATTATAATTTCCTCGTTTTCTCGTAAATTCCTCCAGACCTGGCAACGCTGGGCGGCGGCGGTCTCTAATATCATTTCTCCGTGCCGTGCGCTCTATCGATCGTCGGGGGCGGCGAGATTCGGACGCGGATATCGCGGGTGCGTGCGGCGGCGTCTGGCATTTGCGAGATCGAAAGTCGATTTTGTGAACAGGGGCGTAATTTATTTCTTCTAATTTTACCATGTAATTTGACACTTTTCAAAATTGACGAAATATTCATTCCAACACCAGTTACGAAATAAAAATATGGATGGACGAAGAGAATAGAGCATTTTGTGCTGCGCTTCCTAGATTTCGCTTGGGAAATCTTTACTTGAATCAGCTATTTTCCACTAATGAAAATATCAAATTAGGGTGTCTCGAACGTCTCATTTTACGCTCTTTAAAATCTGTGGACATAGGCTATATTCCGATTTCAACTGAGTGTACTGAATCTGCTGATTTTTCATTCCGAAATCCAAAAAATCACTGAATGTGACAGATGCTTGTGAGCAGATATACTATTCATTCCAAATATTTCGACTCAACATTCTGCTGAAATTGCTGACTATCAAAAGGTAGTGTGGCTTCAGTAAACTGTCATAATTTTAGAGGGGGAAGGAATTTAACATTTATTTCCATTGCTTATTATATTATTTTCAATATCAGAAAATACCCGTTATCGAAATAATAAACGCTGAGCATAATATGGAGTATGAAGTAGAAGAGGTAACGAAAGAAGAAGTCTCCTAAATTCTTCATCATTGATGCCATATTACATAAATGTCCAAGAATTCTTCCTCACTCGAGCTTGAATCGTCATCGTCAACAATCGAAGAAACTATGAAGGCTATAAGAACCGATTGTTCTTCCATGTTAAATATTATATTTCCAAAATGTATGTCAAGCAGGAGGCTGAATTATCTAGTTCAGATAAACGAGAAACTACATACTGACAAATTTCACCAGCTGATCAACTGCTGCTGACTACTGATGAAAACCATGAAAACGTGTTCCGAATTACAGCACTGTATTTTTGATTTTATATTTCGGAACACATATTTTCAGCAGAGTAAGTGGATCTACTGACAGTACCCAGCCAACCATGAGATGTATACGCCACATTACTTTGTGACATGCGATATCGCATTTGAAGTCACAAATATGCTACCGATACAACGTGGCGATGTGAAAATGTCCGACTCAAGCAACATCACTGTGACGTCGTTCAGACATGAAATGCGACATCACATGAAAAATCACTACCAGGTCACATACAAGTGTACATTTCATATTACAAATACATCACACTGCGACATCGATGATGTGGTCGCCGTACCTGTGATATTCGTGGGATATATAATAATAATAATTATTCAACTTTACGAAGAAAAGGTTTATTTTCCGAAAGTAAAAACAGATGATACAAAACTCATCATGACAATCACCCTAATAAGTAATCTTGAAGTAAAACATGACACATATATATAGCAATACAAATATACATTATTCATAAATGATACATATCAAATACACTCACATTATCTTGGGATCTTTCATCCACCTTGTTTTAGATTGCAATATTCCTATATCAGAGATAATTACAATATTACCTATTGTGATTGAACTCACCGTCGTTCCTAAATGATTGTATACCTCCAATTTGAAGCTGCTATAATATGTGCTATAAATCATCTCAGATATTTCAACGGAGAATTTGGAAGGAAATAGTCTGTACGGAGTCGGACTCACTCACTGACTGACTGACTGACTGACATGGCCATGCACAGCTCAACATGGCGTCTGGCGTGTGCGTTCGATTTGCGCATGTCTGCGTCACACTGACAGGTCACAAAGATATCTCATGAGGATATCAATGAGAATTATTTAGTTAACGTAGAAGAGATGTTGTTTGAAGAAGTTGCTGCCACATTACATAGTTTCCTGGTTGCGATGTCACCTTGCGACGTTGATATCGAATCTACGTCGATAAGATGTGTTAACGAGATATTGCATTTATGCAAGGTTGTTACATCACACAGATGTTGATGTCACACGATGGTTGGCTGGGTACTGACCAGTTGAATTCGGAATATAGCCCTTAGGGTGGTTCAAGATTCAGAATTCTGATCGCACTGTATCTCTTCCGATTAAATATCAGTAAATAGTAAATACATGTGAGCCGTTTTGGCCGATAATGAATAGTTTCGACACAAACAAATCCTAAAGTTCAAAAATCTCGATTTTGAACACCCTATATCTCTGTAATCATTTGCGATAGACCCCAAGTGTGATGTATCGATTAAATCAGCTCTTCAGGTAAATTCTAAAAATGCAATAAAATACAGGGCATTCTATTTGAAATAACAAAGTTGTTGCTACTTTTTGATAGAAGCGGCAACACTGCATTTCTGAAAATATTTTAAATGAGGAAAGCGTATTCTAAAATATAAGCATGCATATTTTCATGGATTTATCCCGACTGATTCTCGATATAGAGATAATGTAAGCTCGTCGTGACATACCCTGTATAATGCTCATTGTGTAGTTATATCAATATTAGGTCAATGAATGTATTTTCATGAAAAGAATATTGGAATTTGAGGCTTCAACGAAGATTTGAAATATCTATTCTTTGGACTACTCAAATGTCCGGAGACGCCTATTCAATTTTCAGAACTGAAGTTTCAAATCTGAAAATGATGACAATAGGCGAGTGGACTAATTTTTTTTATTTCTCAAATAGAATCATCACTCAAATACCTTTCTATTTCATATTTTTTAAGAATTTTTTGGTCGATTTTTTGGTGCTAAAATCATCAATAATGCGACGGTAATTTTCAAACGGCTAAAAATCTACCGCCAGTAAACACTCACGCCACGATTTCGTTAGTAGGGGCAGACCATAGCACAGTTGCCATGTGTTGAAATACGATTGGGAACTTCAGAAATATTAGTTATTCAACAATTCATAAATTCTCAATTGAGTATTGGTTATATTCCCAATTAGCAATAAAAATTCAATTGTCTCAAAATGGTCCCTTATCATTTGTGGCTTATTGCTTAACTGTGAAGAATACTATCAGCAATAAACATAGGGACGAATCAAGCGATATATACAAAGAAGTACGACCATTTCAGCGGCTCTTTACTACACTCGACGACTTTGTTGAAAATCAAACACCTGGAGAACGTTTTGAAGTTCAGGGATTTATTTCCATTATTGATGATGTACTGTCGGCGCCAACTAAACGTTTGAAAACATTTAATAAAATTAGTGTTTTTGGAGTATTTATAAATCCTCAATAATGGTCAGTGCTCACACAGATGATTTGGAAACCAGCCTAGGCGACGAATTAGTGTAGATCGTTGAGCTATAATTCATATATTCAACTTGGCAACATCTATAGGAGGTTAGACTCCTGCACAATTCGCATCCTACGCGCGCAATGCAAATGCCCGAATACGCCCGAATAGCACGTGTTTGTCGTGTCGCTTCGCGAATTGCGGACAAACGCGAGTGCATTGTTTATGTAGGGGCTCTATACATTTCTGAAAAATGATTGTTTTAAACGATTGCGTTTTAGTGGAATACTTTTTGGTGAACCCATTCAGTGCTCTGTCTTATGAAGATAAATTGATTGTGAAAAACAAACGTCCGACACCGGAATTAAAATATCTGATTGTAACAGGTAACAAACAAAATCGTTCATTCAATTCTGATAATTATAAAAAATATATCTGATTGACAGGATCTGAGGTAAGGAATAAGCTATTCTGTTGGTACTGCGTATTATTTTCAACCGATAAGTCATCATGTTGGGGGCGATTAGGATATAATGATTTGAACAATTTGCCTCGCGGATTGGATAGACACTGCAAATCACAGGAACACATCTCTTCAAGTATTAAGTTCAGGTTAACTGGTGAACAGAATGTCATTAAAGCTATTGATTTGGGTGAGTAGAGAGTTGTTTTTCACAATAAATCTCATATCATTCAGCCTCCGCTGTCATGAAAGTCACGATCCGCCACTGATGTGGGTACTGTCATTCAGAGCACCAAACAGGAGCCTCTGGAACTATAATTTCATAAACTTTCATTGAATAATTCTTCAGAATCATGTTTCCAAAACATAGAAATTGCCTTGCGAATTAACGTGTATCTCAGGATCGCTAACTGTAGTGGCGAACGTTTTTTTGCTTTAGTATTAAAACGTTTTAAAAATGAGTTGAAGAACACGATGGGCCAAGATCGCCTCAATCATCTCACTTTGATAAATATAGAGCATGATTTGCTTGAAGAAGTCGATATTGAAAGTGTTATCTCTAAATTTGCCCATATAGGTATATCCAGAGAAGTTTATTTGTGATAGTTTCGTTTTATTTTATTCAATACTCTAAACTTGATAACCTAAAGCAAACCAAGGGCCCCTTGATAGAATTTGCTACAGGCCCCGCACTGGCTTAATCCGGCACTGAATATTGCGAGAGCACTGAGTTGGGTCCAATTTTCGAATCACCGACATTTCGATTCTTTCATCACATTCAATAGGCCCACATTTCGTTAGGCCCACATTCCGATATTCCGAACATACCTGAAGGATGCACTGTTGCCAACTGTAGGTGTATGTGTCGATAGGCCCACAATGACTTGTACCTACAAGTGTCAAGCTATACCATTTCCTTTGTGAGTGTCTAGCGTGGCCTGGCTAAATCGAAATCAATAGTCGATGAGTCGATGCATAGATTTCGGGAGGATGTAATTCAATGTTTTCCGTGACTTTGAGCTTTTTGTATTTATTTAACATCTCACTCCACTATGAGCATTGTGGCTATATCGTAGTTGAAATTAGTACTATATTAGTACCTAACAAATTATAGTCCTATTGCAAATCTGAAAGATTGAAGTGGTTCTGCTAAGTTTCTTGGGGCTCATTCTATCATAGTTTCAACGAAGTATATCTCTATCTGAGATGTTCAAATTATGCAATTCGAAGAAAAAATATCCAATCTGAAAGAGGGTGAATTGAAATTATTTGACCTGTGGCATCTTCATTCTTCAAATAGTTATTACCAAAAATTTTAATCGAAAATAATTTTCGGTCAGTGTTCCTGTGGAAAATTTTCTCTTATTTTCATTGATTTATTTTAGTGGTTCATTTATATTCTTCATCCTGTATGAGTGAAGAAAGATGATATGTCGATATATGTCAGTCAGAAAATTGGTGTCTTGTCACTGACGGAAATTTGTAAAAATCGTATATTCAAAGGCGAGATTTGCATAAATCAAAATGTAACCGAGTCCGATTTTGGTTAGCATAACACATTTTCCCAGCGAAAATTACGCGTTGCTATATAATGATTGACATGATCAAAACATCACATTTTTGCATCTCTAAACATTAATCAGTGTTTACTTTACACGAGTACACGGTCGACCATATTCGTGACGAGACAACCCCAACAGTTCCATGTCACTACATGTTCCATTAACTATTCCAGTCCAGCAGACATCGAGAGCAATAAAAGTAGATTCGGCGAACGCGAAACGCAAGTATCGATCCCAGATGTGCCCAGATCCCCAACACACGCAATAATACAGGGGCGTACGCGCTTGTCTCGAGTTCCTTTAGAGCTTTTACAGAATCAAATTTAATGGGGCTTATCCATCGAAGAAGCCCACCCTATATTCACGTTATAGCTGGAGAGCTCGTGGACCTTTTATATAACGGTTTGTCTGTAAGGCTAGAAATTTGTATAGTGATGGATCAAAGGCTGGGCAGGCCTCACCCTTGCACGTCACCATCCCCCATATGTTTCAAAGTGTAAGAATAATTTAAAAAATAAACTTGGCGCTGTAAACTTGTAATTTTATTATGATCCTATTTAGGTATTGCAGAATATAGGAAAAAATTGACAGGCGATTCTGATGAGCGGAAGTAGGTGGCAGGCGAGTGCAAAATTGCGCAAAAGAGGACTGAAATTACACTTCGCTCTGTAAGAATGAAATTCACACACATTTTTAACTAAGGTATTTAGAGCATACATGTGCAATGACATCAGGCGATTCTTGCCAGCAGAAGTACCTGACAGGCGAGGAAGAAGGTGCTATACGAGTATACGTTTCAGCGCGAGAGATAGAAGATAAAAATGAAAATTTCATTGGAATGTTTTGAAATGATTTCGTGAATAGAGAAAGGAACTGTATCTCTCTCAAACCAATTCTACCACTATCATTCATAATGATGAAAATATACTTAACTGGAGATATGGTTGACAAATCTGGAGAAATTGATCTTCCACTTCTACGGTATTTGTTCATCACAGCAAGAAAGTTCTTATAACATCTTACATGGTAACCAACATTTCCACTTGCTTCCTCTGGTAAAACGATATGATTAAATTTCAAATAATGATTTTCTCTGCTTTTCAATATTGTTTTGCTTTTATTCAAAGTGGTTGTGGTGAATGTCACAATTTTTTTAATAGTTTTTTTTTTCACAAATCACACAAAAAAACCTTATTGTGATTCCATTTGTACTGGTACAGGTACTTCTGCTGACCAGAATCTGAATGCTCTGAATACATTAGCTAAACATGTGTGTGAATTTCAATCTTACAGAGCGAAGTTTATTTTCAGTCCTCTTTTGCGCACTTTTGGACTCGCCTGGCACCTACTTCTGCTCATCAGAATCGCCTGTCAATTTTTTTCTATATTCTGCAATACCTGAATAGGATCATAATAAAATTACAAGTTTACAGCGCAAATTTCATTTTTTAAATTATTCTCACACTTTTAAACCTATGGGGGATGGTGACGTGCGAGGGTGAGGTCTGCCAGGTCATGGTTTTCACCGAGAAAAAAATGAGCGGAAGTTGAATGCCGTAATTAGGCCTTTTCACGGCCTTCATTGGAAGTTTTATTTTGATTTTTTGTGATGCTATGTTATCTTCTATTTTTACTTTCTCATCAACACTTTTGTAACCCTAAACGGTGCCAGACAATATCTGTCTGAAGGATAAGTGATCACTCATTCAATTCGGGAGTGTATTCGATAATGATGCAAGATACAACTAATCAATCACACGTTATACACTCTATCTTTTTTACCACCAACCAAATCGATTTTTAAAGCCTCGACACATGTTTCTTTAACTATGTTAGCATCTTCTCATGTATTGCCGTTCAGTCCTTGTCTTCAGGCTATCATCGTGAAGTAATGAAAATGATATGTTGCTGAGACAAAAAATAAGAAGAAATCGAGAGCGGGCTACCGTTCTAATCTCAATATGAAGAGGGTTAGAATGATCTTCTTCTTCATTTCTTCTCATTTTCAGTGATACCGACATATTATAACATCGATTATAACATAACGTTAACATACATATAATAATAATTCTTTATTGCTCCTCAAGAAATTACATTCTTATAGCAAGAAGTATAATCTAGCACAAACTATACATATTATTATTATTATTATTTTTCGCTATAATGCGAACGTAAGCGTCAGACGCTGCAAACGCGAATGCGAACAAGATCAAGAACTAAATACTAAAGAACAACGAGATCGGAAACAAATCGGAATTCATCGTATTGTGACGTAAGCATGAGACTTTGTGGTATATAATACTTCCAATATCCTTCAGAGACCTCTTTGGGGAGTGCATTTTACGTCTCAAAAGAAAACAACTTGATGCCTAAATTTTTTTAACATCCCAAAACATCCCAGGGATGTTTGTGCTCGCTGGGATGGTACGTGTACGAATGGTGCAACGTTGCTGGATATGAGATAATGACGAAGACGATTAATTGTTAATTATTGAAATGTATACATTCAATATATGTTTGTTCTTAATGAGTAATGTGTTTTTTCTTGTTACTATTCACCTTAACTACCAATTTCATACCATTGATTGAACTCTATTTTTGATACTTCTCGATTTTCTCATCCCTTATTTTTATTGTAGGCAAAAATTGAATGGAACCGTTTTCATAGAAAATTTCATGTTGTTCATGTTGCATACCTATAATTTTTCGCTAGAGACCGCGATTTTCGAGTTATTCAAGAATAACTTGAAACATTGACCATTATACCGCCCCGCTCATCCCCTACGGCCCCGCTCATCCCCTACGGCTCAGGACTTCTAGTATGTTGTTCATTTATGATGTTCATGACACTTGCCTTTACCACTGTACGAAAATTTTAGGCGTTCGTTGATTGAACTATAAGGAAGATAATCTGGCTTCTTATTGCATATCATACAACATACATTCATTGTCGGAGACTTTTGCAACCACTGTCGACTTACGATCTTTCATATTTATATACATTTCCATTAAATTGACTGAAATTGCATGTCTCTTGACATTTTCATTGCTCTGTGTGGCGGCGGCCCTTTGAAATATTTGCTGAAATTCACATTGTACGTGCCGCATTCCGGTATTTTGGTCACGTTTCTATGCCCTTCGGTTCACAGACTCAGTACTTCGTTAATTCTATATTCCAGAGAATGAGACGGCTGTTGGGTTTTTCTAACGGGAGAAATCCCTTTGTGTGAGTCTCTCACATGAATCATACTCAACCTATATGTTATCGAATTCGTAATAGCTTCTCGTCGCCATAGAAATAATGGAATATCGTCGGTAAATCCATTATGGATTGACGTTGGGTTTGAGCGTATTTTTCTGAAGAAAATTTAGTATTCCGATTTTGTTTTCATTTCAGTCTTGCAGAATCATCAGTTATATTGTGAACAAAAATATTCATAAGTACTTTCAAATCCATATATTTTCAAATAAGTTGTGGCTCAATGCTATATCGAATACAATACTTTTTTCCGAAATATACGAATTAATTGAAAGAAGCCATTGAAATCTTTGTCCCACATGACCGTAACTATACCTGGTGTTCATTTTAAAACTTCCCTCCCGCAACGGTTCTCGAATTCTCGTCGCGACAGGTAAAGACTATAATTATGAGAGGTACATGTACAAAAATTTCATTGTAGGTTGTGTAGCATCTCATTGGAAAGACTTTTCAATTCTCCAAACGCCTGCATTTTAATTTTTTAAATCGAACGATCAGAAATTACGAAGGAAACGTTTGAAAATATCGTCCCTAAAAAGTTGTTCAGAGGCGCCGAGACAGGTGAACAGTGACTGTTAGGTGGATAGTTTAACGTGAAAATTATTCAGCTCCTTGCATCAACCTTGCACCCAAACCCACCCCAAAGTTTGTTGGGGTCGTGGGTCGCTGGTCGTTAACGTACGATAGGCTCTTGTGAAAACTGTTGCAATGTTTTTGTTGAAATCAAGCAACATTTCATCCATAAAATACATGGTGTTCCCTAGACAATATAAATCAAACTACTTGATCAACGACCATCAAAATAAACATAAGCATATATACAGAGTGAATATTACTGTTCAAGTTTGTATTCCCAACAATTTTTTGTGGGCATTTCTCACGACTCCGACATGTGTACAATATTCTAATTTTTTATTGAAACATCCATATTGAATAGTTCTTCCTCATTTCCTCCATTTCTCCAAAACCATAGTCGCTTGAATTAATCAACAAAAATGCAACAGTTTAGACACGATCCCAACAAACTTAAGAGTGGGCATTGGGTTCAAATTGATGCAACGAGACTAATAATTCTTACGTTGAACCACAGAGCGTGGTTGAACTATTCACCAACAGTCACGTGTCTCGCCGATTTTCTGAACAACTTTTTAGGGACGATATTTTCAAACGTTTCCTTCGATATTTCGCGAACTCATAGTTAGATTTCGAAAATGAAGACACAGGCGTTTAGAGAATTGAAAAGTCTTCTCAATGAGGTGCCACACAACCTACTATGTCATTTGAAATTTTTGATGGGGTGGCAGTGGGGGCAAAAGGGTGAAACGAGCAAGGTGATTTTTTCGTGAAAACATGTCCCCCGTCACAATTATTCTATACCTTCCTCGGCGATCTTCCGACAACCCTCTACTAAACGAGATTCTGCGGGTGGAAAGTTTTCATATGTACACCCGGTATGAAATTCTCAATGAATTTATTGAGCAACCTGGATCATTTTTGATATCGTCAGAAATTATAACTTCAAGACTTTAATTTGTGGAGAACAGACATGCTTTTATAAAGTCTCGTGCCCAGTACTTGAAGACTTGTTGAACAAAAACAGACCCGCATGATTAATAAAAATTCTATAACATCATAATTATTACGAATAATGTTGGAAGTTGTGGTACGTTGCGGTAGTAATTATTGTTCGTTGATCTCATCAGTGCCCATATCTACTGGTTGATAAACTACTGACATTTCACTGAAACCATTTTTTCATTATAGGACAAAAGGAGCACAGGATATATAACAATGCAATTAAATAGACACATACCTACCTTTTCATTATTTGATGAAACCTATATATCCGGCTTTTTAACATTTGTGGAAATGATATAAAAGCATGGGAATATGAAAATGTTTGTTCGATGGTATTTTAATTCATTCCACAGATAATAGTATATTACACACCGAGGTGGGAAGTGATTCATTCCTGTCGTGAGATTAGTTAGTTAACCGAGACGTAAAGCCAGGGTATACCCACTAAACAATCCACCTCGCTTTTATGCTCGTCTGACCAATGTCTTTGACGACACTTAGGCCTGGTGGCCCATTGTATCTTACCTAGTATTTTGTTTTATTGTGCCCACCCCATTATCTCTGTACCTTGAACAAGTCTGTACAGATCCTCCACTTGATGTATTGCTGAGATTGGTATATCGATTCTTTGACTCTTTTTGACACCTTAACAATGCCCATAATTATCTTTTCGGTACTTCTGAATACATCATTTTTGTGTCTGATGATGACCTGTGGCTAACTAGTTACACTACTTATTAAACAATTTCTCGTGGTCGACAGACTTTGGGACTTTCATTGCTTTTTCATCTAAAAATTGGGGGTTTCTGTTTGAAAAATGGAGATTTTGTGTCACATTCACTTTCTGGACCCACTTGTCTGCGCACCTCGTATATTATTCAGTGATCTGATTATGGTGAGTGATCCGTTCAACCTCTTTATCATTTGTTATTCCTGTATATTACTAAAAATAATGATTCAGATGAAAATGGCGTATGTCTGATAGGTTGCATCCGTCACTTTTTCGAGAAAAACTCGAATAAATCAAATACGGTTCATTTCAGGTATAGGGTATATGATACATGTAATTGAATCAAAATCAAGAGAGGAATCCAAAAATGTGAAATATAGGGTGTCTCATTGAAACTAACAAAGATGACGTCACTTTCGGGTAAACCAAAAGCTTCACAATAATGAAAATATTTTAGTTGGATTCTTCAAAGTCCCTACCAATTTTCAGGATCATGCTTCATTCAGTTCTCCATGTACATGGTAATTCAAAATTGGATGTGATTATTTCGAGGACATATTGTTGGGATCAAAATAAGACTAAAATACGGATAAAATCTTCTGAAAATTGACATGCATCTGTCTTTTTAGACGTTTTAAACCCCGTTTTCGGGAAGTTGGAGGGGGGTCCACACTTGGCAGGAGGTGCATTTTAGAACACATGTTTTTATGAAGAAATAGTCGTTTTCGATCCCAACAATACGTCCTTGGAATATTTACATCGAATTTTGCATCACCCTGTATACCGTGTGTCCCGCTTTTCATGAATACACACTAATATTTTTTTATTCATACGCCATCCAACAGCCGAAGCCAATTACAGGATGGGAAAGATAAACAACTAATTACAAAATACAATTTAGATACAAACTAGATCAATACTAACTATACATTAGTTTGATACTATGATGAATGGAGATGGGCATATCTGCATATGAGCTGAAAAAAAACTCACATGCAGATATGCACATTACCAAATAATACTACAACAATGCTATTTTCAAACTAGCAATATTAGAACAGAGGATATCGGATGAATCTTGAGAAGACAATAATCTGAACATATTCTATAAATTCGTGAAAACTGCAGTAGATTAGATTGAGGTGTGCGCAAGTAAAAGAAATATTTATCTCACACTGGGAATCGAGGATCATGTATATCAATGGGAGACAGTAAATGGGGACAATCAAGTTTGTTATTAAGCAATTTATATAAAAACATGACCCCACTATGTTTTGAAAATATCATACAATCACCATCACAATTTTAAAACAATCGCATAATTAATATCTCAGATTATAGATTATAGAAATATGAATTGGGGGTATATCGAAGACTGGAACCTTTGGCACGATAATACACTACACTGTTTTACCACTAACCAAACCGATTTTTTAACGCCTCGACACGTGTTTCGCTAACTATGTTAGCATCTTAATACAACCTGTGAATTATGATGATCCCCGTCGTTAATCCACCCCCTCCCCTTTTCCAGGGCCAAGCGATCGTCCAGCTCGCCAAGACCGTCCCAGACGTCACCATCTTCGGCGTATGCTCGAAGGGCAAGCACGACGCCCTCAGGGCGGCCGGCTCGCCCGTCGACCACCTGCTCGAGCGCGGCGGCGACTACGTTGGCGAGGTGCGCAAATTATCGCCCGAGGGTGTCGACGTGGTGCTCGACTGCCTGTGCGGCGAGGAGTGCAACAAGGGCTACAACCTGCTGAAGCCGATGGGCAAGTACGTGCTGTACGGGTCGTCGAACGTGGTGACCGGGGAGACGAAGAGCTTCTTCAGCGCCGCTCGATCGGTAAGTGGGCACTGTCGCCAACTCGAAATTTCTAAAGTCGCGAAATGGCTACTCAAAGGACACCAAAGAACCACCGAATCCGATGAAATAGGAAAACAATGCGCCGCAGTCGAATTTTTTTGTAAATCTAGTGGTTTTAACTTCATTTTAGCTTAGGTAGGTATGTCGATGGGCAAGTTCGTGCTGTACGGGTCGTCGAACGTGGTGACTGGGGAGACGAAGAGCATCTTGAGTGCCGCTCGATCGGTAAGTGCGGGCACTGTGGCAAGAACCACCGAATCTGATGGAATGGAAAAACAATGCGCCGCAGTCGAAATTTTTTGTAGATATAGTGGTTTCAACTCCAATTTAAGATTACTACAAAACACCAGATAATGGAAGTCCAGCTGGTCAGATAAGGTTAGGTTAGCTTAGGTTGAGTGTGCCGATGGGCAGTGATGTACGGGTTATCGAACATGGTCACCGGGGAAAGGAAAAGCTTCTTCAGCTCCGCTCGACCGGTAAGTGGGCACTGTTGGCGACTCGAAAATTGAAAAGTCGCGAAATGGCTACATAAAGGATAGTAAAGAACCACCGAATCTGATGGAATAGAAAAACGATGCGCCACCGTCGAAATTTTTTGTAAAACTAGTGGTTTTAACTTCATTTTAGATTACTAAAAAACACCAGATAATGGAAGTCCAGCTGGTCAGATTAGGTTAGGTTAGCTTAGGCTAAGTGTGCCGATGGGCACTGCTGTAAGGGTCATCGAACGTGGTCACCGGGGAAAGAAAAAGCTTCTTCAGCGCTGCTCGATCGGTAAGTGGGCACTGTTGCCAACTCTAAATGTTCAAAGTCGCGAAATGGCTTTATAAAGGATACCAAAGAACCACCGAACCTGATGAAATAGAAAAACAATACGCCGCAGTCGAAATTTTTTGTAAATCAAGTGGTTTTAACTCCATATTAGATTACTAAAAAACAACAGATAATGGAATTCCAGATGGTCAGATTAGGTTAGGTTAGCTTAGGTTAAGTGTGCCGATGGGCAGTGCTGTTCGGGTCATCGAACGTGGTCACCGGGGAAACGAATAAGAGCTTCTTCAGCGCCGCTCGATCAGTAAGTGGGCAATGTCACCAACTCGAAATTGTAAGTCGCGACACGGCCACAAATAAAATACCAAATAACCACCGAATCTGAGAAATGGAAAAAATGCGTCGCAGACGAAATGTTTTTTAAATCTAGTGATTCTCTGGTAGTTTCAACTTCATTTTAGATTACTAAAGAAACACCAGATAATGGAAGTCCAGCAGGTCAGATTAGGTTGGGTTAGCTTAGGTTAGGTGTGTCGATGAGCAAATTCGTGCTGTACGGGTCATCGAACGTGGTCAGCGGGGAAAGGAAGAGCTTCTTCAGCGCCGCTCGATCGGTAAGTGGGCAGTGTCGCTAACTCGAATGCGCCGCAGACGAAATCTTGGTTTGTGGTGGTTTCTACTTCATTTCAGATCATCAGAAAAACACCAGATAATGAAAGTCCAGTTCGTCACGTTAGGTTACTATAGGTTAGGTGTGGCGGGGTACGCAAAATGTCGCCCGAGGGCATCGACGTGGTGCCCGACTCCCTGTGCGGCGAGGAGTGCAACTTGCAATATCACATTGACGATACAATACACATGTTGATGGCAACATTTGTACCCAACCATCAGCTGAATTCGTTGCGCCTTGCATCTCCCTCATGTTGTCAATTCCTCTCTCTAGGCACTATCTAGCTGTTTAATATAATTAGATCATCTATTTAGGCTCTTGCTTCGCTCGAACAAAATACTTATCGCAACTCAGAGTTTGGGCAGGAAACTCTCTTTTTGAGTGTACATTAGATCTATGAGTGTACCTAACATCTTCTATATAGAGTACTCAAAAATTCCCGCTTTTCAGCAAAGAATTTAGACCTCACAATTCAGTTTTCATTTAATTATAATCACCAAGATCAGATTTTTTAACAGCAGACCAACAATGGGTTCTCTATTTCCTAAAAGGTTATGTTTTTGTTTTTTATGGTCTTTAAGTTGAGTTCTTCCTTCTTCTTATTGTCGTAGTCCTTGGTTCAAATGAAAACAAAAAATTTAGGCTTTTTGCACTATCACACTTATCGATTGGTGAACTCTTTAAGTATTCGAATCCATACTAAAAATTAAAATCAGATGGATATAATTTGCAATATCACATTCACAATACAACGATGTCCACGATGTAGGGGTTATGTTCTATGTAGGGTCTAGACGTGGAAGCACGGTATATCTACTTCATCGTGAATCTATTCTCGGTTGTCACTCATTCTGCGAACTATCAAACTTGTTGCGTTCATTTCAATTATTCGAGAAAAAATGCATCGACATGAATTCGGATCACGAAAGTATAGATTTGGATATAGAAATTGCGGCAAATGAAACAATTCAAACGTCAGTACCTGCTATATTTATGATCAATCAGTTCTCATGTTTTTTAACTAAAATCAGTGTCAATGTTTCACATTACATATTGGTAGTAGATAGAACTATTTATCTAGCTACACCTATTTTTTTACCAAAATGTTTTGTTGCAACTCAAAATCCTACGGTTAAATTGTAAATTGAAGCGTTTGTACTCTGAAAGTTGAAAGATTGCGCTTGCGTCATGGTTTTTGTGGTTTTTACTTCAGTTACCTTCCGCTCTCTGATCCGTATCCGTTAGCGAGCAAAAAGATGTAATCTGTTCTATCTCTCCATGTTGATGTTTTGTTAGGGAACAGTGTATAAAGGTATAGGTATTACGGTCCAGTTATTTATTTCACAGAAAGGCAGGAATTATTGACTAGCCGCTATAGAGGAAATATATTAATTTGCTTGTGCATATCCGTTTTTACCCCTGTTCATTCTGTTCTATTGGTTCTAAAGTAACCGTGTAGACATATCTAGACCGGAGAATATATACAGATTGTTTTATATTTAAATGTACATGCGATAATTGTAGATAGAGGACACTTTGGTGGTACGAAATCACCCCCCATCAAAACTGAATAGAAATAAAAATTAGAACCCAGGGCCGTACAGACGATTTCTTTTATTTTAAGAACAACGCCTTGTATAGCTGAATATTGTAAATATGTTATGATATCTGTGGAGAACGAAATAATTAATGAAATTATCTACTATTGGCGAGTGCACATCCAATTTTGCATGTCAAATTCATTTCTCGAAATACTCAGCTCGACTTCTATGGAACTCTAAATTCAAAACCCAATTTGAATACAAAAAGTACCGTTCTTCAAAACGGTAAAGTACCAATAAATTTGTTTGTCAATTATTCTAGATATTTTAGACCGCCTATTGCATTCTTAACTATCCATTCATTAGCTGCGGTAAAGTAGGCATTGCAAAAAGTCTCTAAATTTGAACGATCTATAATCACACTTAGTCGTATCAATAGTTTTGCATAACATAAAAACATTCATACTCTTATCCATGCTGAGAATATTGAATCTGTGGTCGGGGGTTGAACACTCATCGGGTGTACCACAAATTGGAGTGTTTTATGAGACATAGTATAATGACCATTTACCAGCAAGTTCGATGCAATGTAATTTTGAATCGAATAATGCGCATGCGTCTATGATATTTCACGGCAAGTTTCATGCAAGTTTCGTAATAGAACCAGTCCTATTTTTCCTGCAATTTCAAGACAAGTTCAGTAAAATTTTTAGTAATAGTCATCGTAGCATCTTGATAAAATACAAATTTTCTCCATAACGTGGCCTGAAACACCAAATAACCTCAAAAAGTACATTGAAGGCTCAAAAAACCTGAAAATGGTAAATATGAACAAGAAAATATGACAGAAATATCTCAATGTACGGCGACTTGCAATAAATTGAGAAAATTGCGAGAAAATTGCATTGCCTCAAACTTGCCGAGAAATAGCATAATGTACGGCGCCCTTTAGGTTGTAGCGGAAATGATTACAGATATATAGTGTTCAAAATCGAGATTTCTCAATTTTAAGATTTTTTTGTGTCGAAACTATTCATCATCGGTCAAAAGGATTAGCATGTCCGTATCCCAACGTTTGAATTACTATCTACTGACATGACTGGATTGAATACTCACTGCAGATAACAGAGAACAAGTCTCACAAGTAGAGAATCCGATAACATGAGGATTATCGTTGAACATTCGCATCTTGACTAGATGAAACAGGGATTTGACGAATAAGGTGACAGCCGATACTAACGTCAGGAAATTGGGTTGACAATGTAGTTTTTCTTCTTCTTTTTGTGTATTTCTGGGAACTTAGGCATTACACTGTTGCGCGTGCCACAAAATAAATTCGGGATTAAATAAAATCTCGATCGAAGTCACCGAATTCAATTATGAAAAAAAATATATTTGCGATGATTTTAATAACGAATGATTGCATCGAATAAGTTACTATTTATACACGGAATGATCGATATAAAATAGGTATGTGGCGTAAATTCGACTAGTGTGTACAACCCCATTGATATGGTTTCTATATCCAGGTTGAGACTGTTTTTACTTGAGGTTAAAAGATTTTATTATTTGCAGTGGTGGCAGGTCGACAAGGTTTCTCCTCTGAAGCTTTTCGATGAAAATCGTACTCTATGTGGCTTCAACCTGAGACATCTGATGTACCAGCAGCATGGGGAGGGATATGTCAAACAAACTGTCCAGTCAGTATTCAAACTGTTCCAAGAAGGAAAAATCAAGCCACTGCTGGACTCAACTTGGGCTCTTGAAGATGTAAGCGTATTTTTCAAGTCAAACGGGCTTTGTCACAGTGATCAACAATTCATTTTGCACCAAGGCTATTATGAAATACTTTCATGAAAAAAAAAAAAAAGGTGAAGTTTCTTTATGTTGTGGTCAGGCCATATTATATAGCAGAATTGTTTGTTTTTTGTAGGAGAGAGTAAACAATATTTTAGTATTGAGTTCAACAAATGTATACCATTTACATTCAATACATAAGATGTGAGAATGTATAGTAGGTAATCAATCTTCTCAGTGCTTAAATATTCTCGACATTCATTTAATATAGGTCGCGTGCACGATGACCGACTCTGAAGGTAAAACATTGAAACACAACCTCACTTTTTTGTAAGACATTGAAACACAACCATACTTTTCTCATTTGTTCACAAAGGAATCGAAGGATTTAAATAGTTTTTCACAATATTTTGGCACACGAATCGTGTTTTTTGGGCTGTTCATTAATTCAAGCATGTCATCACATTGTGATGTTGCACAATGCTCAAAAAATGCAGTGAAAGGCGAAGGAATATGATTTTCCAGGTAAATATATAGTGATCTCACATAGTTTTCATTATGAAGTTTTGTCAATTCTTATTATTAGAATTCTTCTGCTACTTCTGCAATAGAAGAGCTAATATTACTAATAGAGTGAACATGTCTAGAACTCAAGCGATCATATTTCGTCTGCATGTCAGACCAGTATTACCGTTTGATTGCATGAATCTAATCTTCTTGCCTTCTTTTAGAAACTTCACGAGTATTTCTATTCGCTCCTATTGCAGAAGGAATTTCAATGAGAAATGACAAAATTTCAAAATGAAAACTCATATATGTGACTATAGTAATAGTATATTATTAAACGAGCGGTAATGTAGGTCATAACTCACGCAGATGAAGTTTGCAGCACGAGCCACAGGCGAGTGCTGTAATCCATCAAGTGAGTTATGACCATTACCGCAAGTTGAATACTATACTTTATCTACGACTATTACAATAAATCCTAAGTTATACAAGTACAGAGAAAGAACTTTATTGACAAATCTTGATATACTTAATACAAATTTTAGATTCAATCACTCGCATATTGTTTATTGAAAAAATTAACTGTGAAGTTAACAGTAAACTGAATATGTTGGAACTGAATTATGGAAGTTTATTGTTTCTTTTTGTGTTTGTTGCATATATGTTGTTGGTGTACTAACTGATTGAGCTGTAATAGAACTGTATATTTTATTTGCAGTATCTGTCTTATTCTTTTCGGAATCATCAACGTACCCCTCAGCCACAGTAGTTGATCGCCAACCGCCATGGCGTTTCAGTGCCGTACGGCATCTATTAATAAAGTTGCCGACGAGCGGCGAAAACAATGCCCTGTATATAAATTACAGTCTGGTAATTTCAGAAATGTGGCAATGTCTTTCCCCATTGCTCAAAATTTATCAATGCCATTCTTTGTGAGTGATATTTTCCATATGGAAATTCAAATGATAATCCATCTTCACTATCTGAATTCATCAAAAAAATCACAATAATTGTATCAGCTCAGTTTGAAAACGTCAAAATTATTCAGTTGACATCACTCCCCTCAATAACAATAATGGACTGTTCCCTTTCGGCCAACTGGCTTGTACAGAAGTACTGAGCCATCTTGATTTTCGGTTCGTAAATAATTCCAAGAGCCTTTCTCGATGAAAGTATTATAGTGAGTTATAGTAGCGAGAGTTATTATAACTCACGCTGTTTGTTTATAGATACTATTAATTGTACAAAGGCAGTTGAATCATTGATAAATAATTTAATAGGAGTAGATAAAGTACTTTTAGATCACAATGTAGGTACTTACCTGAAAAATCAGATTCCTTCGTCTCTCGCTGCATTTTTGTGCATTATATAACAGCACAACACGTGATGGCTTGCTTGAATTAATGAATAGCCAAAAAACAGGATTCGTATGCCAAATAATTGTGAAATAATATTCCAATCCTTAGTAAACAAGTTAGAAAAGTGAGGTTGTGTTTCAATGTTTACCTCCAGGGTCAGTCATCTGACAGATCTTGCACGCAACCCATTCTAGACTGGGAAAAAATGTCAGTTATAGATAATTGACATTTTCAATAGCCTCTATATTCTTCTCTATTTTGTAAACGTCTGGCGAGAGAAGTTGGTGAAAAAAATGTATCATATTAAGCGGTACAGAGGAGGAATATGTTGGGATTTTTTTTTAAATTTTGGAGGTTATAAGTTCTTGGGAATACTCCAATAATTGGCAAAGAATTCCGAAGCTTTGCTGTACTACTTTATTGAAAACTATATCTTTGATTTTAGCCTTGAAAATATTTAATATAGTGCCGTTAAATTCGACATGCCTAATCATGTTAATGAGTTCATCAAATTTTATAGCTATGGAAAAAAACTGAGTTGTTGATTTATATGGACGATACTAGTTTTTTCAAGCATACAAGATATTTATATTCTTCAACAAGACAAGCTTGACAAGTAATAAATAGTGACGGTAGAAGTTCATCCTCGAAGTGGAGTTAGTAGTTACCAGTAGTAAAACACATAGTCATCTCCACAAAATATATTTTCCTAAATTATGGGCTAAGAGAAACATGTTTGGGCTCACTTTGGACGCCCCCACCCTGTCTATATCTCAGCTATCAGTCGGTATGACCGGTATGAATAATCATCAATATGACCAGTTTTTGAGAGACGAACATCCTTTTGGCCAGTGGCGTGCATTTCATCGAAAGGGGCCGATTTTTATGAAATCATATTTGGATTTTTTTTTGCAAGAAAACTAACTCCACATTATTGTTCCTCGTGCTTTCGAACACCATATGCAAATAATCTCCTCATTCCAAATTAACAAGATTGGCTTTATTTTGTTCATTTTTGGTCTCGAAAAAAAAGTGAATTCAAATTGACTACAAAATTTTGGAACGTTCAATGGCTCCAGCAGAAAAAACATGATTTGAAAGAACAAGATACACTATTTTATGTTGAACTCACTGTTTATGAGTAAATAATTATTATATTAGCAAGAATGCTGTTTAGATATACCTGTTTTTAAACCCTTTATATTCTTTATAGGAATCATATAAAAATCTACATACGGCGGTTTGGAACCACGAAGATATCAATATTATTAGGTCAGTTTTCCTGTGAAGAACGCACGGCACTGTCTAAAATGATGTTCATCTCTGAAAAACTGACCATATTGAGATATAGATGGCGGGCGGGCGATTGAAATGAGACACGCTGTATATGCCCATCATCAGTCTCATGAAAACAAGAAGGAAAATCAACATATTTATAATTGAATTCTTGGAATTTTACATCACCTGTTTTTGCAATCATGCCGTCAGCATTTTGTGTGGTGATATTTTTTCTTGTTTTCATGAGACTGATGATGATCATATCACTCTGACTGCCATGTCAGTCATTTTTGACCGACAGCTTGATCTCGTGCTGAGCCGATGCATTTTCATTGGTTCGAACGCGTCAGGCCACGCGAAGTTTTCAGAGTAGGGGGCATCTAAGTGATCAGCATATTGCTGCTCAGACATTGTAAAGTCGTTCTGGTGTACAGAAGAGCATAAAAGGATGTCAGCTAAAATCGACCGACGCGGCCTGACAAGGCAATTTTTTTCAATGTATATAAGTAAAAGTGCATGATATACTCCTATAAGTCATTAATTTATCGATAAACTCACAGGAGTTGTAACATTTGCTATAACAGCAAAAGGATAAAACACTGAATGCTAGAAAAATTGTTTAATTTGTGACAAAAATCTTGTGAAATAATATGTACAAGAAAGGGGGCTAAAATGAGGTGAAGAGAGAGCGGGCGCATTGGGAAGGCTGCCAGTAGATGCCTTGTATGTGCATTGAATGTCATGTGAAAACCATTCTAACAATAATTAGATTCAGATATTGAGATTTTTCACATTTTATACAATAAACGTTTTTGAGCCATTATTGTAGCTATAAATTTCATAGTGAGCGCCACAAAAAAATTTGAATACGTTCATTTGAGCGCCGCGAATTCAGATCTATTTTATAAGTCACCGTCGGTCACATTTGACTGACAAAGCCTGTAATAGAGAGAGAAAAACAGGGTCCCAGCAGCCAGAGTGTTAAATATGCACGAAACATGTTTCTCTAACCCGTAATCTAGGGAAATATACTTTGTGGATATGAATATGTGTTTTACTACTGGTGAAAAATAAATACCGCATCATCGTCTTTGAAATGAATATCGCATCAAAGACAGTCATCAATGTCGATCATATCTATGTTTATTTCCATCTGTTGAAAAGATTATTACAGATGGAAATACATAGGAAAATCATTTCTGATACATCGCGTAAGCAGCTTCCCGTGAAACCAAAACAAAATAAAGTTGTTGAATTATTGATAGGGTAGATTTTTACTTTCAATATGGTTTTCAATGAAAGTATAAATAATTACCCACCTAGGAAACGTACGTTCTTCTAAGCTGAAAGCCTACTCTGATCAAATGTCCCGTGTACCCTGGTTCTGGTATTTTTTGGCGTATACCAATGCTGATGAGTTACATTTTACTGTAGGTTGTGGAAGCGATGCAAAAGATGCATGACCGCAAGAACGTGGGAAAGATAATTTTGGATCCAAGCATGGAGCCCAAACCAAAACCAGCCACTCCAGCTAAGGGGAAAAACAAAGAAGATAAGAAGAAGCAATCTTCGGAGGAAAAGAAAGAACCGGAGGAGAAAAAAGACGATGAAAAAAAGGAGGAAAAGAAAGAAGAGAATCTAACGAATGGTGATTCGCCTGGAGAATCTGGTAATATATAAAATAGGTATTTATGTAACAAGGACGAAACACTGTCTATTATAGTCCAGTCTGCAAATTGATAGCCGAGGCCTTAACCGAGGCTAGCAATCAGGCAAGACAATAGACAGTTTTTCGCCGAGGTGCATATATATTTTTGCGTCGACCTCAAACACGTATATTCACTATATCCGATGTCGTTTAAGATCTATTTTATGCTATACGAATTCCAAGAAAGGATAATGAAATGAACCTATGACATCAAAATAGTATGTACCTATAGTAAACAGAAAAGTAACCTTCTTCCAACAAAATAGAAAGAAACAAAACAAACACTCTCATACAAACATAATCATATTCCTAATTCTCAATTCAAAAATACTCACAAATAGTATATTAGGTAACAAGTGTTATAAACGTCCTTTTAGTAACGAGTATTTTAAGCACGAGCGGAGCGAGTGTTTAATAAACGAGTGTCTAGAAGAGTTTATAAACGCGTTACATACTATGCTTTTTCTAAGAACTGCGAAAATTACATTAAAATACCTGCTATTCCTGCTAACCTACAAAATAATTCGAAAGGAATGGGAATTGAGAACATAATACATGCAACTGCATGCAACCAGCGAGACACGTATAAGTGATATTGGTTGTAGATGTGTCCAGTCCATTGCTTACTAACCTTTGTTTCACGTTTATTGTCATGCTTAGCGCATAATGAATAAATAGTTCTCAAAGATGGATGCTTCATTTTTACCCTTTTTGAAGATATGCTAGTACCAAAACATTATCTTCAATTTCACTTTTGTCTACATTTAGCATATATTTTTAAAGAAGAATTCTGATACAAACAAATATTGTTTGAATAATTCTGATACAAAATTTGAATATAACAGTTGACAGTTAATACAATTGACATGCCAGACATGTCTCGAATAGCTGAAGCTGTGTTTAATGAACTGTGTTTCCATGGAAATGTATTTAAGAAATCGTGTTGCCATGGTAACGTGTTTAATATTTTGAATAATAGTATATTATGTAACAAGTGTTATAAACGTCCTTTTAGTAACGAGTAGTTTAAGCACGAGCGGAGCAGAGCGGAGCGGATCGATTTTTCTTTCGTCTACTTTTCGCATATATTTTTAATGAAGAATTCTGATACAAACGAATATTGTTCTAATTATTCTGATACAAAATTCGAAAATAACAGTTGACAGTTAATACAATTGACAGGCCAGACATGTCTGAAATTACTGAAGTTGTGTTTAATGAACTGCGTTGCCATGGTAATGTGTTTAAGAAATCGTGTTGCCATGGTAACGTGTTCAATATTTTGAATAAATCACAGATCGTTAATCCGTGATTAATCGATCGTTTAGCGTGGTACATATCCGTACGCTAAATGCCATTTTAGTTATGTGAGTAGAAAAATCCATATACGTATTAATAAACAATACGGATCATAACGGGTGCCAGGATGAAGCCAAAAATATGAAACAAATGAATATCCATAAGGATTTGGTGGCATGATATGCATGCGCCATGCGCTATTATAGTAGTCATCAAAGACATGCGTTTCGGTTTACAATGACGATTACTAGCCTTTCAATCAAAGCAGTATGTGTCTGATCGTTTCAAAACTTTTCCTTATGGATAGTCATTTGTCTTCAAAAATCGGCTTCATGTTTCGCTATGGAAACAGATAGAGATTATCCGTATTGATTATTAATACGTATATGAATAAATCACAGATCGTCAATCCGTGATTAATCGATCATTCAGCGTGGTACATATCCGTATGCTAAATGCCATTTTAGTTATGTGAGTAGAAAAATACATTTACATGGGTACTTATAGAATTTAAGTACATAAATAAACTAAAAAACACGCTTGTGTAGTTAGCTGAACTAAACAATAGGAAATAAATGGTAGTTTGAAAAACTGAAGAAACGCCCTTTTATAGATAGTCAAACTAAAAAGAAGTAGAAAATAACTTCCGATACAATCAGAATAGTAATAATCATAACGATACCTTCTTTTACAGACTCCAAAAAGGATAATTCTAGTTGAACTGCTGGTCAAGACCTTTCTTCAACATTATGAATATACATTTGCTTAAGTTTATCATTTTATTTGCAATATATTAATTTACTGAACTGAATTCAACTACAGACAGATCTCATGGTGATTCATTTATTAATGTGAGCTGTGTTATTTTTTAATTAGGAATATGAACTAAGAATAGGTCTGTAATGAAACCAATGAATTTTAATAATTATTTTTATCATGATATCTTCTTATATATTTTGTATTTTGTCATATACCTACTTTTAATGTTTCTATATTTTAATTAATTTACGATTCTATTTTTATTTGATTTACGTATTTTTATATTGATGGTGCTCATTTAGAAATTCATATTTTCCAACATTGATTTTATTGTTCTAGTTGTAATATTGCAGTAAATACATATTGAGCTTTGTATTTGAAAATCGCATATCTATGTGTGTCAGACCAAAATAACGATTTTTATACAAAATATATTGCCAAGCTTAGTTTTTTACTTGATAGTTCAAGAAGGACAAATAATACTAGAAAAAGATCTTGCCTCCATATTTTTGCTATAATGCTGTACCTATATGAAGTAAAAAGCATATCAAAATCATCAAACGAATTGAACATCTTTTCACATTGGCTATATACATGAAATATGTTATTTCAGTTATGTCTGTAAATACAAATATTCATAATTGAATGTTTTCGAGATCATTTTCCTGAAATATATTCAATAAGTATTCTTGTGAACCTTGACATTATATTAGCTACTGATACAACTTTGTTGATAAGGATGTGAATAAACATACCATTATGTAGGCTATAGAATATTATTGCTATTAATTGCTTGAATATAAATATATATGTAAATGTAAGACTGATGTGTTGACGTTACGCTATTGCAAATTGTTTGGATGCCTGTGAAAATAAATTCTAGAAAAGCAACCAAGTCAGTTGTTTTATTTGCTTTCCAAAAGTTTACAGGGCCTAAACCAATATACATCAGGGTGTCCGCTAAAAGGAGGTCAATCCATTGACCATCTATTCCTTGAACAAAAACAATATGAGTTTCTAAATACCATTTCTCATTTTAGCCCTTCACATTCGATATACAGGGTGTCAAAGTTGAAAATTAAAAACTGTTTTTTTCTAATTACTCGCGTATTCAATGAGATATCAATCTCAAAATTGGTACATAACTTCAGCACAAAGAGTTACATCGTGTGAAGAAAAAAAAAACAGAAAATAACTGTCAAATATTCAAAATACTGGGGGTCAAGAACACATCAACGAACTCAACAACAAACAAAAACCATCAGCTCTGTTCTTGGACCTTTCAAAAGCATTTGACAGTGTTGATCACACAATCCTGTGCAAGAAACTAGAACTGCAAGGCATAAGAGGAACAGTGCAAAACCTAATTAAGTCATACTTACAAAACAGGGAACAATGTGTAAAAGAATATGGAGAGAATGGTAAAGTATTCAAATCAGATAAATTATTAATTAAAAAGGGAGTTCCACAAGGGTCAATACTGGGGCCGTTACTATATATTCTTTACACTAACGATCTGCCAAAAATAATGGACCAAACCATGACCATGATAATGTATGCAGATGACACTGCCATAGTATTTAGCGAAAAAACGAATGAATTATGTAAACTCAAAATGGAAAGCACAATAACTAAACTTGATGAATGGTTCCAAGACAATAATCTTCTTCTAAATTTAGGAAAAACACAAGTTATCAATTTTGGAAAGCAATTTGAACATAAGTCAATATGTTACAATAAGATTGATATTGTGGCAGAACCATTTGTATCATTTTTAGGGATTGTAGTTGATCATAGGTTAGATTGGGAAAACCATATAGAAAAGCTATCACAATGTTTGGCAAAGTTTAGCTATGCACTAAGAACAGTATCACAATCATTGAGTCCGGAGGTATCACTAACAACATACTATGCATATGTACAATCAAAAATTAGCTATGGGATAATATTCTGGGGAAACTCAATACATGCACAAAGGATATTCATATTGCAGAAACGATGCATAAGAAACATATTTCAAATAAAACGCCGTGAAAGTTGTAAAAACATATTTATTCAGCAAAAAATTTTAACAGTGGTAAGTTTGTATATTCTAGAATCTGTACTCTTTGTAAAAAAGAATTTTGATTTATTTGAAGACTGTCTGACAGAACACCAATACTCTACCAGAAATAAGAGTAACCTAGGAACAGACCTCACCCAATATACATATATACAAAAAAATGTTGACTACTCAATTAAAAAAATATGGAACAAACTGCCTGCAAACTTGAGAAATTTAGAGTACCAACAATTAAAAAATAAAATTAAAATCTTCCTTCTCGATAAAGCATACTATGAACTGATTGATTTCATGAATGATAGCCTATATGAAATATTGTAATGCACAAAGATATCAAACAAACAACATTCCATGCTCAACTACCGATATGTGAATCATTGTCTTGCACAGAATATAATATGTAACCATTTGTAAAAAACTGCAGATATGTATAAAATAATAATATGTGTATATATTTTTTATCAATATGTTTTGAATAATTGTAAGTAAGCAAATTTTTTTTGACGTGTTCTACACCCGAAAGGGTATTATATGGAACAAATAAACTACTATTCTATTCTATTCTATTCATCCCCATTTTTTTTTGTACGTGCGCTAATGACTTTCTATCTATTTTTCTTCAAGTGTTCAATCATTTTTGCTATTTTTCGTGTCTTGTAAAATTTCGAGAAAATTATTTGTTTTTAAGATAATTCGAAAAGTACTGGTTATTGTTTGATGCCTATGCGACCTATGGTAATCTCATAATGTTCACATACTCCTATTTATTTCGTCGAAATTTGAAGAGGGCGTAACTTTTTACGTACTAAAAGGTGAATATGGAAATAGCGGGTGCTCAGAGCGAATGTATTGAATAGTTATTTATTATACAAGGGAAAAAAGTAGTAGATTTTAGCTCCAGGTTGTGTTGTCTCCCGACGCGTAGCGGAGGGAGACAAAAAACCGTGAGCTAAAATCTAATATTTTTCCCGTGTATAATACACTATTTTTTTCTGTGACAGAAGGAAGGACGAATCAATATTGGGAAGATATTACATTATTTCGAAATCTGAAAATTATCGACGTGAAATTTCAAGTTTTTAACAGTAGGGACACCTGCGTTTTATAGACATCTTCATCATTCTTTTGAAGTAATCAAATATCTGATGTCACTTCTGTCAGTTCAATTCTGTGATTTGATCTTAAAAAACTGCGAATTCAGTTGTTGTTTAGTAATATACGAAACCGCGAAGTCGAATGGAAGATTAAAGGACATGCAGTTCTTTCTCGGAGACGGTATTATTGACTTATTTTTCGGAACTATAGCACAACAAAAGCCATTACCAGAGTATATATAATATGTGATATATATCCGGGAAAGAAGTACTCACTTTTTTCCCACGGGAAAAAAGTAATTTATGAAAAGTGACATTTTATAACCTGCCAACAGAGATGAAATGCCAAACTTTTTTCCCGTCACAGAAAAAATAATTTTTGAAAAAAAAAAGTGAGGACACATGTCGAATAAAATTTGTTTGCCAATCGAACGGCGTGAAATTTTTTTTACGCGGTCAAATAAAAATAAAGTTTTTTGGAATTCCGGGTAAATAATGATTTTGGGAGGATGGGGGGGAAGGTCGATTGACGAGCCCCGAACCCACCCTTTTAAAGAATTATTAAATTGATTTTTTTTCGAGAATAGCAAATTTTTTGATTTTTTTTAAATCGGTTTGAGCGGTTTTGGGGGGTGCGGAATTTTTTAAAACATATCGGTATGTCGGGCGCGGAACGGGAAATGAAATCGAAAAAAATTAAAAAAAAAATATTTTCGGGAATTTTTGGTGAAACTATGATATTCATGATTTTAATAGCTACTTGATGAAAGAAATAGCAGATCAGGAGTGTCTGGGGATGTATGAAAGATTTTGTGTATAAGCCACATATTTTTCAAAGGCTAAGATTTTCTATAATTAAAAGGGCTCGCATATGTATTTAAAAAATTGGAGGTCATATCGAGCAATGCATTTTTAGACGTGTTGTTTTTTGTAAAAATTATTTTAATACATTCGTACTGAGCACTCGGTATTTCGGTATTCACCGTTTCGTTCGTAAAAATTTACGCCCTCTTCCAATTTAGACGAAATAAATAGGAGTATGAGAACATTATGAGATTACCGTAAGCCGCATAGGCATCAAACAATAACCAGTACTTTTTAAACTCATATGTGAGCATTTTTTGAAAATTTGTTATTCAGATTTTTGATCGGTGAGAAATAATACATGAATATACAATACTTGCTATCAAACTATTCTTGGTTTGCTTACATCTCGCCGACACTGACATTTTTTATACAAATACGAGTAACAGAGATTCGTAGGTACCCAAGATAGTGCCGCTGAAAATACTATTGAATGGACAGGGGACCTGGAGAAACCACCAACCATAGTCACTACAACTCACATAATCAATATCAATATATTAGATATCAGAAGTCAGGTGGTGGTGTACCTATTATATCACACCATGTTCGGGGAATCTTTTTTCCATTTCAAAACACATCGCTTTTCCATCACGAATAACATGTCGCCATAAACATTGCATAAAATATATCGCTGCTCTATAACTTATCGCAGCGACTTCACATGGATGAAAGGGACAAAATAACATCGCTCCGACATCGCAGCGACGTTTATACGACATAGAATGCGATATCATGCACGAGTCAAAATTGTTACATATCGCTATGCGATATCTCTGCGTGATATAACTGTGTTTGTGTTTGCTGGGAGGTTACAATCGTTACATCGCTGAGTTATCTCTGTGATGTAACTGTGTTTGCTAAGATGTGCTTTATTTTCCTGAAAGCTCAGGTAGTACCTACTCAAAAATCTTATGTGCGCCCCACTCCCCACTATTTAAGTCCTCTGGACCCGCCACTGCTTAGAAACGGTCTGACGTCGTCATAACTGTCATGTGTCATCAGTCATCACAAATCACAATGAAATAATCATGAAATCATCAATAATTATTCATCATTATCATCAGTCATTATCAGATAATAAGATAAATCAAGAATAAATTGAATCTGTGAACATTGAATATTTCCATTATGATATTTTTACTTTCAGTGTCTCATCCATAGCATTCCATAATAATAATATTTTTGTGATCAAAATTCTCAATACATCTCTACCTACCAGAAATACCTACCTAAATCATTATAACACTTCTTTCAAAATTATAATATAGAATCAAGGTAGAATATTGGATCTCAAATTTCAAAATGTCTAGTAATGACTCTGATACTGCTAGAAGTGAGGCTACTCCTGAAAAATGTGGCTGGTCCAAATTTTCTGAAAGCAAATTAATTGAGGTTGAGAAGAAGATATTGAATGGTGAGTTGCATTTAGTAACTAAAATCTGATCTGGTTTAATTTTTTTGAGGATAGAATTATGTAATATTGATCTTCAACCATTTTCAGTACTCAAAACTACCTATAGAACTTGGTTTGTACCAATTGGTTCCACTGTTGGTAAAAATGATAAAATCTGGACCATACTACTGAATGAAGAATCAAAAAATACTCCACTCGTTTTACTTCATGGTTTTGCAGCAGGATTATGCTTTTGGTGTTTAAACTTTGACACAGTAGCAAAAGAGAGGCCAGTTTATGCAATAGACTTATTGGGTAAATGTTTTCAGGAAATAGAGTTTTGTAAGATTAAGGTGGATTTAGCAGGCCCACAAACACAATTTATTTCATAACTGTAATTTTAATGTATAATTCATAAAAGTTAAACAGTCCATATGAGATGATTTATTCAACTCATGAGTCCTAGTGCACAGTGCATAACATCTTGCATTACACATTAAAGTTACACATTCTGCTTGTGCATTTGCTAAATCCACCTCTAGTTTTGATTGGATTAGATTTTGATTCCATACAAATGGAGCACAAACATCACACTTTCATTCTGATTGATTGTTGTGATACTATCATTACTAGTCAATAGAAAATATGATTTAGTCTATCTAAATTCTAGGATTTGGGCGATCAACCAGACCCAATTTTAGTAGTGACTGCCTTGAAGCAGAACAACAAATGGTAGAGTCTTTGGAAGAATGGAGAAAAGAAGTGAAGTTAGACAACTTCATATTATTAGGTCACAGTTTTGGAGGTTATCTTGCAACCAGCTATGCATCAAATTATCCAGATAGAGTGAAACATTTAATTTTGGCTGATCCTTGGGGATTTGCTGAGCGTCCTGAAAAGTTGAACTTGCCCATTTGGGTGAAAATGCTTTCAATATTATTTTATCCACTAACATATTTGAATCCTTTGGCCACTGTCAGAGCAGCAGGTCCTATAGGTATGTAGATATTGCAAAGATACAAGATACCTGAAACAAATATATACCAGGTGAATGAAATTCCAGTAGATGCATGGGGATTTCCAGAAGGTGAGAGCTACAGAGAGGGTTGACTACCAAAATGCCATTTTGAAATTTCAAAAATTCCAAATACTTCAGAAGATGTTTGAAAAAAAAAAAATTCATAAAACAACAAATCACACATTCTCATTACTACTTTTTTTGTTCTACAAGATGGGGTTATCAGATTTTCAACCCACTGTTACCTCTCTGAGCTGCCATCATCAACTTTGTTTTTTCTTTTTTAAATATTGACATAGTTTTTTATGGATTTCAAGAGCTTTCAATCTCCTAAAATTGAGGGTGTATCACAATTATTCCAAAAAGGTGTTTGTTTTTATCCCTATTAAAAATATATTCTCTGTCTCTAACACATAGGTTCTTATGGCAAATGCCATTAATATGAACGTTTCCATTGAGTGCAGATGAATGCATCAAAAGCTCTTAAAATCCATAATAAAAAATTCAGGGCCCTATTCAAAAAACAAATTTGACGATGGCAGCAGAGAACAGATTAAGTATCAATGAGGATGTGAGATTTGTTTTGTTAAATCAATTTAAATAAAGTCCGAAAAAATGAAACTGAAATTGCCAATATTAGTTTTTTCCAAAAATCTTTGGAAGTATTCAGAAATTTTCAAATTCCAAAATGGCATTTTGTTGGTCATAAAATTGTGCAAATTTGTCTCCATTTAACTCTCTCTGTAGCTCTCACCATTTCCATCCCCATGCATCTAATAAAATTTCACTCACCTGGTATATATACAATTGACATTGCAGTTAAGGACATTGAAAGTCAATAATTTTTCTAGATTGAGGGAAATGCTGAGTGCTGAGCACAATTTTTCTTCAATATTTATTTATTTAGTCTCTTTCAAAAGACCTAAATATCTGCAGGTTTCACTTTTATATAATTATGTAAGATACTAATAATGATTATTTTCCACAAAGTAGGTAGTTTTTGAAATGTTATGTTCATACATTTTTTGTAGCCATTCTACTGCGAATGAACAAAAAAAAAATATGTGCACCTTGATTTATCTCTTGAAGGTTTGGAGAAATTTAAAAACTCAGTACCAACTGAGCAAACTTTAAGGAATAAAGTTTCATTGTTTTTGTTTTAATTAAATGAAACTAGGGTCCCTTGATGGAAATTGACGTTAAGTAATCTTGACAGGCTAGGGACTAGTGATCGACCGATACCGATGCCGATATATCGGCTATATCGGCCGAGGGCCGATTATCGGTATCGGCCGATAGATGTGAGTATATATTGGCTATATCGGCCGATGTATAAATAAAGACAACCATAGCAGCTTGAAACATTTTTTTTATATTTAAATATAGAGTAATATTTGAAATAAGGCAATCTTAAGAAATTATGGTAGATATAACATGAAATAGGCATTTAATATGAATACTGTAGTTTTGGCAAATTATCATGTAAAAAAATAAGTGTCTCTGTTGTTCCTGGATTCAGCCGATTCCTTTTCGCCGAATTTACGGTTCATTCAAAGTGCAATTTTTGTTTTTATTTTTATGATTTTAAATTGAACGTTAGAGAATTATAAATTATATTACAGAATATTCAGATTTTAGAGATTTTACAATAATAATTAATAATGAATGTTATCAATTAAAAGAGGCCGATATGCCGATATATCGTTATCGGCCAAGACATTATCGGTATCGGCCGATTATCGGTATCGGCTAAAAAAGTCATATCGGTCAATCACTAGCACAGATCAATAGTAGGGACAGATCATAGCTGCATTCTTTTTTAATGATCTAGAGACTTTAGTTTTGTCCACTGGCATCCCTGACATCCATGGGCGCTACAGAAAATCATTCAAAATTTTAATAATAGGTATGTACAGGGTATTTACTTGTTGAAAAAGATCATATGGCGAACGAGTTTTGTAATTATGATCCGATTCTATTCAAAATTGGAAGGTATCTGGGGTTTTCCGGGGTTGGAGATAATGATTGTTTCGTCAAACTTGGAAAATTCAAGATGATGGATCCAATATATAGTGAAAGAAATTTCTAATTATGATCTGATTCTATTTAAGTTTGGTATCTGAGGGTTTTTGGGGTCGAAGTTCATGAGTTTTCGTCAAAATTGGAAAATTCAAGATAGAGGATCCAATATGGCGAACGAATTTTGTAATTATTATGATCCGGTTCTATACAAAAATCAAAATTGGTATCTGGGGATTTCCGGGGTCGGAGATTATAAAAATTTCGTCAAAATTGGGTTGTTAAAGATGGCGGATCTAATAATATGGTGGACGAGTTTTGTAATGAAGATCCGATTCTATTCAAAATTGGTATCTGGGGGTTTTCGGGGTAGGAGATATAATGATTGTTTCGTCAAAATTTGAAAATTCAAGATGACGGATCCAATATGGCGAAAGACATTAGTTCATATAATTATTACTCTACCACAAATAGAAAATATGTAGGATGCAAGAGTGAAAATAACGTTCCTGTAAGTTATACTGCGTATATACCGAGGCGTATACCAATTTCTTTGTTACTTTCATCAATAAATTATTCGAAAATGACTTTTTATTTAACGGAGACGGAAAAATCATGGGGGTAAAGTATATTCTATTCTTTATTTTCCTGCACATTTTACGTATTACTTTTTATCAGCCTACTTTTCGTCCCAGAAGTTTTATACATAGTGTGATATTATTCACTCCATAAATTCTTCTCCGAATTGGAATTCCGAAAATATATTTAGCACACATGACATAAGTACAGTAGTTCAGATACCCACATTGAGGTTTCCACCATTTCTTAATCATAAGGCTCAGCTCATAGATAAACTTCTGCTCAGCTTGAAATCAGAATTCATTTAGTCAATTCAGTCAACCCTGGTATACAGTCTAAGAACAATCTCTTTTGGAGAAATATATTAAGCTTTCAGTACAATTTATATGTTCCCTACCTCGCAAAGATTATGCTGGAGTAGTAAACTCTAAAACTAGAGGATTGTTCATCAATATCTTGGTATAGTTGAATCAGGAATTCCATATGGAAATCACATATGATACGCCATTGACCTCAATATAACCTAAAAAACAACGAATGTCAAAAATCTAGTGTTCATCCCCAGAATTGAATAAGGATGGAACTATATAACTGTTTCACAAACACTTCAGAGTGAGAGGAGACGAGGATCTATCCGTACCCTGTTAAGATGACTTTAACGTCAATTTCCATCAAGGGACCCTAACTGAAACTAATGTGAATAAAATTTATCATGTGAATCTCTTTCCGACGCCACTGTATAAGTGTTTGTAATTAAAGAAATTTCTGATCTCAGATGGCCAAGGAAGATAAATATGGTCCGAATGTAATTAATTTGTGAAATACCAAGATATAGGAAACTTCATTGCCCTAATGCTCTTCAACACCTTGTAACTCTTTCACTCCTTTATTTTTCAGAAAAAAATCACACATTACCCTGCATATTTCAATTTTTTGTAGGTCCTTGGTTGATAAGCAAAGTCAGAAATGATCTTTCACAAAAGTATGGTTCAATAATAGATGAGAAAGAAACGATCACAGAGTATATCTACCATTGCAACTCACAGAAACCAACGTAATTAATATATACAGTGATATTATGACTTCTACTGAATAGATGCATTATTTCAGAGGAGAAGCTGCATTTCATAGTATGAGACAAGGCTATGCCTGGGCAAAAAATCCTATGATTAATAGATTGGATAAACTGAGTAACGACATACCATTAACAATTCTTTATGGTGAGAACTCTTGGATAACAAGGACAACTGAAGAACAACTTAAAAACAAGAGGCCAAATTCATATGTAAAAATTGAGGTGAGATACCACTTCAGGAAATATATTTATCTAGGTGAATGACGTGTCAGTTAGTTCAGAATGAAAGAATATGACTATTGTTGAAGACCCGGTACAATAAAGCCCGTGTGACTGAATCCCTGATATTTTTATTGTATCATAATTCAAACTTTACATAAAAGCAGGTTCATTGCTGGGCGATTTCGGCAAGAGGCTAGCGGTAAAACATGTGATGTTATATTATTGATCAATGGTACCTGACTAATTCAAACTAAATAATTGAACATAATTGCCCAGCAATTAACTCATCTTCAGTTGGTTGTCAATGATAATGTATCTATCTATTCTTCATGATAACAAAGTATATTTTCTTTCTCTCTCTCTCTCTTCAGATCATCAACAGTGCAGGCCACCACATCAATGCTGATCAACCAGAGTTATTCAATCAAACTGTTAAGGATGTTTGTAAGTTAACTGATTCTGCTCAAAATTCAAATGGAGACATAACAAAAGAAGCAGATGAGGAAGACAATAATTACCAAGAGACGAAAAATAAAATAGAACCATTTAATGATGAAGATCACAAAATAGAAAATATGCAATTAACCAATCACAAAATATGATTATATTTGGTTCAAAATTTCAATACCTAAATCAAGACCTACCTCTTTTCAATAATTATTAAACTTTTTTATATGACATGTGATATTTCTGAGGTAAAAATTTTATATTCAAATTTCAATGAAAGTTCCACTGGGATTTTTCTTTTGTCTGTATGATCTGTCATCTTCACTATCCATGTTCATTTGTTGTTCAATTGACTGCTGGGAGCCAGTCTTTATTTGGTGACATAATTGCTTCAGTTTCACATTTTTCTAGTCAAGATATTATATTGAGTGAGTTATTTATGGCGGTTAACAGTAAATCCATATGGTTCCTCAGGTCCATTTTTCATTCAAAATAGAAATACCTATTCATGCATGGTAGTATTCAACCTTCAACTAATACTAACTTTCACCATGTGTTTATTTAGGGTCTCACTGAAAACAAAATCATAATAATATATTCAGTGGTAGTGGTGGTGGTTACAAAGTACCTAGTCTTCAGCAAGTGTACCAATCATTAAGGGTGATAAGTTATGTATAACTCAATTCTTATTTTTTTGTGGTACAAAACACTAAAAATAGGTACCTACGACGAGCCTATAGTTAGAAACTAAGAAGACAGCGTTGGAAACCACAGAAATCAGTTAATATTGAACGCAATATTACACCTGTCTGATATTATGACTTATGACATGGCGTTAAGGTTATTGTTTTCTTTATGGAAAGATAGTCACATCACATTTAATTTATGTCATATTTCTATTGTTTCAATGATTCCTGAGAATAAACTCGAACTCAAAGCGGAATACAATCATTACAACCACTATGAAACTATATATTCATAACTTAGTAAACACTCCCTTCTGAGCCAGCGCCAACTACTACCTATCTTCTTATTTAAGATATAGTCTAATACCAGCGTCAAATAAGAATTATATTATATTTCCGTACTAATTTATTTTAAATTTCAAATCTTGGATGCGTCTCCTGCTTAAAACAATTATTGCATGCCGTAAGTCAGTTGGAGCGGGTGTGAAGTTGAACCACAATATTTTTATTTCCTCATGATCATACTCATATTCTAGTCAATTCATTCGGTGGATGGAAGAGGTGCCAGTTTCACTTCGCGATTTGTCGTTTTCATATAAAGGGTTATGAGAAATAATGGCTTTAACCAATGGCAGGGCTTCCCGATATTGCTCCCGCGTGGCGGCACCAATGTGTCTGGGAGTCATTTCTCAGCTTCATGGTCTTTTTCTATCTCTTTGAGCGTACAAAAGGACATTCCTATAATATTCGTGGAACAGCGCGCGTACCTAAGAAATGGAGTTGCGATGTAGGTATCTGCATTCTTTGCTCGTTCCAAACGTTCTCGAGGACCATTGAAAAGGCACAATAATACAACTTTTAGATATTAATCATCATAAAGAAATTTCGTTACTACGAATAAAGAAAGAAATAATGACAACTGACATGACCTCCAACCTCACCAGTGCCTCTTTCTAGATTACCTGTCACTGATTGAAGCATACAATCAAATAGAAGAATTTTTTCAGATCAGATCGTACAATGCCTGTGAATAAACATTGAAATATCGAAAATCATACAAACAAAAATATAGGTATAGTTTATTATTCAATACATGAATTTTTTCGATTTTTTTTCTTTTCATTTTTTTCAATGTATCACCAACTCGGCTGTTGGCTATAATTTCAACTAAGTAATATTGTCAAATTGTCATAACAGTTTCGATCAAGGAATCCAAGCATAATGACTTGGTAAAAAATGGCTAAATATAATTATTCATTACTCAAAGCATGAATTTTTCGTTTTTTTCCATTTTTTCAATGTAAAAATTCGCTAAATTGATTTGAGTTTCGTTGAAAAACATCAGAACGAATATAAAAATACTCTGTTTTTCTGTGATGTTTTATGATTATACACATATAGACCAACGCATTACTGATGACTCACCTTGTATAAATTAACAGGTCATTTGGAACAAAAATATCTTGAATTCCAGTGGCGGATTAGGTATTTTCATTATTTATTTTTAATGTCTGACCGACAAAACAGTGTCTACTAAAGAAGGGAAGATTTGTACAGTGTCTGTCAGACGCGTCAGTTGTATGTTTGTCTTTTGAAATGATTATTTTGTGTTCTGTAAGGAGAGGATAGTATTATTTATTAGATGTTAGTAGAAAACAGCAATTGAATTGACGACCTTCTTTTCATCATTAATAACTGGTATATCTATTTAACCTTAGATTAGATTTAGAGTGGGGCCTTCGGGCTATCTGCCTCCACACCGCGACCTTTTCAGATCTATTGTGTCTCAAAATCGTTTAGAGTTCTTAGGCTAGCCTCGCCTTCTCTATGAGACTCCATAGGCTAGCTTTCAGATCCCCTGTGTAACTTTGGGCTCTTGATTTTTCCTCACCCAGTATAAAGAACCATAGTCTTGACAAGACCTCACAGTGGCAAAGTATGTGTACTGCTGTTTCCTCCTCTTCCTGACAGAACCTGCACAGCAGTTCTTCAGTCAGACCTATCGTACTCATGTGTTTGTTGATCCTACAATGACCTGTGAGAAGTCCCACTAGTATTTTAGTTGTACTTCGTTTCTGGCTCAGTAGATATTCTGTGAATGTTGGCGATTGTTTTTAAATAAACTTTGTTGCCCGACTCATTCCTGGCGAATTGTTCCACCATTCTTGAGATTTGGTTTGCATCCATGATTTGATACTCATCTTTTGTATAGCTTTCGCAATACCACAAAAGGGTTCTGAGCCATTCAGAGTTGTTTGCTCCTGTCTCTTCTTTGTCCTCGTTCCCTGTGTGTGCTGGTACCCATGCTAGAGCTCTATTCAACCTTATCAAATACAAAACAATGAGGGATATGGGAAATACCTATAGATGATACCGAAAACGGAGAACAGTATATAGAATATATTTGGCCCAGGAGGACCAGCGAAGGACTTCCTTAAAGCTTAAAGCACAACAACAACACAGTATCTTCCATGATATTTTTGATTCGAATTCTCTTTCTTTTTATTGTAATATCCGCTTAAGCCTCATTATCAGAATTTTCACTACCTACTCTATAGCGTTTCAATTTGCTTCAGCATCATTTCATGTGTTTAATATGAAATGTGTCAGATGAGACATTACACCTACCAAAATCATATAATCCAAAAGTTCTTTCCATCATGAGAATACTACAATCAAAAATTCAAATTCGAATTTCGAACCAAATCCGTCAATAAAATGTCACTAAAAATACTCGGATAAAAGTTACAACATCCTGAGGTCAGTTCAAGTGTAGGTTAGTACCAGTTCATTTCAGGGACAACAAATTTTCAATTGGAAAGCGGCTCAAGTGAACTAACTAACTAAATCTATATTAATATATAACTAACTAACTAATTAAATCTTTGCGCCTAATTCGAGGTAACTATATTTCAAATATGTTCATTCACTATTTGGATATGTCAGAATTTCAAACAAAATATTTATGCATGGAGAATATTTTTGTCATTGAAAGATCTAAAGTAGTTATTTTCCACCGTCCAAGATGTTCTCATATTTATGCATGGAATATTTCTGTCATTGAAAGATCTAAAGTCATTATTTTTTACCGTCCAAGATGTTCTTCTGATATTTTTTTTTAGAATGTTTAAGAGAAAAATTTGTTTGAACTAGAGTCCCTGTATATATCTTAGACAAGAGTCCGGACACAGCTATACTTCTGTCCTTTTCTGTTTTCAAAAAATGCATTGATGATTGAATAAAGGAATAAGACATATATATCGAGCTCTGTCTTTTCAATTCCCCTAGTATCAATACTTGTCAGAAACAATTTTGAAGGTTAGATTATTTGTCAAACCGTTCATAGCCGTAGGTAGAAGTGAGAAATAGGCTATTTTAACTAGAATAAATATGAGATAGCTATTGCAACTTTTCGTTATCAGATATTTCTTCACTTCATTTGATATAAGAAAGATAATCCAAGTGTTCTATGTGGTAGAGAGAGAAGAAAATATAGTTGTTTTCTGATCGGATATAAAAAAAATAGAAGATATATAATTGTTTCAATATAATTTTCTCCGATTCTCTCAATTTAATAACACTCAGCAGAAATTGAAGTGACAAAATCAAAATAACAATATATATACCTTTATGCCTTATAAACAATGATTTTTATATTTATCTAACATTAGGGACAATGACAATGATATGTCGAAGATCCAATTGATAAACTATTATATACACCTAATAACTATACTCATATTGAACTATAACTATACTTATATTGAACTCATGGTACATATACTATATAGTAGATATAATGGAAATCATATTTGCAAGATTCTTAAGATCAGTATCTATAGGTACCTATATCGTCTAGGATTCCTCCGATGGTGAATTAAAAACGCCGTGGACTGATGACATAGCACATTGCAATTTCTCTAAATCTTCTAGTTTTGATTTCAAACTCTCAATTTCTTTCCTCATCATCTCATCATCATTTTCTTTCTCTGCGATCGTATCATTCAGTAATTCCCAATACGATGACGACGGAACTCTTTTTATGAACGTCTCTATTTTATAAATTGACGGCACAGCAGACTCTTTCAATTTGAAATCCATCAGCTTGAAAGAATCTCTATCAAAATGGGCCTAATAAAATTAATCTTTTTTTGTACTGTTTTTACAAGTAAATTCGAATGTTTACCTCACATATTGCGGATTTCTTTCATTGCATTCTTCCATGACATTATCTTCAAAGGATCATTCGGAAAATTGAATAACTCGAATCCCTTTTCTAATGAATTATCGCAATAATGTACGCAGCAGGACATAGAAATGATTTGAAATGCTAACTTTTGGCGGTCATAAAATTTCGAAGTGACAGTGACAGAAATTCGAAATAATTGAAGAAAGCGGGCGGGACGACTATGGTGTTTCGTCACATTGTCAGGTTGGCAAACGAAAAGGAACAAAATATTAAAAACCCCAACGGCTGTCAGTTTTGTGTCCGGACTCTTGTCTAAGGTATATACAGGGACTCTAGTTTGAACCAACTACCAGGTCGTGAATTATCACTATTTAATCGGGTAGGTATATACCAATGACATCGAAATTTGGCCAATCAAAATGGGGTCCAGTTAATATCACTCAATGAGTGATGAATTAAATAGGCATATATGTCCAAAGAAGATACCAACTTATTATGCTGTTAATTAAATATTCAGTACCTTGCAGTATTAACATTATCAATTTTTAATTAGTATGTATCTTGAGTTGATTGGTTGTCTCTTTATAATCTGAAATAACTGAGATTTTATAATCCTAAGATATAACTAACATTTTATTCAAATAGTTATCCGCACTACTAGGCTTTATGTTATCATCAATTTAATTCATTGATATTTCTCATTCATTCATATTAGCCATGAGTATTTACAGGCTGACTGATACCAGAGTTTATACAATAGAAACTGAAATCACTTCACGTGTTCTCTGAAACTTTAACGTCAGTGGTTTGTCATTTTTTTTTCAATTGGAGACATATTTTTCTCAATTATTTGATGAAGAATGTTTTTATGAATTCATTAATGTATAAATTGACTTCGTTACCTAATTATTTTGGGAAAAATGATCCGTCAGCAATACATGGTACATTCAACATGGTACATACACCTATATATTATTTTGCTTGATTTGTATTCTATATTCATTACCTAACATATTTTATTCTATTTTTATTAGGAAATTATTGAACTATATATTTTTACAAATATTTTTGTAAATAATTAACCTTTGTTTGCCAAATATATGATCTGTTATTGAAATATATATTTGTGTGACTTTTAATATGGCAACTTTTTGTTAACATTTTAATTATCAAAATGGTTGTTGTGACTATATGGACACACTATAAGTGTATAAGTAGTATCAATATGAGATTTCATATAACCTCTATAGTTGCAATATGAAATATGATAATGCAATTTTTGGGTTCTTATCACCACCATTTCGTCATTCAAAATGTCAACAATATGTCAGCTATCCGTCTACTCCTATGAAAATAGATGCTACCGGAAACGAGTACCAGAGTTAATGTTGAGTGTTTCTTTGCAAAAAACTGGAGTTAATGTTAAGTGTTTCTTTGCAAAAAACTCGAGTATTGGTAGCCACCACTTACAAAAACTATATCTAGACCGCAACATGTCATATCCCATCAGCAACCCGAAAATTTCTGGTATAATGCTAGCCTGAAAACGATTCAGTTCAATGCGCAGGAACTCCCAAACTGTTGTTCATGACATCGAGTTACGTGTCTTGGTGTTTGGAAACATAAGAGCCCCAGATTGTCAGCTGACTAGATTCCTTTCTCATTTAGCCGACATTGGTAAAAGTGAGTAAGATATATGACAGGTCCAAAATGTGCATGTTCTCCAGTTTCATCTCGTGACATAGTTTTTTCCTTATGGCATTAGCGGTCTAGAGACTACATTATTAGGTCAGTAGTAGCCACAACTTTGATTCAAATTGATCCTACCTTCCTCATTCTTTCATTAACATACCCAAACATTTTTCCTGATCAATTTTTTTTAGGTTTTCATGAGATTACTTCAAGTCTTTCAACCAAAGTGTTTTTTTGCGATTTGTTCAGGAACAAATACAATGAATATCTCAAATAAGATCGAGCCTGTGTTCTAAACAATTATAAATTCTATGCTGACAATGCTCTGAATTAGTTTGTTGACCACCCTCGGAAAGGTTCTGAAGTTCTTCACCAGAGGCCGCCCACTTTGTGATTGGGCTAGTGGACTGGTAGTGAATAATTGGCATTCAATTACTTCACTGTTTCGATACGGACCTGAATTAATTTTTGCAGCACTTCTTACGCGTTTTTTATGTAAATAATGTGTTTATGCGTTGTTTAATTGTTGAATTTCAAAGTTCATTTCATGCCGTCATTGGGGCAAGTTCTTTGATACACTGTATATCTCGGAAACCAATAAGCTATGTATATAATATGAAAATGATCGTTTAGGTATACCTATATTGAAACCGTTACTCTTATGACGTCGCAGTGACGTATCTATGACGTCTAAAAATCACGTCGGTGTGACGTACCAATTTGGTGAGCTTCATCATTAAGGAAATTTTTCAATAATCTACTATTAAGATTTTTGTTGGGTGACAAAGAATGCATCAATATATAGTATTCAACAAAGTGAAGCCAAATTCGCCAACATCCTTTCCATTGCTATCAAACTATTCTTTGTTTGCTTACATCTCGCCGACACAAACTACATAATTTTTGATACAAATACGCGTACTGAAGGATGGCGCTGCTGAATAGGCGATTGAATCAACATAACACAGGAGGGACCCACCAAGCAGACTCAATAATGCATAATCAATATTATATAATGTCATCAGAGGCTAGTGGTGTTAATCACACCATGTTGAAGTTTTTTTTTACGTATCATCGCCAAATTCAATCGTCATTTTGACGTCAGTCGGACGTCACAGTTTGGTGAGTGAATGACGTCAATACGACGTGAGTAATATGACGTCATTCGGCGTCAACTACTGATGTCACCTTGGTCATTCAAGTAACGTAAAAAAGACGTCACTGAAACGTCATCTGGTAGCCTGGGACGCTAAGTGCTGTCATCTCACATCTAATGCAGGATTGATAAGACAGAATGTAGAAGTTTGTGGCGGAACCAATACCTCGTCAATTCGCGGTAAGCAAGGCCATCATCTGACATTGCGATGACATGAAAACTACTGGAAAACATGTCTAACTTTCAATCTGAGCCAGGAGTTATCAATGTTTTCCCGTAGTTTTCATGTCATCGCAACGTCAGATGATGACCTTGGCTACCGCGAATTGGATCAATTATGAACACACCCATGATGAGATTTGGTTTGGTTCTCGAGGTAGCCAATTTCGGGAGCGAAGGAGCCAATTTCGGGAGCGAAGGAGGCTGACCTGACTGGTACTGCTGGGCATTCCGTGAGGATGTGGGTAGCTGACTTCTCATCCTCTAAGCACTACCTACATTCAAAAGAGGCTGACCTGACTGGTACTGCTGGGCATTCCGTGAGGATGTGGGTAGCTGACTTCTCATCCTCTAAGCACTACCTACATTCAAAAGAGGCTGACCTGACTGGTACTGCTGGGCATTCCGTGAGGATGTGGGTAGCTGACTTCTCATCCTCTAAGCACTACCTACATTCAGAATCATACCTGCTCGCTTACGTCTCACATATATGGCAGCAATCTATTGAAAAACATGGTGAAACCTTAGCCGTGGCACTTGATATCTCCAAGGCATTCTATCGAGTCTGGCACCACAGACTCCTCGCCAAGCTTTCATCTTATGGCTTGCCTCTCCAGCTATGTTCTGTGCTAGCTAGTTTTCTCTCAAACAGGTCTCTCCATGTAGTAGTCGACGGAGTTTCATCTGACTCTCTTATCATAAATGATGGTGTTCCGCAAGGATCAATTCTAGCACCAACACTATTTCTACTCCATATGAACGATTTGTTGGAAGAAACTTCATATCCAGTACACAGCTTCGCGGATGATAGTACCCTCCATACCGCCTTCTCTTCCAGGGCTCCAATATCAGCCAGGCAAATCAGAAAGGAACGAGGAAGAAATGTTGACAACATGACTATGGACTGGGCAACAATTATTCTCGAATGGGGATCCAATAACTTGGTAGATTTCAATGCAAACAAAAAAGAAGCATGCCTTTTCTCTAGAAAAGCCGATCTCACTGTGTCCAACAAAGATTGTCAGGATTAACCATACCTTTGAAGACATCCATTTTGATGCTTGGTATTACTATTAGCAATAACCTTTCTTGGGAGAATTACGTGAGATCAATTGCTAAAAGTGCATCCCAAAAACTTGTTTTCTGTTTCGGGCCAGGAGCTATTTCACTTCCAGTCAGCTGCTTATGATCTATAAGGCACAGATCCAACCTGTCCTGGAATACTGTTTCCATATTTGGAGTTCAGCACCCAAACATACCCTGAAACTGTTGGATTCTGTCCAAAAAAGGGCAATTCGTCTCGTGGGTAATGCCTTGCTCACAAACTCACTTCTCTGGAACACCGTAGAAAAGTTGGCGAACTGGCTCCATTTTATAGATATTTTCATGGACGTTACTCTTCTGAAATATCAAAAATTGTTCCTCCCTTGGCTGTCCCCGCGAGATTAGCCCGTGGAGTTGAGACTTCGCACCCCTTCGTGGCCGCACTTTGGAGACCTGCAGAACATCTTTTTCCAAAGACTCGTTCATCCAACGAACAGCAAGGCTCTGGAACACATTGCCTACCTTATTTCCCTTGGTTCTCACGATGTTCTCTGAACATTCCAGAATATCTCTTTTCGTGGGAACCAGAACATAAAAAAATACCTATTTGATGTTTAGCTGCTTGTTTCGGTAGCAGTGCCCCGTGAGGAGCCCTAGCTACCATTCGGATTGTCTAATGCCAGAATTATTTCTATGCATTTTGGTATTTCACTTCCAGCATTTTCTGCATGGTTGAGAGGCTCTATGATATAGAGACACCCAGGATTTGTTCTGGTCCAATAATAATTGAGCTTTTTGTACCTTTAGTCTGAAATAGTCAGCCTGCAGATCATCGATGCATTCAGACACCCGCAGCGAACTGACTCATTTAAGGATTCGGCAGTGCCCATTTTGCTCCCAGTCCTCCCTCTTGGATATTCAACTGTGGCCTTTTGCTGAACCGTATTACAGTTGTAGAGCTGTCCCCTAACATCTCGAGAAGTGGACAGTCCTTTACTACATGATTCCTTGATTGAGAACATTGATTGGATCTTTTCAAGCGAGCGAATACTTTTTCTGCCACATGTTAATGAAGAGGTGCAGGAGTGCAGTCCTATGAGTGTCTCTAGGACCCTAGTGGGTACTGTCCTTATTGAACTTGTCGCAAGACACTCAAGTTTTTGTACCCTATTCAATTGGGTTTTTGATTTGCCAGATATACTGGTCTTTGAAGAAACCATGTATACAGAGCAGTATGTCCATTTTTCTACTGATCTTCCGGCTAGTTCCTTCTGCGATGATGACCCTTCTGTACCCAAGAGCATCCAAACAACACCTTGTTACTATAATCACCATAAACAATTACGTATCTGAATAAGTTTATTTTTCGTCCTCTACAAATGCTTTGGTTGGCACAAAATGAAATTATTTATGGCAAATAAATTGTATTTATATAAATATCTCTGTTCGTATCAGGAGTACACTTCTAATTATCACAAAAGGAAACAATTTAATTGATATAAACACATCATTCTTTTGAATTTAGTTATGGTACCAACCAGGCGCCTTATTGATTCTGACCTGAGTTGGATCGTCAAATTTCCGAATGAAAAATCGACTATTTTTCGTCCACATCAGACACTTTTCGTCCGCAAACTCGTGGGAGAGCGGCGATTGAGTTGACAATATCTGTCATGCTGTTGTCAAATTAATTAATTCGCTAGATTTTACGCGTGGTAGTGGTCGACGAAAAAGAAAATAATATGCACCTCGGCGAAAAACTGTCTATTGTCTCGCTTGCTTGCTAACCTCGCAAATCAATTTGCAGACACAACTATAATAAATAGTTTTACGTCATTTGGAAGTATATTTTTAGAAGGTCCGTTTTGGTGTAATGGAAAGGGCTCAGATTGAATAATTGCACTGAAAATGAAATTTTCTCATTTTTTAGTTTTTGCAGATTATGATAGTCAACCATTGGATATACAAGCCTATATTTGCACATGAATCGACGCTGAATGGGTTTGCTACAATTTCACGATTGATTTTCTTCGTAGGACCAGTATTTCTTCCAATATTTGACTCGAAACCGTGAAAACATTCAAATTGGCTGAAGGGTTTTGGAGCTCAACATACTGTGTCTCGAAAACTCGAAATATCTTTCATATCGTCACTACAACTTGGAAACACGACCCTATATATCATATCACCAGACTTCAAATTTGTATCAAGATGTTTTGTTTCTGACAGTCATTCTTACAGTTATTTTTTAGGCTTGCAGTTTAATTTTCTTGAAAACTCTAAAAAGGTTCCAATTTCTGTGATATACAATATCCACTGTGATGGACCCCAATCAAAATTAAAAAGCATCATTAATGATAAGTGAAATTTATTATCACAGCTAGAATGTTTGATATAAAAATACAATTTACAACATTATACCTATAAAGTATTTGTATAAATAAAATTATAATGTACAGTTTACCCTGAGCCAGTTTTTTCAGCATTAGTATTTCAATTTGACAATGATTAACAAAGTAGCTTACTTAAAGTTACTTCTTATGTGCTAGTACATAATGCATGAAGATTTAATTGATAATTTCATTTATGTTTAAAAAATCTAAATTAATAGGCAATGCTGGTACATATCACAAAATTAAAAAACTGAAAATATAAAATATTCATAGGTACATGTGATGACTGAATCTGTGATATTTAATAATTGCTATCACTTTCAGGTTGATCTGATTCTGAAGGCATTATTGCAAGATTATTTCGGTTTTGGAGTGAATCTGTGTATTCACAGGCATCTAAAACTATCTGGTTGAAACTTTCAGGTTTGTCAGCATAAACATGATGTCCGGCTCCAGTGATAACCTAAATTGAAATATACAGTATCATGCAGATGTATGGAATAAATTCATTTCAAAACAAGACGAATCCCGAAAAAAATCCAAAAACTAGAGTTCCAGTTCAGAACTTTTTTGTATTTTGTATTTTTTCAACTAAACGATCCCTCGATGTTCAATTCTGAGTAGCAGACCTCTGCAAGATTCAGTTAACCAAATGATAAACCATTTTAATTTCAATCTTATTATGCGAAATTTTGACTGTTGCATAGACGATCAGTAGACCTTTCAAACGAGGTGTCACATGACCCCTGTTTGTATTTGAAAAAATCGTCCATTACGTCATTACTCCAACACCAGTGACGTAACATCTCTCATATGAATGTCATGAGATGAGGCTTCAAAAATTAAAACACGTGTTTTTGGAATTTCTTCAAATGTCGCCCATTTCTGAAATAATGAATTTATTCCATACATTTGCATCATACTGTATATATTGATGCCTATCAAACAACAGTTGCTGTTAAGCAATGAATACTGATTAGGATGAATTTTCTATACAGGTTGAAGAAACTAAAAGCACACAGAAATGCAATGATATTATTTCAAGATCATGGGACATTTGTGATCTTAAAAATTTAATATCCCCTAGTATTTCTAATAGGTCATTAATTTCAAAACACTTTTTCATTTTTCTAACCCAGTTTATACTGTTGATTTTAAGTTATATTCGTGTTATATAATTCGTGAGTGAATTTTTAATAGTATTATTTCATTGCAGTATTGTAAATGAGATAATTATGTATATTGTTTATCTAGTTTTCCGAGACCAGCATGTTAGTGCTGTTTTGGATAGCCTTTCTTTGGACAATGCTTTCATTTCAAATAATATTTGAAATTGTAATGGCATTAAATGAATAAAGTTCTTGAAAAAAAAAAACATATTTGAGGCAAAACCATTCAAACAAACCCAGTATAGATAAAATCCCTTGTCTGATTTTATCAATCAGTTTGTTTTTACATATTTGCCAAATAATAAAAGTTTTCCTAGAATAGGAAAAAAATATTGATACAATAATTTGAAGGGTTCATGGTATTACCTTTTGATAATCTGAAACTTGTATATTTTTATATCAGTGAATACATACAAGTATGCTTTTTTTTTCCTGGACTTCTGGACTTTGAATCCAAGATTATTTTTGATAGCTTGGTTCACAGGGTGTGTATACAAGAGCTTAAACTCTATTTTTCACCACGAAAAATGAACAGTAGGCAAAAGATGAATGTTGCAATGACGCCCTTGTTACAGTTTTCACAGGGTGATTTCCAAAAGCATGTGAACCACAATTCCATTTTTCAATTCATTTTTTTAGGGATTTGTAAAAATCTTATATATTTGTTTCGCCATCATCACTTTTGTGATCCCAGAGAAACGATTTTTGTCTGATGAATTAGTAATAACTCAATCAACGCTACGCGTCGGGAGACAACACAACCTGGAGCTAAAATCTACTACTTTCTTCCCTTGTATAATAAATAACTAATTTCTTGGTATATTCCACAGAAAACAACTACTTTCCTGGCTATATGCCAAGAGGAACATTGAATTACATCTATGGAACACACACAATTAGAATTTGGAAAATAAAATCTTGAATCTGAAGTTGAGGATTTGCATTCTCAGATGAAAATATATATTTTATAAGCATATAATATCATTCTGAATATTCAACAGAAAACAATTACTTTCCCCTGGCTATTTGCCATGTGGAACATTGAATTATACGGATCTGTTGAACATTCAAGAGGATAGGAAAATAAAAATCTGAGATAGACATTCCCTTTAAAATTGGATGAATAATATGTATAATGATATAAAAATATAACCTCCCAATCAAGGGGTTCAAACTTGAAGGATGGAAATTTGTTATTTTTACAGACCTCTAATCACAGATTCCTGATAGGGTTTCCTTGATTAAGGATTTTATTTCCAAGCCCTACATGATGAATATATGGATTTGTCATAGATCTAAACAATGTATTGTAGATAATGCTGCAAGATACAACTATCAAATATATTCTCATTCATAGCTTCCAACAAATCTATAGATGCCAAAATGCAAAAATTGTTTTTATTTATCACCATATCACAAAAGTGATAAAATGATATAAGAAATGGTGTTTCAATTATAAAAAGTACTTGCAGTATGTCATACTTATAGGGATCAATCAGTAAAATTTCTCAAAAGGGTACTGAAAAATAATGAAAATATACAAGGGGTGAACCTCTTCAATGAATCCACAATAGATCCATCAAATGGTTATAGTTAAATAAATAATAATCACCTGTAACTTGAAATAATTATGTATCCTTTTCTCTTTGATTATTTCTCCTGCTGAATGATCTATCCATGATCTAGAACCATATAAGAGTGTTATGGGAATTTCAGCTCTCAGCTGATCAATCCTTCTAACAATTGGATTTTTTGCCCATCCAAAATCTGACATCATGGAACGGAAGGCACTTTCTCCACTAAAAAAAAATTGATCCAACTATAGGAGTATTTCATTCACAATAGTATTTTGGCGAAGGTGGTGGGAGGCAGCAAAGTCCATTTCTTTCACTTTACCCAGTTATAACCTCACTCTTTTATTTTGAATCCAAAATTGTATTGTTAATGTGCAAACCTAATTGATCATGCCTATTTAAATAGAAAATGAAAAAGAATAAGTAGTTTGCAACCATTTGTTTATGATGGATGATTTCACACATTTCACATAAGTTATGCTAGGAAGAAATTACATATTACTTCATTTGGATAAAGAAATTGAATCATCAGAGTATTGCCACAATCACTGCTCTAAGAAGTATCAGGTGTCATCATCTCAGGAATCCTCATTTCTTTCCCAGACAGCACCATATATTACATGAATATTCATAGAATATGCTGGTGGAAAAGAAAGTATATATTCCTAGATTATTCACAAGAAATATTCCCTATATATCCAGAATGTACCTATAATATTCTAGAAATATTCAGGTGATATTCGGAATATTCCAAGGGTACTACAGGAATATTAATAAATGAATATTCCTGGATTGTTCCACTAAACATATTCACAATCAAAAACAGCTGACCCAAGAACAAGATGGGCTCAAACTAGCGACTTTCAGATTGTCAGAGCATCGCTTCAACCACTAGGCCAGTAATCGAGTTGAATGATATTGTACATAACGATTTCTTAAAGAGCGTTGTTCAGATTCGGATCATAAAGACTTTATGTTTCAAAATCTTGATACATAGTGATAAAGATGAGCCTATATGAGATAGAAACATGTATGTTGATCTGATTGAGTAATTTGATCCCTATTAAAATTGTGGTGATGTGGCTTTGTGTTTCTGATTCCTAGTAACTAACCACTCCACTTTGAGATATGATGGATTTCTACCACATTTTTATCATAATAAATGTTTGATACTCCATCTATGGAATATAATATGGTGATTGGTGTTTATACTATACCATATTTCATTGAAACACATGAGAATAATATTTATGGAATATTCCATGAATATACAAATCAGAATATTCAGTTAGAATATTCTTGGAACATTCCTTCTGGAATATTCCATGTATATCATTTTGGAAAATTACTAGAACATTCAAATTCGAATATTCTCTGGATATTCCAGAGGCACATATATATTCTAGGAATATTCGAGATATACTCTTCTTTTCTAGCATATTTAGAGAATATTCTAGGAATATCCGGTGCTGTCGGGGTTGAAACCTAAATAGATCATTACCTAGAATCAGATTCCTATCACATGTTTTGAATGAGGAGAGTTGAAGCCATATAGATCCCTTGATAGATCCAAAACATGAAATTACCTAAATAAATCTACTTTCATAATCTCTACTCTACAATTTCAGAACATTTGTACATTTGCCTATGTATCTTGTATTTTGCAGTCCACTCTATTGATTTGTAATTTGAGTGTTTCCATATCTTCTTTGTAAACAAATCTTCAAGTTTAACATTAACACCTTTGCCAATGTTGGAGTTGGTATTTAAACCCAAGAGCAGGCAAGGGAGGTTTACCCAAATAGAAATGACTTCATGGTTAAACAAAATGAAATGAGCTTTAAGCATGAGGGGTAAACGGTAATGTGAATGAGATATCCCTTCTATGAAACTATCACAATTCATCATAATTTCTCATCAACATTGAAACTTTATAGTTGTCAACTTCTTCAACTACTTACCTGGGATATTGGGAATTACACTGATATATATATTGGGGAATCAAATTGGGATCATTCAGTTCAATTGAATATTTCTTCGAAATATCTGGCCTGACTCTATTGATGAACCAAGGTCCTGAAAAATGAATAATAAGTCATTCCTCATATACAGGGATAACTCAGATTTTCCATCTCACATCATTATTATGCATACCTACAAAATGATATTTACTTACCTAGAGGTCCAGCTAACCTAATACCAGCTAGGGGATTGAAAGGTTTCATAATATAAGATACAGTTTTTATCAAAAATGGTACATCTTTATACTCTTTTGGCCTTTCAGGAAACCCCCAAGGGTCAGCTAATATCAAATGTTTCACATTCTCTGGGTATGATAATGAATATGATGCTGCCAAAAATCCACCCATACTGTGACCAAGGAAAATAATCTCTTTCAATTTCATTTCTTTCCTCCATTCTTCTAGAGACCTCACCATTTGCTGCTCAGCTTCTATACTATCTGTGCTGAAAGTTGGCCTAGATGATCTACCAAATCCTAAGACAGACAAAACAATTATGCTGAATAACAAATATTGCGCACTTGAGTATGAAATTGGTACGAGAATTGGTAGGTTCAAGTTCTGCTGGAATTCTGATACTAACCTAATAAATCAATAGCATAGACTGGACGAGTAGCAGCAAAAGCATCCAAATTCAAACACCATAATGCAATACCAGCACCCAACCCATGGAGAAGTACCAGGGGTGTTTTCTGTGATTCAGTGTTCAATGATAGTGTCCAAATTTTGTCAGCTGGACCAACAACAGGGCCAATATCAACAAAGCAACCCCGGTGTGGTGTTCTCACAACTATAAAAATGAATCACATTGATGAGAGAAAGTATAAATTAATTCAATGTGCTCCTCTTACTTTGGAGTATCTTCTTTTCTATTGTTCTGAGCATATTTTCTGAGTATTTATTCCATGACAACCATGTTGGACTTAGCCAGCTGAAAGATTTTACAAAAAAGTAGAGGTTACATATCAAAATAGAGAAATAATCATCATGATTTTATTAATAATTACCTTAATATGAAAGTTATTACAGAACAATATAATTTTGACAATACATGTAGACAAGTGAGAACTGTATATTCTAGAAATTGTTTAGCAAAATTCATATCATAAATGTTTATTGAAATGTGATTGGTAATTTTTCAAATGAAATCTGGCAAAATAAAAAATTACCTGGATTGTGTTTTATCTTCATATTTTTTCAAATCATCAGGTGAAGATGTCAACATTTCTTATACTGTGATATTTTCACAACTTTTTATGAATGTGAATATGGAACAAGGAATCAGAAATGAGAGAAATAAGTAGCTATGTTGGTGGAGAGTGAGAATCTTTGAAATCATCTGATAATCCAATGTTCTTTATCAGTACATGAAATTAATTACACAATAATAATACAATAATAGAAGATTAGAACTCACAAGTCACAACTATGTCACAACTTTTTAATTTGATTTGAAATGTTTATTTATTATTGTTTATTTATTTGGCAATGAAAGTTTGAAATTTATTGAAAGTTCAAAAGTGTCACTGTTTAAAGACCCAGTAGTTGGGTCGATAGCAAAACAGTGAGAATTTGTTATTACCTCTTGCACGTCTGAGCAATTCGATCCACGCTGGCGTACTTTTAGACACGCTAAAACATGAAACACCAGATTTTTGAGTAATTTTCTATTTTTGATTGCCCTTCTATGTTTTCGCACGAGTTTTCATTCAAATGCAGTCACTAGGTGCGTTCGGTTTAACAAAATCGGAGCCGAGCGAGCAGATGCAGATTTGTGTCACGTGATCACCTAGCAGATAGAGCTAAAGATATTTAACGAACGCTCAAGGAGGTAGTAGATTGCGAGCGCCAGCTATCAGAAGTAACAGAAAACAGAAACAATTCACTTAACCTTATTACTTTTGAAAACACGTCAGGGCAACAAAGTTCTTTTGAATGTTTGTTGTTTATATTTTGATAATTACTAGGGAAGGAATGATTCTGTCTCATATGATCGGGCATTAACTGTGGATCCAGGGCATTCTGGCGATTCTGGGCAAGGAAGATTCTACAAAATTCAGTTTCGTGTTTCGTTTCCAGTTGATCGAGTCTTGAATTTTTCGACATAAAAGAGATATAATTTCAATAACATGTTGTTGACATTGATTTGTTGACAATTGACAACCGAATAACCGATCAAATCTGAATGATCTGCTCCTCAAGGCGGAGCAAACAGATTACATCTTTCAGCTCGCTCTGACAATTAACGAACACGGAGCAGATTAGACAGAGGAAGTTACGAAAGCGTAGAAGCGCCACATGATATATTTTTTTAATAATTGACAGATATAACTGTCAACTAGCCTAATTGACAGATACTAAGTCGTAAGTAGTATACTTGACAGATACTAAGTCGTAAGTAGCATACTTGACAGATACTAAGTGGTAAGTAGTATACTTGACAGATACTAAGTCGTAAGTAGCATACTTGACAGATACTAAGTGGTAAGTAGTATACTTGACAGATACTAAGTCTTAAGTAGCATACTTAACAGATACTAAGTGGTGAGTAGTATACTTGACAGATACTAAGTCGTAAGTAGCATACTTGACAGATACTAAGTGGTAAGTAGTATACTTGACAGATACTAAGTCGTAAGTAGCATACTTGACAGATACTAAGTGGTAAGTAGTATACTTGACAGATAGGCCAAGAAACTCGCCATCGCCAAGAAACAAAGAAGAAGAAGAAGAATAATACAAAAATACAATGCCGACATAACCCTAACCCTAACCAACAACAATGGATTAGGGAGACAAGATAGGTTGAAAATCACTTCGGATTCGGAATCAGGACGTCCAATTTTTGCAAGACAATGTTTAAATTTATATATTAGATAACAAAATTTGCTCAATTCCCAACAATTTACTTCAGAATCAAAATCTGCACCATGTACACGGCCATTTCTGTACACAGGGAGTTTCTTAAGTACGTGTACAAAATTCAGGAGCATATGTTGCTGACGTCAAAATAAAAATAAGAAAAGTTTTTATAAACATATGTCCACAAGTTATTCGTTTCTGATATACAGAGTGTCAAAGTTTCATTGTCATTCCGGTTTTTGGTGAATTCGAGTGAGATACCAAATTTATTCCCAAAAAACAGGAATACGAATCCTTTGACACTGTATCTCAATAATGAATAACTTGCGGACATATATGTTTATACGAACTTTTCTTCTTATTTTGACGCCAGCAACATGCTCCTGATTTTTTACACGTACTCAAGAAACACCCTGAATATTTAAAGAGCTTCTACAGGGTTTATCATTGAAGATAGAAACAAACTTCAAATACAAAAGTTGTAGGGTGTGTTCTCAACATCCAGAAAATTGTACGAGGTGGAATATATAAAGACCCAAAAATACCATAATATTTAGAGAAACCTAAATATGCGTATTTCAGCAACTAAATTGCCAACCTGTAAAGTAAAAATGATTAGCTAACTCCTTCGATTTATCTTTCGGATATTGTCCAGAGGTCGACCTGCAATATCCGAAAGATACTAAGGAGTCAGCCACTATGCGAGTCAGCTAATCATTTTTACTTTACAGGTCTACTGAGAATGGCAACTTAGTTGCCAAAATACGTATTGTGATATTGTTCGGTCTTTTTATTTTGTATTTTAGTACTACTAACCAGTCTCCAAATCTTCACTGTACGAGGTGCTGATATAAGAAATGGGTACCAACTTCGTTATTTTAAATGGAACACCCTATACATATTTTTCGAATGAATTGAGAATCCTCCTTTTCTGATTTCAAAAATATATAGGTTGTTGAGCCGGTTCAGCCGTTCATGAGGCTTTACGAGGTCGAACACTAAGAATTAGAAAAAAAATGTCATACAAGCTTATGCAGTATTTTGTTGTATTGATATGTTACAGTTGAATCATCATTGATAAGTCGACTAGCTCTGAGCCAGTATCTGTCATATATGCTACTTACGACTTAGTATCTGTCAAGTATACTACTTACCACTTAGTATCTGTCAATTATGCTACTTACGACTTAGTATCTGTCAAGTATACTACTTACCACTTAGTATCTGTCAAGTATGCTACTTACCACTTAGTATCTGTCAAGTATGCTACTTACGACTTAGTATCTGTCAAGTATACTACTTACCACTTAGTATCTGTCAAGTATGCTACTTACGACTTAGTATCTGTCAAGTATACTACTTACCACTTAGTATCTGTCAAGTATGCTACTTACGACTTAGTATCTGTCAAGTATGCTACTTACTACTTAGTATCTGTCAAGTATACTACTTGCGACTTAGTATCTGTCAATTAGGCTAGTTGACAGTTATATCTGTCAATTATTAAAAGAAATATATCATGTGGCGCTTCTACGCTTTCGTAGGAAGTAGATCTGATTTATCGAACGCTTTCCGAGCTAACAGATGGAATCGAGCTAACAGATATGTTATAACCGAACGCACCTATTGTAGCAGATTGCGCGCTCGTTCGGAACACACCTTTCGTCGACGAAAGTACGGTTCAAGTGAATTTGTGCTATTGGTGACATTCGTCCATTCGTCAACAGCGACAACAAAACATTGACGACAACAAAACATTGACATGAGATTGACATAAATGACAAATACATAATATTATGAAAATGTGAAGACCCAAGATCAATGTTTTGAATTGGTAAATTGAAGTGAATTCTTTCATTAAAATGAACAAATAATATAAAATAAAGAGTTATGTTATGGTATATGGTACAAACGAGGGTACGAAAGACTGGTCAACTTATGCCAGAAATTGAATGAGTAGTTGTGGTAAGAAGAACATTGATTATAATTAGGGTGACCAGATTTAGAAAATGAAAAAAGAGTACGTCGAGTATAAATAATTATAACAAAAATGAAAAGCGCCGCAGGCGATTTTTTTTCATTTCTCAAGGTCAAATGCCTTTAAATTGAAAGTTAGATTTCCTCTCGATTTCCTCCTACCATTGAAGAAACTGCCCATTTTTGTCAATATCATGAGTAAAAAAATTGAAAATCAAAACAAAAAATAAAAAGAAATTTTATTTACTGATTTCAGTAAAACAGGTACAATTCAGGTACATAAATTAAAATATATTTCTCTTCGTCTACACTATAACTAAAGAACATCTCGTGGAACTGGACCATGAAACATACCTAATACAAAATATTTTCTAAGAATATTTTTGTGAAGATGATATTTTATGTAAAAGATCTTTATTAGACATCAAATGATCATAAAACTGTTCACAACTATATTTTTTGAAATTAAACTGTGTTATCAGAATAGATTCAACAGTTGATATATTCAATCTATTTCGCTCATCAGTCCATTGACTATTCATGAGAGAAAAAATTCTTTCGAGGTTTGCATTTTGTGCGGGCACAGCAAAGAAATACTGGCAAATTTTTAAAAATTCGCTGTAATTTTCTTCTACATGAATGTCATTGAAGTATTTAGTCCATTTTTCATGGGAAAGTAAATGGTTGAAACTATCATCTTTTAGAGATGATTTTAAAAAGTTCTTGAGATTACAAAATTGATCAAACAGGAGAGATTCTTGAATATTGATCCCTTTGTCAATGAAGAAAGTGATGGACTCTTGAATACTTTCCCAGGAAGGAATATTTTTCAAGTTCATCCACTTCAGATTCTCGAAACTTTCAAAAGGCTTGGTCCATTCATATAAGTATTCATAACATCTTTCATACACGAACAAGAAATTTTTTTTCAGAATACTAACTTCTATTTCCTTGCCATCTCTCTCGAATTTTCTGAAAATTTCTTTCACTTTCATGGGAAAGAAAGATTCCTGCATTCGTTCCCTCAAACAAGCTTTAATATCCTCCAAACACTCTAGTATTTCTAAAATCGAATTACCTTCCCTCTCAATAGCTTTAATTTTTTCATTGAAAATATACATTAGTGAATGTAAAAACCATAGATAACTTTCATTTAGTTTATCTTCAAAAAATGATTTAATTGTGACTGGTGGATTATTTTCTGATAAAAAATAAGATTCCAAGGCTGGATATATTTCTAATATTCTGTTGAGACATGGAAATAGTGATAACCACCGTGTCTTGCTATGATAGAGTAATTTTTTATAATCAATTTCTACAAATTCACAAAAATGTTTTAAAGACTCTGTTCTTATTGTGTAGATTGAAAAATGATTATATATTTTCAAAACAAGAGAATCAATATCGATTCGTAAAGTGTCAGTTCCACTCTGTACACAATTATTTAGTATATGTGCAGGACAACCTATACCAACTAATTTCAAGTTAACTAAATTCTTCAGTTTTGAGAAAACATTTTGTGTTCCTTTACGGTTCATTCCCCCAAAATTGGTATTACAATTATCACCACTGAATGCAATACAGTTATCCTTTAAATCATTCTTCTGCAATATATTTGTTAAATAATTAGCAATAGTATCAGATTTTTCATTTTCCAAATTCCCCACTTCAATAAGTCTCAAGGATAAACCCATTCTTTTGTCAAAAAATTGTATTAGAACTGGAAAAACTTTCAGACTACCATGATTACTGGCATCTGTGGCGATACCAATAACATTTGATTTTTTTGCATCTTGCACAGCCATATTTAATGAGTATGGCGCTATCACTCCAACAATTATGGCCTCAGACTTAGTTCTGGCACAAGATATCTTTTTTGCCATACTAGAATCTGGTATTATCTTCTTAATCAATTTGACAGAACAATCACATGATCTGAAACTTAAATGGTGATGCACTGTGTGAAATGCCAGCGTTCCTTCAGCTGCAGAAATCTGTAGTTCGATATTTGTATATTTTGGCACAAGAAAATCGGTAACTTTATTATTTACTTCTGCTTCCCTTATATTTTTTTTATGCTTCATCGTGTTTAGATGTTGATCTAGGTCACATTTTCCCTTATTCGCTATACTGAATATACTTTTACATGTGGGACAATGAACGTCACTGTTGTCAGCATCTGTTTTTGTTGGTTTGAACATAGGGTACTTCAACTGAAGTTCTTTATTGAATTTACATGTTCTCCTTGGTTTTGGCATCTACAATTCATAAAAAGGTATAATGTAATTCTGTACTCACCACTTGTACAGGAATCAAACTGGTGCCGCATATCATATTATCAAAAACAATAGGAACCTTTTTTCGTTTAATCGACTCAATCGATGGTTCAATCAGGGTTTTCACAATCAAATTAACAAACAAAATTGAGGATTGTAATTTGTTTAAGTACACACAAACGAAACAGAAACGATAAACATAAACATAACCCTAAATATTTTGAAGTAGACTGAGATTCTGAGATTCGATCTGCTCGAAACACGAATAAAAAAGAGAAGAGTTGGTGAAAAGTGACATAATGTCACGAACACACAGGGTACAGGAGCCATGGACATAGAACAGAAAGCACAGATCACAAAATCTTAGATTGAAAGAACCACAGAACATCAGATGCCATCAGTTTTTTCATCTTGCCTACTTATCATCAACAAATTATGACTATAAACCGTCTAATATGGTCCGACTTCGAAAAAAGAGAACATTTACGTCCCAAATGGAAAAAGATAGAGTACGAGGACAGCACTGACAGCAGCCTCAAAAAAGAGTACTTGTACTATGAAAAGAGTACGTCTGGTCACCCTAATTATAATGATATCAGCAGATGATATTTCACCAGGAATATCTTATGAAATTTTGTCTTTATTATTAATATTATGTAAACATCTATTTCAGAAACTGTCCAGCAAATTATTGAAGATGGATTCCAGTAAGTCAGATGTAAATGACTGTCAACAGATAGCCATTCAAACCAGTAATCATAATGTTACTGTTATACCAGTAGAGTTTAATAGGAATAGAGTTTATAATGATTCCAGTGGAGATTATTTGGTAGAGCCATACAGGTAACATTGCAATGGGACATTGCATTAGCTTCTTATTGAATTCAATTTCTTGAATGTCTTCAGCAAAACTCATGATGATTATTCTCAAACTGAAGAAATGCCTGGTCAGGGATCCTTGTATTCTGTGTCTCAGCGTCTTGCTCCATTAAACCAAAATCAGATGGTCTCAGATGGAGGATATGGTGATCAACTAAAGTACTCTGCCAAACAAAATGATTGGGACAAAGATAAAACTGCAGCATCAGAAGAAATCAACAGAGAATGTCTAAATGAACAGCAGAATGGTGAGTTTTTCTAAGGATATTTCTATATTTATTATCTATGATTTTCCCGAGGATTTTCCTATAGCTTGATTATAGTATCTTGATAATAGTTTATTCAAGAAATGTTATTTACTGATTTACTTGCAAGGATCATCTGAATCCAAAGCTAATTACATAATATTTGAAATCCCCTTCCCAGACTTTGATCTGTTCAATTGTATTTTTCTGGAAAAGGGATGAAAATATCATGTTTAAACAGGAGTACTAATGGTGATGTCAAATTTTCTAATCAAAAACACTTGAAAAAAAAAATTGTTTATAAAAATTGATTACTTCATCAAGAACTATTGATGTGGTGCCCCCTGTAACAACCTAGAATGAAACATAGAATGATATTCCCTGTATACAATTATGTCTCTGTGCCGATTTTGATAACAATTGATAAATATACAGTGAACTTATTAGCAAAAAACGAAAAAAACATTCAACTTCAAGGTCCTGTATCTTTTTCCATAGCAATACTTTATTGAGAAATACTTGGTTCTATAACCATATTTTTTTTACAAACAGTGCCCTTATCTCATGTCCCAATAGTTATGACTTATGACTCACCCTGTATAAAGTAGGTACCCTTGGAGAAATACAGGGTTTCTATAGATCATCCTAGCATCATATTGGCCTATGAAACAGTGCTGCTTTCTGATCATGTGGTTTATGGGCATTGAGTTTGATATCCATAAGTACAAAGCAGCAAACCATCAAAATATTTCAATGGTCACTATGATGTTAAGATCATTTATAGAGACCCTGTACATTTAGGTGAAGCCTTGTGAAATATAATTACATATTATAAAGTACCCTTAGAGAAATATACTATTTTCTCAGTCACAATGGGCCTGTTTCCAAAACAGAAATAACAGGAACTGTTTTCTAAATATACAGGCAAAACCGAAATGGCAGATTTTCTTTGCATTTTCGCCTCCATTTTAAGATGTATGAAAATGTCTGGGAAAATGTGTTCAAGAAACTTTCTTCTCTGTTTCACAATTGCTTTGATGTGCACTGAGCTTTGATTGTCATTATAATGTTTCATTTATAAATAGGGAACACCATCAACTCTACTTTTTCAAATACTGACCTGTAATATTTTAAGTGAATTCAAGAAGTTATTAACTTACCAAGGTCAGATATGTACACCTGAAAAGTTTCCCTACATTTATGCCCTCGTTTATGCCCATGAATTCCATCACCATGGTCGGAACGTTTGGTGAAATTTCCGGTTTGGAAACATTGTTTCATTGTTCATTCATTCAACTTCATAATATTTAGCTTATTCCAGATACCTACCAATAGTGGTATGGTCTGTATAGGCACAGGTTACTGCTTAACAGAAAGCAGTAAACTGTGGTATTGGCAGTGAACTCAATATAGGTGTTTTATTGAGTTCATTGGGTATTGGATAGTATAGGACATGCTGGACATGTATCCTATCATGTGATCAGTATAGACCATAGCGGAAAACAGTTATTTCACTTCTCTTGGAACGTTTGATGTTGGTGTCCACAAGTTTTATTTTTTTGCCAGACTAGTGCACATACCACCACGCACAGACTTGCGCATTACAGGCTTGGTCAAGCCAATAGGAAGCCAATGATGAGTTTGAGGAATGCTATGAAGTCCCTGAATTTTACAAATTTTATGTGAACAGGTACGGCTTCAAATAAATAAATAGCCTATCTATGCACTTAACACTCCTAAAAACATGGAAATTTAGATTATAAAAAACTGATATCAATATTTTTTTTCCAATGAACATACTGTGAATCGAGACGGACGTTAAAACATAATCAGATTAAATATGATCATTATGATAACTAAATCTGAAATGATGAAGTTTATAAATGTTGCACAACTTTCAATTTTAAATTTTGTTTTTTAGTTTTTGGTTATGATAACTCTCTGTTCATAAACATAAACAAACTGTTGAGATAATCAAGTGGAAAATTTTCACAAGGATGTATCAGCAGAATTGTACTTGTTATTTCTTCCTTCAATCTGATAGCAATAGTAGGCTGGACAGAAAAATTAGGGAAATTCGAAGCAAATATATTTTCACATCTCCTAGGTATGAGAAGAGATCCTCTTGAGGCATATTTAAATTTCCATATGTATCTTCAGCAGAATTTTGATGTGCACTAAAATGTGAATAAATTCCTCCATCAACCAGTTCTGTTTCTGACTGCATAATAATATATGCTTCACAAATATCACAAGCACATGAAGCTGCAACATTTTTCAGAAAAATACCCACCAACATAGTAGAGATAATCACAAAGGCACTTTGTAGATATAGAGGGGGTCCAAAAAGTATAAATTTTCAAAATCGACCTATATCTCATCAGATAAGTTACCCACGTGGGTAACTTATCTCTGGCTGTACGTATTCAGTGTGAACTGTAATTGATATTTAAATGCCAACTTTAGGAAAACATTTATTTTCTTGATTTTTGTTGTTGTTATTGTGAGTTGGGAATTTGTTTCTCGATTCAAAATCAGGTACTTGATTTTGAAAAACATTTTATTAAATTTATAGCTAAAAACAGACAATGAAATTGACTAGATCTTTAGCAGTACTACAAGATTATAATAATTGTTCATATTCAATAATCATCAGTCCATGATTGAATTGTTTTGTACGTCTAGACTATGGCTGTCGATATAATTAGGTAATATGCCATTATAGTATAATGATATAATAATATAATATACTTTTTCTACGGCTACAATACAAAATGTCTCTAGTTTTACTGTGTTCGATTCATCAATGAGGTACTTTGTATGTCATCAATTTTATTTCCTTATTTGATATCACAATGTGTGTTATTATTTCATAAAAAAGACGAAGAAATCAGAAATGTCGCTGTTATCTGTCACAGCCGTAGAAAAATTATCGTGTATAACTCGGACGGAATGCTAATTTCCCACTCGAATGATAGGAGCATTTGCCTACGGCTCATGCTGTAAACTTCATTATCGTCGGAAATCACTATCATTCCGTTCTTGTTGAACAATATACTAATGTATGCAGCCGTTGCAGCATGTCTACTTAACCAGGCGTCACCTAGGTGGGGTCTGATATACCTCATAATTAGAAACATGAGGGAAAAAACATTAGGAATATTTCCAGATTTGTATGTGAAATGAGTTTTTAGATGAATTTACTCTCGTATTTACTTCATAGTTATAAACAGAAACTTATAATAAGTTTAATGGGCTTTATTTCATAATTCAATAGAACTCACCCAAACTAGCTCACAACCGCAAACCGTTTCTTGCTGTGAGCTCCCTACGTTTTATAAAAAAATATTGGCGATGATGTGACGTCAAAACCTTAATTAATACTGATACAAGACTATTCCAGACAGAAATGAATGATACATGATTTCTGACAGAGTGAATTAGCGCGAGATCACAGTTGAGAGAATTATCATTATTCCAAATTTTTTGGGATTTTCTCTCCTCGTTTCTATAAAATAAAAATATGAATATTATTTCAATATACGTGTAGTAAGGACAAATCAGATGATTTGCCCCAAAATGTCACTGCGTTTAAAGAATTTTCCTATCAGAGAGCCTAAAAGAAAAATTCACTAGCTTGTCAGTGACAATTTGTATTGAAAAAATTTTTGGAGAAGGGAAATAAAGGTATATAGAAAAAATATCAAATTTTCACTTATCTTTGGACGTTTCGGGACCGGTTCTGCTCCCGTTTTCAACATAAGAAGAGATTATTTCAATAGCGAAGTCGTATAATGTCTTGAAGCTTTTCAGTTTTCAATGACAATTGGTGACGTTGGCAATCAAATGAGTTACAGGATGTTTTCATTAATTGATCTTGAATTTACCATTTTCATGTTCAGATTTTAGTAGTGAATACCATGTTCTGTCTATATCAACTGAACAAGAAGCAATGTTATTGTCTCCGTTCAGAAGAATGCAAGCAGATTCCTTGATTTTTCTCTTCTGGTTGTTATCTTCTTTTCCAATAATTTTAATATTATTCCACTCTGCCATATGTTGTCCGTCTTCAGTAAGGATATGTTTAGCTAGTTTCGATTTATCGATGTTTCTTTTCTTTATATTGTACTTATGTTCCTTCGTCCTTACTGAAAGAGGTCTCTTGGTTTCACCTGTATAAAACTTTCCACAAACACAAGGTATACTGTAAATACAATTTTTTGATGATTGTTCTTCATTTTTCGGCTTTGTTTGAGTTAGAATTGATCTCATTGTATTTTCAGTTTTGAACACAGTTTTCACTTGAAATTTATCACCAACACGTTTTATTTTTTCAGATATGCCGGGAATGTATGGTATTATATTTGTCGTTATTGATGGTTGATTTTGTTGTGGTTGACCCTGTTTGTTTTCAATTCGATGAATCGTCCTATCGACAAAATTCTTTGGATAAGAATTGAGTTGGAGAACATTTTTAATATGTTGGACTTCGTTATTGAAAATTTGTTGGTCAGATGATATTGATTTGGCTCTATCATGGAGTGATTTGATTATTCCTTTCTTAATACTTTTCTGATGATTTGATTGAAAGTTCAAGTATCTGTTAGTATGGGTCTTTTTACGATAAACACTCGTTACAAAGATGTTATTTGATTTTTCAATAAGAACATCTAGAAACGGTAATTGATTATTAGATTCAATTTCCAAAGTGAACTTTATTGTAGGTTCGGCATTGTTCACATAATCCAGAAAATTATCTAGCTCCATAACATTGTGAGGCCAAATTATGAAAATATCATCTACGTATCGCCACCATGTTTTAGGTTGTTTTTGGTAATTTTTGATGATGTTGTCTTCAAAATTCTCCATAAATATATTGCTCAAAATTGGAGATAATGGCGATCCCATGGCCATTCCAAAGTTTTGTTGATAAAACTCATCACCCAATTGAAAATATGTTGTTTTTAGACACAATTCCAAAAATTCCATTATTCCTTCGATACTTAAATTAGTTCTTTCAGTGAGACTTTCATCGTCTTCTAATTTATGTTTCACTATTTGTAAAGTTTTATCTATTGGAACATTTGTGAATAAACTTACTACATCAAAACTAACAAGAGTATCATTTGTATCAAGAGTGATGTCATTAAGTTTTTCTAAGAAATGAGGAGTATTTCTGATGTAACTCTCACTTTTTCCTGAAATAGGATTGATGATATTCAAGAGAAATCTTGCTAAATTTTGACATGGAGATCCAATTGAACTCACGATTGGTCTCAATGGAACATTTGGTTTGTGTATTTTTGGAAGTCCGTAAAAATGAGGAGGTTTGCTGTGATATGTGGAGATATTCTTTCTTTCCGCGAGTGTCAATTGATTTTCGTGTTTCTTAATAGTGTTACGTATCTTTCTTTCGATATTTGCTGTAGGATCTTTATTCAATTTCGTGTAATTACCATTATAAATGATGGTAATTTACATTTACATTATAAATGATGGTAATTACACGAAATTGAATAAAGATCCTACAGCAAATATCGAAAGAAAGATACGTAACACTATTAAGAAACACGAAAATCAATTGACACTCGCGGAAAGAAAGAATATCTCCACATATCACAGCAAACCTCCTCATTTTTACGGACTTCCAAAAATACACAAACCAAATGTTCCATTGAGACCAATCGTGAGTTCAATTGGATCTCCATGTCAAAATTTAGCAAGATTTCTCTTGAATATCATCAATCCTATTTCAGGAAAAAGTGAGAGTTACATCAGAAATACTCCTCATTTCTTAGAAAAACTTAATGACATCACTCTTGATACAAATGATACTCTTGTTAGTTTTGATGTAGTAAGTTTATTCACAAATGTTCCAATAGATAAAACTTTACAAATAGTGAAACATAAATTAGAAGACGATGAAAGTCTCACTGAAAGAACTAATTTAAGTATCGAAGGAATAATGGAATTTTTGGAATTGTGTCTAAAAACAACATATTTTCAATTGGGTGATGAGTTTTATCAACAAAACTTTGGAATGGCCATGGGATCGCCATTATCTCCAATTTTGAGCAATATATTTATGGAGAATTTTGAAGACAACATCATCAAAAATTACCAAAAACAACCTAAAACATGGTGGCGATACGTAGATGATATTTTCATAATTTGGCCTCACAATGTTATGGAGCTAGATAATTTTCTGGATTATGTGAACAATGCCGAACCTACAATAAAGTTCACTTTGGAAATTGAATCTAATAATCAATTACCGTTTCTAGATGTTCTTATTGAAAAATCAAATAACATCTTTGTAACGAGTGTTTATCGTAAAAAGACCCATACTAACAGATACTTGAACTTTCAATCAAATCATCAGAAAAGTATTAAGAAAGGAATAATCAAATCACTCCATGATAGAGCCAAATCAATATCATCTGACCAACAAATTTTCAATAACGAAGTCCAACATATTAAAAATGTTCTCCAACTCAATTCTTATCCAAAGAATTTTGTCGATAGGACGATTCATCGAATTGAAAACAAACAGGGTCAACCACAACAAAATCAACCATCAATAACGACAAATATAATACCATACATTCCCGGCATATCTGAAAAAATAAAACGTGTTGGTGATAAATTTCAAGTGAAAACTGTGTTCAAAACTGAAAATACAATGAGATCAATTCTAACTCAAACAAAGCCGAAAAATGAAGAACAATCATCAAAAAATTGTATTTACAGTATACCTTGTGTTTGTGGAAAGTTTTATACAGGTGAAACCAAGAGACCTCTTTCAGTAAGGACGAAGGAACATAAGTACAATATAAAGAAAAGAAACATCGATAAATCGAAACTAGCTGAACATATCCTTACTGAAGACGGACAACATATGGCAGAGTGGAATAATATTAAAATTATTGGAAAAGAAGATAACAACCAGAAGAGAAAAATCAAGGAATCTGCTTGCATTCTTCTGAACGGAGACAATAACATTGCTTCTTGTTCAGTTGATATAGACAGAACATGGTATTCACTACTAAAATCTGAACATGAAAATGGTAAATTCAAGATCAATTAATGAAAACATCCTGTAACTCATTTGATTGCCAACGTCACCAATTGTCATTGAAAACTGAAAAGCTTCAAGACATTATACGACTTCGCTATTGAAATAATCTCTTCTTATGTTGAAAACGGGAGCAGAACCGGTCCCGAAACGTCCAAAGATAAGTGAAAATTTGATATTTTTTCTATATACCTTTATTTCCCTTCTCCAAAAATTGTTTCAATACAAATTGTCACTGACAAGCTAGTGAATTTTTCTTTTAGGCTCTCTGATAGGAAAATTCTTTAAACGCAGTGACATTTTGGGGCGAATCATCTGATTTGTCCTTACTACACGTATATTGAAATAATATTCATATTTTTATTTTATAGAAACGAGGAGAGAAAATCCCAAAAAATTTGGAATAATGAATATACCACCTCCTCGATTAACCTACAGACAGTATTTATATTAATATATCAGTTGCCTCAGGCTCCGTCGGGCGTTTGGTATTTTCTTTCAACTATGGCGAGATGAGGTTTCTACGTCATAAGAGGGTCCGTTTTCAGAAGGTACTATTATTTATGTCGAAAAATAAAACATTCCAGTTAATTTTTCGATCGAATTATGTCGTCAATCATTATTTATGTATAAAAGGATCATTTTAAACATGGTTTGAGTTAAAAGTTCTACTAAGGTGTACACGCCAATTCAGATATCATCAAAGACATATAAATAGCGAAATTCTCATGGGAAAAAACTGTTTAAAAAATATTCCACAATCAATTCTGTAAGATTTCATGCAAAACTAATGATTAACATGTTCAAGTTATCAGTCAAAAATAAGTAGTATGTAGTATATGAAAAAAACAAAAAATGATCCATTTTCCTATGGGAATTTACATGTATCTTTTAGAATAAAATGTATATCTTTGTTACACGGGTGGGGCTTCTCAGACCCCAATGCTGTTTACTGATGTACTGTCACTATCTTTGTAGCTAACTAAAGAGTGAATTCGCACCAGAATATCACAGAATGAAGTGTTGTGGGAAGCTATAGGCAACCAAAGAAACGTGCGTGCATTCAAATTGAAATGCTAGTGATTTAAAATTTCTGTGGCTATCCGAGACCCCACCTGAGCGACGCCTGGCTACATATTGGAAACTTTTTTATTATCAATTTTACGAAAACAAATTATTCCCCATGAAAAGTTCTGAAGATCTAAAACCAAGAATGCAATTATCAGATATAATTTATTTTTAGTTGTATACGAGGTATGTCAAAAAACATAAATTCTAATCAAGAGTAAATTGTAATCAGAAAAAGTTGAGTAGAATTGAAAACTACGTTTAAATATCTAATTAAATCTCTCTTCGAAAAAAATAGGGATTGATTATAGTTTACAATTTATTTAAGATTATTGACATACGACTGGGCCTTGCAGGAGCAGAACTTTCTAAGGATGACTTTTTCCGTAAAATTGATAATAAAAAAGTTTTTCATATGAATCGACCAGAAATTGTGAAAAATAGTAAAACCTGATTTTCATCGTGGATAGAAGAAATTAGATATTTGAACGTAGTTTTCAATTCTAGTGAACTTTTCTTCATAATAATTTTCGATAATGTCAAAAATAAATTTTTCATACCTCGTATACGGCTGGAAATTAGATATCTGACATTTTAATTTTCGGTTTCGGGCCATGCAGGACTTTTTATGAAGAATAACTTTTTTTTCGTAAAATTAATGATATGAAAGGTTTACATATGTAGCCAACTTGAGTAGATCGCTGTAGGTATATACAGGGTTATTCAGATTTTAAGGTACAAACTGGAATGGGAGATAGATCTCATCATTTTGATCGAAAAAGTTTGTATTAATATAGGTCCTATATCGATCAGTAGTGGAGCTACAAGGGGGTCAACATTTAATTATTTTTATTTATCAATCGAAATATCTCGCTCACTTCTAGAGATATCAATATGATACTGGGTGTGGTCAATACTTCCTAGAAGATCATCATTTGAAGTATTTCAAAGATTTTCAAAATCTACAGGGTGATACAGTTTTGAGGGTAGATGCTTCTTTATCCCCCCAAACTTTTTCATAGTAGGCCTTTGACATATTCCAGTTACCAAATTGGGTGGATGATTCAATCCAAAGGCTCTTTTTGCTCCTCAATTCTTGTCTAGAAACGAACTGTTTTCCAGATAAATGAGCATATCCGTTCTATAACTTGTTGATTTTGCTCGATTTTGCCTATGTTTCGCTTGAATCTTATTCTTGGGCAAAATTCTCTGAGAATGCAATGAAATGTACTAAAATTGCAATGTTTTTGAACATTTGTCCTATTTGGATCAGTAGCGGGGATACAGAGGGTAGATGATGATCAGGTTGTTTTTAACCGACCAATACAACGACGCGGAAAATTCGTGTTAAACCACTGGTTAAGCCCCATCCAGTTGTAACTAATATCTTTTTCAATATCATTTAAAAAATTGAAAAATAATGTAGCATTCAACCATTCGGAACAAATATACGGTCCACAAAGGACAATAGGTAATAAATAATTGAGCAACATGTGAATTATGGCAAATTACCACCATACATCTGGTTAATGTGGCCTTATCTGTCCACATTACATATATTTTGTACTATTCGTCGTTGTCAATATTGTTAACAAATTTTGTCCAAGAATAAAATTTAATAGAAAAGGAATTTAGATGAAATTCACATGATTTAGAACAAATATGCTTATTTATCTCAAAAACGGTTTTTTCTCGGGAACAAATGTGAGGCAAAAAACCCTCTAAATTGAATGATCCATCCTATTTGGGAACTGGGAGATGTCAGAGGCGTACTACAAAAAAGTTCGGGGGGGGGGGGTAAATAAGCCTCTACCCCCCAAAAACACCCTGTAGATTTTTGAAACCTTTTAAACGCTCGAAATTATGATTTTATAGAAAGTGCCAACTACACCAAATTTCAAATTGATATCTTCAAAATTGAGCGAGATATTTCAACTAATAGAACAAATATTTAAAATTTGACCCTCTGTAGCTCCGCTACTGATTGAAATCGGACTCATGTTTACGAGAACTCTTGTAATGATGAGATTTATCAATTATTTTATATAATATTAGGAACTTTTAATAGGATATACAAGAGGAAATATGAATATGAAAGAATGAAAAAAAAGGATGATTAAACAAAAATTGAATGAAATGAAATATATTTTTTTAAACAATTCGATTATATTGATTGATTTGTATTTGTATTCAATAATCCTTACAACATGTGACACTTCGTAAGGTTTTTCATTAGTTTATTCAATACACTATACAGCGTGTCTCACTTTAAACGGCCCCCCTTTATATCTCAGTTATTATAGTCATGCGATTTCAACCAAATTTGGTGTGGTATGAATAACCATCAATATGATCAGTTTTACAGAGATGCACATTATTTTGGACAGAGCCGTGCGTTTTTATTCAAATAAAAAGGGGTCGATTCTTCATAAAATCATATAAGGCATTTTTTTACAGGAAATCTAACCCCATATTATAGTTCCTCATGCTTTCGAATCCCCATATGCACCACCTAATTCCTAATGAACAGCATTGGCTTCATTTTTTTCATTTTCAGTCTCGCATAAATAGTGACTTCAAATCAACCACGAATTTTGGAACGTTTAGTGGCTCCAGTAGGTGGAAAATCATGATTTGGAAGGAAAAACGGGTTATACTTTTTTATGTTGAACTCACCGTTTCCGAATAAATAATTATTACGTTCGCAAAGATGCTGTTTAGATGTGCCTGTTTTTCTGAAACCCTTCATAGGCATCTTATGAAAATCCACATATGTTAATTTGAAACCATGAAGAATGATATTATGAGGTCAGTTTTCCTGTGGAAAAATGCCTAATATGATTTAATGAAAAACTGACCCCTATTCATTTCATTAAAAATGCACGGCACTGTCTAAAATGATGTTTGTCCCTGAAGAACTGGTCATATTGATGATTATTCATACCGATACAAATTTGGTAAAGATCGCACGACTGATAGCTGAGATATAGAGGGGGGGCCGTTTGAAATGAGACACGCTGTATATAACTTTTAGTATGGAAAATGTTCTTTGAATAAACTTATTTATCATTATTATCACCCATATCAGTTTGTACCTCAAAACCTGAATCACCCTGTGATTACTTATATTAATTCTGATGGGTGATGGGTGATAGAACAACAAAAGAGTTGACTTTCATGAAAAACTTTGTTCAGTTTGTCAAAGTTTTGAGCAAAAACTAATATTTCGAATTGAGGAACTATGGTTCTGAAATGGATTCATTTTTCGAAACAGTATTATGAGCCATCGATGAATTCGTTGTACTGGCGGATTTTGACCCACTAAATATACTTTTGTTTCTGAGTTTTATTACCTCAAATCTCCTCTTTACGAAAGATCTGAAACCTTTGTGCCACCAGGCATATATGATGGGGTTCAATAAACTGTTCATGAAGCCAAGAATGGCCAAAGGGCTCGCAATCATGATCCTCATAGTCTTGCAAGTTTTGGAAGTATCCTTCAACTCGCAGTTGGATACGTATATAATACTAGTTATGAAATAAGGTGACCAAGTGATCAAAAAGCTCCCAGTAGTAAACAAAACTACTTTTATAGCTTTGCACCTGTCGAAGCCTTTGACTGCAGGGCTTGATTTGGTCTTGAAGTATTTCTCAATGCCTTTTCCTTGATTCCTTTTTTGGCTTTCTATTTGAGTGCTTCCTCCTCTGAAAACCCTTAGGTGTGGGGTGTTGGTTTCACTTGTAACTGTTCGGATTTCAGATGGACTGCTTTTGTTTGATCTCAATCGCACGATTCTTTGGAGGGCTCTGTATAAGATCATGGAGTATAATACCATGACAACGATAATCGGTATCACTCCAAGGAGTACAGTTAGTAGAATTAATTTTTTTGGAGCCAGACATATAAACCAACATATTTTTCCATTATCAGTGTCTCCATACCATCCCATCAGTGGTAAAAATCCAATAATGCCACCTGAAAATTCAAACGATAGAAACGGTATATGTATTGGGTGCCGGAACCTGTACGAGACTTGTTCTTTCATTTCTTTGAAAACCATTAAATCTTGCAGAAGAATTCGAACTCATATTTTGAGAATGTCTATATAGGCCAGTCATTGGGGATTTTTACCTGGAAAAAAGTCCGGAAGTTTTGAAACTTTGTAGGATTATAGTTTTGGGTGTCCAGAACTGAAATTCACAAAATGCACATTCCGGGACATGCCGCCGGCGCCGCCATCTTGCCAAGATGGCGCTCAAAAACGGTTTTTTGAAAATATCTCCAAAACGGTGCGTTTTTAGAAAAAATATGAAGACATAAAAATTTAAGATGAAGAAATTTTCTACAAGAAATGTTCCCAGTATATTTTTGCTGATGTGAGCCGTTTAGGCCCAAGAGCTGATTGAATGACATATTCTGATAATTTCAATAAACTGCCCCTAACTATCTCCTTTTTATAATGAAACGGGCTATCTAATTGGTTTCTTGCCATATTTATAGCTTGCTGACAGAGGATATTTCCTATGAAATATGTTCCTAGAATATTCTCGCTAAAGTACCCTCGTCAAGGCCCAAGTGCCCTTACCAAATTACATATTATGTTGCGTAAGTTTTCTGTAGTGGCGAGTTTCGGAAATAATATGTGTATTAGGTGTCCCCAAATCTGATATTTAACGACTTTAAAAATATTTCTCACGAAACGGTGGATATCCATTATTCAATTAATCGATGAATTCATCAATTAATCCATGTTAATAATTTATGATCAATCAATTTCGATTTTAAATGCTGTACTTGTTTCCACACCACCCAAGAGGCTAAGTACACGACGCGTTTTTTTTAACGTGGTTTCCCCTATAGTCCTAATCCACTCAGGTACTGAAATTATTTTTGGCAAAGGCCAGACGGACCTGGCTCGTTGATTTCGATATATTCAACGGGGAAACTGGTTACCTCAGCTCCAGAATCGATGTTAATTTCCTTCAACTCGTCGGATTCTTCTTCTGCAGTCGATAAAGAATCATCATGCAGCGAATGGAGGTCTTCTTCATCGGATTCGTCCAGTGTCACTTGGCTGATATTTTCACAAGTTTTCCCGTTGCAGACACCGCAAATCATCGAACATCGCAATCCTGCTTTCCTGCATCCGCAGGCTCTACCACAAGCCGCCTTGCACTCACAAGATAAAAAAGCAAGTAGTGCTTTGGAAGCAGGATCTTTCAAAGTAGTTATTGGAGTGAGGCCAGTTTGTGTTTTCTTCCAACCCCATTCTTCAACTACCTTCGGACAACCACGCCATAGTTGAACCTGATAGTACGTTCTCAACGAATGCTGTCGTGCAGCTGCGCTTGTCGGTGGTAAAGATGCCAAATTGAATTTACTTTTTGTTACCGACTTCATGAAACACTGGTATCGATATTTATCAAGATTGGTGTAATTTGTGTTTTTGAATCCATAGAGTGCAAGGAAAAATTTCTCACCGGCAAAGGCAACTTGATGAGAGGTGGCATGTTCATTTTTAAAAACTTTAATATGATCTTGTAACTCTTTATGTTTATCTAATGTTGTTAGAAACTTCATTTTTCCTTGGTTAAATACGGTCTCGCAATTTTTTCATGTCCGTTTTTCTCGTAAAATTACTGATTGGCAAATGGTGTTCGTTAGGAAAGGTAATATAGTTGATGAAAAAGTTCTTGTGTTTTCACCGTTTATAAAAATATCTCATCTGAAATATATATTTTGTGTATTTACTCATATTGGGATGGAGTGGTAAAGACAAGAAAGCAAAATTTCAAATTTCTATGAATTTATGGGCGGTTTTACAGTACGAGAAGGTACCTATATCTACGAATACATTACATAGTATAGGTACGAAATTTACTCATAACCATCCTGCACCCACATACTTCTGGAGCAAAGTCGCCAGATTCGTCGATAATGCAATTTTTATATCGCCCAAATAATCGCAAGTCACAAATGCAAAATTTTTGTCGAATAATTGATCTAAAAATCGTCCAATATAATGAGGAACAAATTGAATAGCCCGTTTTATTATAAAATATGAATTTATACGCATATATATGGAGATAGTTAGGGGCAGTTTATAGAAATTGACAGAATATGTTGTCATTCAATCAGCTCTTGAGCCTAAACGGCTTTCTTTAGCAGAAATATTCTCGGAACTTTTCTTGTAGGAAATTTCTTCATCTTAAATTTTTATGTTTTTATATTTTTTCTAAAAACGCACCGTTTTGGAGATATTTTCAAAAAACCGTTTTTGAGCGCCATCTTGGCAAGATGGCGGCACCGGCGGCATGTCCCGGAATGTGCATTTTGTGAATTTTAGTTCTGGACACCCGAAACTATAATCCTACGAAGTTTCAAAACTTCCGGACTTTTTTCCAGGTAAGCCTTATTTTGGATCCCCAATGACTGAACTAATAGTGATTTTCTTTCGTAAATCAACTGGTAAAAGTGGAACTCAACGTGATGATACTGAATTTCTGTATCATATTTATCCAGCTGTCATGTTATCCCATTTTGTCTAAAATAAACTTTCGATAGTGGGACAGAACTGTGTACCTATGAACTTGACAATAACTGAACAATGTGATCACAAAAATTTCAGTTCTTCTCTCAGACTATAGTATATTATTCAACAAGCATATTATATTGTTTGCCTAGGCAGAAAAAGTTTGTTGCTATGCAACGTTCCAGGTAATTTGAATAAAATTGGTAATCAAAATTGACACTGACATTTGGTGAAGACAAAATGATAGCCTTGGCTTGAATCTTGTACTTTTCTGCGCAGTGAAACAGATAACTATTATCCGAATAATCCTTCTGAATCGTCGATTTGGCAATGGTTCCACAGAGGTCTTTAGAATGTGACGTCTCTTCCACGAAGAAATTATATTTACGCTCAGGTTCTTCCATGTAGTTCTCTTTTATACTTTGGCCACAGATCACCACTGCACAGTGAAACAGATAACTATTATCCGAATAATCCTTCTGAATCGTTGATTTGGCAATGGTTCCACAGAGGTCTTTAGAATGTGACGTCTTTTCCACGAAGAATAGTATATTGTGTATCTAGTGCGTGAAGTATACTTTTTTACGCGAGTGTGGAACGAGCCGCAGGCGAGTTTCACAATCCGCACGAGTGTGAAAAAGTCTTCACGGACGTGGTGCACACTATACTTTTTCTACGACCTTTTACTTAGAGATTGAATTAAAGGAAAATTTGACTCTTTTTCTTTATTATAATAATAATTATTATGAAGTTATATTGCAATTTTGTAAATTGTCAAAATGTACATTTACTTTGTCTTTCTCTACAAAATTAGTGCTGCTTGTACTGTTGGTATTGACAACATAACTACGATTATTCTCAGTTGTTAAGATTTTATTGCAGACATCTATCTTTTCAGTTAGGGATTCTTCCACGTAGGCTTCTGCCACTGAGGATGATTTCCAGCCGCCGTGTTTTTTTAGCGTTAGGAGATCTCCTCCACGGTCTATTTATGTTACTCTGAACTTCACTCTGCGGGAACTGTCATATTTGTCAATGTCTCTCGCCACCGCTACCTAGACCAGCGACCGGTGTGTGAATTTGTATTGACTTTTATGGCACCGGTGCGTGAAATAAATTCCATAAGAAAAGCATGGCACTTCACACACCGATTCGTGAAATGAAGCTTTACACATTTTTATTGATGTGTGAAGTTAGTAATTCACATACGGGAGTAGAAAAATTATATTTACGCTCAGGTCCTTCCATGTAGTTCTCTTTTATACTTTGATTCACCGTGAAGCCACAAATAACCCAAAGTCTAGAAACCTAGGTCTCCCGCCAGAAACGAATTTGTATGCGCATGACCGACTCAGTACTTAGCATTTCGGTAACATCGCGTCATTCGAGGTCTATTTCAAAACAAGCATCCGATATCCTGATCTATTGTCATGCTGCCAGACCCCCGATACTACTCCAACCTAACACCTTATTCTATAAAGTATAGTTCTCGGAATATTACTTGGGAAAAACAAATGAAAAAAAAAAAAGAACCTCGCGAGGACTGAACCCGAAACCTCAAGCATGGCAGTCGGCCACTTGGCTCGGCGTGCCAAGCGCTAACCTGAAAATTCTTCTGTGAAAAAAGAAATGCAAGAAATACTTCAGCTAATCGAGTTCATAGACTAGACGTTTTTTGACTTCTGGACACGCCATAAGGAACCTTCGACGGGAATAGTGAATCCCCATTTCACCTACGGCAGGTGAAATAGTATACCTAGCAACAATATGGAGTTTGCTAAAATACCGTAGACTGCCGATCGCTGGCTCTTCCGAGCGTTGTCGTACTACCGAGTACCAAGTAGTGCAAGCATGTTTCTTCACTGTAGGTTGAAGGAAGATGTGTGAAATCAACGATATATCTTTCTCCCTGTATGCTGTAGTGGTGTCCAAGGTGACGAATTTTGAGCCATCGACCATCGAAGGCGGCATCAAAGTTTTCGTATCTGGACGTTGGTGATCTGTGGCCAAGCGATAAGTAGAGGAAAGGACCGTAATCCGAAAGAATGCATGTTATTCAGTCCAGTTCTGGTGATATATTTCAGTTGGTTCAGAACGAAAGAATATCACTAATGTATATAAATCATGAAAATCATCCATATCTCAAAGTGGTCCAAAGAAATTTCAAATGTATATGTTTATATCTTTATCTATGTATCTGTATATCAGAATGAAACAACTTACCTAACAGCCATGAAAATCCGATAAGAAGTCTAGCTCTCGTTGGATAAACCCATTTCTGATACTGCATGCCATGTAAAATGTATAGATATCTATCAATCGCTATTAGACCCACTGAATAAACTGATGTGAGGGTGCTTGAGACAATCATACCTGAAATGTAAAATGCTACTTTATTCACTATCAACTATAACAAGGGGTGATCTCCGATATATAGGGGGCCTTCGACAAGGCAAGGGAACTCCTCACGCATTGGTCAGCTGGGTAGTGTCGTCACTAACTAGTAGAAAGGTAAAAGTAGTTGTGAGGACTGTCTCCAGGGAAGTTGCCTTTCTCCCCACCTATGGTGCTTGGTCATGGATGAACTGTTGTGCAGGTTTACACATGACAGTTTTGAGGCGCAGGCATACGCAGGCATTGGTGAGCTGACAATTCCTAGAAGTTGTCTGTGAACGTCTACAGGTAGCCTGCTGGATAATCGAAACATGGTGTGATGAAGCAGTGCTCTCTGTCAATCTGACAAAAACATAGATGATCCTATTCACCATGTTTGACCAAGAGTTGTAGTTAGTCCAACAGGTCAAATATCTAGGCATCGTATTGGACCCAAGACTTTCATGGAGGCTGCACGTAGATAGGATTGTGCAAAAGTCGGTGGCAATCCTCTGTCAATAAAGGAGGGCCGTTGGGAAAACTTGGGGTATTAACCCCGAGACTATGCGCTGGCTATCGTCAGCAGTTGTAAGACCAAAGATTCAGTTCGGATCAGCTGTGTGGTAGGCAGGTGCAGAAACCAGCACTATTAGTCAGAAGCTAAGTAAAGTTCAGAGCATGGCCTGCCTGGCAATTACAGGAACAATGAGGACGACGCCAACTGCAACGCTGATACCGACGCTTCCAATCTGAATTAAGCGGGAAGCAATGGCGGCCTATCTGAAAATGCGGGACTCTAGGAGATGGGTTAGCGAAAGAGCAGTGAGCAGGAGATCCCTATCTCCACCATAAGAGCGAAGAACGCTCTCAAAATAGGCTGAGATGGAATAGAAGGTTGACCATTACTATTCCAAGCAGGGAACAATGGGAAGAGAACAGAGTTTCGCCGAGGGAGTATAATATCTTTCACGGGCGGATCGCGCCTAACTGACAAACAGGACTCTGGTGCAGGAATTTACCTAGAAGGAATAGGTATGAAGGAGAGCTACGCTCTTGGAAAATACACTACAGTTTTTCAGGCTGAAGTATTTGACATTCTAGCCGTAGCAGAGAGACAAGAGGTGATAGAGGGACCAAAGCAGAAGATTTACATCTACTCGGATAGTCAGGCGGCTCTCAAGACTATCTGCTATCCCAAACCAAGTCTAGCTTTGGTGCAGGAATGCGGCGATGCTCTTGAGAAACTAGCTGAACTGAGAGAAGTCGAACTATTTAGTCTCGTTTTTTGTATGGGTTCCGGGTCACATGGGGAGGCCCGAGAACAAGGTGGCCAACGAGCTGGATAGAATCGGATCTGCGACACCTTTCTAGGGACCGGAACCTGTACTGGGCATTACAAGAAGTCAAACTTCGTCCGCTCTCAACGAATGGGCGGACAAAGCATGAGAAGGATATTGGAGGCGTATAGGCAGCTGTAGGCAATCAAGAGACGTGGTGGCCGGACCAAACAATCAATGACATCGTGGTTGCTTGGCAGGGATCGCCTCCTTATAGGTGTACTGACAGGTCACAATAGGTTGCGCAGACATCTATCTATCACTCATAGGTGTAGAGTCAGAGTGTAGAAGATAGTCCCACTTGCCGTCAATGCGGAGAATATGAGGAAACGTCACTTCATTTCTTTGGAGAGTGGGGAGTATGGAAGGATGCGATTCAAAATCGTTGGAGTGAATTAACTACAACAAGAGAATTTAGTCGATTTAAATTGGACGGAGATCTTCACCTTCATCAGAAGGTCAGGGAGGTTCAGAAAGGACAACTATGAAGTATGTGTAGATATGTGGAGAACAGGAGTTGGCAGAAAGAGCCCATAAGGGCCTACTTGCCTGGCTGTAGCCTCCCTACCATACTATTACTACTACTACTACTACTACTACTGCTACTACAGGGCGTCAAAGTTGAAAATATGCATAGATTCTTCTTTAGTCCACCTTGTATAGCTTTCGTGATGGCATAATTATGTGACTGTAATAGTGCACAAAGTTCAGAATGTTACATAGTATTATGGTTATCCAGTAATCCGGCATTTATATAAAAATTTTGAGTCTTTTCTCGTTTTTTTCGTTCCATTTTTGTACAAAATTGAATGGTTTTTCATAGTTTTGTATTGGATTTGGAAATTTTATTTCGCCGCTCACATTTTAGTAGAAAACAAACAATAATATCTTCTAACGGCGCCACTGGAATCCGATTAGCCAAATGTTATTACTTATTCATTTTTCCGCAGGGTGTCACTAATTCGATGAAATCTCAAAACAAAACTTGAAATTTTTTTCCAACTTTGACCCCCTGTATCTTGAAAACGAATCGAATTTGGACATAATGTTTAGGTGTATGATGAGCTTTCATAATTTTCAGACCTTTAAATGAGTCAAGGAATTACTTCTTTCGATAGGAACATGACATTTGGTAACACCCTGTATAATGTACAAATGAAAATAGGACGAATGAATTCGATCAATAATATGTTATTGATACAAGAATTTATGGTGATTGAAGCTTATATTATAAAGATAATTAATTATATTATTAGGAAAAGCGCAAATTGTGGAATATTGATCGATATACCTACCTACATAAACAGGGTGTCCCACTAATATAATATAAGGTCAGTGAGACGATATTATGGAAGCGATATACCTTACAGCTTCGGGAAAAAATCTTTTGACGAAATCGGCGATGAGAAATTGATTCAAAATATTTTCAAATTTCTATAATTACCTTTAAGGGGCGAAGTTACTACAATACTACGAAATCAGTTTTTAATTAATTGTGAAATTATCTGCCAAACGTGCCCAAGTTGATTGGATGTAGATAAGGGGTATGGAAGATACAGCAATTTGAAAAATATTTTGTTCACAAGCTTCCCCCACCATTATTTTTCAAGATAGGAAAAACTCTGGAGACCAACACAACGATAAATGAATGATCTTTATTTCATTCTCGTTATCAAAAAATCACCTTATACAGCAATTTTCTGAGATAATTTAAATTTGTCGTTGTATCATAGTAAGTTATTCGCCCCCTACCGGTCTTTTTAGAAACTTGAAGATATTGCCGATTTTGTCAATAGATTTTTTCCTGTAGCTGTAAGACCATAGTGGGACACCCTGAATATGATCAATCTAGACTATTCAACAGATAAACCTGGTAGAAGTGTTTTCAAATAATTTGACTACATTTTATCTTACGAACATTGTGTCTTCAGTACCTATATTTATTTGCAGGTTGATTAATAAAAGGTGCCTGCCCCACTTCAATACCTTGGAAATGAAAAAAGTTTATAGACAATTATTATTTCAAACGGATATATCGTTTGATTTTGAGTCCATTAACGCCCTTGAAATATTTATTTTTATGCCTAGGCCGTGAAATACCTTTTCAATCTCCCGGTCGGAAAATCGTACTCTCTACTACTACTATATTACTACTATACTAACTCCGTAATATCAGGCCCGAGTTGAAACTTTCAAGGACAATTGAAATTGTCAAATTGACAACGATAAAAAATAATAACATTTGGAAAATGTGTTTTTCTAAGACTATAACACAAAATTGCTCTTGTTATACGACGCTATACATAGTGGAGTATACTACGGCCTTGCCAAAAATGCTATCTCGGAAACTAAGCGAGATAGAGGTATAGTCACTTTGGAGAAAATGATCCCCATCGAATTTTGAGCAACTTTGGTTTTTGTGTGTGGTCTGTCTGTCTGCCTGTACTCTGTGGTAATCATAAATCGATATATCTCCAGAACCCTTTGACATATCGACTTGAAATTTTGTCATCTTATTGTACTCAAAACAATATTAGGTCATTAAAATATGAAGGAAATCGGAAAACTCTGAGGTGGTTTGTCCGGGTTTTTTCGATTTTTCACCGGAAGTTTCTTGTGACCACTCTACAATTCGCAAAAGTGGTCCGATCGATTTTATTTTTTGTGAAAAAAAACTCTATCAGGGAGAGACGAAGCCTATTGAAATTGAGCAGGGTCGGAAAATTCCAAGTGGGTTTTTCAAGGAGATTTTCCCTCGGATTTTCAGAAAAACACGGTTTGCTTCAAAACAACATATCTCCTGAACAATAGACTAAATCCAAATTTGAAAAATGCACCGTATGCCTCTTTGATGACGCAACAAATTATTATTTCACCATTTTTTCGTGCATCCATTGGAAAATGGAAAAACAAAACATCAAAATTTGAAATCCTTTCAATTCAATATACAGTATGATGCAAATGTATGGAATAAATTCATTTCAAAACAAGACGACTTTCGAAAAAAAAAAACAAAAACTAGAGTTCAGAACTTTTTTTTCGACGTATTTTTTTTAACTAGACGACCCTTCAATGTTCAATTCTTAGTAGCAGACCACTGCAAGATTCAATTAATCACATGATAATCCATTTTAATTTCAATCTTCTTATGCAACATTTTGACTGTTGAATAGACGATCGGTAGACCTTTCAATCAAGGTGTCACATGACCTCTATTTGTATTTGAAAAAATCGTCCATTACGTCTTTACTCCAATACCGGTGACGTAACATTTCTCATATGAATATCAAGAGATGAGGCTTCAAAAACCAAGACAGTCGAGTGGGCTAAGTACGTAGTTTGTGGGAAAAATCTCCAGTTCTCTGAACTTTCATAGCGTCGTATACACATCTTTGGTGCCCAATGATATTCAATATAAAAATATGCTCATGATATGGTGCCATGGCCTCTACTTTCATCTTACATGAGCAATTATAAAATATCATCTGCTTTTATAGCGTCGTATGAATTATCTGACCCCTACAATAATCTAATACCTAATGAAAACTATATACATCTATAAATCAACTTTGTATGTCGTCAATTTTATTTCTGTATCTGATATCACAATGACTTCTTTGTGTTATTATTTCAGAAAATCTCATCTCCCATGGAATGTCAAATTTCAAGCAACGACAGCTCTGTCGAATAGATCAGCATTACTTAAGAGGAAATCAGATGGCTACAAGCCGGAGAAATAAAAAATGTCGCTGTAATGCTAATTTGCCACTCGTATGATTGCAGCATTCTCCTATGGCTCATGCCGCAACTTCATTCTTGTGGAAAATGACTATCATTCCGTGCTCGTTAAACAATATATCTTTTTGCGGCTATCGCGGGGGTGCTTCCGTAAAATTTTATTTTTCAGAACTGAAAATTTGTCCATGAAAAATATGAATAGATAGTGAATTGGACGTACTGATTCCGAATCTGAAGTGATATTCGACCTATTTTGACTCCTAATATCAATTTCCGGAAATTGTGGTGGTTCCATGGCTGTTGGCGAGCAGTGTATATCACTGAAGATGACCCCACTTGGTCATAGAGTGCATTTTTGGTATATCTCTCGCTCCAGCAAATTTCAGGATCCTTATCCAACGATTACGTAAGATACAGGGGTGTTTCCATTAGAAGTGGGTCACACTGTATATTCAATTTTTACAAACTGATTATTATCATTATTATTTAAAATGCAACTATACTCACCCAATTGAATTGCACAAACGTAATGGTCCCTCTTTGCCACAGGGTATATCTGACCAAAAACTACGGCAATTCCTGTAACTAAGTCACTCATAGCCACATTACCCAGAAATAGATACGTGGATCTTGGTTGTTGACCTAAAAATCAAGGACCAAGTATTACTGTCATCTACTTCCATTTTTTCCACTATAAACAAAATGTTTATGATATGTGTTTTGGAATAATCTATGATTGAAGTCAATTTTAGGGAAGTTGACACTCTGGTTAGTGTATGTTCTCCCCTATCATAAATGAGGAAATTAATTTCTGTTTCAGTTACATATAATATGTGGGGTAAACTGTCCCACAGTGAACCGATTTTGTTTATAATGAACGCCGATGATATAGTTTATATCCGAAATGATTCAATTCATTTTTACTCTACACCTTTTCCAGATGTATTTCAGAAAGCGTCAATTCAATTTCAGAAAGCATCAATTGTATTTCAGAATAGTCAATTGTATTTCAGAAAGTGTCAATTGTATTTCAGAATAGTCAGTTCAATTTCAGAAAGCGTCAATTGTATTTCAGAATAATCAATTCAATTTCATAAAGCATCAATTGTATTTCAGAATAGTCAATTTGATTTCAGAAAGGGTCAATTGTATTTCAGAATAGCCACTTGTATTTCAGAATAGTCAATTGAATTTCAGAAAGCGTCATTTGTATTTCAGAAAATATCATTTGAATTTCAGAAAGTATCAAGATCGATTAGTTAGTAGAAAGTGAACTCCATGTAAGAATGCATAGGATGTTCAGTGCTTCCTGTAGTGATGTTTTCCATTTATTCACCCCAATTTTTTTTTATTTTCCTTTAGGTACCTATATACTATTTGATGAACAGATTACAGAATGTCAGGTATAGAGGGGACCATCAGAGATAAACTTCTTTCTATTGCTATAAAAAAGTTCTGATTTTTACATGTTTGTCCTATCGGAAGTGACTGACTGTTTGCAGGATACTGTAAAATAGGCTTCTCAATAACATTCACAAGATCAAGCTCTGTTGCTATGACGTGAATGTCAAGATATTTTCACGACTTATAAAGTTGCCTGGCAGGAGAACACCCCGTGGAATAAAGTGTCTGGCAATTGTATATTCTCTTTCATGATAGGATCCGATTGAACATAAAAATATCAGCTTTTGTTGAAATGATGTTTTTGCCAGTTTTTTCTTGTACTTTCAACACCCGGTATCTCTTGAAAGCTCATCCAGCACTGAAGATTTTCAACCCCCAAAACGATTCCACCAAATAAGGTATAACACACATGGAAAATATCAACCTTGTTGAAATGGCGTCTGGTGGTCGCTGGCTTTCAGTCTATAGAGAACGATTTCCGAAATTCAATTGACTATTCTGAAATACATCTAATGCTTTCTGAAATTCAATTGACGCTTTCTGAAATTCAAATGATACTTTCTGAAATACAATTGACACTTTCTGAAATTCAATTGACTATTCTGAAATACAATTGATGCTTTCTGAAATTGAATTGATTATTCTGAAATACAATTGACGCTTTCTGAAATTGAATTGACTATTCTGAAATTAAATTGACGCTTTCTGAAATACATCTGGAAAAGGTGTAGTTTATTCGCAATAAAAGCGCAGCCACGGTTATCGGCTTAGATCATACAGGATGGAGGTTATCGGTTATAATTAATTGCACGAGTGCATACAAATTACCGATAATTTTGCAAGAAACAGTGTTAACTAAAAATTGCAGGAGTTTATTTTCATATTTTTGCGAAAGAGTCCGAGTTCGAAGAAGGAGGAATATTTCACGAAGTAAGGAATTCTGTCTGTTGGATTTGGTATTTTTTGGTTCACTTTCGTCTATACTCTCCTGGATAGATTGTATAGAGCACTCACCAAAACGCGACATTTTTTTCACTTTTTGAAGTCCATCTGATATTTATTAGTATTGTTTACTGGCGTCTAGCGGCATGGCTTTATAAATGTGTTGTTATGGCGACGTGATCTCTTCGCAGTGCAATCTTCGCTCTGCAGTGCAATTACCGATATAGGAGGGAGATATTCGTTCAATTCAACAAAGTGAATAATATATTTTTTTTTTCAAAAAATATTCCAATTCGTTCACAGTGCACCGTCTTATGGAAATAGTGAATTAGTTGATGAATTCACAATGAACCAGTAAGAAAATAAGGTGAATACATAAAAACAATATATTTTTGAAAGAATACAAAAACTGAATAATATGTGACAGTTGGAACAAAAAGTAGTGAGATAAATCGAACAATAATTCGCTGCTTGCATAGATATTTTGTAGATGGGTATCATAGTACACAGTCACCGAACATAAACAGTTTATGTTTATGTTCGGTGACACAGTGAACCAGTCAATACATATTGAACCATATATTATGGTTCCCGCACGATTTTTACTTTCCGCACGATTTTACCGGGGGTAATACCACGGGAGCTCAGATCTTGCCGAATATTTTTTGTTGTTGTTTTCGAATACTGACTTTCATTGGCAATTTAACGTGAGCTTTTCTGAAAAATCACGAGAGGGTAAATTACTTTTACCGCGTGGGTATTATTCATAATATTCCCCATTCCGTTCCTTTATATTGAAGCCCCAGCTCATCAATATTCCTTCCCCTGTTCGGTTTCCAAGTTTCGTAAATGATCTATGTAACTATTCTGTCTTATCTGTCATTTTGTAGCATCATTATAAAATCTTGTTTATAAATAACCTTTTTTATCATAAACAATATGGACAAATACACTCGTAGGGAAACATTGTACCTAACTCTTGTGGAAAATATCTTTTCCACATTGACGGCTTGCCCGAACTCCGCTCCGCGTCGTTCGTGCAACTGCCGTCGCGTGCAGAAAATTACTACTTTCCGCACTTGTATTGTAAATAACTTATTCAAACCGATGATACATAAAATCGAATAATAAACACGCAAATATTGAAAATATATAACGTGAATGAAATAATGAATTTTTGTTCACCTACCTACTACGTCTTCTGGAATCAACTAAAATACGGGAACATCAGTTGATGATATAGATATTGTGACGTAATAGATCGTAATAGATCAGCTCTTCTCTCCATATAATGGTAGGTTGGTAGGTGTGAAATTAGAAATGTTTCACTTTGTACGGCGATTCGCTGTGGGACAGTTCACCCTATAAATCTAGCATGAATATTCCATTCATTTTATTCCTTTTTTCGGGTAGTTGGTTTCTAATTCTGAAGTAGCCATATGAAAATATCACGATTTTTTCACAAACATGAATTTGTTATTTTTGTGTCAAGTGTGTGAAATGACCGAGCGAAATGAGGTACATTAAGATGAATACGCCCGAGATTCAGTACAACATTTTAATGACTGAATTATTTAGCGAAATTTTTGATGCTATTGGTGAATAAAGATCCAAAGGATTACCAGAAATTACTGAAAAAAAACTGTAAAATTCCTTTTTAGGCAACCGTCCGGGAAGTGCTCACTTCCCGGACGCCTTTTTTTTGAGAAAGTATCCTTTTTCCGGCCTAGTCTGGGAAGTACGTACTTTCTGGACTAGGCCGGGAAGTATCACATCGTTGTTGTCACTGTAACTATGAACATCTTCGTAGATATCTAGGTAGATATGGTTTTGAGAAATGCAGATGATAATTACCATACCAGCGAAATATCGGCTGACAGCTATTTGATATGAAATCAGTTGACATTTCGGTTTTTTGAAGTTTGGTTGCAATTATCGCAATAAAAAATCAAAAGCAGCTGCGATTTTGAGTTTGAAAATGTCCATACGAAATTTCGAATGTAACAGTTGGTAGGTATAGGTATTCTGTTCAAATTTCAGTATGTGATACAAATGAGAATTAATAAAGAAGACATTGTATTCTACAAAGAAATATAATATGGAAATGTGTGTCATTGATCTGTTATTCTATATGGTTGCCGGAAAAATAGTGTACGCAACACTTCCAAAAACAGTTTTTTTGTACTAGCACACTTCCAGTACTCGCCTACGGCTCTGCCTAGAATTTTGTCTACCCGTCCAAAAAAAAAAACAATATTTTCCGAACTTCTTACGTAATTTACTATTACCGTCTACTTTAACGCCTGCTATATCGCAGGGTATAACATGGAGTTGTAGTCATGTTGTTGCCATCTTGTGGCAAAGCTCTAAGGTAGGATATAGATATCGCGACACACACTGTATGGCGCTGCCATATATAGTCACACGTACAACCCTACGTCTATAAGCTACAGAGTGGTACTACAAGCACTCTGCTGATAGATGGCACTACCTGACATACTTGAGTGGAATTTTTCCACCACCTATTCAACTGCTAAATCTCATAACTAAGAGATCTAGGATGAACAGAGTTGCCCCAATTGTCAGCAGTAGCGTGTGACTATAGATGGCAGCGCATTACAGTGTGTATCGCGATATCTGCATCATACCTTAGAGCTTTGCCACAAGATGGCAACAACATGACTACAACTTCATGTTATACCCTGCGTCTTCGAAATGGGTGATATATCCGAAGCGTAGAGTTGTCCCATTTTTCAGCAGACCGAGAGCGGCTGATGAGACCTGGTGGGTCGAAACAGTACTGTCTCGCTCCTGCTGACAATTGGGGCAACTCTGTTCATCCTAGATATCTTAGTTATGAGATTTAACAGTTGCCTGCTATATCTTCTCATCGTCCTATAGTGCGCTGAGGTGCTATGTCCGATCGTGTATAAAGTAAATGCTTACCTCTCTTTAAAATAAGTCCACTCGATATGACAACAGCTAAGTTGATGACAATTATAAGCGATCCTATCAAAGGTATCAAGTAGTCGTACAATAGAAACTTGGCTTTGGTACTTGAATCATTGATGTCTACTGTGTCGTTTACATTTATGCTAAGGTTGGTGCCATTTCTGAAGTTCAATAGTGCTGCCATGGTTCCTTCCATATTTTCTTTGCTGAAATCAAACAATGTTCCCATTATTATTATAGCTTTCGTTTCCTAGTTTTTTTTTCTATTATTTCATTCTTCAATACTTTGACGGTGTTCATTCTTGTCAATCCTTTGAGTCCAAAGTAATTGGGAGAGTTACGTGTAATCTCATATTTACACATTGGAATGTGATAATTGTCACATTGTCTTGTACTTATACCATGTATATTCCTATTAGTAATGAATTTTTCTTTGTTCAAAAATACATAAACACATAATTCAAATACAAAAACACCAATGACAGTTAAAATGTTAAGGCTATTAAAAATATTTCGGCAAGATTGTTGACTACTATTATTCTGCCTGCCTGCTATTATTCTTATAATCCTTTTCTGTACAATAAAAACATCCGGAGTTACCCCAAAAATGTATACCATAGCGGATTCGGGAGGAAACTTGAGCATGATAGAGCAACAACAACTGTTCTTCTGTAAGTATTGTTTTTAAACTCCGAGAATTAAGTTTCTTTATCAATTTTTTACAATGGTATTTCCATGTTAAACATTCATCTATGGCGATTCCTAGGAATGTTAACTCATCAACATCAACATATTTGAACAACGTTTTTGCCGATGATGAAATCTCATTACGTTAGTTTTTTCTACATTAAAGAGGAGTGAGTTAACACTACACCAAGAGATCACTGTATCCATAACGTTGTGGCAGTGTTCCGATAGATTATCGTCATTTTTGTTTGATATGAGTATAGTAGTATCATCAGCATAAATTACATAATGCGAATTATTGGTGAGACTATCCAGTTCGTTGATATAGCATAGAAACAAAATAGGTCCCAAAACAGATCCCTGAGGTACTCCTACACCAACAGCTTGGTAGTCAGAATTTACTCTTCGGTAAGAAGTATTTTCTTCAAAGTTTATTGATACATATTGTCGTCTGTTCTTGACGAAAGATGTGATCCATTCTAAAGCTACTCCTCGTATTCCGTACCTATACAATTTGGAAAACAGGATGTCGTGTTGAACGCAGTCAGATGCCTTGCTAAGATCGCAGAAGATCCCAACAGGACATTCTCCTGCTTCGAATGATTCAATAACTTTCTCATAAAATGATAAAGTAGCGCTATTGATAGATTTATTTGTGAGAAATCCATGTTGACTCTAAATAAAAATAAAAAAAATAACTTATTAATTTCAAAAAAAATTCAAGAACCGTTCAATAAAGGAATATTCGAAACTTTTGAGAAATACAAGGGTATAGTGATTGGTCGATAGTTTGTCATTAGTGAGGCATTCGACTTTTTGTGAATGGGGACAACTTTTCCCGTCTTTAGTTTTGTTGGATAATCGCCCGATAGTGACATAGTGACAATGGGTTCATATTTCAGTTTTACAGGACTAAAATTATTGAAATGTATTACTAGTGGTGAAAAAAAAGGAAAATATACCTTGGTCCCTGGGTATTAATGATATTCTGCACTACCTTGGTGTAATAATAATTATTGCCTACTTCTCAGTGGACTGATAATGAATTATTGGCATTCAATAATTTTTGTAACACTTCTAACACTTTTTTCATCTAAATAATGAGTGTATGCGTTGTTCGAAATTGTTGAATTTCGGAGCACATTTCAAACGTACCGTCATTGCCACAACAACAATTTGGCGATACGTCGAATAAATGGTGATGTCAGATTTTATGCTGTTTCGTTATTGGTTAGATAATTTTACGTGTCCACTCATGAAACAAGGTTGTAAAGTCACCAATTATAATCAATTTATCAAAAAGATTAGAGTCCTGTCGTTAGATAAAACACGAGATAAAACATAATATGAGGAAGCCATGATATAGTTCATTCTTGACCCTTTTCCAGTAACCAGCATATCCAAATATCTCTTATACTCCATAACAAAATATCATGTTGATGTTGAAGAACAATGTGGTGAATGCTGAGAACTAACAAGGCACCGCCCACAATTCGTGCGCCTTGTTGTCAAGTTTTTCCTCAAATGCCCTCTAGTGTGAATTAATATGATAATATTATTATTATCACAAATGTATTAGAAGCAATAAGCCACAACAGATGAGGAAATATTTTGAGACAATTGATTTTTTATGTCTAATTAGGAATATAACCAATACAAAATTTGGAATTCATGAATTATTGAATAACTTATATTTCTGAAGTTCCAATCGTATTTACACATTTGGCAACTGTGCTATGATCTGTCCTCACTTAAGAAATCGTGACGTCTGTTTTTACTCGCGGTAAATTTTTAACCGTTTGAAAATAACCGTGGCATTATTATTGATTTTAGCACCTCAAAATCGAACGACAAAAACTAAAAAAATATGAAATTGAAAGGTATTTGAGAGATGATTTTATTCAAGAAATAAAAAAAACAAAACTAGTCCATTCGGCTACTTTGTTTGACAAACCAAATTTTGAAAAATGAAATGGGATTCGATGAGGAGCTGCAGGGTGTTTAGTTAGTTTTTTCCTATAATAAAAAAGTTGTCATTCGATTCAGAGAAATCGCCTTGGATAGTGTTGAGTGTGACCAAGATAAACTTGCACAGAATTGGGATCTCCGAAACGGTAGGTTATAACAGCCTTCGAAAATATCTAAAAATGTTCACTTACTTATATAAAAAAGTGACTTTTCGGAAAATCTGTATAATTTTTTAACGTATTGGAGATACAGAAAAACTGAAAATACTTTTTATATAGCAGCTTTTGAAGGGATCTAACATGGTTATAGTGATTTTTCTATATGAACGACGTTTTGTAGTTGTAGAACTATCAACTATCATCAACTTTTTCTTCTGAAAGCTCTTTTCCTTCTGAATACAACTATGTATTTATCAGAGGGGTCTGAATATTGTCACGAATGTGACTTATAGCCTTTGCTAGTTGGGATTTGCTGAGGGTTGATACTCAATTAAAAAGTACTTAAGTTTAAACAACAAAAGGAAATAAGGATTTATTAATGATGAATTACAATTTTGACATTCCTTGAAGAGGCATTAGGTGGAAGGTTTAATGAATAATAAAAATGGTACTTACAATGATCTAATACAAAAACTTGGGGATGTCCCAATTGGGACATCCCCGTTGCCACAAGCAACCGTCCGCTATTCGGACCAAAAGTCAAGTCCCTCTTGGTACGTGGATCCCGATCGATCACCTCAAATGTTTATTTTATTGAAAAATGTTTGTCACGAATGAGGACAGTTGAATTGCTGAGAAATATAACAAACTCGATAAATTAGAACAGTGAAATAATAATAATAATAGTAGTAGTAATATTTGAGAATAATTTGGAAAATATCCTTTCGTGACAATATATTTCGATCTAGCATATTTAATGTTTTTTTCGAAATTTTCAAAGACAACATATCATTCGTTCTACTCATTTCTGATCATTAAGAGTCAAATATTGATAAGAATAGTTATTCAATACTGAAAAAAATATATCACTGAATTATCCAACGATGATGGTTCTAAAAAAAATGCATAGAGAAATCATCTACATTAAATCTCATAAATAGTTGCAATAGAAAAGTATTCTCAGTTTTGCTATATCTCCAATAACATCGTGAAAAAAAGGAATAGATTTTCCAGAAATTCAATTCTTTTGATGTAGTTGAAAAACTTTTCAAATATCAAAATTCTTGAAGGTTATTGCATTGGAATGAACCACGGAATTATTCGAATTCTTATTTTCTACCGTTCTCAGATACCCATTATGATATAAAACACTGCAACATTATTTTGGTCATACTGTATTCATCCTGTAGGTAAATTTGAAAATTATACCTCTTCAAAGGAAAAATATCACAGATCGGTATCACCCGTTATAGGTAGGACGATATAAACTGCTCAACACATGAAACGTTAAATCACATTTTTTCGATCAAATTCTAATCATCATATCTTCCGATTGCTTCAACCGATTTTCAATTATTTTTCAGTTTCTGAATGCTCGTCTCATTAACTATCGAACTTTAAGACTCGATTATTACATCTTTTTGGAATGAGATTCTACAGGATGATAACCATAGATGTGCAGTTTTCCAAAATGTTCAAATTTCTTCCGTTTGGAAGAACATATATGCAAATTTTGTTTGGGGTGAAAAACATATCGCATCATATGTTTTCTCGGTACTGTCTTAAAATTTTCGAAATTGTCATACTCCTTACTGAAATATGAATATTTGTAAGAGAATGCATAATTTGATGCTGTAATTTCTATTGGCTTTGTGTTTTTGTCGTTCTAGTTCGAACGGTGGTCAGAATGATGATGCATGATCAACACATTCTTATATACAGGGTGGTCCTAAAACAACAATCATGTCATGAAGTAATAAAAAAGTTAAATTCTTGTTTCGACGAGCAAGAAAATTTCGAAGCATTCTTTTATGAGGAAACCGATAGATATTGAGAAACAACTATTTATATTTCTTAACTTCAACGTCTTGTATCTCGAGAACTGAACACTTGAAGACCGTATGTCCCTATCTCAGTGATTATAAAATCACGAGAGTTATCACCTGTCAAGCGTTGTCGGTCGAATTTCGCAACATCCTGTATAAGTTCGATAGTCCATGAAACGAGCATTCAAAAACTGAAGAACAATTGAAAATCGGTTGAGGCAATCAAAAGTAATTAGAATTCAAGTTTGATCTAAAATATCTAATTTTACGTTGCATGTGTTGAGAAGTTTATTTGAAACGTTAATTCCGGTTATTCAAGTTCTTACCAGTTTTTTATGTAGATATTGTTGATAGATGACGAAACAACTTCACTTTCGGGTATGAACAAAACATCGCTACACTACCACACATCACCTTCTGACTAAATATAAACAAATAACCTCTTATTAGTCACGAGTACACCCCCGGCAACTGGGGGAACCGTTATCGCTCTTATCGTTTCAGATAGATCCAATCCTCCATCCTCCCAGTTCCAGAATCCAGGACATCCGTCCGCTTCTATTTCGTCCAAAAAAAAGGGGGTTCATCTTTTCCTTCGAAGCAGTTATCACAGCAGTCGGTTTGACCGGTCTGACTCGTTTCCTTGATTGTGAATCATTGTATTCCGGCTATGAGATTATACGTATATTCATGTTTTTCAAGGACGTAGCAGCGATTTTCTGCGAGATTTTCACAGACAGAACATCTTTCATTAGGAATCAAAGAAGAACATTTTTGAATTCAAGGTCAAGTACCTTCAAATTGATAAATACTAGGCGCGTATTAACCAATGAGATTTCTTGCTGAAATCAAACAATCAACAGTCATTTGCAGAACCGGATTAAGCCAGCGCGGGGCCTGTAGCAAATTCTATAAAGGGGCCCTTGGTTTGCTTTAGGTTATCAAGTTTAGAGTGTAGTTCAGTCATTGGGGATCCAAAATAAGGCTTACCTGGAAAAAAGTCCGGAAGTTCTGAAACTTTGTAGGATTTTAGTTTTGGGTGCCCAGAACTAAAATTCACAAAATGCACATTCCGGGACATGCCGCCGGCGCCGCCATCTTGCCAAGATGGCGCTCAAAAACGGTTTTTTGAAAATATCTCCAAAACGGTGCGTTTTTAGAAAAAATATGAAGACATAAAAATTTAAGATGAAGAAATTTTCTACAAGAAATGTCCCGAGCATATTTCTGCTAAAGAAAGCCGTTTAGGCTCAAGAGCTGATTGAATGACAACATATTCTGTTAATTTCTATAAACTGCCCCTAACTATCTCCATATATGCGTATAAATTCATATTTTATAATAAAACGGGCTATTCAATTTGTTCCTCGTTATATTGGACGATTTTTAGATCAATTATGCGACAAAAATTTTGCATTTGTGACTTGCGATTATTTGGGCGATATAAAAATTGCATTATCGACGAATCTGGCGACTTTGCTCCAGAAGTATGTGGGTGCAGGATGGTTTTGAGTAAATTTCGTACCTATACTATGTATCCGTAGATATAGGTACCTTCTCGTACTGTAAAACCGCCCATAAATTCATAGAAATTTGTAATTTTGCTTTCTTGTCTTTACCACTCCATCCCAATATGAGTAAATACACAAAATATATATTTCAGATGAGATATTTTTATAAACGGTAGAAACACAAGAACTTTTTCATCAACTAAATTACCTTTCCTAACGAACACAATTTACCAATCAGTAATTTTACGAGAAAAACGGACATGAAAAAATTGCGAGACCGTATTTAACCACGGAAAAATGTAGTTTCTAACAACATTAGAAAAACATGAAGAGTTACAAGATCATATTAAAGTTTTTAAAAATGAGCATGCCACCCCTGATCAAGTTGCCTTTGCCGGTGAGAAATTTTTCCTTGCACTCTATGGATTCAAAGACACAAATTACACCAATCTTGATAAATATCGATACCAGTGTTTCGTGAAGTCGGTATAACAAAAAGTAAATTCAATTTGGCATCTTTACCACCGACAAGCGCAGCTGCACGACAGCATTCGTTGAGAATGAGAACGTACTATCAGGTTCAACTATGGCGTGGTTGTCCGAAAGAAGTTGAATAATGGGGTTGGAAGAAAACACAAACTGGCCTCACTCCAATAACTACTTTGAAAGATCCTGCTTCCAAAGCACTACTTGCTTTTTTATCTTGTAAGTGCAAGGCGGCTTGTGGTAGAGCCTGCGGATGCAGGAAAGCAGGATTGCGATGTTCGATGATTTGCGGTGTCTGCAACGGGAAAACTTGTGAAAATATCAGCCAAGTGACACTGGACGAATCCGATGAAGAAGACCTCCATTCGCTGCATGATGATTCTTTATCGACTGCAGAAGAAGAATCCGACGAGTTGAAGGAAATTAACATCGATTCTGGAGCTGAGGTAACCAGTTTGTCCGTTGAATATATCGAAATCAACGAGCCAGGTCCGTCTGGCCTTTGCCAAAAATAATTTCAGTACCTGAGTGGATTAGGACTACAGGGGAAACCACGTTAAAGAAAACGCGCCGTGTACTTAGCCTCTTGGGTGGTGTGGAAACAAGTACAGCATTTAAAATCGAAATTGATTGATCATAAATTATTAACATGGATTAATTGATGAATTCATCGATTAATTGAATAATGGATATCCACCGTTTCATTTTTGGGGACCCCTAATACACATATTATTTCCGAAACTCGCCACTACAGAAAACCTACGCTAACGAAGGTACTTCAGCGAGAATATTCTAGGAACATATTTTATAGGAAATATTCTCTGTCAGCAAGCTATAAATATAACGAGAAACCAATTAGATAGCCCGTTTCATTATAAAAGATAAATTTATACGCATATTTGGAGATAGTTAGGGGCAGTTTATTGAAATTAACAGAATATGATGTCATTCAATCAGCTCTTGGGCCTAAACGGCTCACTTCAGAAAAAATATACTGAGAACATTTCTTGTAGTAAATTTCTTCATCTTTAATTTTTCTGTCCTCATATTTTTTTTAAACACGCACCGTTTTGGAGATATTTTCAAAAAACAGTTTTTGAGCGCCATCTTGGCAAGATGGCGGCGCCGGCGGCATGTCCCGGAATGTGCATTTTGTGAATTTCAGTTCTGGACACCCAAAACTATAATCCTACAAAGTTTCAAAACTTCCGGACTTTTTTCCAGGTAAAAATCCCCAATGACTGGCCTAGTGATAAATAAAATAAAACGAAACTATTACAAATAAACTTCTCTGGATATACCCATATGGACAAATTTATAGATAACACTTTCAATATCGACTTCTTCAAGCAAATCATGCTCTATATTCATCAAAGTGAGATGAGTAAGACGTTCTTGGTCCATCGTATTCCTCTACTCATTTTTAATACGTTTTAATACTGAAAAAAAAAACGTTCGCCACTACAGTTAGCAATCATGAGATACTCGTAAATTCGCAAGGTAATTTCTATGTTCGGGAAACATGATTCTAAAAAATTATTCATTGAACGTTTATAAAATTGTAGTTCCAGAGACTCCTGTTCGGTATTCTGAATGACAGTACTCACATTCGTTTTGAGCAGCTCAACGATCTACACTAATTCGTCGCCTAGGCTGGTTTCCAAATCATCTGTGTGAGCACTGACCATTATTGAGGATTTTTCCAAAATCTCTTTCGCTGTCGAAATACTCCAAAAACACTAGTAATTTTATGAATTATTGCTTTCAAACTTTTAGTTGAAGCTGACAGTACGTTATCGATAATGGAAATGAATACCTGATCTTCAAAACGTTGTCTAGGTGTTTGATTTTCAACAAAGTCGTCGAGTGTAGTAGAGAGCCGCTGAAATGGTCGTACTTTGTACAGTGAGTCCATTTAGTGCGTAATTCTTCGATATCTCGAAATCAATTATCACAAGAAAAAACTTTGGAGAAAAAACTTTTTCAGTTACTAAAGTTGCTCATTTCGGAAATATTTCCAACAATACTGGGTGGGAGTTTTTTCAAATGGAACACCCAGTATTGTTCATTCGAAATTTGATTGCGGCGTTGCCAAGTTATAATAATTGATAAATCCATTTTTACTACTATTGAAGGGTCATGTTCAATTGGGTATGGTATATTTATTTATTGAAATTTCGAAAATATTTTTGGCATACAGTAGTAGCAAGGTCTCACGTATACCAATCCAGTAATCTTGCGAGATAATCCTCTACAGGGTGCTGAAATTTACATTCTGAATATTGTAAGATTCAGACGACGATCATAAGAATTTTTCAAATGGAACACCCTGTATTTTTCATAACAGATTTATTTCGACATCATTCGCCTTTTAATCGCAGAAAAAAAATCAAAGTCGGTTGCGGCGTTTTCAAGTTATGAGTAATTTCCTTATTTTTACTACTATTTCGGGGTAATTTGTACGTCATGATGATTCCAATTTTATTTGAGTGTGGGAATATTGCTTGCCACATGACATTCGAGGTTCTTCATTATATCATTCAGGTATTTTTGTGATATGTGCATCGTCCAAATTTGAAATATTCCGTATTCTTGTTACTTATGATTCAAATAATATGTGAAACAAACAAACATGCCAAAAGCAACGCCTGTCTTTGAAACAACTTCTACAATTCAAACAATGAAGATGCGGATTGCGAAAATTAGGACAATTTTTTGAAATTTGGGCCATTTTTATTGTCGTTATTCCCACAATCCAAATCTCCATTTAACTTGAAGAAGGTAAACATAATGATACAAACAATATGTCTCTACTTCGCGGCTTTTGGGAGGGAATTCAGCAAAATGTCGAATCAATCCACGATATATTTGATTGTGGCGATGTTTGACAGGTGTCATTACACAAATATTTCGAAAAAAATTCAAACTTGGAGAGCCTGTAAATATTCCTTTTGTAATAAAATATATGAATGGTCAATAAACAAATTTGATCATACCGTAGCAACGCAATATTTCCACAATACAAATAAATGAAAGAACTATGACGTACAAATTACCCCGAAATTGTAGTAAAAATAAGGAAATTGTCCATAACTTAACAACACCGCAACCGATTCCGATTTTTTTTCCAGCGATAAAAAGGCGAAAGATGTTGGAATGAATTGTTGAATAAAAATACAGGGTGTTCCATTCGAAAAACTCTGATGAATGTCATCTGAATCTTGCAAAATTCTAAATGCAAAATTGAGCACTCTGTTGAAGAACATGTCGCAAAATTACTGGTTTGGTATACGTGGAGCCTTGCTCCTACCGTATGCCAAAAATATTTTCAAAATTTGAATAAATGAATATACCATGCCCAATGAATTGTTGAATAAAAATACAGGGTGTTCCATTCGAAAAACTCTGATGAATGTCATCTGAATCTTGCAAAATTCTAAATGCAAAATTGAGCACTTTGTTGAAGAACATGTCGCAAAATTACTGGATTGGTATACGTGGGACCTTGCTCCTACCGTATGCCAAAAATATTTTCGAAATTTGAATAAATGAATATACCATGCCCAATTCAACATGACTCTTCAATAATGGTAAAAATAGATTTATCAATTATAACTTGGCAACGCCACAACCGATTTCAATTTTTTTCACAGCGATGTGAATTAATTCCGAATGAACAATACTGGGTGTTCCATTTAAAAAACTCTTCTTCGAGTTGCCCTGCTTTTATAAAACACCCAGTAAAGTTGAAAATAATTTCGAAATGAGCAACTTTAGTAACTGAAAAAGTTTTTCTCCAAAGACACACTGTATATAGTTTGATTCGTCCCTATGTTTATTGCTGATAGTATTCTTCACAGTCGTACAGATCTAATGCCTTTTTTTACAGTAAGACAGGCCGGACAAGGCCGGACAGGCGTTTGAGAGCGGGGCCCGTATATTTGCTACTACGTGGCTAATCCGGCACTGGCCATTTGTAATGATAAATCAACTCCTATACGGAAAACGCTATATTTGACAACGACGTGAGTCATTTTGACACGATAAAAATGGATGCACCTTTTTTATCGCTGATAAACTGCCTGTTCGTTTGATCTAGTAGGTATTTGCGCCTGATGTCATTCAAATGTTTGTTTGTCGTTGATTTATCTTGCCAAAAAACTTTTTTTCAATTGGATTGTCCTTACTAACTCAAACATTTTCCATCATATATTTCTCTCGAAAAACTGACATTAGACAAACTTGCTCGACCTATGGTCTCCAATTTTTTTTATGTCAGTTTTCCTCGTGAAATTACTGATCGGCAAATGTTTTTCGTTACCAAGAGAAATTTATCCGATAAAAAAAGCCTAGCTTTCCCAATAACTGATAAATATGCACCTTAATACTTTGAATCAACATAGTTCTATAAATACTGTCTCCGTCAGATTATTTTCGAGTTTTTGTTTTGCGATAAATCAATTCAATTCGAATTCAAATTTTATTGTCAGAAGTAGAAAAAATTGTTCGAGCTTGCTCTGGCAATTTTTTTACTCCCTTCTCGATTGTTTGCAATAATAATAAAACTTTCATACACGTATTTAGGGTAAATACCTAAGGGATGATATTTTTACCGATAAATAAATGTTTAAATTTAATGAAAGCTTTATTGTCATGGCGAACAATCGAGAATCAACGGGAATGAAAAAATCGCGTGAGCTTGCTTTAGCGATATTTTCACAATACAATGGGAAAGTTTCCTTGAGATGAATTTTTATAAAATAAGTTCGGAAATCCTCAGTTTTATGTCCACGCTGTACAGAATTTCCAATTTTCGGGGAGGCAAACTGTGACGTATGTACATACATTCTGAAAAAAGTCTGAGTTTTACTGTTAATGAAGAATATAGCTAGTGAATAGCAATCTATTAAAAACGAATAAAAAAAATATAAGAAGAATACAGCGTGGCGTCGTTGTTGATGTTCAACTATATCATAAAAAATAGCGATGATTACCTAACTAACAACACAACAAAACAACTATAAACTGTAGACATAAGCTAACAAATAACTGGCTCTCGATGTGCCTGTTAGTATTTTGTGTGGTGTTGACGGGCTCAAAGTATTATGCACTGTGGCAACATATAATCTTCAACTTTCCTAGAAAATAGATCCGTTTTATAAAAGAACGAATTCATTTGCTAAATAATGACTAACAAGTTATGATTTACATTCAATAAAACGAATGTGAAAAAGTATAAATACTATTGCAAAATATCAAAATGTATTTTTATTAGTAATCAACTTCAGCCACCAAATAAGAGATTTATGAAAATTATTCATGATACTCGGCAAGGTAGAATTTAAAAAAAAAACAATTATATCCCATTGCTGTTATGATACCCAGCAAACACAGTTACATCACAGAGATATCGCAGGGATGTAATAATAATCTTGACCTGTGATATCGCATTCGATCTCGCATAGATGTCGCTGTGATGTTATGGGGATATTATTTTGTCTCATTCAAGTTTCATCCATGCGAAGTCGTTGTGATAAGTTATCTGCGATATAACAGCGATATATCTTATGCAATATTATTGAGATTATGTTATGTGGGATGGAAAAGCGATATGTTTCGAAACAAAAAATAAAGTTTCCTTAAACATGGTGTGATAATTGGTACACCAATGACTTCTGATGACATCTAATATTGTTTATGTGTTCTTGTGACTGGTTGAAGGTCCCTCGGGTCTCCTGTCCATTCAATCGTCTTTTCAGCAGCACAATCCTTGGTACCTTCGCGGTCGCTCCGCCTCGCAAACGCAAATATCGCTTTTCAAACAAAGTGTCACATTTGATCCTAATAAAACAATATACTATTTTCGACCGGTATGAGCAGCTGCAATAGCTGCATATATTATCAATGAAATCCATTGATTTTTCAAGATGGCAAATCCAATATGGCGGACGAGTTTTGTAATTATGATCCGATTCTGTTCAAAATTGTTATCTGGGAGTTTTCGGGGTCGGAAATTATGATTCAATTGTCAAAATTGGAAAATTCAATATGGCAGATTCAATGTGGCAAACGGGTTTTGTAATCATGATCCAATTCTATGAAAAATTTGCTATTTCTTCGAAATTGGGTATTAATACAAGTAATATAAAAACCTGAAAGCACGTTTTTGTGGTTAGCCGAAATAAAAAATTGAAATTAAATAGTAGTTCAAAAAACTGACAGCCAAACTAAAAAGAAGTAGAAAATGAAATAATGAAAGTGTGTTGATAAATACGCAACATAAAAAATATTAGCACCTTCGTAATCAGTATATTATGTGTTGTGAATTTATCAACATCATTTTATTTTCTTATTCTTTTTAATTTGGCTATATATCTATAAAAGCATGTTCCTTCAATTTTTTAACCTACAATTCATTTATTATAGGTTTTCTTCGTTTTTGTATTCTGACACTTCTTAATCACTGTGACGTTGTGACATTTCGCCGCGACTAGCCCTATTGATATAAACTAGGAATGTAGGAATTAGTACTTTTTTTACATAAGTATCCTCCAAGTATCATATTCTGAAATCAGAATGTGAAGAAAATGGGAAAAAGTTTGGAAAATGAGGCTAAAACGTGTCTAGCTCAAAAGCAAACTCTATGTGTCCGAGCATTTTTGCTTCAAATTCCAAACACATACTTTTCGATGGACCACTCTGTATGTTCAAGCTGTCAATTCGACTTTGTGGTAAACCTCCATTCTAGTGTTCACTAGTATTTGCCTGGATGTACATGATAACCGATTACGGTATGTTGTTAATATGAAGTGTTAACAGATAACAGCGAATTTTTTTTATTTCTTCGGCTTGTGGCCATCTGATTTTTTCTCAAGTAATGCTCATCTATTAGACAGCTGTCATTGCTTGAAATTCGATAGATAGATGATAGATAGATATATAGATAGATTTATTCATGTTACTACACCATAGTGTTTATACATACGTCAATAAATCAAGAAAATGAGATGAATATAATGAGACATAAAATACATACAACAATGAAACAATGACAAAATAGTTTGAAGTTTAGTTTTGACGTGAAAAAAAAATTAGATATTCATCAAATGTGTAAAAACTTTCTTCAATTATAATAGTTTTGACTCGATTCTTGAATTCCTGTAAACTTCTTGATCGACCTCTGAGTTCATCTGGTAGAACATTGAAAAATTTCATGGCGAGATATTTGAATCAAGATTTGGTTTTTGAAATTCTTGGTTTCGGTAATCTTATATTCATCTTTCCACTTGTATTATATCTATGTAATCTTCATTTCTAGTTATTCCATATCGAGTATGAGACATTCCTTTCTTCATGTGAATGAGACATTCGTATTCGAAGCATGAGGCTAGTGTTAAAATTTGGAATCGTAAATTACTCCTGCCATTATCATTAGAACTTTTTATTGTAAAATGAAAATTTTTGTAGAATGAGTTGATGCATCCCACACTATCAAGGCATATGTCTTTACTGAATGAAATATTGAGAAATAAGAAACTCTGAGATATTCATCAGTCAGTTTACCCTTCAGCTGTCTCAATATACATGGTGGTCCGTTTTTCAATACGAAAAATCTAACAGCGTATAGTACTTGTTGAAATAATGAAAAAATTTCCTATGAACATATTCTTTTGAACGCTTCGTTTTTGAGATATCCAGGTAGAAAACTAATATTGGTTCAATATTGAGTCAATAAATGGTGAATGTTGGGAAAATATTAATTTTAATTATTGGGTCAATAAATCAATGTGAACATTCTGGAATCTTGGTGCTATGTTGATATCGAGTTAATATTCGTATACAAGATTGGACAAATATATGATGCCAACTTATAGAAAACTGGTTTCTTATAATTTTCATATGTGAAATCGATATTGAATTCATATTCCCCTACTATATTGGCTAAAATGAGGATGTGATTATTTTGCAATATTATCTTCATGTTGAATTATAATATTCAACCAATATTGAATTTCGTTTTTCAACAAAACTCGAAATCAAAATTCGAAGCCATATTAGCCTCATTAAAAAATTGCGATATTTGTACAATATCATATCCAATTTCGTTTCCTGTATCCCAGAATACTTAGTTTGCAAGTTGAACGAATGCGGTATTTGATGTCTCTCAGCAGTCGTTTGTTGGAGGCGTGCTAGTGGCGCCAGCTGTTATAACGTAGCTCAAATACTAAGAGAAATATCACGAATATCGATTCGATATTAGAAATCCAATGTCAGTGCAATATTGGTTCTGGCATATTTCATATTAGTTATATCTATCTGAAATGGGTCGCATATTGATGAACTAATGTTGGCTGAATAAAAATACAAAATATTGATACAATATGTTTTCCAAGATTGATTCGATATTGGGAATACAATATCAGTCCATCATGAAAATTGACATATTGTATTCGTTAATATTTCGCCAATATCAAATAAATATTGGAAAACTGATATCGGCTGGTCACAAAATTTCAATGTTATTACAACATTGGCACTGGATTGATTATTGAATATCGAAATGATATTGAATCACCGATATCAGTGCAATATTGCTGGACAACGAAGAGCAATATTCACCAACCATCATAAATCTGATATTGATGCAATATTTTTTTCCATGATTGATTCAATATTGGAAATACAATATTAGCCCAATCATGGAAATTGACATTGTGATCGTCAATATTTCACCAATATCGAATAGATATTGGTAAATAAATATCGGCTGGAAACAAAATTTCAATGTTATTACAACATTGCTGGACAATGAAATGCAATATTCACTAACCATCATAAATTGGATATTGAGTCAATATTTTTTTCCAAGATCGATTTGATATTGGAAATGCAATATCAGCCCAACATGAAAATTGACATATTATGATCGTTAATATTCCTCCAATATCAAATAAATATTGACAAATTGATATCGGCTGGTCACAAAATTTCAATGTTATTAAAATATTGGCAATGGATTGATGATCGAATATTGAAATGAAAAATTGGTTTGATATTGGTGCAATCTAGTAATTCCATATTCAATATTCGAGTATTGGGCTAATATGAAACCAAGTTCTAGCCAATATGATGTTCTACCTGGGATGGGTGTCAAAAGTACGCTTCTGAATATATTTTTTTTATCAAAAGTTAGAAACGGGAGATAAATTAACGAAATTTTTTACAGATATACTAAACTTTTTGAGCTTTATTAGATTAAATATAAATTATTCATAAGAACTATTCAGTGGCGGCTGAATCTGGGGTGGCTTATTTTTCAAGTTTCAATGAAAAAAGCTCGCTTGTTAGATTTCATGAAATTTTTTAGTTGAATAATACTACTTGATATCAATTAAAGAAGGATTAAAAATGTACTAGCTCGGCAACATTGAAGAAAAATAGCATATATCCACTGCGGTCTATGACTCTTCTAATACGTGAATGATTGATTTGCAATAATTACATGATTGGTTTGGTGAACGGCCAATGCTAACGTGATTTAATACATTACAATGTTTCTTTCATTGGGTTTAGAGACATGCATAGGTTTGGTTTTTATTTTTCCTTCTGAAACGAAGTTATTAGATAAAAAAATCTAAGAGGGCAAAAAAAATGTATTTTGAAATGCACGCCCCTGAAAATATGTAACTCATTCATGAACTAACAGTTAGTTCATTGATATTTCCACAATAGTTGTGAATTTCATCACAATCGGTTATAGCATTTCTGAGATATCAATAAATAATCGATTTTTTAAAGAAACTTGAACACCCTATATCTCGAAAACGAAGCGTTTAAAAGTATATGTTCATAGGAAGTTTATTTATAATTTCAACGAGTACTATACGCTGTTGAATTTTCGTATTAAAAAACGAACCACCCTGTATAGGTTGATGTTGCTAGACGCTCACATAATTGATCAATGTGAAGCAAAAAATTCAGACTTGCATCTAGATGTACCCCAAGCAAAATATTACGTGGGAGATGAGATTTTGTGAAATAATAACACATTGAAGACATTATGATATCAGATACGGAAATGATATTGATGACATAAAAAGTACCTCATTGATTAATCGAACACAGTAAAACAATAAGAGCATTTTGTGTTACAGCCTTAGAAAAAATAGATTTCTGATCACGTTCATGGTAATCATAGTATGAATTGAATGAGTCGATATTGTTTACAAATGAAATATAGGTACGTATATATGGGAGATAATAGATATTATTTGGCCTAGATGTCCTGACTATCACAAATAATTAAATTACGAATGGCAACCGTATGCATTTGAGGTCTTATCATTGATAATGAATAACATATATGAACTAGAATAATATTATTCCATATCGAGAGAACAAATTTAATTTGACACGTTGCTATAATCACCGGTGGAACCCAGCAACGCACTGGGCAGCTGATGCATATAATGTTGATGAAATCCATTGATCGAGGAGGTGGAATATTCATTTTTCTCCAAGCGACAGAGATAGTGGTTTTTTTCTGCCGCTCAACAGGCAGAAAAGGTGTACTTTTACGGCCTAGGCAGAAAAAGTTTGTTGCTATGCAAAGTTCCAAGAAATTCTAATGAAATTAGTAATCAAAATTGACATTACATTGGATGAACACAAAATAATGGAGTTTTCAATACAAAAATTACACAAAACTGGTTTTATATCATTTGGAGAAAAAATTCTCTGTTTCACACGGCAGCTGCGGCAGTCAATCTACTACATTTTTGCCTAGTAAAACAAATAACTATTTTCTCCAAATGATATTGAAAGTGGATTTTCAATGACACTGAACAGGCAGAAAACGTGTACGTTTACTGCCTAGGCAGAAAAAGTTTGTTGCTATGCAACGTTTCAAGTAATTTGAATCTAATTGGTAATCAAAATTGACAATGACTTTGGATGAACCAAAAATGATGGATTATTTGGACTTTGCGTGAAATCGAAAAGAATTTGGAGAAAAAATTATATGTTTCACATGGCAGAAAAGAAGATGTAATGCCTTGGCTGGTTTCCTAGCCTCAGCTATGCCTTTGCTATGAAACGCCAGCCGCTGCATCGAATCTTGTACTTTTCTGCCTAGTAAAACAATAGTTATTTGTTTTACTAGGCAGAAAAGTAGTAGATTGACTGCTGCGGCTGATAGTTCATAGCCGAGCGTAGCGAGGCTAGGAATTCAGCCAAGGCAGTCAATCTACATTTGCTGCCGTGTGAAACATAGAATTTTTTCTCCAAATGATATAAAACCAAGTTTTTCTCCAAGCGGCAGGGATAGTTGCTTTCTCCTGCTGCTTAACAGGCAGAAAGGTGTACTTTTACTGCCTAGGCAGAAAAAGTTTGTTGCTATGCAACGTTCCAATAAATTCTAATGAAATTAGTAATCAAAATTGACACTGACATTGGGTGAACACAAAATGATGGTGTTTTCAATAAAAAAACTACACAAAATTAGTTTTTATATCATTTGGAGAAAAAATTCTATGTTTCACACGGCAGCAAATGTAGATTGACTGCCGTGGCTGATACTTCATAGCCGAGCGTAGCGTAAAACTATTGTGTAATTTTTTTATCGAAAACTCCATCATTTTGTGTTCATCTAATGTCAGTGTCAATTTTGATTACTTATTTTATTAGAATTTCTTGGAACGTTGCATAGCAACAAACTTTTTCTGCCTAGGCAGTAAAAGTACACCTTTTCTGTCTGTTAAGCGGCAGGAAAAAGCCACTATCCCTGCCGCTTGGAGAAAAATATCTATTTTCTCCAAGCGGCAGGGTAAGTTTTCTTTTCTCTGACACTTAATAGGCGGGAAAGGTGTACTTTATCTGCCTAGGCAGGAAAAGTTTGTTGCTATACAACGTTCCAAGAAATTTGAACACAAAATGATAGACAACGTTCTTTGTGACCCCAAAGAAAATAATGTGGAGGTGTGATGTCCGGGGACCTCGTCGGTCACTTTGCCCATTATTGTGCCAAACCATCCTTTGGGACATTCTCTGTGTAAATACCTCGTTACAATTCCGGTATTATGAGCGGGCACTCCATCCTACCGAAGCCTTATAATCATTCTAATGCTCAACTGAACTTCTTCTAATTGTTCAGGAAGTGTAGTTTGAAGAAATCTAAGATAACGATCAGCATTCAAAGTACCTCGTAAAAGTGATGCCCAATAAGGAATTGGTTTATCATGGTGCACCAAACATTGATGCCAAAAATTCGCTGTTTACCTCTCTTAATTTTTATCCAACGAGGTTGGTTTTCGGACCAAAACCGACAGTTGTGTCTGTTCACGATTCCATTATTAAATATGTATATGGAATGTTCAAGAGAATTATCTTGCTAAAACAAATGTGAAAATCTTGCTAAGAAATCCATTCTTTTAGCAGGATCCCTTGCATTTCTAATGTATGCATGTTTTAGTTTAGTTTGACACTTGAAACAACTATAATAATATATTCATAATAATAATGGTGATACAATTTATATAGATTATAAAATTATAACATTACACCCTCACCAGAAGGACAGAATCCACCTAAGCAAGTGAATTTTGTGTAGATTGAAGCCGGTAGAGTGTGTTGTTGTACATTCCGCCCTAAACAGTTATACAGTATTTAAGGACAGATTCTGCTTTTGAATTATAGATGATGAATAGATTTTTTTCTGTCTAAAATATCTCTCAGTTCCTAAAAACTCCTTGTCAACATTCGGAGTCGTTGCACTAAGTAATCACAGTGAACATCCCATCTTAAATGCTGATCTATCATCACACCTAAGTATTTAATATTATCTACTCTTTCTATCAGAGGGCATGCGCAGTTTTGTGAGGTACACCCTACTCGATGTATCCTCAGAGATTCTTCTTTTGGCTGATCACCTTGTTGTAAAGTGAATGTTAATTTGGTATTTTTAGTATTTAAACTCAATAAGTTATTGTTCAGACATAACTGTATATATCTTTCAATGCGTTTTCGGCGTTCGTATACACATTTACCCAAGAGTCTCCTGTTATGATGATAGCTGTGTCATCTGCATACGATATAAGTTGTCCCTTGAAATCATTAATTGCGTTAACAATGGTTGCCAAGGTAACTCATATTTATGACATTCTTGTAAGAATCATACGTAATCGCATATTTTGTCAATCAAGAAACATTTACTATAAACCGGTATAACTCAAAAATGAGTAACATGAATAAGTTCGAGTAGATTGCAAGAAAGTTTATAAATAACATGTACTGTTTAGTGCGCGTGATTTCAAAGTCAATGCAATCGATTTATATTTTCGACGCGTCGCCACGCTCAACTTTAAGTAGTCGTTGAATTTTTTGAACTTTGAAAAAAATCTACTTGACCCCATCCCACTACTTTTTACAGAAATCAAATATTTCTCTCCGTTTTCGAGATAATGGCGTGCGGAGTTTCAAGTGCAGAAAAACCCCCTGTATCAGGTGTTCCATTTGAGGTTCATACACTTTTTGTTGCTCCCTGTATATCTTCCCAGACAGTGAAAACGTATCTTATATTCCGAGGAAGACTAAAAATACCCTGTGGGTCTTTTTTATTTTTCTTCTACTGTCAAAAATAAAAGAGTCAGATTATAAAACACCTATTTTCACATTTTGAATACGATTGCCTAATTAAGGAAAGATGCATTTCAAACTAGAATGACTTTATAAATACACTTTTTGATTGGTCAGACCTCTAATATGGAGGTTTTTTGTTCTTTGGACACAAAACATACAACAATCAGACATGAAACTCTATACGTCAGTACCTTGGATATTAGCTAATAGAATCCGTCTTCTGGGACTCGTAAGTCTCAGATTATTTAGATGGTGGCCACTTCGAAGTCGCAAATTCATTACTGCATAGGAGATACCCTTTAGAGTTTTAGCTATTGAGTGACTTGACCTAGAATGACATTCCGGATACGGCAGCCATTTAGAGATCTATTGTCCTCACTCTATCCAATCTACTCACTCTATTTCAAATAATTTCAATTTCAGACAACAGCAACGCTTCCGCACCGCTCGTCAACAAATCCACGTCCACTTCGAGCACCTGCTTCGACCAGCCACAGACGACGCCCATCTGCCTGTACCTGCACACGCGCACCGCCGTCATGCTGGACGTCGAAGACGCTCCCACGGCCACCTGTGACCGCGTCTGCCAGGCGGTGGCGGGCTGCGAGGAGCTGGGCTTGAACAAGCAAGTGGCCTTGCAGGTGTTCGCGCTGTGGATGGTTAGTCCGCTATTAGGTTTGTATTCGTGCGATATTGATGACTTGGTGTTGGGTTGAAGCCTAGATCGTTCTTCCTTCTCATTATGACGCTCCCACGGCCACCTGCGATCGCGTTTGTCAGGTGGTGGCGGGCTGCGAGGAGCTGGGCTTGAACAAGCAGTTGCCTCGCAGGTCTTCGCTCTGTGGATGGTTAGTCCGCTATTAGGTTTGTATTCGTGCGGAACTGATGACTTTGTGTTAGTGTTGCCATCTAGACAAGACAAGACAATAGTTTACCTACTCTTGTCTTGTCTTGAAATTTCAAGACAAGAGTTGTATACGCGTAAGTCTTGATTAAACAAGCTAAGTGCGATCTTGTCTAGATAACGAAAGTCTAGATTATTATTCAAGACTCTAGAATTTAACTGACTCTGAAGATAACAGTCCACTTGACTTCAATTTTTTATTTGAAAGTTCTACCTCTTCTACAGACAATTTTGTTGACAACCCACATTTCTGGAGAAAAGAAATTGATCAGTACCTTTCAAGTAAACGTGCTCCAAGAGAAGAAGATATTCTTGTTTGGTGGCGCAAGCATCAGTTTGCTTATCCTACATTAGCCAAAATGGCACGCGATTTGCTGAGTATTCCTGCCACATCTGTTCCAGCAGAACGCTTATTTTCTAGAGCTTCGCTTACCATTCGTAAACATAGGAATAGGCTTAATTCCGATTCAGCCAGGTCACTTCTATGTATCAATTCATGGGCTACCTGTCAGCTTCATGAAAGTATTAAAAAATATGTTTCTGTTTAAAATTTAATTTGTTTCTTCAACGTACTTAAATTCAAAACATTAAACGTTTGTAAGTTTTTTTTTGTATTATTTGTAATATAGATTTGAAAATAATCAAAAGTTTTGAATAAAAGTCTTGTATGGAAAATGAAAAGTCTTGTCTTGTCTAGATAATCTAGACAAGACATATTGATGATCTTGTCTTGATATTCTAGACAAGACAAGACAAGAGTCTAGAATGTATAAGTCTAGACGGCAACACTACTTTGTGTTGGGTTGAAAGGTTGCCACTAGGTGGCACTGGAGCCTAGATCGTTCTTTCTGCTCATTATAATGCTCCTACGGCCACCTGTGATCACGTTTATCGGGTGGTGGCGGACTGTGGGGAGCTGGGCTTCAACAAGCAGTTGGCCTTGCAAGTCTTCGCGCTGTGGATGATTAGTCCGCTATAAGGTTTGTGTTTGTGCGAAAGTGATGGCTTGGTGTTGGGTTAGAAGGTTGCCACTAGGTGGCGCTGAAGCATAGATCGTTCTTTCTTCTCATTATAACGCTCCTACGGCCATCTGTGATCGCGTTTGTCAGGTAGTGGCGGACTGCGAGGAGCTGGGCTTGAATGAGCAGTTGGCCTTGCAGGTGTTTGTGCTATGGATGGTAAGTCCGCTATTAGGTTTGTATTCGTGCAAAAGTGATGACTTGGTGTTTGGGTTAGAAGGTTGCCACTAGGTGGCACTGAAGCATAGATCGTTCTTTCTTCTCTTTATAACGCTCCTACGGCCATCTGTGATCGCGTTTGTCAGGTGGTGGATGGCTGTGAGGAACTGGGCTTGATTTTCCAGTTGGCCTTGTAGGTGTTCGCGCTGTGGATGATTAGTCCGCTATAAGGTTTGTGTTTGTGCGAAAGTGATGGCTCGGTGTTGGGTTAGAATGTTGCCACTAGGTGGCACTGAAGCCTAGATCGTTCTTCTTTCTCATTATGACGCTCCTACGGCCACCTGCGATCGCGTTTGTCAGGTGGTGGTGGACTGCGAGGAGCTGGGCTTGGACAAGCAGTTGACCTTGCAGGTGTTCGCTCTGTGGATGGTTATTCCCATACAGCACAAATACATGCATACGTCGACGCAAGATGTTAGGGACATCTTGAAGACGTCAAGTTAAATCTCTAAGACGTCCATAAGATGTCTTCAAGACGTCCGTTGTGACAAAATCGGAACTCCTAAAGACGTCCAATCGAACATTAACTGGACGTCCTAAAGATGTAATTCAAATGTATGCTTTATGTCCAATATGGATATTACTAGAACATCTTTCGGACATCGAAAGTACTTCATTTTTAGTAGATTTTGGACAATTTTCTATCACTCGTTCTTCTGAGCCATGACTGTATCGAAGATAATATGTTTACTGAATTTTTGTGTCTGTTCAGTTGCACCTAAAACAATGAAGAACAATAATTATACCAACTCATTAATTATTGTATTGTATTGTATTTGTATATGATAAAATGTAAAAAATATCATACTGGCTGCCTGCACCTGTCATTGCATCATTTTGACTACTTGCAATAGTTATTACTTCATTATAAATAAAATTGGAATTCACCATGAGTGCAATCATTCGTCCTATTAGGTACTTTCAGCCGCCAGCCGCCATTACGCTGGTTGAACTCTCGACATACAATATTTATTAATTGAGCCATTGCATGAAATCCACTTTGAGGTAAGTTCATTTTCATGGGGTTATAAATACTAACCAAAATCGACTTGTAAATTTGCAGAATAATCAACATTCAACAACAAAACGAAGTGGTTGAAGAAACAAATAAAATGAACACAGATAAACGCCACTGATAGTGATATGTGATGACAGACCTACAGAACACGGTGCACGGGGCACGTCTGGCACGAAGCAAGAAGTCGTCGGTTTCGGATAGAGGTTCAAATGTGGAACTGCGAATTCGAATATATTTTTGTCTCAGTCGCTCTCAAGTAGAATATTCTTGGACAAGCAAGAGAGTAATTCATTCATATAAGTTGATAACGAATTCAGTGTTACGAACATAAGTGACTATATTTGATTTCAATATTCGGATTATTGGGTATTTTTTATCTATGGAAACTTTGGGGCTTCGATTGGTTGAAAACTGATATTTGTCAAATCCCACCAATAGCGAAGTCAAACTACTTACCATTCTGAATGTTTTCATATAGTACTGATGGTAGATACAGATAACTAATATATTCAAGATGATTTCATTGTTGAATACGTCATTGCCTGGACATCTCTGAGACGTACTGATACACACGTTTCAAAGACGCACAATTTATGCAAGAGGAAATTCATTAGCAAAGATTCAAATCCGGTGTTCTCACTAGAAATGTCAGCATTAACTATTCTTTTCAAATCAAATTCAATATACAGAGAAGTGCACAAAAAACGGCCAGGACTGTAACTTTTATTCGAGATAGGGTTTTGAAAATTGGTGGGCAGCTAGTATAACAAATGGACCATTAATGGGCTTATATCACAAAAAAATTTCATTTCATAATTCGATAGAACTCACCCAAACTAGCTCACCACCGCAAACCGTTTCTCGCTGTGAGCTCCCTACGTTTTATGAAAGATTATTGAAATCCCCGATTTTTCGGACCTCTGAAAACGAGGCGATGATGTGACGTGAAAACTTTTCGATCGAATTATGTCGTCAATCATTATTTATGTATAAAAGGATCATTATAAACATGGTTTGAGTTAAAAGTTCTACTAAGGTGTATACGCCCATTGACGAAACAATGTTTGTTCTATCACTTTCGGTTTCACTGGAAACGACACCAACTTTTGATTTTTAAACGGGACACCCTGTATTGTATTCCATAATCGGTTGGGGATTGTCACAACGAATTCATCGATACCGGGTTTGATAGGGTTATTTCAAACGATTACGCAGATATTCGCGCTCTAAGCTTCCATATGTTCAATGAGTGTGACAGAGAAAGGAGTTTTGATATTGCGAAGTCACACCCATTGACCATATGAAAATTTCGAACGCGAATATCTTCGTAATCTTTTGAAATAACTCTATCAAACTCGGTATCGTTGAATTCGTTATGATAATCCCTAACCGATTATGAAATACAATACAGGGTGTCCCATTTGAAAATCAAAATTTGGGGTTGTTTCCGGTGAAACTGTAAGTGACAGAAGAAACATTGTTTCATCAATTAATGAGCAATTTGGTATACTTGCTACCCACCAATTATTAAAACCCTATCTAGAATAATTCAAAAGTTACAATCCTGGCCGTTTCTTATGCACTTCTCTGTATTGCCTCGACCACAAACGTACTGACTTTACTGATCGAATATTTTTGGACTATGATAAGACATCTTTAGGACGTTCATTTCTAGACGTCTCTGATACATCCTAGAGTAGAGTAGAGTAGAGTAGATTTATTTGATCACGTTACAATTGAGATGTTTGTGACAAGTCATATGATTTCGGTAGAACTAAATAGAACTTATATTATTATAAAATGAGCAGTAAAACATTATACAGATTAAAAATAAGGACACAGGTTCGTTAGTTTAAAAACAAGATTTTAAAAAACTTTACTTTAGATTTAACACACAGAGACAAGTATTTATATAGACAGTATAATTCAAAACAATACAAAATGTTTTCACCCTAGCACTTCACTGGCAGATATATATTCTTCGATATTATAAAAACAATTTTTTGTTAGGAACTCTTTGATGTAAGTCTTAAATTGACCGATCGCCATGCACCTCACTGTATCAGGAAGGACATTATATAGATTATAATTTAGAGAGTTTTTCTTGCTGACATCAAGTCTAAACCTTTGAGGTCTGACCATTGATGCATTACGGGTGTTATAGCGGTGGATATCTGACTGCAGACAAAGAGAATCTTTTTGACTATGAATTTGAATCAATGTGTTAAATATGAAGATTGCCGGGAGTGGCATTATGTCCAATTTCGTGAAGAGAGGACAGTGTACACGGGGACCAACTTTGGATAAAATTCTTATTGCCTTTTTTTGGAGCCTAAAGACTTTTATGGAATCAGTGGAGTCCCCCCATAGGACAGTGCCATAGGAGATGACTGTGTGAAAAAGTGAAAAGTATGCCGTTCTTTGAATTTCTAGACTTGTCAGCCTACTGAGTTGTCTAAGTAAAAAAAGCACACTGGCTAGTTTCCTCTGAATAAAATCGATGTGGTTGCGCCATGAAAGTTTAGTATCAAGTACAATTCCCAGAAAATTTGCATTTGCAGTAATTTGGAGCATTGTGTTTGTTGAAAAAATTAGTTTTTGTGTTTTCTGTTCATTTAAAGAAAGTTTATTCATTGAAACCATGTTTCAGCTTTCCTCATGAGATTGTCTTGATCAATTATCAGAGAATTGTAGGAGTTATGGCGATTTATCAAGGTAGTGTCGTCCGCAAAGAGAATGCAATTATTTTGGGGTGAGACAAAATCACAGAGATCATTTATATAGACTAAAAACAGGAGTGGACCCAAAACTGAGCCTTGGGGCACCCCATGCTTGATAGGGATAGTTTCAGAGCTGGTATTATTTGCCCAGACATATTGACATCTGTTTCCTAAGTATGATTTTATCAATGAAAGAGGTGTCCCCCTGACTCCATAGTAGTTGAGTTTCTCGATCAAAATATCGTGAGAGACACAGTCGAAGGCCTTGGTGAGATCACACAATGTGACAGATGTGTGATAACCACTTTCCAGGCCCTCGACTATATCGCTCACTAATTTCTGCATTGCCTGTATGGTGCCTCTCTTCGGACGGAAACCAAATTGATTTTCATTCAAGTAAAACTTAGCCTCAAAATATTTCAATAGTCTAGCCTTCAGTAATTTCTCAATTATTTTGGAAAATATTGAAACTATACTGATTGGTCTATAATTGTCTGGTGCAGACATATCTCCTTTCCTTTTGAAGATAGGAATAACTTTTGATAGTTTAAATACATTTGGAAATTGGCCAGTGGAAAACATGAGATTTATTAAGGATGTTATTGGTCCCACTAAAATATCTGAGGATTCTTTAATAATACCACTATGCAGGCTATGGCAATCAGTTGACCTGGAATTTTTCAAATTATGGATTACTGCATATACCTCTGCTTCGTCCACAGGCTCCAGGAAGAATGAGTCACATGGTGCTGGAAAGTTTTTGAAATTGTTTAATTGGTTCACATCCAAGGTTGGTAGTGTTTTGATAATGTTTTCTGCTACATTTCCAAAAAACTGATTGAACTGGTCTGGGGATATGTCAGAAATCTTGTTACTTTTTTTTTTCATTTTATTGCGCTCTTGGTTTATGATTTCCCAAGATGCTTTGGAGAAATTTTCGGATTTTATTAGGTAGTCATCATGGGCCTGTTTTTTTGCTTTTATAATTTCTAATCTATAATTCCGCTTCAGAATTTTATAGATTTCAAGATACATAGGATTACCACTTACTTGTCCTACATGTTGGTATTTTTCCAGATTATCTCTCTGTTTTTTGAGGTTATTATTAAACCACTTAATTTTGGGGCCAGGTTGGCTCTTATTGACCTTTGTATGAAGAGGAAATGCTTGTTTCGCAAGAGTTTCATATGTGGTGACCATGTGGGTGGCAATGCAATCCACTGATCGCTCTTCCTCATCAGAGAAAGACCAGTCCACCTCCATCAAATTGTTCCTTAGGTTGGCCATACCTGTCTTAGTGAATTTTCTGTATGATTCATTTGTATGTTTTTGATGATGAATTGACCCATGTGATCAGAGAGATTTGGTTCCATGACTCCAGAGTCTACAGAAATATTGTCTAGATTTGATACAATGTTATCCAGACAAGTTGATGAATAATGGGTTATTCTAGTAGGTTCAGATATCAAACTGTTGAGACCAAATGAATCAAACAGATACTTCAAATTATCTAATTCTTGTGAACTTTCTAGAAAATCAATGTTGAAGTCACCACATATCAGGATGTTTTTGTTTGTTTTGCAAAGTTTATGAAGTAGACTCTCAAGGCTGTCATAGAATAGTTTAAATATACCTTTACCTGTTCTGTAGAAAGTTATAAGTGTGGTATTGATGGATGGTAAAAATATTCCACAGAATTCACAATTCAACTCACATGTGAATCCATCCAGGTTGATAGGTTTATGATCAATATGGTCTTTAATGAATATAGCTGAGCCACCATGCTGGCGGTGTTCCCTACAAAAATAAGATGCTAAATTATAACCCTCTAGATTGGTCAATTTAAGACTATCATCTCTAAGCCAATGTTCTGACACACACAGGACATCAAACCTGTATTTATCCAAGAATAACTCTAACTGCTCTTTCTTGTTCGAAATGCATTGTATATTAATGTGGAATAAACCTAAACATTTGCTGAAGTCTCTGTCACTTTCAACCGAGGATCCAACTTCTCTATTCACAATTGTGGAAGCCTCCTCTTCGCAAAAAATCTGGACACTATTGCACCTTTTGGCCAAATTTCTCGCCTCCAAGCGTTTTTGAAGTTATCTCTATTGATGATAACTTTCATGGAACTGTAAATTTCAGGGAATTTCGAGTTGTGGAGCTCACATTGTACTTCTGGAAAGGTTTTCTCTAGAGCCTTCTTCATTTCTTCTGGCGTCGTGTGTGGTTTCAGTCGGGTGACATGTAGTGAGACTGATGCGGGGATTGTCTCCACTGTTTTGTCCTCCTCGTTACCACCTACAAGGTACTGCCGTTTTCGTCTTTGCCCTCTACTTTTTTGGGTTTGCCACCCAGTTTCATCCTCTGGGGCCATATTCTGGTCAGTCAGTTGTTGGATTTCTGTTATTTTCTGCTTCTCCACAGCTCCCAGAATCGCTTGACTAACCTCGTTTGGGTGAAAAGTATGTTTATTTTTTGTTGATAATGTTTGTTGTTGTTGACGGTAATCCTGTCTTCCATGAAGACTTTCATTTTTCTGTCTATTGTTTGCGTTGACGTTTTCCGTTGACATAGTTGTCAACGTAGATGTAGGAATAACAGGTGTGTTCGGTTTCCCTGCACTGGTGTACGTTTTGTTGATCTGTTGCAAACCCGAATTTGTGGTTCCATGGCTTGCCTCAGAATCCATCCGTGGTTTTGATGTTCCATTGTCAGCGAGCTCGCACCAATCGGTCCGTTGTTTCATGGAGTTTTCTGCTTTCAAGGTTGTTGATGTTGATGCTGAACTGGCGCTTTTTTGCTGATTTTTTTCTTGGCCTACCTTGTTATAGGATTGCACGGTTTTTTCTAGAGATTCTATTATCGTTTTCAGATACACTGCATTTTCTTGTAGTAATTTGTTATTATCCATGAGGATCTTGAATTTTTCTTCCTGCTCCAGGATAATTCTCTTCAGCAGATTTATTTCTTGATGTGAGTGCTCACCATGGCCTATGGGTTCATTTACATCGTTGCTGTCCGGAACTTCCTTCGGCACGTGCACGCAGGATGCATTTTTGGCCTCGCCGGATTGCACAAAACATGCTGGATGATAATCAAAGTCGCACTTGGCACATTTAATGAACTTCACAACAACTTTTTTACAATGCTACGATAGATGTCTCAAAGACGTCCACTTCCAGGCATTATATGGACATAAAATGGACGTCTTTTGAATATCTGGTGCCGTATGGGTTCCGCTATTAGGTTTGTATTGGTGTGGAAGTGATGACTTGGTGTTGGGTTAATTTGAAAAGGTTGTCACTAGTTGGCACTGAAGCCTAAATCGTTCTTCCTTATCATTATGACGTTCCTACGGCCACCTGCGATCGCGTTTGTCAGGTGATGGCGGGCTGTGAGGAGCTAGGCTTGAACAAGCAGTTGGCCCTGCAGGTGTTCGCTATGTGGATGGTAAGAAAGCTGCGAGGTTTGTATTCGCGCGAGAGTGAATGCTTGGTGTTGGGTGAAAATGTTTCCACAAGGTGGCACTGAAGCCTAGACCGTTCTTCCTACTAATAACGTCGATTTATGGCGTATCGTCAAGCAAACGCTTCGTCAAGCTGAACAAAGTTGTTTCTCTAGTTTAGAACGGTTTGCGAGATACAAGTTATGTTTCCGTAAACTACTACGCAAGTAATTATTCTCACAAAAATCGACATATAAATGATTGAAAAGTTGACATGAATTAGGTTGTCTTAACTATGAATGGGAGATCCAATCGAATCGCGTGAAAATATATAGGTATTCTTGGTGCCGACTTTTTGCACACTCTGTATAGCTAGGGGATTAAAAATCTTCCAGGTAGATTGAAAATGATCGATTGAAATAGCATACCAATTTTCAGGTTTTTAATTCAACTGCAAGTTGGAAAACTTCCAATGTATAGTAGCCCAAGTGAAGGACCCCGCACAGATCGAAGCGAACGTTTGACTTCCATAAAATATCGAATTCTCTTAATTTTCTAGTAAAACAAGCTAATTCAGTTCGACATAATAAAGAATAGAAAATATAGTGAAATCACCATTCAAAATATCCAACATGCTACGTGTTCCATTTCTATATCATACCAACATACAATACAGGATGATTGAGAGTGGGTAATGTATATGATGTCGGATGATTCCAATTATTGAACGAAATAATAAATGTTACCAAATTCAGTTTGCCTTGATCAAGGACAGAAGATATAGGTACTACATCAATTCATTATTTTCAAAATGGAGGCTGTGTGCCATTTGGATAATTACAAATCACATAGAATATGGTTATGCAGTGCCGCATTTGAAGCCTTTTTCATGTAAGTAATGACTGATGGGATTCTTATACAGGATGAGTATACCAACACCCAAATACATTCACAATCTCGGAAACAGAAATTGTTCAACTAATGAGATGGATTTATTTGTTCAGAATTTCAAGCTAATTCAATGTCTCAGTATAACTGGGAAAAATTATTCTTAAATTCTTTCTCACAGATTCAACATAGATCGCTCTAATATCGATCAAAACATTCATAGCAATGCCAACAAGTATTATTCATCACAGCAATGCCTGAATATACAAAGTGATTCATCTCTGGGATTTTTCAGGCAATTTCAATGCAAAATCAGAAATCATTCGATCAATGTAACCTGAAAGCTCTCAAGAAATTCAATTTCGTGATGATTATTATTATGCCTACAATGTCTAATGAATACATTTCAGACATAAAACTTAAAAAAGAATACTTTTATTTCATGTCAATGACTTCTTTAAACATGAGTAAATGATGTGATGATATAATATTCAGATATAATTCCAAGTTTCACCAGAGGAGACTCACGATTTTTTTTTTCGGGTTACCTCTTACAGTCAGGTGCAAAAAACATATCGCAGTTGAACAGTGTTAGCGCAGAAGTGCTGTCACCGCCAATGTGCATCTGACTGTACCTATTTTCCATAAAAGATGTAGATTCCTCAAAATTATATTTCTACACCACTGAGCAATGTATACGGAAGCTACTGATGTGATGACATACAGGAGAATTCGATTCTTCTCAAAATATGGATCCAATGATCTATATAATTTTATTCCACCCTGTGTACTGATTTTGATCACTGATTGATTCCTTGAAAGTTTCCAAGTTGGATATGACCTTTTTGAATTATTATCATGTACTAATCTGGCCGAGACAATGGCGAGTGTGGAATGAGTGAATGAACCACCCAGTATAAATACGGATACGACCATCTCTTCAAATCACTATTCCACATCGAAAATTGGTAACTCTTTCATTTCTAACAATTACGAATAATAAATAAATGCAAAAAGCTGAACTGTCCAATAACTTTTCAACCTGTATATAATATTATGTTGGAGAGACTTCCATTTGTCAAATTCCTGTAGTTCTCTACTCGAGGTATCGCATGATAATATTATTCACTAAGCGTAATTGAAAAAAAAATTGAAATGGCACAAGCGTTATGTCAAACTGAATCCGAATATGATAACTTGTTTCACTAAACAATTAAGAGAATTCGAAATTTCACGCTCTGTATAAAAAAAAAAACATACATGTACATAGGAGAAGTTTGGACCCATGGGATTTTTTGATTAGAATAAAATAACCTACAAAATGCCCAAATTTCAGCCAATTTGACCGAAACCTATTTCCAATGAGATCTGTGCGGGGTCCGTTGTGAATTACCCTGACATATACAAAGATATTGGATCTAAATTATGTTTCTGATAGCACACACCTTCATCATGTTCTGTGATCCTGTTCAAACTTAGGTGAACTTTTGGATTTCTCGTCTAACTAGCGGTATGGTCTGTGAAATGCATCCCCCCCCATCAATTCATGTTCTTCCTATACAAAATAAATGCTGACTCGCGATGAGTTAACAAGTGCTCAGAAGCACACCCAGTAGTGACAATGAAGTGGTAGGATGTGGTAGGTATGTGGTCCAACAACTAATGTAAATTAAACTGATACAGATGCGGAAAAAGTTTTCTAGCTACAGCTGGATCTAACCCTTTCATTTAGACTTTGATATCGAATTTCATTTGTCAGGAGACTAGAATATTGAAGAAGGTTGAGAGGCATCACGAATGAAGTCACCATGCGAGCTGGTTCCTCTATTATACAGTGTGTAAAGTGTGTTAAAATTTGGTCCACCTTACCCCTGTAATTTATATTCCTCGGGCGATTTGTATTTTTCTTTCTTTCTCATAATATACTAGTCAAAATTATTTACTTTGTCGAGCAAACAAAATTTATCGGTCACAATTTCGTAGCCTACTGTGATCACAGAAACTCCAGTCCAATCGATACGGACTAGTCATGAATACTCCAATATCAATTTTCGAAATAATATCTCATAAGGTATGTTTTTTTATCAACGTTACAATTTTTGGAATAATTGCATTTTTCAAGTCATCGTATATGATATTTCTTTGAATTTGAGTGATACCAGGCATGATGGTAGTCAGGATTAGATCATCTGGCTACAGAGTGAGATAAATAACTAATAAAGTTCGTTTTTGACCGATATCTGCCGATATATGTCACTCAGAGAAGTGGGGTTTGGCCAGGGCCGATCCTAGGGTGTCGGCCGCCCGCGTGCATAAACCTAATGTGCCGCCCCTCTAGAGAATTTTTCATATTTTTTAACTATAATACCTGATGACTTCATAACTTCAACTACTTGTACAAGGATAAGAAGTAAAACACAGAAAAAAAAATGTAGACAAAATCTTCATGCGCCGCAGGCGAATTTTTTCTGAGTTCAAGGTCAAATGTTTTCAGGTAATAACTCCATTTCAGTGCATACCGGGAGCGGCCAAGAAACTCAGACAAAATTTTCCTATGGCAAAAAATGCGCCGCAGGCGAAATTTTTGTTGGGATTCAAATTCATCACATTAGTATATTACAGTTTATTGTAATTGATATAAAATGATCTGGAATCTGAAAATGAGAACAATAAGAAGAGCAAGTGAAAAGTATTTTAAATGGTGTCTGTAGTTTAACCAAGTGGATGTTCTCCAGATTTTTTGGGATTTTCTCTCATAGTATCTTAGTAAGTAGTAGAAATGCATAAATAAGCTACCGCACAGTGATGGAACAAAACATCCTTAGGCGTCTGAAAAATATGCCCCTTGGTTATTGTTTCAAATAGAAATTTAAAATTTGGGAAGATAAGAATGTGTATAAAAAGTAGACATTAATTGACAATGGACCAACACACTATTTACTATCATTTTATTTATTCAAAATGCAGCATATTCATTGGACTTATGAGTTTCAAATAATTTTGTTTGATAGGACAATATGCGGCCTGCGGCCGCCCTTTGTTTTGGCCGCCCGCGTGCGGGGCACGCGCTGCACACCCGCTAGGATCGGCCCTGGGTTTGGCTAGAAATGGAGACAGTTTATTACATACAAAAATGGCCCTCGGGACTTTTATCGCAGCAGTTATATTTCTTGCAGGGTCTGAAGATATGGTTTTTTTCTTATCGAATTCTGGCACGAGGGATCTGTAAATACATCAGTCCCCATTTTTCGAACTGTAAAGACCAATTATTGTAGATGGTGCCACCACGTTTCTTCCTATTTGCGAAATTATCACGGCGATGAATAAGGCCACGGGAAATTATTGATCTCTCCATTTTCTAAAACATCAAATAAAGAACAACAAACTCTAGACTTGTCTATACTAAATAAATATTCCTGACCAACACCAATAACAATTATTTTCCACTTTTTGCACTTTTAGCACCTTCTTGCTGATTAATAAATTTAAACATTCAATATTGTTTGTAAACAAGGTTCACATGTTGTTTGTAAAGAAATTTCACATGTGGTTTGTTAACAAAGCAGAAAGAATATGAAGTCAACGTGGGCGCACGTCCTATAGCAGACGCATGTACATACGATATGTATACTAGGCTGCGCGCGGTGAATATAATATATCACAATCAAGGAAGTTTGGAGGCAGATATACAGGGTGTCCCATAAGTCATGGATCAAAAGAAGTGGAGTGGTATAGGAGGGGTCATTTCTAATCATACTAAACGTATATGTGGTTATCCAATTGTTGATGGTTCAAAAATTTTTTTTTTCATTTCTATAGAAATAATTAATTACAATAAAACTCACATTTGTGATTCTTTCTTCTACAGATTTCATCCACATGGATGTACCGTTCCCCAGAAATACTATTATGACATGTATTGAAAAGGAACATTCTCAGATATATTTATGAACACAAAAAATGGATATATATACAGAGTGGGCCGTTGAAAACGAAACAGAGGCTCTGTAGGTCGCCAAAACCGGATTATAAAAAAAATCTGAAACACGTCAACTATATTTTCGAGGGGGACATCGTTCTAAAATATTTTCAGCCCTGCGGCGTTGCCGCTTCTAGAGAAAAGAAGCAACAACTTTGTTATTTCAAATGGAACACCATGTATTTTATTGTATTTTTAGATTCTCCCCGAAGAGCTGATTTCATCAATGCATCACACTTGGGGTCCAGCTGTAATGGTTTCAGGGATATAAAGTGTTCAAAATCGAGATTTTTCAACTTTAGCATTTTTTTGTGTCGAAACTATTCATTATTGGTCAAAACGGCTTTCATGTCCCTATCTCAACTTGTGATTTACTATCTACTAACATTTAATTGGAACAGATACAGGGTGATCAGAATTCTGAATCTTGAACCGTGACGTGTTTCAGATTTTTTTTATAATCCGGTTTTGGCGACCTACAGAGCCTCTGTTTCGTTTTCAACGGCCCACTCTGTATAAAGAAATACATTGAGAATTCGCATTCTCCATGTGATGAAAATATTAATTCTTTCTCGGTTTATTCAACAAGACAACTACTTTCCTGGCTATATGCCACAACGAATATTCAATTACATCTATTGAACACACACGATAAGAATTTGAAACCAAAATCTTCTGAAGTAGAGAATTTGCATTCTCCTTCAAATAAAGATATGCATATGATATAATTCTGAATATTCAACAGAAAACAACTACTTTCCTGGCTATTTGCCACGTCGAACATTGAATTATATCTGTTGAATATCCAAAAAAAGTGAGCATGAAAAATCAAAATCTTCTGAAATTGAGAATTGACATCATCTCTCAAATCAAAATGGAATAATATGATGTATTATGATATAAAAATATAACTCACCGATATGTTCAGTATTGAAATGAACATTGAAATGTATAGGAGAAGTATACTTTTATATGACTTTTATGAACTCCGATCTTGATGAGCTTGGATCTTCCAAACAAAAATCATTCGTATCAGTGATATGGGAGTTATATCTTTCCCAAACAGGTTATATGATTTCTTTTCGGATATCATATCCTCATCAGTAACCTGAAGTCCAGTTATTCTTTCAGCCATTCTTCTTGATGTACACAATTTTCATCTCCCTATAATATAACTAAAACTATAACGGACTGACATGTGTTACTTCTGAACAATTACCTGAGAAAAATGTTGTTTTTTTTAGTTTTATCATTGAATGCAATATTTAAGTTGAATTTAAAATGCCGAGGGCATCAGATTCAAAAGCTACCTCACAAAGGTAACCAATCATAAGAAAAAGTTGCCTATTTAATACAGATTTCGAAATGGTATAACAAATCGGGTTATCCCAAACAGCCTTCTTGTTATTACTTTCTCTCAAATGGGTCGCATTTTTCAGACAAATTGAATAATTTCTGAACCATCAACAATTTGATAACCACATAATTTACAATTAGTTTGATTGCAAATAGCTACCCCTACCATCCTCTCCTTTTGACCCATTACTTATGGGACACCCTGTATAAATTGATAGTCCATTGAAATTAGTAAAAAAAAAATGCAAAACTGCGGAATAATTCATACAAAAGGTTTCAGTGTGTTACCGGGTATACAGGATGATACCCAAAAGTAAGCGGCATCCTCTTGCATGGGGCAGTAATCCTTGCATAAAAGTAAGGCAAAAAGTTCCTATTAATATGGGTCCGAAAGTGCTTCCTAAGGGACCGACGCCCCTTTGAATAGGACACCTCGAAGATGATTTTTTCTGTATTGCTTTGAAAGCCTTCATAATTATATTCTGAGAATTGGTGTACGGTATAAAAATGGTCCATAAGATTATAAATTCGAAATTTGAAAATATTATTCAGGGCCGACACATGCAGCGGAAGGTAAGGGTAAAAACGTTCCTTCTTTAACTTTTTAGATTAATGTGATTTTGTCAGAAAATTATAAAATTCTAGATTTTTCATGTAAAAAAAGACACTCCTAGTTCAATTCAATAAAGCGTACCGTTTACGAGAAAATCGACTTTGAAAATTTCTCATTTGGGTATGTTTATTGATGAAAATTATTCTGCATCACCATAAAATCCCTTTTCAACTAACATTTTATTCAACTCTTTTGAATTCGGAAGAATCTTATTTATCATCAACTGTTTATGTTTATACCGTACACCAATATTCAGCGTTGTAACGTTGATAAAAAACACCCCTTTTGACTAGTCCGAATCGATTGCCATAATCAAATCGTTTGTGAAAAAATGCTTTATCCGTTTTCTTTGGGTTTGCAGGAGATTTTGAGATCGCAGTAGGCTAATAAATTGTTATCGATAATTTTTTTAGCTCGACATAGTAGATATTATGAGAAAAAAAATTCAAATCGCCATAGGAATACGAAAGTACAAGGGTGGGGTGGGGTGGACCAAATTGTATCCACTATACATATATCAATATATGCAATATCAGCACATACAGGTTTATCTATCTCCGCCAGTGTAAGGAAAACAGAACCTGCAAAATGTTCATTGTTGATGTGGTGTTGATCTGATTAGAAAACTTCACTTGAACACACACCGCACCTTCTGCTTGTTTGAGTAGATTGCCTATTTGCTTGTCAGTTCCGCATTGGTCTATGCTCACTCCAAATCATTGTGGACTTCTAAGTCTTCTTTGCTATAAGGACAACATAAAATCGATGTGGTCCTATACACAAACCGACAGACCATGACTGGTTCGGATCAAATTAGACAGAAACGAACAAATCTACCTAACTTCGAACAGGATAACATGATTCATAGATGGTTGATCCAGCGCTGAATTCATTTGGATTGAACGTATAGAGTATAGAGAGAGAAGCTCTTCTCGATTATGTTATCCTGTTCTGAAATATGGAGTTACGTGGTTTTGTCAGAACTCGAATCGACTTCGTCGTTGGGAGAGAGGATATAAATAAAATCTGAAACAAAATGCACGTAGTTTTCCAACACACTTTGCTAGATATAGATTACCTTGCTGTGATACCCCTACATCTTCGCTGAAATGCTACCCTGTTATTAAAAATGAAGATACGCAGTTTTGCTATAACCAGAATTCCGAGCATATTTATGGTTTCACCGCTCAAAATCAATCACTCCATTTAATTCAATAACAATTCAAGATCGGCTTAGATAATTTGATGACCAGGCATAATATTCATTTTTTTGTATAGGTATGACAAATTTGACTTGAGATTCATTTTCCAGACTCTGGTTTTCACATAATTGTGAGATCCCTTGATCACAATACAATCTAATTCCATTAGAATTAATTGTATCCACTTTGAGAAGATTTTATGGAACACATTTTCATTTTTTTGTGGTGAAGAACAATATAACAATAAACCAAGCTACACATTTCGTTTCCTGATTCCCTATTTAGAGGTGTGACATGGAAGAGAATGGAGAATTTGAGAATGTTCTTCCTGAATAGGACAAAGGAAAATACAGTGAGCAAAAACTGAACGAAAATTGATAGAAATCCTAGTGTCACAGCCGTCTTCAACTAACATGATGCAACAATAAATCAACCAAGTAACTCAATCCTATGATATGAGATTTCGAGAAATATAGGTTAGATACCTCAGGGTTCAACAGACATGAAAGGATACTTGTCAAGTAGGAGAACATGTTGTGTTGAGGGTATTTCATATTCCTACATGGAGCTCATGTTTTTTATATCTCGATTCATTGGTTTGGCCAGTCCTAGCACGAACCGCTGAATCTGAACAATTCTAATGAACGACCCTAAGTAGGTAGTATTTGGAAATCAAATTTCGGTGACAGAGTGTTGTCTATACTTGCATGGAATGTTATTATTGCGTATTTCCGACCTAGGCATATGAATCTCCTGTTTTAGGTGGCCCAGCTCTCTAACAATACATTTTTATTAGTGATTCACATGAGACCAATGAGACGAAGAAATATGAAGTCTTGTCTCGAGTCTCGTCTCGCAGCCTCGAGTCTCGTCTAGTCTCGCGTCTGGTACGAGAGTGTCGCAAATGTATCGCAATTTCGTCATGCATAATCTCGTTCCAGTCTAGTACGGGATATATATAATTACAACAAAAATAACATTATTCATTGAAAAGTAAGTAGGTACATACTTACATCATACATCTAAACAAGAAAAAAAACATAGCAAAAAAGTAACACGTATATTCTAAACAAATAAATAAAACAAAAACTTTAATCCAACATTATTTTACTCATTTAAGAAATAGGTATCTAAGAAAAAACCTATATCGATCAGATCAGCCTTCACGATCGCAAATGTTTTTGTTTTTCACCCAGTCATTCAATTTGCGATCTGTCGTTATTGTAGAATTGCCTTCATATTCCGGCCCCGTATATAAGAGAGAGAGAATAGTCCGTTTTCGTTTCACGCATTATGTCGATTTACAACAATCATGGATTGTGGTTTTAAAGTATCTATATGACTGAAATGTTTCGTCTTTCTGTGCTAAATAGTCTGAATTATTTCTAAATATGTTGTATTATGAATGAAATTCTCAAGTTTGCAGTCGGCACGCAGGAATATTTACCTGCGAGACTCTCGCACGAGACACGAGAAGTCTTGCACGAGACTCGAGAAGAGACTTTTATTAGTCTCGTCTCGAGACTCTCGCGGGCACCACTAATTTTTATTTACAGCCATATATGTAATGTTGTCATTACTAACGTTATTGAAGGTTGGGAAGTGTCACATTGCACACCACTATTTCCCGCCCTCACTTCCCAGCCAACCATGAGATGTATAAGTGATGTATACGCCACATCACTTTGTGACATGCGATATCGCATTTGAAGTCACAAACATGTTACCGATACAACGTGGCGATGTGGAAATGTCCGACTCAAGCAACATCACTGTGACGTCTTTCAGACATGAAATGCGAAATTTTCATCACATGAAAAATCACTACCAGGTCACATACAAGTGTACATTTCATATTACAAATACATCACACTGCGACATCGATGATGTGGTCGCCGTACCTGTGATATTCGTGGGAAATATAATAATAATAATTATTCAACTTTACGAAGAAAATGTTTAGTTTCCGAAAGTAAAAACAGATGATACAAAACTTATCATGACAATCACCCTAATTAGTAATTTTGAAGTAAAACATGACACATATATATAGCAACACAAATGTACATTATTCATAAATGATACATATCAAATACACTTACATTATCTCGGGATCTTTCATCCACCTTGTTTTAGATTGCAATCTCAGAGATAATTACAATATTACCTATTGTGATTGAACTCACCGTTGTTCCTAAATGATTGTATACCTCCAATTTGAAGCTGCTATAATATCCCTGCCAAAAATGTCTCATAGAAACTTATAAAAAAATATATATGAGAATTAATGAGAATGAAGTTGGATAGTGAAACAGTAATTCCGTATAATCCTATGTATTTTGCAGATCCATATATAATCAGTTTCTAATGGCGATTCTCTCCCTTCTTCTTAAAAGTATGAACTGTTTTTCGCAGATATATTCATAATCAGTTCCTACTAGTAATTCCTGGTTATTTACATATGAGAATATATCAGAGTCAAGTTGGATAGTGAAACAGTAATTTATAAGCTCGAAATGTATTCTGCAGTTACATTTATAATCAGTTCCTAATGGCAATCCTCAATGGAGTCGATGAGTTTGAACTGTGATTCACAGATACATTCATAATCGGTTCTAAATGGCAATTCCTTATTAAAACATCGTAATTCATGATTTTGAAATGTGTTCTGCATGTACATTCATGACCGGTTCCTAATAGCAATTTCCAACGAAGTCTTTGAGTATGAACTATGTTTTACAGATACATTTATAATCAGATTTTGATGGCAATTCCTCATTGAAACACTGTGGCATTCATGAGAATGGAATGTGTTCTGCATATACATGCATGATGAGTTTCTAATAGCAACTCTATGAGTATGAACTCTGTTTTGCAGATACATTTGAAATCAGTTCCTAATTGCAATTTCTTATTGAATTAAAGTGGCATTTATGAGTTTGAAATGTGTATTGCAAATACATTCATAATGAGTCCCTTATAGCAATCATCATCAGTTCCTAATTGGAATTCCCTATTGGAACACCGTAGCATTTATCAGTTCGAAATGTGTTTGACAGGTACATTCATGATGGGTTTCTATTGACAGTTCTTCATGTACTCAATGAGTATCAGCTGTGTTTCACAGATACATTTATAATCAGTTCTTAATAGCAATTCTTTTCGAAGTCTTTGAGTATGCACTCTGTTCTGCTGATACATGTATAATCAGTTCCTGATTGGAATTTTTCATTGAAATACCGTGGCATTCATGAGTTGAAAATGTGTATTGCAGATACATTTATAATTGGAATTTTTGAGTATAAACTGTTTTGCAGATACATTCACAATCAGTTCCTTATTATAATTTCTTATTGAAATACCGTGGCATTTATGAGTTTGAAATGTGTGTTGCAGATACATTCAGAATGAGTTTCTTATATCAATTCCGTATGAACTCTATTAGTATAAACTCTGTCTTGCAGAAACATCCATAATCAATTCCTAATCGGAATTCCTTATTGGAGCACAATGGCATTTATGAGTTTGAAAAGTATCCTGCTGGTACATTCATAATCAATACCTAATAGCAATTCCTCAGGAACACTTAGAGTATAACTCTGTTTTGCAGATACACTTATCATCAGTTCCTAATTGGAATTCCTCATTGAATTACCGTGGCATTTATCAGTTTGAAATGTGTTTCACAGGAACGATCATAATGAGTTCCTATTGGCAGTTTTTCACGTACTCTATGAGTTTAATCTGTGTTTCACAGATACATTTATAATCAGTTCCTAATAGCAATTTCTTTCGAAGTGTATGACAATGAACGCTGTTTTGCAGATACATTAATTATAATTAGTCCCTATTCGGGATTTTATTCAAATACCTTGGCATTTATGAGTTCAAAGTGTGTATTGCAGATACATTCATAGATAGCTTATTATAGCACAGTCATATGAGATCTACGAGTATGAATTCTGTTTTGCAGATACATTTCATAATCAGTCACTAATCGGAATTTATCACTAAAATACCGTGGTATTTATGAGTTCAAAATGTGTATTGTAGATACATGCATTCATAATGGGTTCATCATAGCAATTCCATATGAACTCTGATTTGCAGATAGATTTATAATCAGTTCCTGATCAGAACTCCTTATCGGAATGCAGTGGCATTTATGAGTTTGAAATGTTTATTGCAGATACTTTCATAATTAGTTCCTCATAGAAATTCCATATTAACTCTATGAGTATAAACTGTGTTCTGCAGATACATTCATAATCAGTTCCTGATCAGAGTTTCTCATTGTACTACAGTGGCATTTATGGGTTTGAAATGCGTTCTGCAGGTATATTCATGATCAATTCCTGATGTATAACTCTATTGTGCATATACACTTATCATCAGTTCCTAATTGGAAGTCTTAATTGAAACAGCGTGGCATTGATTAGTTTGAAATAAGTACAACATATCTATTCATAAAGAGTTACTCTTGACAGTTCTTCAGTATTTTGTACTGAACCCCTGATTATTTTTTCATGTATCATTTGATTTTGTTTCCAAGAACGATCTCTCATATTTTTTCTGTATAAACCAACAGAAAAACAGTTGAACTTTTGAAAAAATAGTCAGTTTTTTCATTGGCATATATAAAATTTGAAAATTTAAAGGAAGAGTATTGAAGAAAGTTTCTTGGATAAATAAAATTGACAATACATAAAAAAGTTGAGTAGGGGTTCTAAATATTCGTGAATACCCTGTACAGGCTGTCCTATTTTCGATGTCATAACGGGATAGGTATCTCATTTATTTTCTAAAATAGAGATTTTCCATTTTCGCAAACGTGGGCTTCTTTTTAGTGAAACTCACGATACCCTTAACCAAGTTTTTGTAGCCCGCTGCCTTTTTGAGATACAGGGCGAAATTGAAAATGCTGCATTTCGGGACCCTTCTTGTATCTCAACCATCTCCCAATTCATCGAAAAAGTCGAAAGTGTTTGTCATACATTTTTTCACGTAGAATCCAGTGGCGTAATCAGAATTTCAGAATAAGCTGCTTTTATCCAGATATAATCAATCCAAAGTTATGTTTTTTCAAATGGAACATCACGCATATTTTTCCTCATTTGAAACATTGATGCTTTTCGCTTTTCAAAAATATACAACTTATGAGATATTTCTAGTCTTAGCCCAACATTCTGATAAATTCTAGTTTCTCAGTAGACTTTTTATGGATTGAACTTGTAAATATCTGGCAACATTGTCCATATCATAAATTTTTATATTTGCCTTGTTGCTGATACAGTGTTTCGTCACACACTAGATTCAATTTTTACCAACAATAAACATTCACCAATATTCAGCAGTATTTATTGAATATAAAAGCTGTGGACCTAACGAGTAGGTGGCTATGAAAAAAAGCGAGTGCAGAATGTTTTATAATATTTGTCACATACCTCTGTAGAATTTACAATTTTTTCATACAGCGGCGAATAATAATCCAGGATATCAGAACCACAAAAATTTTAAACCAACTTATTTTATATCACAACCATTTCTAATTTTCGTATCCTGGATTAGTATTCGCTATCGTATGAAAAATTTGTGAATTCCACAGGGAGGTGGCAAGGATTTAAAAACATTCTACACTCGCTCTGTTTTCATAGCCAGCTACTAATGAGGTCCACATCTTTGAGAGACAATAAATATTGCTGAATATTGGTAGATCTTTAATGTTGGTGGAATTGAAACTAGTGTATGAGAAAACATTGTGTCAGCAGTAAGGTCAATATGAAAATTTGTGATATGGACAATGCATGTTGCCACATATTCACAAGGCACATCGATGAAAAATCTACTGAAAAACTAGACATTTTTCAAATTCATGCCTTCTACTATATATATATATAGTTCCACAGTAAGAATTTAAAAATACTTCATTAACTTATTTGTTGATAATTCCTATCCTTCTAATTTAATTAAAAAAATATTATACAGTTCTCCTAGACCAGATCCTATCATTGAAAACGTAATGAACATAGAACAGAATACAGTGGTTTCTAATACTGAACCAATCAGAATAATTTTTGCTTCAATTCCTTATTTCAGTGAACTAACTCCCAAGTTAACCAGATTCTTCAAACTCAACAATAACATTAAACTAGCTAACAAAACAGTGTTAACAATTAAATCAATTTATTCAAAAGTGAAAGGTAAAATTCCTGCAAAGGCACAAACCAATGTGATCTACAGTATCCCCTGTCAGGAGTGTGACAAAATCTATATAGGCCAATCCAAAAGATCCCTGGCCAACAGAATCACCTCCCACAGGAGCGACTCTAGATTACATTCAGAAAGATGTGCTCTTGCAGATCATGTCAACAAAATGAATCATCGTATGGACTATGACTCAGCAAGAATTTTAGCAATTGAAAGTAACCTCACTAAAAGATCCTTCCTAGAAATGGCATTCATCTCACAAAATCCCAATTGCATTAATAAAAGAACTGATATTCAACATTTAAGTGAAATATACTCATTTCTATTAGCTTTGGACAAACAACCCCGATTTCCTCATAGCATTTTGAACATCAACAATTCCGAATAATAAAATAGCCTTTTTTTAAAAATTTTTTAAAAAAATTTTTTTTTAAAATTCCTCACATCAAACCTTTTCTAGTTAAACCTGTTGTATTTCATGGTCTGCCAACTATGTAATTAGTATGTTCCCCCTTTTTCTGTTCCATTGGGTTGAGAATTGAAGGATTACTAACATTAGTATGTACCATAAGGGTTAAGAATTCTGACTTACGACCTACTCATGTCAACCTAAGAAAGAGAAGAAGAAGAAACATTCTAACCTATATTTTGCAGATTCGTTAAAATCGTTTCAACCACGTTGGTTTTGAAAATTCAAACTTATTCATGAGGTAATAAGTAGCCTCTTATCTAATCATGATTATAACTAAATAATTTCTTTTAACTTGTTTTTCGTCTCACCAGTATGTTAATGTTAACAATTTTACAAATTTTAGAACAGAGTAACCATTCTCAATAAGTGTAAGTGACAAAGTTTTTTCAATATTGTGAATTAATTTTAATACCTCCAATTTTTGTAGTCTACCCTGATGATGGAAATATACATTCCCGAAAGCTCGGACAAACTTGAATGAGTACACATTTACTTTTGCTGCATCCCCACTAAACTACTAGTTTTATCTCTAACTGGTCAGCAAAGACTTTCCTTCCTTATATATAAATATATATATTTTATCGCTTGGAGCGCACGAAAGGGAATCCCTATTATGTTCAAAGAACATCGTGCGTTCCTAATTTGATTACGGATACAAAGACTCATCGATTATATGAACCTATCAAAATCCTGAAATATACTGAAATAAGAACATTCATGACATCTTCCAGGATAGCTCAGTATTGATCGAAGTTCTGATTCCTCAATAATTCAAAATAAAAAATAACTCACAAGAAACCAATGCCATTTGGTTCCGTGAATTCTCGAAAATCAATTGTCTTATGAAAACTCATGAAATTCATTGCATATTGGCATAGTAATGTCTTATACAATCTCATTGGTTTTCAAATATTTCATTCCACATACATTCAATGGGGATTCAATGTAATCGGATCTGTGGTTCCTCATTAGACGGTATGAATTCCTGGAAGATATTTTGCTTATAACAACCTGTAAGATTCGATTGTAATCAACACTGAATTTCACCATTGAAACTTGTAAATTTGGAGTCGTTTTGAATCATATTAATGCTCATAAAAAACGCATTGAATCAGATGCGGGATTCCTTATTACAGCTAATAAATGCTGCTCTCACTGTTTCCTGTCTTTCCACACGATATCATATACGATTATATTCGTTGATTTCTACACATATATCATACCTTCTCAGGCTCGTGAATGAGCAATGAAATATAATTGAGTATCGTGATTGGAAACCTTATACAAACAACTAACAAGATACAAAGTTATGTGTTAAATTGTGCCAGTCATTTTTAACCTTCAATCATTGAAACATATGAACCTTACAGGAACTTATAGAACCCTATATATATCAGCAATGAATTGTCTATTTCAAACTCAAGAATCCTCATTAATCCAAATTAGCAATGAGGATGTAGTGATGCAATATTCGAAATAAAAAATACTCACAAGTTTATGCATCATGGCGGATGTTCAACCTCTTGGTGCAAACAAAGAAACAGATCCCGTTGGTAATCATGAGTAATGTTCACATTTATCCAAAAGTTATTTCAGATTGGAGCACTATCGAATCCACTACATTACACATGATATGATATGCAATTCACACCTCAATTCTCAACAATAATTTCAGAATAATGGGTATTCTCTCGAATCAAAACAGAGATACCTGTCTTCCTTCGCGAGCAACATAAACTAAAACAAATATGGCTGGCTAGTGGCTAGCTCAGTCTCAGAAGTACCAACGCAAAAAAATTACTGTTTTGTTACCAACTTGAATTTTGTGTTCCCCTCTATGTGGAGACTTAATGACTCTCCAAGTGAATTTTCAAATGTGAATCTATGTGGATTTATGAGTTACCTATGTTATGAATTTGGCGTTGTTGTTCGGGTTTTTATGTGGATCTATCAGTTACAAGTAGGCATGAAAATATATAATAGTTTCTTGATGCAATGCTGAGAATCATGAGAATGTATGAGGATATAAAGTATATTGAATGATTTTTATGTGATCGAATGAGGATTCATTTGGCAAAAACCCTCAGGCTTCTTCGTCTCTTCGAATTGTGTGCGTATTCAAGTTGAAATACCAGTACCAATATAAAAACAATTCTGTTTTGATGAGCTGAAGTTTTTGCAATAAATCGGAAAATATGGCAATATTAAGGGTCGTGTGATTAAAAAAAAAGATGATAAAAGATGGTCTGAAACTTATTTGTAACGAAATCAGGTGTTGAATATATAGAAAAAAAAAGGAAATCAATAAGTTTCTTCCGAGAAAGTGACAATCAATATAGTTATATTTTCAAATGAAATATACAGGGTATCTGTAAAAAGTTCGGACATGGCTCGGCTGTGGACTCCTGGGATAGAAACAAGTTGATTTAGGTCAACTTACCTATATCCAAAATCGTCTCGTTGAGTTGGTACAAGGCGTTGAATTTTTTTTGGAAAAAAATAATTTTGCTCATTAAAAGAGAAGGCTGGGATCAATTTCCATAATTTTTGGCATGGCATGTTCCTCAACTGTAAGTCACGTTTCGAGATGTTCTTGATCATCATCAGTGACCTGCAAGTGTTTCAAACAACCATGTTGCCGTTCAAATTTTGTGATAACTTTCCAGAGGTTGGACTGGAAACTTCCAGTTTTTATCCAGAAAAATATTTTCTTCAGAAATATTTTTTGTATCGTGTTTATCTTTGATATGTCTCGAGGTTCATTTGCAAATAAATAATTTCTGATATGATGCATCCTGTTAATTTTTGAAAATTAATCTAATTAGTTGGACTGTTTATTGATCATGGCTACAATATGATTTATTATTGTAAATAAACTGATAAGTTGCTGGTCCTTTTTGGCATTACAAGAACTTTCACGTCTCAAATTTAGCGATAACTATATACAGGACCCAAGGTGAGCACTTTAACGCCTTGTACCAACTCAAACGAAACGATTTTGGATATAGGTAAGTTGGCTAAAATCAACCTATTTTTATCCCAGGAGTCTACAGTCAAGCCATGTCCCAACCAGATTATTTTTCTTAAAAATGCATGAGATGCCTCAGATCAGAAATTATTCATTCGCAAATAATCCTGAAAAAATAACAAGATACAAAAAATATTTCTGAAGGGAATATCTTTCTGGAAAAGAAACTGGAAGTTTCCAGTCCGACCTCTGAAAAGTTGTCACCAAATTTGAACGGCAACATATTTGTTCGAAATACTTGCAGGTCACTGATGATGATCAAAAACATCTCAAAACGTGACTCACAGTCACAGAACATGCCATGCCAAAAATTATGAAAATCAATCTCAGCCTACTCTTTTTATGAGCAAAATTATTTTTTCCGAAAAAACTTCAACGCCTTGTACCAATTTAACGAGACGATTTTGGATATAGGTAAGTTGGCCTAAATCAACTTGTTTTCATCCCAGGAGTCCATAGCCGAGCCCTGTATAATGTTCACCTCCAACAATGACGTGCGTTCAAGCACTGACTCTGATATATTATATGAACACAAAAATTGTACCTACGCAATGGTGTCTTGCAGAATAGAAGTTATGAGCTATCAAAAATTATATTTCTCATAAAAACTGCTGGTAACCTTATAATATTAGAACCGTGCGTGTTCTCATTAGAAATTACAAATCTTTGAACTGATTTTCTCATACAAACTCATTTGATACATTTTGGATTGAGCATGCATTGTCTGATTGAAACTAGTAAACAGATTCCGCATAAAACCTCTTGTTTTATTATTATCATCATATAACAACTGTCAATCATTATCATTAATCCTCATAAGATCTAATAATATATATTTTGAACTTGAAAATATTGTACTATTGAAAACTCACACAAACTTATAGAAATCATTTTATATTGGACATGAACTGTCTGATCCAAACTCGTGAATCATCATGAAAAAACTCTGCGAAAAAGCCTCTCGATATACTAGAAGTCATAACTATATATCCTCATCAACCCTCAAGAAGTCTATAACACATTATATCCTTAGCTTCAGCATTGTCTTGACAAACCTCGAAAACATACACATCTCATTCAAACTCATTAGATACTATTTAGATTAGGCATGTATTGTCCTATCTAAACTTGTGGATCCTTATACAAAAATTCTGCATGAAACCTCTCAACATACCATTGAAGTCATAACTGTATATCCTTATCAACACTCATGAATTCTGGAACACATACAGCCCCAGCTTGACCCATAGGATTCGTTTCATTTCAAATCAGTATTGTCTTTTCAAACTACAAAAATCTTCAGAACATACACATCTCATACAAACTAATTAGTTACCATACAGATTAGACATGCATTGTCTTATCAAAACTCGTGAGTCCCAATAACGCATCATTCATTTCAACGTATGGATACAGTCATAACGGTGAATCCCTATCAACTCTCATGAATCCTTAAACAAACATTTCCTCATGAGATACATATCTCATAAAAAATAATCAGATACATTTCGAATCAGACATGTATTGTCTAATCTAAAATCTTGAATCCTTATACAGCAATCCCGCATGAAACCTCTCAAAATACCATTGGAGTCATAATGGTATACCCTTATCAACACCCATCAGTTTTGATACACATCAAGCCTCAACATGACCCATAGGATACATTCCGTTTCAAATCAGTAATGTCTTCTCAAACCCCAAAAATCCTCAGAACTAACACATCTCATACAAACTTATTAGATACCATTCAGATTGAAACATCATAACATACGAATACAGTTATAACGGTGAATCCTTATCAACACTCATGAATTCTGGAACACATCTTACCTCAGCTTGACTAATAAGATACGTTTCATTATAGATCAGTAATTGCTTATAAGAAATCTCGAATACTTGAAACCACATATACCACATACAAGCTCATCAGCAACCGATAGAATCATGACAGCAGTTCCCTATTGAATATCATAATTTATCGAACACTTTTCACCCTCACAAAAACCCATGAAATACGTTAAAGATTATATCTATATTGTCTTTTAAATACTTGAAACCACATATACCACATACAAGCTCATCAGCAACCGATAGAATCATGACAGCAGTTCCCTATTGAATATCATAATTTATCGAACACTTTTCACCCTCACAAAAACCCATGAAATACGTTAAAGATTATATCTATATTGTCTTTCAAAAACTTATGATTACTCAATAATTATTTACCGGATTCAAGCTGATAAGAAACCTTTAATTTTAGAACCGTGTTTTCATATTTGAGCTCATAAACCTAGAAACTAGTTGTCTTATAAACACTCATTGGACACATTTCAGATTAGGCATTCATTGTCTAATTGAAACTCGTAAATTCTCAGTTATTCAGAGTCACATGAATGCTAATAGAAATCGCATTAAATTAGATAAGGAATTCCTTAGTGAAACTCTAAAATCCTGATATATTTTTTTCCTGACGATACCCAATAGAATTCTATTTGTAAATTCCTACACATTTCTCATATATACTAAGGCGCATGAATGTGCATAGAATACTTTTCCAATTGGAAGTGGAATATCTTATTGGTGGTCATAGGCTCCTCAAACCACTTGTGCCTGATAAAAACTCTCATACTCCATATTTGTATACGCTTATAAATCACATATACTCATGAAATATCATTAAACCTTTTAGAAAGTTCATGTGCCAGAGATAATGTACTCATACGCTACAGAACTCGGTTATATATCCTTATTAATACTCATATTTTATCTATATTTCTTCATGAGACTTCATAAGGTATTTTTGGCAGGGATGCGCTATAAATCATCTCAGATATTTCAACAGAGAATTTGGAAGGAAATAGTCTGTACGGAGTCTGACTGACATGGCCATGCACAGCTCAACATGGCGTCTGGCGTGTGCGTTCGTTTTGCGCATGTCTGCGTTACACGCACAGGTCACAAAGATATCTCATGAGGATATCAATGTGAATTATTTAGTTAACGTCGAAGAGATGTAGTTTGAAGAAGTCGCTGACACATTACATAGTTTCCTAGTTGCGATGACACCTTGCGACGTTGATATCGAATCTACGTCGATAAGATGTGTTAACGAGATATTGCATTCATGCAAGGTTGTTACATCACACAGATGTTGATGTCCCACGATGGTTGGCTGGGTTATGTAATATATATTAGGTATGTTCAAAACGAAACAGAGATTTATTAATTCCTGTCTCGAGATCATAGCTAACCTCGACTAACTAACTAATCTCCCGACAGGAATGAATCTTCCCATCTCGGTGTGTAATATACATATACTATTCCTAATGTGGAAGTTTCCTTCTGATAAATTTTCATGAAATAAGTTCGGTACTCCTCAGTTTTATGTCCACGCTGTACATAATGGCGATCGATAAAGTCCAAAAAGGCGCTTTTATTTTCAAAATGAAGCAATTTCCAATTTTCGAGGCGGCGAACTGTGACGTACCTATATAATATACATTCTGAATATAGTTTGAATTTAGCTGATGGCGTCGGTTTTGATGTATATATCATGAAAAATAATGATGATCACCTAACTAACAAAACAACTATGAACTGTAGACATAAGCTAACAAATAACTGGAGTTCAAAAATCGGCACTAGTAAAAGTGGTAAACGAAAACATACATTACTACAAAATCAAATCAGCTCTCGATGTGCCTGTGCCTAGAATTTTGTGAGGTGTTGACGGGCTCAAAGTATTATGTATTGTGGCAAGATATAATCTTCAACTTTCCTAGAAAATAGAACCGTTTCATAAAAGAAGAATTCATTCGCAAAATAATGACTGACAAGTTATGATTATCACTTTGTAATATAACGAAAAATAAAAATTATAGATACTATTGCAAAATATCATAATTAATCTTCATTAGTAATCAACGTCATCCAGCAAATGATAGATTTATTAAAATTATCTAGAATACTCGACTAAGTAGGATTATAATAGTGCAACAAGTGCAAAAAGTGAATGTTTATTGCACTCGACGTGAAATTGTCCGACGAGGCCGTGAGGCCAAGTTGGACAACACGTCGAGTGCAATAAACAATTTTTGCACGAGTAACATACAACATTTTTTCTACGTTCATGCAAAGAGCAAAAAATGATTTATTGAGGTGCGGCACTAGGTATAGTTGCCGTCAACAGTATAAGATAATGAAAAAATTGTAAGAAAAACGCATAGTTTTTTCTTCTCCATCTCTGCCTCATAGTGTTGGGGGCAAGTGGTGCAAGAATTTGAAATATCTAGCTAATGTTCAATATCGAATGTGAATTTACTAATTCTCTTCGTTTGGAAATATGAGTAGATTAAAGATGAGTTTTAGATACTTCATTAAAGAAATATATGGAAAGTAATGAAGAATTTGCAATATCTAGCTAATGTTCAATATCGAATGATCGAATACTTTATACTATACAGATAATATGAATATAATCTAGAGAAGGAAATTCGCGAATAAGTGCATATATACGCCTACATGCCGTTCCATGAAAATGTATTCAACTTTCCTATTAATCAGCATTTAGCATGCGATGGTTTTTCTTTCGAAAATTCTTTTGGTACTTGCGTATTTTTGTCTGAAAAACACGAATTTGATAATGAAAATGTGAACAAACTATTATTTATTAAGATATTTCACTATAAATTTACAAATTTCACCTTTTTTCCCGCCTGTCTTCTGGATTGAATTTAAAACAATTTACCCCCTGATGCTCTCATTATTGGACAATTTATATATATCACAATGTAAGACACATTTTTTTCTATTATTCGAGTCAACTAGAAATATTATTTTCTTGTGATTCATCCATATTTAGTGAAGAGAAGGAAGGATATCATTTGAAATAATGGCGTGTGTAATGTCATTCAAAAGCACTCTGTTGACATTCGACATCTCGTATCTGGATTGACTATTAATTAAATGGCCGTCATCTGGTATGCTTGTTCATTGAATATGAGTGATAAAGTCGCCATAAAAATCATATTTCCTGTTGAATTTTCTGTATAAAAATGTGTCATTGAAGTACATCATGAGTATATATAAAGTGTCCAATGACAAAATAAGAAGAGCAAGTACCTGTAAATGCATTCAACACAAGAGGAAAAAGGAGTCGAAATTTCGAACTTTTTTTTGAAATATCTCGATAAATAGTGGTTTGTTCACATTATCATTGTCAAACTCGTGTTTTAAGACAAAAATACGTAAGTACCAAAAAAAATTTTCGAAAAAAAAAACACCATCGCATGCTAAATGCAGTTTTACCAACTAAACTTCATTAGAGAAAAATTGCAATGGAACTATTGAATTATTGGAATGTCCACATTTTGTTCGCATTATTCCACCTATCGCCCCCACGTAACACTTGGCGCGGCAGATGCAAAGACCCGCGCGGCAAGGATGTATGTTTTTTTCGATGCAGGGTCGGACGTGATAATAATCACACTTTTATGTGGTCCTCGAAGCTAATATAGCGAATTTTTGTCTTCGACCGGACAGTTGTTTACTCAATCTATTATTTGAGAATATCATCAATTATAAAAATATGGAAACATTCTTCAGGTCTTGGGAATTACATGATGGGTCGGATGACTCTAATGACAATAATGATTTTCAAGCTGAATATATCTAATTGCGTGAGTGAGCAGCTTTTTCGATAAATACACCCAATACTTACGATAAGTTAAATACAGTGAAGACGTAAAAAGTCTTTAACTTTTGAACAGAACAAGCTAGTGAAGCAGGTAAAATTCAGGGTCAAAATACCTTTGAATTAAATTGTTTGTGGTCACGTGGCCTATGGTATCAAGTGGGCACCATCAACTTTTTTTTCAAATGTAGAGAAGAGTTTGTGGTCACGTGGCCTATGGTATCAAGTGGGCACCATCAACTTTTTTTTCAAATGTAGAGAAGAATCACGTGGTATCTAACTTGTTTTGAAGGCTTTCCGATTCTCTATCCAAAACCGTTCCGTTTGTGCAAAACGGCCAAGACTTTAATTGACAAGCGTTTGAAATTTACTTCGGAAACATGTAAATAACGTTAGGATTGAATTCCAAAACGATTTTCTCGTGTCAATAAGTGAACGATGAACATTTCTAGCATTCTTGAGCACTTCACAATAATTGTTACTTGAAATTGCATCCCAATTAAAAGTTATTTTCAGTTTTTTTATCAATTAATATTAATATTTGAAGCAAATTCCAAAACCTTGTCATTTTGCAACCGCATGGCCGATTTGGTCGATTGGCCGATTTGACCACTTGACACAATTCTACCTTTTCAAAAGTTGAAGGGGGAAGGACTTTTCACTCCCGCACTGTAGGTATAATACAGTGCTCTTCAGCTAATAATATTCTAACAATGGCTGGATACTCCGAAAGGTTGAGTCAGATATTGAATTAACTTATTGATAACATTCATACTTAGCTGGACAATCTGCAGACATCACAATATCTCTTCGCATATGTACTAATCCGACCCTGATTGTCGGCATGGGAGCACTAATCGACCATTTTTTGCGCCTTTTTTTATTTATCTTATATGTCTGACGGCAACTATACAATTCTGTTAATTGTCAGAATTAATTTTTGACTGACGTTTCTATAACCACAGTTGCAATATAAAAAATGTTTGTCATGATGACAACACGTTGAAGTAGAATGACAGATGAGTGCAATAAAAACTTTATTGCACTAAGTGCAATAAAGAACTTCTTTTTCCACTAAATATAGTTCAATAAAGTTCTGCTTTTTGCATGAATGTAGAAAAATATATATAATGTATACAAAAAACAATTCCCGGTATTTTAGACATAAGTATATTGTCATATTGATAAGATAATGCATGCTGGCCGCGTCATACTGACACAGGGAATCAATCGTATTTTAACTGTGTAAATGTGGATTTTCTGAGTAGTTCGTCGATGGATTGGTGAAGAACCCAAGTTCTTTTTGAATTTTTTTTCTGCAGTGAAATTTGTATTATATTAAATTTTTACAAACTTCACAGTGGGATGAACACCTCAATATTGGAAGCTTCCTCATGCTACTGAAGATCTGCTTAGTTTTCCTACCGTAGTTTAGCTGCAAAACCATGTAACTCCAAATTTGGTAACAGGGGACCATAATCGAATTCAATATCACCTATACTTGATATACCTTCAGCTTCGTTCTGTTTGCAAATGCAAAACCTCGTATCTTCTCTTTTCGTAACAGGGTACTATGAGTGTCAAGCAGCTATACGACATTCAATGAAACTCATGGCTACTGAATTGATAATCTACTCTCTAGGTGACACTAGTAAACAGTATGGGCAACGTAGAACTCTGAAACAATATAGCGTAATTTCTTAAACTGTGGCAAATATATCGCTGCTTCTGCAGAATAGTGACACATTTCGAAAATAGTTATTTATTATATAAGGGAAAAAAGTAGTAGATTTTAGCTTCAGGTTGTGTTCAGGTCCGCTACGCGTCGGTAGACAAAAAACCGTGAGCTAAGATCTAATATTTTTCCTGTGTATAATACACTATTTTTTTTTCTGTGACAGAAGAAAGGACGAATCAATATTGAGAAGATATTACATTATTTAGAAATATGAAAATTATCGGCGTGAAATTTTAAGTTTTTAACAGTAGGTACCTGCGTTGTAGGCATCTTTATCATTCTTTTGAAGTAATCAAATATCTGATGTTACTTCTGTCAGTCTAATTCTGTGATTTGATTTCAAAAAATTGTGAATTTAGTGGTTGTTTAGTAATATACGTAATCGCGAAGTCGAATGGAAGATAAAAGGACTTGCAGTTCTTTCTCGGAGACGGTATTATTGACTCATTTTTAGGAACTATAGCACAACAAAAGCCATCAACAGTGTATATATATGTGATATATATCCGGGAAAAAAGTACTTATTTTTTTCCCACGGGAAAAAAGTAATTTATGAAAAGTGACATTTTATAACCTGCCAACAGAGATGAAATGTCAAACTTTTTTCCCGTCACAGAAAAAGCAACTTTTTTCAGGAGAGCGTTTTCAATTTTTTTGGTGGCCTAAATTAAAATATCTAACAGGTACACCTGATTAATATTACATTCTTAAGATCTGTTAACTTCAACAGTAACTTCCAATTCTCAAGATATGGAAAATATAACTGGTATTCGAAAATGCCTGAAATTTTGATATTTTTCAAGAATTGTAAAAAATATTTCATTATTCCAAAGAAATATTCAAGGCAGTCTTGATATATTTCAAAATATGACAATATCACATGCATAACATAAGTGATTCAATAGGTACTTACTTTTTAAGAAGAATGACATAATTCGAAATATGTCATTGTTCTTGGAAATATTTGATATGCTCTGTGTTAACTAGTACTCAACAATGACTCAACTTAAATTGTGACGTTGTTTACGACATGAAGTCGAAAAAGCCGGTAGTGAAGAATAATTACATTTATGTCATCTCTCGGAGATCTTAGAGATAATGTTATAAATCATTTAACTCAGATATGCCATTTTTCGAAAAATCACTATTCTGAAGAAGCAGCGATATGTTGAAAAAGTTTTAATTGTGTCGTATCATAAGTATACATAATATGGAATATTGATGTGTTGTATGATCTCAAATATATCTTTTGGTTTCATATGAATTGAGTAATTACTAATCAAATTACATGAACTTTGGCTAGTGTCTACTTCACATTACTCTATCAGTCTATATGATGAATGAATTGCTCAAAGGAACAAGTGGACCACTGAAATTTTCGACAATTTTCAAACTGTCATAACTTTTTGAAACATTAATGGATTTTCAATCGGAATGCAGTGTTTGGAAGATGCGATCTTTCTGTTCAAGATTCCTTGTTCAAAACTCGTCGGAAGTTTTTCTGACATTATACACCAAGTGTTCGAAAAAAGTATTACAAAAATGAAAAAAGTCAAACGCTTCCGTATTCCAGGGAATTCTTTTTATTTTTCTATCAAGCGTTCTTTCCGAACGTTCAAGCCAATATCTCGAAACGGTTTTGTAATTTTCCATATTCCTCATACAGGATGTTAAAAATCGATGTGTGATATCTCAGTTATCTTTGGAGATTGAACCTTGCGGTTTTGCGGTTTTGTGCCACCTCTTTGTGTAATTCAAGATGGCCTAATCAGATTTTGCATAATTGTTTCCATTCATGAGATACATGTTGATTTCGAAAACTTATATTGTTTTAACTCCCTCTGTATCTACGAAGTCAAATTATAATCTCATCCCATAGAGAATTTCACGCAGAATCTAGTGGCGCAATCAAACTTTTTTCCGAGGTATGGTTTTGGAGATACGACTCAAACTTATGGTTTTTTGAATGGAATACCCTGTATTTTATGAACTCATCAAGTCCCTCATTGTTTTCCCTTCGAAATGATATATTATGTTTGAATATTGAATATTCAATCAAGTTTTCTTGCTGCTTCAATTCATAAAACACATGTGGATATAATATTAAAAGTATTTAATTGGAAGATCAATATGGTCTTGTGCTGTGATCATATGCCATTATGTTTTGGGTTTTTCTCTCAACATCTTGTTTTGAATTGCATTGATTTTAGCAGATGATTGAGTCGATATTGTCATTATAATGATCATTAGGAACCGATTTTCACCTTGAATTGAGAGTCTCCATCTAGATTCCAATTATTGTATTTTCTTGATCTGGATTGTCTGGATCGGGAATCTTTCGATTCTTGGACGAGATACCAATTATTAGTATAATAGGAATTTACAACTTTTTGTTAATATTACTTTTATTTTTTATTTTTTCTAGAGGGATATCGCTAAATCCAATGGACCTATTGACCTGCATCCACTATCTCATGATGGCACTGTCTTAGTGGTACTAACATTGCATATATCATGTATGGCTGAGTAATGTTTTGTTTTGTTTGTTCATTCATTAAACTTAATTTCACTGCTTCAACTTACGAGGGATTTAGTATAATTATATTTTAATTATTGATAATCGATTAGGTTCACTTGAGTACCCCTCAGAGTTATTCAAGAAGAGAAGTGATTCTGTATTTTATGGTTATTGGGATACTACCTCATTTCCTGAAAATTGTAACTAAAAATCATTGATGGAACCTCACAATCAAATCAGTAGATATTGATAGGAATATTCCTAATAGATATTTACTTCATGTCTGTGACACTTCTTGTGCGTATTAACAAATTATTACTGTTTTGATAATCTTGAAATAACTATAATTCAAAATCAAATTCTCATCATCATCATTAAATGAACATGATGCAGGTATTATTGTTCCATACACTTTTATCCATCATCACAGTTGAAATATAAGGCATATGTCACTCAATAGTTGTGGAAATAATAACCTGAAATTCAGTTTCAGTTTATGTTTATTTTTTTATCAATGTTCCGATGACATTACACTCAAATTTCTGACTGGGTACGATAACCTGAAATTCACTAGTTTCATGTGTTTTCTTTTATTAATGATTCGTTGATATTTCACTCGAATTTCTGTCAAATTTCACATTTACTAACATAACATAATTATCAAGTGATAACTTATTTTTGAATAGGTTTTTAGCTGCCAATTAATGTTGATGTACACTACGCCTGATGGTTTTCAAGATACTGAATTAAAATTGATGTATAATAGGCCTAATGGTTTTCAAAATATTGGATCTTGAAAATGTCCTGAATACTTATGGTTTATATGACGATCACATGTTTCCCTCTTTTACAAAAGTTGACCAACCAGGGCACTGGTATCAGTAACGCGCTTCAAAATAATGCATATTCCGAGTATATTCAACGTTCAATTTGTCAAATAGAATGACAGGTAGAATCAAATCCTATTTATCTGATTTCAGAAAGGAAAAATTTCTTATAAAACTAGAAAATACTTATACCGAGTTTTTAAAAGTTTGGAACCACCTAAGTATCATTGGAAAATGTTCATTATTCTTTCGAGATAAAATTGTTATTATGAGTGGTACAGATTTTTCAAAAGGGACTGTCCAATTCCAAGAGAATAAACCGTTGCAAATATATGTTATTCCTACTTTTACTAAATCTGTATATGATTTTCATGGATATTTGACAAAAGTTTTTTTGGGTTTTATATTTATGGAATAGGATAATCCGAAATAATCAGATTTGCATTGATTATGTATTATTCATATCATTTTAATATTTCAGAATTGCAGCTGAAACCTTCTCATAAACCTTATAGAATCAGGCAAATGTGGCGTTCACTGATAGAGAAATACAGTCATGCATCATACAACAGGCAACGACGAGACGAACCCAAGTTGATTCTCCAAAGGAATGTCTTCTTTCCACAACACCTAGAAGAAAAAATCAAGTTAGTATTATCGAGTTGACACTAAATTCTGAATTCAAAAGTATACAAACTGAAGAACGAATTTTCTCAGTTCATTAACGAATATCGAATGTTGTAATAAAATTTATAGGAATATGATGAATATTAAACAAACTCAACATGACTCTACATAAAATATTCATGTTCATTTATGAACACATTATTCCGTATATCTACCAGTGAATGCAAATCGATAGCATTTGTGGTTTCGATTAATGTACTTTATCCAAAATTGAAAGAATTGAGAAAATTGCATATTTATACAAGCGAGTTGCACAATGGAACGACTTACCCTTATGGGACAGGTCTGGAGATGTCTTGGTGCCCAAACTACCTCTGATGTCTCAAAGGGCTGCTCTCGGTCAGTACTTCGTGGTAACTTGGTCGGCAGCTAATCCAAGGTATACCCATGCACAATTCACCGTCGCTAGCCAAAACCGTTATTGCACAATAGCTGAGTAGCAGAAGTTCGTAAGCCAACAATAAGCAATTAATAGAGCAAAGCAAAGCAAGGTTTAATCACACGTGGGCACCAACCGGGTGTCACGCGGGAGCAGAATCTCGATCAGCGTCAATGTCTCCTGACCACTATCAATTTTACTACTAAATTCGGTGTAGAAGAACATCCGGAAACTGAGGTAGGGCAGCGCCACCAGGTAAATAGGTCGTTTTAGTGCAACTAATAGAAGCGCGGTCAAACTACATTATTTTAAAATATATAACAAAGGCTTTCCGAAACAACCAGTAATATTGTATAAGCATCTTGATACAATTAATTAGTATTACTTGTAGTAGATGGTACATAAAGATTTACCTAGTCATGTTATTACCATCTAGCGAACACATGCAACCTCTACGTCAACCGCTACTGAGTGCTACTACAATTTAACCACTTAATCATGATTGTTAGTTTAATGAAAGCTCTCAGGAACCTAGAATGAGCTGACGTATTTAATATTATATCAATATGCACAGTCTACCGAAGGTCGCTGCGATAGCATTTTCTTTCAGAGATCACAAAATTCTTGAGCCCTTTTACGAACTCCGCCACAACATCCACATACTCGAAAACATTCAGGTGTCCATCAAAATGGACCCCTGAAACCCGCATGCGAAATTTACCCGAACCAATTTTTAATCTTATGGTACTTCGGAGTGGTTCTCAAATACGTACACCAGAGGCCACATACGTTAATATTTTCGCGATTACAAAATGAATTTGCTCAGTCTATCGAAGTGGCTCCTTTCAGGGATCACAAGACCCTCAAATGCTCTACGAAGAAGCTCGCCACATCATCCACCCACCATCATTACAGATTCAGGGTGATCAGAATTCTGAATCTCGAACCACCCTGTATTTTTTCCCAATTTAATGTCAGTAGGTAGTGAATCAAAAGTTAAAATAGGGACATGTGAGCCGTTCTGACCGATAATAATAGTTTCGACACAAAAGAAATCTGAAATTGAAAGTTTTTGTTTTTGAACTCTGTAATCATTCCCGCTAGATCCCGAGTGTGATGCATTGATGGAATCGGCTCTCCAGGGATAACCTAAAATTCGATAATATACAGGGTGTCCCATTTAAAAAACCATCATCTGCCGATATCTTGTAATTCGAACACCCTATATATATATGAAAACAATTTTAGGTGATAGTTCCCATGAAACCATATAACTGTTGTATTCGATTTTATTCTACATATCTGACGGTTTGGCTAATATCGCAGGGAAACACACGATTGACTCACCTGGTGTATGATCCTTTTTCATTATTAGATGAAAGAAGTTGAAAGAAAAATATATATTTTGGCATATACAAACTGAGACATCGTGTAAAAACTGTACCTATCGACCTGATGAACCTCAACGCTCTGTAACTTGCTCTCAACCATATGTACTCATGAGGGTAGGTAAAAACTAGTATGACTTCAATTTTTCTAAAAGACCTATCCCTCACTTTCCCGGCAAAAAAAAATTGATCAACCTGTTTAAAATAGTCGATCTTCAAGATGATCATGATGTAACAATAAAATACAGGGTGAAGAACCGTGAATCAAACAGTTCGAGGAGAATGATTTTATGAACAGTGCAGAAACATTTCAGTCATAATTTCTTGTTTCAGAATTGTTTCTGAAGATAAATAATCTGTTTTGATACCTGACCTTGCATAGTTGATCAATCACCATCACATACCTATCTACTAAGTTTTAAGCTTCCATTTCATATGCGCTAGGGCCCGTGAGCTTCAACTTACGGAGTTCCCTGGCTGGAATTAAGTGGTAAATTCTTCTCATCTGGATTCAAAACAGCTGGCGCTAGTTACACCATGCCGACAGCCGACTGCTGGTAGCATATGAATACCTGAAAAATCCTCTGTAACTTAATTAAAAACAAGGATATTTCGAGGAAGTCGCAAAATGATACTTATAGGAGAATGTCTTGAACAGTTCGTGATGCGAAGGCCTCGGCAGGAGCATTTTTCGTGAATTCCTTGGTTCACTCTAAGATGGATGTTCACTCGTAGTTGCGAGTAAATTGACGCAAAAATCTTGAATTTTTCACTTCAAGCCAATTTGTAGGAATATCTTGAATAACTCCTAGTTGCGAACACTTACATCAGACCTCGTCAGTAGTAATTGATGCGAATCTCCTGAAGTACTCACCACAAGGCTATGTCGTGTGCAAATATCTCGAATAATTCGGTTCTGCGAATACTTGGAGATCGCACCAGTGACAATCGATGCGAATTTCTCAAAGTTATCGGAACAAGGTTCTACTTGCGAATTTCCCAAAGAACTCGCCTGAAGGTATATTGTATGTGAATTTCTTCGTGGGATATCGCTTAGACCTCGTTGAGAATATCCCGGCGACGGACATTTGGAGCAAAATAGTGCTCTCGACAGCCGCTCAAAAAAGTAATAAAAGGTGTCACAATTTCCTGGAAGGAGGTTGCCGAGATATCTTTAAGACTGCTTTGTGTTGGCTGGGAACTATACTTACTTCTCTGATATTCTATGTTTTTATTGAGGAAATTTTTTAAATAAATGAATACAAATGAATGCAAAATAGAAAAGACATAAGACATATTATCGCATTAGTTTTTTCGGAGCACTTTTCGCTTCGTTCGTCGTGCTCCAAACAACACGTGCGACAAAATAGTGTCGTATAAAACTTGTATAATAATATACTATTTGCTAATTCTATCGAAGTCGCTCCTTCCAGAGATCACAAGACCCTCGAGCTGCTCTACGAAGAAGCGCGCCACAACATCCTCGAGGGTCGCTACCCCTGCGAAGTCATCCACTACGTGATGCTCGGCGGCATCCAGGCGCGCATCGAGCTGGGCCCCTACGACGCGCACGCGCACACTATCCACTATTTCCGCGAGGAGCAGGCCAAGTATCTGCCGGCGCACGTGCGGAAAAGCGCCACGTGGACGTGGCTGCCGATCAGCTCGAAGCACTCGGCCGAGGTGAAGCTGCTGGAGCAGTTCAGACGGATACCGAGCGCGGCGACCAATCGGAAGTTGATGAAGAAGTATCTGGAGTTTTGTTGGTCGTTGCCGTTTTATGGGTGAGAATCTTAGGTTCGGTTGTACACAGTGAAAAAACGCTTCGAGTTGAATTCGCAGAGTATGTTTTTAGAGTTAAAATACTCTGACAAACTCACTCTGATACTGCATTCAACTCAATAACTACACTTCTCGCAGATTATCTCTTTTGAAACTAATTCTAGACTGAATTTCCACTAATCCCGTATTGAATTCACTCCATATTCCTGAAATTTCAATAAAATAGCAATTCAGATAACTCAATTCACAAGAAATTGAAATTGAATTCGTACTAGTGTTGACTGACACTAGTGAAATTGAATGTCCCACTCTTGTCGAATAAATTGACACTCTATCATTGTTCAATTCAATCTATATACGATGAAATATCAATCTATACAGTTTCAGATCGTTCAGTCTACTGGATAGTGAAATAAGTAATACTGATTATAGTTTAGATAATATAATGATCATGATATTAGCTTCAAGTAGCTTTTTTACTTTATATACCCGTGTAGTGAGAGATTTTCCGTTTTTTCCGTTTCGAACTAATATTTCGAACGATTTATGAAACAGATAGTTTGATTAATTATTAGTCTAGGGGGACTCGAGTCATTTTCCAAATATCAAACGATTAAAATATTATAACGTCACAATAGTTTTCAATATGCGCGACTGTATGAATGTGGTGCTGCCGAGGAGATTCTGCCGCTGCACGACTGCCAGAGGCCTATAAATACTGTGACATGTGAAAGAATGATTAATTCAACTTGGATGAAATCTCAACAGTACGTAGTGACTAGATTACTCAACTACTGTTCTATACCAATCCAAAATGGTGAATAAATGATAACTCCAAAACACATAGTAGTGTCAATTTGAACAATGCAGGAGCAATTTGTACATAACTCAATCAATTTCCGGTGGATCCGAAACTGTTTATAGTGTGAAATCTACTCTCTACTAATCTATTGCAACTCTCAACTTTTGTGACTATGTGATATTCGGTGATTGAATGTCACTCTAAAGTGATGACATTGACACTAGCTTGGGTCTTGAGTGGAATGTTCACGAAATTGTTTCTTTAAACTCTATTCTTGTGTTTATTCAATATATTTAGAGAAATAAATAGAGTAAGTTTGAATGTGCTTACATTGAAAATGTACACTAATTGAATTGATTGAAAAAATCACCCTGTAATATACTAAACTATAGAGTTAAATCATTTACTCTAAAGCTTAGTGATCCTCCTGAGAACAGGAATAGTGTTAAATTTCACTCTATTTTTTTTACTGTGTAGTTGCCTAGTTACTCCGCAGTTCAACTGTGACTCTGTCTTAAAACAAATTCAACCACAAATAATGTGTATTGTACTGGGTGGCTAGAATTCGAGCCACATCATTGGGATTTCGTAAACCATAAGGGATACAGGGTCGGTTGCTCATTTCGATGTCTAACAGAATGCCGTTCTGAAACTTGGGAAATCCCGATTAATTTCGGAGATATCCGAAGATATTTGAAGAGATCAATCGATATGAATAACACTGGTCACTTTTTCTTCCCTACAAGATAGCGTTTTCAAATTTGAAATCCGACGTTTCGTCTTCCAGAATCCATCATCAACTTATTTTTTTTCGATACGGGCCTGGATTTTACATTCCATTTTTTGTTACTTTTGGATAGCCCAAGTGTTGCCTATACTGCCTCAACACGGCTATCTTTAGAGCCGGCTATGTATAGGTTCATTTACAAGTTGACATAAAACAAACAAGTTATTGGATTGTTCAGATGTCTAGAAGTGAATCAACAATTTGTCTATAACAGGGTGTGAAATTCTTTCCTTTGGTAGCTCCAACTGCGTTCATATATTCTCCTATTCAGTTTAATGTGACCACGGGCTCATTTATTAATGTTGTTTCAAACGAAACTGCGAATCTATCCATTAAATTTTGGGCTGTTCAAATTTCGATTGTCGTGTCAAATGTTCATTATTCTGTTGCTGTTGTGACTCCAATAAGACGCTGACCCTAGCAAAACTATTTGTACCTTTTGTAATGACGGTCATGGTATTCTGATAGTAGATTTCTGAAAAATCTACCAACGGTTGATAACACAGCAATTTTTCTTGTAGGTATAAGTATTCTACTTTTTGTCATTCAGTATATTTTTAGAGCTGCATTTTTCGAGGGCCAAGTAGAACAACCTGTAAGAGGCTTAACTTCTTTGATGACTCATCAAGATATACCAGTACTAGTTGCGATCAACTCCAAATGTCTGTATATAATTGACGATCTTCAGTGTGTAAGCTCATGCCCTCTTTAGTAGAAACAATATCTTGCAAACCTCCAAACTTGTAGGTTATATTGTTGGGCCTCAGACTTGAGGAGTTTAGTTGGGAGTTTGCAAGGCCATCGAGAGAAGAAGACCCAAACTGTTTACCGTGCCTCTTTTTACAATTCATGGTAGTGGAAAATGGAGCGAGGGTATCGAAGATTTTGCAGGTGTTTTCGAGGCAAGCCAGCCTGATGGATACGCTCATCACTATTTTCGTTGGGCAGCTAAAATCCACAGCAACTGATGAAACTGACAAACCGATTGAAATTCATGTAAATAATGAAAATGGTGAGTTCGTAGATAGCATAATTCAAAGGCAGTGAAATTCTGATGATATTATTGTTTTTTTTTCAGGATCACATTCTTCACTTATTTTAGGAACAACGCCTCCTACAACTCTACCTTCACTTGGTAACAAATTGAATAGACTTACTCTAGCCACTTTCGATGAAAATGGTCATTGCATCGGACAAATGGGTTCTTGGTCACTCAGTTATTAATGTCTAGGAAATACACCGCGTCAGAATATCAAATACTAGTATTAAGATCACATTTTACATTTGGATTCCTGAATATTTCTAAATCTTCAAGGATGACAGCTGGGGTGACAGGTAATAATAACCAAAATGTAACATTGTATCAATTTACTATTCAAAGGAATTCACACATGAAACCCTTTGATTAACCTATATGAACACTATCAGAGGATCATTGATTCATCATCACTTAGATTGTTAGACTTGTCTACATTGCTTACCTGTTCCAGTAGATACTGTTTCTCTGTTCCATCAATGCAAATTATTTCTTGAAAAATCTGGCTATCTATCAGGAAAAATATAAGTGCAATAATTTAGTTATGTCTTTTGCTACAAACGTCAAAAATCGACAGGGTTCGCGCATTGATAACAATATGCGCAGTGACACTTTTTTTCAGTATCCTACCTTTTTGTATTATAACCTCTATGGTCCTCAATCGAGCACACATCCAAGAATCCATTTAATTATAAATGTTTTAGAATGATTAGGGCTCTTAAAGCCAGTTCAACACTATTTTTCATATTAAGCTAAGCATATTTCTACGTTAGAACTATATTTTTTGACGTTTGTAGAAAAATTGTTGATAGTAATTAGTGCGCGAAATACGTTGGTGATCTCGACTATTTTTTTGTTCAGTTCTCGATCACAAAAGTAGCATGCCGCACATTTGATACAAAAATAACTATTTTGATCGAGAGATTTCTCACAAGTTTCCCCTGTTTTTTCGAAACTATCTATAGTTGATTCGAAAAGTAAGGAACCATATTCATCACATTTTTATGTTGATCATTGAATCGTTTCATTATAATAGAATTGATTTAAAGTACAATGGATAATGTGATCTAAAAACGAATGCTTTGACATTGATAAGCAATACTGACGTTAAAATTATAGTTGAGTTTTCAGTGATAAAAAAGTTCATTTTCAACTTGGTGTATTTTCAAGAGTCAAGCTGCACTATGTATCCGATTAATTACAAAACATTCCACCTTAAGTACAATTTTACAACTAACGTCAATCATTCCTTAATCGATTCGATGCCTAATAATATGGCAGATTATCGCTGTTTGATTCAACTTACTAGGTTCGTCATCATGATAACCGAAGATTAAATGCACTACTTACGCAAAGAACATGTTCCAGTTGAATGGTGTTAGCGCTTCCATTGCAGAAGTGACTAGAAGTGCTGTCGCCGCCCATGTGCGACATGTTCATTGCGTCTGAATGTACAAATAACATCACAATCATATTGCACGTTACTTAACATAAACCCAACGTTGTATTTATGACTAGCCGTGTTTGAGGACGGCACTTGCGGGACGTGACCGAATCTTTTTCTTTGTGATATGCCGAAGGTTTTGATCGGCGATAAGCAAGAGATTTTGGCTACTGAAAGACCATTTTGGGAGACAAATATTGTTATTCAATATCCAGAGGCAAAATTCAGAAATTTATCATTTTGAGTGATTGTGCCAACATAAAAACATGATTCTTACATAATCGTTTTGACATATCGCACCCTTTTTTCAAGAGTGACTGCTCAGAATACTCGGATATCAATATTTTTATGGCATTGGGTAGAAAAATGCCTGAATTCCTATCAGTAAAACTGCCGCAAGTGTAGTTCCAACAGTTTTTACGAGCAAACGCTAGTGTCACTATTTTATCCCATTAAAATTACTTAAACAATGTAACGACGATCTAGTAAGTCATCAAGCTATCAGACCGACTGCACGGTCTTGGTCCCAATACTAGCTTAAAAAGTAGTATTTATTCCTATTTTCCTTATAAAGTGAATTTCTCGCTATTTTTCAGTTGTATAGTTTCCACTAATATAATATGAATGGAAATTATCGATTAGGAAGCGGGGATGCGATATGGCACACGGTATTTATTTCTTCTGTATTACTGGATATTTCTTTCATTTCATAGAATAATATTCTAGGTAGGAAGGTGATATTGAAAATAATAAGAGTTAGGTACACGCTCCACATCACATGCCGAATCAATGAAGCTATTATTTGAATATTTTGTGTCCCTCATTATTGAAAAACAAGTCAGTCCATTCAATCGAAAATTGAATACTTACAACTTCAGAAATTAGACATGGCGTGTCATTTGAAAAATGATATCTAACAAATATAAAATAATTTGAATGCCTTTCTATAATTCCAACGTCTTTTTATAATTCAGGTGACAAACCTACCTATCAGTATATTTTGATGAGAGATCAGTGCTATATTTGACATTGAAATATTTTGACTAAATTGCTCTGGATGGATGCATTCTTGAGGCCGTCTCAAGGCCATCTTATTTGTTCTTCTTCTGGATGAATGCAATTATTTATATACACTGATCAAATCAATAATTATTGTTAGTTTTCGCTCCGCTATTTTCACTTCAGTTATATCTTTTTGTACAATAATAGTAGTAACTATTGCACTGTCTCTCTAAATTAAAAGTAACCAAAGATTAATATGTGATATTAATATTTATGTTGATTTTTTTATATTTTATTTTGTTAATTTTACATTAATCCATTGAATATAACTGTTTCAATAGTACTTCATCGTTTTCATGAATCCCCAAGAATTATAAAATCGCAAATGAACTAGATTATGTATAAAATATATTTGAGTAAATGGTATAATTTCCTGTGAATCATTTCAAATCTCGACGCAATACTGCCAACATAGGGTGACTATTCATATATTCATTGAGTGCATCAAACCTGAAAATAAGAATTATAATTAGAGTAGTCAAATCGCTATTTATGTACATAGAAGTGCTGTTTGTACGAGTTCCATATCGAGCTTTATGTTGGTCATCTATTGTACTAATAACGAAAATATAATAATAGATTCTTTGAAAATTTCTGTAATGGATCAATCGAAAACTGCACGGCATGACAGGTAAGTGCAAACATTTTATAATGAATTAGCCCATAAAGTGGACACCTATGGACGCTACAAGAACGATGAACTCACCTTAGTGGACTTAGATCTTTGTGTCTTTGTAGGCGTATTTCCAGAGTTTTCAGGTAGAGTATCAAATCATTTACTTCTTCAAAATAGAGTGCTTCCTCTTCTGGTGTTAAGGTATCATGATTTGCTGTATAATAATTCTTCTTTTCTCTTAACAGATCACTAGTCTGAAATCACGAATAATATTTATTTATTTATTTATTTATTTATTTATCAACGGACAAGCCAATTATACCATTACAAAAGATTGTACAATATATATATTTTACAGATGACTAAGATTATATTAAAACTAAAAATTAAAACTATTACAATTTTTTAACTGCTTTTCTAAAGGATAGTAAAGATGAACCGAACAGCTCAAGCTTGTTGTTGTGAGTGTTTGCTGACTTCAGTATTCTGTTAAGGGATTCGTTTTGACCATAATTTGTTCTACAAAAAGGGATCTTGAAAATGTCACTATTTCTACTTCTTCTAGCATTTACAGAAAGTGAGGTAAGCTTAACAATTTCAGGACAATCAATACTGCCATTGATAATTTTATGGAGGAATATCAGGTCGATTTCAAGTCTTCTATGTGTTAAAGTATTCAAATTAAGGGTTTTTTGAATTTGTGAATAATTATATTCATCTCTATTCATTCCTAAGTTGTATCCACAGTATCTCAAAAATTTATTTTGAGTACTCTCCAAGAGTTCCATGTCGACTCTATAGCATGGTGACCAAATGATAGAAGAGTATTCAAGAATAGATCTGACTTCGGCACAATAGATAATCTTGAGAGCATTGACAGATAGTTCTCTTGCAGAACGAAGAGAAAAGCCCAGCATTTTTTTTGAACGAGATGAAATTTCTGTCATGTGACTCTTGAAATTCATTTTTGTGTCGAATATAACCCCCAAATCTTTAATCTTGTTGGTCTCAGATAAGTTTGTGTCATTAATCTGATAAGCATAATTGATTGCCTCCTTATTTCGTGAAAAACTAATTTTTTGACATTTACCCAAGTTTAGTTTTAGTAAGTTAATATTACACCACCTGGAAAGGTTATTTAGGTCAAACTGTAATCTCTCAGCATCAGATATGGATTGAACTGTTCTGAACACCTTTAAATCATCAGCAAATAATAGGAAGGAACAGTTGGTGATAACATTTGGAAGATCATTAACAAAAATATTAAACAGTAGTGGTCCCATGTGAGACCCCTGAGGAACCCCTGAAGGAACTTCAATTGGATCTGATACTGAACTACCATACTTGACATATTGGACTCTATCGCTAAGATAGGATTTGATCCATTCTAAAATATTACCTTCTACTCCCCAAGACTCAAGTTTAGCAAGTAGTAAACTGTGGTTGACTCTATCGAAGGCTTTCGAAAAATCTGTGTATACAGAGTCAACCTGCAGTTTATTCTCGAGAGCATTTATGATGTAATTTTGGTAAAGCAATAAATTTGTGGTAGTAGATCTACCTCTGCAGAAACCATGTTGTTCATTGATTATAATATTTTTGAAGTCCCACGAAAGTTTTTTGGAAATCAAGCAATCAAACATTTTTGGTAATTCTGATTGATTACAAATACCTCTGTAGTTGTCAACGTTGTCCCGTGAACCACTCTTGTGGATGGGTTTTATGAAACTGTGTTTCCAAAAGTTAGGGAACGTACCTTTATTGAGGGATAAGTTGAACAGGTAGTGAATGGGTTTTGCTAAAGTATAAATGCAATGTTTAATCAAATGCAAAGGGATCTCATCTGGGCCAGATGATAGTTTCCAAGGTAGAGAATGAACTAAATCTATGATTTCTTTAATGTCTATGGTGTAGGAGCAAATGTTGACAGTGTTATCAAAGGTATAATGTGGAATTTGATTGATGTTTGTATTATCATAGACAGTCCTCACGTAAGATTTTACATTGCTCTCTGAGATACTGAAAATGCCGGTATGCTTCAACATTACCATTTTTATATTCTCTGTGAACTAATTTCTTTTCAAATATCATTTGTTTCAAATCTTTGCTGAACCATGTTGGGAAGCTTGATGTTTTGAACTTTTTGACAGGAACAAATTTACGAACAGCTTGATATAAAACGTCGTAAAAGTTGCTTAAGGATGAATTAACGTCGTCATTTGATAAGGAATTCCAATCAATGCTGGCAAAGAAATCATTCATGAGGATATAATTACCATTCCTGAAATCGTAAAAGTATTCTTCGATCTTTAGATCAGGTATTTTCCTAGTATTCAGATCAAAGGCAACAGCGGAATGGTGTAGGCTATTTTGAAAGAGTGGATCCGCTGGGCTATTAACAACTATATCATGGTATGATGAAAATAATAAATCCAATTGTTGGGCGAATCAAAACATATGTGGCAATAATATATGAGCAATAACATTGCTGAACGGTGGGTCTTGGAATGGCCATCTCCTATTTTTTTAAAAGGAAACAGATCTGTTTTGAAGACGGGTTCTTCTATTTCAAAAAATTGGAACAAAATATATTTGGATGGAAGATGATTGCATTACTCATGGAATAACGAAGGTGATGGGCTTTCTGATGGTTGATTGATTCACCTATAACTGTGGCACCTTTGGACACAACAAAATTGTTGAGTGTACACATAGACACCGATCTGAAATGGCACTATCATATAATAACTTCGAAATAATATTAGTTTTCATTCTCTTCTGCAACTAATGAAAATTATGGATATGAATATACTTGTCGATGTTTATGCAAGAGTGATCTTAGTACTTTCCTACAATGTCCTTCTGTAGAGTAAAGGTATATTTCTTCATGAATGTCGGACATATAAACGTCACACATTGTTGGTCGTGTGGTTCAGAATGATTTGATCTCAATTAGGAATATATCAAATATCAGGTTTCAATTATTAAGATTTTCCATAGTATGAGACATTCTTTCTTTTACCTTTTCGAATGTTCTTTGAATGTTATTTGCTCTGTCTACCAACAGTTGTTTGAAGTCATCGTAGCAACTCTTCTTGGCATCAAGGGCTTGTTGGTAGGTCAGATGATTTGGATTCCCTGATCTGGCAAGGTAGGGAGCAAGATAATCCGTTTCCTCTTCGACTTCCTTTTCTTTGCATACTCTTTGTTGTTGTTCTTTTTCGAGCATGCCTGATCTGAAGTCTAAGTTTTGCTCCTTGTTGAACAAGGAGATGTCTAACTTGGTGAACGCTAGCTCGTGGGCTCTAGTCAACAAGAATTCTGAAATCTATAAATATCACATGTATTCTATTAACATGGAAAATAACCTGACGGTAATAACACTAACCAAACACCAAATCTAAACAGGGTAAACAGACCACTTCGACAACTCTCAAAAACCCCACTAGTTGGCGTTTGCTTATTTTTTATCGAATGAATACTTGGATAGGTACAGGCCACAGGGTGATTGTTCATAATTTACTCAATGACTATCTCAGTTAATATTGGTCTTACAGAAACGTTCAATGGACAAAAGTGAAGTATTTTAAATTGACATTCAGAATCTAGTACTAGAAAATGCAAACAAGCATCGTAAACCTGAAAAATGTTTATAACCAAGTATTTCAAATGGAACACTCTGTATTTTGTTGTTTTGAACGGTAGAGCTCTTCTGATTTAAAAAATATATATACTTCATTTTGGTTATGTTTTGTAAGTTTTTGGAAAATATAGATTTTTTGGTATAGATCTGAGGCAGGTGTAGAACGCCAGACGACAATGCTGCGATTTCTGGCGTTCTACACCTGCCATGGAATCTGAATTCTTCGAAAACTGAGAAGAGATAACCTCAATGAAGTATATATACATACAGGTTTAACTCGTCTTACTTCGACGATCGATAGCAAACATTAAAATATTATAAATGTATTTTTTTGTCATGGCGAAACTAGTTTTCATTTTACGTGGTGTTAAAGTTCGCATACATTTTTTGTTCTTATTTTTTATCAGTTGAAATGAAATTAGGTGATCACTTCTATATCGGCAATATTTTTGTAAAACATTTTTTTAAGCTACTTCAAAGTTGGGAACTATTTCCCCAGAAGTCAAAACTTGTGCGGGGTTAGGAAGAGTGGGACCAACAACTTATGGTGGAATTTGAACCACTTCTAGGGCATCGAGGTGCTGCCAGGATTACAACCATGAATCACACATTTAAATGGAAAATGCTCAGCCGATAGCCGGATTCGAACCGACAGTACGCATCGTGAACGGCTATCTAGTAAATTTCAGCTCATAGACAAACTCGGCCACGGCGCCCCACATGAACAGTTATTATCAATGAGGGGGACTTAGCTACGCTGGGTGTTGTTCTTTTTCGAGATTTTTTTATTGTGACGCTGTTGTAGATTTAACCTAATGAAAAATCATCATTTCTACACCTCACTTTGTGTTTTTCACTTGTTTCAATATCTTCCTCAGTTCTCGAGTTATTGAGCAGATCATATCAGGCGCATCCTCGGCCGCATCATAGGTACTTGATTGGTATCATTGTTCAATGCTATCATGGAGTGCTTTGACTATTGTTGAATATTGAAAATGATCAATGAAAAATGTAGTGGATACTAGATATGAAATTCTGAGATGAAGTGCTCGTGATCTATTTAATATTCAATTTGAATAATAATTTTATGTAAGATGAACAGAACTGTTATGGATAGTATAACATTATTTCAGATAACAAGGATACTAAGAAAGATACCAAAACTAATGAAAGCACGGTGAATAAATGAGGATAATTTTTCATCAGCTATAATTCACCATTAGCGTCCTAATGGAAAACATCTGTAGGGTTCCATATCAGTGGATATGAAAACAATAACACCCAGTGTAGCTAAAAGTCTGTTCATATTGCCAATAGAAAAGTACTCACCAAATTTCAAATCGCTAGGTTTTGTTTCAACAGAGATAAAAAATAAATACCAAAAATGTATGCGAACTTTAACAAGCCGTTAGACGAGTTGAACCTGAGACACCCTGTATATTATTTCACATCAGAACAGCTCTTAATAGAGGGCGTTCCATTGAAAAAAAAAAACAGTTTCCTTATGTGAAATTTTCAGGTTTACGATGCTTCTTTGCATTTTCTAGTACTAGATTCTGAATGTCAATTTGAAATACTTCACTTTTGCCCATTTGAACGTTTCTGTAAGACCAATATTAACTGAGATAGCTATCGAGTAACACATAAATAATCACCCTGTACAAAGGCTCAATCACACTAGAAATACACCCTAACGATTTTACATCATACAAAACTTATGACAAGGAATCTTCGAATTGAATTTACGTGAAAATATGCACTTTTTTATTGTTTTTGTCTACGAAGCTGCTGGTATAATATGTGTGGGAACGCGCCTTGAGTGATGAATAAGAACGTTATGACACTACTTATGATTCAGACGAAGTAATCGATGCAGTTGTTAGCGAGATACCGCCTAATGTACTTGTGGAACAAAGTGCGAGTTTGTGTACTATTACATATATCTAGGACAGCACTATATGCTAATTTTGACACACCCTGTATTTTCCGAAAACGTAATATTCTCTGTACTCCTATGTTCTTCATTTTTATTTGACATGAGACTATTTTCTTTAAATCTAATTTAGGTATTCAACTGTGAATCAACATATTTTCAATATTGACTGCATGATATCGTAAGAGCGAAACTATCGAGTATAAGTGAAAAGTACAGGGTTCGTCAATGAAACGCTAGAAAGTGATGGGTATGAAAGTCACAGGCCTGTCAGGACCCGCAGGATACCTAAAAACGAAGGTGGATCAGTTTTAAATACCTTCGTTTTTAGGTTAGGAAGGGAATTTCGAGGAATGATACGCCCTGGGATCCGCGAGGACTTTTTGGTATCCCTTGTCAAACACGTTCGATATTTTCGGTTCGAACATTTTTGGCACTACATTTTGATGGCAGGCTTCAAACTTTTCATTTATTCCAGTGGAAAATAATAATATTTCTAACAAGTGAGAAATAGTAAAATACTGAAATTCAATTATAGCTTAAAAAAACGTTACAAAATCAAAAACAGAACACAAAATACAGATATGCTCCAAACGAAAACATCTAAAATTCAACACAAAACGACGAAAAGGTAGGAATTGAAATAATTTTAACGGAAAACAAATGAAATCATGAAACTAATGGGTTTCGTTGAAGCAATTTTTAATGTGGCTATATCCTTCACATGAGTAAAAAATATACTACACTAAAGAAGCTCCTTTACTCGAAAAATCGAAATGTTGTAGGTGTAACATTAATAACTAAAAAAAAATTTGGATTGAAGTGAAAAAGGATTGAAATAAACCTGTCACCTTAAATAAAACTCAACCACGCACTCAGAACCGTTTATTGGATAGTTTTGTATCATGACACATTTTCGGCCCACGGCAAAAAAATCAAATATTCACGGCGGCGAAAGTGCATGTTGATGATTCATTGTAAATGAATTGTGAGCCATGCGGGTCCTACAGGCCAGTGACTTTCATTCCCACCACTTCGTAGTGCCCTACAGACGCCACCTCAAATCGTCCCGTTTCATTGACGAACTCTGTACTTTTTGAATATAGCTAAAACTATGTTTTTGTATTTACAATAAGGCCAATATTGAATCAGAATTAATCCAATATAATCTGCTACCTGGAGAGTCTCAATGGAATTCGTGTTTAAGGTTAGTTGTTACTATATATAAACATTAGTCAGCTGTTGAACGTATTTCGGAGCAACAGTTATTACCTGTATCTCAATATCCCTGATGCTGTTCAAGACCTTATCTTCCTCCTTCAGCTGTTCCTCGAACAGCAAGAACAACGTGAGACTCCTGATCGGTTTGGCCCCGATTTCAGCCTGATATCCGTACGTCAGCTCCGGCCTGAAGATCATGTCCTCGCCCATCTCGGAAATGGGCGGCTTCAAAGGTATATTGAAAATTAATCACAGAATACAAGATGTGCTACTTCCTCTTATTAAGTAACGTGCTGATCAAAATTTTGATAACGGTTATAACGAGATTATCAGTCATGGCGCCAGGCAGGACTATAGGTCACAGATTAACAAACCTTTTCATAGCTAAAAAAAAATCAAAATCGGTTGCGGCGTTTTCAAGTTATATGAGTAATTTTATTATGTTTATCACTATCTCAGGGCTACTTATGTGAGGCATGGTTCCTTTATTTGATTTGAGTGTGGGCTTGGCAAATGACATTCGAGGTTCTTTATAGATCATTAAGGTATTTTTGCGATTTATGTGCATTGTCCAAATTTGAAATATACCGTAATCTTGTTACTTATGATTTAAATAATAAGTACCTGCGTGAAAAAAAACAAACATGCCAAAAGCAACGCCTGCCTTTAAAACAACTTCTACAATACAAACAATGGAGATTTGGATTGCACAATTTTTTAAAATTTGGACCACTTTCTATTGTCGTTATTCCCACAATCCAAATCTCCATTTAATTTGAAGGAGGCAAACTGTACATAATGATTATTCAAACAATATTTCTTTATTACGAGGGTTTCGGGAGGGAATTCAGCAAAATTTTTAATGAATTCAAGGTATATTTGATTGTAGCAATGTTTGACAGGTCATTACACAAATAATGGAAAAAATAATTCATATAGTCTGCAAGAAATCTGTGAAAGTAGCATTTTGGATAAATTCATCAAAACCCACTCTGTTTAAATTGGAGAGCTGTAAATGTTCCTATTGTAAAAAATATATGGATGGTCAATGAACTTTGATTATACCGTAGCAACGCAATATTTCCACAGTACAAATAAATGAAAGACTATGACGTACAAATTACCCCGAAATAGTAGTAAAAATAAGGAGATTATCCTTAACTTGACAACGCCGCAACCGATTTTAATTTTTTTTCAGCGATGAAAAGACAAAAGATGTCTAAATGCATTTCCATCTGAAAAATTCTATAATGAATGTCATTTGAATCTTGCAAAATTCTAAATACACAACTGAGCACTCTGTTGAAGAACATGTCGCAAAATCACTGGATTGGTATATGTGAGACCTTGCTACTACCGTATGCCAAAAATATTTTGAATAAATGAATATACCATGCCCAATTCAACATGACTCTTCAATAGTGGTAAAAATAAAGTTATCAATCATAACTTGGCAACGCCCCAACCGATTCCAATTTTTTTTACAGTGATGTGAAGGTAAGCCTCGGCGCAATAAATTCCGAATAAACAATACTGAATGTTCTATTTAAAAAACTCGTCACCGAGTCGTCCCGCTTTCATAAAACACCCAGTAATGTTGAAAATATTTTTGAAATAATCAACTTCAGTAAGTAACTGAAAAAGTTTTTCTCTATACAAGGTGTTCCTTAAAGACATGCTAATATTCAAGGGGGTGATTCTTCAACGCATTTTAAGAAGAAAACTTTCCACTATAACGTATGTCCCAAAAGTCTTAACTTTTGAGATACAGTGTGATGAAGTTTTGAAAAAAGATCAGATATTCAATAATAACTGGAATAATATTGTAGTCATCTTTATGAGATTTGGTAAATATCTTCTATGCATCAAGGTGCATTTTTTGATGTATACAAATTTTTCTTTTCTCTACCAGAGGCGTCGTTTGGGGGATATGATTGTTTATATTATACTCGAAAGTGAGCAACGAAGGAATATTTCCAAATTTAATAAAATGCTATAAAAATCATTCAATTTCGTACAAAAAAGATCCTCTTGTTGATACCCGACAAGACGTTCCGTTTTAGAGAGAAAACGAAAACACGAGATCAAACTTCAAATTTTGATATAAATGCTAAGCTTGAGTACTTCATACAGGACAGCTATTACTGGATAACCACAGTATGTAACATTTTGAAATTTTATCATCGTTTCAGTCACATAGCAGAATACATTTTTCCATCAGGAAAAGCTATACAGAGTGGACAAAAAAAGAATCTATGTATATGTTCAACTTTGATACCCTGTATATCAAAAGTTAGAACGTTTGCGACATACGTTCATGTGAAGTTTTATTCTTGAAATGGGTCCAAGAATCGCCTCCTTGAATATAAGCATGTCATTAAGGACCACCCTGTATAGGTTATGGCTTTCGAGATTTCGAAGAATTACGCACTGAATGGACACTCTGTATATATACCTTGAGGAACGTTCTCGTCGACGCAGTAACGTTGCCTTTGCCGTAGTGGAACTTCAGGTGGATAGCTCTGTCGACGATGGCGAACTCTCTGACGGCGATATCTTCGCCTGCCGGCTTCGATTCGTCTCTGTTGTATTTCTGAACGATTTTCTGTTTCATAATATCCGATAAAATTAATACAGTCAATTACGTCCAGGGAAATCGTAAATTTCTTCAGGTCCCGAGGTCAGAAAATAGACCGCGCCTACGACTTATATCTCGGAATTTTAAAATTCTGAGTTATAACTCGGAATATTGAATGTAAAATTCAACTGTTCATGATACCAGTATATCACCTGACGAAGCTACTGTGTTAGCGAAACATGTTGTGTTCAAGAATTTTGTGGAAATCTGATCGTTTGTGAAGTTTTCACATTCGCCATGGGTAACGGCCGAGTCAATTCAAAATCCGAGATATTAATTGGAATTTTAGGATTCCGAGTTATAACTCAGAATTTTGAAGTTTGTATATTTTTTTATTTCAGGTGTCCCTGCCAGGGTTTCGTACCAGTACCTATCTCTCATGATATAAATTAGGTATTGTATGCACCATCAGGGATATCCATTGAATAAGAGGCACACACTATACAGGCTGATTCACGGTGGAAGGCACATTAGACGTTTCTAGAGAACGTAAATTGGGATTATTCTGAAAATTTGTGCCTTGGATAATTAATGGTGCTCTATCGACCTAAAATATTCTCAGCGCTGCTTCGTTGCCGCTTATATTGAAAAGTAGCAACAACTATGATTTGTTGAATGGGATACCCTGTATATTATTCCATTTTCAGATTCTCCCTGGAGAGCTGAATCCATCGACCTATAACACTTGGGGTCTAGCAGTGACAATTACAGATCTATAGGGTGTGAAATATCGAGATTTTTCAACTTTTAGATTTCTTGGTGTCGAAACTATTCATAATTGGTCAAAACGGTTTCCATATCCCTATCTCAACTTTTTATTCTTTATCAAATGATATTTAATTAAAATATGTACAAGGTGGTTTAGAATTAAGATTTTCAAACACCCTGTATCTATTTCAATCGAAAAACAATTGATAGTACATGAAAAGTTGAGATAGGGACATAACAACCGTTTTGACTAATTATGGATAGTTTCGACACAAGAAATTCTTGAAGTTGAAAAATCGAGATTTTTCACACCCTATATCTTTGTTATCATTTCCACTAGACCCCAAGGGTAATAGATGAAATCAGCTCTTTTGGAAGAATCTGAAAATGGAATAATATATAGGGTGTTCCTTTCAAAAAATCAAAGATGTTGCTACTTTTCAATATAAGCGGCAACGTCGCAGTGTTGAAAATATTTTAGGTCGATAGAACATAACTAATTATTCAAGAAACCAAATTTTCAGTATAATCCTACGTTGCGTTCTCTAGAAACGTCTATTGGGCCATCCACCTTGAATCATCCTGTATATTCACGTTATTTTTCAAAGAGGAACAAAAAACAATATGTATAGAGATAAACCTAGAATCTCTAGACTAAGAGATTCTAGTGAAATTTCGTGAATCGATTGTCAGCTGATGTAAGACAGACTGTTTCGACTTGCCAAAGGTGGATAAAGTCTCATCAGTTGCACTTGCCAGCTGACAATCGATTCACGAAGGGTACCTCCATATATCAAACAAGTCGAAGCCCTGAGGGGGCAGAAGGACGATCTAGCCTTCACAGCCATCTAGTGGCTTAAGTGTAAAGGTGTATGGTAGATTCATCAATCATACCTTGCGAGTAAGTCGTGCATATAGACCCCTACGTCTATATGCTTACAGAAAAGACATCCATGTCAGATTCTGTAGACTATCGCAACACCTGTAATTCTCAAAGTGGTTTAATGTTCCACTAACAGATGGTGATAAACCTAGAATCTCAAGACTAAGAGATTCTAGGGAAATTTCTCTCTTAGTCTTGAGATTCTAGGTTTATCACCATCTGTTAGTGGAACATTAAACTACTTTGAGAATTACAGGTGTTGTGATAGTCTACAGAATCTGACATGGATGTCTTTTCTGTAAGCATATAGACGTAGGGGTCTTACTCGCAAGGTATGATTGATGAATCTACCATACACCTTTGCACTTAAGCCACTAGATGGCTGTGAAGGCTAGATCGTCCTTCTGCCCCCTCAGGGCTTCGACTTAATATGTATAGACGTTGAATACCATAATCAGAATGTTCCGATTTGAAAGAACGAACTTTTGGTTTGTCACACTTCTATATAGGAATGCACCGGTGAAGCTTCTGACAAGCGCCTTGATAATGCCCCATCACGGCATCCAACTTCCTCATATTGTTTTTTTTTTCTGTATGAATAATATCGTATGTAAATATAGGGGTTATACCTCTTCGATAACCCTGTACATCCACTGAACATCCCATATCCCATCAAACATGAATATATAGGCAGGCCATAGCCGTCAGCAGCGGATATGTGTCGGTAGCGGCAAACCGATATAGGCATAATGTTAGAATGACATTGGTTGTGCCGTCACGGCTTGAAGTACGCTTTTTTTGCATCCATCCCGAAATTGACCGTTGTGGATAGGTCACAATCGCGCCGCTGGAGACGAACTCCATAATCTGTTATGTATGTTCTGCTTCTCACAAAAAGGGATATCCTGTAATGTTCAGAGAAAATCATGAGAACCAAGGGAAATAAGGTAGGAATTGGTGTTCTTCTTAAATTCCAGGATTTCCCCTTCCTTGGCAATGTGTTCCAGAGCCTCGCTGTTCGTTGGATGAAAGAGTCTTTGGAAAGAGATTTTCTGCAGGTCTCCAAAGTGCGACCACGAAGGGGTGCGAAGCCTCCAACTCGTCGGGTTAATCTCGCGGGGACTGCCAAGGGAGGAACAATTTTTGATATTTCAGAAGATCATCGTCCATGAAAATATCTATAATATAGAGCCAGATCGCCAACTTTTCTACGGTGTTCCAGAGAAGTGAGTGAGTTTGTGAGCGAGGCATCACCCACGAGACGAATTCCATTTTTTTGGACAGAATCTGTACCTTATAGATCATAAGCAGCTGACTGGAAGTGAAATAGGCCCTGACCCGAAACAGAAAACCATGTTTTTGGGGTGCACTTTTAGCAATTGATCTCACGTGATTTTCCCAAGTAAGGTTATTGCTGATAGTAATACCAAGCATCGAAAAGGATGTCTTCACAGGTATGGTCACTCCTGAAAAGCTTATGATGGGCACAGTGAGATCGGCTTTTCTAGAGAAAAGGCATGCTTGTGTTTTGTTTGCATCAAATTCTATTGGATCCTCAATCGAGAATTGTTGCCAAGTCCATATTTATGTTGTCAACATTTCTCCCTCGTTCGTTTCTGATTTGCCTGGCTCGTATTGGAGCCCTGGAAGAGAAGGCGGTATGGAGGGTCCCATCATCCGCGAAGCTGTGTACTGGACATGAAGTTGCTCCCAACAAATCATTGATATGGAGTCGAAATAGTGTTGGTGCTAGAATTGATCCTTGGGGAACACCAGTATTTATGATAAGAGAGTCAGAAAAAACTCCGTCGACCACTACATGGAAAGACCTGTTTGAGAGAAAACTATAGCTAGCAGAGAACATAGCTGGGAAGGCAAGCCATAAGATGGAAGCTTGGCGAGGAGTCCGTGGTGCCAGACTCGATCGAATGTATGAATATTCTCAAAACTGTGATTGTAGTGCTACGATAATGTATCTCCAGAATTCTTTTATGCATTTTTTATGGTTGATCCCAGCAAACATCGTCTGGCCTCAAGAATTATAATTTGTTACATAACTGTTATACTCGTTGTCTACCAATGTATTTTTTGTAATTATGACTCTGAGGTAAAACTATTTGTTCATTATATAACAATAATGCACCAATGCGGAGTTTAGGTCCTTATCTATATTCGACAAATATTTAGTTCACATAATAGATTAATAGATCAAAAACTGGAGAAGTAATGTCGTGGCTGTAATATTATCATACTACACCTATTCTACGTCATCAAATCAACCAAGGTAATAGAGGTATATCGTATGATCTACTATATATAGTTGAAGCCTTCGGTTCGAGACCGAGTCATGGTTAACTTTTTTATTTCTTACCGAATAGTGTCGGCAGATATCCCGTAAGACATTTCTGAAACGTTTCTGATACTGATATTTGTTTAGTGGGGCTCAACTACTATATATAATAATTATATTGAAATAGCTTGTGCATAGCTTCATGGTAGTGATGCATATGATTTCCTTGTAGGTGTGACTGATAGTGGTGATTCAATTAATAAATTATTATCAATTTCAATCGAACATTGTGATTTTTTTATATATTCTCTAACCATCCACAATAATTGTTGCTTGCGAACATATGAATAACATGATCAGAGAATCATAATCAGAATTTGAAAAAATAATCTCAACGTTTGATTGATATCGATATTTATTTATGATGAAATTCATCCGTCACACTTACATCAGGGAGATCATTTTATAAATGCACCACTATACAACTATTTCTACTTACACATCCACAGAAAAAAACATGTAAATCATTTATTTTGATACCAACCAATATGGGCCTTCTAACACCTTGAATAGTGGTAGTTTCACTTGAACCTTCTGGACCAGCTGTATAAGTGACTTGTCTGTAATAGAGCCTGAAAGAACATTTATATAAAAACTCGATGCCTACCTTTATATTTTGATCACCTGTCATCCCGTTTTTCGTAGTTTTCAGTAATTTTGTCAGGTTCCACTTCTATTTTGGAAAGAGCATCATATCGAGCCTCACTGTTGAAGAAAATCGTCCTCTCTGCATTCTCCAAATCATTGTTTTTGTGATAAACATGTTCTGAAAAATGCCTCGTGTATATGCATAATGAACTAAATTCAGCAAATTTGGGTTTGCAGCCGCTGATGAATTTGAAATCATTATAATAAATTCCTTAATGGGCGAGTGGACTGCTAATGAATTATTGGCATTCAATTACTGTGTGGTAAGGGACCTAAATTAATTTATGCAATATTTCTCACTCTTTTTTTATGTAAATAAAGAGCCTATGCCTTTTTCGAGATTGTTGAATTTAAAAGCTCATTTCGAAAGTACCGTCATGGCCACGATTTGGCGATACGTCGAATAAATGGTGACGTCAGTTTTTATACTGTTTCGTTATTGGTCCGATAATCTGCCATTCCCACTCATTAGGCAAGGTTGCCAAGTCACCAATTATAATCAGGTTATCACTAGGATGTTAAAGACCTGTCGTTGAATAAAACATAATAGGAGAAACCCATGATATGATAGTTCATTCTTGACTTTTTCGAGCAACCAGCATGTCCAAATATTTCTCAAACTCCATAACGAAATATCATGTAAATGTTGGAGACTTGGCAACATTGTGCTGAATGCTGTTGTGTTGTCACGTTTACCGCTTCAAATGTCCTCTAGTGTGAATTAATATAATCATTATCTACACAAATGTATGTAAGCAATTAGCCACAACACATGAGGGAATATTTTATTACCAATACATCAATGAAAATTTATGAATTTATGAATAACTAATATTTCTGAAGTTCCCAATCGAATTTCAACATATGGAAACTGGGCTATGGTCTGCCCCTACTTACGAAATCGTGACGTCACTTTTTACTCGCGGTAAATTTCCAGCCGTTTGAAAATAACCGTATCACTATTGATGATTTCATCACCTCAAAACCGACCGACAAATTCTTATCAATATGAAATCGAAAGGTATTCGAGTGATGATTCTATTTAAGAAATAAAAAAAAGTAGTCCACTCGCCTATTACCGAAATGATGCATAATTTCAGGCGTAACTAGCCTTTATCGTTTATGGACCTATCCATGTTATAATTCAGTATTATAGAATGATCACAAATTAAAACCAATCAGAATGTGCAAAAGTTGATGTCTTGCGCGTCATTGGATTTTTTTTTCTGTACATATTTGTGATGAATTACAGTGCATCCAACTTTGATTGAGACTGCCAGGTTTCTTGGTTGTTATTGAAGATAGAGCCTTTTGTGGTTTTCACGTTCCTGTCCCACTTTTTCGTGACACTGAATAAGGCCTAATCAGATTTCGTACAACCCCTCACTTCATACTGTGTATATCTTTATTACACACAAAAATAAGAAATCATGAGGTGAGGGGATAACTGTTTCCCTTCAAGAGATACAAGGCGATTTACCCAGCGCCGTGGCAGGAGGGAACAGACCCACTGATAAGGTGGCTCTGCAATATACTGAGAGGAAGTTTGGCTCTTGGATACATTCCTAGTATTTAGAGGAAAGTGAAGGTCACCCCATACCGAAACCTGGAAGAAATGGACAGAAAACGGCACAGTTCCTCAGACCAATTAGTCTCATGTCATTCAAACTGAATACTTTAGAGGAACAGAAACAGCACTCCATGAACTCGTTGAGAGGGTGGAAAACAAAGAAATAGTATTAGCGGCCTTCTTAGACATAGAAGGAGCCTTTGATAACACCTCAATAAACTCTTCAATTAGGGCTCTCAGACAGAGAGGAATCGAGGAACCCTGTGTGGCCTGGATGGACTTAATGCTTAATGGGAGAGACTGTAGTGGCCAGGGCAACATAAGGATGCCCACAGGGAAGAGTACTCTCCCCACTCCTGTGGAATCTAGTAATGGTCGGGCTACTGAGGGTACTCAATCCTAATGGACATAGAGCCCTTGGATACGCAGACGACATAGTAGTCTTAGCACAAGAAAAAAACAATACGACAGTCAGAGATCGCATGTAAGAGGCTCTGGAACTGGTAACGAAATGGACGTATCAAGAAGGGCTTAATATCAGCCCTCATAGGGCCACCATGATAGCATTCACACGAAGACAAAAACTAGAGAGATTAGATCCTCTTAAACTTCGAGAAGAATCAATCGAGTTGGAAAAGAGAGGTTAAATATCTCGCGGCGATACTAGATCCGTAATTGACTTGATATCAACAACTGAAAAAGACAACCAAAAAGCGGTAACGTTACTTATGATGACCAGACGCTCTTGTGGGAAGGAATGGGGACTGAGACCACACATGCTGTATTGGTGGTATAACAGGGTGATGATGCTTTCCATAACATGCCTCTCTGATAAGGTGGCGTGAGACACTACAAAGAGGGGCTATAGCAAGACTGAGCAATATACAAAAACTTGCATGTCTGGGAATTACGGGGGCCGTGGGGTTAACGCCATTCGCAGCCATGGAAACACTACTGGATCTGCCTTCCCTCCACTTGATGGTACAGGGGGAGGCGAGGCTTGGTGCCTTCATACTAAAAAATACCATGGGCAATGTCAACATAGGAGCAGGACATATGAGCATCGTCAGAATGGTGAACAGGGACATACCTAATATGAGAACAAGGTCACATTTCGAAACGATATATATACAGTATACAGACGGGTCCAAGACTGCAAATGGGCCAGGAGCAGTAGGAATATACTCCAAACATCCGAAGACTAGCATCAGCTACTCATTGGGGAAGTATGCCTTAGTTGAGCAGAGGTGTACGCAATTCTCTGTGCGGAAGAAAATAACAGGAGAGCTGAGAAAAATGAGCAGATTTGTATTGTCAGACAGTCAAGTAAGGCAATAGGAAGCCAGGAAGTGACATCTCGACTGGTATGGGATTGCAAGAGGGAACTGAGAACTTTGGCAGACCGGAACTGCGTCAAGCTAATCTGGGTGTCAGGACATCTCTTCAGAGAAAATACAGGTTGAATTTCGTAGGCGTTTTGGTTCTTGGTTTGCCAGGCTGTAATTATTGATAGTTCTTCATTGACAGCGTTAATCTGCCTTCGTCGTGAGCTCGTAGTTTACTAGGATGAGATGGGAATTCTGATGGAAGAGAGAACGCAATCTGGAGAAAATACCCCAGTTAACATACATTGATTCTAGAGATATCAGAGGTTATCACATCAATGCCACACCCGTAACTCGAAATGAGAGTCCCAATAATGAAATCACAATGACTGCTATTCCGTATCCTTTTGGTCATTCTATGATTCACACTATGATGCGAAATAAAACTCACAATATGAATTAAACGACCCCTCATTCATCATCGAAATTGATTGATTTGGTTTGTTACATGAATAGACAAGAATGTGAGCTTTCTGTGAGTCTCTTAGTTGATAAGGAGCCTGACAAATCACAAATCAATTTTAATGAAATGTGACAAATATTGCGGATGTTTTCTAAAATAAGAGTCCTCTGGCAATACCAATGATGTTTCCTTGTGATTCGCATTGTTACCTAGCGGAACATGAATGTGACATGTCAGGGATATTTGTGTTTACTGGGTACTATCATCTGCAAATCTTCGTGGACCACCAGGAACAATATGGCTAGTGTAAAATCTTACAAAAAATCCCCATCTCCGTATTTCCTCTTTTCTTGACTAGAAGGCATAGGAACCATAAACTCAAAAAATTGTTTGCGTGAATATACTGGAGATATCTCAGAATCTCAGTTCAAAATGAATGGATGCATGCATTCAACTCACTTATAACGCTGTCCTCCCTGCCATCCGCGAAGAAGTCCGTCACCAAATTGGTCTCTACATCGTTTATGGACTTGTACAGTTTGTCTCGCCTGTTGTTGAAGTACTCTTCGACGACTCTGAATTTCGTGCACTGAAAATCGTCGAAACGCGTTATCCTCTTCTCCATGCCGTCGTAAGCTACGTAGGGAGCGAATTCTTCGACGCACGTGCGTTTGTAGAACGTGGTTCTTGTGCCCTCAGGAAAACGTTTTTTCAGTACTGAAAATTAGTTTTTTTTTTTCAGAAGACTTCTCTTATATATCAGGACTGATAGGCCGCTGACTAGGGCTTCGCGAGACCAAGACCAGACTGACAACAGTTTTGGTCTTGGTCTCGAGAAATAAATTTAGTCTTGGTCTTGATATTTCAAGACCATCGAGACTGGCTTAGCCTTGGTCTTGGTCTTGATATTCTTGATCTTGGATCAAAATGCGTCTAGAAATTTGAATTATCCAATTCAAATATCCAATTATATGCATATATTAAACAATAATGTTTTTTGGGGTAATAAAGACAATCAATCAATCAATTTCGTATTTCTCTCAACTTTTGTATCAAATGGGTTTCTATCTTCAATAGGAGGAAGTATGGACCACTGTGACCTTACAACATACACCTATTTGTTGTAAATTTTAAAACTGCAATACTGTCCATCTGATTTTTCTTAATATTGAGTAGATTCAAGTTCATTATTTTTCTTTCGAGACCATCAAGAACAAGACTCTTGGTCTTGGTATTGGTCTCGAAAGTCGAACCTTGGTCTTGGCCTTTGGAAGATTTATTTGAGTCTTGGTCTCGCGAAGCCCTTTAGACACTTTCTTGCGAATGTTCTTAGGCTATGTCCCAATAATATGAAACCAATTGTGCAGCTCCGAAAGACGTAGGCTAAAAGTGTGGGGCTCAAAAAACCTCGATATTTTTCGACTTATTTCGGTTTTTAGCCCAAAAGTGCTATAAGGCGGCTTCCTAAAGAAAAAGAGAATCATACCTTTTGTGAAGCTGGAAAAATTTTCAACAATTTGAGCCATTCTTGTAAAACCAATAGAACCCAAGATACAAGACCTCAAAGTTTGGCTTTCTTCTCAAAAAGTTAAAAATTACAGTTTTGGCCCTCTTCTGAACGGAATACTCATCCAACAAGGAAGTTTACGAAGAACTAAGTTCTAGTCTATCTATAAAGCTTCAATTCATGCTCATTATCAAGCGTGTGAGCCCAATAGTACCATTGTTATCTTTAAAAAACCACTATGGCAAAAAATCGGATTTTCCTAGAAATAAAACCTGTCGATTAGATTTACTATACCAACATATTTTGAGCATTTTTGAGAATGCGAGAGCAAACAATCAATGTATTCATACTATATTTTCTGTTTTCAATAAAAGAAATATATGCATGTAATAAACTCATATTGGTACCCGATAATAATGTATGAAATCAAATGATACATGAATTATTGGAGAAATGAATCTGTATATGTATTGTTCGACTAGCCAAAGTAGTCTCGGAACGAAATGGAGGATAGCGTGTGGTGAAGGTGTTCAGTCCTCGGAGTCTAGACTAGAGTATCTAAACAATTCGGTTCTGCAGATGACGACGATTTCAAATGAACAGTGTGTTGATGATCGCAACTCTTATATTGTGCTCTGGGGCTTTGCAAATCTGCAACTTTCAATTTTCGGAGAAAGCAACTTTTTGAAGTACTCTATCTTGGGATGTTTCGGACCCAAAAATTTTGAATTGAATTCAAATAATTGTAGGGAATTTATCCATCTTCGAAAAAAATCTGATTGACTTTTTCTTTAGAAAGCTGCTTTATTGGAGTAAAAACCGAAACTAGTTGAGAAATTTCGAGCACCACACTTTTAGCCCAGGTAGCTCGAAGCTGCAAATAGTTATTTGTTTTACTAGGCAGAAAAGTACAAGATTCAATGCCGCGGCTAGCGTTTCATAGCCTAGACGTAGCCGAGGCAAGGCAACCATGTAATTCTTTCTCCAAATTCTTTTCAATTTCACGTAAAGTCCAAATAATCCATCATTTTTTGTTCACCCAGAGTCATTGTCAATTTGATTCAAATTACTTAAACGTTGTATAGCAACAAACTTTTTCTGCCTAGACAGTCAAAGCACACCTTTTCTGCCTGTTGAGTGTAATTGTTTGTCTAGGGTCAGCGGCCGATGATTAATATTCAATACCCCAGATAGCACACAAATCACACAGAAACCATTAGAAGTGCTCAAAGAGTTGAGTGAACAACTCGAATTTTAGACGTTTTTTAAAATGCGATAACTTTCTTGCAAAATATCGGAATGCAATGTTCGAAAGATGTGTCGTTTTTGTTTAGGATTCATCGTTAGAAACTTTTCGAAGTCTTTCAGTTATGACATATCATGCAAAGTGGTCAAAAAGAGTGTTACATGAGCAAAAAAGTTTAGGCGAGCTCCCGTATTCTCCAGGAATTTTTTCGACTTTCTGCAAATCAACTTTCTCAAATATTCGAGTCAATATCTCGAAATGGTTTTGGAATTTCTGACCTTCCTTATACAGATACGGAAATGAAATTAATGGCATACAAAGAACCTTCTTTGATTTTTCGAACACAGTAAAACAATAGCAATTTCGTGTTATAGCTGTACAAAAAATTGGTTCCGGGCCATCCGGTATAGTCAAGTCATCAGGTGCTGAACGGCTGCGTTTTGAAATAAATTTTGGGGTAGTAATTGACTGTTTTTTGGGGTTGGGGTGCTAACGACGAATCTGAGGTTTGCCACCACAGTTTTATCCAAAAATTGTTTTCAAGAAACATCGTAATGACTGAACTAACATATGAAATTTAATGAAGATGTTCAATAAGATGATTTCCAGTCCTTACCGTCATGAGGAATACTGATCCTCATACTCCACGATAGTGGCATATCCAAATGCTTCTCATCATACATGTCTCTAACCTCTTCCTCTTCTAGGTCTTTCGGCTTCTGCAACCTCCAGTTGATTGGTTCTCCTATTAGGAAATGCTCCCAATTTTGCGTATTGCTCAGATCGTAATCGAAATTCCCAATGCCTTTAGAAGAGTCTTGCATATTCACCTAAGATAATCCAGCGGCGAAATCAAAATTGTATCTCCGCATGAATAATAGATTCATTTAATCTTTTTTCGAAAAATCTGGAGAGGCATAAGACAATTTTGATTTGTACCACAAAGAATTCTAATTGTAATTGGAATTTCTTCGTTTTCATTCAGTAACTCAACAGAAATTTAATTCATTGTGTACAATTTTCGAGTTAAATATTGTCATTAGTGTTTCATTGGCAAAAGAATACTTACAATAGATTATTAGAGGACTAGCTAGGTACGGTATTGAATATATTTTTTTGGTCTTACAGTCTTAATAACCCATCCATGAATTATTCTATGATAAAGTGTTTCATCGATTTTGCAATTTTTGTTATGAAGTCATAGATTCAGATAATCTCTCTGATGATAATAATTTGAGGCGCAAATCATTTTCAAGTGATCCGGCCAGATATCTTATAATTACCCAATAATTGAGATGGTTCCAGACACTTTCGATTCCACAGTATGAATCCGTGTCTAGTGGATAGAAAAACCCGGTACTGGGTTCGATAAAAAGGCTAGTTTCTACTTTTCTTTCTCCGGCACGAAGAAGAATCCAAGCGTGAACTCGCAAGCCTTCCAACTCGTCAGGTGGTCTCTTTTCCTCTTCCTGTAAATAATGAAAAACAGCGCCGTATCTATCTGTGCAAGGGTTCGAGTCAGGATATACAGGTTATTTGGTACAATAACGTATATCTGGAAGGTAGTTTTGAATATATCCCATAATATAATGACGATGCATAGATTTCGGGAGGATAAAATTCAATGTTCTGCGTGGCATTAGCCAGGAAAGTAGTTGTTTTCCTCCCAAAATCTACCATTGTTATTCATTTTATGAACATTGTGAGGAAATGACTTTGAGCTTTATGTATTAATTTAACATTTCATTCCACTTTGAGCATTGTGGCTATTTCGTAGTTGAAATTACGCCAGTCGGGCAACCAGCCACTTCCGGGATTTCAGTTTTACAGTGGTTCTTTCCTTCGTTTCAACTCAGATGGCGTTGCTTTCATATTGTCTATAAAGGACGCCTCTGGGGGAATATAATGTCGACTTGATTTTTGTTTGGCTAGGCTACGCTTAGTCGATGGTCATATAGGACTGCTGGCAGGAGACTTCCCTGCAATGATGAGAGTCAAAGAGCTCGAAACCGATTTGTAGGTGTCTAGCGTGGCCTGGCTAAATCGAAATCAATAGGCATTCAGGAAAGGATCACTTGTATCAGTATTCGTTGCATAGATTTCGGGTGGATGTAAATCAATGTTCTGCATGGCATTAGACAGGAAAGTAGTTGTTCTCTTCTCGAAATCTACCATTGTTGTTAATTTTATGAACATTGTGTGGAAAAGAATTTGAGCTTTTTGAATTTATTTAACATTCTATTCCACTTTGAGCATTGTGGCTATTTCGTAGTTGATATACAGGGTGATTCAAAAGTAAGCGGCATCCTTTCAGAGGCGTATTCCTTGCATGAAAATAAGGCAAAAAGTTCCTATTGATAAGGATCCGAAAATGCTTCCTAAGGGAGCTACGGCCCTTTGAATAGGACACCTCAAAGACGGTTTTTTCTCTATAACTTTAAAATCCTTCACAACAAATTTTTAAAAATTGGTGTACGGCATAAACATTAGATGGTAAATAGGACTCCGTATTCGAAATAATTTCCAAACGAAATCACAGTAACCTGAATATCCGGAGAAGAAGGGATATTTTTACACTTACCCTCTCCCGCATGTGACGCCCCTGAATGAAATTCTGAAATTTCGAATACGGAGTCCTATTTACCATCGAATGTTTATGCCGTACACCAATTTTTAAAAATTTGTTGTGAAGGATTTTAAAGTTATAGAGAAAAAACCGTCTTTGAGGTGTCCTATTCAAAGGGCCGTAGCTCCCTTAGGAAGCAATTTCGGATCCTTATCAATAGGAACTTTTTGCCTTATTTTCAAGCAAGGAATACGCCTCTGAAAGGATGCCGCTTACTTTTGAATCACCCTGTATATGATATTCCATAATTATTATACAGGGTGTCCCGAAATTAGCCTGTCATACTTCAGTAGCAGATTCTTCGACCAAAAATAGGAAGAAAAGTTCCGATAAACATAGGTCCTGAAGAGGGAGCAAAGGCCTCCTCAAAGGGGGCTCCTGATGATGATATTTCCTGAATATTTCCGAAACGCTATGTGATTAAATGATGCAATCTGGTAGAAGAACTAAACTATCCATGCCCAATGCAGTGACAATGATATCATTCCAAAATTTCATTCAGTAGTGTTAAATACAGGATGGGCCTACATTAAATATTGCTGAAACTTGTTCTACAATTTAATCGATCAGATGTATCATTTTTGATTAAAACATATTTTTACACCCACATCTCATGCAAAACGGTGCCAATTTTCAAATCATACCTGAAATTAGCCTGCCAGTTCGAAGGGGAGTCCCTGAAGATGTTTCTCATTCCAGGGGCGCGCCTAGACACTTCGCCGCCCGTGTGCAATATGTTCTGGGCCGCCCTCGAAAAAAATTCAAATGAAACAAATTTTGAAAACTGACAAATTTTGGAAACTGAAAAGAAACAAATAATATATCAAACTCGTTTCAAGATGTCTCAAGAGATGATTGCATTCACGGAACATAACATAATATAAATAAACATAAGTAACATAACAAATAATATACGAATTGAATAATTCATATGAAATTAACAATATTTCATTAACATATGAGGTTCAGGTAGTACTTTGAGAAAAACACATGGAGGGGCGATAATATCACAGTGAAAATCATAGAGAAAATATCATTTTTCTCGCTTTCTGCTGAGAAAATTCTTCGATGAGCATGTCAACATCGATTGTTTCTAATAATTCAGATTCGAAGGATATTGAAGCAAGGTCCTGGCTCATTTTAGACCTCAAATAGTTTTTTATTATCTTCAACTTAAATTAATAAAATGTTTATACTGTGAAATCTGTTGTGGATGATTTTCTATTTTTCATGATAAATCACTTTCAATGATTTTAACTGATTGAATAAATCTGTCCCGTCTATATCTGCTTCCTTGTGATTTTCATCTGTTAACTTTTCTTGCAAATTTTCATAACTTTCGAGTTAACTTGTTTCATCAAAGTCCTTACCAAAAGCTAACTAGAGAAATCCAGAACATTAATTATAATCTTTGAGAGACTCGAATCTCTCATCGAGAGAACATATGTTGGTCGGTGATGGCATAAAAAAAATATCTTGAATTTGCGTGCTGTTGGTAGTCAGTCTGATAATCATCATTTTCCTCGTGCATAATCAAACAATTTTGGTCTCTCTCTCCTTCTAGACGTTTCTGGAAAGTATGTTTCAGAATCTGAATTATCAGCTATTGTCCGAGAATTTTTTCAAAATTTTTGAATAGTTTCCATCGGATCTGAATGCAGCAATAAAAATCTCAAATTATTCAATTGATCAAGACATGCTTCAATATTGAGTGTAGAACATGAAAAGAATTTCCTACAGATGTTGATTTTTAACAAAATTTCATGATGCCATATCAGTATGGAACAGATGAATCGAAATTCATTGATTTTGCTAGCCATTGAGAATACTTTGTGTTTAGCCGACAAATCGAAACTATCATCTTGAGATACTTCCACAAGTGCATTGAAAATGATCTTAGTCTGATGCCGAAAAGGTTTTCGTACGCGATATCGCACAGACAAAATTTTCATACAATTGAATGTAGTCCAATGGCTAAAAAAATCAATTCTTTCATTACTCAGCTAATGCCAAAGATTACTGAAATAGTTTATCTTCTGTAGTTTATGCTAATGCGAAGCGATGGTAGTATATCGCGAAAAATCGTGCCGCTATCGTCCTGACTCCTGTCACAGTAGAGAGCTTGAAAGGTTGTTTGTTCTTATTTTTTCTTCTATTAAGTGTTGTTAATTTACTGAATGGGATTGAAATTTTATTACAAGGATTCCCATAGTCTACAGAGTAATATAATGTTCAAAATAACGAAGTATTATTTAGTATCTCGTGATTGGCCGCCCCTGAGGGTGGCCGCCCGTGTGCGGTGCACGCAGTTGCCACTGTATAGGCGCGTCCCTGTCTCATTCAATATGTCCGACACCAGTAGAAGCAAAGATTTAACATGTAAGTATTCAAATTCTTGTGTATTTTTTTGTCGAGATTTTATGCAAAATTATCAAATTTTACAGAAAGAATTTGCAACTAATAAACTCCACTAGCATGCACCGTTTCCGAGTAAAACCATCTTCAGGGACTCACCATTAAGTGGCTGTAGCTGAAGCATTGATCGACCCAAGTTTATAGGAACTATTTTTATAATTCTTGATCGGAGAATCTGTTGAGGTATGGCAGGCTAAGTCCAGGTATATGATTTGAACATTGGCAACGTTATGCAAAAGATGTGGGTGTAACAATTATTTTTTAATCGATTCCACTAGAAAATGATACATCTGATGGATACAAAACTAGAGCATATTTGGGGGGGGGGGGGGTTATTTCCAATCAAACTAGCTGTACCTATATGTGGTTATCGCATTGTTGATGATTCAAAAGTTGTTCAATTCTTCCTAAAAGCACGTATTTAATGTTTAACTACACAACAACAAATTATTACAATATATATATTATCCGCACGGATAAAAATAAAATAAAAATGTTGTTATCCCAGAAAAATTAAATCGGAACAAATACAGGGTGGTTCAAGATTCAGAATTCTGATCACCCTATATCTGTTCCAATTATTATTAAAATTAATTCATTAAAAAATCTGCGACTGTTATCACATCATTCAAAAGAGCCAATACCAAGAAATATGTTTCAAACATTTGAAAGAATATTTTCCACATATACACCTCAGTAAATTTTCGCTCATAAAGTCGAAGTTGGATATTGAAGTGATTCGTTTCGTGTTCGTGGATTTTACCAAGCCACTTTTTCTATGACATGTTGATCTCATTACGTATTCCATATCGATGAAATACCTATCAAACTTCTTGGGAAAACACAATAAGATGAAATGTTATAACTTATATTATCCTACTCACCAAACTCAGAAAATCTCAGAAAACCGAAGATATCTTATATTAACTTGAAATTCGTAAAAATAATTGATATCATGTATGATTAAAATATGTTCAGAATCATCCTACCTATCACCCGCTTTCAGAAAAACATCGGTGAACCAAATACCCTGTATGGCTAGCTTCAATAACTGAAGAGCGTAATATATCAATCAACGAATGAAGATACAAAACGCGATTATCCTCCTACTCCTTCTAGAGAGATCGTAGCTAAGCAGATGACTTATATTCTCAATAACGCTCTTTGTACGTCAGTTATTGATATAATGACGTGAATCATAAAATTACAAAAACTACCTTGGTAGTAAATACACACTTTACGCCTCGAAAAGGAGTAAATAATGGTAGGTTTCAAAACTAGTGGTGGAAAAAGTCATATATTAGGTACTCACTTTTCTTTTAGTCATTGAAACACCTTCATGAATTCGTACATATCAATAACGCGATTACTATAATGATCGTTAATACGTGAAAGGTGTCAAAAAATCATCAGACATGATACATACACCCCCAAACTTCTGATGAGATTTAAAAATGACTTTTTCGTTACTTGGTCGATGATGGTCCTTCGAATTCAATTTTTTTTCCAGTGGAGCCATGGTTAGTACATTTCCATCAGAATATGATCAGTTAGCTATTTATTGAATTTAAACGAATACATGCTTCTGGTTGTTCAAAACATCCTCATGTAGGTAATGTATGCCTTGTTACTAAACAGCTAGGAAATCGAATAGATAATAGTTAACGGACGTCCTTATGACTTCTATTATATAGACGTCCTATAGTGACGTCACGAACGGATATTATGAAGCTATTAACCAATTTCCACCATATTGGTTCGTCATTCGTGATATAATTTTTCGACAAGTCACTGCAACATCATAGAACTAACTAATGTCCAGTTCTCCTAAAAATGACGTGAGATCGAAATGTTGATGTATCGTGATAATTACGTTCTTGAAAATAAATGTCCCGATTCCGTCACTAAATGTTGGTCTCGTGTTACTGACATAGTTTCACAAAATTCACCTTCGACTAGAATATAAAATATTATATACTGACCAATGTTCGCAATCGTTGCTCTTCAGCCAGTTTTTCTTCTTCCGCTTTCACTTTGTCAATTTCCCTCTGTTCCATCATCTGCAGGAATTTACTTCTCAGGTCTTTCGGAGGTTTCAGTTTGTACTTTTCGTCGACAACGTTTTCCTCTTTCAATTCCTCTTCTTCGGTAGGTTCTAGAAAGGGGCAGTCTACCCTGGAAACAATTTTCACTGTGTAGTTTATACTGGACTGGCCAAACGTTTGAAAATATATGAAGAAATAGACATGTTCATCTAATATTACGGCTCCTCAGAAATGGCAAATTATACATGACCCTCCATTTTATTTCCTTTCGGTCTCGTTCAGAATGAGTAAATATATTTCTAGATTGGTAAGCATCACTCCCAACATTCCTTATATTAAACCTTGAAATATCTTCAAGTTAGGCGAAATACACTCAGTTCCAAAAAAAGTGACGCACTTGATATTTGACCTATCTTCTTGAAAAAAAAAAACAAAGAATAGTAGGCTGATTTTTATTTTTTTTATTTGTTGGTAGGTAATGCATTTGTCTTCTTGAAAAAAAAAAACAAAAAATAGTAGGCCGATTTTTATTTTGTTTTATTTGTTGGTAGGTAATGCATTTGTCTTTAAAAAAAAATAGAGGTGAAAATTTTTTCAAAGTCTCCTTGATGGTGGTGAAATAACTCGAACCATGATTTATTCTTAATTTTTGACTCACCCTGTGTGTTAATTGAGTAGTGGTATACAAAGTGCTTGCACCCTATACGGAAGAGGCTTCTTTAGCGAGCATTTTGTTTTTTTATTCATTGATTTATCTCAAAAATTTTTCGAATTACAGCTTTTTTGCTGATACCTTACGCTTATCCCACAAATTGAATTTATTGAAGGATCAGAGTACTCAAAATTGGTTGGGTTGTACTCTGGTAGGATCACATTGTCTTCAAAACAAAAAACAAATGCCGTTGCCATAGCAACTAATTTGTTGTATGCCTCCATATTTGACCATTTGTCGATGTGTCATTAATTGTCTTGTTTTATTGACTAAAATTACATAAAATGCCTCAAATAAATCCTGAACAAGTAGCAAGATTAGTTGCGTTAGTAAACGATGGGCGTAGTAAACGTTACGCCGCTCGTGTAGTGGGAGTTCACGAAGCAACTGCTCGTAGAGCAATCCGCAAGTAAGATCAAACAGGAAGCACCGCTCGGAGGGTCAGTTCTGGTCGCCCACGAAAAACTTCTCCAAGAGATGATCGCTTCTTGAGATTGCGGATTTTACCGAATCGATCAAATACTGCGGTAAATGTTCAGCAAGATCTTCGCCAAATTCGTGATGTTGCAGTAAGTAAGCAGACGGTATGTAGACGTCTAAAAGAAGTTAATTTAAAAGCTAGGAGACCTGCAAAAGGTCCCAACTTATTGCCCGAACATCGTGCTGCTAGAAGAAATTTTGTTGAAAATTATGGACAGTGGAATAATATTCCTGAATGGTCGAATGTCTTGTTTACGGATGAGTCAAGGTTTTGCCTTCACATGGTGGATGGAAGAAAAAGAGTGTGGAGAAGAACTGGTGAACGGTTTAATCAAAAATTAATAACAGAATGCGAAAGTTTTAATGGAGGGTCCGTTATGGTGTGGGGAGGGATTTCAATGAATGGAAAGACACCCCTTCATGTTTTTCCGGTGAGGCAGTCGATGAATGCCCAAATTTACATTGACATTTTAGAGCAATATGTCTTACCTTATGCAGAGTTAGTGGGCAATATAGTCAAGCAGCACTGAAAGCGCTTGAATCCAACTGCTTTAAATCTAGAGCAGTATGGAACTGCAGAGAAACCTTGAACCAACTAGCAGAACGTAACAACGTGAACCTAGTTTGGATACCAGGTCACACGGGCCTAGTAGGAAACGAAATAGCGGACGCCCTAGCAAAAGGGGGGGCCGAAACACCGTTCACTGGGCCAGAACCGATCATCGGTATAGCATATTATAGCACTGCCAAGAATGCTATAACATCCTGGGCAGATAAGAAAAGACTCGAGTATTGGCGCAGTCTACCGGGCCTAGCCCATTCCAAAGCATTTATTGCTGGTACAAGGAACAAACAGGACACTGACAAACTACTAGAACTCAGCAGAGCAGATCTCAGAGTTATATAGTAGGGTTGCTCACTGGCCACTGCAAACTCAAATACCACATGCACAAAATCGGACTTGCACAAGATGCAGAGTGCCGCCTATGTATGGAGGAGGATGAAACGGCGAAACACATCCTGTGTACATGCCCCGCAGCGGCCAGAACCAGATTTTCAATATTCGGCAATACAATAGTAAGGCCAGAAAACCTGGTAAATTGTTCTCCCAACGCAATCCTCAATTTCGTTAAGAAATTGGATATACAGGGAGAAATATAACCCTAGGGTGAGCCACAATAGGCCAATGGCCGCAGTGGAGGGCCTGACAATAGGCCCACTCACGTTCAACCTAACCTAACCTAACCTAGTGGGCAATAATTTTATATTGATGCAAGATAATGCCCGACCACACACCGCAGCAATAGTGCGAAACTTATTAGAAGCTACTGGTATTACCACATTACAATGGCCTGCGAGAAGCCCCGATATGAATCCTTTAGAACATTTGTGGGATGAATTAGGGAGAAGGGTACGTTCTCGCGGAAGTGGAAGTGGAAGAATGGGATCGTATACCAATGGAAACGATAAGCAACTCAATTTCCAGTATGCCTCGTAGATTAGAAGTTCTTATAGAGTTGCTAGAGGAGGCAATACACGGTATTAAGCAGTCATCCCAATTTATAATTTTGTGTTTAATAAAAATACTTTTCAAAATTATTGATATCAGTTTATTTCAATAGAAAGTTCTTTCTCGATAAATTCAAAAAGTTGTTAATCTGCAAGGATTCAGCAAAACAAGCTGTAATTCGGAAAATTCTAGAGATAAATCAATGAATAAAAAAACAAAATGCTCGCAAAAGAAGCTCCTTTCGTATAGAGTGTAAGCACTTTCTTACTCAATTAACACACAGGGTGAGTCAAATATTAAGAATAAATCATGGTTCGAGTTATTCCAACACCATCAAGGAGGCTTTGAAAAAATTTTCACCTCTCTATTTTTTTTAAAGACAAATGCATTACCTACCAACAAATAAGAAAAAAAAATCGACCTACTATTTTTTGTTTTTTTTTTGTTCAAGAAGATCGGTCAAATATCAAGCGCGTCACTTTTTCTGGAACTGAGTGTATATCAATTACGAAATGCAACACTCAAAAACATGCCCGTCACGTGATTATTGACAGACTGCGCGCTTACACCCCACGTCTTCTTCTATGACTGCAGCCCTTGATTATTGAGTGTAATTTATTGAGTGTAAATAATCAAGGCTTCAACAGAAATTTGAGCCAAAAATATTCAAAATGGATAGTATAGGTATATGTATATCTGCTTAAAAGTTAGAGGATCTGTCACTTCCAGTGAATTTTGTTGATTTTGGAATGAAAAATCAGCAGTTTCATTTGAAGGATAAAAAAGTACGAGAGTATTGGCCTGTGAAAAAAATACTGACCTCGACATTATCCTCAAAGTAATATCTTTGATGGCGTATCCTGAGACAACATATGCATCGTATCCGACCCCTATCAAAAGGGAGCACAAAGCAGTGGCGATTTCGAAAGACTGGCCACTTTGTCGCAAAAATACAGTATGTGGAGAATAGAGACGATGAGGCTGAAAATAAAAATTATAACATTAGTGCAAACACCATGGTGTATTATCTTCGCACCATATCGTTGTATACATCTTGATTGATCCCATGTTGAGCCGGTTGAGCACTTCGTTAATAGATGGCGTTAGTAGTTTGTATTGTCAGAGATTATACACTTCCCTCTGGTATTGTATAAATGTTTATCCATGGTTTTGGCAAGGCAAGGCTTATAAGTGAAACTTTCGAGTGAAACTGATTATTTGAGAGGAGAGGTTCCTTTACTTGATCATTCATCAGAAAATGCGGTGAGGAGAAGTGGTAATTTATGACATTCTAGCGTAATTCCCAACTTCCGGTTTATCTGATGAACAACGGGGCCCCATTTTTTTCGACTCAAATATACTGCATTTGTTGTATAGTGAGAGTAAGCAGGGTAAGGTCACTATAATATCATAACATATAATTCAGATGCAGCGAACTTCAATTTATTTCCAAAAATGGTGATTGGAGGTTGATTAAAACCCACAATAATCGCGAAAAAAACAGCACTCTTGTGTCCTAGAGCGGGCAGTACGTGATGTTAACCGGATTGAGCCGGAAAGAACTTCTTGGAAATCAACATATATATACACAGCGTGTACAATTTCAACCCGCAACACCATTCTAATTTGGAACCCGTCGACTGATTAACAAAAACAAACATTTCATAAAATAATTCTCAACGAGCTCTATTCGAGAATGTGAAAACATTTGAAATATTCAGGTTTTCAAGGCCAACTTTTGTTCGTTGAAGGGGTCAAAATTTCAAAAACGACTATTATGCAATTTTTTTATCGAAACTGTGACTATTCCTTCTTCATATCAATGATCTGTTGGGAGTAACAACTTGCCCCATCCACAGCTTTGCAGATGATAGTACCCTCCATACCGCGTTCTCTTCCAGAATTCCCATTTATTTCCAGGAAACTAAGAACTCACGGCGCAGGCAGGTCAATGAAGATCTTGCTGAAATCACAGCCTGGGGAACCAACAACCTAGTTGAATTCAACACCACCAAAACTCAAGCCTGTATTTTCTCTAGAAAGGCGGAACTCAGTATGCCCGATATTGTAATGTCTGGCTCCACCATCCCCACCAAGCCCACTATATCTATGCTCGGTATTTCCATCAGCAACACTCTTTCATGGGATAATCATGTCAGATCCATCGCAAAAGCTGCTTCACAAAAACTCGGATTCTTGTTCCGTGCGAAAAGCTACTTTACACCTCAACAGCTTCTCATGATCTACAAAGCGCAGATACGGCCTGTTCTAGAATACTGTTCCCACATATGGGGTTCAGCACCAAAACATACGCTGATGCTCTTAGATTCCATCCAGAGAAGAGCCATTCGCCTGGTGGGTGACGCCACACTCACTCACTCTTTGACATCATTGGAACACCGTAGAAAGGTCGGCGACCTTTCACTTTTCTATCGATACTTCCACGGGAAATGTTCTTCGGAAATCTCTGCCATCATCTCTTCACTAGCAATACCAATCAGACGAACTAGACAAGCCCAGTCAGCACATCCTTTCGTTGTCAACCTCGAAAGATGTCGAACAGCACTTTATCAAGACCCCTTCATCCA